>CM071854.1:21804242-23293387 GCA_036507275.1 Sicyos edulis | reverse complement strand
AGACCGACCCAAAAGGGGCTCTAAATGGGCCTTACCCCAATGCATGTAGTGAAAATAAAAGATATTATGAAAAATACATTTCTGATCCCAAGTAAAAATGTAAAACATTCAACAACCAAAACATACATTTCTAAAAGCATACTGATCGTAGATTTATTTAAACCATTAAAACAATCCACAAGTACAAATATGCTGGAATCCATAAAACGTAAGAAAACATCCCGGGCTCTGTGTCCGCCTACATGCATTCAGGGAAATAACAAAAGTCAAGAGTCATGATAAATAAAATAGAATAATCGTGAGATGACAAAGCAGGATTCCATGATCACAGCCTCCTCCTTCACCATCCTGCCTCAAGCGCTTGGTTACCCGTGGAAAACCACGTAATAAGGGTGAGTAACGAATTACTCAAGAAGAATCCCCAACCGGTACAATACGATATACATGATCATCTAGAAGAATGTATGCAAGCTATGAGTATAAACACGTAATAGAGCACATAGCTTAAGTCCACACTTGACCTCTGATGCCAACTCAGTGGTCTTAGTCCTAAAATAAATCCACCACACAATACGCCCTATACGAAAACGAGTCTCGCCTCACCGCCTACATCGCCGATACGAAAGGTGCACTAGCTCAAGATCCCGAGGAGCTCTCCTGGCCGGCGCAGAATGAGCGTGAATCGCGCACCGCGTGCTACCGCAGCACTCATGGGGTGCCGGCCCAGTGGCAAGTCGCCCATGTCCAACCACCACGCCTAACTAAATCTCTCGATCGGTGTCACCGACATAGGGTGTGAGACTCGACACGTGAACTATGTCACCAACCACCGCACCGAGGCTAAGGAACCGGCCGTGGTAGGCTTGCACCAGAAGCGTCCTTGCCCTAACAGTGGCAATCAAGGGCTACGCCAACACGCCGAGGACGCGCCGATCGCCGGGACGAGGCAATGCCAAGTCATCATCCCGACCGCTGGGGCAATAAATGGGCTTGCCACCCTCACCCAAGATTGCAGGGGCCACCGTTAGGGTTAGCTAAACCCTAACGGATCGTGACTGAGTACCATCTCGCACGCCCCTGCTGGGGGATGCAAGCTACGCTATGCATCCGCCCGATGATGCTACCTACCCGAACTCTAAACCATAGCAATAATAATAAATCAATCAATGCACCCAATACGTGCTCAATGTGATACAAGGAACCTAGCATGATACTACGAAGCAAGAATGTATATCGAACATGCCGTATCGGAACAACCTAGCATGGGCTAACATGAGAAACAATACAAGAGTTCATGCCAACAGAATTCGCAATAGAGCACCTAGGGCTAAACATGCTAATAATCATACACAGCATACAAAACAACAATCACAAATATACCATAGGCCCACACAACTCCTGTAAGAAATCCTTACCTTGGCCGGAGGCAACTACACACAAAATCCTACGCCGCGATCGATCCCGAGCTAGCTAACGAGAACCTAACAAACACAATAGAAATCACAATCATAGCCCTAAAATATAATAAAACAAGCAAGCTCGGCTCGGCACTCACACGCGCACGACGACGACACGGGGCGAGGTGCCGCGGCAGTCGGTGCGGGCTGGCTGGCGCTGGCAAAGCTGGGCGCGCGCGCGCGACACGCTACTGAGCACGGACGGGCGAAGCGCGCGCGCGCTGGCGCCGCGGCGGGATGTGCGACACGGCGAGCGCAGCCGGCAGGACGATACGCGGGCGAACGCTCGGGCGGCGCGCGGGCGCTGGGCGCGGCGAGCAGCGACGCAGACGCGGCTGGCGCGGCGCGAGCGCGCGAGTGAAGGCGCGCGGGCGCTGGCGATTCGCTGCCGCGCGACCGGTGCGACGGGCGGCTCGCGCGAGAATCGGGCGCGGCGGCGATGGACGGATCTCGGCGGCCGCTGGTGCGCGACGGCGATAGGGCCGACCGACGCGCTCGGGCGCGTGCCGCCGCAGATCCGGACGGCCGGCGCGCGACGGGGCTCACTGCAGCGATTCGGGCGTGCGCCAGCGCCGATCCGGCGGGCAGGCGATCCGCACAAGCACTCGCACAACAACACACACACACACACATGGGCACCTCCTCTTACCTTCGCCAAAGAAACAACCTATCGAGAAGATGAAGAAGATGAATACCTACCCTAATGATGATCGAACTACGAGCAAAGCAAGGGGATGAAATTCGCCAGAGAAAGTTGGGGAAACAAGCTTGACTTCGCTAGGAGAATGTGTTGAGAAGAAGAACAAAACCTAGCTTTTCTTTCCATTTAACCAAATGCACCAAAACCCCAAAATCCAAGGCTAACTATAAAATGACACTGAAAGAGCAACAAGAGCTCTCAATAGCTCAACCGCCACACCACCCACCGACTTCTCACCACCTGGTTCAAAACCCACCAAACACACTTTTAACACACAATTTTCCTTTGCATCTCCCATGCCCAAACACATCCACAAAGCCTCAAAACTTACATAAATCCATCCAATAATTTTAGCAATCGAAAGATATAAACGGTCCCGACGCCCACTAAATTACTAAAATACTCCTAGGGCATACCGAAGACCGGATGAAAACTCGGTCGTTACAATATTCCTCCTTTTTATGACTTTCGCCCTCGAAAGTCCTTAAGATCAAAACAACACAGATAATCGCATTCTCATCCTCGCCCTTCCCGCCACGAGCGCCTCCTCCGAACTCGCACTCTTCACTAAACTTTTACCAACGGATCTCACTTCTACGCAACGCCTTCGACTCAAGACCAGACACTCATAGGCTTCTCCTCAAGCCCAAACCCAATCAATCACCGCAAGGGCTCAAAGTCCACAATGAACAATGGGTCCGCACATGCCGCCCCAACATCGATACATAAAAACACATCGTGCACACTGCCAACAAACAAACTCAACCCTACAACAAATCAAGCAAACAACCAAACCTTCCAGATTCCAAAACTAAACGGCCTACTTTACTTCACAAAAGACCAACAAACCTCAAACCTTGACTACAAATTTCTTAACGAGATACAAACGAATCCACCAATCAAGCGATCGATCCAAAAAGACAAACTTCTCCAACTAGAACACGACCACAACACTTAAGCAACCATCTTAAGGAGAAAATCGCTGTGCAAGGAACATCCAACATTCCTCTCAAGGAAAACTCTGAAGCAAGGACTAAAACCATCACGCAGCCTATCTCGCGACACAACACCTTGAGGAAAACAAAATTTCAACAAATTTACCAACTAATGCCACGGCACCTCTCGTGCTAACTCAATCAAACGCGCTCTACTAACGCCAACCGGGAACTCACAACAACTAGGAACAAAGCCCGAGAAGGGCTTGCTCAACAGAACTCAACCTAAACTTATAACGAGCAACGCCGCCTCCAAGCTACTACTCAACTCTTAAAATCCAACCGCTACTCAAAGGACTTCCCTTTAAGCCTAAGCCTAACTCATCTTCCAAACTGTAAGCTCCACTCCCAAAACCTCACAAGGAAAACGGATAACGATAACCTCAAAGCTTACTTGATCCCGGGCCACACGAATCCGCAAGACTACCTCGCAAGCTATCACCCGAGGTCGGCATCCAAGGAGCAACTCAACCACCACAGAGGCTAGAGGGAAAGGAAATCTTCAATCCCCAAAAGAACCAACAACTTGCCGTAACAACTCAACTCTTACTCGGCCGCCTCCGCTCTCATGGAACAAACAACTCTTGTTTGCTAACAACACAAAGCAGTGACCTCTCACACCGATCACGCGCTTACTCGATCGACTACACAACTCAGAGCTGTCGACTCGCGCCAAACGGAAACGACTTCCCAAAGAAGCAAACCTCTAGAAGGGCAATGAACTCACACACGCCACCGACTTGCTCAAACCCAAGGCAACAAGAACCAACTCTCTTGGAAGCAACACCCAAGAGAAAACTCAACCAATCTGACTCACCAAATCAAACAAACAAAGACTTGCTCAATCACGAGGGAGGGGTCAACTCCCAAAACTTACCGACTAGGAACAAGACCTTAGGGCAACGCTCCAAATGAACCGAACTAGCTCTCAAAACAACAAACGAACCAAATCTTGGCCAAACACTCACAAGAGGCAGTAACAACCTTTATCGCAAATTTCTAGAACACCATCCAAGAATCCGCTTAATCGACAAACGACTACTTCCAAGCACCTAACAAACTTTTCCTTCAAGCTAGCGCCCACCATTAACTCCAAGACCAAGGGAGTAACTCCGACAACTCCCCAAGGAAACGGCCTACAAGCGCATAACCAACGGACAGAGAACTCCACATACGCCACCGCCTTGCTCCACCAGAGCAACAACATCTAATCTCACGAGGCGCAACAAGGGTCCATCTCGCATCAACCTCCAAATGCCAAACGGGCAACTCAACATCCTCGAAACAGAAAACAACCAACATGGTACAAACCACTCGCCTCACGAGCAAAACTAAACTCTAACAACTCCAATCCACACCTTGGTCAACACCAAGCATCAACTTGCCACCACACCAAAACTACTCCTGACTTTACTCCAAATAAACACTAGCTTGCTAGTCTACCAAGATCATAGCAACTCCACCGAGGTTACAAACTACACGCCCCAAATAGCCAACCAAAACTCACTAGCTGGGCTCGACCGAGCTCGAGAGGCTCTCCACAACCTAGGGTTCTTCGGCAACCTCGACACACACACGCCAAGATACGATCTAATGCATAACCGCTCAACAAACAACTCCACTTGCCAAGATCCCAACCATGCCGCCAACTCCAACACCTTGGGAACCTTGGGGACCAAACGCTACACGCGCCATCTTCCTACTCGTACATTAACTACAACATAACTCCTATCCAAGGAAGGATCCGAACAACTCTCTCACCATGACGATCGTAAACCACGCGCTTAGCTACTATCGCTTTGTTCGGCCCCAATCAACTCCAACCAACGATCAACAAAAAGATCCACCAACCAAGCTTAGGTCCAACTTAACAAATCTTGCCTAAGCAACAACTTGATACCACGAGCACGGTATCCTTACCACCTCAACCAAAGCCTTACAACATCCATCCGAGTCCAACTTCTCCAGAACCGAGCACTAGATCCCCAAAGCAAACCCTACATGGATTTGAAACTCTCGCCACTTTAACGAACCACACAAAACACACTTGTGTGCACAACTCTCAACCTTCCTTTAGAGATCCAAGACTAACAAGCGCTTTTCCCAAAAAGCAACACTAGCTCCCGGCAGAGATACAAACAAACCAAAGAACACCAAAAGTTCCATCTCCACACGATACTCTGCCGAGGCAACCTTGCTCTACCAAAGCATAATCATGCCAAACCAAACTTACTTTGTACCAAGCCTCAACCAAGGGTGCTTACCCCAAGGCATCCAAAACCTCTCGCAAGGCATCACCATCTCGCCTCATAGGCATCCAAATTTCATCTCATGAGCATCCAACTCAGATCCTCACCTGACCAAACTCGCATATACGATGCTCAACTCTCCTCGATTAGGCCCTCGGCTGGTAGTTGACCGCACTACCAACCACAAAGAAAATCTCTTGGCCTTAACACTAGCGCGAGACTCACGCGCACCAACATTTACCAACCGCAACTCTCGCCGACTTACTCAACCTCCGTAAACACCGAAGAGACTCCGCCCTCTCGAGCATCCTTTCGCTTGTAGTCCATCGACTACCACCGAACTAGCTCCTCCGCACGACTCTAAACGGGTGCAACTTCCATAAACAGATCCAAGGCAAAGGAGTACGCTGAACTCCGAACGGCATAGAACCATCTCGCTATGCCTAAGCCAAACTCAAGCTCGAATCCAGCATTTAGTGCCAAAGTGGCACACCAACCAATGCACCTCAAGTGCTACTACTACCAAATCCACATCCGAGGAAGCTGGTCATTAAACAACAAAGAAGCTCGCAAGGGGGCAAAGATGACCCTTCATCCGCCTCTGCCACTAACACGGCAACTTGCCAAACAATCAAGCGATCGTGGAGACTCGCTAGTCCACCTCTCACAAGGGACTTCCACCACCATCCGATGAACCAAATAAAGACAGAACGGCACACCTCGCCTCTCGAATCAAAGGCATCCCACACACGGATGCTAAACTCAAACTCGCCAACTACTTTACTACTAGCGTGAGGGACTTACTAAAACATCGAGCTCTACAGCATCCATTTACAACCCGGGCGCTCCATCAACGCCAACAAACTCATCCGAATAAACTCGCCGATCATGCCCTCCCGGAACCTCCGGCTACAAGAGCTACTGGGGAAAAATGTCAAACAAACTCACACCGGGCTATCTGCGTGCCCGACTCTCACTACGCGCTACAAATCGCGCTCGGGTCTCCGCTCGATAGCTAAAGACTCGCCATCAAATCTCTCATGGCCGAGCACACTCGCCAAGGAGTTCACTGAGGCGCCGCTAGCCTCTACCCTCCTCTAGGCAACTCAATCGCCGGGCAACCGCATGCGGCCTAACAACCTCGACGCGCCTCAACATCAACACGACGGCCCAACTCTCTGGCGGACATGCCAAGCGCCCGCTTCCTCCGGGTGCGATCAACATATCGCGACCGCACGGCACCACCACCTCTCACTAGGGGAAAAGAAAGAATCGGGCCACAAATGGCCAACGGAGTCTAAGTCACGCCCTCCGAACGATGTCCTGTGGCATCCGAATCTATCCGATACCTCAACAAGCCGCTAAACAAAAACCGCCGCATCGCGAAAGTTGGGGCATGATGGCTCACTAAGCCCAAAACCAACAACGAGTCGTAACTCGCTGCTCTCCGCCTCCACAACACTACACAAGGCATACACAAGATGACAGTATTGTAAATTCTAACCCTTTTTCAACAACAAAACAATAAACCTAGGCGCACTGATGACCGCCGAGTGCCGATGATCATGGAAGGATGACTCTACAACAAAAGGGTCACTTCTACATTAATCTATGACTCAGCTCGATACCAATCAGAAGACCCACCTGCAAGGGGCTCTCTAATGGCCTTTACCCCAATGCATGTAGTGAAAATAAAAGATATTATGAAAAATACATTTCTGATCCCAAGTAAAAATGTAAACATTCAACAACCAAAACATACATTTCTAAAAGCATACTGATCGTAGATTTATTTAAACCATTAAAACAATCCACAAGTACAAATATGCTGGAATCCATAAAACGTAAGAAAACATCCTCGCTCTGTGTCCCGCCTACATGCATTCAGGGAAATAACAAAAGTCAAGAGTCATGATAAATAAAATAAAATAATCGTGAGATGACAAAGAGGATTCCATGATCACAGCCTCCTCCTCCTCACCATCCTGCCTCGCGCTTGGTTACTCGTGGAAAACCACAGAATAAGGGTGAGTAACGAATTACTCAAGAAGAATCCCCAACCGGGTACAATACGATATACATGATCATCTAGAAGAATGTATGCAAGCTATGAGTAGTATAAACACGTAATAGAGCACATAGCTTAAGTCCACACTTGACCTCTGATGCCAACTCGTGGTCTTAGTCCGAAATAAATCCACCACACAATACGCCCTATACGAAAAACGAAGTCTCGCCACCGCCTCATCGCCGATACGAAAAGGTGCACTAGCTCAAGATCCCGAGGAGCTCTCCTGGCCGGCGCCAGAATGAGCGTAATCGCGCACCGCGTGCTACCGCAGAACTGGGGGTGCCGGTCAGTGGCAAGTCGCCCATGTCCACCACCACGCCTAACTAAATCTCTCGGATCGGTGTCACCGACATAGGGTGTGAGACTCGACACGCGAACTATGTCACCAACCACCGCACTGAGGCTAAGGAACCGGGCCGTGGTAGGCTTGCACCAGAAGCGGCCCTGCCCTAACAGTGGCAATCAAGGGCTACGCCGAACACGCCGAGGACGCAGCCGATCGCCGGACGCAGGCAATGCCAAGTCATCATCCCGACCGCTGGGGCAATAAACAGCTTGCCACCTCACCCAAGATTGCAGGCCACCGCTAGGGTTAGCTAAACCCTAACGGATCGTGACGAGTACCATCTCGCACGCCCCTCGCTGGGATGCAAGTTACGCTATGCATCCGCCCGATGATGCTACCTACCAACTCTAAACCATAGCAATAATAATAAATCAATCAATGCACCCAATACGTGCTCAACAGATACAAGGAACCTAGCATGATACTACGAAGCAAGAATGATATCGAACATGCCGTAATCGGAACAACCTAGCATGGGCTAACATGAGAAACAATACAAGAGTTCATGCCACCAGAATTGCAATGCAGCACCTAGGGCTAAACATGCTAATAATCATACACAGCATACAAAACAACAATCACAAATATACCGCAGGCCCCACACAACTCCTGTGAAGAAATCCTTACTTTGGCCGGAGGCAACTACACACAAAATCCTACGCCGCGATCGATCCCGAGCTAGCTAACGAGACCTAACAAACACAATAGAAATCACAATCATAGCCCTAAAATATAATAAAACAAGCAGTGCTCGGCTCGGGGCACTCACACGGCACGACGACACGGGCCGAAAAGTGCCGGGCAGTCAGGCGGCTGGCCGGCGCTGGCAAAGCGCTGGGCGCGGCTGCGCGCGGCGACACGCTACCGGAGCACGGCAGACGGGCGGCGGCGCGCGGGCGCCGGCGCGGCGATGCGACACGGCGCGAGCACTTCGGCAGGACGCGCGCGCGGCGAACGCTCGGGGCGAAGGCGCTGGCGCGCGCTGGCGTGGCGATAGCGCAGACGCGGCTGGCGCGCGGGCGAAGCGAAGCGCTCGAGTGAAGGCGCGGGCGCCTGGCGATTCGCTGCTGCGCGAATCGGGCGCGACGGCGGCTCGCGCGAGAATCGGGCGCGGCGGACGGATTCGATTCGGGCCGGCCGTGCGCGACGGCGATGCGGGCTAACCGACGCGCTCGGGCGTGGCCGCCGGGCAGATCCGACGGCCGCCGGCGCGCGACGGGCTCATCGGTGCGATTCGGGCGTGGCCGCCAGCGCCGCCGGACGGGCTGTGGGCAGATCCGCGCCCGCGCACTCGCACTAACAACACACACACACACATGGGCACTCTCCTCTTACCTTCGCCAAAGAAACAACCTATCGAGAAGATGAAGAAGATGAATACCTACCCTAATGATGATCGAACTACGAGCAAAGCAAGGGGATGAAATTCGCTAGAGAAAGTTGGGGAAACAAGCTTGACGGCTAGGAGAATGTGTTGAGAAGAAGAACAAAACCTAGCTTTTCTTTTTCCATTTAACCAAATGCACCAAAACCCCAAAATCCAAGGCAACCATAAATGACACTTGAAAGAGCAACAAGAGCTCTCAATAGCTCAATCTGCCACACCACCCACCCGACTTCTCACCCCACCTGGTTCAAACCCACCAAACACACTTTAACACACAATTTTCCTTTTGCATCTCCCCATGCCCAAACACATCCACAAAGCCTCAAAACTTACATAAATCCATCCAATAATTTTAGCAATCGAAAGATATAAACGGTCCCGACGCCCCGACTAAATTACTAAAATACCCTAGGCATACCGAAGACCGGATGAAAACTCGGGTCGTTACACATACGCCGTGGCATCTCGTGATCCCGCCAAAGGGGATAAAGTACGTTATGTCCACTCTCACCATGGATGATGACAATCCTAACGAAGTCTATCTAAGAGTCTCGCCCCTTGCCTTATCGTGCCAAACATGCTCAATAGATAACAAGGAATGCATGCCAGAGAACAACCTAGCATGATACTAACATGTCACGGAATATAATCAGAACGACCTGTGTTTTCATCCCGCCTTCCGTATGCTCTAGGGGTATTTTAGTAATTTGGTCGGGCCACAGACCGCTTATGTCTTTTTTCCAGCTTGCTAAAATTATTGGATGGATTTATGTAAGTTTTTGAGGCTTTGTGGATGTGTTTGGGCATGGGGAGATGCAAAAGGAAAATTGTGTGTTAAAAGTGTGTTTGGTGGGTTTCAACCTGTGGGTCGAGAAGTCGTGGGTGGTGTGGCCACTGAGCTATTGAGAGCTCTTGTTGCTCTTTCCGTGTCATTTTATGGTTAGCCTTGGATTTTGGGGTTTTGGTGCATTTGGTTAAATGGAAAAGAAAAGCTAGGTTTTGTTCTTCTTCTCCAACACATCCTCCTAGCCGCCCAAGCTTGTTTCCCAACTTTCTAGCCGAATTTCATCCCCTTGCCGCCCGTAGTTCGATCATCATTCCGTAGGTATTCATCTTCTTCATCTTCTCGATAGGTTGTTTTGGCCGGGCCAAGGTAAGAGGAGGTGCCCATGTGTGTGTGTGTGTGTGCAGTCAGTCGCCTCAGCGCCGATTCGCCCACACCACCGGCCAGATCACCGAGCAAGACGCCCCAGATCGCACTGAGCCCGCTGCGCGCCAAAGAAACCGGCCCGATTCGCCTCGAGCAAAGACGCCTGCTAACGCTGCTTGGCCACCCTATCGCTGCCGCACACCGCACCAAGAAATACTGCCAGATCCGCCCATCGCGACGCCTGGGCTTCGCGCAGTTCGCTGCCGCACTGGGCTTCTACAGCAGCAGCAGCAGACGCTTCAGCCGCCACGCGCTTTTCACTCCGAAGCCGCCGCATACACGCCGCCACTCTCGTCAAGCTGCGCCGCCGCCGCTGACGCTGCTGGGCCGCGCGCCGCCAGACGTCACGCCAAGCGCAAGGCTCTCGCGAGCCGCCGCAGCGGTCCGTGATCGCGACGCCAGCCACAAGGCGCTTTGCTCGCCCGCAGCCGTTTCCCAAATACAGGTCCACACAAGCTGCAGCTGGCGCCTGGGCCACCACCTGCCAAAATTTCACCAGACACACCACTGCAAGAAGACTCACTCGTGTCGCCGTGCCGTGAGTGTGCCCCGAGCCGAGCCTCGCTTGTTTTATTATATTTTAGGCTATGATGGTGATTTCTATTGTGTTTGTTAAGTTCTCGTTAGCTAGCTCGGATCGATCGCAGCAGAGGATTTTGTGTGTAGTTGCTCTCCCGCCAAGGTAAGGATTTCTTACCGAGTTGTGTGGGCCTCGCAGATATTTGTGATTGTTGTTTTGTATGCCTCGTGTATGATTATTAGCATGTTTAGCCCTAGGTGCTCGCTCAATTCCTCGATCGCATGAACTCTGTGTATTGTTTCTCATGTTAGCCCATGCTAGGTTGTTCCATTCTCGCATGTTCGATATCTGCTTGCTTCGTAGTATCATGCTAGGTTCCTTGTATCCATGGAGCACGTATTGACCGCATTGATTGATTTATTATTATTGCTATGGTTTAGAGTTCGTAGGTAGCATCATCCGCCGATGCATAATAACGTATCTTGCATCCCCGATGGACGCATTTGAGATGGTACTGCCCGATCCCGCTAGGGTTTAGCTAACCCCAACTACCGCCCCGCAATCTTGGGTGAGGGTGGCAAATCGCTTATTGCCCCAACGGCCGGGATGATGACTTGGCATTGCCTCGCCCCCGCAGCCGACACGCCCCGCCAGTGTTCGGCCAGAGCCCTTGATTGCCACCGATAGGCAAGGACCGCTTCGTGTAAGCCTACCACGACTGGCTCTTTAGCCTCAAAGCGGTGGTTCAGCCGACATAGTTCACGTGTCCGTGTCTCACACCCCTATGTCGCTGACACCGATCCGTAGATTTAGTTAGGCATGGTGATCGACATGGGCAAATTTTTGCACTAGACCCGCACTTCCCATAGTTTGCAGAGCACGCAGCGGCGCGCGCACGCCATTACAACACACCGAGAGCTCCTCGATCTTGAGCTAGTGCACCTTTCAGACGACAAAGAGATGTGCCGAGGCCGAGACTCGCTTCTCGTATAGGGCGATTGTGTGTGGATTTATTTCCTGACTAAGACCCCGAGTTGGCATCCGAGGTCCAAGTGTGGACTTAAGCTATGTGCTCTATTCTGTGTTTATACTCATAGCTTGCATACATTCTTCTAGATGATCATGTATATCGTATTGTACCCTCCTGCTGGGGATTCTTACCGAGTAATTCGTTACTCACCCTTATTCTCGTGGTTTTCCACAGTAACCAAGGCGCGAGACAGATGGTCAAGGAGGAGCCGTGATCATGGAATCCCGCGTCATCTCCGATTATTCTATTTTATTTTATCATGACTCTTGACTTTTGTTATTTCCGAATGCATGTAGACGGGCACAGAGCCCCGTGATGTTTTCTTACGCTTTATGGATTCCAAAGATATTTGTACTTGTGGATTGTTTTAATGGTTTAAATAAATCTCTCGATCGTAGTATGCTTTTAGAAATGTATGTTTTGGTTGTTGAATGTTTCTCGCTTTTACTTGGGATCCAAATGTATTTTTCATAATGTCTTCTATTTTCACTACATGCATTGGGGTAAAGGCTCATTTAGAGCCCCTTTGGCCTGCCTTTACAGCTTGGTATCAAAGCTCGAGTCATAGATTCTGTGAGACTCGACCTTTGTTGTAGGTCATCCTTCCATGATCACCAAAGACTGACACCATCAGTGCACGCCTAGGTTTATTGTTTTAGAAAGAAAAAGGGTTAAGAATTTACAATACCGCCATCTTGTGTATGCCTTGTGTAGTGTTGTGGAGCGAGACGAGCAGTGTTCTCGACTCGTTGTTGGTTTGGGCTTAGTGAGCCATCATGCCAACTTTCTCAGCAAAGCGAAAGCAGCTTGTTTAGCAAATTGTTGAGGTATCCAGATAGATTCTGATGCCCCGGGACATCGCTCCGCAGGGAGGCAGAGCTTAGACTCCCGCTGGCCATTTGTGGCCCGGGGCTGGTCGCTTTTTCCCCAGTGAGAGGGTGGTGGTGCTTCGTGCGCATCGCCAAGATGTTGATCGCACCTGCAGGAGCAGTGGCGCTGGCATGTCCGACCGAGGAGTTGGACCGATCGTGTTGATGTTGAGGCCGCGCCCAGTGGTTGTTAGGCCCCGCATGCCGATTTGGCCCCGGCAGCTGAGTTGCCTAGAGGAGGGGGGTAGAGGCTAGCAAATACCAGCAGTGAGACTCCTCGAGCAGAGTGTGCTCCAAACCATGAGAGATTTGATGGCGTGTCTTTAGCTATCGAGAGAGCGGAGACCTGTGCGCAGCTTAGTAGCTGTAGAGTGAGGAGTCCCGGCACAGATAGCCCAAATTGACAGAGTTTGTTTCAAAGATTTTTCCCCAAAGAGTTTTGTAGCCCCTGAGGTTCCCGGAGGGCATGATCAGCAGGTTTATTCAGATGAGTTTGTTGGCGTTGATGGAGACGCCTGTGTTGGCAAATGGATGCCTCAGAGAGCTCGATGTTTTAGTAAGTCCTACCGCTAGTAGTAAAGTAGTTGGCCAGTTTGAGTTTAGCATCCGTGGTGTGGGATGCCCCATTGCTCAGAGGCCGAGGTGTGCCGCCTCGTGCCGCTTGGTTCATCGATGGTGGTGGAAGTCCCTTGTGAGAGGTGGACTAGCGAGTCTCCACCACGCCCGATTGTTTGGCAAGTTGCCGTGTTAGTGGCTTGAGGCGCATGAAGGGTCATCTTTGCCCTCTTGCGAGCCTCGCTGTGTTTAATGTTCCCCACCTTCCTCGTATGTGGATTTGGTAGTAGTAGCACTTGAGGTGCATTGGTTGGTGTGCCACTTTGGCACTAAGTCCGGTTCAGCTTGAGTTTGGCTTGGGCATAGCAGATGGTTCTATGCCGCTCGAGTTCAAATGCACTCCTTTAGCCTTGATCTGCTTATGGGCGCTTGCACCCGCTTAGGTCGTGCTGCAGGGCTAGTTCAAGCAGTAGTCGATGGACTACAAGCGAAAGGATGCTCGAGAGGAGCCGAGTCTCTTCCCGTTGTTTCGAGGTTGAGTAAGTCACAAAAGCTGCCGCTGGTAATGTTGGTGCGCGTGAGTCTCGCGCTAGTGTTAAGGCCAAGAGATTTTCTTTGTGGTTGGTAGTGCGGCCAACTACCTTCGAGGGCCTAACTGAGGAGAGTTGAGCATCGTATATGCGAGTTTGGTCCAAAGCAGAGGGATCTCGAGTTGGATGCTCATGAGATGAGCCGATGCCTATGAGGCGAGATGAGCCGATGCCTTGCGAGAGGTTTTGATGCCTTAGGGGTAAGCACCCTTGGTTGAGGCTTGGTACAAAGTAAGTTTGGTTTGGCATGATTATGCTTTGGTAGAGCAAGGTTGCCTCAAATGCCTTCTCGAGTATCGTGTGGAGATGGAACTTTTGGTGTTCCTTGACTGCTTGTATCTCTCGCCAGAGCTAGTGTTGCTTTTTGGGAAAAGCGCTTGTTAGTCTTGGATCTCTAAAGGAAGGTTGAGAGTTGTGCACACAAGTGTGTTTTGTGTGGTTCGCTCCGTGGCGCAGAGTTTCAAATCCATGTAGGGTTTGCTTTGGGGATCTAGTGCTCGGCCTCGGAGAAGTTGGACTCTGTGATGGATGTTGTAAGGCTTTGGTTGAGGTGGTAAGGATACCGTGCTCGTGGTATCGTTGTTGCTTAGGCAAGATTTGTTAAGTTGACCTAAGCTTGGTTGGTGGATCTTTTGTTGATCGTTATTGGAGTTCACTTGGAAACCAACAAGAGCGGGGTAGCTAAGCCGCGTGGTTTCCGATCGCCATGGCCGAGAGAGTTGTTCGATCCTTCCTTGATAGGAGTTATGTTGTGGTTAATGTCCGAGTAGGAAGATGACGATTCTCGTAGCGCTTCGGTCCCCAAGGTTCCCAAGGTGTTGGAGTTGGCCAAAGATGGTTGGGATGCCGCAAATTGAGTTGTTTGTTCAGCAATTGTCCTGTTAGATCGTATGCCGGCAGCAGTGTGTGTCGAGGGTTGCCGAAGAACCCTAGGTTGTGGAGAGCCTCCAGAGCTCACCAGCCCACCTAGTGAGTTTCAGCTTGGCTAGCCGAGGCGTGTAGTTTGTAGCCCTCTGGAGTTGCTAGCGCCTTGTAGACTAGCAAGCTAGTGTTTATTTGGAGTAAAGTCCGAGAGTGGTTTCTGTGTGGTGGCAAGTTGATGCTTGGTGTTGACCAAGGTGTGGATTGGAGTTGTTAGAGTTTAGTTTTGCTCGTGGGGCGAGTGGTTTGTACCATGTTGGTTGTTTTTCCCGCTTCCGTGATGTTGAGTTGCCCCGCTTGGCATTTGGAGGTTCACCGAGATGGACCCTTGTTGCGCCCGTGAGATTAGATGTTGTTGCTCGTGGAGCAAGACAAAGGAGCGTATGTGGAGTTCTCTCGTCCGCTGGTTGTCCGCTTGTAAGAGCCGCTTTCTTCGGGAGTTGTCGTTACTCCTTTGGTCTTGGAGTTAATGGTGGAAGCGCTAGCTTGAAGGAAAAGTTTGTTGGTCGCTGGAAGTAGTCGCTTGTCCAGCTTAAGCGGATTCTTGATGGTGTTCTAGAGGCCGCAGAAAAGGTTGTTCTCGCTCTTGTGAGTGTTTGGCCAAGATTTGGTTCTGTTTGTTGTTTTGAGAGCTAGTTCTGGTTCTAGCCGAGGGCGCTGCCCCAAGGTCTTGTTCCTAGTCGCAGAAGTTTTGGGAGTTGACCCTCCTCAGCAGCTTGAGCAAGTGCCGCTTTGTTTCGGCTTGGTGGTCCGATTGGTTGAGTTTTCTCTTGGGTGTTGCTTCCAAGAGAGTTGGTTGTCGTTGCCTTGGGTTTGAGCAAGTCACGAGCGTGTGGAGTTCACCGCTCTTCTAGAGTTTGCTTGCCGGGAAGTCGCTTCCGCTTGGCAGAGTCGCCTTAGCTCCCGAGTTGTGTAGTCGATCGAGTAGCGCAATGGCCACCCCAAATGAGAGGGTCCTCTGCTTTGTGTTGTTAGCAAACAAGAGTTGTTTGTTCCCGCAAGGGCGAGGCCACCAAGAAGAGTTGAGTTGTTCTCGCAAGTTGTTGGTTCTTTGGGGATTGAAGATTTCCTTTCCCTCTAGCCTCCGTGGTGGTTGAGTTGCTCCTGGATGCCACCTCGAGTGATAGCTTATGCGTAGGTAGTCTTGCGGATTCGTGTGGCCCAGATCCGTAAGCTTTGAGGTTGTCGTTATCCGCTTTCCTTGTGAGGTTTTGGGAGTGGAGCTCGTTGGAAGATGAGTTAGGCTTAGGCTTAAAGGGGAAGTCCTTTGAGTAGCCAGCTGGATTTTAAGAGTTGAGTAGTAGATTGGAGGAGAGCGCTGCTCGTTATAAGTTTGGGTTGAG
The DNA here is from genome assembly GCA_036507275.1 of Sicyos edulis. Lineage (NCBI taxonomy): Eukaryota > Viridiplantae > Streptophyta > Magnoliopsida > Cucurbitales > Cucurbitaceae > Sicyos > Sicyos edulis. Next base: position 23,277,144 of record CM071854.1, on the reverse strand, counting down.
TTCTCACGAGCAAGCCCTTCTCGGCTTTGTTCCTAGTTGTTGTGAGTTCCCAGCTGGCGCAGTAGAGCCGCGCTTGTTTGAGTTGGCACGCAGGTGCCGTGGCATTGGTTGGTAAGTCGTTGAGCCGCTTTCCTCAAGGTGTTGTGTCGCAGATAGTCACTGCGATGGTTTAGTCCTTGCTTCCCGAGTTTTCCTTGAGAGGAATGTTGATGTTCCTTGCCCGGCGATTTTCTCCTTAAGATGGTTGCTTAAGTGTTGTGGTCGTGTTCTAGTTGGAGAAGTTTGTCTTTTGGATCACCGCCAGCTTGGTGGTTCGCTTGTATCTCGTTAAGGTCAGAGTCAAGGTTTGAGGTTTGTTGGTCTTTTGTGAAGTAAGAGTAGGCCGCTTAGTTTTGGAATCTGAAGGTTCAGCTTGTTTGGCCATTTTGTTGTAGGGTTGAGTTTGTTTGTTGACACCAGTACAAAGTTTTTATGTATCGATGTTAGCGATGTGTGCCGACCCATTGTTCATTGTGGACTTTGAGCCCTTGCAAATGATTGAGGGTTTGGGCTTCGAGGAGAAGCCTATGAGTATTCTCGGTCTTGAGTCAAGACGCTATGTAGAAGTGAGATCCGCTGGTAAAAGTTTAGTGAAGGAGTCCGAGTTCGGAGGAGGCCGCCGTGAGCGGGAAGGACGGATGAGAATGCAAAGATCCCGTGTTGTTTCAGTTTTAAGGACTTTCGAGGACGAAAGTCATAAAAAGGAGGGAATATTGTAACGACCTGTGTTTTTATCCCGGCCTTCCGTATGCTCTAGGGGTATTTTAGTAATTTGGTCGGGCCACAGTCCGCTTATGTCTTTTTCCAGCCATAAAATTATTGGATGGATTTATGTAAGTTTTTGAGGCTTTGTGGATGTGTTTGGGCATGGGGAGATGCAAAAGGAAAATTGTGTGTTAAAAGTGTGTTTGGTGGGTTTCAACCTGTGGTCCGAGAAGTCAAGTGGGTGGTGTGGCCAGCTTGAGCTATTGAGAGCTCTTGTTGCTCTTTCCGTGTCATTTTATGGTTAGCCTTGGATTTTGGGGTTTTGGTGCATTTGGTTAAATGGAAAAGAAAAGCTAGGTTTTGTTCTTCTTCTCCAACACATCCTCCTAGCCGCCCAAGCTTGTTTCCCCAACTTTCTCTAGCCGAATTTCATCCCCTTGCCGCTCCGTAGTTCGATCATCATTCCGGTAGGTATTCATCTTCTTCATCTTCTCGATAGGTTGTTTTGCCGGCCGAAGGTAAGAGGAGGTGCCCATGTGTGTGTGTGTTGTTGCAGTCCGCCTGTGCACCGATCGCCCACCACCGGCCGGATCGCCCGAGCAAAGACGCCTGTGATCGCACTGAGCGAGCCCGCTCGCGCGCCAACCGCCGGCCGTCCGGATCGCCCCGAGCAAAGACGCCTAACGCGCTTGGTCACCGCCTGCCGCTGCGCAGCGCACCAGCAACCGCCCAGATCCGCCCATCGCACGCCCAGCTTCGCGCAGCCCGCCGCCGCACTGGGGCTTGCGCGCAGCAGAGACGCCCAGCCCCACGCCGCTTCACTCCGAGCCGCTTCGCCGCAAGCCACTCAGCCATCTCGCGCCGCCGTCGCCGCGCCGCGCCGCGCGCCTTCGCCAGACGCGCCGCTGCTCGCAAGCTCGCGCGCCGAGCTGCTCGCCGTGTCGCATCGCGACGCCAGCGCCCGCGCGCTTTCCGCCTGCAGTCGTGCTCCAAATACAGGTGTCGCACAGCAAGCACGCCCACTGGGCCACAATTTACCAGCACTCACCGCTACAGAAGATTTCACTTCGTGTCGTCGTGCCGTGTGAGTGCCCCGAGCCGAGCCTCGCTTGTTTTATTATATTTTAGGGCTATGATGGTGATTTCTATTGTGTTTGTTAGGTTCTCGTTAGCTAGCTCGGGATCGATCGCAGCGTAGGATTTTGTGTGTAGTTGCCTCCCGCCAAGGTAAGGATTTCTTACCGAGTTGTGTGGGCCTCGCGATATTTGTGATTGTTGTTTTGTATGCCCGTATGATTATTAGCATGTTTAGCCCTAGGTGCTCGCTTTCAATTCTCGATCGCATGAACTCTTGTATTGTTTCTCATGTTAGCCCATGCTAGGTTGTTCCATTCTCGCATGTTCGATATCTCGCTTTGCTTCGTAGTATCATGCTAGGTTCCTTGTATCTCATGAGCACGTATTGGACCGCATTGATTGATTTATTATTATTGCTATGGTTTAGAGTTCGTAGGTAGCATCATCCGGCCGGATGCATAACGTAATTTGCATCCCCGACAGGGACGCATTTAGATGGTACTCCGCCCCCGATCCCGTTAGGGTTTAGTCAGAAAGACCCGACCCAAAAGGGGCTCTAAATGGGCCTTTACCCCAATGCATGTAGTGAAAATAAAAGACATTATGAAAAATACATTTCGATTCCAAGTAAAAACAAAAACATTCAACAACCAAAACATACATTTCTAAAAGCACACTGATCGAGATTTATTTAAACCATTAAAACAATCCACAAGTACCAATATGCTGGAATCCATAAAACGTAAGAAAACATCCCGGGGCTCTGTGCCCGCCTCTACATGCATTCAGGGAAATAATAAAAAGTGAAGAGTCATGATAATTAAAATAAAACAATCGTGAGATGACAAAGAGGTTCCATGATCATAGCTCCTCCTTCACCATCCTGCCTCCCGCTTGATTACCCGTGGAAAACCACGTAATAAGGGTGAGTAACGAATTACCCAAAGAAGAATCCCCAACCGGGTACAATACGATATACATGATCATCTAGAAGAATGTATGCAAGCTATGAGAACAAACACAGAGCGGAGCACATAGCTAAGTCCACACTTGGACCTCTGATGCCAACTCAGTGGTCTTAGTCCGGAAATACCACAACACACTAAACGCACTATACGGGAACAAGTCCCGCCTCACCGCCATCGACGATACGAAAGGTGCACTGCTCAAGATCCCGAGGAGCTCTCCACGGGCGCGCAGTAATGAGCGTAAGGATGCACCGCGCGCTTCTACAGACTATGGGGGTGCCGGTCTAGTGGCAAGTCGCCCATATCCGGATACCACGCCTAACTAAATCTCTCGGATCGGTGTCACCGACATAGGGGTGTGAGACTCGACACGTGAACTATGTCACCTGTGCACCACCGCACTGAGGCTAAGGAACGGGTCATGGTAGGCTTACACCAGAAGCCGCCCTTACCTTATCGTGGGCAATCAAGGGCTACCGCCGAACACGCCGAGGACGTGCGTTTCGCCGCCGACTAGGCATTGCCAAGTCATCATCCCGACCATTGGGGCATCGCTTAGACTACCACCCTCACCCAAGATTGCAGGCCTACCGGTTGGGATAGCTAATCCTCACGGGGTCCAAGGACGAGAATCGCTCAATCGCCCTTGCCATAGATGCAAGATACTTTATGCATCGGGCCCGATGATGCTATCTACCCGAATTCTAAACCTTAACAATAATAACGAGTCAATCAATGCACCCCAATACGTGCTCATCGATACAAAGAACCTAGCATGATACTACGAAGCAAGAACAGATATCGAACATGCTAGAATGTAAACAACCTAGCATGGGCTAACATGAGAAACAATACAAGAGATCATGCCACCAGAATTCGCAATGCAGCACCTAGAGATAAACATGCTAGTAATCATACACAGCATACAAAACAACAATCACAAATATACCGCAGAGGTCCACACAACCCCTGTAAGAAATCCTTACCTTGGTCGGAAGACTTTTACACACAAATCCTAAGTCATGGAACAATCCCGAGCTAGCGAGCGGGAACCTAGCAAACCAACAATAATCGCGATCTAAAATATCTAAACAACAATAGAACAGCAAGCTCGGCTCGGGAACTCACGCGCGCGACGACACGAGCTTGGGGCTCACTGCAAGTCGCTCTCGGCAAGGTCGGGCGCCGCCGCGCTACCGGCACGGCAGGACACGCTACCGTTGCGCTACCGCACGGACGGACACGCTACCGCCGCGCTACCGGGCACGCACAGCGAGGACACGCGCGCGGCGGCGCGCGCTCGACGGCGCGCGCGCGGCGCTGCGCGCGGCGCGGCGCGCGGCGCGCGGGCGTCGCGCGGCGCGCGCGCGAACGCTCGAGCGGCGGCGCGCGCGGTCGAGCGCTTCGGCAAGCGGACACGGCGAGGGTGTGCGAGCGATCGGCCGACGCGGCCGGCGCTGGCGAGGACTCTCTCGCGTGGCGAGCGACGGGCGATTCGCCGCTGGGCGAACGGCGAGGCCGCCGCGAATGTGTCCGGCGCGCGGCGTGGCCGCTCGACCGACCGGGCGTACGACGTGGTGGCGCTCGACCGACCGGGCGCGGGCGTCGAGAAATGGCCGAGGATGATGGTCGCTCCTCTCTACCGGGTCGCACAACACACACACACACACAACCCTTTTTTCTTACATTCGGCCAACAAACACCCAAATGAGAAGATGAAGAAGACGAAGACTTACCCGGAATGATGATGATCGAACCCAAGGAGATGCAAGGATGAAGAACTCGGCAAGGCTATGGAGATGGAGAGCTTGGGCGCCAAGAGATGTTTTGGAGAAGGAGATGAAATAACCTATTTCTATTTCATTTAACCAAATGCACCATAACTCCAAAAATCCAAGGTTAACTAAGATGTGATGCAGAAAGAGCAACAAGAGCACCTAATGGCTCATTTGGCACACCTCTCTACAAGCTTCCAGAGACCCGGTTCAAACCCCTCACAAAGACAAATCCCTTTATTTTTACTTTTGCAACAAACCTTGCTCAAACCAAACCACAAACCCCTCCAAAACCTACAAAAACCATCCAATAATTTTAGTAATCGAAAAGACACAAACGACGACTCGACGGCCCGACCAAATTACCAAATTACCCCTAGGGCATACCGGAAGACCGGAAGAAAACCTGGGTCGTTACAATATTCCTCCTTTTATGACTTTCGTCCTCGAAAGTCCTTAAGACAGTAAATGCACTCGGGTAATGCAACCTCATCTCGCCTTCCCGCCTCCCAAGTGGCCTCCTCGTAATCCCGACTCCTCCACCGAACCTTTACCAAACGAATCTCGCGATTACGCAACGCCTTGGTCTCAAAGGCAAGGATCCTCACCGCTTCTCCTCGAAGTTCAAATCCTCATTCACCGCAAAGGCTCAAAGTCCACAATGTGCGACGGTCCGGCACATACCGCCTCAACATCGATACATGGAAAACACTATGCACCGCGATAGTGACGGAGGTAGGGCTAACCGGTAAGCAACTCGCCAATCCTCTCTAGGATCTCAAATGGACCAACAAAACGGGACTCAACTTCCCACGCTTACCAAACCTCGTAACACCTCGCATGACGGAGCAACCTTAAGGAACACATGCCGACCAACCTCAAACTCCAAATCTCGACGCCGAACATCGGCAGAACTCTTCTCTCTGCGCTCGAGCTGTCAACATACGAGCTCTAATCTTCTCGTGACTGCACCATTGGTCAATCGCAGAATCTCGGGACCCAAAACTCGTCTATCACCAACCTCTTCCCGAAACACGGGGACCGATAACGCTTACCATACAATGCCTCGAATGGAGCCATCTCGAATCGCCGATCGTAACTATTGTTATAGGCAAACTCCATCAAGTATGAGATATCGGTCCCAATCGCTCGGGAAATCCAACACACAAGCCCTCAACATATCCTCGAGAATCGATTCACTCTCTCGGGCCCGACCATCCGTCCGAGGGTGAAAAGTCAGGCTGGCGCACTCTGTGCCCAAACCCTTCCTCGAGCGCTCTCCGAAACGAGAAGTGAACCGCGAGTCACGATCCGACACAATCCTCACCGGCACACCATGATAACGGATGATCTCGCTTCCAAAAACACCGCGCCCACTCGCTCCACGGTATAAGTGTCCCCTACCGGAATGAAGTGTGCGCTCTTGGTCAAACGGTCGACTATCACCCAAATCTGAGAGAACTTCCTCGGAGTCCTTGGCAAACCAGATATAAAGTCCATAGAGATCTCTTCCCATTTCCACTGGGTACACTCTGGTCGCAACAAACTCTGCTGGCCTCTGCTCGGGTGCCTTCACTTGCCGACAAGTGAGACACCTACCGACAAACTCGCCACATCTCTCTTCATCCCCATCCACCGTAAAGTCCGCTTAAGGTCTCGATACATCTTGGTACTCTCGGGTGCCAAGCAAAAGGGGAACAGTGGGCCTCCGAGAGCAACTCGCTCGCAAACTCGCAATGTCCGGAACACACAACCGCCTCTATAAGTCAACCCACCGTCCGTGAATACACAAAGTCAAAGTCACCGCCAAGATCGACTCACAACCAATCTCTTAAGTGCGGGTCACCTAACCGGCCGTCTATAATCCACTGCCGAATCGACGGCCGAATAAATAATCGAGCTACCCGCGGCGGTAACCTCTCCCAACAACAACACGCAACCTCGCCCGCTCGAACTCTCTCTCAGAACTGGCTGAAACTCAACAACGCCGCAGCAGTGCGACGTCTTTTCTCGCTCAAAGCATCGGCCACTACGTTGGCTTTACCCGGATGGTACAAAATCTCGCAGATCATAATCCTTTACCAAATCTAACCACCTCCTCTCGCCTCATATTCAACTCCTTCGAGTAAACAGATACTTGAGGCTCGTGATCGGTAAACATCTCAATCCGCCACCGTATGTAATGCCTCCAAATCTTCAATTGCAAACACCACCGCCGCCAACTCCATATCATGAGTCGGGTAGTTCTCGCTCATACGGCCACACCGACGGGAAGCATAGGCAATGACCTTCCCGTGGCCGCATCAACACACAACCTAAACCAAACTTGGAAGCATCATCAGAGACCACGAAACCACCTGTCCCCTCCGAATCGCCAACACCGTGTCTTGAAGTCAAATCTGCGCTTGAGCCTCGCAAAGCTCTCATCACACTGCTTGTCCCAAACAAACTCGACACCCTTCCTCGCCGACGAGTGAGGAGGCGAGGCTATAGCAGAGAAGTCTTGACGAACCGACGGTAGTAACTCGCCAAACCCGCAAAGTCTGCGAATCTCGGCAAATCGGAGTCGGCTTGGCCCATGAACTCACGGCCTCAATCTTCGCGGGGTCCACGGCTATACCATCTCTCGAAACCACGTGGCCTAGGAAGGCCACCGCTCCATCCGAAATCACATTTGGAAAACTTCGCATAAAGCCGGTTTTCCCTCAAAGCCGCCAATACTCGCCTCAAATGCTCGCATGGTCTTCTTTAGACCTCGAATAAATCAAAATATCATCAATGAACACGATGACGGTTGTCCAAAAATGATTTGAACACCCTATCCATCATGTCCATGAACGCGGTCGGGGCATTGGTCAATCCAAACGACATAACCACAAACTCATAGTGACCATATCCGACTCGAAAGTCGCCTTAGGAATGTCGGCATCCCCGATCCGCAATCGATGGTAACCGGATCTCGATCTATCTTGGAGAACACCGAAGCTCCTCGCCGATCGAACAAATCATCGATACGGGCAACTGGATACTTATTCTTCATCACACCTTATTAAGCTCGCGCGTAATCAATACATAAGCGCATAGAACCATCCTTCTTTTTCACAAATGATCGTGCTCCCCACGGGACACACTTGGACGGATGAACCCTCGATCTAACATCTCCTGCAATCAATCTTCGCCTTTAACTCACTGGCGCCATGCGATCACGGAGCCTTCGAGATAGGGAGGGTCCCCGCTCGAGCTCAATAATGAAGTCAACCTCTCTCTTCGGGGCAACCCCAGTAACTCCTCGAGAAACACGTCCGCAAACTCCTGCACGACCGTGCACTGATCATGCAGACAAATGAGGGGCGCTCTTCCTGCACAACTTGGCTAGATAGCCCCAAGCTCCATGAGCTAGCAAACGACGAGCTTTCACATGACACCATCGGCGGGCAAACTCCACCTGGACTCCACGAAACTTAAAGCTAGGCCGACTGGCGGCCCAACACTACTTCTTTCCGTGGCAGTCAATCAACGCGTGGTTAGCAAAACTAACCACTCCATACCAAGAATCACATCAAAACCACTCATAGGCGTAACTATGAGTGTGGCTACAAGCAACTCTCCTGATATCTCGATCCGGCCATCCTTAATCTTATCTCTAGCTAACATACTAACTCCCGAAGGAGTTGCAACAGATAACTCAAAACCTAGAGGCTCTAGTCTCAACTTAGCATGCTCAAAGAAACAACACGGATACAAATGAATGCGTAGAACCAGAATCAAACAAGACAAATGCGCAGTGATCTAAAACAAGAAGCGTACTCGCCACAGCGGCATCCGTCGCTGCTCGGCCTCTGACGGGTCGTAGCAAACACTCGACCTCGCCGCCTGCTACTGGCCGAGCCGCCATAGCCGGCCGAGGACGTAAACGGATCATATGACCCTCTTTACCACAACGAAAACACACTCTGGGGGCCGTGCTCGCAAGCTCCAACGTGGGTCCTCCCGCAAGAAGCACAAGCGTGAACTCGCTCGGGACCGCCTCGCCGGCGCAGGCCGAAACGGAACGGGGCCCTCTCTGATCCTGCTCGAATCGCCCTTGGCGACGCTGGCCGCCACCCCAAAGTCAAACTTCCTCTTACGCCCCACAATGCCGCTGGGACAGACGCCGAACAGAGCGGCAACAACCCGCCAAGCAGGATACTTCCCATTATAGATCGTGGCTAATCGACAGGCCCTAGCATAAGTGTCGGGGCCCGAGCCCGACATCCCGGGAAACACCCCGCCAATCCGGATATGAACTTCCGAATCTTCACCGGGGTGGCAATCAACCGAGGAGCAAAATATCCATACTCGAGAACTTGCGCTCATATTCTCAATGGAATCGAAACCCTGCTTCGTGTTCGGAAGAGCTCCACCATCTTCTCCCGAGCCTCATCACCGATGAACTTTACCTTGAACTCAAAGATTGAAGAACTCCCAAGTAGCGGGTGGAGACCAGTGGGTCTCTCGCTCAAGGTGGACTCCCACCACCATCTCGCCAGTGCCTCCTAGCACATGAGCCGCACATCTCGGCCTCTCGAATATCGGGGCACACCATGATCGTGAAGGTGTACTCCAAATGGGCAATCCACTGGCCGCCGCTAGCGCATCACCGGTGGCATCAAACTTCTCGGGCTTCCACTTCACAAAATCCTTCACCACCTACCCAATTCCTCGGCACCTCTCCGCCATATCTCGCCTCTGGGGCTACTTGCTCCTGTGGAGCCGGAGGAGCTATCGAGCTCACCAACCAATCGAGTCACCGCTCGATCTGGGCTCGGGACTCTTCCGCACGCTACGCCAACAAGGCTCGGGTCTCTCGCCTCTGGTCACTCAACATGCTGACCATAAAAGTCCTCATAGACTCAAAGAAACTCTGCTCCAGAGCGATCTCACGGCGCTTCACGCCTCAACGCCCGCTCTAGGCGTAACAGAGGAGCCTGCCGGTGGAATGCCATCGTTGTCGCTTGGGACGATGTCCTGCGATGCATCGAGATCCGATCCTCGATACCTCGACCGCTCTCGAACCTCCTCTCCCACGACGGGATCGCATGTCTGGCGATCTACATCCAAACCAACAACGAATCAAAACTCGCTCACCCATTCCACAACACCAAACAAGGCATACACTAGATGATAGGTATTGTAAATTCTTAACCCTTTTCCTTTCTAAAACAATAAATCTAGGCGTACTGATGACCGCCGGAGTGCCGATGATCATGGAAAACGACCTACAACAAAGGTCGAGTCTACAGAATCTATGACTCTGAGCTCGATACCAATCAGAAAGACCCGACCCAAAAGGGGCTCTAAATGGGCCTTTACCCCAATGCATGTAGTGAAAATAAAAGACATTATGAAAAATACATTTCGATTCCAAGTAAAAATGTAAACATTCAACAACCAAAACATACATTTCTAAAAGCACACTGATCGAGATTTATTTAAACCATTAAAACAATCCACAAGTACCAATATGCCGGAATCCATAAAACGTAAGAAAACATCCCGGGGCTCTGTGCCCGCCTACATGCATTCAGGGGAAATAATAAAAAGTGAAGAGTCATGATAATTAAAATAAAACAATCGAGAGATGACAGGCAGTTCCATGATCATAGCTCCTCCTTCACCCATCCTGCCTCCCGCTTGATTACCCGTGGAAAACCACGTAATAAGGGTGAGTAACGAATTACCCAAAGAAGAATCCCCAACCGGGTACAATACGATATACATGATCATCTAGAAGAATGTGTGCAAGCTATGAGAACAAACACAGAGCGGAGCACATAGCTAAGTCCACACTTGGACCTCGGATGCCAACTCGTGGTCTTAGTCCGGAAATACCACAACACACTAAACGCACTATACGGGAACAAGTCCCGCCTCACCGCCCTCATGACGATACGAAAGGTGCACTCGCTCAAGATCCCGAGGAGCTCTCCGGTCGGCGCCAGTAATGAGCGTAAGGATGCACCGCGTGCTTCTACAGACTATGGGGGTGCCGGGTCTAGTGGCAAGCCGCCCATATCCGGATACCACGCCTAACTAAATCTCCGGATCGGTGTCACCGACATAGGGGTGTGAGACTGGACACGTGAACTATGTCACCTGTACCACCGCACCGAGGCTAAGGAACGGGTCATGGTAGGCTTACACCGTGAAGCCGCCCTTACCTTATCGGTGGCAATCAAGGGCTCTTCCGAACACGCCGAGGACGCGTCGCCCGCCGGGACTAGGCATTGCCAAGTCATCATCCCGACCATTGGGGCATCGCTTAGACTACCACCCTCACCCAAGATTGCGGGGCCTACCGGTTGGGATAGCTAATCCCTCACGGGGTCCAAGGACGGAGAATCTGTCTCAATCGCCCTTGCCATAGATGCAAGATACTTTATGCATCGGGCCTGATGATGCTATCTACCGAATTCTAAACCTTAACAATAATAACGAGTCAATCAATGCACCCCAATACGTGCTCATCGGATACAAAGAACCTAGCATGATACTACGAAGCAAGAACAGATATCGAACATGCTAGAACAAACAACCTAGCATGGGCTAACATGAGAAACAATACAAGAGATCATGCCATCAGAATTCGACAGAGCACCTAGAGATAAACATGCTAGTAATCATACACAGGCATACAAAACAACAATCACAAATATACCATAGGTCCACACAACCCCTGTAAGAAATCCTTACCTTGGTCGGAAGACTTTTACACACAAATCCTAAGTCATGAACAATCCCGAGCTAGCGAGAGGGGAACCTAGCAAACCAACAATAATCGTGATCTAAAATATCTAAACAACAATAGAACAACAAGCTCGGCTCGGGAACTCACGCGCGCGACGACACGAGCTTGGGGTCGCCGCAAGCCGCTCGGCAAGGTTGGGCGCTTGCTGCGCTGCCGCACCGCACGGCAGGACACGCTACCGGTTGCGCGCTACCGCACGACGGACACGCTACCGGCCGCTACCGCACGGCAGCAGGCGACACGCGACACGCGCGGCGAAGCGCTCGACGTAAGGCGCGCGCGCGCGGGCGTCGGGCGGCGCGCGCGGCGCCGGGCGTCGCGCGAAGGCGCGCGCGGCGAACGAACGTCTCGCGCGGCGCGCGCGTCGGCGGCTTCGGCAAGCGGACACGGCGCGGTGTGCGAGCGATCGGCCGGACGTCTTGGCGCCGGCGAGGACCTCTGGCGTCGGCGAGCGACGCGATCGATCTGCTTGGCGGGCGAGGGCGGCCGCTGCGAACAGTGCCGGCGTCGGCGGTAGCTCGACCGATCTGGCGCGTCGGCAGGCTGCTCGACCGATCCGGGCGTCGAGGTGGTGAGGATGATGGTCGCTCCTCTCGGCCGGGTCGCACAACACACACACACACAACCCCTTTTTCTTACATTCGGCCAACAAACACCCAAATGAGAAGATGAAGAAGACGAAGACTTACCCGGAATGATGATGATCGAACCCAAGGAGATGCAAGGATGAAGAACTCGGCAAGGCTATGGAGATGGAGAGCTTGGGCGGCCAAGAGATGTTTTGGAGAAGGAGATGAAATAACCTATTTCTATTTCATTTAACCAAATGCACCATAACTCCAAAAATCCAAGGTTAACTAAGATGTGATGCGAAAGAGCAACAAGAGCACCTAATGGCTCATTTGGCACACCTCTCTACAAGCTTCCCAGGAGACCCGGTTCAAACCCCTGACACAAAGACAAATCCCTTTATTTTTACTTTTGCAACAAACCTTGCTCAAACCAAACCACAAACCCCTCCAAAACCTACAAAAACCATCCAATAATTTTAGTAATCGAAAAGACACAAACGACCGACGACGGCCCGACCAAATTACCAAATTACCCCTAGGGCATACCGGAAGACCGGGAAGAAAAACCTGGGTCGTTACATTAGCTAACCCTAACGGCTGGCCCTGCAATCTTGGGTGAGGGTGGCAAACTGTTTATTGCCCCAACGGTCGGGATGATGACTTGGCATTGCCTCGTCCCCGGCAGTCGGCACGTCCTCGGCGTGTTCGGCCGTAGCCCTTGATTGCCACTGATTGGGCAAGGACCGCTTCTGGTGTAAGCCTACCACGACCGGTTCCTTAGCCTCGAGTGCGGTGGTACAGGTGACATAGTTCACGTGTCCGTGTCTCACACCCCCTATGTCGGTGACACCGATCCGGAGATTTAGTTAGGCATGGTGGCTCGACACGGGCGGCTTGCCACTAGACCCGGCACCCCCCAGAGTTTGCAGTAGCATGCGGTGCGCGCTTACGCTCATTACAGCGCCGACCGGAGAGCTCCTCGGGATCTTGAGCTAGTGCACCTTTCGTATCGACAGTAGACAGGCTGAGGCCGAGACTCGTTTCTCGTATAGGGCGTATTGTGTGGTGGATTTATTTCCGGACTAAGACCCTGAGTTGGCATCCGAGGTCCAAGTGTGGACTTAAGCTATGTGCTCTATTCTGTGTTTATACTCATAGCTTGCATACATTCTTCTAGATGATCATGTATATCGTATTGTACCCCGGTTGGGGATTCTTACTGAGTAATTCGTTACTCACCCTTATTCTGTGGTTTTCCACAGGTAACCAAGGCGCGAGACAGGATGGCTGAAGGAGGAGCTGTGATCATGGAATCCTGCTGTCATCTCTGACTATTTTATTTTATCATGACTCTTGACTTTTTGTTATTTCCCCTGAATGCATGTAGACGGGCACAGAGCCCCAGGATGTTTTCTTACGTTTTACGGGTTCCAGCATATTTGTACTTGTGGATTGTTTTAATGGTTTAAATAAATCTCTGATCAGAGTATGCTTTTAGAAATGTATGTTTTGGTTGTTGAATGTTTCTGTTTTTACTTGGAATCCGAAATGTGTTTTTCATAATGTCTTCTATTTTCAATACATGCATTGGGGTAAAGGCCATTTAGAGCCCCTTTTGGGTCGGGTCTTTACAATAACACATGCTAGCAGATCAGGACAAGAAGATAAACATACATGCTCAATCACAACAAGCAACCTATCCACTAACATGCTCATAACAATCATATGTATAACAAACAGCAGTCATAATGAACGCAGGGTCCACACAACCCTCGGTAAGAAATTCTTACCTGAAACAAATAGATAAACACAAGCAAAGTGTTTCTTGAGCTGCAGAAAACCAAGCCTAGCTACTCGCAACCTAGCACACAAATCAAACATGCTATTACTACCTGAACTAGCTAAACTAGGATAAAACAACTAAACCGAGCTAGGGTTAGAGGTTACTGAATCCTGAACAGGTGCTCGGGATAACCACTCGGCTAAAAAGGGCTCTCAGCAAGCAACTCTCGGCAAGGCACCTCAACAACACAACAAACACACAACCATATTAGCTCTTGGAAGGCAACAACAAAACCAAACACAACAGCCTCGAGAAAAAGGGATTACCCAATCCGAAGCTCCACACGGCAAGGGCTCTCGGCAGCTTGGCTGGGTAGGGCACGGGCTTGAGCGGCAGGCCTTGGCAAGGATGAGAGAAGCGGGGCTTGTTGTACGTGTCGCTGCGGTGAAGCCTAGAGGATGTCCTCAGCCGGCTGTGGCTCAGCAAGGCAACGAGCTGCTTCGCGTGGGCGAAGCGGTGCGGTGAAGGCTGCGCGGCTAAGCAAGTCGCAATGACGAAGGGGATCGGTTGAGCACGCGAAGGCTCATGGTGGGGCTGTGCACACGAATCGACGAAGGCTCGTTGCGGTAGAGCTGAGTGAGGGGACTGCAGCACTGGATCAGCAAGGGCACTCGCAGCTGTGCGTGCGAGTGCGAGTGGGAGGTCGACACTGCAATGGGGCTCGGACGCGGCTGTGCGTGGGCTATCAAGGGGCTGCGATGAGGCTGGGATGGTTCTACGATGGTGCTGCGATGGGGCTGCGATGGTGTAACGGCCTAGTTTTCCATTCCGGTTTCCCAGGTACTCTCGGTTCAGAATTGGGGCAATCGGTTGGGCCGTTGGAGTTCTTTTAGCCTCTAAGGGTATTTTGGTCTTTTTGCTCCCCAGTAAGAGGTTAAGGATTTTCAGGGCTTCAGGGTCATTTCGGCCTTCGTTGAGACTTGATTGATGTTGGTTGTAAGACCCAAGGAGTTTGGGTTAGTTGTTTAGAAGTTCGGAGGCATTCCGGTTAATAGCAAAATTAATTGGAAATTAATTGGTCCCATTGAGATTTGAACCCTTGCCCTAATGGTGAAATTGGAGTATTTAGAAAAGGAGTTTCAATTAAAAAGAAAAGGGTAGCTTCAGCCGGGACCAGCAGGAGGAAGCCTTGGGAAGGGAATTTAGGTCTCCTAACCTATTTAAAATAGGAAAAAGAAGGAAATTAGGGAAAACCCTCTTTGTTTCCCTTGGTAGCCGCACACACACTCTCTCTCTCTCTCTCTCTCCTAAAACCGAGCCACCCAGCCGCACCACCCACCAACCACCCACCGAGCCACCCAACCACACCGCAAAGACACCGCCCGCTCACCAACCACTGCGCGCACGCACCAAGACCGCCCAGAGCCGCCCGCACCAAAGCCGCTCAAATTTTGCATCGCCCGGCCGCGCTTCGCTCGGCGATCCAGACGCCCCACCGTCGCGACGCCGCCACACCGCCGACGTCGCTCGCGGCGCCCAGCCACACAGATCGCACCGAAACCTCCCCAGCCACCCGACGCGCACACACCGCGCGCCATCCAGCCGCCGCTCGCTCGCACGTCGCCTCCGCAGCCCGATCGCCCGCACACTGCCCCGCCATCCAGACGCCGTGCCGCGCGCCCGCTCTTGTGCGTCCGCCTGCCTTGCCGTGCGCCCAGCGCCAGCGTCTCTGCCGCACCAGCAGCGCCCAAACCTGCCCCTTGCTGCCGAGAGCCCGTGTCCTCTCGGTTGGTAATTCTCGAGCCTTTTCCCTTTTAGATTTTTAAGCTGCTGGCTGCTGTATATTTATTTAGGATACTTTTATTATGCCTAGGTTGCTGGGGTTCATTTTTAAGCTCGAGGGTCATATTTGATTCGTGATAGCTGTTTTCCACTTGTTTCCAGGTAAGGATTCCTTACCGTGGTTGTGTGGACCCTGCGATGCTTTCTTGATTGTGCCTTAAATGCATGTTTACTTTTATGAACATGATTAGTAGATAGGACAGCTTGTGATTGTATTCTTGCTAGCATGTTTGCTTGTTTGTACATGTTAGTGCCATGCTAGGATTGTTCTTCCAGCAAGCTTGAGATTCCTGCTTTAAGTTTGTAGTATCATGCTAGGTTATGTATGTTTGATAATTATTATGTACGTTAGCCAGGAATCATTTACTCTGTACTCTAGCTAGTGTAGTAGGGTTGTCATCATCTAGAGGCTGAGAGCGGACATAGCGTACCTTGTCCCCACCGGTCGGGAGTTGAGCGAAGCATAACGTACATTGCTTCCCCCCGGCAGCCAATGAGGATTAGCTACCTCATTGGCATAAGCCTAGTTTGTAGCCTGCTAGAGCGGAAACCCGCCAACGGTGCAAGCCTACCTTGGCCGGTTCTTAGCTTCGTGTCGGTGGTGCAGTGCCGCAGATGAGTGCCGAGGGGGCCTCGCACTCTGTGTTCGGTGACACCGCTTCGAGTCTTAGGCATGCGTGCACTGGCCCGCGTAGTTTGTACTTAGGCCCCACATTTACGCCGGTTGCGAGAGCATGCGGTGTCGCGCGCACTGCGTTAGTCGTCGGTTCGGAGAGCTCCCGGCTAATGTTCGTGAGTACACCGTTCCTTCGCTTTAGAGCCGGACTTGGGTACTCTCCCGATAGTCCAGATTTATAGCAAGGGTAAGAGGCCCTTGAGGACACCCATTGGGATTGGCTCTTGAGCTAATCAATTGGTCGAGGGAGAAAGACTCTCGAGGGTGTCGGACATCTTGGGATCGGGTTTTGAGCTAATCAATTGGCCGAGGGAGAAAGACCCTCGGAGATGTCCCGGGATTGGTTATGAGAACCAATCATTAGGTCGGAGGTAGGAGACTTTCGAGGACTCCATATTTGCCTTGTGAGCTCGTTGAGCTGAGATCCTTGTTGATAACTGTTTGCATGTGTACTAGGTTGCTAGATGATTGATTGCATCGTATCGTACCCCGGTCGGGGATTCTTGCTGAGTATGTTTATACTCACCCTTATTGTGGTTTCTTCCACAGGTAACTTGGGACAGCACCTAGGCGGCTAGCGGAGGGAGCTGGGGGATCATGGATGCTTCTTGACACTGTCCGTGTCTTATTTTACTGTTTTGAATTCAGCATGTAGATGGACTTGGGTCCGTAGGGAAAAACTTATGATTTGAACTATTTTTATGTTTTTACGGAAAGTACTGATCAGTCACTGTTTGTAATAAGAATGTTACTTTGTCTTTTTAATGTTTTTCCGCTTTTATGTTTGAAAAGTTTTACAATCCGACCCTGGCCGGGTCCTTTTATGCTTTTCACTTGCATGCTGAGTAAAGACCTAGGTTTAGTACCGTATTTTGGGTTGGGTCTTTACAGATGGGGTTGCGATGGGGCTGCAATTAGGCTTAAATGCAAAGGAAAACAAGCACGAACAAGGAGAACGAAGGAGAATAAGAGATCATACCTTCTCGGGGCTTGGTCGATCGGTGATGAAAGTTGGAGAAAGGAGAATGCGATTAGGGAGAGGAAGAGAGATGAGAGATCGTTCTTTCTTTTCTGAACCAAACGACATAAAACCCCAAAACCCCTTTAACTATAATTTTACTCTTAACTCCAAACAACCACGGGACAAGCAAAACACAAACGAACAAGAGCATAACATACTCACTTGGCTCAATTGAAACCGCTCCTTTTTGCTAGCTGCTGCAACCAGGACAACCCGGGTTCGAGTCTTGGCCCGAACACCTTTTCTTTTTATTTTCCTCTTTACAAACTGTAAGGACCCGACCCAAATAGGGTACTAAACCTAGTTCTTAAACCCTTATGCATGTAAATAGACTCGAAATCGAAAATGCGGGATTATAAAACCTTTAAAACCATAAAACATTCAGTGAAATTCAGTTAATTGGACTTGTCCATGTTTCCAAGCACCTGTCAAAACATTTATCAAAACCAACCCTTGCCAGAGTTTCTTTTATTTCCAAGTAAACACATTCAGAACAAATCCAACAAACGAAACAAATACTTTAATCCAAAAATACGTGAAGTCCACCTAAGGGCTCCGTTCCCTGTCTACATGCAAAAAGAGTAAAAAAGAAGACGAAACAAGACTCAGAGTAATAGTATCCATCATCATTCAGTAGCCTCCTCCTAGCCATCCAGTCTCGGTCCCAAGTTACCTAGTGCAAAACCACAGAAAAGTAAGGGTGAGCAACGAGTGGCTCAGTAAGAATCCCCAACCGAGGTACAATACGAAAAAAAATCATCTAGCACATAGATACATGCAACCAATCACGAGCACAGAGAAATCAACTTAGATTAGGCTAACCACCACCCCTAGAACTTGCCTAACAAGGACTTACCGAGCTACCCTACGAGACTTACGACTACAACCTACATTCAGTTTCACACATGGATGCCCATCAGGGTCTTATACCAGCTAGAACACGTGGATGCCCATCGGGGTCTTACACCAGCTCAGCTCAAGGATGCCCATCGGGGTCTTACTCCTGCAGGATGCCCATCGGGGTCTTGTACCTTATGATGCCCATCAGGGTCTTACTCAATTTAGGGCGAGATGATGCCCTTCGGGGTCTTACACAATCAGCGCTCAAGGTTGCCCATCGGGGTCTTACAACTACTCAAACACAAGAAAGCCCATCGGGGTCTTATACCTTCATAAGCACAAGGATGCCCATCATGGACTTACTCCTGCTAGGATCACAAAGCTGCTCTACAGGGTCTTACACTCCCTAGCTGCACTATGATGCCCATCCGGGACTTAGACCATACTGCAACAGTGTGATGCCCATTGGGGACTTACATACACTGGCAACGCATTGGTGCCCATCGGGGTCTTACCCATGCGAGACCTAAACTAGTAACTCCCAACAGTCTCCTAAGTACAGTAATACAAGCTAATAGATCGACCAGGCCATATTCAATAGCAACACAATCCTAGCATGGCTCTACAAAAAATGAACAGGAACATGGATATGCCAGAGTAAGAAAATCCCTAGCATAAAGCTAACATGAACAAGACGACAGATATGCCAGCAAGTCAGAAACAAGAATCCTATCCACTAGAATGCTCATAAACAATCACAAGATAGCAATGTCCTATTAAAGTAATCGTTGGGTCCACACAACCCCGATAAGAAATCCTTACTTGGAAACAAGCAGAAAATAATCACACAAATTAAGAGCTCCTAGAGCTGCAGGCTACCAACAAGGCACAACACACCTAACATCGATATTAAGATGATCAATACACCTGCAAACATCTAACTTAACCAGACGACAACCAGAGAAAACAACTCCACTGCCTCGGGGCTTCGCTGGGGCGAAGCTTTGCCTGGCAAAGAGGCACTGCTGCGCGGGCTGGCGACGCGGCTGCACATGGCGAAGGGGCGCTGCTGCGGGCGAAGAGGCTGCAAGAGCTAAAGCTTGCTGCGCCATGTGGCCTAGACGAACGGGGCTGCTATGCAGCTCAATCGGAGAAGCGATGCAGGCTACGGCTTCGCTGTTGCGGCAGCTCGCGCGTGGGCAGACTGCGAGGTGACGGTAGAAGGGCATCTCGGTGCTACAGGAACGTGCGGTCATGGACAAACGAGGTGATGCCGCTTCACTGCTGCAACGATGGGCGCGCGGGAGCATGCAAACAGGTAGAAGGGTGCGGACGATCTGGCTGCCTTCGGTGCGGCTTCGTGGGGGTATGCCGATGCTGGGCTGTTATCGCCATGCGGAGGCTAGGCGACGGTGGCTGCGATGCTGGTCGGCGAAGGATGTTGTGTGCAAGGGCAATCTGCTGCCTTTGTTGTGGCTTAGCTGGGGGGAACAGACGGGGCTGAACAGCAACTACTTCTGGACGTGCGAAGAGGCTCGGGCTTGGCTCGCTGGTGCTGCTGGGGCAGAATGTGCCAAGGTGAAGGCCTCCGCTGGAAAGAAAACACCCACAAAGCATCTCCATCGATTAGGGCTTGGCTGAGCAACATAGAGAAGGTTTTTCGGCTAGGGAAGAAGAAGAAGAAGAAAGAAATCTTACCCCTCGACTCTTGGCTCGAATTCTTGGAGAAACAGCAAGAAGGAGGAGAAATCTTGGAGAATTCATGCGGTAAGGGAGAATGAAGAATCCCAAAAATACGTTTCCTTTTATCTTTCTTAAATAGGTTAAGCGATTTCTTCCCTGGGCTTTCCCCCTTCGAGTCCCAGCTGAAGCAACCTTTTCTCCTTAAATAAACTCATTAAATCCAAAACCCCCCTTCAGGTCAAGGGTTCAAATCCCAATGGAAGCACTTTAATTTCCTTTAATTTTATAATTAACCGAACTACCTACAAGTTCCGAACAACCATCACAAGCAACACAAACTCTTGGAACTTGGAAGCAACAAAAAAATAAGCCTCGGAAAAAGACCGAAATATCTCTGGAATCCTGATTATTCACAAACCAGCCCCGAGGGCAAAATGTCCAAAATGCCCTCAAGGGTTAGAATAGCTCTAATGGCCCAATCGAACATCCAGATCATGAACCAAAAACACCTGGGAAACCAGCATGGAAAATTGGGTCGTTACAAAACTCCCTCCTTTTAAGACTTTCGTCCTCGAAAGTGTTAAGACTAAAACATCTCTAGGAAAACTCCATTGAACTTCAACCAACTAAACTCCCGATTAAAACTACACCAGTTCTCCCTTGAAACTCAAAACACTCTTGGGTTCCCCAAGGCTCAAAGCTACAATGCTAACGACTCTGCCACAAACTATTCCAACCAAAACTAGTTATACACTGAGCTCCGAAGAGAGAGACGTGACAGTGCTAAACGGTAAGCCACAAGCTCCGACTCGCTCTAACTCTCAAACGGTCCTACAACCCTGGGGCTCACCTATCCCTGCTTACCCAACTCTGAACGCCTCTCCACGGCGCTACTCTCAGCAAACTAGCGGACTGGTCACAAACTCTAAAACACTATGCCACGCACCAGCGTAACTTCCCTAAATGCTCACACCTGTTAACAAATAGCCTCAACCCTACACCATGTCGGCGTACCCTCTCTTCACAAGAGACCGGCGAACTCCAATGTTTGTCTACAAATCTCAACGGAATCCATCTGAACCACCATCTGGCGGCTGATCCTAAAGGCAAACTTCACCAACTGGAACGGGTCCAAAACAACTAAGCCACCATCTTAATGAGAAATCGTCGTGCCAGGGTCAAGGGGCACACTCCGGGTTCACCGGACAGCCAAAAACCACAGACATCAGCTGAAACTTCAGCCACAGCCACGCTAAATAACAAGGTCAAGGCACAGGCTCCACCTGGCCAAACCAACAAACTTGGGCCCCTCAACGGCCAACCGCGGTCATTCCCAAGAAAACCCTACCAGTAACCGGCCTAAGAGAAACCTTGCCAGACAAGGAAAAACCAAAATTCTCTCAAGGCAAACCCGAGTAAAAAGGAAGATAACACCATTCGGCTATTTGCAAACACAACAACGTGGGGAGACTAACTTAAAGGTCTATCCAACCAAGGGCACTAAACAACCGCGCCAACCTACTCAACTCTGACTTAGCTAAAACACCAACTAAGAACGTGCAACAACAAGAGCATGACCCGAGAAGAACTTGCTCTACCAAAACTCATTTCCAAGCATACAACTGGGTGGAGCTCGCCTCCAAGGCGACACGCAACTCACCAGTCCAGCTGGCTACTCAAAGGACTTCCTCCTTTTGACTCAAGCCTAACGCCTCTCTCAACCAGAAACTCCACACCTGAAACGTCGCAAGGAATACGAATAGCGACAACTACAATGGCTGGCGGATCGCAAACAACACAAACCAGCAAGGCTACCTCAAAGGTCAAGACTCGAGGCCGGCATCCACGGTGCAACTCAACCACCACCGAAACTAGGGGTTTCTCAAACTCCAAAGGTCCTACAACTTTCTAACAACTCAAACTCTTGAACTGTCTAACCACCACCCTCGCGGGGTCGAACAACATGCCACTTGCTAACAGCACGACGCAGGGATCCTCTAACTGGACTGACCGCTGTGCCACTCAGATTAACTCCACAACACATGAGCTAAACTAACTCCTCCTAAACAGAAACGATTCCCTACCAAGCGGACTTTCGAGGGACAGTGAACTCCACACACGCTCTCTATCTAGCTCAACAAAGGAGCAACAACCAACCCACTCTGAAGCGACAATAGAGGGGTTTCACTATAGACCGAACCACCCCTCAGAACTAGCAGTACATACTCAACCATCGAAGGAGGGGTCAACTCCCAAAACTTCCCGCACAGGAACAAGTTCTCAGGGAAACGCCCGCTTGTTCCAACCAAGCTACCTCTTAGAACAACAGGGAAACCAAACCTTGGTCAACGCCAAGAACCAACTAGCTAACAGTTTCGAAACCAACGCGGAGGTTACTAAGAACAACACTAGCTTACCGACTGACTACAAGTTTCCAGCAACTCAACCGAGGAACACTGCCTGGGTCTGACTGAGCTCTAGTGAGGCTCTCCACAACTTAAGGTTCTTTCGACCACCCTCTGACACACTGTCGTCAATCGGTCTAACAGTCCACTGACTACACGGGCAACAACCCCCTCCAGCATCTCAACTATGCTGGCCAGCTCCAACTCCTCGAAAAACCCAAAAAAGACCAGAAACGCTACAGAATGTGTCGTCCTCCTACTCAAAGCATCAGCCACATCTTAGCTTCTACCCAGGGTAAGGATCCTAACAACACTCTTAGCAATGACGATCAGAAACTACACGGCTTGCTACCACCGCTCTTGTTCAGTACCAACTAAACTCCAACCATCGAACAATAAAAAGTTTCTCTAACCAGGTCAAGGTCCAACTAACGAAACTTGCTTATGCAACAACCCGGCTACGAGCTTGGTATCCTCACAACCAAAGTTAGGGCACTCGCAAGAACTGAAGCCCTAACACCTCAAGGACTGAGCACTTGTTTCTCAACGCGAACCACTCATGGTTTCCAAAACTTACACCATGGAACGAGCTACATAAAACTACACCGATGTGTACAGCTCTAACTTGATTCCTTAAGATCCAGATCCAACAAGAACTCTCACACAAAGCAACTTTCACCTCAAAATAGAGCCACAACTAGCAAAGGAGCAACAAGAGTTCAAACCCACTCAAGGTCAACTCGCCATGAAACGCCACATTGGCCAACTCACTCCACAAGAGCATAACCACACCAAGCTAACATACCTCATACCAATGTGTCCACTAAATACGCTCTGCACAAACTAACAAACTCATGGCTCCACTACCAGAACAATTTCGCATCATCGATGCTAACTCTACTCATACTAAAGAAACCTAAGGGTAGTCGAATCACACTACCAACAACTGGCTCACAAGTCCACCACACAAGCGCGAGCACTCGGACGCGCTAGCCCTTAACAACCTTCAGCATCCTTCGTACCCTACTCTCGGTGACCCTCAAAACCTCCTACTTTCCCTCGAACGACCTCACACTTGTAGTCATCTAACTACCACCGAGCTAGATCTCTTACGCAACCCAAACAGGTGCAACAACAGTAAACGGGTACAATGTCTAGTGGGGATGCTGAACTCCGAGTGGGTCATAAAACCACCTGCACATCCGGTGCAAACTGGCCTGAACCTAGGCCTCTTGGCAAAGCTTGGTGCCAACTAGCACTACAACCTTTACAACACAAAATTGCTATATACAAGCTCTACGTCCCACTGAGGGTAAGGAAGGTCACACTCCAGGCGACGGGGACAATGGCACTCCAAACAAGAATCTCAACACTTGAGCGGTCTAGTCTCTGGCATCTCGTCTAATAGACAAGCCACAGTCCACTCTTGCATCCCACTGGATGCTCAACAAATACTCAAGCCAACCCTCGGAAGGCAGCAACTAACTCCACTTTTGGAACATGCTAACAAAAGAGTGCTTCTCTCTACTGGCGAACTAGAAGCCACGGATGGATCAAGTCCTGACAAGAGAACTTCACACTGCACCCTAGCTACGGGGTACTAACAGAACTGGCTACAAAACAACAGCACGCTTGTAGGAGGTCAAAGATGTCTCTACATCTTCCTCAAAAGCTACTAACTCGGTAGCCACTCTCTCTGAACTTGTCATTTGACCAAGTGGCTGGTGGAGACTCTGCTGGTCCGCCTCTCTCAGGGGACTTCCACCACCAAGCTACTGTATCAAACAGCACTAGAACGGCACGCCTCGGCCTCGAACATCAGGACATCCCAACACTCGGATGATAAACTCGACCCTGGCCACTTGTCGTACTTGGCGGCTCCATCCACATCATCTGCCTCAACAATAGGCTCCTGTTGATCCTGTCCTCCCAAGGAACCTCTGAGGCTACTAGAGCTACTGGGGGGTACCTGCTGAACAAGCTGGGTCAGCTGGGCTATCTGTGCCCAAGATTCCTCTCTCTGCTGCTAACTGCGCCTCGATCTCTGCTATCTGATCAGCTAGAAGACTTGCCATCATCTCTCTCACGGCTGGAGCAAACTCTACTCTTGGAGTCTCACTCTAAGGTCCGGTGGCCTCCACCCCACTCTCTCGGCAACTCAACTGCTAAGGCCAAAGGTGGCCTAAGGGTCTAGACAACCCTGGACGTGGTCTCAACAACATGCTCACTCCAACTCCTCAGTTGGGAATACCAAACGTCCATGCTCCTCAAGGTGCAATCAGCATACTGGCGATCTACACAAAACTAAAAAGCTAGTCCACACTGGGACTCTCACTGCCCAACAAGGGTAGCGCAAGTATACTAGATGCAGTATTGTAATTCTTAACAATTAAACATTAAACTTACGGACGTACCTGATGGTTGTTGGAGTGCTGATGATCATGGAAAAACAACCTACAACTCTGAGCTACAGAATCTATGACTCTGAGCTCTGATACCAACTGTAAGGACCCGACCCGAATAGGGTCCTAAACCTAGGTCTTAAACCCTTATGCATGTAAATAGACTCGAAATCGAAAATGCGGAATTATAAAAACTTTAAAACCATAATACGTCCCAGTTTCTAAGCACTTGTCAAAATATATTTCAAAACCAACCCTGGCTAGAGTTTCTTTTATTTGCAAATAAACACATTCAGAACAATTCCAACAAACGAAGCAAATACTTTAATATCCAGAAATACGTCAAGTCCACCTAAGGGCTCCATGCCCTGTCTACATGCATAAAGAGTAAACAAAAAGATGAAACAAGACTCAGAGTAATATTATCCATGATCATCCAGCAGCCTCCTCCTAGCTATCCAGTCTCGGTCCCAAGTTACCTGGTGGAAAACCACAGAAAAGTAAGGGTGAGCAACGAGTCGCTCAGTAAGAATCCCCAACCGGGGTACAATACGAAAACAAATCATCTAGCACATAGATACATGCAACCAATCACGAGCACAGAGAAATCAACTTAGATTAGGCTAACTGTAAAGACCCGACCCAAAAAGGGCTCTAAATAGGCCTTTACCCCAATGCATGCATTCAAAGTAAAGGACAATATGCAAATAAATTTTTCGGATTCCCAATTAAAACAAAACAACCAAGGTTCAATCAGAAATCAAGATAGTTTGCTGAAACCTGTCCCTGTCTCCAAGCACCTGTTTCAAGGCAAATACATTTCCAAAACGTACACTCTGATCAGAGATTTATTAAAACATTTGAAACATCCTCAAATTCAATAAAGCGGGAATCCACAAAAACATTCGAAAACATCCTAGGGCTCAGCCCCGCCTACATGCATTCGGGGAAAATAAAAAGACAAGAGTCATAGAAATAAAAAGTCGAGAGACGCAAGCAGAGTTCCCATGATCACGGCTCCTCCTTCACCATCCTGTCTCGCACCTTGGTTACCCGTGGAAAACCACAAATTAAGGGTGAGTAACGAATTACTCAATAAGAATCCCCAACCGGGTACAATCTGTACACATGGTCATCTAGCGAAGTGTATGCGAGCTATGAATATACACACGAATAGAGCACATAGCTTAAATCCACATATAACCGGATGCCAACTCGGGGTCTTAGTCCGAAAATCCACATATAACCGGGATGCCAACTCGTGGTCTTAGTCGGAAAATCCACACCACACAATACGCCCTATACGAGAAACAAGTCTCGGCCTCACTGCCTACTATCGATCGAAAGGTGCACTAGCTCAAGATCCCGAGGAGCTCTTCTGGTCGTGCGCCAGAATGAGCGTAAGCGCGCACCGCATGCTACCGCAGACTGGGGTGCCGGGTCTAGTGGCAAGCTGCCCCATGTCCAGTCACCATGCCTAACTAAATCTTTGGATCGGTGTCACCGACATAGGGTGTGAGACTGACACGTGAACTATGTCACCTGAACCACCGCACTGAGGCTAAGGAATCGGTCGTGGTAGGCTTACACCGGAAGCCGCCCTTGCCCTAACAGTGGCAATCAAGGGCTACGGCCGAACACGCCGAGGACGCGTGCCGATCGCCGGGACGAGGCAATGCCAAGTCATCATCCCGACCGTTGGGGCATTTAACGATCCGCCACCCTCACCCAAGATTGCGGGGCCTACCGGCCGGGTTAGCTAAACCCTCACGGGGTCCAGGGGCGGAGTACTACCTCAAATGCGTCCTGCCATGGATGCAAGATACTTTATGCATCGGGCCGGATGATGCTACCTACCTACACTCTAACCTATCATATCAATAACATACAATCCAATACAATCCAAAACGTGCTCAATGGATACAACGAACCTAGCATGGTACTACGAAGCAAGAATGAGATATGAGCATGCCAGAACGGAACAACCTAGCATGGACTAACATGAGAAACAACATAAGAAATCATGCCAGTCGGGAATTCAGAACAGAGCACCTAACACTAAACATGTTGATAATCACAAACAAGCATACAAACAACAATCACATATAATACCGCAGGGCCCACACTACTCTCCAGAAGAAATCCTTACAGCGCCGGAGGCAACTACACACAAAATTCTAAGCTGCGATCGAACCCGAGCTAGCTACCGAGAACCTAACAAAACAATGATAATCACAATCCATATGCCTAAATATAATAAAATAAAGAAGGCTCGGCTCGGGGGCAACTCACGCGGCTCTACCGACACGCGACGGGCGGGCGGCGGCGGCGGCGAAGCTGCTGGGCGCTGACGGGCGCAGATGGGCGGCAGCTGGCTGGCACGGCGCGCCTTGCGCGCGACGAGCGCGCGCGACACAAGCGACACGGGCGGCGGCGGCACAAAGACGCCAGCGCTGGGCGCGACGCTTGCTGACGGGCGACGGCGGCGCGGGCGCGAGCTTCGGGCTGGCGATGGCGTCTGGCGCGCAGACGGGCTGGGCGACGCGATGCGGCGGCTGCGACGGCGACGGGCGCGCGGCCTGGTGCGGGCGACGACCTCTGCTGGGCGCATGGGCGGCTGCGACGGCACTGGCGCTGGGCTGCGCGCGTCTTCTTTGGGCGCTGGCGTCTGGGCGACTGGCTGCTGGGCGCCTAAATTCTTTGGTGCGATCTGGCTGGGCTGCTCGACTGGGCTGCTCGGCTGGGTTGCTTGGCTGGCCGGAACGGCGCTCGGGGCTGCAAGGGAAGAAAATCACGGCAAGGGGCTTGGGAGAGAAGAGGGTTGGGCGGCCATGGAGATTTGGAGAAGAAAACACAAAAGACCTAATTTCTTTTCATTTAACCAAATGCACAAAAACTCCAAAGATCCAAGGGTAACTAAGATATGACACGGAAAGAGTAACAATAACACATGGTGGCTCACTTGGCAAGGCTCTCCTCTAGCACACAAGGCCACCCTGGCTCGAACCCCGGCTGCAACACAATTTTCCTATATTTTAACTTTTTGCATCTATCCTTGCTCAAACCCATCCACAAAGCCTCAGAAACTTACATAAATCCATCCAATAATTTTAGCAACTGGAAAAAGACATAAACGGCCCTGACGGCCTGACCAAATTACCAAAATGCCCCTAGGGCACACCTGGAAGACCGGGATGAAAACCTGGGCCGTTACACTAACCACCACCCCTAGAACTTGCCTAACAAGGACTTACCGAGCTGCCCTTCAGGACTTACGAATACAACATACATTCGATTTCACACATGGATGCCCATCGGGGTCTTATACCAGCTAGAACACGTGGATGCCCATCGGGGTCTTACACCAGCTCAACTCAAGGATGCCCATCGGGGTCTTATACCTGATGATAACCATCGGGGTCTTACTCACTTTAGGGCGCGATGATGCCCTTCAGGGTCTTACTCAATCAGCACTCAAGGTTGGCCATCGGGGTCTTACACCTGCTTAAGCTCAAGGATGGCCATCGGGGTCTTACACCTACTCAAACACAAGGAAGCCCATCGGGGTCTTATACCTGTTTAAGCACAAGGATGTCCATCAGGGACTTACTCCTACTAGGATCACAAAGCTGCCCTACATTGTCTTACACTCCCTAGCTACACTATGATGCCCATCGGGGACTTACATACACTGGCAACACATTGGTGCCCATCGCAGTCTTACCCATGCGAGACCTAAACTAGTAACTCCCAACAGTCTTCTAAGTACAGTAATACAAGCTAACAGATCGACCAGGAAATATTCAACAGCAACACAATCCTAACATGGCTCTACAGAAAATGAACGGGAAACATGGATATGCCAGAGTAAGAAAATCCCAAGCATGGAGCTAACATCAACAAGACGACAAATATGCCAGCAAGTCAGAAACAAGAATCCAATCCACTAGAATGCTCATAAACAATCACAAGATATCAATGTGCTATTAAAGTAATCGCAGGGTCTACACATGTAACAGCCCAGTTTCCTATTCCAGTTTTCGAGGTGCCTTCGGGTCAAGATTCGGTTGTTGGTTGGGTCATTAGAGCGGTTTTGCCCCTTGGGGGTATTTTGGTCTTTTGGCTCTCCGGGCAGGATTTGTGGTTTTCAGGGCTTCGAGGTAGCTCCTGCCTTTGTCAAGGCTTGTTTGGGTTGGACTGCGAGTCCCGAGATGTTTGGGCTAGTCGTTTGGAAGCTCGGTTGTGATTTGGGATTTTTGGCAAAGTGTTGGTTGGTTGTGTGCTTCTTTTGGGGATTCGAGCCCGAGCCTTTAGTGTTGCTTTGGGAGTTGGATTTAAGTGAGTTTGATTGTTTGGGAAAGATTGCTTCGGTCGGGTCTCGAAGGAGGAAGCCGGGAAATGGGATTTTGAGGTTTTAAGTGGATAAGGATGGAAAATAGAATTAAAATCCCATTTTTTCCCTTTTTTCCCATTTTCCTTTTCTTTTCCAAATTCATTTTTTTTTCCTTTTTATTTTCCCATTTTTTCTTTTCTTTTTCCCCAAAATCAACTTTCTCTCTCTTTCTCTCTCTCTCTCCCCGAGCACCCCCCCACCTAGCCCAGCCCCAGCCAGCCCGAGCCCCTGCTCGCCCGAGCTAGCCCAGCCCCGCGCGCCCTCGCCCAGCCCAGGTCGCCTCAGCCCAAGCGTCGCGCGCCCTCGCCAGCCCGAGCCCAGCCCCTGTCGCGCGTCCCCGCGTCGCCTAGGTTGCGTCGCCAAGCCCAGCCCGAGCTCGCCCGCACAGTGTCGTCGCCCGAGCCCTTGCCCTGGCCGCCTCGTTCGCGTCGCGTCTCCGTGTTGTTGGGCGTCCCAGCGCCAGATCACGCGCCCCCGCGTCGTGTCGCTCGCCCCCGCGCGCCGTCCCCTGTGCCGAGCCGCGCCGTGCGCCGTCGCCCAGCCGAGCAAGCGCCAGCGCCCGCACGCTCCAGCGTCTCCCCAGCGCCTGTCCGCGCGCACCCTCAGCCAGCCCTAACGCCGTGTCAGTCACACCCCCAATGAGCCCCAGCGTTCCCAGCCAGCCCATCAGCTGCCTAGCCCGTGCAGCTGGCCCGTTCGAGTGTCGTCCGTGCCTCGTGAGTTGCTCCCGAGCTGAGCCCTGTTTATTTTAGAGTATTTAGGGCTATTTTATGATTATTGATGTGTTTGCTTGGCTCGTTATAGGTTGCCCGGGTTCGATCGCAGTTAATTTTATTGTGTGTTGTTGCCTTCCGCACTGTAAGGATTTCTTACGGAGTTGTGTGGGCCCTGCGATATTGTCATGATTTGCCTTGCTTGTTTGCTGACTGTTATGAGCATGATAATAATAGAGCAGCTTTGATTGTTTTCTGCTAGCATGTTTGCTTGATATTACATGTTAGTGCCATGCTAGGTTTGTTCTGCCAGCATGCTTATGATTCCTGCTTAAGCTCGTAGTATCATGCTAGGTAGTGTGATTGATGTCGGTCTTTGCTTGCTAGCCAGGAATCATTGCTTTTTCTCTATACTCTTAGATAGAGTTGTAGAGTTTGTCATCATCCAGAGGCTGAGAGCGGACATAACAGATCTTGTCCCCACCGGTCGGGAGCAAAGCGAAGCATTGCTTCAGGGGTTGAGAGTGGACATAACGTACTTTGTCCCCAGTGGTCGGATATTGAGCAAAGCATAACATACCTTGCTTTTTCTCCCCTCCCGTGACCAATGAGACTTAGCTACCTCATTGGCGTATGCCTAGTTTGTAGCTCGCTAGAGCGGAACCCCCAGCGGTGTAAGCCCGCCTGGGCGATTCTTAGCTTCGTCGGTGGACCATGCCGCATGATGAGCGCCGAGGGCCTCGCGCTCATCGTGATCGCGACACCGCTTCCGAGTCTTAGGCATGCGTACTGCCCGCGTAGTTTGCCCTTAGGCCCCGCATTTGCGCGCCGTTGCGAGAAGAGCATGCGGTGTGCGCGCACACGGGTTAGTTGCTTCGGAGAGAGCTCCCGGGCTAATGTTCGTGAGTACACCATTCCTTCCGTTAGAGCCGGACTTCGGGTACTCTCCGTAAGTCCAGTTAGCAAGGGTAAGAGGCCCTTGAGGACATCCTTGGGATCGGTTTTGAGTGATCAACCGGGCCGAGGAGAAAGACCTCGAGAGATGTCCCGAGATTGGTTAGGATAACCAATCATTAGGCCGGAAGTAGGATACTTCCGATGTCTCCAGATCTTTCTTTGTAAGCTCGTTGAGCTATGATCTGTGTTGGTAGCTGTTTGCTTGCATGCTTTGGTTCTAGATGATTGATTATATCGTATTGTACCCCGGTTGGGGATTCTTACTGAGTAATTCGTTACTCACCCTTACTTATCTTTCAGGGAACCATGGCGCGAGGCAGGATGGCTGGAGGAGGAGTTGTGAACATGGAAAACCCGTTGTTCAACTCTGAGTCTTATGTTTATGTTTATGATTTAAATGTCCTCTGAATGCATGTAGTTGGACACGGAGCCCTAGGGTGTTTTCTGAATGTATTTTCGGATTCTAGCATTGTTGTAAAGTTTGTATGTTTTAAATAAATCTCTGATCAGAGTATGTTTTGGAAATGTATTTATCTTGGAACAGGTGCTTGGAAACAGGGACAGGTTTCAGGAATTTATGTTGATTTTTAAATGGATGTTTTCATGTTTTAGTTTTACTTAGAATCCAAACACCATCTTGCAAATTTTCTGTAGATTTGAATGCATGCATCGAGGTGACGGCCTATTTAGAACCCTATTCGGGTCGGGTCGTTACAACACAACCCCGGTAAGAAATCCTTACCTGGAAACAAGCAGAAAACAATCACACAAACTAAGAGCTCCTCGAGCTGCAGGCTACCAATAAGGCACAACACACCTAACATCGATATTAAGACGATCAATACACCTGCAAGCATCTAACTTAACCAAGAACGAAAGAGGAACAGAGGTTACCCAAACCGAGAACCAGACGGCAACCGGAGAAAACAACTCCACTGCCTCGGGGCTTCGCTGGGCGAAAGCTTTGCACGCATAGAGGCATCTGCTGCTGCTGGTGGCGACACGGCACACACACGCGCGAAGGGGCTGCTGCTGGCGAACGCCTGGGGTAGAATGTGCCAAGGTGAAGGCCTCATCTGGAAAGAAAACACCCACAAAGCATCTCCACCGGTTAGGGCTTGTCCGAGCAACAAAGAGAAGGTTTTTTGGCTAGGGAAGAAGAAAAAGGAGAAAGAAATCTTACCCCTCGACTCTTGGCTCGGGTTCTTGGAGAATTCATGCGGCAAGGGAGAATGAAGAATCCCAAAAATACGTTTCCCTTTTTCTTTCTTAAATAGGTTAAGCAATTCCTTCCCTGGGCTTTCCCCCTTCGAGTCCCAGCTGAAGCAACCTTTTCTCCTTAAATAAACTCATTAAATCCAAGCCTCCAAAACCCCCCTTCAGGTCAAGGGTTCAAATCCCAATGGAAGCACTTTAATTTCCTTTAATTTTATAATTAACCGAATTACCTCCAAGTTCTGAACAACCAGCACAAACAACACAAACTCTTGGAACTTGCAACCAACAAACAAACAAGCCTCAACAAAAGACCAAAATATCCCTGAAATCCTAATTATCCATAAAACCGGCACCGAGGGCAAAATGACAAAAATGCCCTCAAGGGTTAGAATAGATCTAAAGGCCCAACCAAACATCCAAATCATGAACTGAAAACACCTAAGAAACCAGCATGGAAAACTAGGCCATTACACAAACCAAAACCACAAAACCTCTCCAAACACCTCCGAGGCAAGGAACCTGCAACTGAAATAATTCTCCAAACACCTCAAGGGTTAGAATAGCTCTAACGGCCCAACCAAACAACCGGAAATATAATTGAACATACCTGGGAATCCGTAATGGAAAACTGGGCCGTTACAGTCTCCTACCTCCGGCCTAATGATTGGCTCTCCTAACCAATCCCAAAGACATCCTCGAGGGTCTTTCTCCCTTGGTCAAATGACCGACTCAAAAGTTGTTCCCAAATAGATGTCAGACACCCTCGAGGGTCTTTCTCCCTCATCCAAATGATTAGCTCAAAAACTGATCCCAAAATATGTGTCCTCGAGGGCCTCTTACCCTTGGTTAGCTAATACTTGACTAACGGGAGAGTACCCAAAGTCTGGCTCTAAACTGGAACAGAAGTGGTGTACTCACGAACATTAGCCCAGGAGAGCGCTCCGAACAGGCAACTAACGCGAGTACATGCACACCGCATGCTGTTGTAACCGACGTAAATGTTGGAACCTAGAGACAAACTACGCAGGCCAAGTACGCATGCCTAATGACTCGGAAGCGGTGTTACCTAATACAGTAGTGCGAGGCCCTCGACACTCATCTGCAACAGCCTATACCACCGACCTAAAGCTAAGAACCGGCCAAGGTAGGCTTACACCATTGCTGGGTTTCGCTCTAGAAGGCTACAAACTAGGCTTATGCCGATGCGGGAGCAAATCCACATCGGTTGCCGGGGTGGAAGCAAAGTACGTTATGCTTCGCACGGGATCCCGACCGGTGGGGACAAAGTACGTTATGTCCGCTCTTAGCCTCATGATGATGACAAACCCTAACAGTTCTATCTAAGAATTCAGTGTAAAGATTCCGAGCTAAACATACATGCTCAATAATACAAGACATAACCTAGGATGGTACTATGATTTTAAAGCAGGAATCACATAACATGCTGGAAGGGCAAACCTAGCATGGCACTATGTAAGAACCTGACCCAAACGGTGGTCCTAAACCTAGGTTCTTACTCAGCATGTATGCAACCATTCTTAAATCACTGAAGCGTACTAATTAATGAAAACTTGTAAAACAATATAGTACGGGGAACACACAAACATTTCCAAACAGTTTCCATAAAACAAAAAGCCGTTAAAGTAAATCAAGTATTCGCCAGTGTTTAGCAAAACATTCAAAATAGTTTAGAACCTCAAAAAAACAAGTTCCCCTAAGGACTCCATGTACAACTACATGTTGAATAATAAATACAATAAAGAAAAGCAGAGTGCCGACAGCTCTCATGATCAGTTAGCTCCCTCCACTAGCCATCTTGGTGCTGCCCAAGTTACCTGGTGGAAAAACCACAGAAATAAGGGTGAGTATAAACATACTAAGTAAGAATCCCCAACCGGGGTACAATTCGATACATCAATCATCTAGCATCCTACTATACATGCAAATGGTTACCAACACAAATCTTTATTCAACTAGCTAATGGGGAAAAATTGGAATCCTCTGAAGTCTCCTACTTCCGGTCTAATGATTGGCTCTCCTAACCAATCTGAAAAGACATCTTCGAGGGTCTTTCTCCCTCGGCCAAATGACCAACTCAAAAGCTGATCCCAAATAGATGTCAGACACCTGTGAGGGTCTTTCTCCCTCGGCCAAATGATCAGCTCAAAAACTGATCGCAAAATAGGTGTCCTCGAGGCCTCCTACCCTCGCCTAGCTAATACTTGACTAACGGGAGAGTATCCAAAGTCTGGTTCTAAACTGGAACTGTAACGGCCCAGATTTCTGTTCCGGTTCCCTAGGCATGTTCGGTTAATATTTTGGTTGTTGTGTTGGGCCGTTAGGGCTATTTTAGTCTTTTGCTGAGCTCGGAGATATTGTTCAGTTTCAGGTTCTTGGAATTGGAGTCTATCCTTGTGTTTTGGTGGCTTGGAATGAAAAAGGAAAATTTAAAAGAAAAGTGTTCGAGCAAGGACTCGAACCCAGGTGGCTAGGAGTTGAAGTTTGTTGTTGTTTAATTAAGAATTTAATAGTGTTGCTTCTAGGATTCGAACCTGTGACCAGTAAAGCTTGGAAGCTTGTTTAGAAAAAGAAAAGAATAAATGGTGGAATTTGTGTCTTTGCTAGGGTTCGAACCTGGGTGGATTTGGGGAGCTTTTGCTTAAGTGTTTTGTTAAGGAGAAATCAAAAGTGCTCTTGCCAAGGCTCCAACCTTGGTTGATTTGGAGTTGTGGAGCTTAGTTTAAAGGTTTGTTAAAATAAAGGAAAATATGTTGGAGCTGGGACTCGAAGGGGGAAAGCCCAGGGGAGGAATCACCAAAGCCTAATCGGAAAAGGAAAAGGAAATCGTATTTTTTCCCTATGCGTAGCCGCACGTCTCTCTCTCTCTCACTTCTCCTTCTTGCCGACTTCATTTTCCCCAAGCTGCCCTTCTCGCCATTCTCTCCCCCTCCTCGTTCTTCTTGGTTTCTCATCGAAATCGTCCCCTCTTCATCATGCCAAGAGCTTCTGCAACCAAGCCAGTCGAGACTTTGGTATCGCAACTGCATAGGACCTTGTTGCCGGAGTTCGTGAGGTAAGCTTCCTCTCTAGCCGGGATCTTTTCCTTTGTTGGTTGGTTGACCTAATCGAACTTCCCTTGCTGTGCATGTCGTCTAACAGCGAACACGCTCGTTCAGCCTCACCGTTGTCATCGGCATTGCCATCGCAAGAAACACGCGCGTCGCAAGCCCCAGAACAGAGAGCACAGCCGCTTCACCAATAGCCTTCGTTGTCCCCTTCGCCCAGCCAATGCAGTCGCAGCACCAGGAGCACGCACGCATCTGCCTCCAACAGCAACGGCTCGCCCAGCTCGATCGCCTGTGGCGATAGCGCATTTAGCAGCAACTGCACACCTTGCCTAGCGAAGCCCTGTCTGCGCAGCAGCCCTGCACGCTCCTCGCCGCTCGCTGCCGAGGCTTTCCGCCACACTTGGTCGCCTGCTTGCTTGCTACCTCTCTCGCCTTCGCGAAGCCTTGCCGAGAGCTTTGCCTTCGCCCACGCCGAAACCTTTCAGCAGAGCCTGTTCTTTTCAGTTTGGGTAGTTCCCGAGCCCTTTGTCTTTTGGTGCTTAGTTGTTAGATGGTTGCTTGTTTAATATGAGTTGTTTATATTATTTGCTAGGTAGTGTTGATCCTGCAACTCAAGAAGCACTTAGTTTCTGTTATTGTTTTCTTGCTTGTTTCAGGTAAGGGTTTCTTATCGGGTATTGTGGACCCTGCGCACGATAATGATAACTCCTAGATGATTATTTTGCTGGTTATTATGAACTGTTAGTGGATAGGTTTGTGCAGGATGTCTGATGTTATTATTAAACTGTTAGTGGATAGGTTTGTGCAGGATATCTGATGTTATTCTGTAAATACCATGCTCTGTTCAGGTTGCGTGTTGATGCGTTATTGTTTGATGCGTGCCTATTTATCATGTTGTGGCCAAAACATGTTAGTGGATTAGGTTCGTGCAGGTTGACTGAATGCTATGATATATCCTATATGCCTGTCTTGTATGCCCTGTTCCTGATTTCTGTATCTTGCACGTTATGTTTGTTAGGGCTTGGCATGTAGTTGTTGTGAATTATTATTGTACTCCATGTTTGATAACCGTCTCGAATGTCTGCAACTACTCTGTTGGTTATAGACTTGTGGATTGTTGGACACTGTTAGCTCTAGGCTGCCTTGTGTACTAGAGTTCTTTGGGGAGTCACGAGTGACAGTCGAGTTGCGTGCTGGCTCATTTTCCCAAGTGACAGTCGAGTGGCGTGCTGGCTTGGTTGACTCACGAGTGACAGTCGAGTTGCGTGCTGACTCATTTTCCCAAGTTACAGTCGAGTAGCGTGCTGGATTGGTTGACTCACGAGTGACAGAAGAGTTGCGTGCTGGATCGTTTTCCCAAGTGACAGTCGAGTTGCGTGCTGGTTTAGTTGACCCATGAGTGACAGTCGAGTTGCATGCTGGCTCGTAGTGCCCCTGAGTGACAGTCGAGTTACGTGTTGGCTCGATTGGCTCAAGACTAGCCCAGTGTGTTGTTGTCCCTTGTTAGCCCGTGAATGCTAACTATGTGTGTTGTAGTGTGGAAGCTGCTGAGATTTCTTAACTGTTTCTCTTGCTTGTTAGCCCAGTGTGTGCTAACTTCATATCGTCTTATACATAGACATTTCAGAGACCGAGGTCACTTAGGTTGCCCTCCAGTCTAGTCAGCCCAGTGGCATGCTGACCCTGCTCGACACTTGCTGTCTATTTCTGTTGAGACTTGTTGAGACTGCCATTATTGTATATTACTGTTTTGCTTGTATGCTAGGATGCTAAATGATTTTTCTTGAATAATGTACCACGATTGGGGACTCTTACTGAGTGCAATTGTACTCACCCTTTCTATGGTTTCTTCCACCTGGTAACTTGGCACAGCATCGAGGTGGCTAAAGGAGGAGCTGATTGATCATGGGGATGAGTCTGTTGCTTCTATTGTCCTTCATTGCATCTTTTATTCTAAAGACTTTTATTTATGTTGTAAAGAATTTGTTTTATACACTCTGGCCAGAGGCTAATTATTTATGTATTTACTGGTACTTGTAGTTTGAATCTTTTATTTAATAAGATGCAGGTGTTTCTTAAATCTTTTACGACCATGTTTTAACAAATTTTTTAGTCAAGGCATTTAGTAAGGGCCATTTATGACCATTTAAAGTCGGGTTCTTATAGTTGGTATCAGAGCTCAGAGTCATAGATTCTGTAGACTAACCTACTGAGTTAGGTCGTTGTGTCCCATGATCATCAGCACTCCAACAGCCGCCAGGTATGTGTTTAAGCTTGTTTAAGGGTAAAGTTTACATTACCTACATCTAGCATACTAGCCTTGTTTGGTTGTTGGCAGTGTTGGTCCGAGCTTGGACTAACTCAGAGTTTTGGGTTTAGATCGCCAGTATGTCGATCACCCGTCGTGGAGCAGGATCGTCTGGTACAGCCGACCGAGGTGTTGGTGTTGAGATTTCGATCGATGAGACAACATCAGGATTGAACCAGACCCGAAAGCCAAGTTTGGCCCAGTTGTTAGTTCCCCATCGAGGAGGTGGAAGCTACTTTGCCTCGGGGTGCAACTCCGGTAGTGGAGTTTGTTTTGGCTTACTTGTGTTCAGTTGCTAGTAGAGTAGGTCCAAGTGTGGACTAGCCTAGGTGGTACAAGTGTAAATCTTGAACCTTGGTTGATTGACAAGTGACCTAGAGAGTGGCTATTGAGTTAGTAGCTTTTGAGTAAGATGTAGATACATCTTTGACCACTTACAAGCCAGCTGCCATTTTGCAGCCAGTTCTGTTAGTACCCCATAGCCTGAGTGCGGTGTGAAGTTTACTTGTCGGGACTTGATCCGTCGATGGCTTCCAGTTTGCTAGTAAAGTGGAGCACTCTTCTGTTAGCATGTTCTTAAAGTGGAGTTAGTTGCTGCCTTCCGAGAGATGCCTGGAGTGATTGCTGAGCATCATGTGGAGATGCAAGAGTAGACTGTGGCACTTTTGTTAGATGAGATGCCAAAGACTAGATTTCTCGAGTGTCGAGATTCTTTTTTGGAGTGCTAGTGTTTCCTTCGCCTAGAGTTGTGACCTTCCTGGTTCTACCTACAACAGAATATATGTAACGGTCCAGATATCTATTTCGGTTTCCCAAGTATGTTCGATTTAGTTTTCGACTGTTCAATTGGGCCGTT
This sequence comes from Sicyos edulis, assembly GCA_036507275.1. Taxonomy (NCBI): domain Eukaryota; kingdom Viridiplantae; phylum Streptophyta; class Magnoliopsida; order Cucurbitales; family Cucurbitaceae; genus Sicyos; species Sicyos edulis. The sequence continues at coordinate 23,239,056 of CM071854.1, read as the reverse complement.
AGAGCTGTTTGAGCCTCTAAAGGGCATTTTGGTAATTTTTACCATTAGGGGCAGTTTTGTAATTATAGTTATCAATATTTGCCTATAAATAGGGGACTTAGCCCATTTGTAAACTCTTTTTCCCATTTTCTCAAAATCCCACCCGAGAGATTCTCTCTCAATTTCGTCGTCGCCAAGCCAATTTCGCCGAGCCCGAGTAAGCTTCGCTTGGTTGCACGCCCGTTCGCCCTAGAGAACACCGCAGCTGAGTCCTTCGCCTTCGCTCTAGCCAAGCCTCGCCGCTGCAGCATCGCCTTCGCTCTCGCCAAGCTTCGCAGCCGTGAAGCCTTCGCCAACACCTTCGCTGAGGCCAAGATCCGAGACCTTTTTCTTCCATTTTAGGGTATCAACTTCCCCAAGACTTTTGTGATGATTGCCTCTCTGTTAGGTCTTCAAATAGTGTTTAATACTTGTTTATTACCTATCATATGCCTAGGTGGTGTGTCTCTGCAACTCCAAGAGCAATTTACTATTTTTATTTCTGCTCGTTCAGGTAAGGATTTCTTACTGGAATTGTGTGGGCCCTGCGAAAATACCCTGAAAGCATATGTATATCTTGCAAGCATGTATGAGTGTTCTAGTGTTAGGATTCTTGTTTATGAAATGTCGGCATGTTCATTGTTTATCCATGTTTCCTGTTTGAAGTTTTATAGAGCCATGCTAGGTGTATTTCTTACTTTGGCAAATCAATGTTTCTTGTTTACGTTCCGTAGAACCTGCTAGTGCAGTATGGTCATAGATCTCTACCTGTTGCACTGCTATTTGTAAGATTGTGTTTAGGAGAATGTTAGGAACCGTTAGTGTAGGTCAGTGGGGTAAGTCCCCGATGGGCATCACACTGTAGCAGTATGTGTAAGTCCCAGATGGCCATCATAGTGCTTCTAGGGAGTGTAAGTCCATGTTGGGCAGCTTATAAACCTAGTAGGAGTAAGTCCCCGATGGGCTTCCGTATATTGATCAGGTGTAAGAGCCCGATGGGCATCCTTGTGCTTAAGCTGGTGTAAGTCCCTGATGGGCAACCGTGAGTGTTGTTTGAGTAAGACCCTATTGGGCGTCATCAAGCTTAGAAGTGAGTAAGTCCCCGATGGGCCTCACCAGGTGTAAGTCCCCGATGGGCAATCTCGAGTGCCGCTTGAGTAAGACCCTGTTGGGCGTCATCGCACTCTATCGTGAGTAAGACCCTGATGGGCATCACCAGGTGTAAGACCCCGATGGGCTTCCTTGTGTTGAGTTAGTGTAAGACCGCGATGGGCATCCAAAGTGGAAACCGAGAGTGTGTTGCATTAATAAGTCCTTAATTAGGAAAGTTCTAGATTACGGATAGCTTGAGCCAAACTGTTTTCTTCTGAGCTCGTATTGTGGTTGCTTGTATCTAAGCTAGATTGACGGATGATTGACTTTTCGTATTGTACCTCGGTTGGGGATTCTTACTGAGCGACTCGTTACTTACCCTTATTTTCGTGGTTTTCCACCAAGTAACTTGGGACCACGACTGGATGGCTAGAAGGATGTTGTTGGATGATCATGGGCAGAGTACTCTAGGTTGTGTCATGTTGTTTTCAGTTCTTTTGCATGTAGATAGGGCATGGAACCCTTAGAAGCATTCTGTTGTATTTCGATTTTCTTTGTAAACTCGTTTTGGAAGTTTCCTTATGAAAATAAACGATACTCTGGCCGGGGTTGGTTTTTGATAAATGTTTTAACTAGTGCTTGGAAAAAGGAACAGGTCTAAATTAAATGAAATATTTCTGAATGTTTTGCACCGACTTAAAGTTTGTAATTTCGCACTTATGTTTTCAAGTTTTAATTCATGCATAAGAGGCTAAGACCTAGGTTTAGGGCCCTATTGTTGTCGGGTCTTTACAATGTAGAGCTCATTTGTAGCTGTTCTGTCTTGTAAAGGACGTAGTGCTTGATGGTACCAAGCTTTGCGAGGAGGCCTAGGTTCAGGCCAATTCGCACTAGTTGTGCAGGTGGTTCTATGACCCACCCGGAGTTCAGCATCCCCACTATTGTGTTTCGTTGTGAGTTGCCCTCGTGTGGGTTTGTGGACTCTTGATGCTCTTTTGTTAGTTGTGGCTCTACTAGGAGGCGAATGATGCCCTTGTGTGAGAGTACTTGTTAGACTTGGATCTTAAGGAAACAAGAGGAAGTTGTACACACTGGTGTACTTTTGTGTAGCTCGTTCCATGGTGTAAGTTTTAGGAACCACGTGTGGTTCGTGTTGAGGAGCCGGTGCTCAGTCCTTGAGGTGCTAGGGCTTCAGTTCTTGTCAAAGTGCCCTAACTTAGGTTGTAAGGATACCGTGCTCGTAGTGGGGTTGTTGCTTAGGCAAGTTTCGTCAGTTGGATCCCTACCTAGTTAGAGAAACTTCTTGTTGTTTGATGGTTGGAGTTCAAATTGTACTGAACAAAGAGCGGTTGTAGCAAAGCTGTGCAGTTTCTGACCGTTGTTGCTAAGAGTGTTGTTCTGTAGCGTTTCTGGTCTTCTTGTTTTATCGAGGACTTGGAGCTGGCTAGCATAGTTGAGATGCTAGAGGGAGTTGTTGCTAGTGTAGCCAGTTGACCGTTTGACTATAGTGTGTGTCCGAGGGTTGTCGGAGGAACCCTAAGTTGTGGAGAGCCTCACCATAGGTCAGTCAGACCCAAGCAATGTACCTCGGTTGAGTTGCTGGAAGCTTGTAGTATGTTGACAAGCTAGAGTTGTTCTTAGTAACCTCCGCGTCGGTTTCGGAGTAGTTAGCAAAGTGGTGCTTGGTGTTGACCAAGGTGTGGTTTCCGTGTTGTTTCAAGAGCTAGCTTGGTTGGAGCAAGCTGGCGTTGCCCTCAACAAGATGGATGGATGAAGACGGCATGAAGATGAAGAGAGGGACGAGGTTTAGTGCGGCAAAGAGGAGAATGAGAAAAATAAACGATTTCTCTTTTATTTTCCTATTTAGGTTAGGTGATACAACGCCTCAGCTTTCCCCCTTCGAGTCCCAGCTGCAGCAAACTTTTCTCTTAATTAATTCCCTTTAATTCCAAGCCTCCAAACTCCCTTACAAGTCAAGGGTTCGAATCCCAACGGAAACATTTTTAATTCTTTAATTTCTCATTTAACCTAACTAACTCCAAATGTCCGAACAATCACACACCAACTCTTGGAACTTGCAACCAACAATCGATCAAGCCTCAACAAAAGACAGAAATAACCCTGAAACCCTGTCTAACCACTAAGCCAGTCATGAGGCAAAATTACCAAAATGCCCTTAAGGGACAAAACAGCCCTAACGACCCATCCAAACAACCGAATAATGAACCGAAAGCACCTGGGGAACCGGGATGGAAAACTGGGCCGTTACACACTAACATGTAGAAACAGAAACAAACATGCTAGTAGAAGTTCAATCAACAAGCTATCCTATCACTAAGATGCTCATAACAATTAGAGGCATACAAGATACAATCATGATACATCGTAGGGTTCACATAACCCCGGTAAGAAATCCTTACCTGGAAACAAGCAGTAAACAAACAGGACAAAGCTCCTTAAGCTGCAGAATTCAACACAACCTAACAACATACAAAAATAGATTAACAACCTAACTAGCTATTACTAAACTAGAAACCAAGAGAACGGGAACTGGGAAGTTACCCAGCAAGCTACACAATGCTCTAGGCCAAGCTCCTTGGGATTGACCAATGGAGCTCTCGGCTAGGGCTAGGGTGTTCTCGGCCTCCACTCAACAAGCTCCTGGATTCGGCTAGGCTTCACCTCAACAACAACGGAACATAAGTTATCTCGGTCATGAATCAAACAACTCATTCCAACCAAGGCAACCTTACTCTGGGCTAGGGTTAGATGGACTCACCTCGGTAAGAAGAAACTCTCGGCGAAGGTAAGGCACACGGTGTAAGTGCTGGCTCGGTAGTGTGTGTGTGCGGCAAAGCAAGCGACGATCACCGGCATGTGGGGCGATCGCGAGGGGTCTTTGTCTTGCGTGTCATTGGTCGGCGAGGGGCTGGACGGGACGCTCGGCCTGGGCGAGGCGAAGCGATTGCTTCGTACGGCATAAGGCGACTCGAAGGGCTTTTCGAGCGGTTGGGCAATACGGCTTCGCTGCTGCGACGAAGGGTGCGCGCGCCAGCGGTCGAGGCGAGGGCTTAACGATGCTGCTGCGCATGGGCGAACATGGGCTGCGCTCACTGCTGCCGCGACAAGCACGCGAGCGCGAAGGGCGAGCGGAATTGCGATGGCTGCGCTGCGTCGTGGTGATCCTCACCGAGTCTTTGCGACTATCGATCGGCGGTGAGGTTGTCTTTGCTTTCAAATGAAGGCGCGTTGGTGCAAGGGCAAGCAGGCCGGCGATTCTCGGCTCACAAATCTCGTTTTGGCTTGGTTGCAGGAACTCTCGACAAGATGGAGGGATGAAGACGGCAAGAAGATGAAGAGAGGGATGAGGGTTCATGCGACAAGGAGGAGAATGAGAAAAATAAACCATTTCTTTTCCTTTTAATCACTTAGGTTTGGCGACTCCTTCCCTGGGCTTTCCCCCTTCGAGTCCCAGCTGCAACAACTTTTTCTCTTAATTAATTCCCTTTAATTCCAAGCCTCCAAACTTTCTTACATGTCAGGGGTTCGAATCCCAACGGAAACACTTTTAATTCTTTAATTTCTCATTTAACCGAACTACCTCCAAACGTCCGAACAATCAACACCAACTCCTGGAACTTGCAACCAACAATCGATCGAGCCTCGACAAAAGACAGAAATAGTCTTGGAACCCTATCTAACCACTAAGCTAGTCTTGTCGAAAAATTACCAAAATGCCCTTAAGGGTCAAAACAGTCATAACGGCCCAACCGAACAATTGAATAATGAACCGAAAGCACCTGGGGAACCAGGATGGAAAACTGGGCCGTTACAGTAACGAATCCCATGACCAAGTAAAATAAAAGATAAGATGATATTGAATATGTATTGCTAGCCTGTTAGACTCTACCTTGTGCATTGTACCCCTGTTGGGGAGTTCTTACTGAGTATTCTTTTATACTCACCCTTTATGTGGTTTCTTTCTACCAGGTAATTAGGGACATCATCGAGACGGTTAGTTGGGAGATGCTGAGGTGATCATGGGAAAAGCTTGCCGCGTCTGTTAGGGTTATTGTTAGGACAGTTACAGTTTTCATCATTTTTCTATTCAACATAATAGAGTAGGGTTCCTATTATTTTCTTGAAACACAACCGTTTTGAACTGTTGGCATGAATGTGTCTTTCATGTTATTTCCTTCTTTTAATTGTTTTCAATTGTTTTAATTAAACACCTTGGCCAAGGGCTTTTACATTCATTTATTTACTTGAAATAAATTCAACCAGAGCCATTGTTTGAAAATTCAAAATTATGCATGTTTGTAACTATTTTGAGTCAGCATGACGTGGGAAACGTAGTTAAAAATTACGGGTTCTTACATCATAACAGTCTAAAAAACGTAATTCTCGAATAAGATGGAATAAAAAAGAGAACGAGCATCATAGGGTTTCCCACATTTAGCATACATATCAATCAAATACCACTTAACAACCTAGTCGAAAATACCCACAGAACGAGAGTGAACTTACTTACCTAGTTGCAAATACCCTAAAATGGCGCAGGCCCTTACAATGCAGGTGAAGACAAAGTGGTTGGGCTGCAACTCATCAACCTTAAGCATTGCCTGTGGAGGATGGTTCGAGAAGAAGATTCGGAGAGGAAGAGAGTGTGATTTTCATTTTTGCTGGAGGATGGCTTGAGAAGAAGAACTGGTAAGGAAGAGGGTTTGATTTGGAGAAAATCATGATTTGAGTCTCCTTTTCCGTGTTTTTTACTCTGATGACACTTTTTTTACTTTCCTTATGGAAAATAAATTTGGAGGGTGTCATGGTAGATGACTTTTCTAGTAGTGTGTTCTTACACTTTCATCCATATGAATGAATATACTATTTATGTCTAATATTGATAAAATGAACTTAAACTTATTTCTTCTCTCTTAGCTTTACCCATAGTTGTTTGTGATGATTATTAACGACTTTACAATAGTTTGAAATATATTTTTATTGTTTTCTGATGATACATAATGAATATTTATCTTGTGTGTTTGGATGGGTTTTTATGACTTCGTTGCAGGCTGAATCAAAGAGTAACCAAAGCAATGTTTATTCACTGACTAAATTTGAAGGCCAATAATTGAACTTTAATTAAAGAATTGGTAAGAGTAAACTTTGGCATAAGATTTAGATCTCATACTTGAAGATTCTTTTTGGCCACCTGTGCTTTTCAAACTACTACCTAGTGAATGTTTTTCCTCTTTGACATGGATGACAACTTTGTTGCAAGCTTTGTTCGAGTACACCTTTGTTTGACTATTAAACTGCATTTCACGAAAGTATATACATTATAAGGCAATGCAATGAACTTAAAATAATATAATGTTGAAGTTTATTTTGTATATATGTTAAAATATTTGAAATATTCTTTTATCCTATCTTAATATAAATTCATCTACAAGTTTATAGGTCTATTGTTATTTATGACTTAATTATTCAAATAAGAATTCGTGGAAAAATATTTGCTAAAAATTTTCACATTCATGCGAGAACTACAAATAAAGCGGGATTGATGAAGTTTGACTACAAATGCAGTTGGACCTTTTGTGAGATTAATGGAGTTCAAGTACAAGTGCAAATGGACTATTTGTTGACTCATCGAAATTTTGAAGCAAATACGTACTCATAAAATGTAAAGAATTTGTTTAATACTAAGTTTCATCTAAATTTTGATGCAATTGATACTCTCTTAAAATGTAAAGAATTTAGTTAATGCTAAATTTTATATGATTTATTTATGAAGAGTTTTTTGGGTATACCGAGTTTAAAACAATAATATTGAAATAAATAAAATATTAAAAAAATACTATTAGAAGTGACATTTTGCTTTCATAGCAATAGAATTATGTAATAAAAAATAAATTCTCAATAACTTTTTCTATACCATTGAAAAAATATTATGAAATGTTAAATTTTTTCAATAACATTAGCTTGAATAGCATTGCAAATAGTGTTATGATGTCTTCCATAGCATTTTTTTTAATGTTGTAAAAAGATTTTATAGCATTAAAATAGTTTTTCATAACTTCTTTTATAGCGATGTAGAAATACTATTAAAAAGTTAGATACTTTCAATGGGATCAAACTTGTGATTATAATATTGAACTGAATTTTCACCAAACAATGAAACCATTCAATCGTGGTCTCTTTTGGTTTAAAATAGCATGAGTTAATCATACTTAATTGTTAGTTTTATATATTATAATAGAGAGAACAAAGAGTGTAAAATAAATGGGACAAAAATAATTGACGGAACAGCATTATTTTGCTCCTTCATGCTTTAGTAGTTTGCAATTTGCAAAGAACATTAAATGATTGTGTATAGATATATATGTTTTGTTTTCTGAAATTGATAATATAATTAATAATATCACTTTGCATGAAAAGTAGAAAGAACAATTTATTTCGTTTTCGTTTTTTTTTCAAAAATTCAGAAAATAATTTGTTCTTGTCCCCTTCATGTCCTAATTAAACACTATACATTTGTGTATATTGAGCTTTAGTGAAGCAAATAAGTTTAAACTTTTCCCTTAATATCACATTTAAGAATTTAATATAATATAGCATTTTCTATGCAGTTAAATTAATAAATTGTTTCGTTTCAAAAAAAAAATTAATAAATTGTTTAAATATAATCTTAATCCCTCAAACTTTTCCATTCTCAATTTTGATTACGGAGTCTAACGGGGAGCTTTATAAAAATTGGAAGACAAGTTAATGAAATGGGTGTAAGATATAGATTCAAAAAAGAAAAACAATAAACACAAATAAACAATCCACAATCTTTTCGTTTCGTGATTAGAAAGACAATGTACATAAATTACTTTTACAACACTTTTCTTTATTTCTCTAAAACTTTCTCTACAATTCTCTCGTTTCCTCTGTAACACTTTCTTTTATTTTTTTCTCTAAAATTATCTCTACAATTCACAATAAAAGAACGTTCTATTTATAGCCCATTACAAACTTAGTCTCCAAGTTTTTACCAAAATTATTAAAACAATGAAATGTATTAATTTCTTTATTATTCTTCTAAATTGACAATACATTAATTTCTTAATTGTCAACCAACTAATTCTTAAATTAAATATTCCAAAAATACATTAAAATATATTTAAATTTATTCCAACTATCGGTGATAGAAGCAATTGAAAGTATGGAAATTGAAACTTCAAATTTATGTAAAACATAATAGCTCAACCAATATTTGTATATTCACAAGTAAGAGGTCATTAGATAAAATTTCTCTATTCTCAATTCATGTGAAACTAAAAAATAGACAAACCTTTTTCTAATAGGCAAAAAGTAAAAACAGAAACTGTAAACTTCAAACCTATTGATGTTAAAATAAACCTTAGTTATTAAAACTCTATAGATCTTCTATTTTTAGAAATATTTGCTTTCACATTTTAAGTGAATCCAACCAATTAACTAAGTCAATATACCACCTAACTTTGGGTAAAACAAACAAATGAGATACATTTCCAAAATTCAAATAAAGAAATGGATGTTTTAGCAGTTGAGCTCATATTGAACGTGGTTTCAAAAAAAAAAGAGAAATTCTTATATTGAACGTTAATATAATGTTAATAAATGTGAAACACCAAAAGTAAAGAAGAAGGGAAAAAGTAAAAGTCTAAGCTTAAGTTTTCATTTCTCTATACAGAAAAGAGACACATTGAAAATCAATCTGAAACATAATAAACCCCCGAATTATATCTCAGATTCCAGAAATAAGCAAGTTGCAAAAGAGGGCATTATTAAGAATAAAATTAAATCTAAAGCCACAAAGCCCCAGCTTCCTTGAGAAGAGGGACCAAAGTTCCATTGATATGAGAGGCCATAACTCTGTCCATAGAGCCCACCAGCTTCCCGCCGATGAACACCACCGGCACGGTTGGGGCAGCGGTTCCGATGAGCCTCATCAAAGCCCTTTCAATTTCTTTACCTCTTGGGTCGTGGTCGAGCTCGTACACCGTGGGGCTCACTCCCATGCCACAAAGCAGCCGTTTCAGGGCGTGGCACATGCAGCAGCTGCTCACGCTGAATATCACCACCGCGCTCTCTGCCGCTAGCCGGATAACACGGTCCACAGGGTCTCTCACCGCCGTGGCCTGCATATAATAGTCCCATGAACGCTCTGGCTGGTAATGCATCATTTTTGTTTGGTTGGGGAATTTTGGGGATTGATCGATTTTGTGAGAGAGTTTGGTGATGGTCGTTGGAGGATGTTGGCGTTTATATAAGGGAGATGGGAATTGGTTATGTGGTGGGGGCCTGCTAGAATTTGTGGGGTTGTGTCTGTTATTTATTTATTTTTTTCACGTGTTTAGACTAATTTATGCATCCACATAATATGTTTAAAGAAATCTACATTTTACTTATATGCCACCATTAAGTACCACCAAAATTTACTTTATAAATAAAAATACCAAAAATTTTACAAATTTTTGTGGCACTAATAAAATATAGGGCACCTCTACACATTCAAATGTGTAGAGGAGTTTTGCTCACATTTTTGTAGACTTATCATTTAACTCTTTTGGAGGTATTTGGATAAGGTTTTAGTTGAAAAATTAATTTGATGTGTTATTTTGAGTATTTAGAAATAGAAAGTTATAAATAAAAATTCGTTTTGGATGTAGTTTTTATGCAGAGGAATTAGAGAACAATTATTTATTTGGATGTGAATCTAAAATGAGTAGTTATTTTGAATAGTTAAAAAAATAATGATTAGAAATGAGTGATTAAAAATGAATTATTTTGAAAAATTGAAAATGAGTTACTAGAAAATGAGTGGTTAGAAATGTTATTTTTAGTAGTTATTTTGAATAGTTATAAATGAATGATTAGAAATAAATTATTAGAAATAAAAAGTTATTTTTAGTAATAAAAATGAGATATTATTTTAAGTAGCTATAGAAACTTGCTTGAATGTAATTTTTTTTAGTAATAAATACTAGTTTTCAACGCTTCATAAATTTGATAAACAAATACTCTCATAAAATTTTACTATGTCATTAGAAAATTAAGAGGTAAAATAACAAATTCGGCTTTTTTTAATAAAGATTTAGAGAAGGGAGAACAACAAACAGCATAGAAGACAAAGAATTGGTCTCTCGACTTTGACCTTTATGCTATTTTGATCTATTACTTTTAAAAAACTTAAAATTAGTTCTTATAGTATGTTCGAAGTTAATATTAAAAGAAAGTGGTTCAATAATAGGAATATAATTTAAAAATTTATAGTTGAAAGATAGAAATTATTTTTAAGAAAATAAATAAAATAAAATTTCTAAAACCCAATTTTAATTTTTTTTTTTTTATAAGTTTAAGGAATGAAACGAGAAAACCTTCAAAATTTAGAGATTATAATTAAACTTTTAAAAATCTAAGAGTTAAAATTAAAAAATCTTAAGTTTTAGAGACTAAAATTGAATGTTTAAAAGTTTAACCAAAATGAAATAGATATCAAAATTCAAGCAAATATTTTATATGAAGTTTATTTTTAAATAAGCAGTCACGTGCTTTTTTTTTTTTTAAGAAATTTGAAGTATACAAACTAAATAAAAATTAAAAAAATTAAAAAAAATCAAACATTTAACATTTTTAGAAAGAATATAAAATTTAACCATTCTTAATTGACTTAAAACTTTTGTATCTGTGTTATCTATGTTTGTATTACCTCTCAACGTGTTAGTTAAGTCGATAGATAATTATGGTATTTTTAATTTTTTATCATATTCTTAACATTTTCAATCATTTGTAAGTTTTTTACTTTGATAATATGTGGAGTGTGAACTTTAAACCTAAAATTATTCATTGTGAATACATATTTTATATCAAATGAGTTATTTCTATTCATATTAGTCTTTGATGTATGAATTTGAACATTAGCGTAATTAACACTTCAATTCATAGTATCCATTTACTTAATTTTTTTAACATTCTAATATTATAAAATTAGGCAGTATGTCATGTGAAATTAATTGAAATACGGATAAATTAATGCGGACAATCATCAATATCAGTAAAATAAAAAAATAACAAAGTTAGCACAATTCTCTATGACTATTATTGATTTGAATGGAAGAGGGAATTAAATGATTATATTATAGGAGTTCCAAGTAGATGATTTCCTACTTGGAAAGCAAGTTAAATTAGCATAGACCAAAAAGGTTAAGCTAATAAAAGCTTAAAGAAATGGATTATAAATTAGTAAGAAAGAGTGAAGGTAAAAAAAATTGAATAGGCAATTGGTGGGGCAGTGGAAGTAATAAAGGAAAATTTGTCTGGTTGCTGTCGCGAGGCGTGGGAGGAAGATGTTTGTATTGACTTGCTTTCAAAAGGATTGTTGTCTGTACTCTCTGGGTTTTTTTTTTTTTCTTCCTATTTTCTTGAAAACAAAAACAATTTCGAAATGATGGTTAAAATACCTTTTTTTTTGCCATTAACTTTGGATAGTTTAATTGGATTAAATGGAGTGAAGTTTGAATTTTACTATCGGTAGTTTTCCAATTGTCTTATTGTTTTTTTTATTTTAAATAGCAAGTGTTTCACCAGTTTAAGTGACCAGTAAAAAACTAGTCTAAAAACTCCCCTACACATACATATACAGGGGAGTTCTATATTTTGTCTATGTATTAGATGCCATAAAATTTCTACTACTTTTTAATACCTTCATTTATAAAAAGAAATTTTGTGCCACTTAATGATACCACACAATCAAAATGTCGGACTCTCCTATACATACATATATAGGAGAATTTTCTACTTATATATATATAGAGGAGAATTTTACTTTAAAAAAAAAAAAAAAACAAAAATTTTAATCGGGAAATTTACATTGCACACTAATTATGTGTTACATTTATCAACAAAAAGAAAAATAATTTTATTGAGAGAACAAATTTTCTTTGAATCTTAATTTATAGGGGATTTTGCATGTATAACAAAAAATGCCAAAATATTTCCATCTATAGCACAAAATCTAAAATAATTTCATTTGTAGCAGAAAATCCAAATTGATTTCTATCACTTGTTGAGTTCTATTAGTTATAGAATTCAATCAATGATAGACTCAATCTATCACTGCTTAAGTTTTCTATGAGTGATAGAAATCTAAATTGAGTTCTATCACTAGGTGAGTGATAGACTATCACTAGGTGAATGATAGAAATAAATATGCTATAGATGAATTATTTTAAAAATTATGCTGCAAATATAATATAAGAGGTAGAATGTGCTGATGGTAAATTCTCTAATTTATATCAGTATTTTATTTTTCAATTGTGTTACAAAGGACCGAAACTATAATTTGTTTGTTTTATCCAATTATATATAAAAGAGAAAATCTTATTTTATTTTTTTACTTTTTATTTTTAAATCAGAAAATCTAAATTTTTAAATCATAAAAATTAATTTGATGTTTTATATTTTTGAAAAGTTAAAATTTAATCCTTGTGATTTTTAAAATTATAATTCAAAGTAGAATTTAATCTCTATATTATTAAGAAACTAAAATTAATCTCAACGGTTGATAAACTCTAAAAACAAAAAAATATAATTCATATCATTTATAAAATGTTTGCAAATTAATTACATGGAAGTAATTATCCATGTATAAATAATGAGATTTTTTGTCTAATATAATTTACCTAATGTATCATTTCCATTAAAAGAGTGTTTTGGTCACCAACAATAAGAAGGAGAATGGAAATAGGAATGATTTTCTGTGTTTGGGTTACCAAGAATTATTTCTCATAGTCACGTTTTTCAAAAATTACTTTTTTCATGCTGTAAGGACCCGTAATTTTAAACTACGTTTCCCACGTCATGTTGGCTAAAAACAGTTATAAATCAATGCAAATTTGAATTTCAAACTTAAGATAACTGCTCCTGTTGAATTTTATTTTAGAATGATAAATTATAAACAAGCCCTTGGCCAAGGTGTTTACAGAAATGTTTCAATAAATAGTTAGGTAAATACAAATAAAGGCATCCATGCCAACAGTTAATAAAATAACAGGAGTTTTAACATTGCATGTTACACAAGAGAAAATGACGTCTATCCTATCGACAACCCAGAGAATGCAGCATCTCCACCCATGATCTCTTTAGCTCCTCCCAACTAACCGTCTCGGTGGTGCCATCTGGTTACCTATGGAAAGAAAATAACCACGGAAAGGGTGAATATAAAAGAATACTCAGTAAGAACTCCCCAACAGGGGTACAATGCACAAAGTAGAACTCAACATGCTAGCAATACATATCTACTCTTATCTCAACAATATTTACCAATTGGATATGAGTTTCGTTACATGTCTTTCTCAATCAATCCACTTACTCACAACTCATCCTAACTTTTACTTGGTCATGAAGTTCGTTGCATGACTCGCTTGAGAGGCCCTTAAGACACTCACCTAACTTTAACAATAAAACAGGTTATGAAGTACGTTACACAACTCTCTTGTGCGGCCCTTAAGACACTCACCTAATGCAGGAATATAACAGGTTATGAGATTCGTTACATAACTCTCTTGTGAGGCCCTTGAGACACTCACATGTTCTAGATAATATGACTGGTCATGAGGTTCGTTACACGACTATCTAGCTCAAACTCAACTTATCTCTACTGGTGCACTATAAAGACCCGACCCAAAAAGGGCTCTAAATAGGCCTTTACCCCAATGCATGCATTCAAAGTAAAGGACAATATGCAAATAAATTTTCGGATTCCCAATTAAAACAAAACAATCAAGGTTCAATCAGAAATCAAGATAGTTTGCTGAAACCTGTCCCTGTCTCCAAGCACCTGTTTCAAGGCAAATACATTTCCAAAACGTACACTCTGATAAGAGATTTATTAAAACATTTGAAACATCCTCAAATTCAAATAAGCGGGAATCCACAAAAACATTCAGAAAACATCCTAGGGCTCCGTGCCCGGCTACATGCATTCAGGGGAAAATAAAAGACAAGAGTCATAGAAATAAAAAGTTAGAGACGACAGCAGGTTCCCATGATCACAGCTCCTCCTTCAGCCATCATGTCTCGCACCTTGGTTACCTGTGGAAAACCACAAAATAAGGGTGAGTAACGAATTACTCAGTAAGAATCCCCAACAGGGGTACAATACGATGCACATGGTCATCTAGATGAGTGTATGCAAGCTATGAATATAAACACAGAATAGAGCACATAGCTTAAGTCCACACTTGGACCTCAGATGCCAACTCAGGGTCTTAGTCCGGAAATAAATCACCACACAATACGCCCTATACGAGAAACGAGTCCCGGCCTCACCGCTTCATCTCTTGTCGTCTGAAAGGTGCACTAGCTCAAGATCCCAAGGAGCTCTCGGTGTGTTGTAATGAGCGTAAGCGCGCACCGCATGCTACTGCAGGACTATGGGGGTGTCGGGTCTAGTGGCAAGTCGCCCCCATGTCCAGATCACCACGCCTAACTAAATCTCGGATCGGTGTCACCGACATAGGGGTGTGAGACTGGACACGTGAACTATGTCGGCTGAACCACCGCACTTTGAGGCTAAGGAATCGGTCGTGGTAGGCTTACACCAGAAGTCGTCCTTGCCCTATCGGTGGCAATCAAGGGCTACGACCGAACACGCCGAGGACGTGCCGACCGTCGGGGGACGCAGGCAATGCCAAGTCATCATCCCGACCGTTGGGGCATTTAACGATCGCCACCCTCACCCAAGATTGCGGGGCCTACTGGGGTCGGGTTAGCTAAACCCTAACGGGGTCGAGGGACGAGTACTACCTCGTGCGTCCCGCCATGGATGCAAGATACTTTATGCATCGGGCCCGGATGATGCTACCTACCTACACTCTAACCTATCGTATCAATAACATACAATCCAATACAATCCAAAACGTGCTCAACAGATACAACGAACCTAGCATGGTACTATGAAGCAAGAACAGGTAGGAGCATGCCAGAACGGAACAACCTAGCATGGACTAACATGAGAGAACAACATACGAAGTCATGCTAGACAGGAATTCAGAACAGAGCATCTAAACTATACATGCTGATAATCACAAACAAACATACAAACAACAATCACATAGAACATCGCAGGGTCCACACAACTCCGGTAAGAAATCCTTACCTTGGTCGGGAGGCTTTTACACACAAATCCTAAGCTGTGGACAATCTCGAGCTAGCTAACGGAACCTAGCAAACACAATAATAATCAACATCTATAAGCCTAAAAATAATAAAACAGCAGGCTCGGCTCGGGAGCACTCACACGGCACGGCGACACGAGACTAGGCACTGCTGGCAGACTGGTGCGGCTTGGCTGGGCGCTGGCTGCACGCTGGGGCGAGCGCTTAGCGCTGACGGGCGCAGTTGGGCGGCGCTGGGACGCTGGCTGCGCGCTGGGCAGGCGCTGGGACACGGCACGGGCGTGCGGCCCGAACGCGGGCGCGCGCGGGCGAGCTGCTCGAGCGAGACGCGCGCGGTGGGAGCGATAACATTTGGCGGTAGGCGCGCGCGCGATCTGCGTCTGGGCGTCGCGATCGGGCCGTCGGCGACGGCTGCTTGTAGGCGCGCGACAGGCGCATCTTCTCGGCGAGATCTGGCTGCGGCGAGGGGCCGTCTGGGGCGTCGCTCATTTTCTCCGCTGAGCGACAGTCGCTCGATGGCACTACTGAGGGCGATGGAGCTGGGCGACTCGGACGATCTGGGCTTGCTGCTGGTGCGATCTGGCCGGGCGGGGAGGCTGCGCGGTGGGGTTTCTTGGTGGGGCTCCTCTCGGCTGGCTGCAAACAAACACACACACACACCCACACTCTTCTACTTACATTCGGCCAGCAAGAACTCAAATCGGAGAAGACGAAGAGACGAAGAAACTTACCCGAAAGACGATCGAACCACGGGGCGCAAAGGGATGAAAATCGGCTTGGAGGGCTAGGAGACAAGCTTGGGCGGCAAGATGAGGGTTTTGGAGAAGAAGAACAAAAACCTAATTTCTTTTTCATTTAACCAAATGCACCAAAACTCCAAAGATCCAAGGCTAACCATAATATGATGCAGAAAGAGCAACAAGAGCTCTCCATAGCTCAACCTATTCCTTTATTTTTACTTTTGCACCAACTCAAGCTCAAACCAATCCACAAGGCCTCAAAAACTTACATAAATCCATCCAATAATTTTAGCAACTGGAAAAAGACATAAACGGCCCTGACGGCCCGACCAAATTACCAAAATACCCCTAGGGCATACCGGAAGACCGGGAATGAAAACCTGGGTCGTTACATGCACTGACTACACCGTTCGGTGAGCCATCTACACGACAACCCAAGACGCGTGTACGCGCATACACCGCATGGTCTTTGAAACCACGATCAGTGTAGGCCTACACAAGATCGACTGTCCAGTTGACATGCCTAATGACTCGAAGAAAGGTGTCCACTGAGTCACGGTCCTAGAGGCCCTCACCAGCAATCCGAGTCAGCCTGCTCACGCCTATCGCCCGAAGCTAAGACCCTCCCATAGCAGGCGTACACTATGATTAGGGCCCGCCTATAGCGCCACAAACTAGGCATTATCGGGGGCGGCATGTTACATCACATCCCCGGCTATCGGGCGCGGGATTAAAATCCTTAACGACACCGACCCAATGAGACAACAATACGTAGTGTCTCTACATCCTCTAGATGATGACAACTAAGAGTTCTATTACAGATGCTTAACAACTCAGTCCCAACAGATCACCAAGCATGCTCGATTATTCTCATTCAGTCATCCTAACAGGATGCTATTCTTTACATGATTAGGACTGGCTACATACCACACACGTCATCACCAACTCACATACATACCAAGAGGAACAGAAAACATGCAATAGAAGTAACAACACACTAGGACCCCATAATCCTAGGATATTCGCAAGAAGAGATAACCAGATAAAATTAACACTTAAGATCGCACCCCGGGACCCCATAATCATACAGATCATAATTAATATTTAAAGTAACATAAAAAGATGGCACCTCGGGACCCCATAATCCCGAAGCACAACATGCAGAACAATTAGAACAAACACACATGTTACACCCATATCAGCAACAATCCAAAACCCTCAATTCAGAAACCAACAATGCAACATCAGGTTATATCCATATCTAACATTAATACATAAAGCAACGTGATAAGTTTCGCCCTGTGCAGGGTCCACACAACTCGGGTAGAGAATCCTTACCTGTTCAATAGTACAAAAAAACCAAGATAGTTCTCCTAGAACTGTAGCCAAAAGACCTAAACAAGTGGTACCGACCCAAAATCGAACTTAAAGCGGCTGTCCAAGGAGGAACCTCGAGGAAACAACCCGGCCTACGAGCACACGCTGCAAACTACCAAGGTTCTAAATCAGTAACAACCCAAGCATCCATCGATTAACCATGAAATCAAAGCTGTGAGAACTTACCCAAACGAAGGATCGACACGACTCGAGGCTATTGACAAAGACAGATAAATAAACGAAGGTGACTTGCTGTTTGGTTCGAATAATAGATGGAAACGAGCATGCTGTCACGTGTGAACAAGATGGAAGAAGAACGGCTGGTTGGTCTGTTGTCGTGCGCCACAAAGAGCTTTGGCCATTGACACACGCGCGGACACAAGCTGCTACTCAAAAAGGCGAGCTACAAGGCAGAGCTTGCGTACTGACTGGACTGGATCTGGGCTGACGGATGAGCTGGCTGCTGGTGTACGACTCGGTTGCTTGGGGACAACTCAGGCTGGATCGCGAGCTAGTGCGAGGTCTTCTGCGTGCTGGTTCTACACAAACACACACGCAAGTGGGCGGATGGAAACAGAATAGGGGAACCACGCGGTTGTGCTAGGCATGGGTTGCGGCCTACTCGTCACTAGTCTGCGCAAGGCGTGCGCACGGAAGTGGATCGGTTGGGCGGAGGACAGGCGACGTTGCAGGCGTGCGGGGGTTGATGAAGACGAGTGTGGCAAGGAGCAGGAGCGTGCGCGCAAGTGCTGGGCGCGGGGTGGGCTGTTGAGCTGCGGGTCTGTAGGGGTGTGGGTGATGGGACGACATAGGTTCTACAACAGTCAGGGCAGTGGTTTGGAAGCGTACAGTGGTCGGAGACGAGTGGCAGTGGCTGGTTAGGTGGGTATGAGTTAGGATTATGGGTGAGGGAAGAAGAAGAAGAAGAAGAAGAAGAAAGAGAAAAGAAAAAGAAAAAGAAAAAGGGAAGAGGGTTTTTTTAAAAAAAAAAAAACTCCATTTTCCTTTTTATTTAAAATGCTCTCTTTTTTTTTCTTCTTATTTTCTTTAAACTTAATGGGCCTTTTCTTTTCAAAACCACCAACTTTTCCTTTTATTTAATTTAAATGAAATCTCTTTTTTTTTTTCTTTAAATTCTTGGGGCCATTACAACATTCCCTCATTTTATGACTTTCTTCCTCGAAAGTCCTATGACTGAAACAACTCCAGGCAACGAGAATGCATGTCGTCCTCGCACTCCCAAGTCAAAATCGGCATTGGTTGCTCTTCAAAGGTCAAATCAGGGTTTAACTGCAAAGGCTCATAGTCTACTCTATGAGAAGGGTCTGCTTGTATTGCCTTAACATCGAACCTGAAATACATTATGCACTGCTGTCAATGACAAAAGCAAAGCTAAAAGATAGATTACTGCCCCTATTCTCTCTAGGATCTCAAACTCTAACTCTCTGCATTGAATATCGACATAACTTTTCTGTCAACTCTAAGTTGTCCACATACCAACCCTAATTCTCATAAATTTCTCACTAGGCACCTGCGATAGCAACTCTGGACTGAACAACTGTCTTTCACCAACTTCACCCCAACAATAGGAGATCTGTAACGCTTACCATACAATGCCTAGAACGACCATCTGAATAGTTGGCCGATAACTATTGTTGTAAGCAACCTCCAAAAGACACAGATGCTAGCCACAACTACCTGGAAAGTCTAAAATACAGGCTCGAAGCATATTTTCAAAAATCTTGTGTTCCATCTCTATCTGAACATCCTTAACTGGTACCCGATGGTACCTCGCAACCTGACCACTAGACAGCTGCACCCATTTCTCCACGGAGTAATTGATCCTCCCTGGAACGAAATGTGCACTCTCAGTCAATCTATCCACTATCACCCAAATCATCGTGTAACCTCTCGGGGTGCCCGGTAAGCCTAATATAAAGTCCATTGAAATCTCCCCCGTCTCCACTACGATACATTTAAAGGATGTAAAAGGCCTACTGGCGCTGGCCTAAGCGCCTTCATTTGCTAACCCGCTCCACATCTCTTACCAACAAAGGCTGCTCAACCAAAAGGTTGTTAAGTACGATTCCTTTTCTTTTTACTAAGTGTCTCAACCACAACATCAGTCCAACCTAGATAGTACAAAATCTCAAAGCACAAACATTAACCAACTCGAGTGAACTCCTCTACCTTATATTCTAGTACTCTTAGTTGAGGAAACACTTGAGTCTCTTGTGACTTGTGCAAGTCTGAATCTTCTCTCCATGCAGACAATGCCTCCAAAACTTCCATGCACAAACCACTATTGCAAACTCCGAATCTTGATCTGGGTAAACCAACTCATAGAACATCAACTGACTGGATGCACAAGCAATCACCTCTTCGTGCTGCAACGAAGCACACCTTTTTTTTTCTTTTTTTTCTTTTTTTCTTTTTTTTTTTACAGAAGCAATCACAGAACACTCTAAACCAGGTGTTCCATCTAGAACTGTCACAACTATCATTGCAACCAAAGCTCCCTACAACCTTGCGAAACCTTTCTTGCGTGTGTTGTTCCAAACGAACTCGCAACCTTTCCATGTCAACCAGGTCATAGGCCTCACCATCTTGGAAAAAGTTGGCGACGAATCGTCTGTAACAACCTGCCAACCTAGAAAGCTGCAAATCTCTACAACTTCTGTTGACTTTACCCAAGAACTTACTGCTTCAACCCTTGCGGGATCCGCTGAACACCGTCTCAAGAAAACCACATGGCCTAGGAAGGCTCACTACTCTAGCCATGACTCATACTAGGAGAACTTAGCAACAACTTGTTCTACCTCCAAACTGTCAACACTAACTTAAAGGGTTGGCATGGTCCATCCTATCCATAAACCTTTTTGGAGCATTCGTCCATCTCAAAGACATTACTACAAGCACCTACAGACCATACCACGTCCTAAATGCTGTCTCCAGGATATCCCAATCCTTGATCCTCAACTGGTAGTATCTTGATCACAAGTCCATCTAGAAAAACAGCGATGCTCCCTAAAGTTGGTCGAACAAATCATCTATACAACGGGTACCTTTCCCTTACTGTAACTTTGTTCAGCTCTCTCTATAATCGATGAAGACATGCATCAACCCATCCTTCTCTTCCACAATTACACTAGTGCTACCCCAAGGAACAACACTAAGACAAACGAAACCTTATCCAACAACACCTGCAACTAAACCTTCAACTCTTTTAATCCGACTGGTGGTAAACCGACCAACTCTTCATGGAACATTCCTAAACTCTTGAACTACTGGTACTCGATCCAAGGATAGTGTTGAATGATCATCAACTGTCAGTTTGGCTAAATAACCTCATGCTTCTCGAGCTATCAATCATCTGATTTCTCCTCTTGAAATTAACTGTGGGTCTCACCCACCATTGACACCACAAAACTTGAAGCTTTTCTTTTCAGGCAGACTAAACACGACTTCTTTCTGGCGGCACTAGATTACAACGTGGTTATCAGCTAACCACTCCAAACCAAGTATCACATCCAAACCGCTCATAGGCCATACTAGGAGGGTAACAACCAAAAGCACTCCGGACACTATGAACTGACCATCCTTCACCCTCTCAGAGGTGAACACACTAACTCTAGATATAGTTACAACATACAGTCTCGAACCTCTAGGGTCCCAACTCCAAACAAGTTTGTCCCTCAAACAAAAAAATGGTACTTACTACAACTCTTGCCCTGCTGGCGATCCAGTTGCCACCTATAATCTTGACCATATTTCTGCTTTGAGCAACACTGTTGGCTTCTTAGTCTAGACAATTCAAGGACCTTAAACATCCCCTTTTCAAAATTCTCTATAAAAAGTGCTCATTTGAGCAGCACGAGCCTAAACTTATGGAACCAATCTGGTCGACCTGGCTGTGGTGTTCTCACCATCGAAGCTAATGGAAAAAATAACGCTACCAAGGCTATCTGCTAAGTGAAACATGCAAGCTATGCAAATGGGACCTGAATTCTGCTCATCCTTGGCGAACACCTCTTTAAAATTTTCTCGAAGTGCAGTAACTAACGTTGCTTTAGAAGCTTGCTTCGAAAAGATGATGCACCTTTACTAGCTACTAGTGCCATTGCACTTACTCTAGCAGCTTCTAACTCTAAAGCTAAGCTTCAGGTAGCTCAACTCTCTCTTTACTACAGCTCAAGGCCTACTCTTGAGAATCCCAACACATTAGTAAACTCATAGGACTAACAAAACAAGCAATCACTAACAAATAAGTAAGCTAGATGTTATGTGGATTAACCAAAACCCTTAGTTAAGTTTGACATACCTGACGGTCGCTGGAGTGCTGAAGATCATTGGGGAAAACAACAATCTACTATGTAGGTCAGTCTACAGAAACTATGACTCTATGCTCTGATACCAAATGTAAGGACCCGTAATTTTAAACTACGTTTCCCACGTCATGTTGACTAAAAACAGTTATAAATCAATGCAAATTTGAATTTCAAACTTAAGATAACTGCTCCTGTTGAATTTTATTTTAGAATGATAAATTAAAAACAAGCCCTTGGCCAAGGTGTTTACAGAAAATGTTTCAATAAATAGTTAGGTAAATACAAATAAAGGCATCCATGCCAACAGTTAATAAAATAGCAGGAGTTTTAACATTGCATGTTACACAAGAGAAAATGACGTCTATCCTATCGACAACCCAGAGAATGCAGCAGCTCCACCCATGATCTCTTTAGCTCCTCCCAGCTAACCGTCTCGGTGGGGCCATCTGGTTACCTTTGGAAAGAAAATAACCACAGAAAGGGTGAATATAAAAGAATACTCAGTAAGAACTCCCCAACAGGGGTACAATGCACAAAGTAGAACTCAACATGCTAGCAATACATATCTACTCTTATCTCAACAATATTTACCAACTGGACATGAGTTTCATTACATGTCTTTGTCAATCAATCCACTTACTCGCAGCTCATCCTAACTTTTACTTGGTCATGAAGTTCGTTGCATGACTCGCTTGTGAGGCCCTTAAGACACTCACCTAACTTTAACAATAAAATAGGTTATGAAGTACGTTACACAACTCTCTTGTGAGGCCCTTGAGACATTCACCTAATGCAGGATTATAACATCTTATGAGATTCGTTACATAACTCTCTTATGAGGCCCTTGAGACACTCACATGTTCTAGATAATATGACTGGTCATGAGGTTCGTTACACGACTATCTAGCTCAAACTCAACTTATCTCTACTAGTGTACTGACACTGGTTCAGGTGAGCCATCTACCTGACAACATGTACGTGTACGCATACACCGCATGGTGCTGGAAACAAGTCAGGTGTAGGCCTACACAGTACTAACCTGGTCCAGGTCGACATGTCTAACGACTCGAAGAAAGGTGTCCACTGAGTCACGGTCCTAGAGGCCCTCGCCAGCGATCCGAGTCAGCCAGCTCCCACCTATCGCCCGAAGCGAAGACCCTCCCATAGCAGGAGTACACTATGATCAGGGCCCGCCTATAGGGCCACAAACTATGCATCACCGAGGGCAGCATGTTACATCATATCCCCGGCTATCGGGCGCTGGATTAAAATCCTCAATGACACTGACCCAATGAGACAACAATACGTCGTGTCTCTACATCCTCTAGATGATGACAACTAAGAGTTCTATTACATATGCTTAACAACTCAGTCCCAACAGATCACCAAGCATGCTCGATTATTCTCATTCAGTCATCCTAACAAGATACTATTCTTTACATGATCAGGACTGGCTACATACCACACACGTCATCACCAACTCACATACATACCAAGAGGAACAGAAAACATGCAATAGAAGTAACAACACACTAGGACCCCATAATCCTAGGATGTTCGCAAGAAGAGATAATCAGATAAAATTAACACTTAAGATCGCACCCCAGGACCCCATAATCATACAGATCATAATTAACATTTGAAGTAACATAAAAAGATGGCACCTCGGGGCCCCATAATCCTGAAGCACAACATGCAGAACAATTAGAACAAACACACATGTTACACCCATATCAACAACAATCCAAAACCCTCAATTCAGAAACAAACAATGCAACATTAGGTTATATCCATATCTAACATAAATACATAAAGCAACGTGATGAGTTTCACCCTGTGTAGGGTCCCCACAACCCAGGTAGAGAATCCTTACCTGTTCAATAGTACAAAAAAGTCCAAGATAGTGCTCCCAGAACTGCAGCCAAAAGACCTAAACAAGTGGTACTGACCCAAAATCGAACTTAAAGCGGCTGTCCAAGGAGGAACCTTGAGGAAACAACCCGAACTACGAGCACACGTTGCAAACTGCCAAGGTTCTAAATCAGTAACAACCCAAGCATCCATCGATTAACCATGAAAATAAAGCTGTGAGAACTTACCCAAACGAAGGATCGGCACGACTCGAGGCTATTGACAAACACCGATAAATAAATGAAAGTGACTTGCTATTGGGTTTGAATAACAGATGGAACGAGCATGTTGTCACGTGTGAACAAGATGGAAGAAGAACGGCTGGTTGGTATGCTGTCGTGCGCAAGAAGGAGTGTTGGGCAACGACACAAGTGCGGACACGAGCTGCTCTGCGAAATCGCGAGCTGCAGGGCGGAGGTTGCTCACTGACAGGGCTGGATCTGGGCGGAAGGACGAGCTGGTTGCTGGTGTGCGACTCAGCTGCTTGGGGACGAACTCAGGCTGGATCGCGAGCTGGTGCAGGGTCTTCTGCGTGCTAGTTCTGCACAAACACACACGCACACGCGCGGATGGAAACAGGATAGGGGAACCACGCTGCTGTGCTAGGAGTGGGCTGAGGCCGACTCATCGCTCGTCTACGCAAGGTGTGCGCGTGGAAGTGGATCGGCTAGGCAGAGGACAGGCTACATCGCAGGCGTGTGGGGGTTGATGAAAACGAGCGCGGCAAGGAGCAGGAGCGTGCTAGCACAAGTGTTGGGTGCGTTGGTGGGCTGTTGCGCTGCGGGTCTGCAGGCGTGTGGGTGACGGGACGACATGGGTTCTACAGCAGTCAGGGCGGTGGTTTGGCCAAGTACGGTGGTCGGAGATGAGTGGCGGTGACGGGTTAGGTGGGTATGAGTTAGGGTTATGGGTGAGGGAAGAAGAAGAAGAATAAAGAGAAAAGAAAAAGAAAAATAAAAAGAACAAGAGTTTTTTTTTTTAACTCCATTTTTCTTTTTATTTAAAATGCTCTTTTTTTTTCTTTTTTTCTTTTTTAACCTTAATGGGCCTTTTCTTTTCAAAACCACCAACTTTTCCTTTTATTTAATTTAAATGAAATCTCTTTTTTTTTTCTTTAAATTCTTGGGGCCATTACACATGCTCTTTCTAATTACGTTTTATTCTCTCTCCAACAACTTTTTATATATCATATAACTATTTTCTACTCTCATTATATTTATTATTTTATTTTTTTCCATAATTATTACCTTTATCTCAAACTCAAACAATAATTCTCCCATAATCATTCTCCTCCCTATTCTCCCCTTCATTCTCAATCTCAACTTAATCATTACTATACTCATTCTCCCAAACACACTCTATCATATCAATAACAAATTTTCACGTATTTATTTCGTCAATAATTATAAATAATATGTATTATATATAGCATATTTAGTTTCATCAAAGTATAAAAACTAAATTATAATTGTTGAAATTACTCCAATTTAATTCTATAGAGGGGCTTTTCAAAAAAAAAAAAAAAAAAAAAAAAAAAAATTCTATAGTGATGAGTTTGGATATCCAAATTATTTTTCAAAACTAGATTTTCAATCACTCTTCAAACACTACATCTAAATAAATTATTGTAATTACTCATTCTTAGGGGTGTTTGGATGAGGTTTTCAATAAAGTTTTCAAAATAAAATTTTCAATCACTCTCTAAAAAACATCCAATTAAGTTATTATGATAAAAAATAATCATTCATTACTAACTATTCAAAATAACCGCTTAAAATAACCAACAAATTTTTTTTTGTCAAATTTGTAACTTTCAATGGATTAAATTTTTATTTATACCGAGCAATTATTAAACTTATACTAATTTAAATGAAATAATACGTTTGAAAATACAAGGATTAATATGGAAGAAATTTTGGATTAAAATAATCATTTAACTAATAATAATTGTCTTTTTTATTTCGTTAACATTCTATATATGTAATTAAAAAAACTGAAAAATATCATTCTTCGATAAAAAATTGAGTGTTATTTACTTTTGTTAAAAAAATTCCATTCTTTTTTATAAAATTCAACTAGAATTCATGCAAAGTACACTATTTTAACCTTATTTGAATAGTTTAAAATTTTATATAAATTTCCGAAGCAAAATAATTAGGAGACAAATTGACAAATAAAATTTATTATATAAATTATCTATATAAATAAAATATGAAAAAATCAACATATAACTCTTCCTATGAATTTCCATATAAACGAGATATTTTTACCATCTTTCCTTCAAAATCTTCATTCAAATGAATTTTTCCTACAATTCTTTCACAAAAATAAAACTTTATTCAAACCAGCTATCGTACAAATCTCAATTTTTAATCACTCTTAAGACTTCATAATCATTAAATATACACTAATGACGTTGATCTACTGCTCTTGTTAACTATCCAAACCTATTTGTTTGTAAAATATAAAGATTATATTCTAATTTTTAAAATTATAATTTATAATATATTCTTAAATTTATAATTTTCAAAGATAAAAAAACATAGAATAGGGTGTCAGAATTGAAGCGGCTACGGGATTAAGTCGTCGACACACCAAAAAAATATAAATAAATTCGAAAAGTAAATACAATCGTTTTTTTAAGAATGGCAATTAATACCATTTAATAAAGCATAGACAATGCCTTTTTTGTTTCCTTTTTAATAAACGGCTGTCTGCTGTGGTTGTCGGGTTCTTTGTTGTACAGAAACAAAAGTGAAGAAAAAAAAGACCAACCTTTATTATACGAAAAAGAAGAGAAGAAGAAGAAATGTCTGACGTGACCCTTACGCGCATGTTTTGCTTTTACCAGCCTCACCTGCATATGGATTCTCAAAACCCATACTAACAATAAAATTAAGGGTGTGTTTGTGGCCCAAACTATTAAAATGGGAAAATATTTTGGTCATTAAAATTATTCTCTGATAATTGTATTTTTAAAAATTTTTTTTTTTCATTTTCTTCCTATCTATTTATTTTCTTTAAAATAATTTTTATATCGCTATTTTTCATTCTACTATATTTATTATTTTATTTTTTGTGTAATCATTCCCTTCATCTAATAAAAGATAATCATTCTTCCTATAATCATTATTTTCATTCTAAATACATTTAATCATTCTCTATAATCATTTCATTTTCTATTCTCTTCTTAATTTTTACTTCCATAATTATTTTGGTTCCTCTTCCTCCAAACATTTTCTAAAGGATTATTTTTATTTTGATATTCGTAAATGTCTAAATTAATTTATACTCACTTTAATTATTTTTATTCGCATCTACTTTAAGGTAACAGACTTTACAATGAAATGAAATTTTAAATTGATGAATTAAAATGTATGAAATTCAAATATGATTTTATAAGAAATATAATTGAAAACTTATTTAAGAATGATGTATAATGATGCATCATTGTGAGAAAAAAGCAAAATTAATGTTGGAAAGTCGTGCAAAGTTGAAGAGCATCAAGGAACATAAGATTCTTGAAGAAGGAAGTTCTAATCTTGTAGTTTTCTCTAAATTCAAATTAAGGTGGTGTTCAAATTTCTTTCTCCATGCTTATGGAAATTTGACTATCTAGGCTAAATCTTTCAATGTAATAGTGATAACCTCTAGTTTATGTTTGTTGTTGTTGTAATATTGAACAATTATTACATATATCTATAATAAAATTGACTCCCTCAAGTATTTGAAGGAATTGTGTCCTAAGACAAATCCCAGCAATTGCTAAATATAAATAAGAATTATTATGGAGATAATAATTAGAATTATTATGGAGATAATAATTAGTATATTTTAGTAATTAATAATTACTTGCTAGAGAATAATTATTATAGTTAGACTAATTAGATTGGGCTAACAACTAAAATATATAATTCCTAAGAGGTCACACATAAAGCAATGGGTTGAACTAAATATAAAGCCCAAAAGGTTTTATATTGGATGGAAAATTAAGAATACGTGAGTTTTGGTTTTCTCTGCTGGCCTAACCCTAAATATATATGGGTCAGGAGAGATGAGAAATATACGACAGATTGATTTTTCCATCGGATAGAAAACTCTAATCCCAATTTCTTGTTGTGCCTCCACATGTAAGACAGGGAAACAATTCCTTGCCTTCCGTACTAGCATACGTGGGGTCATTCTATTGCTGGTGGACCAATTAGAGGGGTTGCAGTTGGAGCCTTAACATCTTCTGGCAGCAGCAGCATTCTTGCTTGGGAATCACGCATCAAAGGTTGTAACTCTTTACCCCTATTTAATTCGTATAATTATTATGCATGCGATTCTCTGATAGATGTTAGGAAATTGTTTCATGAAATTCAGCTTTTTGTATCTATATTTTCCTACAGTGGTATCAGAGCAGAATGCATAATGTTATACGATTATGGTTTTTGATGCTATAAATTAAGAATTTGATGATTAGCACAGTAGAAACATTTTCTAGGTTAACTGCTAAATTAAATTAAATCACAAATTTAGAATTTGATGATTCCCACAGTAGAAATATTTTATGGGTTAATTTGCTAAATGAAATTAAATCACAAATTGAGATTTGTAGATTATTGGCTATTAATCACCGAAATGCTAATTAAGTTTCTAAATTTTTTTTGAAGTGTTAATAAAATTTTAAATTAATTAAACATCAAATTGAGAACAATTTGATAATTTTCGGTGATTAGTATTTCATCCAAATAATAATTTATATATTTATTTTTCTGAAAATTAATTAAAAGTTAATGAATTTTCAGAAATTATGATTAAATTAGGAAAATAAGATTTTGTGATTATTTGGCAATATTTTCCCTTAAAATCTGAAAATTTGTTTTCTCATTTTGGCTAAATATTGAGTAATATTAAAATTGGAATGATTTTGTTTCCATAAAATTTGGAAAATTGTTGTTTACTGTTTCCCTGGATATGACTCTATTTTTAGCAATTTGTTGTTAGTCCAGTCAACAAAATTTTAATTAGTTTAAAAAAAACTTTTAATTTAGCAAATTAATAAATAATGGAGATTATTTCCATATTAAATTGTTTAATTGTTCCTAATTGAAATTGGCTTATGTGTTAAGTTTATTGATTAGGAAGGGTTTATGGATATATTTATTCATTTGTTTGCATACTATTATAATATTTGATATTATTATGTGTGTGGTGATTAGTATGGCCCAATTAGGATTTTTATTAAATACGATCTGCGCATCGTTAAGTTTTTTTGTAATTGAAATTTCAGCCATTTAGATTTCTGTAATTTTAAATTCCAAAATTACGTAATCCAATGAAGAATTCAAGGAGTTCAAGGATGGAGATCCAATAGAAGCTCAAAGAAGATTCATTAAGATTAGTTATTTCCTAGGTTTAGGGTCATACTATGATCATGGTTTATTTATTGCATTTAATATTTTTTATATAATTATATGCTTTATTTAAGTTTATTTATGTTGCTTTATTTGTTCGATGTGTTCACCTAAATAAACAACATAATGAACTTGGGACCCAATTATAATTTTGAGCTTAATTGCTTTTCCAAACAAACAACTATGAAGCCTTCGATCATTGGTAATAGGTTCTGCCAAAGCAAGGTGTTACTTTTAATCTAAGGATAGTAGGGTAGGTTTAATGAAACTTGCACGTTCATGTTTGGTTTAACTCAACAAAACTATCAAAAGACAAAGTTTTGGGTTTTGAAGCAAAGAGATAGAATTAACAAAGAGTTGCTTACCTATCTACCAAGAATTACAAACAATTAGTAAAAGAGTTTACTTACCTCTAATATTATTAATAAAAGGCAGGGCCAAAGTCCGTTTTACTAATAACAGGAAGGGGGTCTTGGTTATTTCTTTATTTAAAATGGGACATTAAAATTTGAATAAAGTGTTAGTAGTATTTTAATTTTTAAGAACTACTATGATAAACATTTATTGATTTCTTGCAATTTTTTCTTTGTTGAAGATATTATGTCTAGTAATGTAAGGGACCGACCCGAATGGGGCACTAAATGGGCCCTTACCCCAATGCATGCATTCAAAGTAAAGGACATTTAAACAGACATGATTTCGGATTCCAATTAAAACAAAACATTCAAAATAACCCCTTTAAAAACTAAACAATTTCCCTGGAACCTGTCCCTGTTTCCAAGCACCTGTTCCAAGATAAATACATTTCCAAAGTATACTCCGATCAGAGATTTCTTAAAATCATTCAAAACATGTCTAGATACAATAATGCTGGAATCCACAAGACATTTACAAACATCCTAGGGCTCCGTGCCCGGCTACATGCATTCAGGGGAAAATAAAACACAAAGAGTCATAACACAAAATCAGAGTTGGAAGACTGGGCCCCATGACCACAGCTCCTCCTTCAGCCATCCTGTCTCGCAACTTGGTTACCTGTGGAAAAACCACAATAATAAGGGTGAGTAACGAATTACTCAAGTAAGAATCCCCAACCGGGTAAATACGATATACATGGTCATCTCGATGAGCGTATGCAAGCTATGAATATAAACACAGAATAGAGCACATAGCTTAGCCCACACTTGGGCCTTGGATGCCACTTAGGGTCTTAGTCCTAATAATATCACCACACACCCAATACATAAGTCGCCTCTATACGAGAAACAAGTCCCGGCCTCGGCTGCATCTCGTCGACGAAAAGGTACACGGCTCAAGATCCCGAGGAGCTCTCGGTCGTGCCAGTAATGAGCGTAAACATGCACCGCGTGCTCTGCCGCACCATGGGGGTGCCGGGTCTAGAGGCAAGCCGCCCATGTCCGATCCACCACGCCTAACTAAATCTTTGGATCGGTGTCACCGACATAGGGGTGTGAGACTGGACACGTAAACTATGTCGGCTGAACCACCGCACTTTGAGGCTAAGGAAGCGGGTCGTGGTAGGCTTACACCAGAAGCGCCCTTACCTTAACAGTGGCAATCGGGGGCTCTTGCCAAACATGCCGAGGACATGCCACCGCCGGGGGCGAGGCAATGCCAAGTCATCATCCCGACCGTTGGGGCATTTAACGATCGCCACCCTCACCCAAGATTGCGGGGCCTACCGCTTGGTTAGCTAATCCCTCACGGGGTCCGGGGACGGAATGACTTGCTCGACGTCCCTACCATGGATGCAAGGTACTTTATGCATCGAGCCCGGATGATGCTATCTACCCGCAATTCTAACTCGCCTAGCAAACGACAAAACAATTCCATAAAATCCAATACGTGCTCATTAAGAATACAACGAGCCTAGCATGATACTACGAAACAAGGAACAGATACGAGCATGCTAGAAAGGAACAACCTAGCATGGATTAACATGAGAATTAGTCAGGAAAAACATGCTAATCGGGAATTCAGAATTGAGTACCTAGCTATACATGTCAATAAACACAAACAAGCAATCAATCAGCAATCGCATAATATATCGCAGGGTCCACACAACTCCGGTAAGAAATCCTTACCTTGGTCGGGGACAATTTTACACGAAAACCTAAGCGGCGAACGAACCCGAACTAGCTATCGAGAACCTATCAATCACAACAAAAATCATACAATAGGCCTAAATATAATAAAATAAACAAGGCTCAGCTCGGGAGCAACTCACGAGGCGCGACGAACGCACGAACGAGCCGATTGCACGAACGGGGCAGCAACGGGGCTGGCTGGGCGCGCTAGGGCGTTGGCTGGGCGCGCGCGAGGCGATGCAGGGGCGTGCGGCGAGGCTCGGCTGGGCGCTGGCGATGCGACGCGACACGGAGGAGGGCGAGAGCACGCGCGCTAGCACGACTCGATGCGCGGCGTGGCTCGGCGGGCTGGGTAGCTTCTGCCCGCGAACAGGGGCGAACAGAGCATTGGAGAAGACGAGCTCGATTCCGGGCGATTGGAGAAGATTCGACGCGCGATTTGCTGCTGGACCACTTCCCCTACACTAGCTGCACAAAAACCACATGAATCTCCTCACTCCCACGGCCGGCAGAACGAAATCGGAACCAGGGGGAAGAAAACGGATTTTTGAAGGAAAGGAAGAAGAAGAAGAACTTACCAGCTGCTCGGAGGGAGAATGGGCTTCGAATTGGAGAGGAGGAGCTCGGAAATGGCTGGTCGGCGAGGGAGAAAATCGTGAAGGAACGCAGTCGGTTGGAGAAGAAAATCGCGAAGGAAATGGGGAAGAAGAAGGAGAAGCTCGGGCGAAATTCTGCTCTTAAATAAAATGCACGGAGACAGGCATATATACAAGATCGCGCGCATAGATTAACGAACATGCCCAGTGGCTCGATTGGCAGCGACCCTTGCCTAGCTTGCAATGCGACCCTGGCTCGAATCTCACTTTACGCGCTATTTAATTCCCTATTTATTTTTACATTCTTCCAAGCCCAAATGTCTTCACCAAACTTCTCGATCCCATTCAAATCGACTCATAATTTTTCTGGCAATTAACAAATACATAACCGGCCCTGCTGGCCCGACCAGAATTACCAAAATGCCCCTGGGCTTCCCGGGAAGATCGGGATGAAAATTCCGGGCCGTTACAAGTAACAACACCAACAACTTAATTTTTAATCTCCGTTCAATCCTTGAGAAGGATAAATTAAATGCAAGCAATTTTCTCGATTGGGAAAGAAATTTGAGAATCATTCTCAGATGTGAAGGAAAGGAGTCAGTTCTTGGTAACCCAATTCCTGAACCCCTCCCACAAGGAGCTAAGCGGTCGAGAGAACGCGCGAGCAAACTCTCCTAGACAATTCGATTATCATCACATGTCTAATCTTTGGCATGTATGGAACCTGACTTTCAAAAACGTTTTGATGGGATGGATGCATACAACATAATCCAGCAGCTGAAAACAATGTTTCAGCGTCCATGCTAGGTTGGAGAAATTTGAGGTTAACCAAAAGATCCTCGAATGTCGGTTAGAGAAGGAAAACCAGTTGGACCCTATGTGTTTAACATGATTGGTCATTTTCAACACATGGAAAAATTGGGATTCTCTTATCCAGCAGAGTTATCTACCGACATTATCCTTAATTCATTGCATGATGGGTTTAAAAACTTCAGTTTGAACTTTTACATGCAAGGGGGACAAGCAAACCTGCAAGAGTTGCATGGGATGCTGATTCAGGCGGAAAGAAACATCCCTAACGAACCTGAAAAACGTAAGGATGTTCTTATGATTCAAAAAGGGAAAGCATTCAAGAAAACTAGGGCTGCTAAAAAGGAAAAGGGTAATGGCAAGAAAGTTGCTAATACCACTTATTATAAAAAGCTAAAATCCAAACCAAAAGTGGCTGCGGAGCATAAGTGTTTCCATTCCAATTAAATTGGCCATTGGAAAAGAAATTGCCCCAAATATTTGGAGGAAAAGAAGAATGGTACTTCTACTTCATGTATTTATGTTATAGAAGTAAACTTAGCAACTTCTACTTCTTCATGGGTACTTGATACTGCATGTGGTACTCACATTGTTAGTAATGTGCAGGGACTAACAAGAAGTAGAAAATTGGCAAAGGGAGAAGCTGTACTACGTGTTGGCAATGGAGCAAAAGTTGCTGCATTGGAAATAGGAGTTGTTAGCTTGTCTTTGCCATCTGGCCTAGTTTGGGAACTTAATGATTGTTATTATGTTCCTGCTATTACTAGAAACATTATCTCGATCCCTGTTTTGGATTGAGAAGGATTTTCATTCATAATAAAAGAAGGAATTTGTTCTGTTTATTTGAATGATTTGTTTTATGCCACTGCTAAGCTATTAAATGGTTTGTATGTTCTAGATTTAGATACACACATCTATAACATTGAAAGCAAGAAACATAAATCAAATGACTCAAACCCTACCTACCTATGGCATTGTCGATTAGGCCACATATGCTCAAAACGCATTGAGAAACTCCATAAAGATGGTGTTCTCAACTCTTTTGATTTTGAATCATCTGATGTATGCGAATATTGTTTGATGGGGAAAATGACAAAGTCTCATTTCACAAGTTCAAGTGAAAGGGCCAATGATCTCTTAGCTCTCGTACATACAGATGTATGTGGACCTATGAGTATTTTGGCTAGGAGTGTAACGGCCCAAGTTTTCATCCCGGTCTTCCAGGTATGCCCTAGGGGTATTTTGGTAATTTGGTCGGGCCATCAGAGCCATTTATGTCTTTTTCAGTTGCTAAAATTATTAGATGGGATGTAGTATTTTGTTGCTTTGTGGATGTGTTTGGACATGGTGAGATGCAAAAGTAAAATTGAGGATTAAAGGTGTGTTTTCAGTTGAGTGTCGTTGCCGGTTGTGCCTCGAGCTGTTATGGATGCTCATTCTGCGGTATATCTTGGTTAGCTATGGGTCTTTGGGGTTTTGGTGCATTTGTCTAAATGAAGGAAATTAGGGTTGTTTGTGTTTTCTTCTCCAAACCCACCCTAGCCGCCCAAGCTCTCTCCCAAAGCGGCTCCTTCGTCCGTTCGTCATCCCGGGTAAGTGTCTCGATCTCTTCTTCTTCTTTCGATTGGTGCTCTTGCGGGCCGAGAGAGAAGAGGTAAGAGTTATGTCTTGTGCAGCCAGCCGAGAGGGGAGCAGCAGCCCTGTCGTCGCACCTGCAGCGCCATCGCCCAGCATCTGCGTCGCCCAGCCCCTGCCATCGCTCCAGCCCTGCACCGCCCATCGCCCGACCACTGCGCCGCCCACCACCCCAAGACCAATTTATCGCCCGCAAGAAGCGGCCTCGCGCGCGCGCCGATCGCGCATCGCCGTCGCGACTGTCGCACCAGCCCGGATAGCGTCGCTCGTCGGCGCACAGCCCGCTCGCCCGTCGCTCGTCCGCTCCAGCCCGCCCGCGCGCCCAGTCAACTCGCTTCTCCCGTCTGTGCTCAGCCAGCGCGCTCAGTCCGCGCGTAGCTCTGCGCCCCAGCGCCGTGCCCGCCACCTTCGGCCGCGCGCAGACCAGCGCCGTGCCAGCACGCCCGGTAGCGCACCCTGCCGCCAAAGCGATCCACGACCATGCGGCTGGCCCATCCATCGCGCGTCAGCCGTGCCGTGTGAGTTGCTCCCGAGCTGAGCCCTGTTTGTTTTATTATATGTAGGCCTATGGATTGTGATAATTATTGTGCTTGTTAGGTTCTCATTAGCTAGCCCGGGATCGATCGCAGCATAGGATCTTTGTGTGTAGTTGCCTCCCGACCAAGGTAAGGATTTCTTACCAGAGTTGTGTGGGCCCTGCGATATAATATGTGATTGTTGTTTGTATGCTTGCTTATGTTTATCAGCATGTTTAGTGATATGGGCTCTGTTCTGAATTCCCGACTGGCATGATTTCTTGTGTTGTTTCTCATGTTAGTCCCATGCTAGGTTGTTCCGTTTTGGCATGCTCGTTATCTGTTCTTGCTTCGTAGTATCATGCTAGGTTCGTTGTTTCTGTTGAGCACGTTTTAGAATGTTTGTTGTTTATGTTATAACTTAGTGTTCAGATAGGTAGCATCATCCGGGCAAGGATACATAACGTAACTTGCATTCACGGCAGGGACGTACGAGGCAGTACTCCGTCCCTTATCCGTCGTTAGGGTTTAGCTAACCCTAACGGCAGCCCTTTGCAATCTTGGGTAAGGGTGGCAGACTGTTAAATGCCCCAACGGTCGGGATGATGACAAGGCATTGCCTTGTCCCCAGCAGTCGGCACGTCCTCAGCTTGTTCGGCCGTAGCCCTTGGTTGCCACCTGATAGGGCAAGGGCCATTTCCTGGTGTAAGCCTACCACGGCCGGTTCCTTAGCCTCAGGTGCGGTGGTACATGCTGACATAGTTCACTTGTCCAGGTCTCACACCCCTATGTCAGTGACACCGATCCAGAGATTAGTTAGGCATGGGGTCTAGACCAAGACAGCTTGCCACTAGACCCGGCACCCCCTGGTTTGCAGCAGCATGCGGTGCGCGCACACGCTCATTACAGCGCCGACTGGAGAGCTCCTCGGGATCTTGAGTTCAGTGCACCTTTCGTATCGACAGTAGATAGGCTGAGGCCGGGACTTGTTTCTCGTATAGGATCGTATCACGTGGTAGATTTTCTGGAGTAAGACCCTGAGATGGCATCCGAGGTTTATGTGTGGATTTAAGCTATGTGCTCTCTTCTGTGTTTATATTCATAGCTTGCATACCTTTCTGCTAGATGACCATTTATATCGTATTGTACCCCAGTTGG
The DNA here is from genome assembly GCA_036507275.1 of Sicyos edulis. NCBI lineage: Eukaryota > Viridiplantae > Streptophyta > Magnoliopsida > Cucurbitales > Cucurbitaceae > Sicyos > Sicyos edulis. The sequence continues at coordinate 23,203,165 of CM071854.1, read as the reverse complement.
GGATTCTTACTGAGTAATTCGTTACTCACCCTTATTTTGTGGTTTTCCACAGGTAATCATGGTGCAAGACAAGATGGCTGAAGGAGGAGCTGTGATCATGAAAACCCGTTGTTTCGAAGTCTAAGTCCTTTATTTATGTTTTTATGTTTTAAATGTCCTTTGAATGCATGTAGTTGGGCACAGAGCCCTTAGGTTGTTTTTTGGTTGTTTCCCAGATTCTGACACTGATGTAAACCATTTTTGGATTTGAATGTTGAATTAAATCTCTGATCAAAGTACGTTTTAAATTGTATTTAGCTTGGGACAGGTTCCAGGACGTTTTGTGTTGTTTTGAATGGATGTTTTATCGTATTTTGTTTTAATCAGAATCTGGCAAACAACCTTGCATATAATTTTCTAAGTTTTAAAGCATGCATTGAGGTAAAGGCCTATTTTAGGACCCCATTCGGGTCGGGTCTTTACAAGGGAAGGGTATACTTACTTCATTACTTTTACGGATGATGTACGCAGATATGGATTTGTTTACCTTATGAAGCAAAATTCAGAATCGTTTGAAAAGTTCAAACAATTCCAAAATGAAGTAGAAAATCAACTTGGGAATAAGATTAAAGCATTACGATCAGATCGTGGTGGGGAATATTTGACCCAAGAATTCAAAAATAATTTGAAGGATTGTGGAATACTTACACAATGGACTCCACCAGGAACACCTCAACTGAATGGTATTTCTGAGCAGAGAAATCGAACCCTATTAGATATGGTTCGATCAATGATGAGTCTTGCTGATCTCCCCATTTCCTTCTCGAGTTTTGCAATCGAGACTGCTGCATTCACACTTAACAGAGCTCCATCCAAAGCTGTAGAAAAGACTCCATATGAGATATGGACAGGAAAAGTTCCGAAAATGCCTTTTCTAAAGATATGGGGTTGTGAAGCTTATGTGAAACGCTTACAATCTGATAAGCTATCACCCAAATCCGACAAGTGTCTCTTTGTTGGTTATCCTAAAGAGACAAAAGGGTATTACTTTTATAACCAAAGCGAAAACAAAGTGTTTGTTGTCCGTGATGGTGTCTTATTGGAAAGAGAATTTATTTCAAAGAAGAAAAGTGGGAGTAAAAATATATTTCTAGAAGACGTTCGCGAAGAGCAACAAACGGATGAGGTGGTGCATTCGATTCATGTACCTTCTACCGTCCGACATGGAGATGATTCATGCCAAGTTTCTAGATTTAACATAGAAACTTCTCCTGTTGTTCCCCAACATAAGTCTAGTAGGTCGATAATTCCACCAAAGAAATACGTTGATTTCTTGTTGACGGACAGTTCCGAAATAATGATTTTGGAACATAAAAAACCTACTACTTACAAAGAAGCTTTGGAGAGTAAGGACTCCGATAAATGGCCACAAGCCATGAAATCTGAAATGGATTCTATGTCTGAGAATCAAGTATGGGACTTGATTGTTTTGCCTAATGAAGTGACACCTATTGGTTGCAAATGGATTTTTAAATTAAAAATAGACAAAGATGGAAACGTTGCAGTTTTCAAAGCAAGGCTAGTGGCAAAAGGTTTTAGACAGATTCATGGTATAGATTATGATGAAACCTTTTCACCAGTAGCAATGCTAAAATCCATAAGGATACTCCTTGCGATTGCTGCCTATCATGATTATGAAATATGGTAGATGGATGATAAAACTGCTTTCTTGAATGGGTTCTTGAAAGAGGATGTGTATATGACACAACTTGAAGGTTTTCAAGATCCAGCCAATCCTGGGAGAGTATGCAAGCTTCGAAAATCTATTTATGGATTGAAGCAAGCATCTAGGAGTTGGAACCTCAGACTTGATGAGGCAATCAAACAGTTTGGTTTCCTTAAAAATGAAGAGGAATCTTGTGTATACAAGAAGTTAAGTGGGAGCAGTGTTACCTTCCTTGTTCTGTATGTGGATGACATACTACTCATAGGAAACGATATAACCATGCTTGAATCAGTCAAGGATTGGCTTAAAAATTGTTTCTCTATGAAAGACATTGGAGAGGTTGAGTACATTCTAGGAATAAGAATCTATAGAGATAGATCCAAGAGAATGATTGGACTTAGTCAAGAAACTTATATTGATAAGGTTTTTACTAAGTTCAACATGGAAAACCCTAAGAGAGGTTTCATTCTCATGCAACATGGCATATCAATTAGCAAGACTCAGTGTCCTACAAGTCCTGATGAGGCAAAGCGTATGAGTACTGTTCCTTATGCTTCAGCAATAGGTTCAATCATGTATGCCATGATTTGTACTCTACCGGACGTTGCTCATGCTTTAAGCATATGTAGCAGATACCAGTCTAATCCAGGTGATACACACTGTATAGCAGCGAAGAATATCCTTAAGTACTTGAGAAGAACTAAGGATAATTTTCTGGTTTATGGTGGAGATAATGAGTTGGTTGTTACTGGATACACTGATGTGATCGCAATCTGGTTTCATATTTTGTCTCAACGAAGGAGTAGTGAGCTGGAAAAGTTCAAAGCAAAGCACTATCGCAGATTCTTCAACAAAAGCAGAGTACATTGCGGCATGTGATGCTGCAAAGGAAGCAATTTGGATTAAGAAGTTCATTAGTGAACTTGGTGTAGTTCCTAGCATTGAGAATGGCGTTGATTTGTATTGTGATAATAATGGTGCCATTGCTCAATCAAAGGAACCTTGGTCACACCACAAATCCAAACATGTACTTAGAAAATTTCATCTCATTTGAGAGATCGTGGCAAGAGAGGATGTCAAGGTTTGCAAGGTTCATACTGATGCAAACGTCGCAGATCCACTGACTAAACCATTACCGCAGCCCAAACATGAGAGCCATACTAGGGCTATGGGTATTAGACATGTGGGAGAATGGATTTAGATTGTAAACTAGATGTTAGCAATTGTAAAACCATTGAACATGTTATTCAAATGTTTATTAATAAAAATTATTTCTTATTTAATATCGGTTTAGTATTAAATAAAATGTCCAAATGATTTGTGTTTTTGCATAGGATTATCAAAACTGTTTTGATAGTTGGAACCCTATAAGGTGAACTAAAAACACAACACATTAAATGTTCCTAATCTAAATCACTAAATTGGACATAAATGATTAGCTTGAAAGACTAGCGTATAATTGATTGATAGTGCAGTTCCATGGGCTATGGGGACATGGAGATGTCTAGTCATTTATATGGATATATGTGATATATTGAAACATGACCTAACAAAGTTCTAATAGTAGAATCATTATTTTGTATTTAGTGGATTCCTTAGACATGAGTATAACATTACAACCATGATAAGATTGATTTGACTTTGACACTGTTAAACGCCGTGCTGTAAAAGGAGGTTATAAAAATAGTGATCGGGTTGGTCAAGATTTGAGTGGGAGTTTTGGTCAGACAAGAGTGGATAAATCCTCCTATTAGATAGGAATGATATCTGGGCCCCTTGATGAGCAAGAATTGAAAAATGCATGGCCATGCTCTATGGATTAAGAAGTTAATCTATGTTTTAACAATTAGAACTCGGATATCAAGGAATAGAATTTGAGAAACATCATGGATTACATTAGATGTTAATCATGTTGTCAAATTCTGATATTAAGAGATTTAAGGAATTTAGTATTGCTAGCTTGTCTACGGACAAGTGGGAGATTGAAGAAATTGTGTCCTAATACAAATTCCAGCAATTACTAAATATAAATAGGAATTATTATGGAGATAATAATTAGTATATTTTAGTAATTAATAATTACTTGCTAGAGAATAATTATTATAGTTAGACTAATTAGATTGGGCTAACAACTAAAATATCTAATTCCTAAGAGGTCACACATAAAGTAATGGGCTGAACTAAATATAAAGCCCAAAAGGTTTTATATTGGATGGCAAATTAAGAATACGTGAGTTTTGGTTTTCTTTGCTGACCTAACTCTAAATATATATATGGGGTCAGGTGAGATGAGAAATATACGACAGATTGATTTTTCCATCGGAGAGAAAACTCTAACCCCAATTTCTTATTGTGCCTCCACATCCCAAGAAAAGTAAGACAGGGAAACAGTTCCCTGCCTTCCATACTAGCATACGTGGGATCATTCCATTGTTGGTGGACCAATTGGAGGGGTTGCAGTTGGAGCCCTAACATCTCTGGCAAAGAAGAAGTTCTTGCTTGCTTGAATCACGCATCAAAGGTTGTAACTCTTTACCCCTATTTAATTCGTATAATTATTATGCATGCGATTCTGTGATAGATGTTAGGAAATTGTTTCCTGAAATTCCACTTTTTGTATTTATATTTTCCTACAGTATTAACACTTGAGAACATTAGAAAAGGGCTTACACGCCGAACTACTACAAATCGATATGTCGAAATCTCTCTTTCTTTACCTTTTATATTGAAAAAATGGGAAGGTTTTACAAGTATAAAAAGTAAGTGTTCTTTTATTCTCAAAAAAAAAAAGGAAATAATAATAATAATAAGTGTTTTTTATTTTTTATATAAGTATAAAGAAAGTGTTTAGTTTTAGGGAAGTGAAGCTCCATTTTCCTGGTTTTCAAAAGAAGCTCTGATTTACTGGTTTTCAAAAGAATATATATATAAAAGTATAAAGAAAGTGTTTGGTTTTATGTAGCGAACGTATATTCTGTTAAAAGAAACTGATCCAACAATGGATACTAAAAGCACATTATTTTGAAGGTCCATGTGGATTATTAAATAAAAAAAAGAAGAAAATTTAAATATCATTGTAATATAATTGTTAACGTATTAAATACGTACAGGTAATTTATATATACAATGATGAGATTCTTTTTTCAACTAATCACTCACACGATTATTTTATTGACACATAAATATTAAATTTTGACATATTTAATTTTTCAATAATTACAAACCATAACAATTATTTCTTAGATTTAAGAAATCTTAAAAACTTAATTAGAGTTTCTTAATTGACATATGTTAAATTCTAATTTTTTTTAAAAGAATGAAATTCTAATAATTTAGTCTGATAAGAGAGAGAATGAGAATGAGAATAATTACCCATGTTTGAGCCATCGAGAATCATTCCCCCATAATCACACTTTTAAAAAATCACTTTTTTTTATTCTCTCACTAACTACTTTTTATTCTCTCTCCAACAATTTTTCATACATTACATCACTAATTTATATTCACATTATTTTCATTATCTTATATTTCCTATAATTATTACCTTTATCTCAAACAAAAATAATCATTCTCTCCATAATCATTACCTTTACCTCAAATACAAATAACCATTACCTCCATAATCATTGTTCTCTTTTCTCTTCCTCATTACCATTCTTCTCTTAATCATTACCATTGTCCTTGTCCTAGACACACTCATAGTGGATGTAAAAAGTGTATTAGAACGAAAAGTTAAAGGGTGAAAGAGATGGGAGAAAGCTGAGGGTTTTTATGGGGTTTGGCGCTTTGACCTCTCATTTAAGAACATACTTTTCATTGCAATGCACACATGAAAACTGAGTTACGAGTGTGTGCATAAAAAGTTTCAATAAAGCAAAATTTTTTTACAAAATAAAATATATTCAAGTGTTTGTTCCATTTTTATGTAAAAACAAATCAGTTCCACAGTTGCAGGCTTTGCTTTCCTCTGTCTGCTCTTCCTCATTTTCCATGTCTCTATCTCTTCTAGCATTTCATCTTTTCTCTTCACCATCCAATTTTAGATATAAGTTTGCTTAGTTCCATTTCCTTCATCTGTCTCAATATATTTTATGCTTTAATTATTTTAACGTTTGCTGTGTCTTTATATTTTGTTTGTGTTTTTGGTGTATAATTTAAGTGCCAAAGGTGACTTTTCTTTTAAGCAAACAAAATTCATTAAAAAATCATCTAGAAAATTATAAGACGTGTCCCGAACACAAAAAATTTAAATCGACTTCTGATGTTAAAGTCAGACATCAATTTAATTTTTCTAACCCATGCCTTGGGCTCAACTTGCAGTCTTGGATGGAGCCAACGAAAAACAAACCAAATAAAATAACTAACATCAAATAGAACCAAGGAATGTGGCACGTAAAAAGACGATCATTTTACGTTTAAGATAGAACCTACCCAAAGCAATGATTCAACGATTAACTATCAACAACATGATGTTGAATTCTAAAACACTTTGAGGGTTAATTAGACATTCAATCCTAAGGATTCGTGGACAAAGTCTCACTTTTAACTCCCAACAAGCCTGCATCATCAAGGAACTATAAAGTATAATGCCTCTGTGATACGAATCAAACAACCGATCCATTGCATGTACCTGAAGGACCTATTACAAGGAGTAAGGCAAAGAAGATTCAAGAGGAATATATATTACATCTTCAAAAGCTTGCCAATGCACAAGAAGAGACAAAACTTTTTCATCCCGAATTTATTTACAACATTAGCACAACAAGTGAAGAAGAGATTGAAGTGAAGATGGCATGAGAATAGTCATTTTATTTTGGAAGATGACAACATGGCAGAATTTTAAATAAAGAAATTTCTAGATTTCTTATTTTTGGACTTTTTGATTTCAATGCTTGCCAACCATGCTCATTATTGCAAGGGACCTTCTAGAAGAGTTGGTTGCGTGTATTTAAAGCATATCTACCCTTTTGTCTAGCATTTAAGCCATGCAATTTACTTTTGGCTTCTTATGTCTTATTTTCTACAAAATGCATTTAATAGCTTTTTGAATCCTTTTGTATTCCAAGGCATGCACGAATTTCTTGCCTTTAAAATGGCTTGTAATACATCATTTTGGACAGATTTTATGAATGAAAAACTTGTGTTTTCTTGAACCCCATTTGGTGTTTCTTTTCTTTCAAATCTTGCTTTAGGTTTGAAGATAAATCAATTCATTGGATTAATCTTGATCAAACTAATTCTGGAGTGAGTTGTCTAAGGATCTAAGAGTGACCATTTTAGATTTTGAGTGTGATCTAAGTTAGCTATCATTGTGAGTTTTTACAAGGATCCTAGAAGGACCTCTAGCTTTGTAAAATTCAAGCAAGGATCGGCGCTTATCATTTGGTATCAGAGCCTTGACATTCTTTGGCCGAATTTTGAGGTGAACTATCTTTACTTTGTGTTAGTTTGTTATTTTTTATTTTATTTTTTTTATCTCTTTCAATTTTCTATTCAAGCAAGTACATTTGTATTCTTTAGAAGTACTTTGTAGAATTCATTTGTATTGCTCTTGGATCATAAAAAAAAATCAGTAGCAAAAAAGAAAAAGAAGAAATAGTAGCAAAAAAAAAAGAAAAAAAAATCTGTTGCAAAAAAAAAAAAGTATCAAAGATCCAAGGCACATTGAAATTCTTGTTTTTTGTTTATGTTTTGTTTTTAATTAGCTGCTGATCCTAAGTTGAATTACTCTAGTTTAGTTTGTGAAAGTTGATTGTTGAATTGGTTTTATATCAAGTTTAAAGCGAGATTGCACCAAATTCTTAGACCAGCCCTTACATCATTGACCTAGTACCAAAAGCCTACCTTTGAGTGTTAAACACGAGTGTCCCGAGTGAAATCTTTGTGAGAAGTGTGGAGAGGTCCATTTTGATATTTGCAACATGTCACATAATGAGGAAAAAGCACCACAGGTTCCGGATGTTAATGTTGCTATTCTTCAAGCCCTTCAAGGTATGATGGAAATGAAGTGGGAAGATAGAGAGGAAAGGAGAGCACATCAGCGACGAGGAGAATGAGTATTGCAAGATGATGAAGGTATGTTAGACTTGGTTGGACAAGAGAGACTAGGTGGAGGAAGAGGTCATGCAAGGGGAGGAAGAAATAATCATGCAAATATCATGCAACCTAGAAGGATAGAAAGAATGCATGAAGATAGAGAAGCTGAAGTTAAACTCAAAATTCCACCCTTTAGTGGAACGGCGGACTCTGAGGCATACTTGCAATGGGAAAGAAAAATAGAACATGTGTTTGATTGTAATTCATATAGTGAGAACCAAAAGATGAAGCTTGTTATTGCCGAATTCACAAACCATGCCGGTGAATGGTATCAACATCTCAAATCCGAAAGAAGAAGAAAAGAGGAGGATCCAATAGAGACATGGGAAGAACTTAAAGAAGCTATGAGAAAGAGGTATGTTCCCAAACATTATGAAAGAGATTTGAAAACTAAATTGCATGCATTGAGGCAGGGAACAAAAAGTGTGGCTGAATATTATCAAGAGATGGAGTCATTGATGGAAAGAGCAAAAATACGAGAGGACGAGGAGGACACCATGTCTAGGTTTCTTGGAGGTTTAAATCGAGAAATTGCTCATCTGGTTGATAGGAATCCACCACCTTACCTTGAAGATATGTATCATTATGCCATAAAAATTGAAGCTCAATTAAAGGAAGAAAGGGAGCATTAGAAAAGGTATTAATCTAAAACTCATACCTTTTCAAATTCTAATACTTGGAGCAAGGATAGTTTTATGCATAGGAATGAATCAATGCAACAAAAAGGAAAGTTTGTGGCTGCCAAAAGAGTAGAGGCCGAGAGCTCCAATACTAAAAAGAATGAAGTTTCAAAGGAGGTAAGGGAGAAGTCTAGTTCTATTCAATGTTGGAAGTTCAAAGGATTTGGGCACATGAGTAAGGAATGTGTCAATAAAAGAGTTATGGTGATAAGAAATGGTGTAATTGATTTAGATGATGATTGTGAGGAGCATGATGAAGAACTTGAGGCAGAATATGGAGCACATGATGATGAGTACATTGAAGAAGGTAACTTCATTTCTTTGATCACAAGAAGGGTACTTAATGTGCAAATTAAAGAAGAAAAAGTTGAAGATCAAAGGGAAAACTTGTTTCATACAAGATGCTTGGTTAAAGGAAACCCATGTAGTGTGGTAATTGATAGTGGAAGTTGTACAAATGTGGTGAGTAGCTTTCTTGTTAAAATACTCCAACTAACTACTCGTCCACATTCGAAACCATACAAGCTTCAATGGTTGACCAACAAAGGAGAGCTTAAGGTAAACTCTCAAGCTCTTATTCCTTTTACTTTGGGAAGATATAAAGATGAAGTTCTTTGTGATATTGTACCTATGCATGTGGGGGATATTTTGTTAGGCCGACCTTGGCAATATGATAGAGAGGTCACTTTTGATGGATTGAGAAATAAGTATACTTTTACTTTGAGTGGAAAAAAATTAACTTTACTTCCATTGTCACCATATGAAGTACATTGTGATCAATTGAAATTAGAAAAGAAAAGAAAAGAATTTTAAGAACAAGAGAGGAGAGAAGAAAGTAAGGTAAGAGAGAAGAGTGAAAAAAGAGAGAAAAGTGAGGGGCAAAAGGTGAGTGAAAATAAAGAGAGAAAAAAGAGTGATTTTGAGGAAAAAAGAAAGAATGTGAGTTTGGTTATACAAAAAAGGGAAGTGAGGAAAGTTTTAGCTCAAGAACCAAAATTTGTACTTATGTGCAAAGGGATGTGTTTGGTAAATGAGCCCAAATCTGAAAATGTTTTGCCAAGTATTTTTAAGTCTCTTTTGCAGGAATTTAATGACATGTTTTCACATGAAGATGCACCTATGGGATTACCCCCTCTAAGAGGAATTGAGCACCAAATTGGCTTCATTTCCGGAGCAACTCTTCCAAACATGGCTGCCTATAGGACAAATCCAACCGAAACCAAGGAGATTCAAAGGCAAGTGGAGGAACTCATGGATAAAGGCTATGTTAGGGAAAGCATGAGTCCTTGTTCGGTTCCGGTTATTTTAGTACCAAAGAAAGATGGCACTTGGAGGATGTGTGTTGATTGTCGAGCTATCAACAAGATAACGGTAAAGTATCGACATCCCATTCTAGATTAGATGATATGCTAGATGAATTACATGGTGCAAACTTGTTTTCAAAAATAGATCTTAAGAGTGGTTATCATCAAATTAGAATGCATGTAGGAGATGAGTGGAAAACTGCTTTTAAAACAAAGTTTGGGCTTTATGAGTGGGTTGTTATGCCATTTGGCCTTACTAATGCACCAAGTACTTTTATGCGATTAATGAATCATGTTTTGAGAGAATACATTGGGAAATTTGTTGTCGTATACTTTGATGACATCCTTGTTTACTCAAAAAGCTTGAATGATCATGTTTTGGATGTTAAGACAATTTTACTTAAACTTAGAGAATAGAAACTTTATGCGAACTTCAAAAAGTGTAGTTTTTGTCTAGACCAAGTTAATTTCCTAGGATTCATTGTTGGAAAGAATGGAGTGCAAGTTGATGAAGAAAATGTTAAGGCTATTCGAGAATGACCAACACCCACGAATGCAACCGAGGTAAGATCTTTTCATGGTTTGGCTAGTTTCTATAGGAGGTTTATTAAGAATTTCAGTAGCATAGCCTCACCATTGAATGAACTTGTTAAGAAGAATGTGAAATTTGAAGGGAAACAAAAACAAGAAAATGCATTCAATGAACTTAAAGAAAAATTGACTAATGCACCTTGTTTTTCTTTGCCTAACTTTGATAAATCTTTTGAGATTGAATGTGATGCAAGTGGAATAGGTATAGGGGCTGTTTTGGTGCAAGAGAAAAGGCCAATCATGTTCTTTAGTGAAAAGCTAAATGGAGCACAACTCAAATACCCGACATATGACAAAGAGCTACATGCACTTGTTAGGGCGTTGCAAGTTTGGCAACATTATTTGTGGCCAAAAGAGTTTGTCATCCACACGGATCATGAAAGTTTGAAGCATCTCAAGAGCAAAACAAAGATAAATAAGAGACATGCGAAGTGGGTAGAATTCATTGAGACATTTCCTTATGTCATTCATTACAAGAAAGGTAAGGACAATGTGGTGGATGATGCATTGTCAAGAAGGTATGCATTATTTTCTTCACTTAGTGCAAATATTCTTGGTTTTAAACATATGGTTGAGTTGTACAAAGTTGAGAAATCTGAATTTCATGATGTTTATTTGCAATGCTTAGGAGGAAACAATGTTCATGATCATATTGTATTTGATGACATGCTTTTTAGGAAAGGGAAGCTTTGTATTCCTAAGTGTTCAATTAGGGAGTTACTTGTAAAAGAAGCTCATGGGGGAGGACTTATGGGACATTTTGGGGAATTTAAAACATATAGCATGTTGAGTGAACACTTTTATTGGTTGAAAATGAGGAAGGATGTGAACAAAGTATGCAAACAATGTTTCAAATTTAAAGAGGCTAAGTCTAAGACACAACCACATGGTCTTTACACACCTTTAGATGTTCCTAGTGAACCTTGGGTTGACATTAGCCTGGATTTTGTTCTAGGATTACCAAAGACTAAGAGACATCATGATAGCATTTTTGTTGTTGTTGATAGGTTTAGTAAGATGGCACATTTCATTCCATGTAACAAAACAGATGATGCCACTAACATAGCTAATCTTTTCTTTAGGGAAGTGGTTAGATTACATGGAATTCCCAAAACAATTGTGAGTGATAGAGATGTCAAATTTTTAAGTCATTTTTGGAAAGTTTTATGGGGAAAATTAGGAACCAATCTTTTGTTTTCGACAACATGTCACCCCCAAACTGATGGACAAACCGAGGTGGTTAATAGAACGTTAGGAGCCCTACTTAGATCCTTAATTTCAAAGAATCTGAATACATGGGAAGAAACTCTCCCATTTGTGGAATTTGCATACAATAGAGCGATACATAGTACCACTCATTGTTCACCTTTTGAGATTGTGTATGGCTTTAATCCTTTCACTCCACTAGATTTATCACCATTGCCGCCTAATATGTTTACTAGTGATGCAACATCTTCTAAGGCCGAATACGTAAAGGAATTGCACAAAGAAATCAAAGAAAGGATTGAAAAGAAAAATCAGAAGCTAATCACTACAAAAAATCATGGGAGAAAGCAATTGATTTTTAAAAAGGGGGATTGGGTTTGGGTTCATCTACGAAAAGAGAGGTTTCCGGATCAAAGGAAGTCTAAACTACAACCAAGGGGAGATGGTCCTTTTCAAGTACTTGAACGAATAAATGATAATGCATACAAGCTAGATCTTCGAGGTGAGTACAATGTAAGTTCTACTTTTAATGTGGCTGACTTGACTCCTTTCGATGTAGGAACCGAAGATCTTGATTTGAGGTCAAATCCTTTTACAGAAAGGGGGGATGATACGAATCAAACAACCGATCCATTGCATGTACCTGAAGGACCTATTACAAGGAGTAAGGCGAAGAAGATTCAAGAGGAATATATATTACATCTTCAAAAGCTTGCCAATGCATAAGAAGAGACAAAACTTTTTCATCCCGAATTTATTTACAACATTAGCACAACAAGTGAAGAAGAGATTGAAGTGAAGATGGCATGAGAATAGTCATTTTATTTTGGAAGATGACAACATGGCAGAATTTTAAATAAAGAAATTTCTAGATTTCTTATTTTTGGACTTTTTGATTTCAATGCTTGCCAACCATGCTCATTATTGCAAGGGACCTTCTAGAAGAGTTGGTTGAGTGTATTTAAAGCATGTCTACCCTTTTGTCTAGCATTTAAGCCATGCAAATTTACTTTTGGCTTCTTATGTCTTATTTTCTACAAAATGCATTTAATAGCTTTTTGAGTCCTTTTGTATTCCAAGGCATGCACGAATTTTTGGCCTTTAAAATGGCTTGTAATACATCATTTTGGACAAATTTTATGAATGAAAAACTTGTGTTTTCTTGAACCCCATTTGGTGTTTCTTTTCTTTCAAATCTTGCTTTAGGTTTGAAGATAAATCAATTCATTGGATTAGTCTTGATCAAACTAATTCTAGAGTGAGTTGTCTTAGGATCTAAGAGTGACCATTTTAGATTTTGAGTGTGATCTAAGTTAGCTATCATAGTGAGTTTTTACAAGGATCCTAGAAGAACCTCTAGCTTTGTAAAATTCAAGCAAGGATCGGCGCTTATCACTCTGTGAAACAAAAAATACCTTGAGCTGATCTAACTGACTCCAATCGAAGAAACAATCTTGAAGAACGCCTAGGTCCTTAAGAGGAAAAGTCTTGTTCAATATATCTTTTAAGTCAGTGATATGAGAAAGATTTGCACCAGTCACCATAATGTTGTCAACATAGACCAAAACAATAATAAAATCAAGCCATGTACCTTGAGTAAACAAAGAGTAATCAGACTTAGACTGAACAAATCCAAGGGATATCAAAGTAGATGAAAATTTGGCATACCACTCTCTCAAAGCTTACTTAAGCCCATATATATGGATTTGTGCAAACGACAAACCAACTTCTCTGTTGTCGAACTTGACGAATGAGGGGAAGAATATAACCCATTGGCAAATCCATATATACTTCTATAGTCAAATAGTCATTCAGAAAGACATTTTTTACATCGAGCTATACAAGCAACTAATTCTTTTAAATAGCCAAAAGAAGAAGCACTCACGGTCACACATTTTGCAACTGGAGCAAATGCCTCTATGAAATCTAAGCCTTCATGCTGAGTGTAGCCCTTTGAAACTAATCAGGCTTTATAACGCTCCAGAATACCATTTGCTCAAGATTTTATCTTATAGACCCAACGAAATGTAACTAAATTGTTTATTTTATTTTTGGTAAGGAAACCACCTCCCAAGTGTTGTTTGATTCCATGGCTTGGAGTTCACATTGCATAACATCTCTCCATTGTCTGTGAGGCAATGCTTATGATAATACTATGGCTCATATAAGGAAGAAATTTATAGTAAAAAAATCTTAAAGGTAGATCCAAGCTTACCATAACTGACATGGTTATCCAAGGTATATCGTGTTGAAACTCTAGGCATTCATTGGCAAATCCTTTTGAGACATCAATGCACATTGATAATCCTGAAGAAAAGTTGGTTGCTTAACAACTCGAGTTGAACTTCACAATGTAACCAACGTAGGTGGCTGCTTTGATTGCCTATAATCAGGCTGTGTAATAGTAGCTTGTTCGACTGGCTCAACCGTGGGCAATAGTTGTTCACCCTACCAAGATCCGATTGCACTACATCAGGAAAGAGCCATCTCACTACATCTTTAGATGGAAAAATTTTCCAAATGGTAGGCAAGACTACATCAATCTGTCCATTAGCAGGTGGAACTTCAGGCAATGAATTTATGTTCGAGATTTTAAAGGAACCATCTTTATTGATTTCGGGGTAAGAAAATATAATGGAACATGGTAATGGAGCAACTTCAGTGGAAATAAAATCTTACTGCCTATGGGAAATATCAATACAATTTTCTCTAAAAGGATAAACATTTTTGTGAAAAATCATGTCTCGAGATAAGAAAACTACACTGGTCTCTAAATTTAGCAACTTGAAACCCTTGACTCCGTTTAGATAACCCAAAAAGATGCATCAAATTTCTCATGGCAAAAACTTGTGTTGATGAGCCATAAGTGTAGAAGTAAACGCCAAATAACCAAAGGAAATAATCAACAATCCCTTTAAGTAGCTGAAATGGTGTTTTCCAATTAAGAACGGGAGATGGATTTTGGCTTATAACGTTGTGGGAGGTTTGATCAGAACCACAGAGTTTTCTTCTTAGAACCATACACGTTAACTGTTGTTCAGCCCATTTTGCTTTAAAAAGCACAGTGTAACTTTCTAACTAGTGCGTTGCATTCAATAGTAGAACATTTATCCCTAAACTCTTCTTAAATGTGTAAAAGAACTGTAAAGACCCGACACTAAATGGTCCTAAATAGTCTTTACTTTAAGATGAAATTTCAAATCAGATGGAAGATTCAACATCTTTTATTAAATCATTCAAAACTTAACACATTTCAAAGTATAGTATGAAAACAGTAAAACAACGTAAGCCTCTGACCAGAGTTAAATCAAAACAGTAACACAATCCCAATAAAACAAATACAAATTCCAAAAGACACTTTCAAGACTAGAATGTAAATGACTCAAGGACATGCAGCGACCTTTCCCATGATTCATCAGCTCCTCCTCTAGCCACCTCGATGCTGTGCCAAGTTACCTAGTGGAGAAAACCACAGAAAAGGTGAGTACAATTGCACTCAGTTAGGATCCCCAAACCGGGGTACAATACGCACAACAAATCCTCTAGCATTCTAGCATACAAGCATCAAACAAAGACATGACAGTCTCAAGAGTACAAACAACAGGATGTGCAACATCAAGGGTCTAAGCTCAAAGCTAGACAGGGTTAGCACACATTGGACTAACAACTAGGAGAAACAGTAAAGTAATCTCAGAAGCTGTATCAATACAGCAAACAAGGTTAGCACACACTGGGCTAACTAAGGACAACAACACACTGGGCTAGTCCTGGACTGCACACACTGGGCAAGTCCTGCTCATACCTAATCAACAACACACTGGGCTTACAGGGGACAACAACACACTAGGCTAGTCTTGAGCAACACGAGCAGCAACACACTAGGCTCGCCTGGGATCAGCAACACACTGGGCCAATCCTAAAAACTGGTCAGCGCACACTGGGCCAACAAAGGGACAACACATACTGGGCAAGTCCGACTCATACCTGTCAGCAGCACACTAGGCCAATAGAGGACAACAACACACTGGGCTAGTCCTGAGCAAACCCGATTGGCAACACACTGGGCCAACCTTGGATAGCACACACTGGGCTAGTCTTAAGTAAACTTAAGCGGAAACAACTATGGCTACGCAACTGTAACGGCCCAGTTTTCTATTTTGGTTACCCAGGTGATTTCGGGTCATTATTCGGATGTTCGGATGGGCCGTTAGAGCTGTTTTAACCCTTAGGGGCATTTTGGTCTTTTGCCCCCAGTCAGGGTTTTGTGGATTTTCAGGATTCCAGGGTCATTCCTGCCTTTGTCGAAGCTTAATGGTTGTTGGTTGCAAGACCCGAGAGGTTTGGGCAAGTTGTTTGGAAGTTTTGAAGTGTTTTAGAAAATGGCAAAATTAATTGTAATTTTGGTGCTTCCATTGGGTTTTGAGCCCTTGCCCTAAATGGTCTTGGGGAGTTTGTAGGAAAAGAGAGTTTTATTTTAAAATAAGTTTGCTTCGGCCGGTTTGGAAAGAGGGAAGCTTTGGGAAGGGATTTTAGACATATTTAATTAGGGAAAAGGAAAGAAAATCAAGAAAACCCTTTTTCCCCTTGTTTTGCAAAATCCTCTCTCTCTCTCTCTCTCTCTCTCTCTCTCTCCTAGCCGACCTCTCCAAGAAAACCCAACCCTAGCCGCCCAACCATGCCCTAGCCGCACCACACCCTGGCCGCATCGATCGCTCCCAGCCAAAGACACCGCCCGCCACGCCGCATCGAGCGCCACGCCGCCCGGCCCCAGTGCGCCTAGACGCGTTACATCGCCGCCCAGCCAGCGCGCCCGACGCGCCGCGCCGTTCCGCACCGGGTGCCCAGACGCGCTGCGCGCGCGCCCGTTCCACCACCAGCCGCCAGAGCGCGCGCGCGCGCTCCGCTTCAGCTTTACCCCCGGCGCGCCGCCAGCGCTTCGCTGCCGCCTAGACGCATCGCCCGCGCGCTGTCCTCGCAGACCCGACGTCTCGCCCGCGCGCCCGACCCAGCGTGTTCACTCGCCTGCGACAGCCCGCGTCTGCACGACCCCTGCCTCGCCAGTGCCAGCGCCCAGCGCCAGCGCGCCCTACTTGTCCTTGCTGACGGATAGCCTACCCTGCCGTGCGGGTTGGGGCGTGACCTTGTGTCTTCTCGGTAGGTAATTCCCGAGCCTTTTCTCCTTTGGGCACTAGGCTGTTGGTTGCTGTATATTTAATTAGGTTATTTTTATTAAAATGCTTAGGTTGCTCGATTTCGCTTTAAAGCTCGAAGGTCATTATTTGATTGTGAAAGTTATTTCTGCTCGTTTCCAGGTAAGGACTTCTTACCGTGGTTGTGTGGACCCTGCGATGCTTTCTTGATTGTGCCTTATATGCATGTTTACTTTTATGAACATGATTAGTGGATAGGACAGCTTGTGATTGCATTCCTGCTAGCATGTTTGCTTGTTTGTACATGTTAGTGCCATGTTAGGATTGTTCTACCAGCATGCTTGAGATTCCTGCTTTAAGTTCGTAGTATCATGCTAGGTTATGTATGATTGATGATGATTATGTATGTTTAGCCAGGAATCGTTTACTCTATACTCTAGCTAGTGTAGTAGGGCTGTCATCATCTAGAGGCTGAGAGCGGACATAAAGTACCTTGTCCCCACCGGTCGGGAATAGAGCGAAGCATAACGTACATTGCTTCCCCCCGGCAGCCAATGAGGATTAGCTACCTCATTGGAATAAGCCTAGTTTGTAGCCTGCTAGAGCGGAACCCTGCCAACGGTGCAAGCCTACCTTGGCCGGTTCTTAGCTTCAGGTCGGTGGTACAGGCTGCACAGATGAGTGCCGAGGGCCTCGCACTACTGTGTTCACCGACACCGTTTCCGAGTCTTAGGCATGCGTACCTGGCCCGCGTAGTTTGTACTTAGGCCCCACATTTACGCCGGTTGCAGCGGCATGCGGTGTGCGCGCACACGCGTTAGTCGCCGGCTCGGAGCTCCCGGGCTAATGTTCGTGAGTACACGATTCCTTCCAGCTTTAGAGCCAGACTTCGGGTACTCTCTCGATAGTCCAGATTTATAGCGAGGGTAAGAGGCCCTTGAGGACACCCATTGGGATTGGCCTTTGAGCTAATCAATTGGTCGAGGGAGAAAGACCCTCGAGGGTGTCGGACATCCTTGGGATCGGTTTTTGAGCTGATCAATTGGCCGGGGGAGAAAGACCCTAGAAGATGTCCCGGGATTGGTTATGAGAACCAATCATTAGGTCGGAGGTAGGAGACTTCCGAGGACTCCAGATTTGCCTTGTGAGCTCGTTGAGCTGAGATCCTTGTTGATAACTGTTTGCATGTGTACTAGGTTACTAGATGATTGATTGCATCGTATCGTACCCCGGTCGGGGATTTTTACTGAGTATGTTTGTACTCACCCTTATTTCTGTGGTTTTCCACCAGGTAACTTGGGACAGCACCGAGGCGGCTAGCGGAGGGAGCCGAGATAATGGATCTTCTTGACACTCTGTCGTGTCTTATTTTTACTGTTTTGAATTCAGCATGTAGATGGACTTTGGTTCGTAGGGAAAAAACTTATGATTTGAACTATTTTTATGTTTTTACGGAAAGTACTGATCAGTCACTGTTTTTAATTTGAATGAATGTTACTTTGTCTTTTTAATGTTTTTCCGCTTTTATGTTTGAAAAGTTTTACAATCCGACCCTGGAAGGGTCTTTTTATGCTTTTCACTTGCATGCTGAGTAAAGACCTAGGTTTAGCACCATTTTCAGGTTGGGTCTTTACAGTTGGTATCAGAGCACAGAGTCATAGATTCTGTAGACTAACCTGCTTTGTAGGTTGTTGCCCCCATGATCATCAGCACTCCGCGGCCGTCAGGTTTGTCTGAGTTCATTAAGCTAAGGGTTTTATTTTACAATACTGCATCTAGTATACATGTGTTACCCTTGTTTGGCAGTGAGAGCCCCAGCGTGGGCTAGCTTCTATGCTTTGTGTAGATTGCCAGTATGTTGTTTTCACATAGAGTAGCAGGGACGTTTGGTATCTCCAACCGAGGAGTTGGACCGTTCATGTTGATGATGAGACCTCGTCCAGGGTTGTTTAGACCCGTAGGCCACCTTTGGCCCTGGCAGATGAGTTGCCAAGAGTAGGGGGTAGAGGCTAGCACGCCTCAGAGTGAGACTCCTTGAGTAGAGTGTGCTCCAGCCATGAGAGAGTTGATGGCAGGTCTTTTAGCTATCAGAGAGTGGAGACCCAGGCGCGGACTGTAGCGCGTAGTGAGGAGTCCCGGGCACAGATAGCCTAGCTGGCAGAGTTATTTAGGAGGCCCCCCCTAGTAGCTTCAGTAGCCCCAGAGGTTTCCGGAAGGGCAGGATCAGCAAGTTTATGCTGATGAGTTAGTTAGCATTGATGGAGCCGCCGAGTTTGGCAAGTGGAAGCCTGAGGAGCTTGATGCTTTAGAGAACCTGCTGGTAGCGGCAAGGTGGTTGACCAGGTTCGAGTTTATCATCCGAGTGTTGGGATGATCTGATGTTCAGAGGCCGAGGCGTGCCGTTCTTGTGCTGTTTGATACAGCAGTTTGGTGGTGGAAGTCCCCTGAGAGAGGCGGACCAGCAGAGTCTCCACCAGCCACCCGATCGATTGGCAAGTAGCCAGGTTAGTAGCTTTTGAGGAAGATGCAGAGACATCTTGTCCTCCTGCAAGCCTGCGGTTGTTTTGCAGCCAGTCCTGCTAGTACCCTGTGGCCAGAGAGCGGTGCGAGGTTTGTTTGCCAGGACTTAATCCGTCATGGATTTCAGTTCGCTAGTAGAGTGGAACACTCTTTTATTTGCAGGTCCCTAGTGTGGAACAAGTTGTTGCCACTAGAGGGTCGGCCTGAGTATTTGTTGAGCATCGAGTGGGATGGAAGAGTAGGTCGTGGCATGTCTGTTAGACAAGATGCCAGAGATTAGACTGCTCGAGTGTTGAGACTCTTGTGTTAAGTGCCAAAGCCCCGTCACTTGGAGTGTGACCTTCCCTACCCTCAGAGGGGCATTAGGCTCGTATTTGGTTGTTTTGTGTTGTGCAGGATGTAGTGCCTATTGGCACCAAGTTAGAGAGGAGGCCTAGTTTCGGGCCAGTTGGCACTTTTGGTGCAGGTGGTTCCATGCCCGCCCGGAGTTTAGCATCCCCACTAGCCTTGTACCCGTTTTCTTGAAGTTGCATCTGTTTGGATTGCTTAAGAGATCTAGCTCGGTGGTAGTCAGAGGACTGCAAGTGTGAGGTCGTTTGAGGGAAAAGTAGGAGCTTTTCTGGGTCATCGAGAGTTGGGTACAAAGGATGTAGTAGGTTGGTGAGGGCTAGTGCGTCTGAGTTCTCGAGCTTGTGTGTGAGCTTGTGAGCCAGCTTGGCGGTAGTGTGTTTCGACTACCCTTGGAGTTACCCTAATAAGGGTAGAGTTGGCTTCGAGGATGCGTGGTTGATCCAGTGTTAGAGCCATGAGTTGGATGGTTGAGAGGAGCATTTAGTGGGCACATTGGTATGAGGTATGTCAGCTTGGTGTGGTTATGCTCTTGTAAGAGTGAGTTGACCAATGTAGCTTTTCGTGGTGAGTTGACCCCGAGTGGTTTGAACTCTTGTTGCTCCTTTGCTAGTTGTGGCTCTTTTGGGAGGCAAAAGTTGCCTCGTGTGAGAGTACGTGTTGGTTTGGATCTTAAGGAACCAAGTTGGAGCTGCACACGCTGGTGTACTTTTGTGTAGCTCGTTCAGTGGTGTATTTTGCAGGAACCACTAGAGGATCGTGTTGAGTAGCAAGTGCTCAGTTCTTGAGGTGTTAGGGCTTTAGTTCTTGGCAAGCGCCCTAACCTTGGTTGTGAGGATACTGTGCCTGTAGCCGTGTTATTGCTTAGGCAAGTTATTCTAGTTGGCCCTTGACCTGGGTAGAGGCATTTCTTGTTGATCGATGGTTGGAGTTCAGTTGGAACTGAACAAGGGCGATGGTAGCATATTCGCGTAGTTGCTGGCCGTCATGGCTAAGAGAGTGTTGTTCGGATCCTTACCCTGGGTAGATGCTACGTTGTGGCTGATGCTTTGAGCAAGAGGGAGATTGGGCCTTCCGGTGGTTCCCACTCAGGTGGATAGCAGACTCGCCGATAGGGCCAGTCTAGGGGTCGGGATCGGCGCACGCCGCAGTCGAGCTCTGGATAGTTAGCGAGCGAGGCACTCGGCGAGCTCATTGCATCAGGTGTGGTAAGGCGCATTCTGGATTTTGTGGAGCATCGCCCCTTGCTCGTTTCAGGTGTGGCAAGGAAGAGCTTTTGGCTAGCATAGTTGAGATGCTGAAGGGAGTTGTGCTCGTGTAGCCAGATGTCTGTTAGACCGTTTGTCGACAGTATGTGTTGGTGGGTGATCGTGGGAACCCTAAGTTGTGGAGAGCCTCACGAGAGCTCTCTGGTCGACCAGAGCGATGTTCCTCGGTTGAGTTGCTTGGATGCTTGTAGACGCTTGACAAGCTAGAGTTGTTCTTAGTAACCTCCGCGTTGGTTTTAGAATTCTTAGCAAGGTGGTGCTTGGCGTTGGCCAAGGTTTGGTTCCTTTCTTTGTTTTCTAGGGCTAGCTTGGTTCGACCAAGTGGCGTCATCCTCGAGGACTTGTTCCTAGTCAGGTAGTTTTGGGAGTCGGCCTCCCCCTCAGCTGTTGAGTAAGTACCGCTAGTGCTTAGTTGGTGGTTCAAGCGATTGAGGAATCCTTGGATGTTTCTTCCGAGAGAGTTTGTGATTGTTACCGTTGAGTTTGAGCAAGACAGCGAGCGTGTGTGAAATTCGCTGTCCTTCGGAAGTCCGCTTGCTAGGAAATCGTTCCTGTAGAGGAGGAGTCAGCTTAGCTCCAGAGTTGTGTAGTTGATCAGAGTAGCGCAACGGTCAGCCCAGCGAGAGTGCTGCGTCTGTTTGTTAGCAAGCGGAAAGTTGTTTGTTCCCGCGAGGGCGAAGGCCAGCCGGTTCAAGGGCTTGAGTTGTTGGCAGATGGTTGTTGGATCTTTGGAGCTTGTAGACCCCCCTTAGTTCTTTGGTGGTTAAGCTGCACCGTGGATGCCGGTCTCGAGTTTTAACTTTTGAGGTAGTCTTGCTGACTCGTATTGTTCTTGATCTGCCAGCTTGAGGTCGACGCTATCCTTATCCCTCGCGCTGTTTCGTGTGTGAAGTTCCTAGCTTGAAGTTGAGATGGGTCTAAGCTTAAAAGGAGGAAGTCCATAGAGCAGCCAGATGGACTTAAGAGTTGAGTGGCAGTTTGGAGACGAGGTTCGCTCGTTGTAAGACTTGAGTTGAGTTTCTGCAGAGCAAGCCCTTCTTGGGCTCTGTCCCTAGTTGTTGTGCGTTCGCAGTTGGCGTTATAGCTGAGTCACAGTTGAGTGGGTTGGCACAGTGGTGCCGTGGCATTGGTTGGTAAAACCTTTGAGTTGTTATCCTCCAGCTATTGTGTTGCTAGTAGCCGCGTGATGTTTTATTCTTTGCTGCTCGAGGTTTCCGTGAGAGGAATGTTGTTGTTTTCCTGTTTGGCGATGTTCCCTTAGACTAGTGGCTAGTCAGATTGCATTAGAAAGTTTGTTGTCGGCCGTTGAGGAGAGGCTCCAGTTTATTAGTTTGATTGAGTAGAGCTTGCTCCTGGACCTTGTCATTCAGAGGTGGCCGTAGCTGAAGTTCAGCTAGTGTGAGTGGGTTAGCCGTCTGGTGAACCAGGTTTGTGCCCCTGGCTTGGCTGCATCGATGCTCCTCAAGATGGTCGCTTAGTGTTGTGGGTGCATACCAGTTGGAAAGGTTTGCCTTAGGATCAGTCACCAGTTGTGGTTCGATTTGGATCTCGTTAAGGATTGTAGGCAAACATTGGGGTTCGCAGGTCTCTTGTGAAGTAGGAGTAGGTAGAATAGTTTCGGGAACCTGGGAAGTTCAGTTGTTTGGTTAGCGTGGTGTAGAGTTGAGGCTGTTTGTTAACAGCTGTGAGCCAGAGAAGTTACGCCGGTGCGCGGTGGAGAGTTTAGAGCTTGTGACCAGTACTCGAGTTTGCTGAGAGTAGCGCCGTAGAGAGGCGTTCCGAGTTGGGTTAGCACGGATAAGTGAGCCCTAGAGTCGTAAGACCGTTTGAGAGTTGGTGCGAGTCAGAGGATGTGGCTCACCGACTAGTTATCGCATGTTTTCTTGGCTCGGTGTTAGTTCGATTTTGGTTGAGATAGTTCGTGGCAGACTCGGTGTCTGTTGGGCTTGGAGCCTTTGGGAACCCAAGAGGGTTCGGTTTCAAAGAAGGATTTGTGTTGCCTTAACCGGGAGCTTGGTTGGTTAAGAATCAGTGGAGTTTTCCTAGAGTTGTTTTCGTCTTAGGACTTTCGAGGACGAAAGTCTTAAAAGGAGGGAGTATTGTAACGGCCCGATTTTCTATTTCCTTTACCCGGTGATTTTTGGGTCATTATTCGGATGTTCGGATGGGCCGTTAGAGTGCTTTTAACCCTTAGGGGCATTTTGGTCTTTTGCCCCCTGGTCGAGTTTTGTGGATTTTCGAGGATTCCAGGTCATTCCCGCTTTGTCGAAACTTAATGGTTGTTGGTTGCAAGACCCGAGAGGTTTGGGCAAGTTGTTTGGAAGTTTGGAGGTGTTTTAGAAAATGGCAAAATTAATTGTAATTTTGGTGCTTCCATTGGGTTTTGAGCCCTTGCCCTAAATGGTCTTGGGGAGTTTGTAGGAAAAGAGAGTTTTATTTTAAAATAAGTTTGCTTCGGCCGGGTTTGGAAAGAGGAAGCTTTGGGAAGGGATTTTAGACCTATTTAATTAGGGAAAAGGAAAGAAAATCAAGAAAACCCCTTTTCCCCTTGTTTTGCAAAATCCTCTCTCTCTCTCTCTCTCTCTCTCTCTCTCTCCTAGCCGACCTCTCCAAGAAAACCCAACCCTAGCCGCCCAGCCATGCCCTAGCCGCCCAACCATGCCCTAGCCGCACCACACCACACCTGGCCGCATCGGGCCGCTCACCCAGCCACAGCCTGCCTGCCCAGCCCACGCCGCACGAGACGCCACATCGCCCGGCCAGTGCGCCCAGACGCGTTACATCGCCCAGCCAGCGCGCCCCAGACGCGCGCGCCGCTCCGCACTGGTAGCGCGAGCGCGCGCCGCGCCGTTACGCATTAGGCGCCCAGATCGCGCCGCCGCTCCGCTTCATTGTTGCCCACGCAACGTCGCCAGCGCCGCTTCAGCTGCCGCCAGACGCATTGCCCGCGCTTGTCCTCGCGAACCGACGTCTCGCCCGCGCCCGACCCAGCGTGTTCACTCGCTGCGCGGCCAGCGTCGTCTGCACGACCCTGCCTCGCCAGCGCCAGCGCGCCACTACTTGTCGCTGGCGGCGGACAGACACCGCCTGCGCGTCGGGTTGGGGCGTGACCTTGTGTCTTCTCGGTCGGTAATTCCCGAGCCTTTTCTCCTTTGGGCACTAGGTCATTTTGGCTCTGTATATTTAATTAGGTTATTTTTATTAAAATGCTTAGGTTGCTCGGTTTCTCTTTAAAGCTCGAGGGTCATTATTTGATTGTGAAAGTTATTTCTGCTCGTTTCGGTGGGACTTCTTACCGTGGTTGTGTGGACCTGCGATGCTTTCTTGATTGTGCCTTATATGCATGTTTACTTTTATGAACATGATTAGTGGATAGGACAGCTTGTGATTGCATTCCTGCTAGCATGTTTGCTTGTTTGTACATGTTAGTGCCATGCTAGGATTGTTCTACCAGCATGTTTGAGATTCCCGCTTTAAGTTCGTAGTATCATGCTAGGTTATGTATGATTGATGATGATTATGTATGTTTAGCCAGAATCGTTTACTCTATACTCTAGCTAGTGTAGTAGGGTCATTATCATCTAGAGGTGAGAGCGGACATAACGTACCTTGTCCCCACCGGCCGGGAGTAGAGCGAAGCATAACGTACATTGCTTCCCAAACGACCAATGAGGATTAGCTACCTCATTGGCATAAGCCTAGTTTGTAGCTCGCTAGAGCGGAACCACGCCAAGCGATGCAAGCCTACCTTGGCCGGTTCTTAGCTTCGTGTCGGTGGTACAGTGCACGATGAGTGCCGAGGGCCTCGCACTACTCGTGTTCGGCGACGACACCGCTTTCCGAGTCTTAGGCATGCGTGCTGGCCCGCGTAGTTTGTACTTAGGCCCCACATTTACGCGGTTTGCGGCGGCATGCGGTGTGCAAGACACGCGCGTAGTCGCCGGTTCGAGAGCTCCCAGGGCTAATGTTCGTGAGTACACCGATTCCTTCCAGCTTAGAGCCGGACTTCGGGTACTCTCCGATAGTCCAGTTATAAGCGAGGGTAAGAGGCCCTTGAGGACACCCATTGGGATTGGCCTTTGAGCTAATCAATTGGTCGAGGGAGAAAGACCCTTGAGGGTGTCGGACATCCTTGGGATCGGTTTTTGAGCTGATCAATTGGCTGGGGGAGAAAGACCCTCGGAGATGTCCCGGGATTGGTTATGAGAACCAATCATTAGGTCGGAGGTAGGAGACTTCCGAGGACTCCAGATTTGCCTTGTGAGCTCGTTGAGCTGAGATCCTTGTTGATAATCGCTTTGCATGTGTACTAGGTTACTAGATAATTGATTGCATCGTATCGCACCCGGTCGGGATTTTCTTGAGTATGTTTGTACTCACCCTTATTTCTGTGGTTTTCCACCAGGTAACTTGGGACAGCACCGAGGCGGCTAGCGGAGGGAGCTGGGAGATCATGGATGCTGCTGACACTCTGTCGTGTCTTATTTTTACTGTTTTGAATTCAGCATGTAGATGGACTTTGGTTCGTAGGGAAAAAACTTATGATTTGAACTATTTTTATGTTTTTACGGAAAGTACTGATCAGTCACTGTTTTTAATTTGAATGAATGTTACTTTGTCTTTTTAATGTTTTTCCGCTTTTATGTTTGAAAAGTTTTACAATCCGACCCTGGAAGGGTCCTTTTATGCTTTTCACTTGCATGCTGAGTAAAGACCTAGGTTTAGCATCGTTTTCAGGTTGGGTCTTTACAGCAACCTAGAGCTAGCATAGATCAACACTATCGATAGGGATAGCAGTAACAGAAATATACAGTGTTTATCATTCTACATGCAAGCCCTAACAACAATCCAGAAAACCTATCCACTAACATGCTTACATCACAACACATGAATAAGAACATTAGCATGCTCACATCACAACACATGAACAAGAACATACAACATACAAGATTAGGTCAACATTCATACAGGAATAACATGTTCATTAACCAACATTCATACAGGAATAACATGTTCATTAACTAACATTCATACAAGAATAACATGTTCATTAACCAACATTCATACAGGAATAACATGTTCATTAACTAACATTCATACAGGAATAACATGTTCTTTAACAGAGCAGCATCTGAGAACCTGCAAGAACCTATCCACTAACAATATAATTCAGAAACCAGCACAAGCCTATCCACTAACAATATAATTTAGCAACCTGCACAAGCCTATCCACTAACAATGCAATTCAGATAACCTACAGAAAACCTATCCACTAGCAAAGCAACATATGAACAAACAACCAGGAGTTATCATTGAGGTGCGCCGGGTCCACACAACCCCGGCAAGAAACCCTTACCTGTCAAATAGTAGAACCAAACATAGAAGATGCTCCTTGAGCTGCAGATCACCACACAAACTTCCCTAACAAACAATCACAAGGTGACAACCAAAGCAGAAACACCAAGCAATCAACAAACAGAAGTTAGGGCTTTACCAAAAACCGAGCAAAGCTTCAACTCCTAATTAGGGTCTCGGCCAAAGCAAGGATAACCACCACACCACCACCTCAAGGCTCACTTCTTTCACTCTCGGCTAGGGTATCACCAAAGACACAAAACAGAAAACACAAGTTAGCTTCAACCTCTACTCAACACACAATCTCAAACTCCCTCATGGAGCTCTCGGCCACTAAGAGGAATTTGGGATGGAACAACCACCATCAACACACTTGCTCACTAAGAGGATTCGGCAATGGAGGGTGCACAAGGGAGGTCTCGGCTAGCCCCTCCAACATACACCCAAGGGCTTTTCGGTTAGGCTTGGCTTGCACAACAAAGAGAAGCTTATTAGAACATCTTTCCTTCAAAAATAGTTAGATCTACACCACCAAGCAACAAAACACAACCACACCTACCTTTGAAGCTCTCGGCAATGGTGGCACAAGGAGAAGCTCTCGGATCTTCACCAACAAGAACAAAAGATCACGATGCAAGGCTTGGCAAGGAGTCTCGAATCTACAAGGAGAAGAGAAGATGAACCTCTCTTGGTTATGTCCATGGGTTCGCCCAAGACAAGCTAAGAGAAAGGAGAAGAAGTGTTGCAAAGAACTAACCTTGGAGGAGTAGAGAGCTCGGATCTACTTGCAAACAGGAGAAGTGGCTTGGAGAGATCTTGGGCTTGGAGAACTTAGGAGCATTCGGCCATGAAGGATAGGGAAGAAGAAGAAGAAATGGGGGAAGGGGGTGGTCGGCTAGGGTTGAGAAGGAAGGGGAAGCGATTTTCTTTTTCTTAATTAAAATACAACAAAAATCCTCCTTTTGACAAGTGTCAAATGAGGTTTCCCCTTCGAGTCCCAATTCCAACACTTTTTAAAAAGAATTTCGGTTTAATCCCGAACAACCTCCAAACCTCTTCAAACAATCCCCAGACCTGGAACAAGAACCAAAATAATTTATTAACTCAACACGAGCCTGAAAAATTACTAAGATACCCTAGGAGGCCAAATGACCAAAATGCCCCTAGAAGCTCAAACAGCTCTAATAGCCCAACCAACTAATTGGAAAGCAACCAAACGTACCTGGAGAACTGGAAGGAAAACCTGGGCTGTTACAAGAACTCACACCAACCTACTGAACATGTGAATTAGACTTAAGTTATTCATTTTTCTGAATCAACAACTTACAAGTTCGTTTGGATGACCGATCGAAATTACTACAAATTTAAACCCTAATTCAACATGCTTCAATTAACAACTTCCTTTTCACCCCTAGCACATGCCTTTACAAACCCACTTTCCCTTAGCTTACGCCTAATAGATTTAGCTTATAAGTGTGAAAATGAAAACATAAATAATCATAGAAAGGAAAAGCTACATGATAAATCAAAATAAAAATTTGTATTGAAAATAAGAAAGTTCTATAAAAAAAAAACTCAAAATACGAAAGTATAAAGTTTAACTATGAAAATAGTTAAGCTCTAGATGACTAAGTATATAACGACTGCTAGCTACTTGTCAAACACGACAAATTGATCGACGCCCTATTTTTCTTCTAAGTTGCTTTCTTATAGGTGAAATCTAGAGTTTGATAAATGCACCTCTAAGCTTTAAGTTTCTCTTCATTAATATCTCGCGTTTGAACGTCTTTTATGAAATCCAAGATTTCTTATGATTTGATTCGAATCTTTGTCTGACGATCGCTTCGCATGTATGTTGCTGCAATTTGATTTGCTATCAAAGTCCTCTTCCATCGCTTTGCTTTTGGGTTCTATAACAAAAAAAATGAATAATGTCAGCGTGAAACTATTCTTAGATTTCGCATTCAACTTTAGATTTTTGTACTTCTTTTCCCTTTTGAATCCTGGTTTCTCTTTCATTTCTCTGATGCGTGATAGCTCTTAAATAGAGCATATTTTAGGCTACAATAGTTTGTATTATTCTTAGGATTAAGGGAAAAAAAATGAGTGTTAGTAGGAAATTACAAATATAAATCATTGAAACCAGCATGCATTCATAAAGTAGCATCATAAGCGCAGTTCACGGATTATGTATGAATATTATATGACTTTGCACTAAAAAGGTTATTAAATGTAGGAAATGTTGAACAACTATGTTGAGGGGATGAAGCAATGTGAAAGATGACAAGCACAAAAAACTCACGCATTCGTGTTCGAAGTATCACACAAAAGACTCAGGAAGGAAAAACACCAATGGTGGAAGAGCATCCAAGTGGGTGTAGAGCAACAATGTCATCGCCACAAGACCTGTTCCGATGCCAATCTGAAGAAGATGAAGGCCTTGCCGAGTATAAAAGAACAAGGCTGACATACTTAGGAGAAGTACAAAGCCTTGCAAATAGGACAATTCCGCGCTTACAGGCTAAATTTGCAACAACAACTACCGCAAAATCAAAAGAAGCAGACCCTTCCACACATGCACATGTGTCGACTCGCCCACTAGAAGAGCAAAATAACACGAAAGCGAAGTTGATACTCTGCGTCTGGCGCCTATCCAAGAATTTGGATATGTGCTTGGAGTACGCATGCGAAAGAGAGAATGTGATACTTGATGCGCTTGCATCATTGGACCCTGCATACAAAGACTGCGTTTCACCGACTTCATCGACCTTGTGTCTTCCACCGACTTCGACTCCAATTTCGACATACTTTGTAACGGCCCGGAAATTTCATCCCGGTCTTCCCGGGTCGCCCAGGGGTATTTTGGTAATTCTGGTCGGGCCGACAGGGCCGGTTATGTATTTGTTAATTGCCGGACAAATTATGAGTCGATTTGAATGGGATCGGGAATTTTGGTGAAGACTTTTGGGCTTGGAAAAAGGTAAAAATAAATAGGGAATTAATTAGCGCGTCGAGTGAGATTCGAGCCAAGGACGCATTAAAGCTAGGCAAGGGTCGCTGCCAATCGAGCCACTGAGCGCTCTTGTGCTTCTAAACGCGCGATCTAATATTTATGCCTGTTTGAGGCGCGTTTTGGTTTAAAAGGAAATTTTCGCCCGAGCCTTCTTCTTCCTCTTCTCCTTCCTTCGCGATTTTTCTCTTCGACCGACTGTGTTCGCTCCTCGCCGACCAGCGATTCGTCCCCTCCACTCGCCGATCGTCTCCTTTCCAGTAAGTTTTCTTCCTCTTCTCTTCTTCTTCTTCTTCTCTTTTTCTGCCCCTTCGCTTTTCCGTCGAAGTTCTCCCCTATTTCCGACTTCCATTTTCCGGCCAAGTCGAGGTGAATCTTTGGGTAGTTTTTGTGCAGCTAATGTAGGGGAAGTGGTCCAGCAACAAATCGCGCGTCGAATCCTCTCCTATCTCTCGGAATCGAGCTCGTTTTCTCCGATCCCCTGTTCGCCCCTGTTCGCGTGCTCTCGCCGCGCCTCCCCACCGCCGAGCTCGCCAAACCCTTCGCGCGAAGCGGCTCGTTATCGCAGCCACCCGCCCCGTGTCACGCACGCCGTGCATCCTCGCCCGAATCCGCGTCTGCGCCGTGCGCCCAATGCAGCTGCATCGCCCGCAGCGTCCGTCCGCGCCCAATATACATATTTCTGCGCCCAATAGCGCCCAACCAACCCGTTGTCAGGCAATCGGCCCGTTAAATGCGTTAAATCGCGCTTCGTGAGTTGCTCCCGAGCCCGAGCCTTGTTTATTTTATTATATTTAGGCCTATTGTGTGATTTTTGTTGTGATTGATAGGTTCTCGATAGCTAGTTCGGGTTCGTTTGCCGCTTAGGTTTTCGTGTCAAATCGTCCCCACCAAGGTAAGGATTTCTTCACCGGAGTTGTGTGGACCTGCGATATATTATGCGATTGCTTTGATTGATTGCTTGTTTGTGTTTATTGACATGTATAGCTAGGTACTCAATTCTCGAATTCCCGATTAGAATGTTTTTCCGACTAATTCTCATGTTAATCCATGCTAGGTTGTTCCTTTCTAGCATGCTCGTGATCTGCTCCTTGCTTCGTAGTATCATGCTAGGCTCGTTGTATTCTTATTGAGCACGTATTGGATTTTATGGAATTGTTTGCTTGCTTGCTAGGGCGAGTTAGAATTGCGGTAGATAGCATCATCCGGGCCTGATGCATAAAGTACCTTGCATCCATGGCGGGGACGTCGAGCAAGTCATTCCGCCCCGGACCCCGTGAGGATTAGCTAACCCAAGCGGTAGGCCCCGCAAATCTTGGGTGAGGGTGGCGGATCGTTAAATGCCCCAACGGTCGGGATGATGACTTGGCATTGCCTCGTCCCGGCGGCCGGCATGTCCTCGGCATGTTTGGCGTGTGCCCCGATTGCCACTGTTAAGGCAAGGGCGGCTTCTGGTGTAAGCCTACCACGACCGTTCCTTGGCCCCGGTGCGGTGGTTCAGCCGACATAGTTTACGTGTCCGTGTCTCACACCCTATGTCGGTGACACCGATCCAAAGATTTAGTTAGGTGTGGTGGATGGACATGGGCAGCTTTGCCTCTAGACCCGGCACCCCCATGGTGCGGCAGCAGCACGCGTGCATGCTTACGCTCATTACAAATAGCCGATGAGAGCTCCTCGGGATTGTGAGCCGTGTACCTTTCGTCGACGATGATGCAGCCGTGGCCGGGACTTGTTTCTCGTATAGGGCGACTTGTGTATTGGATGTGTGTGTGTTATTATTCGACTAAGACCCTAAATTGGCATCCGAGGCCCAAGTGTGGGCTAAGCTATGTGCTCTATTCGTGTTTATATTCATAGCTTGCATACGCTCATCGAGATGACCATGTATATCGTATTGTACCCCTGTTGGGGATTCTTCTTGAGTAATTCGTTACTCACCCTTATTATTGTGGGTTTTCCACGGTAACCAAGTTGCGAGACAGGATGGTCAAGGAGGAGGCTGTGATCATGGGGGGCGAGTCTTCCAACTCGATTTTTGTATTATGACTCTTTATGTTTTGTTTCCCCCACGAATGCATGTAGCAAGACACGAGCCCTAGGATGTTTTGTAAATGTTTGTGGATTCCAGCATTTTGTATCTGAACAGGTTTTGAATGGTTTTTAGTAAATCTCTGATCAGAGTAAACTTTGGAAATGTATTTATCTTGGAACAGGTGCTTGGAAACAAGGACAGGTTCCAGGGAAATTGTCTAGTTTTTAAAGGGGTTATTTTGAATGTTTTTGTTTTAATTGGAATCCGAAATCATGTCTGTTAATGTCCTTTACTTTGAATGCATGCATTGGGGTAAGGGCCCATTTAGTGCCCCATTCGGGTCGGTCCCTTACATACTTGATCCCACAGAAGAATGATAAAGGAAGTTTCTTCCTTTATCGCTTACCTCTCTTATGTGCTTATGATGTTTTTTTTTTTTGTCTTTTCTCTGCAATTTATTAATATAACCATTTTATTCCCTGCTTGATCATCTCTTTTAACGAATGCGATGTTGAGTTCTCGTTTTTTAACATTATGGTTTAAAGAAAAACATTGCCTAAGTGCACTAAAACTTAATCTGCCCCAAGATAGTCAATTGCTAGTATTTTAACGAGGTTGTTTTGGGACTGCTTCTTTTCAAACTTGGGACAATCGCATATTTTCTTAAGGAGGAGTTCTAAGGCTTGAAGCTGGGAGATTGAACCTTAGAATAAATTAAGTTCGAGAGAACTAAAGCTCATCTTCATTGAGGACAATGAAGAATTTAAGTTTTGGGGTGAGGGCCAGAAGAGCAAATAGCCTTGGGCATCCCAAAGTACTTTGCTGACCACTAGGAGTGCAAGCTTAAGACATTCCTTTGCTTAGCTGGAATGTTTTATGCTCAAACAAATCATGCTAAGAGCTACAAAATGGTGGCCATGAGTGCAATCCGATGAGGAATGTGGAAAGCATAGTAGAGATCCTTGAGGGATTTTAGACTCAAATAGATAAGCCTCGGACAAGATGTTTTGAACAAACGTAAGGAGATCGAAGGAGTTGTTAAACTGCACAAGAGTCATAAGATTACAAACTAAGGGCTGTGCATTGAACCAAGGGTAATTAGAAAAAGAAAAAAAGGCAATTTAGGAGGGGTGATAAGGGAATGGAGTATTAAGGTAGTAGAAATCAAAAGAAAGAATTTTTTTTTAGCGAGGACGAAAGCATTGCATGATGATAAGCAGGTTATGTGTAGTAGCTTTACACCTACATTAGCATCACTCGGGACGAGCAATGATTCAAGTTTGGGGGTTTAAAGACTCTAAAATAGAGTCATTATTTCTGCTAAATTAAAGTCATTGTTTGGTATTATTATAGAAAATCTAATGCGGAAAAGGTGAAAATAAAGAGTAAAAGGTGAAATAGGCTAATGTGAAAAGCATTAGAGGAATAGTTGGAAGAATAATGCATTATAATGCTAAAACGCTGAAATTTTACTTTAATTATTCGTTTTGGGGAATGGCTTATGCTAGTCAGTGATTTTGTAGGAACTTAAATGCGGAGATGGAAGAACCAGTGCAGAAGTGAATCATGCAGCAGCAGCTGTTCGAAAATTCCAAGTCACACATAAGAAAAACAAGGAAAGAATCAAGTGAGGAAGCAACTGCTGACTAACCAGACATTATGAGAAAATCTACGGAAATCACGAGATTTATACCTTAAATTACACGACGAGATTGGCAACTATTAATCAGCATGATTCTGCTGCGTTAATTCAGCTACCGACCCATACTGAGGAAATTCTAGAAGATTAAGATGGAACTTATAAAATGAAACCCGTTGAACGAGAGGAGAGAGGAAGAGGGATTACAACTATTTTCGTTTTTGTTCTTCTTTTGTTTTATTTTCAAACTTATATGAGCAATTAAGTAATATTGTTTTCAACATGTCTCTTTGTATGTTGTTATCTGTGTTTCTTTTCTGCATTATGAACTAATTTCTTGAAGGCTAAGTTAGGAAAAAATGGAATAAGCTTATGCATGTGTTAGATAGATTTAGGGAGGAAATAACCAGATCATGTTAATTAGGTTCTTAATGTAATAGTAAGTGTCGACCGGCATTCCACATGAGCTAATATGTTTTAAATCGAAAGAGCAAATAACCTAAGTCTAGTTGACATGTTCAGTAGGTTAGTATGAAGTTTTTTATACTTAATTGACATTTAGGAATAAACACGTAACTACTACATATGCTACACCCATTATCATTACATTAATTAGCAACAGAAGTTGGGCTTAATACTTGTAACGGCCCAGGTTTTCATCCCAGTCTTCCAGGTATGCCCTAGGGGTATTTTGGTAATTTGGTCGGGCCGTCGGGGCCGTTTATGTCTTTTTCCAGTTGCTAAAATTATTGGATGGATTTATGTAAGTTTTTGGGGCTTCGTGGATGGGTTTGAGCATGGATAGATGCAAAAGTAAAAATAGAGGAAATTGTGTTGCAGCTGGGATTCGAACCCGGGTCCCCGAGAAAGCCTGTGGGGTTGCGTGCCAGATGAGCTATGGAGAGCTCTTATTGCTCTTTTCGCGACATATCTTGGTTAGCCTTGTTTCCTTGGAGTTTTGGTGCATTTGGTTAAATGAAAAAGAAATTAGGTTTTTGTTCTTTCTTCTCCAAAACCCTCATTGCCGTCCAAGCTTGTTCTCCTTAGCTCCCAAGCCGATTTTCATCCCCTTTGTAGCTCCGAGGTTCGATCGTCATTCCGGGTAAGTCTTCATCCTCTTCATCTTCTCGATTGGGTGTTCTTGCTGGCCGAAAGTAAGAAGAAGTGCTCGTGTGTATGTGTGTTTGTTGCGAGCCGCCCAAAGACGCCCAGTGTGCGCCAGCACGCCCGAGATCCGCCAAAGAAGACGCGCAGCCAGAGCACCCAGGCCGTCGCAGCCGGCCAGGCGCCCAGCAGAGGCCGTCGCACTCATCAGACCGCGCGCCCGTCGCCGTCGCAGCCGTCGCACGCCCGCCGAGCTCTCGTCTGCGTCGCAGCCCCAGCGCCCGAGCGCTCGTCGCCGTCCCAGCTTCCTCGCCCAGCGCCCGGCGTCTTTGTGCCGCTTCGCTTCCCGCCCGTGTCCCGCCTATCTGCGCTGCGCGCATCGCGCCTGCAGCCGCGCCAGCGCCAGCCACTCCTGCCGCCATCTGCGCCGTCGGCGCCAAGCAGCCCGCCGCGCCGTCTTTGCCGCCCGTCCGCGTGTCAGCCGAGCCGCGTGAGTTGCTCCCGAGCCGAGCCTTGTTTATTTTATTATATTTAGGCATATGGATTATGATTATCATTGTTTTTGTTAGGTTCTCGGTAGCTTGCTCGGGTTCGATCCCAGCTTAGGTTTTTGTGTGTAGTTGCCTCCCGGCCAAGTAAGGATTTCTTACCGGAGTTGTGTGGGCCCTGCGATATTATATGTGATTGTTGTTTGTATGCCTGTTTATGAGTATCAGCATGTTTAGTGATAGGTGCTCTGTTCTGAATTCCCGACTGGCATGATTTCTTATATTGTTCTTCATGTTAGTCCATGCTAGGTTGTTTCGTTCTGGCATGCTCGTATCTGTTCTTGTTTCGTAGTATCATGCTAGGTTCGTTGTATCTGTTGAGCACGTATTGGATTGTATTGGATTGTATGTTATTGATATGATATGTTAGAGTGTAGGTAGGTAGCATCATCCGGGCCCGAATGCATAAAGTATCTTGCATCCATGGCGGGGGACGTTTAGGTAGTACTCCGTCCCTGGACCCCGTTAGGGTTTAGCTAACCCGACCGGTAGGCCCTGCAATCTTGGCTGAGGGTGGTAGACTGTTAAATGCCCCAACGGTCGGGATGATGACTTGGCATTGCCTTGTCCCCGGCAGCTGGCACGTCCTCAGCGTGTTCGGCAAGAGCCCCGATTGCCACCTGTTAGGGCAAGGACGGCTTCCTGGTGTAAGCCTACCACGACCGATTCCTTAGCCTTAGGTGCGGTGGTTCAGGTTGACATAGTTCACGTGTCCAGGTTTCACACCCCTATGTCAGTGACACCGATCCAGAGATTTAGTTAGGCATGATGACTGGAACTTGGGCAGCTTGCCTCTAGACCCGGCAACCCCCCAGAGTCTCCAGTAGCATGCGGTGCGCGCATAGGCTCATTAGAGCGCCGACTGGAGAGCTCCTCGGGATCGTGAGCGATGCACCTTTCGTGACGATGTGTAGTCGCCGAGGCCGGACTTGTTTCTCGTATAGGGCGTATTGTGTGGTGTGGATTTTCCGGACTAAGACCCTGAGTTGGCATCTGAGGATTATATGTGGATTTAAGCTATGTTCTCTATTCTGTGTTTATATTCATAGCTTGCATACATTCATCTAGATGACCATGTATATCGTATTGTACCCCAGTTGGGGATTCTTACTGAGTAATTCGTTACTCACCCTTATTTTGTGGTTTTCCACAGGTAACCAAGGTGCGAGACAGGATGGCGTAAGGAGAAGCCGTGATCATGGGAATCTGCGCATCGCCTCTCGACTTTTTATATTATGACTCTTGTCTTTTATTTTCCCTCGAATGCATGTAGCGGACACGAGCCCTAGGATGTTTTCTAAATGTTTTGTGGATTCCAGCATTGTTGTATCTGGGAAGGTTTTGAATGATTTTAATAAATCTTTGATCAGAGTAAACTTTAGAAATGTATTTGTCCTGAAACAGGTGCTTGGAAACAGGAACAGGTTTCAGCAAACTGTAATGATTTCTGTGTAAAATTATTGAATGTTTTAAGTTTTAATTGGAATCCGAAATCATATTTGCATATTGTCCTTTACTTTGAATGCATGCATTGGGATAAAGGCCCATTTAGAGCCCCTTTTTGGGTCGGGTCTTTACAATACTATTACAAAAAAGACATTACTTGACGTCTGGTGAATGTCAACTAGAACCTTACTTGACGGTTTTCCAAACGTCAACTATACTGCTATCAAGTAATGTATCTCTAAATCCAAATGCACCACTGAATTCAAGTGGGCCATACCTTTTTTTTTATTTTTAAAAATGAACATTAGTTTTCTTCTATCAACTCCTATTCATAAAATCTAGTCATGCCTTCCACTTTCTTTGTATAAATTTTCTCAATCAACTCCTCCTTTGTTATCTTCTACAATTCCACCTTCCTCATTTAATTTTTCTCAATCAACTTCATGAATATACAACCCTGCCTTCATTCTCCATTACTTTCTCTACAAGTTCCATTTCCCTTTTCCTCTCTTCCTCTTTCATAATAAGTAGTAATAGCAGAATCAAACAATAGAGAAGTAGCCAAGAATTAAAAAGCAAAAAAGAAAAAAAGATAAAAGATACCATGTCAAGCAATCCAAGAAATCAAAAAGAAAAAAAAATCCCCAAGATTATGAAGAAAATAAAAAAGTGTACCTGTTGATAGCTGATCCGAAACTCAATCAGTGAATCGTGATTCACAATCAAAGCAAATATCAAAGCCTACAAAATCAAGTAAAATAAATTTTAAATATCTTTATCATCACACAACAGAAACACAAATTCTTTAATCACAGAAACTTAAAATGCTTCATCTAATTTTCACTAAAACACTTAAAATCAAAACAAGAATTTTCCACTAATTTTGATTCAACAACAAAAAATCAACCAATGACCTCCAAATCTCAACAATGAAAATAAAAAACAAAATTTGTAAATAAACAAAAACCAAAACCCACAATGAAAAACCCAGAAAATGGAGGCTGCGACGGAGGATAATTCACCAATCTTTCAAAGTGACACTTGCAATCCATAAAAGTATTTCAATGCATCTTAACCCTAAAAACTTGACAAAAATTTACTAATTGACTCGTGCGTCCTGAAGGGACGTTGGGACCTGTGTTATGAACGTGGTTATGATTAGCGTGAATCAATCCCACGACACGCAAGTATACGTGGTTTATAGCAAGTAATAAGTGAATTATCATTCTCTCAAGGGACTGGAAAATTATTTGAGGTAATGTTTAGAATTGAAAAGTAAATTGCATAAAAGAGTGTTATTGATATGGTTTGATTTTTGCAAGGAAAAGAAATAAACAATAAAATAGCTTTGATAAGTTAGGCTAAACTAGGTTACTTGTGAGTGCAGCAGCAATGCGATAACAAGAAATATGAGGAAAGGGAATCTATCATACAACACTTACAAACTAATGTTTCCGCTTTCGTTTAGCACTTAGCCCAAATTCTGCTGCGACTAAGTGTATTTAAAAATCGCACTAAGTATGTAATATTTTTGCATTTATTCCTAAACTTTGATTTAAAATGTTGCAGCCGCAACACTACCTATTAAACATGCATGACAGACTTAGATCGTTTCCTCTTTCGATTTACAATCTATTAGCTTGTGTGGATGGCCTGTCAACACTTACTGTTTTGATGAAGTTCTTATCTTACATGCTCTAGATTAAACTCTTCCAATTCCTTCCTATAACATGCTACTGAAACTCACGTTCCCCAAGTTTCACCTTACGAAAATTAGTTCATAATGACAATAAAGAACACAATGCACAATGTAGCAAACATCATAGAACTGTATTAATGAATTGAAATAAGTCTAACAATACGTCTTAACAAAAAAATAAAATAAAATAAAACAACAGTAAAATTGTAGCATAGATCAATTCTCTGCAATTCTCCGAGAAGATAAACAGGGCAAGGATCCAGCTCCCATTTCTCAATTGCATCACGTCCTTTTTATAGAGCTAGGTCGTCGAGCCTCTGAAGGCTCCAGAATGGTGATAATCGATTTGCATGAAGATTTGTCCTTTTAATTTCTTGCCATATGTGCTTGATTTGTCTAAGGCAGGAATCCCGTGATTTCAGTAATCCGTCTCTCAATTGTCTGGTTAGTCAACTTCTCGCTGGTGGATTCTTCCTTCCTTATTTACTTGTAGTGCAACTGGCCTTGATCTTCCTAGCTTAAGTACTCGCTCTTGCGCGTTTTGATTTCCTTCGTGGCGATGCTTCCTTAGCGCTGATCCTAAGAAATAGAAATAATCATAAGTTTATGCGAACTTAATGCTATCTGCACTTCCTTTATCTTTATTTGCATGATACCCGATATTTAGCATTTAACTCCGCTAATGCACAACATTAGTGAATTACACCTTAAAGCGCACACTTTTGTCTTTGCGGATGAGACAATGTCGTGGATGAGACAATTGTCCTTAAAGCGCACACTTCCTTTATTATTCTTCATCTTCCGAATCAGAGCTGTTAGAGTTGGTGGATGAGACAATGTCGTGGATCTCAGGGAGGACAGGTCTGCGGAGTTATGGATCCAACCTAGTCAGGATGTCAAATATGACTTTTCCTTGATTTGCTATGTAGTCAACAAGTTTCTTCAGATTGTTTTCTAGCAGCCAAAGGTTGCGCCTAAATTTTTCTCTCATTGTCTTCTTATCTTCCTTTGTGGGAGAGTCGACACATGGGGATGTGTAGAAGGCCCCGCTTCATATGGCAGCGCTGCATCTGCATGACTGAACTCGGCCATGAGGCCCTAGATTGTACGGTCACGGTCTTCTCCAATGGTGTCAGTCGGACTCTCTGCTGCCTGGCGTTGCTCGCTTTAGCTTCTTCTCTGTTTCTACGTCGAAACAAGTTCTTCGATGCTGGAATGCTCTTACTTCCCATTCCTCGCTCCTCAACCAACACCGAGGCTTTTCCTTCCCGATGTTCTCTAACTTCATCCTCCTCTACATCAACCGCTTCAACTTCCACGTTCTCCTAATGTGGTGCAGAGGTAACAACCCTTTCTTCCCTAGGGACTGTTGAAGACTCTTCTACCTCTGCAATGCATGGCTCCGTTCTTCCGGTTGGAGCAGTCACTTGCCTTCTCATGGCTGGTCCAGCTTATGACTGTCCATCGTACTACGTACAGACGCAATGGCCAACGATTCGGGCTCTTGGTTAGGGTCTACTTCCCCTTGTTGCTCTAGCCTCATTTGCCACATTCTTTGGTAAGTGGTTACAAGTCTTCGTACCATGTTGAAGGTTGTAGAGGGTTTGCAAGATAGAGATAGTTGGGTTGCAACGAATAGGAAAATATCCATTTCTTGCAGGGTTTTTATCCATCAAAATGACTATCGAATTTCAATCGTTGCTTAGGTCAAAGTGACGATTGGGCTTTTGGCGACTGTGCATTCTCTGCACACTGTTGGATCAAAATGTTTGCGATTCGGTTTCTTGGTATACGTCCATAGTTAATAATTGATATGATGGTAAAAGAGATTTACTAATTTATTGAAATTCAAAAATTGCAGTGAAATAAAAAAACGAAAAATAAACAAGCAATAAATTGAGATAAACTTCTAGCATAAGGAAATAGGAAATATTAAATCTTAGCATGCATGGAGCAAAAATTAAAGGGTACCGATACGCTCTGGCTCCATTAGCATGCTTGTGCGCTCATTCTTTAGTCAATGCGAATGAAGATATTCCACGTTGAACAGCCTCATTCTAGTAATGCTTCAATCTTTGGCCATTGACTGCGAATTCATTTCCAGTGGCTTCATTCTTAATCTAGACTGCTCCTCTCGCTTTTACTTGTGTAATGTAAAATGGTCCAGACCACTTGGATATGAGCTTTCATGGAAACAAATGAAGTCTAGAGTTAAATAGTAACACTTGTTGTCCAATCTTGAAAGTACGAGGGGTCAGCCGTCGATCATGCCATCTTTTGGTTTTCTCCTTGTATAGCTTTGCATTTTCGTACAAAAAGAGTCTATGCTCTTCTAAATTGAGCAATTGCATCATTCTTACCGCTCCTGCTTTCTGAAGATCTAAGTTTAATCTTTTTAGTGCCCAGTAAGCTTTATGCTCTATCTCGATTGGTAAGTGACATGCTTTCCCATACACTATCCTATAAGATGACATATTCAGCGACGTTTTCAATGTTATTCTATAGGCCCAAAGTGCATCGTCTAATTGCATAGACCAGTCCTTCCGGTTGGGTCCCACAACTTGATATGAATTCAACCACCAACTTATTGTATTCACATGAAGGAGCAACAAGAAGCAAGAAAAAAAGATTTCAAGAGCCTTTTTAAAATTAGAATGCATAAATTTAAATAGTGGAATTTCCAGATTTTTATATTTTAGAACTTTTTTATTTCAATGCTTGTCAACCATGCTCTTAATTGTAAGGGACCTTCTAGAAGAGTTAGTTGGGCCTATTCAAAGCTTATCTACCCTTTTGTCTAGCATTTAAGCCATGCAATTGAATTTTGGTTTCCTAGGCCTTATTTTCTACAAAATGCATTTAGTAGCTTTTTGAGTCCTTTTGTATTTCAAGGCATGCACAAATTTTTGGCCTTTAAAATGGCTTGTAATTCATCATTTTGGACAAATTTGATGAATGAAAAACTTGTGTTTTCTTAGACCCCATTTGGTGTTGTCTTTCTTTCAAATCTTGCTTTAGGTTTGAAGTTAAATCAATTCATTGGATTAGTCTTGATCAAACTAATTCTGGAGTGAGTTGTCTTAGGATCTAAGAGTGACCATTTTAGATTTTGAGTGTGATCTAAGTTAACTGTCATTGTGAGTTTTTACAAGGATCCTAGAAGGACCTCTAGCTTTGTAAAATTCAAGCAACGATCGGCGCTTATCACAACTTTCTCTAGAATTTTTTTTATTTCTCGGTTTGAAATTTTGGCTTGTCCATAGGTTTGCGGATGATATGGTGTTACAATGCGATGCTTGATGTTGTACTTATGCAGCACATGTGACATTGCTCTGTTTATGAATTGTGTCCCTGCATCACTGATGATTGCTCGTGGTGTTCTAAACCTTGTAAAAATATTCCTGGGAAGGAATCTTATAACAGTTCTGGCATCATTCTTAGGTGTAGCCACTGCTTCTATCCATTTTGACACGTAATCAACCGCTAGCAGAATGTACAAATTTCCACTTGAAGGAGGAAATGGACCCATGAAATTGATTCCACAGACGTCAAATAATTCAACCTCTAAGATCAAAGTCAATGGTATTTCATCCCTTTTTCCTATGCTTCCCTTCCGCTGGCACTTATCGCATGTCTTCGCATAGTGATGCACATCCTTAAATATGCTAGGCCAAAAGTAGCCGGATTGAAATATCTTCACTGTAGTTCGCATTCCTCTAAAATTTCGTCCATAAAGTGATGTGTGGCATGACTCTAGGATTGCGATTTTCTCATGCTCTGCTACGCATCGGCGTACTATTCCATCAACACATTTCCTATAAATATACGGTTCATCCTAGAAATAGAATTTAACGTCATGGAAGAACTGTTTTGCTTGTTGTTGCGTCATCTAGGATGGAATGATATGGGTTGCTAAATAATTGGCAATGTCTGCAAACCATGGGGCATGTAAAGACCCGACTCTAAATGGTCGTAAATGGTCTTTACTAAATGTCGTAACTCAAAATTCATTCATCTTAAACATAAAAGATTTGAAAACATGCATCTCACTAAAACATTTCAAATACCAAATACTCAAGTGAAAGTCATTATGTAACGGCCCAGGTTTTCATCCCGGTCTTCCAGGTGGCCCTAGGGGCATTTTGGTAATTTGGTCGGGCCGTCAGGGCCGTTTATGTCTTTTCCAGTTGCTAAAATTATTGGATGGTCTTAAGTGGAATTTTGATGCTTTGTGGTTGTGTTTGAGCATGGTGAGATGCAAAAGAAAAATGGTGGAGTAAAGGTGTATTTGGTGGGTTTCGAACCCAGGTGGTCTGGGAGGTCAGTTGGGTGTCGTTGTCGGTTGTGCCTCGAGCTGCTCTTGTTACTCATTCCGGGTCATATCTTGGTTAGCCTTGGGTTTGGGGTTTTGGTGCATTTGATTAAATGAAGAAAAAATAGGTTTTCTTCTCTTTGGGATCTCCAAACTCCATGGCCGCCCAACCCTCTTCCCTCAAGCCCCTTACGTGAGTCTTCTCTCGAGAGCCCCTCCGACCGTCGTCTAGGCCAGCCAAGCAACCCAGCTTAGCAGCCCTGTCGAGCAGCCCAGCCAGATCGCACCAGCAGCCCCATCATCATCGCGAGCGCGCCAAATTTCAAAGGCGAAATCAGCTGCAGCAACCAGCCCAGCGCGCCAGACGCCCAGCAGCAGGCCTGTGGCACGCCAAGCAGCGCCGCACGCCCACCGTCGCAGCCGTCGCACGCCCTGCGCGCTCGTCGCCGTCCCAGCGCGTTCGAACGCATCCAGCGCCCGTCGCCGTCCCAGCTCGTCCGCGTTGCCAGCGCCCGCGCGCCCGTGCCGTGCCGCTCGCTCGCCCGTGTCCAGCTCGTCCGCGCCCGTGCGCCTGCGCCAGCCAGCCTGTCTGCACGTGCGCGCAACCCTTCAGCGCCCATCGCCGCGCCAAACGTGCAACCACCTGCGCCAAAGAACGCCTAGTGTCGTGCGACTGTCTTCTGTCCGTCACAAGCGTCGGCCGTGCGCGTGAGTTGCTCCCGAGCCGAGCCCTATTTATTTTATTATATTTAGGCCTATGGATTGTTATTATTATTATGTTTGTTAGGTTCTTGTTAGCTAGCTCGGGATAGATCGCAGCTTAGGATTTTGTGTGTAGTTACCTCCCGGCCAGGTAAGGATTTCTTACCGGAGTTGTGTGGGCCCTGCGATATATTATGTGATGCTATTTGTATGCTTGTTTGTGTTTATCAGCATGTTTAGTGATAGGTGCTCTGTTCTGAATTCCCGACTGGCATGATTTCTTATGTTGTTCCTCATGTTAGTCCATGTTAAGTTGTTCTGTTCTGGCATGCTCGTTATCTGTTCTTGCTTCGTAGTATCATGCTAGGTTCGTTGTATCTGTTGAGCACGTATTGGATTGTAATGGATTGTTTGCTATTGTTGTTATAGTTTAGAGTTCAGATAGGTAGCATCATCCGGGCCGGATGCATAACGTAACTTGCATCCACGACAGGGACGTACGAGACGGTTCTCCGTCCCTGATCCCCGTTAGGGTTTAGCTAACCCTAACGGTTGGCCCTGCAATCTTGGGTGAGGGTGGCAGACTGTTAAATGCCCCAAAGGTCGGGATGATGACTTGGCATTGCCTCATCCCCGGCAGTCGGCACGTCCTCAGCGTGTTCGGCCGTAGCCCTTGATTACCACCTGTTAGGGCAAGGACGGCTTCCTGGTGTAAGCCTACCACGACCGGTTTCTTAGCCTCAAAGCGGTGGTTCAGCCGACATAGTTCACGTGTCCAGGTCTCACACCCCTATGTCAGTGACACCGATCCAGAGATTTAGTTAGGCATGGTGACTGACCTCGGCAGCTTGCCACTAGATCCGGCACCCCCAGAGTCTGCAGTAGCATGCGGTGCGCGCTTACGCTCATTACAGCGCCGACCGGAGAGCTCCTGGGGATCTTGAGCTAGTGCACCTTTCATATCGACAGTAGACAGGCTGAGGCCGGGACTTGTTTCTCGTATAGGGCGTATTGTGTGGTGGATTTTCTGGACTAAGACCCTGAGTTGGCATCCGAGGTTTATATGTGGATTTAAGCTATGTGCTCTATTCTGTGTTTATATTCATAGCTTGCATATCTTCCAGCTAGATGACCATGTATGTCGTATTGTACCCCGGTTGGGGATTCTTACTGAGTAATTCGTTACTCACCCTTATTTTGTGGTTTTCCACAGGTAACCAAGGTGCGAGACAGGATGGCTGAAGGAGGAGCTATGATCATGGGAACCAGCTGTTCATCTCTGATTTTATGTTATGACTCTTTATCGTTTTATTCCCTCTAAATGCATGTAGCCGGGCACGGAGCCCTAGGTTGTTTTTTGAATGTTTTTACGGATTCCAGCACGGTTGTAACTGTTTAAGGTTTTGAATGCTTTATTAAATCTCTGATCAGAGTAAACTTTTAGAAACGTATTTATCTTGAAACAGGTGCTTGGAGACAGGGACAGGTTTCAGGAAATTGTCTGACTTTGAGTTGAATGTTTGAATGTTTTTTTTAATTGGAATTCGAAAGCCATTCCTGCATATTGTCTTTAACTTTGATTGCATGCATTGAGGTAAAGTCCCATTTAGAGCCCCATTTGGGTCGGGTCTTTACAGTTGGTATCAGAGCCCAGAGTCATAGATTCTGTAGACTGACTTTTTGTTGTAGGTCGTTTTTCCATGATCACCAGCACTCCGACAGTCATCAGGTACGCCTAAGTTTTCTGTTTTTTGAAAAGGGTTAAGAATTTACAATACTTTTCATCTAGTGTATGCCTTGTGTAGTGTTGTGGAGTGGAGACGAGCAGGTTCTGACTCGTTGTTGGTTTGGGTCCAGAGCACCATCATGCCAACTTCCTGCAGTGTAAGATGTATGTTAGCAGCTTGTCAGGGTATCCAGATAGATTCAGATACCGCTGGGACATCGTTCCAGAGGGAGGTAGAGATTAGACTCCCAACCCAGAAGAGGGGTTAGCTTTGGCTTTGCTCGTGTTGATGCTTGTGGAGCAGGTACCAGTGTGGACTAGCCTGGGTAGTTCATGTAATGGC
Organism: Sicyos edulis; assembly: GCA_036507275.1. Lineage (NCBI taxonomy): Eukaryota > Viridiplantae > Streptophyta > Magnoliopsida > Cucurbitales > Cucurbitaceae > Sicyos > Sicyos edulis. Next base: position 23,158,378 of record CM071854.1, on the reverse strand, counting down.
CCGAAATTTCATCCCAGTCTTCCCGATTTGCCCTAGGGGTATTTTGGTAATTTGGCCGGGCCGACAGGGCCGTTTATGTCTTTTTCCAGTTGCCAAAAATTATGGGATGGATTAAATAGGATTGGGAAGCTTTGTGAAGGTATTTGGGCTTGGTACAATGCAAAATAAAATAGGGGATTTTGTATTAAAAGGTGCGTCGGGTGGGTTTCGAACCTTGGTGGCTTGGGAAGCTTGTTGGGTGTCATTGCCAATTGAGCTTCCAAGCGCTCTTGTTAATCTGTATGCATCACCTTGTACTTAAGCCGTGGTTCAAAGGAGTTTTCAATTTCAGTTTAAAAGAAGAAATCGCCCGAGTCTTCGTCTTCATCTTCTTCGATTTTCCCTTAGACCGACCGAGCTCCTCTCACGATTTTCTCCCTCGCCGACCCCAATTCGACCGAGCTTTCCTCTCCCAATTCGAAGCCGAATCCCATCTCGAGCAGCCGGAGGTCCGAACGCCATCCCGGTAAGCTTTCTTCTCCTTTTTCTTCTCCTTCGGCTTTCGTCCCCTATTTCCGGTTTAGCCATTGCTGGCCGAGAGAAGTGAATTGTTGTGTAGGTTTCGTGTAGCTAGCCAAGGGGAGACAGCCAGCACCAATTCTCCCGAGCTCGCCAGCTCAATCGCGCGCAGCAGCCGGCCAGCTCGCCCCCTCGATCGCGCGCAGAAGACGGCTCCACCGCGCCAGATCGCCAAGCCGCGCCGCATCGCACCGCTCTCGCGATCGAAGTCGCGCCCGCCGCCGTCCCCGCCCCAGCGCATCATCGCGCTCGAGCCCCCGCCAATCGCCTCGCGCAGCGCGCTCTAGCGCGCCGTGTCGCGTGTCCTGTCGCAGCCCAACGCGCCGAGCCGTGTGAGTGCTCCCGAGCCGAGCCTATTTGTTTTGTTAAATTTAGGTTTGATTTGTAATTCTTGTTGTGCTTGTTAGGTTCCCGGTAGCTAGATCGAGTTCGTTCGCAGCTTAGGATTTCGTGTTAATCGCCTCCAAACCAAGGTAAGGATTTCTTACCGGAGTTGTGTGGACCCTGCGATATATTATGTGATTGCTGATTGATTGCTTGTTTGTGTTTATTGACATGTGTAGTGATAAGTGCTCTATTCTGAATTCCCGGCTGGCATGAATTCCTACGTTGTTTCTCATGTTAGTCCATGCTAGGTTGTTCCTTTCTGGCATGCTCGTATCTGTTCTTGCTTCGTAGTATCATGCTAGGTTCGTTGTATTCTTATTGAGCACGTATTGGAATGTATTGGATTGTTTGTTGGTTGCTATGAAAAGTTAGAGTGCAGGTAGATAGCATCATCCGGGCCGGGTGCATAACGAACCTTGCATCCCCGACAGGGACGTACGAGATGGTGCTCCGTCCCTGATCCCGTTAGGGACTAGCTAACCCTAACGGCTGGCCCTGCAATCTTGGGTGGGGGTGGCAGACAGTTAAATGCCCCAACGGTCGGGATGATGACTTGGCATTGCCTCGTCCCCAGCAGTCGGCACGTCCTCAGCGTGTTCGGCAGTAGCCCTTGATTGCCACCTGTTAGGGCAAGGACGGCTTCCTGGTGTAAGCCTACCACGACCGCCTCCTTAGCCTCGTGCGGTGGTTCAGCCGACATAGTTCACGTGTCCGTGTCTCACACCCGTATGTCGGTGACACCGATCCGGAGATTTAGTTAGGCGTGGTGATCGGACATGGGCGACTTGCCACTAGACCCAAAGACCCATAGTCTGCAGAGTACGCGGCGGTGCACTTACGCTCATTACAGCGCCGACTGGAGAGCTCCTCGGGATCTTGAGTTAGTGCACCTTTCATTCGACAGTAGACAGGCTGAGGCCGGGACTCGTTTCTCGTATAGGGCATATTGTGTGGTGGATTATTCTGGACTAAGACCCTGAGTCGGCATCCGAGGTCCAAGACTGGACTTAAGCTATGTGCTCTATTCTGTGTTGTTACTCATAGCTTGCATACACTCATCTAGATGACCATGTATATCGTATTGTACCCCGGTTGGGGATTCTTACTGAGTAATGCTTTACTCACCCTTATTTTTGTGGTTTTCCACAGGTAACCGAGATGCGAGACAGGATGGCTGAAGGAGGAGCTGTGATCATGGGGACCAGCCGTCAAACTCTGATTTTGTGTTATGACTCTTTATGTTTCTGTTTCCTCTGAATGCATGTAATCGGTCATGGAGCCTTGGGATGTTTTCTGAATGTTTTTACGGATTCCAGCGTCGTTGCAACTATCGAATGTTTTGAATGCTTAAATAAATCTCTGATTAGAATAATCTTTTGGAAACGTATTTATCTTGGAACAGGTGCTTGGAGACAGGGACAGGTTTCAGGAAAATTGTCTTGACTTTGAATTGAATGTTTGAATGTTTTGTTTTTAATTGGAATCCGAAAGTCATCCCTGCTTATTGTTTTTAAGTTTGAAAGCATGCATTGAGGTGAAGTCCCATTTAGAGCCCCTTTCGGGTCGGGTCTTTACAGTTGGTATCAGAGCCCAGAGTCATAGATTCTGTAGAATGACCTTTTGTTGTAGGTCGTTTTCCCATGATCACCAGCACTCCGACAGTCATCAGGTACACCTAAGTTTACTATTTGTTGTAGAAAAGGGTTAAGAATTTGCAATACTTTTCATCTAGTGTATGCCTTGTATAGTGTTGTAGAGGTGAGACGAGCAGGTTCTGACTCGTTGTTGGTTTGAGCGTAGGTCGCTAGCATGCCAATTCCCCGCGCCGGAAGAGGAGGTTCGAGAGCAGGTCGAGGTATCAGGATCGGATCTGATACTGCAGGGACATCGTTCCAAGCTGAGGCTGATAGCATTCCACCTGTAGCTCCCCCTGTTGCGCCTAGAGTAGGCGTTGAAGCGTCCGAGCGCCGTGAGACTGTTCCTGGAGCAGATTTTGCTGATTCTATGAGGGCTATGGTGGTCAACCTGTTAAGTGACCAGAGGGCAGAGACCCAGGCTTTGTTGGCCGTGCAGCGGGAAGAGTCCAGAGCCTAGATCGAGCAGTTGACTCGCTTGTTTCAGCAGGGCGCAGCTCCGCAGAAGCAAGCAGCCCTTGTGGCAGATGTGGCAGAGGGTGCCGAGGAGCTTGGCAGATGGTTGAAGGACTTCGTGAAGTGGAAGCCAGAGAAGTTCGATGCCTCGGTGATGCTTTAGCAAAGCAGCGGATGGATTGCCCATTTGGAGTACACCTTCTTGATTATGGTGTGCCCCGATGTTCCGAGGCCGAGGTGTGTAGCTCATGTGCTAGGAGGCACAGCTAGATGGTGGTGGGAGTCCACTCTGAGTGAGAGACCAGCTGGGTCTCCACCTGCCACCGGGAGTTCTTCAAGTCCGAGTTCGGGGTCAAGTATATTAGTGATGAGGCCCGGGAGAGAAGATGGTAGAGCTTTTCCGAGAACTCAAGCGGGTTCGATTCTATAGAGGAGTATGAGAGAAAGTTCTCGGAGTATGGTTATTTTGCTCCGCAGTTGATAGCTACCCCTGAGTTGAAGATTCGGAAGTTCATTTCTGGTTTGAGGCAGGGTGTGTCTCGGAGATGTCGTGGCTCGTGCTCCGACACTTATGCTAGAGTCATTCACCAGCCACCATTTACAATGGAAAGTATCCAGATTGAGCGGATTGTTGCCGCTCGGTTCGGCATCTGTCCCAGTGCGGGCGAAAAAGGAAGTTTGATTTCAGAGGAGGCGGCCACTGTCGCCAAACACAGTTTCAGAATCGGGATCAGCGTAGATTTTCGGCTCGTTTCCAGCCTCGCCAGCAGGGCGGTCCCAGGAAGATTCCCGCCTGTGCTACTTGTGGTAGAGCCCACTTTGGAGCTTGTCAGACTGGGCCTAGGCTGTGTTTCCGATGTGGTAAAGAGGGCCATCTGGCCCGTTTCTGTGATCAGCCAGCTATGGCAGTTTAGCCAGTGCAGCAGCAGCAGGGTCGGGTGTTCGCTACGAACCGTCAGGAGGCTGAGCGTGCGGATGCCGCTGTGGCAGGTACGCTTTTTGTTTTGGATCATTTCGCATTTTTCTTGTTTGATTCTGGTTCTACGCATTCGTTTGTATCTATATTGTTTGCTGAGCATGCTAGGTTGAGATTAGAGCCTCTAGGTTTTGAGTTTTCTGTTGCAACTCCTTCGGGGGTTAATATGTTAGCTAGAGATAAGATTAAAGATGGCCAGATTGAGATATCCGGGGAGTTACTTGTAGCTACGCTCATAGTTCTGCCGATGAGCGGTTTCGATGTAATTCTTGGTATGGAGTGGTTAGCTGCTAACCACGCATTGATTGACTGCCACCGGAAAGAAGTAGTGTTCAGGCCGCCAGGTCGGCCCAGCTTAAAGTTTCGTGGAGTCCAGGGTGGAGGTTGCCCGCCGATGGTGTCAGCTGTGAAAGCTCGTCGTTTGCTAGCTCATGGAGCTTGGGGCTACCTAGCCAAGTTGTCCGGAGAGAGCCGTCCCTCACTGACGGTTGATCAGGTGCCGGTCGTGTAGGAGTTTGCGGATGTGTTTCCTGAGGAGTTACCGGGGTTGCCCCCGAGCAGAGAGGTTGACTTCGCAATTGAGCTCGAGCCAGGGACCCTCCCTATCTCGAAGGCTCCGTATCGTATGGCGCCAGCCGAGTTAAAGGAACTGAAGGTTCAGTTGCAAGAGATGTTGGATCGAGGGTTCATCCGTCCGAGTGTGTCCCCGTGGGGAGCACCGGTTCTGTTTGTGAAGAAAAAGGATGGTTCGATGCACTTATGTATTGATTATCGCGAGCTTAATAAGGTGACAGTGAAGAATAAGTATCCGTTGCCCCGTATTGACGATTTGTTCGACCAGCTTCAGGGAGCTTCCGTGTTCTCCAAGATAGATTTGAGATCCGGCTATCATCGATTCTGCGGATCGTGACGCCGACATTCCTAAGACAGCTTTCAGGTCTAGATATGGACACTATGAGTTTGGGGTCATGTCGTTTGGATTGACTAACGCACCAGCAGCGTTCATGGACATGATGGATAGGGTGTTCAAATCATTTTTGGACAGCTTCGTCATCGTATCATTGACAATATTCTAATCTATTCGAGGACCAGGGAGGATCATGCAGAGCATTTGAGGCAAGTGTTGGCAGCTTTGAGGGAAAACCAGCTTTATGCGAAGTTTTCCAAATGCGAATTCTGGTTGGAGCAAGTGGCCTTCTTAGGTCACGTAGTTTCGAGAGATGGTATATCCGTGGACCCCGCAAAGATTGAGGCCGTGAGTTCGTGGGCCAAGCCGACTTCAGTTATCGAGATACGCAGCTTTCTGGGTTTGGCAGGTTACTATCGTCGGTTCGTTAAGGACTTTTCTGCCATAGCCTCGCCCCTCACTCGTCTGACGAGGAAGGGTGTCGAGTTTATTTGGGACAGTAAGTGTGATGAGAGCTTTACTGTGCTCAAGCGCGCTTTGACTTCAAAGACTGATGTTGGCGATCCCAAAGGGACAGTGGTTTCGTGGTCTACAACGATGTTTCCAAGTTCGAGTTAGGTTGTGTGTTGATGCAAAGACGGGAAGGTCATTGCTTATGCTTCCCGCCACCAAGCCATATGAGCAGAACTACCCGACTCATGATATGGAGTTGGCAGCAGTGGTGTTTGCACTGAAGATTTGGAGGCATTACCTGTATTGTAAAGACCCGACCCAAAAAAAAACGGTCTCTAACCTAGATCTTTACTTAGCATGCATGTCTAGGAATGTAAAACGTCATTCAGAGTTTGAAATTTAAATCCTTGAGGTAAGTACATTCAAAACAAAGTAAAATATAATTCCATTTAAAATAAACAGTAGATGATGATCAATCGGACTTTCTTAAAAACAAATCGGGGAAACGTATGAGAGAAACATAAAATAGGTTTTTGAGTACTTTTCCTAGGGACTCAAGTCCCACTACATGCTAAATCATAAGAAAACAATAAAAGAACATGCATCCCAGAGTCAGCTATCCATGATCATCCAACAGCCTCCTCCTAGCCATCCTGCCAATGTCCCAAGTTACCCGGTGGAAAACCACAGAAAAAAAGGGTGAGCAACGAGTTACTCAAGAAGAATCCCCAACCGGGTACAATACGAAACATATCATTTAGCACATGGACATGCAACCATGCAATGACTCGAGCAAACAGATGGGTCAACAGAACGTCACTCTTGGGCTTGCCTATTCGAGGCTTACACAACCTAGAACTCAAAGTGTTGCCCTTCGGGGACTTATACACCAAGGATGCCCATCGGGTCTTACACCTTCAACTCGGTGATGCCCATCGGGACTTATACACCTAGGATGCCCATCGGGTCTTACACCTCCAACTCGGTGATGCCCGTCGGGGACTTATACACCTAGGATGCCCATCGGTCTTACACCTCCAACTCGGTGATGCCCATCGGGACTTATACACCTAGGATGCCCATCGGGTCTTACACCTCCAACTCGGTGATGCCCATCGGGACTTATACACCTAGGATGCCCATCGGGTCTTACACCTCCAACTCGGTGATGCCCATCGGGACTTATACACCTAGGATGCCCATCGGGTCTTACACCTCCGGATGTCCATCGGGGCCTTCCCGAGCGGGACGCGCTAGTTACCTCTACAATCTCTTACACTATACATCATCCGCCAATTCCTAGCATGGCACTAGCGGAGATAACAAGGTCACGGTTATGCCGAGACAATTTAACTCCTAGCATGATAACTAACGAGGATATATCGGAAATCTCAAGCACAAAATCACCTGGAACAAGAAAGAGCAAGCAACCTAACCACTAGAAATTCCATACAAACACAACACATGACATGCTATCAAAGTACTCGCAGGGTCCACACAACCCCGGTAAGAAATCCTTACCTGAAGTGAATAGAACCAACGATCAACGATGACTCTCGAGCTTCTAAGTGAACCCGACAACCAACCGAAAGGCACCGTGCTCGGCAAGGCGCGTGGCAGCGTGGCGCGGCGAGCGGCGCAGCAGCCGCGCGCTGCGGTCGATCGATCCTGGCTGCGCTTTCTGGCGGGCCGTGCAAGAGGGCGCTGGGCGCGGGTGCGCTGGAGCAAGGGCGAGGCGCGTGGCCCTCGGCAGCTGGGGCAGCGGGCGTGCGGCCGGCGGCGGTCGTCGCGAGACGCGGTCGGCGTCTTTGCGCGCTGAGCGCAGACGGTCTTGTGCCTGCCAGCGTCGCGTCGCGTCGAGGCGAAACGCGCGCGCGGCGAGCGGGCTCGGCTGAAGCGAGCGTCGCGGCGACGCTGAGGCACGGTTGGACGACACACGGTGGGTGTGATGAGACGCGGTCTCGCGGGTGCGGTCGGTTGGAGCGACGCTGGGGTGCACGGTGCGGCGACGAGCGGCGTTGGGCGCACGGTGCGGCGATGGACGGCGGCAGGGGCGCCAGATCGCGCCGACGAGCGGCGCTGGCGCGGCGCATGCGATGGCGGCGGGCTGGTCGATCGGCGGCGACGCGACGGTGGGCGAGCGACGGCGAGGAGCGAGTGCGACGGCGAGGGTGGGCGGCGGCGGCGAGGGTGTTGGGAGAGGGTTTTGCGAGAGGAGTGTTTTCCTTTTTTTTTCTTTTTCTTTCTTCCTCAAATTAAATAAGCTTGGAAATCTAAAATTTCCTTCCCAAGGCTTCCCTCCTTCAAACCCAAGTTGACGCATTTATTTTCCTTAATTAATTCCAAACTCCCATCTCTCTTTGAGGCCGAGGGTTCGAGTCCTCCAAAAACATCGTTTAAATCTTATTTTATATTTAACTAAAATTCGGCTGTTACATGTATGGTGAGCGGATTCAGATGTTTACCGATCACCAGAGCCTCAAGTATCTCTTTACTCAGAAGGAGTTGAATATGAGGCAGAGGAGATGGTTAGAGTTGGTGAAGGATTATGACTGCGACATTTTGTACCATCCGGGTAAAGCCAATGTTGTAGCTGATGCTTTGAGTAGGAAGACGTCGCACTCCGCGGTGTTGTTGAGTTCCCAACCCAGATTGCGGAGAGAGTTCGAGCGGGCTGAGGTCGCAGTGTTGTTGGGGGGAGGTTACTGCCAGAGTAGCTCAGTTGACAGTTCAACCATCGATTAGGCAGCGGATTATCGATAGCCAGCTGAGTGACCCCGCCCTTAAGAGATTGTTTGACAGAGTTAGTGCTGACGTAGATTTTGACTTCGTATATTCACCAGACAGTGGGCTGACTTACAGAGGCCGGTTGTGTGTTCCGGATGTGGCAGGATTGCGAGCAGAGTTGCTCTCAGAGGCCCACAGTTCTCCGTTTGCTTGGCACCCCGGGGGTACCAAGATGTATCAGGACCTTAAGCGCATAATCCGGTGGATGGGTATGAAGAGAGATGTTGCAGAGTTTGTCGGTCGGTGTCTCACTTTCGAAGAATCAAGGCACCTGGCGCAGTAAATCAACCGGTTTGTTGCAGCCGCTGAGTGTGCCCCAGTGGAAATGGGAAGAGATCTCCATGGTCTTTATTACTGGTTTGCCGAGGACTCCGAGGAAGTTCTCTCAGATCTCGGTGATAGTCGACCGATTGACTAAGAGCGCACACTTCATTCCCGGTAGAGACACTTATACCGTGGAATAGTGGGCCCAGTTGTTTTTGGAGCAGATCATTCGTTATCATGGTGTGCCTGTGAGGATTGTGTCTGACCATGATTCGAGGTTCACTTCTCGTTTCGAGAGCGCTCCGAGAAAGGTTTAGGCACCGAGTGCGCCAAAGATGACTTTTTCACCCTCGATCGATGGATGGTCGAGAGGGTGAACCAATTCTCGAGGACATGTTGAGGGCTTGTGTGTTGGATTTCCGCGCTTTTGACCAAAGATATGTATCGATGGAGTTTGCCTATAACAACGATTATCGATCGACGATTCGAGATGGCTCCATTCGAGGCTTTGTATGGTAAGCGTTGCCGATCTCCTGGGTTCTGGGAAGAGGTTGGTGATAGACAGGTTTTGGGTCCCGAGTTGCTGCAGTTGACTAATGGTGCCGTGCAGAAGATTAGAGCTCACATGTTGACAGCTCAGAGCAGGCAAAAGAGTTACGCCGATGTGCGGTGTAACAGCCCAACCCATCGCTAGCCAAGATATTGTCCGCTTTGGCCCACTGGCCTCACGGATTTGTTTCTCCCCCCATGGGAAAACGCGTCTTGCTAGGGAAAGGTGTCCACACCCTTTATAAGGAGTGCTTCGTTCCTTCCCAACTGATGTGGGATTCCCCTATGGGTTTCCACCTCCCCTTAGAGGTCCAGCGTCCCGATGGACCCGGCACACCAGTCCGATGCCTGGCTCTGATACCATCTGTAACAGCCCAACCCATCGCTAGCCAAGATATTGTCCGCTTTGGCCCACTGGCCTAACGGATTTGTTTCTCCCCCCATGGGAAAACGCGTCTTGCTAGGGAAAGGTGTCCACACCCTTTATAAGGAGTGCTTCGTTCCCCTTCCCAACTGATGTGGGATTCCCCTATGGGTTTCACTGTAAGAACCCGACCCAAAATACGGTCCTAAACCTAGGTTCTCACTCAGCATGCAAGTTAAAATACCTCAGCAAGCGGTTTAGTGCTCATATTTAAAACCTTTCAAAACATTTAGAAACGGGGAATGCTTAAAACATAATCAACAGTTTTGTTTAAGAAAAACCAACGAAGTAAAACAAGCTCCGCCATTTATATATAAAACATTCAAAATAGTTCAAACCACTTTTAATAATGTTCCCTAGGACTCCTGTCCATCTACATGCTTTGAACAAATATGCAAACAATAAAGACAGAGTGCCATGGCTCCCATGATCATTCAGCTCCCTCCGCTCGCCGTCCCCTGCTTTGTCCCAAGTTACCCGTGGAAAACCACGAAATAAGGGTGAGTATAAACATACTCGGTAAGAATCTCCAACCGGGGTACAATACGATACTTCAATCATCTAGCACCCTAGTATACATGCAAACAGCTTACCAACACGGATCATAGCTCAACGAGCTTACAAGGCAGAATCTGGAATCCTCGGAAGTCTCCTACTTCCGGCCTAATGATTGGCTCTCATAACCAATCCCCGGACATCTCCGAGGGTCTCTCTCCTCGGCCAATTGATCACCTCAAAACCGATCCCAAAGATGTCCGACACCCTCGAGGGTCTTTCTCCTCGACCATATGATCACTCAAAAGCCAATCCCAATGGGTGTCCTCAAGGGCCTCTTACCCCGCTTATAAATCTGACTATCGGAGAGTACCCAAGTCCGCTCTAAACAGAAGGAACCGTGTACTCACGAACATTAGCCCGGGAGCTCTCCGAACCGGCGACTAACGCGTGTCTTGCGCACACCGCATGCTTTCTTTACAACCGGCGTAAATGTGGGGCCTAAGTACAAACTACGCGGGCCGTGCACGCATGCCTAAGACTCGGAAACGGTGTCACCGAACACGAGTGGTGCGAGGCCCTCGGCACTCATCTGTGCGGCTGCACCACCGACTGGCTAAGCTAAACCGGCCAAGGCAGGCTTGCACCGCTGGCGGTGGTTCCGCTCTAGCAGAGCTTCAAACTAGGCTTATGCCGATGTGGTAGCTAAATCCACATCGGCCGCCGGGGAAGCAATGTACGTTATGCTTCGCTCTACTCCCGACCGGTGGGGACAAGGTACGTTATGTCCGCTCTCGGCCTCTAGATGATGACAAATTTCTAACACACTAGCTAGAGTATAGAGTAAACGATTCTGCTAAACATACATAATCATCATCAATCATACATAACCTAGCATGATACTACGAACTTAAAGCAGAATCTCAAGCATCTTTGGAAGAACAATCCTAGCATGGCACTAACATGTACAAACAAGCAAACATGCTAGCAGGGAATGCAATCACAAGTCATCCCTATCCACTAATCATGTCCATAAAAGTAAACATGCATATAAGGCACATTCAAGAAAGCATCGCAGGGTCCACACAACCACGGTAAGGAATCCTTACCGAAACAGAGCGTAAATAACCTTCACAATCAAATAATGACCCTCGAGCTTTAAAGCGAAACCGAGCAACCTAAGCATTTTAAAAGCATCCTAAATAAATATACAGCAGACAGCAGCCTTAAAAATCTAAAAGGGATAGGTTCGGGAATTACCAACCGAGAAGGCACGGTCTCGCGCGCAGCAAGAAGCGCGCTTTTGGCTGCTGGCGCCTTGCGCAGCAGGGAGGGAGGGGCGGCGCTGCGCTGGCTGCGCGATCGCGACATGCGCGCAGCGCGCAGCGCGGCGGCGGACGCGGACGAAGCGGCACGCGCACGCAGACGCTTGACGGCTGGCGCGCGCGCGGGCGGCGGCAGCGCGCGGCGCGCGCGCGGCGCGCTTTGGTGCGGACGGCGCGCGCGCGTCTGGGCGGCTCGGTGCGGAACAGCGCGCGACGTCTGGCTGGGCGAGGCGCGGCGCATGCGATCGGGCGCGCGCTGGGCTGGCGAGGCGGGCGTCTCGGGCACGCCTGGGCATGGGCATCTCTTGCGATCAGAAATTTTGCTGGTGCGCTGCTGCGCTGGGTGCTGGTACTGGCTGCTGCGCGCTTTGAGAGCCGAGCAGGCCGAAGAGCGGGTGCGCGCTAGGCGGCTAGGGTTTCTTGGTGAGGTCGGCTAGGAGAGAGAGTGAGAGAGAGAGAGAGAGAGATTTTTCCAAAACAAGGGGAATAGGATTTTCTTTCCTTTTCCTAATTTAAATGGGTCTAAAATCCCTTCCCAAGGCTTTCTCTTGCGGGTCCCGGCTAAAGAAATTCTTTTCTTTTAACTAAATCATCTTTTCTAAAAACTCCAATTTCACCATTAGGGCAAGGGTTCAAATCTCAAAGGGACCAATTAAATTCCAATTAATTTTGCTATCAACCGGAATGACTCAAACTTCTAATCAACTAACCCAAACTACTTGGGTCTTGCAACCAACGTTAATCAAGTCTCAACGAAGGCCGAAATGACCACAAGCCCTGAAAATCCTCAACCTCTAACCGGGAGCAAAATACCAAAATACCCTTAAAGGTTAAAAACTCTAACGGCCCATCCGAACATCCGAATAATGACCCGAAATCACTGGGTACCCGAAATAGAAAAGCGGGGCGTTACAATACTCCTCCTTTTAAGACTTTCGTCCTCGAAAGTCCTAAGACGAAAACAACTCTAGAAAAACTCCACCGGTTCTTAACCAACCAAGCTCTGAAAAAGACAACACAAATCTTTTTTGAAACCGAACCCTCTTGGGTTCCCAAAGGCTCAAGCCCAACAGACACCGAGTCCGCTACGAACTATCTCAACCAAAATCGAACTAACACCGAGCTTGAAGAAAACATGCGATAACTAATCGGTGAGCCACATCCTCGACTCGCACCAACTCTCAAACGGTCTTACGACTCTAGGGCTCACTTATCCATGCTAACCCAACTCGGAACGCCTCTCTCTGCGGTGCTACTCTCGGCAAAAACGTGAACGGGTCACAAGCTCTAAAACTCAACGCCACGCTCGGCGTAACTTCCCCTGAATGCTCATAGTCATTATCAAACAGCCTCGACCCTTCACCATGCCGACCAAACAACTGAACCTCCTGTGTTTAAGAAACTAAACGGCCTACTCATACTTCGCAAGAGACTCGCGAACCCCACTGTTGCCTACAATCCTTAACGAAATCCAATTCGACCACCAACTGGTGATCGATCCCTAGGCAACCTTCTCCAACTAGCATGCGTCCACAACACTAAAGCAACCATCTTACGAGAAATCGAAGCACCATAGCCAAGGGCACTTTTCTAGTTCACCAAACAAACTACCACCACACACACTAGCCGATACTTCCGGCCGGCCACCCCGAACGACAGCGGTGTCAAGAACGAGCTTCACTCACCAAACTAATAAGCGGAGCCCCTCAACGGCCGACAACAAACTTTCCAATGCAATCCGATCAGCCATCGCCTAGGTGAACATCGCCAGACAGAAAACAAACAACATTCCTCTCACGGAAACCTCGGGCAAAGAAGGAATAAAACATACGTGGCTACTAGCAACACGATAGCTGGAGGATCGCAACCCAAGGGCTTTACCACCCAATGCCACGGCACCTCTGTGCCAACTTACTCAACTGTGGCTCAGCTAAAATGCCAACTGCGAATGCACAACAACTAAAAGCCTTTGAACTGGCTGGCCTTCGCCCTCGCGGGAACAAACAACTTTTCGCTTGCTATCAAACAGACGCAGGGACACTCTCACTAGGCTGACCACTGCGCTACTCTGATCAACTACACAACTCAGGAGCTAAGCTGACTCCTCCTCTACAGGAACGATTTCCTAGCAAGCGGACTTCCGGCGACAATGAATTTCACACACGCAGCTGCCTTGCTCAAACTCAACCGTAGCAACCACCAACTCTCTCGAAAGAAACATCCAAGGATTCCTCAATCGCTTGAACCACCAACCAAGCAATCGGTACTACTCAACCGCGCCGAGGGGGAGGCCAACTCCCAAAACAACCTGACTAGGAACAAGTCCTCAGGGCAACGCTCGCTTGCTCGAACCGAGCTAGCTCACAAAACAACACGGGAACCAAACCTTGGTCAACACCAAGCACCACCTCGCTAAGAATTCTGAAATTCAACGTGGAGGTTACCAAGGACAGCTCTAGCTTGTTAACCGACAACAAGCATCCAAAGAACTCAACCGAGGAACACCGCCTTGGTCTCGACCGAGCTCGTGAGGCTCTCCACAAATTAGGGTTCCTCCGATCTCCCTCCGACACACACTGTCGTCAAACGGTCTAACTGACAACTGGCTACACGAGCACATCTCCCTACAGCATCTCAACTGTGCTGGCCAAAAGCTCTTCCTTGCCACATCTGTAGCAAGCACGGGCGATGCTCCACACAATCCGGAAAGCGCCTTACCACACTTGATGCAATGAGCCGATCGCTGCCCCACCTGCTGACGATCCTCGAGCTCTAACTCGCGATCGCGCCGATCCCGACCCTAGATCGCCCTCGCTTGGCAAGTCTGCTATCCACTGAAAGGGAACAATGGAAGACCCAAACTTCCTCTTGCTCAAAGCATCAGCCACAATGTAGCTTCTATCCATGGTAAGGATCCGAACAACTCTCTTAGCCATGGCGGCGTAAACTACGCGATTATGCTACCATCGCCCTTGTTCGGTTTCAATCAACACCAACCGTCGACCAACAAGAAATGCCTCTACCTGGCCAAGGGCCAACTAGCATAACTTTCCTACGCAACAACCCAGCTCACCGCACGACGTAGCCTCTCAACCCAAGTTAGGGCACTTGCCAAGAACTAAAGTCCTAACTCCTCGAATCGAGCACTTGGTTTCACAACCCGAAACCCCTCGTGGTTCTTGAAAAATACACCACGGAACGAGCTACACAAAAGTACATTGGCGTGTCTGGCTCCAACTTGGTTCCTTAAGATCCAAACCAATAAGAATTCTCACACAAGGCAACATTTGCCTCCCAATAGAGCCACTTCTAGCAAAGGAGCAACAAGAGTTCAATCCACTCAGGGTCAACTCACCACGGAATGCCACATTGGTCGACTCACTCTTACTAGAGCTTAACTACACCAATCTGACATACCTCATACCAATGTGCCCACTAAATGCTCCACTCAACCATCCAACTCATGGTTCTAACACTGGATCAACCACGCATCATCGATGCCAACCCTACTCATATTAGGGTAACTCCAAGGGTAGTCGAATCACACTACCATCCAACCGCTCTCACAAGCCCACAACACAGGCGCGAGATCTCGGACGCGCTAGCCCTTAACAACCAACAGCATCCTTTGTACCCAACTCTCGGTGACCGTGAAAAGCTCCTACTTTTCCCTCAAACGACCTCACACTTGTAGTTCTCTAACTACCACCGAGCTAGATCTCTTAAGCAATCCAAACAGATGCAACTTCAGAAGAATGGGTACAAGGCTAGTGGGGATGCTAAACTCCGGGCGGGTCCTGGAACCACCTGCACAAAAGTGCCAACTGGCCTGAACCTAGGCCTCCTCTCAAAGCTTGGTGCCAACGGGCACTACTTCCTTTACAACACAAACATCCCTTTACGGGCTTTAAGCCACTCTGAGGGTAGGGAAGGTCACACTCCAGGTGACAGGGCAATGGCACTCAACACAAGAGTCTCAACAATCGAGTAGACTACTCTCTGACATCACGTCCAACAGACAAGCCAAGGCCCACTCCCGCATCCCACTCGATGCTCAACGAATACTCAGGCCAACCCTCGGGTGGCGAAAGACCTAGCTCCACACCGGAACATGCTAATGTAGAAGGTGCTTCTCTCTAATAGCCACCAAAACCACGGACGGATTAAGTCGTGACAAGCAACCTCCACACTACCCCCACAGCTACGAGGGTACTAAAGGAACCGGCCAAAACGACTACAGGCTTGCGGGAGGACAAGATGTCTCTACATCTTCCTCAAAAACTACTAACTTGGCGACTTGCCAATCGACCGGTGGTGGTGGAGACTCTGCTGGTCCGCCTCTCATAGGGGACTTCCACCACCACACTACTGCATCAAGCAACACCAGAACGGCATGCCACAACCTCAGAACATCAGGTCATCGGCCTCTGAACAACAGGTCATCCCAACACTTGGATGATACACTCGATCTGGCCAACCACCTTGCCGCTAGCGAGGGTCTCAAAACATCCAAACTCTACAGCTTCCACTTGCCAAACTCGGCGGCTCGATCAACGCCAACTATCTTATCAAAGATAAACCTGCTGATCAAGCCCTCCCGGGAACCTCCGGGGCTACTGGAACTACAATGAGGGGTGTCTCCTAATAAACTCTACCAGCTGGGCTATCTATGCCCAAGACTCCTCACTACGCGCTACAAACTGCGCCTGGGTCTCCGCTCTCTGTTAGCTAAAAGACTCGCCATCAACTCCCCTCATGGTCGGAGCACACTCTGCTCAAGGAGTCTCACTGAGGCGTGCTAGCCTCTACCCCCTCCTCTAGGCAACTCAACCGCCAGGGGCCAACTCGCCAACGGGCTAAACAACCACGGACGCGGCCTCAACATCCATACAAACGGTCCAACTCCTCGGTCGGACATGCCAAGCGTCTTCGCTCCTCGTGAGTGCGATCCACGCACTAGCGATCCGCACGAGCACCTCCACCCTCTCACTAGGGGAGAACCACAATCCGGGCCACAAATGGCCTCACGGAGTCTAAGCTCTACCTCCCTGCGGGTGCGATCGACACACCGGCGATCTGCACAAAGCATAAAACCTAGCCCACGCTGGGCTTTCACCGCCAAACAAGGGTAACACATGTATACTAGATGCGATTGTAAAATAAAACCCTTAGCTTAATGAACTCGGACAAACTGACGGCCGCGAGTACTGATGATCATGGGGCAACAACTGCAAAGCGAGTTAGTCTCTGAGAATCTATGACTCGTGCTCGATACCAACCTGTAAGAACCCCGACCCAAAATACGGTCCTAAACCTAGGTTCTCACTCAAAGATGCAAGTTAAAATACCTCAAAGAAGCGGTTTAGTGCTCATATTTAAAACCTTTCAAAACATTTAGAAACGGGAATGCTTAAAACATAATCAACGATTTTGTTTAAGAAAAACCAACGAAGTAAAACAAGCTCCGCGCTTTATATATAAAACATTCAAAACAAGTTCAAACCACTTTTAATAATGTTCCCTAGGACTCTGTCCATCTACATGCTGAACAAATATGCAAACAATAAAGACAGAGTGCCGGCGCTCCCATGATCATTCAGCTCCTCCCGCTCGCCGTCCCTGCCGTCCCAAGTTACCCGGTGGAAAACCACGAGAATAAGGGTGAGTATAAACATACTCAAGAAGAATCTCCAAACCGGGTACAATACGATACTTCAATCATCTAGCACCCTAGTATACATGCAAACAGATTACCAACACAGATCATAGCTCAACGAGCTTACAAGGCGAATCTGGAATCCTCGGAAGTCTCCTACTTCCGCCTAATGATTGGCTCTCATAACCAATCCCCGACATCTCCGAGGGTCTCTCTCTCGGCCAATTGATCACTCAAAACCGATCCCAAAGATGTCCGACACCCTCGAGGGTCTTTCTCCTCGACCATATGATCGACTCAAAAGCCAATCCCAATGGGTGTCCTCAAGGGCCTCTTACCCCGCTTATAAATCTGGACTATCGGAGAGTACCCGAAGTCCGGCTCTAAACAGAAGGAACTGGTGTACTCACGAACATTAGCCCGGGAGCTCTCCGAACCGGCGACTAACGCGTGTCGCGCGCACCGCCGCATCTCGCCGCAAACCGGCGTAAATGTGGGGCCTAAGTACAAACTACGCGGGCCAGTGCACGCATGCCTAAGACTCGGAAACGGTGTCACCGAACACGATGAGTGCGAGGCCCTCGGCACTCATCTCTGTGCGGCTGTACCACCGACACTGGCTAAGAACCGCCAAGGCAGGCGGGCTTGCACCGCTGGCGGGGTTCCGCTCTAGCAGCTACAAACTAGGCTTATGCCGATGTGGTAGCTAAATCCACATCGGCTGCCGGGGAAGCAATGTACGTTATGCTTCGCTCTACTCCCGACCGGTGGGGACAAGGTGCGTTATGTCCGCTCTCACCTCTAGATGATGACAAATTTCTAACACACTAGCTAGAGTATAGAGTAAACGATTCCTCGCTAAACATACATAATCATCATCAATCATACATAACCTAGCATGATACTACGAACTTAAAGCAGAATCTCAAGCATGCCGGGAAGAACAATCCTAGCATGGCACTAACATGTACAAACAAGCAAACATGCTAGCGGGAATGCAATCACAAGTCATCCTATCCACTAATCATGTCCATAAAAGTAAACATGCATATAAGGCACATTCAAGAAAGCATCGCAGGTCCACACAACCACGGTAAGGAAATCCTTACACAGAAACGAGCGAAATAACCTTCACAATCAAATAATGACCCTCGAGCTTTAAAGCGAAACCGAGCAACCTAAGCATTTTAAAAGCATCCTAAATAAATATACAAAGAAACAAAGCAGCTTAAAAATCTAAAAGGGATAGGTTCGGGAATTACCAACCGAGAAGGCACGGGTCTCGGCAGCAGGGGGCGATTTTAAGCGCTTTCTTGGCGCACCGGGCGCAGCGCAGGACGAGGGCGCTGGCGCTGGCTGCGCGCAGATCGCGACAGCGCGCAGCGCGCGCGGGCGGACGCGGACGAGCGCAGCGGCACGCACGCAGACGCGACGGTGGCGGGCGCGGCGCCACGGCAAGGGCGACGCGCGCGGCGCGGTGCGGCGCGGCTCGGGCGGACGGCGCGCGCGCGCCTGGGCGGCTCGTGCGGAACGGCGCGACGCGCAGCGTCTGGCTGGCGAGGCAACGCGATCGGGCGCGCTGGGGCGGGCGAGGCAGGCGCCTGGCACGCTTGGGCATGGGCTGGGCCGCGGCTCTGGCGCGTCTCGTGCGCTGCTGCGGGCATTTTGCTGCGCGCTGGGTGTCTTGGTGCGCTGAGTGCGCTGGTGAGCAGGCTGGTGAGCGGGGGTGCGCTAGGGGCGCTAGGGTTTCTTGGTGAGGTCGGCTAGGAGAGAGAGAGAGAGAGAGAGAGAGAGAGATTTTTCCAAAACAAGGGAATAGGATTTTCTTTCCTTTTCCTAATTTAAATGGGTCTAAAATCCCTTCCCAAGGCTTTCTCTTGCGGGTCCCGCTAAAGAAATTCTTTTCTTTTTAACTAAATCATCTTTTCTAAAAACTCCAATTTCACCATTAGGGCAAGGGTTCAAATCTCAAAGGGACCAATTAAATTCCAATTAATTTTGCTATCAACCTAATGACTCAGAACTTCTAATCAACTAACCCAAACTACTTGGGTCTTGCAACCAACGTTAATCAAGTCTCAACGAAGGCCGAAATGACCCTGAAGCCCTGAAAATCCTCAACCTCTAACCGGGGAGCAAAATACCAAAATACCCTTAAAGGTTAAAACAGCTCTAACGGCCCATCCGAACATCCGAATAATGACCCGAAATCACCTGGGTACCCGAAATAGAAAACTGGGCCGTTACATGCGGCGTCGAGACTTGGAATTTGAGGTTGGACAGCATGTGTTCCTAAAGGTTGCACCGATGCGAGGTGTCTTGAGGTTTGGCAAGTGTGGAAAGCTGAGTCCCCGTTTTGTGGGTCCGTTTGAGATTCTGGAGAGGATTGGCAAAGTTGCTTATCGATTAGCCCTGCCTCCGTCATTGTCAGCGGTACACGGTGTTTTTCATGTTTCGATGTTGAGGCAGTACGTGCCGGACCCGTCGCACATTGCTGACTTTGAGCCTTTGCAACTGAATGAGGATTTGAGCTTCGAGGAGAAGCCAGTGGGGATTCTTGCCTTTGAGACAAAGACGTTACGTAATCGTGAGATCCGTTTGGTGAAAGTTCAGCGGAGGAGTCAGAGTTCAGAGGAAGCCACTTGGGAGCGGGAAGATGAGATGAGATTGCATTATCCCGAGCTGTTCCAGTCTTAGGGACTTTCGAGGACGAAAGTCATAAAAAGGAGGGAATATTGTAACGGCCCGGAATTTCATCCCGGTCTTCCCGGTTTGCCCTAGGGGTATTTTGGTAATTTGGCCGGGCCGGCAAGGCCGTTTATGTCTTTTTCCAGTTGCCAAAAATTACGGGATGGATTAAATAGGATTGGGAAGCTTTGTGAAGGTATTTGGGCTTGGTAAAATGCAAAATAAAATAGGGGATTTTATATTAAAAGGTGCGTCGGGTGGGTTTCGAACCTTGGTGGCTTGGTGTAAAGACCCGACCCAAAAGGGGCTCTAAATGGGCCTTTACCCCAATGCATGCATTCAAAGTAAAGGACGATATGCAATTATAATTTCAGATTCCAATTAAAACTTAAAACATTCAAACATTCAAATAGAAATCAATACAGTTTGCTGAAACCTGTTCCTGTCTCCAAGCACCTGTTTCAGAACAAATACATTTCCAAAGTTTACTCTGATCAGAGATTTGTTAAAATCATTCAAAAACTTCCCAGATACAACAATGCTGGAATCCACAAAACATTTAGAAAACATCCTAGGGCTCCGTGCCCGGCTACATGCATTCAGGGGAAAATAAAAAGACAAGAGTCATAGTATAAAAAAGTCAGAGACGACAATAGGGTTCCCATGATCACAGCTCCTCCTTCAGCCATCCTGTCTCGCACCTTGGTTACCTGTGGAAAACCACAAAATAAGGGTGAGTAACGAATTACTCAGTAAGAATCCCCAACCGGGGTACAATACGATATACATGGTCATCTAGATGAATGTATGCAAGTTATGAATATAAACACAGAATAGAGCACATAGCTTAAATCCACATAAAATCTTCGGATGCCAACTCAGGGTCTTAGTCTGGAATAATCCACACCACACAATACGCCCTATATGAGAAACAAGTCCCGGCCTCAGCCTGTCTACTGTCGATACGAAAGGTGCACTGGCTCACAATCTTGAGGAGCTCTCCAGTCGGTGGTGTAATGAGCGTATGCGCGCACCACATGCTACTGCAACTCTGGGGGTTGTCGGGTCTAGTGGCAAGCTGCCCAGGTCCAGTCACCATGCCTAACTAAATCTTTGGATCGGTGTCACTGACATAGGGGTGTGAGACCTGGACACGTGAACTATGTCAGCCTGAACCACCGCACCTAAGGCTAAGGAATCGGTCGGGTAGGCTTACACCAGGAAGCCGTCCTTGCCCTAACAGGTGGCAATCAAGGGCTACGGCCGAACACGCCTTGGACGTGCCGTCTGCCGGGGACGAGGCAATGCCAAGTCATCATCCCGACCGTTGGGGCATCGCGCAGACTACCACCCTCACCCAAGATTGCAGGGCCTACCGGTCGGGTTAGCTAAACCCTCACGGGGTCAAGGGACGGAGTACTACCTCGTACGTCCCTGCCATGGATGCAAGAAACTTTATGCATTCGGGCCCGGATGATGCTACCTACCTACACTCTAATCTATCATATCAATGACATACAATCCAATACAATCCAATACGTGGTCAACAGATACAACGAACCTAGCATGATACTACGAAATTAGAATAGATACGAGCATGCCAGAACGGAACAACCTAGCATGGACTAACATGAGAAACAACATAAGGAATCATGCCACGGGAATTGAGCAGGCACCTAATGCTACACATGCTAATAATCATAAACAGGCATACAACAACAATCACATATAATACCGCAGGGCCCACACAACTCCGGTAAGAAATCCTTACCTTGGTCAGGAGGTTTCTACACACAAATCCTAAGATCCGGACAATCCCGAGCTAGCGAACGGGAACCTAGCAAACACAATAATAATCAATATCTATATGCCTAAAAAATACTAAAACAGCAGGCTCGGCTCGGGAGCACTCACACGGCACGGCGACACGAGGCTAAGCGCTGCGGCCGGCTCGTCTTGGTGGGGCTGGGGCTAGCTGCTGTGCTGGACGGCGCTGGGCACGCACGGCGCATCGGGCGCGCGCCGGGCGGCGCGTGCGACGCAGACACGGCGAGGATCTGCGCGCGGCGAGCGCGGAGAGAGGGCGCGCGCGGCTGGCGTCGCGATGCGACGCGCGACGAGCGGCTTCAGCGCAGGTCACGCGCGAGGGCAATCTGGGCGTCTGGCGCCTGCTGCTACGCGCGACAGGGACGATGGGCTGGCTCGGCTGCTGGGCGTCCGACGGGCGGCCTGGTGTGCTATGACGGTGGGCGATGGCGTGCAGGGGAAATCTGGGCATGCTGCTCGGGCGATCGCCGCCCGTGGTGGGCGGATCTCGGCGCTGGCGCGTACTGACGTCTTTGGGCGACGCAACAAACACACACACACACGCGAGCACTTCCTCTTACCTTCGGCCAGCAAGAGCAACCAATCGAGATGATGAAGAGGAAGAAGACTTACCCGGAATGATGATGATCTAACCTCGGGCTGCAAAGGGAATGAAAAATCGGCAAGGGGGCTAGGGAGAGCTTGACTTGTGCGGCAAAAAGGATGATGGAGGAGAATGACAAAAGACCTAA
Organism: Sicyos edulis; assembly: GCA_036507275.1. Taxonomy (NCBI): domain Eukaryota; kingdom Viridiplantae; phylum Streptophyta; class Magnoliopsida; order Cucurbitales; family Cucurbitaceae; genus Sicyos; species Sicyos edulis. Next base: position 23,136,261 of record CM071854.1, on the reverse strand, counting down.
TTTCTTTTTCATTTAACCAAATGCACCAAAACTCCAAGATCCAAGGCTAACCATAATATGACGTAGAAAGAGCAACAAGAGCTCTCCATGGCTCAACTGGCACGCATCCCCACAGGCTTTCCCAGAGACCCGGGTTCAAATCCCAGCTGCTACACGAATTCCTTTATTTTTACTTTTGCACCAACTCAAGCTCAAACCAATCCACAAAGCCTCAAAAACTTACATAAATCCATCCCATAGTTTTGTCAACTGGAAAAAGACATAAACGACCCTGACGGCCCGACCAAATTACCAAAATACCCCTAGGGCATAACTGGAAGACCGGGATGAAAACCTGGGCCGTTACAATATTCCCTCCTTTTTATGACTTTCGTCCTCGAAAGTCCTTAAGATCGAAATGCAGCTCGGGGGTAGTGCAACCTCATCTCGTCTTCCCGCTCCCAAGTGGCTTCCTCAGAACTCTGACTCCTCCACTGAACCTTTACCAAACGAATTTCTCGATTACGCAACGTCTTCGCCTCAAAGACCAGAATACTCACATGCTTCCCCTCGAAGCTCAAACACTCACTCAGCTGCAAAGGCTCAACGTCCATAATGAGCGATGGGTCCGACACATACTGCCCTCAACATCGATACATAAAAACACTGCACACGGTTGTCAATGACTAGGAAAAGTTAACCAATAAGCAACTCTGCCAATCCTCTCGAGAATCTCCAAACGGACCAACAAACTGGGACTCAACTTCCCTCGCTTACAAAACCTCAACACTCCCAGCATCGATGCAACCTTAAAACATGAGTTGTCCAACCTCAAACTCTAAAGCTCGACGCCGAACATCGGCGTAACTTTTCTGCCTGCTCTGAGCTATCAACCTACGAGCTCGATACTCCTGCACATCACCTCTGGTCAAATGCAGCAACTCAGGACCCCAACATAAAACTGATGGCCACCAACCTTTTCCTAGAACACTGAAAACCTACAACAGTTAAGAAACCACGCTTCAACGAAACCAAAAGAACTAGCAGCCGGGAACTGCTACCCGAGGCAACCTCAAAAACTCCAACACTGGTTTCCGCTGCCTAACTACGGAAACACCAACTCACAACAAGCTCCAACGGATCTGGCTCACTCCTCCCAAAAGACCATCGGTCAGAGGGTGAAAACACTACAGAAACTGCACACGGCGCATAAGCCTCATAACAAAGCTCTCTAGAACCACAGTTCATCCACGCACTGCCTAGAACAAACCTTTGTTGCCACACCCTGGTGACAACAACTCCAGCCTGAAACTGACATGACTCTACTCCATAAAAATGGCCTCTGCACACGAAACGAGGTGCGAGCTCTAGCTATCAAACCAATCCTCCCACTTTTGAACTCACACAACAACCTCAACTAGTCGATACTCCCACACGGAAACTTACGATCCAACAACTTGAGTGCTACGAACTCGGAAGCTCAAACAACTACAAACCGCATAGCTATGCCAATCCACTCAACTCTAGCTCGACTCAAATCACTAGTCGGGCAAGACAAACCATGAACAACCAGCCCCCCGAGGGCTCCTCCACTAAGCTTACCTTCATGCAAACAACGAAACCAAGTTCGTCCCCCTTAAGAGACACATCGCACAAGTCCAAATGATAACACATACAGGCTTATACCCTCTAGATTAAGCTCATTGCTCCTACCCACCGAACTTCATAAACGGAACTCCACTACCGGTCAACACCAACTACCAAGAACAAGAATACCAACGGTGGTTGGCGAGCACAAGCTACACTAACCAAAGAAGGATCCTCAATAGGTCAAGATCCCGATCCAAATGCCACAATGGTGCAACCTCATCCACAATCAAAAACAAAGGGGCCTTCAACTACAAAGGTGCAACACTTCCCAAGCCAACACACAAAACCTTAACCGACTAGGCCAAACACTCATAGAAGCGGAACAACCCTTACTACAACTTCCAGAACACCACTCAAGAGTCCGCTTAACTGGACAAACAACTGCTTCCAAGCAACCAACAACTTTTCCTTCTTGCTAGCACCACTACCACCAACTCCAAGACCAAGGAATAAGCTGACAACTCATAAGAGGAAACAGATCTCATAAGCCGGCATCCGAAGGATAGAGAGCTCCACACACGCTGCCATTGCCATGCTCACTAAAGCCACAACATCTAACTCTCACGGAGGCAACAACAGGGGGGTCCACCACTGACAGAACCGCCAACCACAAACTAGCCAAGACACACCTCCACACCAAAGGAGGGCAACTCTCTACATCCTGGAAGTAGGAAACAACCGACAAGGACGAACCACTCGATCCACGAGCAAAACTAACTTCTAGCAACTCAAAAACCACACCTTGGTCAACATCAAGCACCAACTTGCCACCACACCGAACCAATCCGACTCTACTTGAAACAAACTCGCGCTTGCTAGCCTACCAAAATCGCCAAAGAACTCACCGAAGCCTACAACCTAGTCGACTCCGGCTTGCCAACTGAAACTCACTACCTAGGTCTGACTGAGCTCTGGTGAGGCTCTCCACAACTAGGGTCTTCAGCTACCCTCGATACACACTGTCGTCAAACGGTCTAACAACCAACTGTCTGAACAAACAACTCCTTTTTCCAGCATCTCAACCATGCTGGCCTGCTCCGAACCTCGAAACCAAAAAGAACAGAAACGCTTCAGAATGTGTCATCCTCCTACTCAAAGCATCAGCCACAATGTAGCTTCCACCCAGGGTAAGGATTCCGAGCAACACTCTTAGCAACTGCGATCAGGAACTACGTGGCTTCGCTACAACCACCATTTGTTCAGTACCATCTGAACTCCAACCAAGAGCCACAAGAGGTTCCACCAACCAAGCTTAGGTCCAACCTAACAAAACTTGCCTAAACAACAACCCGACTACGAGCACGGTATCCTTACAACTTCTACTAAAGCCTTACAACATCCATCTGGAGTCCAACTCTTCCAAGAACTGAGCACCAGTTCTCCAATGCAAACCCTCTATGGTTCCGAAACTCTCGCCACCAGAACGAACTACACAAAACACACTTATGTGCACAACTCTCAACCTTCCTTTAGAAATCCAAGACTAACAGGTGCTTTCCAAAAGGCAACACTAACTTCTCGCAGAGATACAATCAACCAAAGGTACACCAAAAGTTCCATCTCCACACGATACTCGAAGCTGCGGCAACCTTGCTCTACTAAAGCATGACAATGCCAAACCGAACTTACTTTATACCAAGACCCTACCAAGTGTACTTTACACACAAGGCAACCAACTCATCTCATCTCATAAGCACCCAACTCATCTCATGAGCATCCAACTGTAACGACCCAGGTTTTTCTTCCCGGTCTTCCAGGTATGCCCTAGGGGTAATTTGGTAATTTGGTCGGGCCGTCAGGGTCGTTTGTGTCTTTTCCAGTTACTAAAATTATTGGATGGTTTTTGTAGGTTTTTGGAAGGGTTTGTGGTTTGGTTTGAGCAAGGTTTGGTGCAAAAAGTAAAAGAAAGGAGAAAATGTGTTGCAGCTGGGTTTTGAACCCGGGTCTCCAGGGAAGCTTGTGGGGATGCGTGCCAGATGAGCTATTGAGAGCTCTTGTTGTTCTTTCTGCATCACATCTTAGTTAACCTTGGATTTTGGAGTTTTGGTGCATTTGGTTAAATGAAATAGAATTAGGTTTATTCCATCTTCTTCTCCAAATCCCATCTTGGCCGCACAAGCTCTCCCTCTCCTTAGCCTTTGCCGATTCTTCTTCCCTTGCATCTCCTTGGGTTCGATCATCATCATTCCGGGTAAGTCTTCATCCTCTTCATCTCCTCATTTGGTTTTTGATGCTGGCCGAAGGTAAGATGTAGAGTGTTGTGTGTGTTTGTGTTGATTGCAGCCAGCCGAGAGAAGCAGCCATCATCGCCGTCCAGCTCGCCCAGATCTGTTGAAGCAGCCCCTGCCGCACGCCAGGCCGGACAGCAGCTTCGCCAGATCCACCGTCGCAGACCTCCCGCACGCCATCGCTCTCCAGGTCGCCCAGATCCGTTGAGCAGCCCCTGCCGTCGCACCAGATCGCCCAGATCTGTTGAAGCAGCCCTCCCGCACGCCATCGCCGCGGATCGTGCGGATCGCGCCAAAGAAGAGACGCCAGACGCCAGCGCCAGCGCGCGCCGCCGCCTGCGCCGCCGCTTCGCGCAGCCCAGCCAGCGTCGTCCGCGTCGCTGCTCGCAGCACACTGCTGCCGCGCGCTTCCGCGTACGCTTCGCCCGCGCGCGTAGCTGCGGCAATAAGAAACAGTCGTGCGTTGCGCGTGCAGCGCCTGCAAGCGCCCCCCGGCGTGCATCCGTCCGTGCGCGCCGCGCCGCCACCTGCCCGTGCCAGGTGCGCGCACACAGCCGCGCGCCCGCTGCCACTGCCGCCGCTGCCGCCAGCCTCCAAGCTCGTGTCGCGTGTGCGCGTGAGTCCCCGAGCCGAGCTTGTTGTTCTATTGTTGTTTAGACGTTTTAGATGCTGATTATTATTGGTTTGCTAGGTTCCCGCCGCTAGCTCGGGATTGTTCCGCACTTAGGATTTGTGTGTAGAAGCCTCCCCACCAAGGTAAGGATTTCTTACCGAGTTGTGTGGGCCTGCGGTATATTTGTGATTGTTGTTTTGTATGCCCGTGTATGATTACTAGCATGTTTAGCCCTAGGTGCTCGTGCAATTCTCGACCGGCATGAACTCTTGTATTGTTTCTCATGTTAGCCCATGCTAGGTTGTCCGCTCGCATGCTCATATTCATTCTTGTTCAGTAGTACCATGCTAGGTCTGCTTTGTATTCTTTCGAGCACGTATTGGATTGTTTGCCGATTGTTAAGGCAGGTTAGAATTCGTGTAGATAGCATCATCCGCCCGATGCATAAAGTATCTTGCATCTATGGCAAGGACGTTCGAGACGCTTCTCCGTCCTTGGACCCCGTGAGGGATTAGCTATCCCAACCGGTAGGCCCCCGCAATCTTGGGTGAGGGTGGTAGTCTAAGCGATACCCCAACGGTCGGGATGATGACTTGGCAATGCCTAGTCCCCGGCAACCGCACGCCCTCGGCGTGTTCGGCAAGTAGCCCTTGATTGCCACTGTTAAGGTAAGGACGGCTTCTGGTGTAAGCCTACCAGACCCGCCTCCTTAGCCTCAAAGTGCGGTGGTACAGCCGACATAGTTCACGTGTCCGTGTCTCACACCCCTATGTCGCTGACACCGATCCGGAGATTTAGTTAGGCGTGGTATCCGGATATGGGCGACTTGCCACTAGACCCGGCACCCCCATAGTTCAGTAGAAGCACGCGGTGCATGCTTACGCTCATTACTGGCGTCGACCGGAGAGCTCCTCGGGATCTTGAGCCAGTGCACCTTTCGTGATCGATCGTAGACAGTGCCGAGGCCGGACTTGTTCCCGTATAGCGCGTTTAGTGTGTTGTGGTATTTCCGGACTAAGACCACGAGTTGGCATCCGAGGTCCAAGTGTGGACTTAGCTATGTGCTCCGCTCGTGTTTGTACTCATAGCTTGCATACATTCTTCTAGATGATCATGTATATCGTATTGTACCCCGGTTGGGGATTCTTACTGGGTAATTCGTTACTCACCCTTATTCTCGTGGTTTTCCACAGAAATCAAGGCGGGAGACAGGATGGTGAAGGAGGAGCTGTGATCATGGAATCTCGCTTGTCATCTCGACTATTTTATTTTATCATGACTCTTGACTTTTGTTATTTCCCCTGAATGCATGTAGACGGGCACAGAGCCCTAGGATGTTTTCTTACGTTTTATGGATTCCAAGATATTTGCACTTGTGGATTGTTTTAATGGTTTAAATAAATCTCTGATCGAGTATGCTTTTAGAAATGTATGTTTTGGTTGTTGAATGTTTCTGCTTTTACTTGGAATCCGAAATGTGTTTTTCATAATGTCTTCTATTTTCAATACATGCATTGGGGTAAAGGCCATTTAGAGCCCCTTTTGGTCCGGTCTTTACATTGGTATCGAGCCAGTTCATAGATTCTCAGAGACCGACCTTTTGTTGTAGGTCGTTTTTCCATGATCATCAGCACTCCGACAGTCATCAGGTACGCCTAGGTTTACTATTTGTTGTTGAAAAAGGGTTAAGAATTTACAATACCTATCATCTAGTGTATGCCTTGTTTGGTGTTGTGGAGTGGTGACAGTGTGTTTTTGATTCGTTGTTGGTTTGGATGTAGATCGCCAAAGATGCTACCACCCGTGCATCGGAGAGGAGGTTCGAGAGCGGTCGAGGTATCGTGGATCGGATCTCGATCATCGCAGGACATCGTCCCAAGCCGAGATCGATGGCATTCCACCAGCAGCTCCTCCTGTTACGCCTAGAGCGGGCGTTGAGGCGATCGAGCGCCGTGAGATCGCTCCCCGGAGCAGAGTTTGCTTGAGTCTATGAGGGCTTTTATGGTCGCATGTTGAGTGACCAGAGGGCGAGACCTGTGCCTTGCTTGCAAACAAGTAGCGGAAGAGTCCCGAGCCCAAATCGAGCAAATGACTCGATTGGTTCAAAGAGAGCTCGGTAGCACCTCCACTCCTCAGAGCAAGTAGCCCCAGAGGCGGATATGGCGAGAGTGTGCCGAGGAATTGGGTAGGTGGTCAAGGATTTTGTGAAGTGGAAGCTCGAGAAGTTTGATGCCACCGGAGATGCGTTAGCGGCGGCCAGTGTGATTGCCCATTTGGAGTACACCTTCCCGATCATGGTGTGCCCCGATATTCAGAGGCCGAGGTGTGCGGCTCATGTGCCGGGAGGCACAATGAGATGGTGGTGGGAATCCACCTTGAGCGAGAGACCACCGGGTCTCCACCCGCTACTTGGGAGTTCTTCAAGGCCGAGTTCAAGGTAAAGTTCATCGCTGATGAGGCTCAAGAGAAGATGGTGGAGCTCTTCCGTAACCTCGAAGCGGGGTTCGATTCCATTGAGGATTATGAGCGCAAGTTCTCGTGAGTATGGATATTTTGCTCCTCGCTTGATTGCCACCCCGAGTGAAGATTCGGAAGTTCATATCCGGATTGAGGCGGTGTTTCACAGATGTCGTGGCTCGTGCCCACGACACTTATGCTAGGGCCATGCCCAGCTTGGCCACGATCTATAATGGGAAGTATCCTGCTTTGCGAGCGGGTGGTTGCCGCCTCTGCTCGGCGTCCCTGCTCCACCGCGGTGGGGGCGAAGAGAAAGTTTGAGTTTAGGGGCGGCGGCGGCGCGCCGCCAAGGGCGCTTTCAAAACCGGATCGGATAGGGCCCCGATCCGCTTTCACCTCGCCAGGCGGGCGGTCCCGAGCGTGTTCCTCGCTTGTGCTTCTTGCGGGAGGACCCACACCGGAGCTTGCGATGCACAGCCCCGCAGTGTGTTTTCGTTGTGGTAAGGAGGGACATATGATCCGTTTCGCCCTCGGCCAGTAGCAGCAGCAGGTCGGGTGTTTGCTACGACCGTCAGAGGCCGAGCGCATTTGATGCCGCTGGCGGCGTGCGCTTCTTGTTTTAGATCACCGCGCATTTGTCTTGTTTGATTCTCGTTCCTACGCATTCATTTGTATCGTGTTGTTTGGCCGAGCATGCTAAGTTGAGACTAGAGCCTCTAGGTTTTGAGTTATCTCGCTGCAACTCCTTCGGGAGTTAGTATGTTAGCTAGAGATAAGATTAAGGATGGCCGGATCGAGATATCCGGAGAGTTGCTTAGTAGCCACACTCATAGTTCTACCTATGAGTGGTTTTGATGTGATTCTTGGTATGGAGTGGTTAGTCGCTAACCACGCGTTGATTGACCGCCACCGGGAAGGAAGTAGTGTTCAGCCGCCAGTCGCCCAACTTTTAGTTTCGTGGAGTCCAGGTGGAGTTTGCCCGCCAATGGTGTCACCGTGAAAGCTCGTCGCTTGCTAGCTCATGGAGCTTGGGGTTACCTAGCCAAGTTGTTCGTGGGGGAGCCGTCCCTCTTGCCGATCGTCGATCAAAGTGCCGGCCGTGCAGAGTTCGCGGATGTGTTTCTGAGGAGTTACCGGGGTTGCCCCAAAGAGAGAGGTTGACTTCATTATTGAGCTCGAGCCGTGACCCTCCCTATCTCGAAGGCTCCGTGACGCATGGCGCCAGTGAGTTAAAGGAACTAAAGATTCGATTCAGCAGAGATGTTAGACCGAGGGTTCATCCGTCCGAGTGTGTCCCCGTGGGAGCACCGGGCCTGTTTGTGAAAAAGAAGGATGGTTCTATGCGCTTATGTATCGATTATCGCGAGCTTAATAAGGTGACGGTGTGTAAAGACCCGACCCAAAAGGGGCTCTAAATGGGCCTTTACCCCAATGCATGTAGTGAAAATAAAAGACATTATGAAAAATACATTTCGGATTCCAAGTAAAAACAGAAACATTCAACAACCAAAACATACATTTCTAAAAGCACACTCTGATCAGAGATTTATTTAAACCATTAAAAATCCACAAGTACCAATATGCTGGAATCCATAAACGTAAGAAAACATCCTGGGGCTCTGTGCCCGTCTACATGCATTCAGGGGAAATAGTAAAAAGTGAAGAGTCATAATAATTAAAATAAAACAATCGAGATGATGAAAGAGTTCCATGATCATAGCTCCTCCTTCACCATCCTGTCTCCCGCCTTGATTACCTGTGGAAAACCACAGAATAAGGGTGAGTAACGAATTACCCAGTAAGAATCCCCAACCGGGGTACAATACGATATACATGATCATCTAGAAGAATGTATGCAAGCTATGAGAACAAACACAGAGCGGAGCACATAGCTAAGTCCACACTTGGACCTCGGATGCCATCTCAGGGTCTTAGTCCGGAAATACCACAACACACTAAACGCACTATACGGAACAAGTCCCGCCTCGGCCGCCTCGACGACGATACGAAAGGTGCACTCGCTCAAGATCCCGAGGAGCTCTCCGATCGGCGCCAGAATGAGCGTAAGGATGCACCGCGTGCTTCTACAGACTATGGGGTGCCGGGTCTAGTGGCAAGCCGCCCATATCCGGATACCACGCCTAACTAAATCTCTCGGATCGGTGTCACCGACATAGGGTGTGAGACTGACACGCGAACTATGTCACCTGTACCACCGCACTGAGGCTAAGGAACGGGTCATGGTAGGCTTACACCAGAAGCCGCCCTTACCTTATCGGTGGCAATCAAGGGCTCTACCGCCGAACACGCCGAGGACGTGCGGCCGCCGGGGACTAGGCATTGCCAAGTCATCATCCCGACCATTGGGGCATCGCTTAGACTACCACCCTCACCCAAGATTGCGGGGCCTACCGGTTGGGATAGCTAATCCCTCACGGGGTCAAGGATCGGAGAATCTGTCTCAATCGTCCTTGCCATAGATGCAAGATACTTTATGCATCGGGCCCTGGATGATGCAATCTACCCGAATTCTAAACCTTAACAATAATAACGATTCAATCAATGCACCCAATACGTGCTCATCGGATACAAAGAACCTAGCATGATACTACGAAGCAAGAACAGATATCGAACATGCTAGAACAGAACAACCTAGCATGGACTAACATGAGAAACAATACAAGAGATCATGCCATCAGAATTGAATGCAGAGCACCTAGAGATAAACATGCTAGTAATCATACACAGCATACAAAACAACAATCACAAATATACCGCAGGTCCACACAACCCCTGGTAAGAAATCCTTACCTTGGTCGGAAAGACTTTTACACACAAATCCTAAGTCATGCGGAACAATCCCGAGCTAGCGGCGGAACCTAGCAAACCAACAATAATCGGCATCTAAAATATCTAAACAACAATAGAACAGCAAGCTCGGCTCGGGGAACTCACGCGCGCGCGACGACACGAGCTTGGGGCCGCCGCAAGCTCGCTCGGCAAAGGCGGGCGCTGGCCGCTACTACCGGCACGCAGGGACACGCTACCGGCTGTGTGGCGCTGCACGCACGCAACGGACACGCACCGCTGCGCTACCCGCACGATAAGCAGGACACGCGCGCTGGCGAGCGCGCGACGACGGCGCGCGCGGGCGCCGGGCGTTCGGCGCGAAGGCGCGCGACGAGCAACTTCAGCGAGGACGCGCGCGCGCGCGAATGTCCGAGCGGCGGCGCGCGCGGCGAGCGGCTCGCAAAGCGGACACGGCGAGGGCGTCGCGGCGATCGGCCGGACGTCTTGGCGCTGCGCGAGACCTCTCGGCGTCGCGGCGACGGCGATCTCGCTGCTGGGCGAACGGCGAGGCCGCCGCGAACAGTGTCCGGCGTCGCGACAGAGCCGCTCGACCGATCTGGGCGTCGCGACGACAGAGCCGCTCGACCGATCCGGGCGTCGCGACAGAGCCGCTCGACCGATCTGGGCGTCTGGAGCTGGGTGGGATGATGGTCGCTCCTCTCGGCCGGGCCGCACAACACACACACACACACACAACCCCTTTTTCTTACATTCGGCCAACAAACACCCAAATGAGAAGATGAAGAAGACGAAGACTTACCCGGAATGATGATGATCGAACCCAAGGAGATGCAAGGATGAAGAACTCGGCAAGGCTATGGAGATGGAGAGCTTGGGCGGCCAAGAGATGTTTTGGAGAAGGAGATGAAATAACCTATTTCTATTTCATTTAACCAAATGCACCAAAACTCCAAAATCCAAGGTTAACTAAGATGTGATGCAGAAAAGAGTAACAAGAGCACCTAATGGCTCATATGGCACACCTCTCTACAAGCTTCCCAGAGACCCGGTTCAAACCCCTACTGCAAAGACAAATCCCTTTATTTTTACTTTTGCAACAAACCTTGCTCAAACCAAACCACAAACCCCCAAAAAAACCTACAAAAACCATCCAATAATTTTAGTAATCGAAAAACACAAACGACCACTGACGGCCCGACCAAATTACCAAATTACCCCTAGGGCATACCGAAAGACCGGGAAGAAAAACCGGGTCGTTACAATATTCCCTCCTTTTTATGACTTTCGTCCTCGAAAGTCCTTAAGACAAAACACTCGGGGTAATGCAACCTCATCTCGTCTTCCCGCTCCCAAGTGGCCTCCTCGAATCCCGACTCCTCCACCAACCTTTACCAAACGAATCTCGCGATTACGCAACGCCTTGGTCTCAAAGGCAAGGATCCTCACCGCTTTTCCTCGAAGTTCAAATCCTCATTCACCGCAAAGGCTCAAAGTCCACAATGTGCGACGGTCCGCACATCTTGCCTCAACATCGATACATGAAAAACAATACAAGAGATCATGCCATCGTGAATTGAACAGAGCACCTAGAGATAAACATGCTAGTAATCATACACAGCATACAAAACAACAATCACAAATATACCGCAGGTCCACACAACCCCTGCAGAAGAAATCCTTACCTTGGTCTCCAAGACTTTTACACACAAATCCTAAGTCTGCGGAACAATCCCGAGCTAGCGAGCGGAACCTAGCAAACCAACAATAATCAGCATCTAAAATATCTAAACAACAATAGAACAGCAAGCTCGGCTCGGGAACTCACGCGCGCGCGACGACACGAGCTTGGGGTCCGCCGCAAGCCGCTCGGCAAGGCCGGGCGCTGGCTGCGCTACCGCACGCAGCAGGACACGCTACCGGCCGTATACTGCCGCACGCACGGACACGCACCGCCGCGCTACCGCACGACAAGCGGGACACGCGCGCGCGGGCGAGCGTCTCGACGGCGCGCGCGCGCGCCGGCGTCTCGGGCGAAGGCGCGCGACGAGCAACTTCGGCAGGGACGCGCGCGCGCGCGAATGTCTGAGCGGCGCGCGGCGAAGCGCGCTCGGCAAGCGGACACGGCGAGGGCGTCGCGAGCGATCGGCCGGACGCGCCGCTTTGCGCTGGCGAGGACCTCTCGGCGTCGGCGAGCGATCGGGCGATCTGCTGGCTGGGCGAACGGCGAGGCTGGCTGCGAATGTGTCCGCGTGCGCGACGAGCCGCTCGACCGTCCGGGCGTCGCGACAGAGCCGCTCGACCGATCCGGGCGTCTGCGACAGAGCTGCTCGACCGATCCGGGCGTCTGAGCTGGTGGGGATGATGATGGTCGCTCCTCTCCGGGCCGCACAACACACACACACACACACCCCTTTTTCTTACATTCGGCCAACAAACACCCAAATGAGAAGATGAAGAAGACGAAGACTTACCCGGAATGATGATGATCGAACCCAAGGAGATGCAAGGATGAAGAACTCGGCAAGGCTATGGAGATGGAGAGCTTGGGCGGCCAAGAGATGTTTTGGAGAAGGAGATGAAATAGCCTATTTCTATTTCATTTAACCAAATGCACCAAAACTCCAAAAATCCAAGGTTAACTAAGATGTGATGCAGAAAGAGTAACAAGAGCACCTAATGGCTCATATGGCACACCTCTCTACAAGCTTCCCGGAGACCTGGTTCAAACCCCACTGCAAAAGACAAATCCCTTTATTTTTACTTTTGCAACAAACCTTGCTCAAACCAAACCACAAACCCCTCCAAAACCTACAAAAACCATCCAATAATTTTAGTAATCGAAAAGACACAAACGACCACGACGGCCCGACCAAATTACCAAATTACCCCTAGGGCATACCTGGAAGACCGGGAAGAAAAACCTGGGTCGTTACACGGTGAAGAATAAGTACCCGTTGCCCCGTATTGATGACTTGTTTGATCGCCTTCGGAGCTTCCGTGTTCTCCAAGATAGATTTGAGATCCGGTTACCATCGATTATGGATCGTGGATGCCGACATTCCTAAGACGGCTTTCGTGTCTAGATATGGTCACTATGAGTTTGTGGTCATGTCGCTTGGATTGACCAATGCCCCACCGTTCATGGACATGATGGATAGGGTGTTCAAATCATTTTTGGACAAAGATCGTCATCGTGTTCATTGACGATATTCCGATTTATTCGAGGTCTAAAGAAGACCATGCAGAGCATCCGAGGCGAGTATTGGCGGCCTTGAGGGAAACCCAACTTTATGCGAAGTTTTCCAAATGTGATTTCTGGTTGGAGCAGGTGGCCTTCCTAGGCCACGTGGTTTCGAGAGATGGTATAGCCGTGGACCCCGCGAAGATTGAGGCCGTGAGTTCATGGGCCAAGCCGACTTCGATTCTTAGAGATTCGCAGCTTTTCTGGGTTTGGCAGTTACTACCGTCCGGTTCGTCAAGGACTTTTCGGCTTTAGCCTCGCCTCACTCGTCGGACGAGGAAGGGTGTCGAGTTTGTTTGGGACAAAGAGGTGTGATGAGAGCTTTGCCGTGCTCAAGCGTAGTTTGACTTCAAAGACTGTGTTGGCATCCGGAGGGGACAGTGGTTTCGTGGTCTACAAAGTGATGCTTCCAAGTTTGGATTAGGTTGTGTGTTGATGCAAAGACGGAAGGTCATTGCCTATGCTTCCCGTCACCGGCCGTATGAGCGAGAACTACCCGACTCATGATATGGAGTTGGCGGCAGCGGGTGTTTGCAATCAAGATTTGGAGGCATTACCGTATATGGTGAGCGGATTCGAGATGTTTACCGATCACCGTGAGCCTCAAGTATCTGCTTACTCGTAAGGAGTTGAATATGAGGCGAGAGGAGATGGTTAGAGTTGGTAAAGGATTATGATCATGAGATTTTGTACCATCCGGTAAAGCCAATGTAGTGGCCGATGCTTTGAGTAGAAAGACGTCGCACTCTGCGGCGTTGTTGAGTTCCCACCCATTTGCGGAGAGAGTTCGAGCGGGCCGAGGTTGCGATGTTGTTGGGTGAGGTTACCGCTGTGGTAGCTCGATTGATCGCTCACCGCCGATTAGGCAAATGGATTATAAATGGCCAGGGCTGGGTGACCCCGCACTTAAGAGATTGGTTGACAGAGTTAGTGCCGACGGTGACTTTGACTTTGTATATTCACCGCATGGTGGGTTGACTTATAGAGGCCGGTTGTGCGTTCCGGATATTGCGGTGTTGCGAGCAGAGTTGCTCTCTGAGGCCCACAGCCCCCTTTTTGCTTGGCACCACTGGGGTACCAAGATGTATCAGACCTCAGCGCACCTTCCGGTGGATGGGAATGAAGAGAGATGTGGCAGAGTTCGTCACCCGGTGTCTCACTTGTCGCCAAGTGAAGGCACCTGCAGCAAGCCACCGGTTTGTTGCAACCACCGAGTGTGCCCTAGTGGAAATGGGAAGAGATCTCCATGGACTTTATCTCTGGTTTGCCAAGGACTCAGGAAGTTCTCTCGGATCCGGGTGATAGTCGATCGGTTGACCAAGAGCGCACACTTCATTCCCGGTAGAGACACTTATACCGTGGAAACAATGAAGCGCAGCTTGTTTTTGGAGCGATCATTCGTTACCATGGTGTGCCTGTGAGGATTGTGTTCGATCGTGACTCGCGGTTCACTTCTCGCTTCGGAGAGCGCTCCGTATGGGTTTGGGCACAGAGTGCGCCAAAGATGACTTTTCACCCTCGCACGGATGGTCGATCGAGAGAGTGAATCGATTCTCGAGGATATGTTGAGGGCTTGTGTGTTGGATTTCCCGTGCGCTTGGGACCATGATCAGACTTGATGGAGTTTGCCTATAACAACGATTACGATCGACGATCGAGATGGCTCCATTCGAGGCATTGTATGGTAAGCGTTGTCGGTCCCCGTGTTCGGGAAGAGGTTGGTGATAGACGTGTTTTGGGTCCCGAGTTGTCGCAGCTTGACCAATGGTGCAAAGTCACGTAAGATTAGAGCTCGTATGTTGACAAATCGTGAGCAGTAGAGAGAAGAGTTACGCCGATGTTCGCGTCGAGATTTAGAGTTTGAGGTTGGTCGGCATGTGTTCCTTAAGGTTGCTCCGATGCGAGGTGTTCTCGAGGTTTGGTAAGCGTGGGAAGTTGAGTCCCCGCTTTGTTGGTCCGTTTGAGATCCTAGAGAGGATTGGCAGAGTTGCTTACCGGTTGGCCCTTCCTCCGTCACTATCATGCATATAGTGTTTTTCATGTATCGATGTTGAGGCAAGATGTGCCGCACTGCGTCGCACATTGTGGACTTTGAGCCTTTGCAACCGAATGAGGATTTGAACTTCGAGGAGAAGCCGGTGAGGATCCTTGCCTTTGAGACCAAGACGTTGCGTAATCGCGAGATTCGCTTGGTAAAGGTTCACCGGAAGAATCGGGGTTCGAGGAAGCCACTTGGGAGCGGGAAGACGAGATGAGGTCGCATTACCCTCTGAGCTATTTCTGTTTTAAGGACTTTCGAGGACGAAAGTCATAAAAAGGAGGGAATATTGTAACGACCGTGTGTTTTTCTTCTCGGTCTTCCGTATGCCCTAGGGGTAATTTGGTAATTTGGTCGGGCCGCCGTGGTCGTTTGTGTCTTTTTCCTTACTAAAATTATTGGATGGTTTTTGTAGGTTTTTGGAAGGGTTTGTGGTTTGGTTTGAGCAAGGTTTGGTGCAAAAAGTAAAAGAAAGGAGAAAATGTGTTGCAGCTGGGTTTTGAACCCGGGTCTCCAGGGAAGCTTGTGGGGATGCGTGCGAGATGAGCTATTGAGAGCTCTTGTTGTTCTTTCTGCATCACATCTTAGTTAACCTTGGATTTTGGAGTTTTGGTGCATTTGGTTAAATGAAATAGAATTAGGTTTATTCCATCTTCATCTCCAAATCCCCTTGGCCGCACAAGCTCTCCCTCTCCTTAGCCTTTGCCGATTCTTCTTCCCTTGCATCTCCTTGGGTTCGATCATCATCATTCCGGGTAAGTCTTCATCCTCTTCATCTCCTCATTTGGTTTTTGATGCTGGCCGAAGGTAAGATGTAGAGTGTTGTGTGTGTTTGTGTTGATTGCAGCCAGCCGAGAGAAGCAGCCATCATCGCCGTCCAGCTCGCCCAGATCTGTTGAAGCGGCCCTGCCGCCGCGCCAAAGCGGGACAGCGGCTTTTCGCCAGATCCACCGTCGCCGAACCTCCCGCGACGCCATCGCTCTCCGTGTCGCCCAGATCCGTTGGCGGCCCTGCCCGCCGCACGATCTGTTGAAGCAGCCCTCCCGCGCGCCATCGCTCGCGATCGTGCGAATCGCGCCAAAGAAGCGACGCCAGACGCCAGCGCCGCGCGCGCTTCGCCCAAGCCGCTGCTCGCCACGCGCGCCAGCCCGCGTCCGCGTCGCTGTCGCGCGCACCGATGCCGCGCGCGCCTTCGCCCAGACGCTTCGCCGCGTCCTGCCGTCTGGCAACCGTGCGTGCCGCGCCAGCCACAAGCGTCCCTTCCGTGCATCCGTGCCGTGCCGTGCGGCAGCCAGCGGCCAGCGCCCGGCCCTCACCGTGCGGTAGCGCGCCAGCGCGCCGCGCCACTGCGCTGCCGGCTCCCGGCAGCTCCAAGCTCGTGTCGCCGTGCCGTGTGTGAGTCCCCCGAGCCGAGCTTGCTGTTCTATTGTTGTTTAGACGTTTTAGATGCGATTATTATTGGTTTGCTAGGTTCCCGCCGCTAGCTCGGGATTGTTCCGCAGCTTAGGATTTGTGTGTAGAAGCCTCCCGACCAAGGTAAGGATTTCATACCGAGTTGTGTGGGCCTGCGGTATATTTGTGATTGTTGTTTTGTATGCCCGTGTATGATTACTAGCATGTTTAGCCCTAGGTGCTCGCTTGAATTCTGATCGGCATGAACTCTTGTATTGTTTCTCATGTTAGCCCATGCTAGGTTGTTCCGCTCGCATGCTCATATTCATTCTTGTTCAGTAGTACCATGCTAGGTCTGCTTTGTATTCTTTCGAGCACGTATTGGATTGTTTGCTTTGATTGTTAAGGCGAGTTAGAATTCGGTGTAGATAGCATCATCCGGGCCCGATGCATAAAGTATCTTGCATCTATGGCAAGGACGTTCGAGACGAGCTCTCGCCCTTGGACCCGTGAGGGATTAGCTATCCCAACCGTGGCCCCGCAATCTTGGGTGAGGTGGTAGTCTAAGCGATACCCCAACGGTCGGGATGATGACTTGGCAATGCCTAGTCCCCTGCAAACGCACGCCCTCGGCGTGTTCGGCAAGAGCCCTGATTGCCACTGTTAAGGTAAGGACGGCTTCTGGTGTAAGCCTACGGACCCGTTCCTTAGCCTCAAAGTGCGGTGGTACAGTGACATAGTTCACGTGTCCGTGTCTCACACCCCTATGTCGGTGACACCGATCCGTAGATTTAGTTAGGCGTGGTATCCGGATATGGGTAGCTTGCCACTAGACCCGGCACTTCATAGTCCAGTAGAAGCACGCGGTGCATGCTTACGCTCATTACAAATCGTCGACGGAGAGCTCCTCGGGATCTTGAGCCAGATGCACCTTTCGTGACGATCGTAGAGAGGCAGCCGAGGCCGGGACTTGTTCCCGTATAGCGCGTTTAGTGTGTTGTGGTATTTCTGGACTAAGACCACGAGTTGGCATCCGAGGTCCAAGTGTGGACTTAGCTATGTGCTCCGCTCTGTGTTTGTACTCATAGCTTGCATACATTCTTCTAGATGATCATGTATATCGTATTGTACCCGGTTGGGGATTCTTCTTTGGTAATTCGTTACTCACCCTTATTCTGTGGTTTTCCACAGAAATCAAGGCGAGACAGGATGGTCAAGGAGGAGCCGTGATCATGGAATCCTGCTGTCATCTCTCTCGACTATTTTATTTTATCATGACTCTTGACTTTTGTTATTTCCCTGAATGCATGTAGACGGGCACAGAGCCCCGGATGTTTTCTTACGTTTTATGGATTCCAAAGATATTTGCACTTGTGGATTGTTTTAATGGTTTAAATAAATCTCTGATCAGAGTATGCTTTTAGAAATGTATGTTTTGGTTGTTGAATGTTTCTGTTTTTACTTGGAATCCGAAATGTGTTTTTCATAATGTCTTCTATTTTCAATACATGCATTGGGGTAAAGGCCATTTAGAGCCCCTTTTGGGCCTGGTCTTTACAGTCAACTCATCTCAAAAGCATCCAACTCACGACCCCTCAGCTGTGCCAACTCGCATCTACGATGCTCAACACTCCTCAGATTTAAGCACTCTAAGGTAGTTGACCGCACTACCAACCACAAAGATCTCTTGGCCTTAACACTAGCGTGAGACTCACGCGCACTAACACTTACCAACCTTCAACTTGCTGACGCACTCTTACCCCGGTAACACTGGGAAGAGGCTCCGGCTCCTCGCGAACATCCTTTCACTTGTAGTCCTACGACTACCACTGAACTAGCTCTCTTGCACGACCTAAACAGGTGCAACTGCCTCAAACAGATCCAAAGGCTAAAGGAGTGTGCTGAACTCCGGACGGGATATAGATACATCTGCTATACCCATGCCAAACTCAGGCCTGAACCAGACTTAGTGCCAAAGCGGCACACCAACCAATGCACCTCAAGTGCCACTACTACCAAATCCACCTCTTACTACAAATGGGGCCAACAAGGTCACAACCTCAAGTTGCAAAAACTAAGGCTAGGAATACAAGGGCTCAAAACTCAGACAACCCTGACTATGACATCTCATCTAACTGAAGTCTCACGGCCTACTCTTGCATCTCCACCTGATGCTCACCAAAACTCTGGCCGGCTCTCTCAACATGCAGCAGCTAGCCCTACTCTAGGGCTCACCAAAAGAAGAGTGCTCAACTCTATTAAACAACTAGGAAACCACCAACGGATCAAGTCCGATGGGTACACTGCTCGCTGCACCCTTGACCACAGAATTCCGACTTACTGGCTACAAAACAACAACATATACAAGAGCACAAAGATGTCTCTACCTCGTCCACGAAGGCCACTAACTCTGCAGCTACTCTCTCGGCGATCAAACAATCTGCTAAGGTTCAAGATCCACACCTGAACCACCCAGGCTAGCCCCCACTGGGACCTGCTCCACAAGCATCAACATGAGCAAAAGCCAAAGCTAACTCCTCTCTTGGAGTGGTACTCCAGGGAAAAACGCCTCCACCCTCTTTCTAGGGGAAAACTAACAACTGGGCCACACCACAAGGGCCTACAGGAGTCTAATCTCTACCTCCCTCTGGGACGATGTCCCAGCGGTATCTGAATCTATCTGGATAGCCTGACAAGCTGCTATCATACTTCTTACACTGAGGGAAGTTGGCATGATGGTGCGCTGAACCCAAACCAACAACGAGTCTGAACCTGCTCGTCTCCGCTCCACAACACTACACAAGGCATACACTAGAAGAATAGTATTGTAAATTCTTAACCCTTTTCTAAAAATAGTAAACTTAGGCGTACCTGATGACTGTCGGAGTGCTGGTGATCACGGGAAAGACGACCTACAATAAGAGGTCAGTCTACAGAATCTATGACTCTGAGCTCTGATACCAACTGTAAAGACCCGACCCAAAAGGGGCTCTAAATGGGCCTTTACCCCAATGCATGCATTCAAAGTAAAGGACGATATGCAATTATAATTTCAGATTCCAATTAAAACTTAAAACATTCAAACATTCAAACAGAAATCAATACAGTTTGCTGAAACCTGTTCCTGTCTCCAAGCACCTGTTTCAGAACAAATACATTTCCAAAGTTTACTCTAATCAGAGATTTGTTAAAATCATTCAAAAACTTCCCATATACAACAATGCTGGAATCCACAAAACATTTAGAAAACATCCTAGGGCTCCGTGCCCGGCTACATGCATTCAGGGGAAAATAAAAAGACAAGAGTCATAGTATAAAAAAGTCAAAGACGACAGTAGGGTTCCCATGATCACAGCTCCTCCTTCAGCCATCCTGTCTCGCACCTTGGTTACCTATGGAAAACCACAAAATAAGGGTGAGTAACGAATTACTCAGTAAGAATCCCCAACCGGGGTACAATACGATATACATGGTCATCTAGATGAATGTATGCAAGCTATGAATATAAACATAGAATACAGCACATAGCTTAAATCCACATAAAATCTTCGGATGCCAACTCAGGGTCTTAGTCTGGAATAATCCACACCACACAATACGCCCTATACGAGAAACAAGTCCCTCCTCGGCCTGCTCTCTCGCCGATACGAAAAGGTGCACTCGCTCACAATCTTGAGGAGCTCTCCACGGCGCCAGTAATGAGCGTCTGCACGCGCACCACATG
Source organism: Sicyos edulis (assembly GCA_036507275.1). Taxonomy (NCBI): domain Eukaryota; kingdom Viridiplantae; phylum Streptophyta; class Magnoliopsida; order Cucurbitales; family Cucurbitaceae; genus Sicyos; species Sicyos edulis. The sequence goes on along the minus strand of CM071854.1, from coordinate 23,116,128 downwards.
CTACTTGCAACTCGGGGTTGTCGGGTCTAGTGGCAAGTCGCCTGTGTCCATCCACCATGCCTAACTAAATCTCGGATCGGTATCACTGACATAGGGGTGTGAGACCTGGAGACGTGAACTATGTCAGCCTGAACCACCGCACCTAAGGCTAAGGAATCGGTCGTGGTAGGCTCACACCAGGAAGCCGTCCTTGCAATAACAGGTGGCAATCAAGGGCTACGGCCGAACACGCTCAGGACGTGCCAGCTTCCGGGGACGAGGCAATGCCAAGTCATCATCCCGACCGTTGGGGCATCGCGCAGACTACCACCCTCACCCAAGATTGTAGGGCCTACTGGTCGGGTTAGCTAAACCCTCACGGGGTCCAGGACGAGTACTACCTCGTGCGTCCCCCGCCATGGATGCAAGATACTTTATGCATTCGGGCCCGGATGATGCTACCTACCTACACTCTAATCTATCATATCAATGACATACAATCCATTACAATCCAATACGTGCTCAACGGATACAACAAACCTAGCATGATACTACGAAATAAGAACAGATACGAGCATGCCAGAACGGAACAACCTAGCATGGACTAACATGAGAAACAACATAAGGAATCATGCCAGTCGGGAATTCAGAACAGAGCACCTAATGCTACACATTCTAATAATCATAAACAGGCATACAACAACAATCACATATAATACCGCAGGGCCCACACAACTCCGGTAAGAAATCCTTACCTTGGTCGGGAGGCTTCTACACACAAATCCTAAGATGCAGACAATCCCGAGCTAGCGAACGGGAACCTAGCAAACACAATAATAATCAATATCTATACGCCTAAAAAATACTAAAACAGCAGGCTCGGCTCGGGAGCACTCACATGGCACGGCGACGCGAGGCTAAGTCTTCTGCAGCAGTGCGGCTGGGTGAGGGCTAGCCGCGCTGCTGACGGGGACGGCGCGCTGGCTGCGTGCGGCGGGCAGCGCTGGGCACGGCACGGCGCGCGCGCGCGGCGTCGGCGTGAGACACGGGCGAGGATGCACGGGCGAGCAGCTCGGAGCGAGGGAGCGCGGACGCTGGGCGTGCTAAGCAGACGCGGATGAGCAGCTCAGGCGAGGTCACGCGCGAGGGCGATCGGCGTCGGCGCTCGCTGCTGCGCGCGAGCAGGACGGCGGGTCGCTGCTCACTGGCGTCCGACGGGCGGCCTGGTGTGCTACGACTGTGGGCGATGGCGTGCAGGGGAAATCTGGGCATGCTGCTCGGGCGATCTGGCCGGCTGGTGGGCGGATCTGGCGCTGAGCGCGCACTGGACGTCTTTGGGCGACTGCAAACAAACACACACACACACACGCGAGCACTTCCTCTTACCTTCGGCCAGCAAGAGCAACCAATCGAGATGATGAAGAGGAAGAAGACTTACCCAGAATGATGATGATCTAACCTCGGGCTGCAAAGGGAATGAAAAATCGGCAAGGGGGGGCTAGGGAGAGCTTGACTTGTGCGGCAAAAGGATGATGGAGGAGAATGACAAAAGACCTAATTTCTTTTTCATTTAACCAAATGCACCAAAACTCCAAGATCAAAGGCTAACCATAATATGACGTAGAAAGAGCAACAAGAGCTCTCCATGGCTCAACTAGCACGCATCCCCACAGGCTTTCCCAGAGACCCGGGTTCAAATCCCAGCTGCTACACGAATTCCTTTATTTTTACTTTTGCACCAACTCAAGCTCAAACCAATCCACAAAGCCTCAAAAACTTACATAAATCCATCCCATAGTTTTGTCAACTGGAAAAAGACATAAACGACCCTGACGGCCCGACCAAATTACCAAAATACCCCTAGGGCATAACTGGAAGACCGGGATGAAAACCTGGGCCGTTACACTTGGGAGGCTTGTTGGGTGTCATTGCCAATTGAGCTTCCAAGCGCTCTTGTTAATCTGTATGCATCACCTTGTACTTAAGCCGTGGTTCAAAGGAGTTTTGAATTTCAGTTTAAAAGAAGAAATCGCCCGAGTCTTCGTCTTCATCTTCTCCGATTTTCCCTTCGACTGACCGAGCTCCTCTCGCGATTTTCTCCCTCGCCGACCCCAATTCGACCGAGCTTTCCTCTCCCAATTCGAAGCCGAATCCCATCTCGAGCAGCCGAAGGTCCGAACGCCATCCCGGTAAGCTTTCTTCTCCTTCGACTTTCGTCCCCTGTTTCCGGTTTAGCCATTGCTGGCCGAGAGAAGTGAATTGTTGTGTAGGTTTCGTGCAACTAGCCAAGGGGAGACAGCCAGCACCAATTCGCCCGAGCTCGCCAGCTCAATCGCGCGCAGCAGAAAGCCAGCTCGCCCCCTCGATCGCGCGCAGAAGCCGGCTCCACCGCGCCAGATCGCCAAGCCGCGCCGCATCGCACTGCCTCGCACCGAGTCGCGCCAGCCCACGCCCCCAGCCGCCGCGCGCCACGCTCGAGCGTCTCGCGCTCTGTCATGCGCACCGCGCCCAATGCCGTGTCGCGTGTCTCATCCTGACACCCAACACGCGAGCCGAGCGTGTGAGTGCTCCCGAGCTGAGCTTATTTGTTTTGTTAAATTTAGGTTTGATTTGTAATTCTTGTTGTGCTTGTTAGGTTCCCGGTAGCTAGATCGAGTTCGTTCGCAGCTTAGGATTTCGTTTTAATCGCCTCCCGACCAAGGTAAGGATTTCTTACCGGAGTTGTGTGGACCCTGCGATATATTATGTGATTACTGACTGATTGCTTGTTTGTTTTTATTGACATGTGTAGTGATGTAACGGCCCAGGTTTTTCTTCCCGGTCTTCCAGGTATGCCCTAGGGGTATTTTGGTAATTTGGTCGGGCCGTCAGGGCCGTTTATGTCTTTTCTAGTTGCTAAAAATATTGGATGAACTTATGTAGGTTTGTGAGGCTTTGTGGAAGGGTTGAGCAAGGTTTGATGCAAAAGTAAAAATAAAAGGGAATTATGCTGCAGCTGGGGTTTGAACCCGGGTCTCCTAGAAAGCTTGTGGGGATGCGTGCCAGATGAGCTAGTGAGAGCTCTTGTTGCTCCTTCTGGGTCATTTTATGGTTAGCCTTGGATTTTGGAGTTTTGTTGTATTTGGTGAAAAGAGAAAGGAAGCTAGGTTTGCATTTCTTCTCCAACACCTCACTTTGCCGCACAAGCCGCCTCCCAAAGCAACGAATCCGCCCGGCACACAGCCAGATCCACCGTCGCCCAACCGGCCGAGCAAAGACGACGCCAACCCGCACTGCGGCTGGCCGTCGCACCACTCGCTTTGCCGCGCAGACGCCTCGACCAGCCAGTACACACCAGATCCGCCGAGGATCGCCAGACGCGCTGCCGCGACGCCCAGTGTCCGTCGCCAGATCTGTCGCCGTCGCACCGATTTGTCGCCGCCAGTCGCGGCCGAGGGAAGCCATCGCCGATCGCACCGCACTGAGCCCGTCGCGCCAAAGAAATGTCGAATCTGCCCGAGCAAAGACGCCCGCAACGCGTCGGTCACCACTGCCGCCGCCGCACACCAAGAAATGCCCAGATCCGTCCATCGCGCGCCCGCTTCGCGCAGCCCGCCGTCGCACCAAATCGCGCGCAGCACCGACGCTCGTGTCTCGCGCGCGCCGCTCGAAGCCGCCGCTTCGCCGCGACGCCCAGACGCTCGCTCGTGCTCGGCCGCTTCGCCAGCGCCGCCGCGCGCCTTCGCCCGTGGCTCGGGCTCAGCACAGTGTCATGTCATGCAGCCAAGCCCTTCCAGCGCCGCCCAGCGCCAAATTTCAGCCAGCCAGCAAGAAGATCGTGTTTCGTGTCGTCGTGTCGTGTGTGAGTGCCCTTGAGCCGAGCCTCTTGTTTTATTATATTTTTAGGGCTATGATTGTGATTTCTTTTGTGTTTGTTAGGTTCTCGTTAGCTAGCTCGGGATCGATCGCGGCGTAGGATTTTGTGTGTGTAGTTGCCTCCCGCCAAGGTAAGGATTTCTTACCGGGGTTGTGTGGACCTGCGATGTTCTATGTGATTGATGATGTATGTTTGTTTGTGATTATCGCATGTATAGTTTAGGTGCTCTGCTTACAAATTCTCGATCGCATGACTTCGTATGTTGTTCTCTCATGTTAGTCCATGCTAGGTTGTTCCGCTCGCATGCTCATATTCATTCTTGTTCTCAGTAGTACCATGCTAGGTCTGTTGTATTCTTTCGAGCACGTATTGGATTGTTTGCTGATTGTTAAGGCGAGTTTAGAATTCGGTAGATAGCATCATCCGGGCCGATGCATAAAGTATCTTGCATCTATGGCAAGGACGTTCGAGACGATTCTCCATCCTTGGACCCCGTGAGGGATTAGCTATCCCAACCGGTAGGCCCCGCAATCTTGGGTGAGGGTGGTAGTCTTAGCGATGCCCCAACGGTCGGGATGATGACTAGGCAATGCCTAGTCCCCGACAAATGCACATCCTCGGTGTGTTCGGTAGTAGCCCTTGATTGCCACTGTTAAGGTAAGGGCGGCTTCTGGTGTAAGCCTACCAGACCCGTTCCTTAGCCTCAAAGTGCGGGTGGTGCGCCGACATAGTTCACGTGTCCAAGTCTCACACCCTATGTCGGTGACACCGATCCGTAGATTTAGTTAGGCGTGGTATCCGGATATGGGCAGCTTGCCACTAGACCCGGCACCCCCATAGTGCTGTGGAAGCACGCGGTGCATGCTTACGCTCATCACAAATACCGACCGGAGAGCTCCTCGGGATCTTGAGCTAGTGTACTTTTCGTATCGTCGAGAGAGCCGAGGCCGAGACTTGTTTCTCGTATAGGCGCGTATTGTGTGGTGGATTTATTTCCGACTAAGACCCCGAGTTGGCATCCGAGGTCCAAGTGTGGACTTAAGCTATGTGCTCTATTCTGTTTTTATACTCATAGCTTGCGTACAATCTTCTAGATGATCATGTATATCGTATTGTACCCCCGGTTGGGGATTCTTACCGAGTAATTCGTTACTCACCCTTATTCTCGTGGTTTTCCACGGGTAATCAAGGCGGGAGACAGGATGGTCAAGGAGGAGCCGTGATCATGGAATCCTGCTTTGTCATCTCTCGACCATTTTATTTTATCATGACTCTTGACTTTTGTTATTTCCTGAATGCATGTAGACGGGCACAGAGCCCCGGATGTTTTCTTACGTTTTATGGATTCCAAAGATATTTGTACTTGTGGATTGTCTAAATGGTTTAAATAAATCTCTGATCGAGTATGCTTTTAGAAATGTATGTTTTGGTTGTTGAATGTTTCTGTTTTTACTTGGGATCCGAAATGTATTTTTCATAATGTCCTTTATTTTCACTACATGCATTGGGGTAAAGGCCCATTTAGAGCCCCTTTTTGGGCCGGGTCTTTACAAGTGATAAGTGCTCTATTCTGAATTCCCGGCTGGCATGAATTCCTACGTTGTTTCTCATGTTAGTCCATGCTAGGTTGTTATTTTCTGGCATGCTCGTATCTATTCTTGCTTCGTAGTATCATGCTAGGTTCGTTGTATTCTTATTGAGCACGTATTGGAATGTATTAGATTGTTTGTTGGCTGCTATGACAGGGTAGAGTGCAGGTAGATAGCACCATCCGGGCCGGGTGCATAACGAACCTTGCATCTCCGACAGGGACGTACGAGATGGTTCTCCGTCCCTGATCCCGTTAGGGACTAGCTAACCCTAACGGCTGGCCCTGCAATCTTGGGTGAGGGTGGCAGACTGTTAAATGCCCCAACGATCGGGATGATGACTTGGCATTGCCTCGTCCCGGCGATCGGCCACGTCCTCGGCGTGTTCGGCAAGAGCCCTTGATTGCCACCGTTAGGGAAAGGATGGCTTCTCGGTGTAAGCCTACCACGACCGGTTCCTTAGCCTCAAAGTGTGCGGTGGTTTAGGGCCGACATAGTTCACGTGTCCGTGTCTCACACCCTATGTCGCTGACACCGATCCGTAGATTTAGTTAGGCGTGGTGGTGATTGGACATGGGCGGTTTGCCACTAGACCCCGCACCCCATAGTTCGCAGTGCACGCGGTGCGCGCTTACGCTCATTACAAATACCGACCGAGAGCTCCTTGGGATCTTGAGTTAGTGCACCTTTCATTCGACAGTAGACAGGCTGAGGTCGGGACTCGTTTCTCGTATAGGGCGTATTGTGTGGTGGATTATTCCGGACTAAGACTCTGAGTCGGCATCCGAGGTCCAAGACTGGACTTAAGCTATGTGCTCTATTCTGTGTTGTTACTCATAGCTTGCATACACTCATCTAGATGACCATGTATATCGTATTGTACCCCGGTTGGGGATTCTTACTGAGTAATGCGTTACTCACCCTTATTTTTGTGGTTTTCCACAGGTAACCGAGATGCGAGACAGGATGGCTGAAGGAGGAGCTGTGATCATGAGGACCAGCCGTCAAACTCTGATTTTGTGTTATGACTCTTTATGTTTCTGTTTCCTCTGAATGCATGTAACCGGGCACGGAGCCTTGGGATGTTTTCTGAATGTTTTTACATATTCCAGCATCGTTGCAACTGTCGAATGTTTTGAATGCTTAAATAAATCTCTGATCAGAGTAATCTTTTGGAAACGTATTTATCTTGGAACAGGTGCTTGGAGACAGGGACAGGTTTCAGGAAAATTGTCTTGACTTTGAATTGAATGTTTGAATGTTTTGTTTTTAATTGGAATCCGAAAGTCATCCCTGCTTATTGTTTTTAAGTTTGAAAGCATGCATTGAGGTGAAGTCCCATTTAGAGCCCCTTTCGGGTCGGGTCTTTACAGTTCAGGTGTTGATCTTGAACCTTTGCAGATTGTTTGATTGCCTAGTGAGTAGCTTCCGAGTTGGTGGCCTTCGAGGAGGTTGCTGAGACATCTTTGTTCTCTTGTAAGTGTTGTTGTTTTGCAGCCAGTAAGTCGTAACCCTGTGGTTAAAGGGGTAGCGAGTAGTGTTCCCATCGGACTTGATCCGTTGGTGGTTTCCCAGTTGTATAGTGGAGTTGAGCACTCTTCTTTTGGTGAGCCCTAGAGTAGGGCTAGCTGCTGCATGTTGAGAGAGCCGGTCGGAGTTTTGTTGAGCATCATGTGGAGATGCAAGAGTAGGCCATGAGACTTCAGTTAGATGAGATGCCATAGGCATGGTTGTTTGAGTTTTGAGCCCTTGTATGCCTAGCCATAGTTTTTGTCACTTGAGGTTGTGACCTTGCTGGCCCCATTTGTAGTAAGATGTGGAATTGGTAGTAGTGGCAGTTGAGGTGCCTTGGTTGGTGTGCCGCTTTGACACTAAGTTAGGTTCAGGCCTGGGTTTGGCACGAGTAGGACAGATGGTTCTGTAATTCGTCCTGAGTTCAGCACACTCCTTTAGCCTTTGGATCCGTTTGTGGCAGTTGCACCTGTTTAGGTCATGCAAGAGGGCTAGTTCAGTGGTAGTCGAAGGACTACAAGCGAAAGGATGTTCGAGAGGAGCTGGAGCCTCTTCCCAGTGTTACTGGGGGTTGAGTAACTCAGCAGTTTGGCGGTTGGTAAGTGTTAGTGCGCGTGAGTCCCATGCTAGTGTTAAGGCCAAGAGATCTTTGTGGTTAGTAGTGCGGTCAACTACCTTGGAGTGCCTAAATCTGAGGAGTGTTGAGCATCGTAGATGCGAGTTGGCCCAGCTGAGGGGCCGTGAGTTGGATGCTCATGAGATGAGTTGGGTGCTTATGAGATGAGTTGGATGCCTATGAGATGAGTTGGATGCCTTATGAGATGAGTTGGTTGCCTTATGTGTAAAGCACACTTGGTAGGGTCTTGGTATAAAGTAAGTTCGGTTTGGCATTGTTATGCTTTAGTGGAGCAAGGTTGCCACAGCTTCGAGTATCGTGTGGAGATGGAACTTTTGGTGTTCCTTTGGTTGATTGTATCTCTACTAGAAGTTAGTGTTGCCTTTTGGAAAGCACCTGTTAGTCTTGGAGCTCTGAAGGAAGGTTGAGAGTTGTGCACACAAGTGTGTTTTGTGTAGTTCGTTCTGGTGGCGAGAGTTTCGGAGCCATGCAGGGTTTGCATTAGTGAACTGGTGCCCAGTTCTTGGAGAAATTGGACTCCAGGTGGATGTTGTAAGGCTTCAGTGGAGGTTGTAAGGATACCATGCTCGTAGTCGGGTTGTTGCTTAGGCAAGTTTTGTTAGGTTGGACCTAAGCTTGGTTGGTGGAACCTCTTGTTGTTCATGGTTGGAGTTCAGGTGGTACTGAACAAGTGGTGGTTGTGGCGAAGCCGCGTAGTCTCTGACCGTAGTTGCTAAGGGTGTTGTTCAGAATCCTTACCCTGGGTGAAAGCTCGATGTGGCTGATGCTTTGAGTAGGAGGATGACACATTTTGAAGCGTTTCTGGTCTTTTTGGTTTCGAGGTTCGGAGCAGGCCAGCATGGTTGTGATGCTGGAAAAAGGGAGTTGTGTGTTCAGCAGGTTGGTCGTTAGGACCGTTAGACGACGAAGCAGTGTGTCGAGGGTAGCCGAAGAACCCTAGTTGTGGAGAGCCTCACCAGAGCTCAGTCAGACCTAGGTAGTGAGTTTCAGTTGGCAAGCCGGAGTCGAGTAAGTTGTAGGCTTCGGGTGAATTGTTGGCAGTTTTGGGTAGGTTAGCAAGCCAGAGTTCGTTTGGAGTAGAGTCCGGATTGGTTCCGGTGTGGTGGCAAGTTGGTGCTTGGTGTTGACCAAGGTGTGGTTTTTTGAGTTGCTAGAAGTTAGTTTGCTCGTGGGTTGAGTGGTTCGTCCTTGTCAGTTGTTTCCCATTTCCAGGATGTAGAGAGTTGCCCTTCTTTGGTGTGGAGGTGAGTCTTGGCTAGTTTGCGGCTGGCGGTTCAGTCTGTGGTGGAACCCCCTATTGTTGCCCCGTGAGATTTAGATGTTGATGCTTTAGCGGAGCAAGACAGCGAGCGTGTGTGGAGCTCTCTGTCCTTTGGTTGTCCGCTTTGTATGTGGCTGTTTCTCTTTTGGAGTTGTCAGGTTATTCCTTGGTCTTGGAGTTGGTGGTAGTGGTGCTAGTAGGAGGGAAAGTTTGTTGAATGCTTGTAAGCAGTTGTTTGTCCAGTTAAGCGGATTCGTGAGTGGTGTTTTGGAAGTTGCAGTAAGGGTTGTTCTGCCTCCTATGAGTGTTTGGCCTAGTTGGTTAAGGTTTTTGTGTGTTGGCATGGAAGCTGTTGCACCTTTGTAATTGAGGACCCCTTTGTATCAGTTGTGGATGAGGTTGCACCATTGTGGTTGGATTAGGGTCTTGACCTATTGAGGGATCCTTGCTAGTTAGTGTAGCTTGTGCTCTGCCAACCACTGTTGGTATTCTGGTTCTTGGTAGTTGGTGTTGATCGAGTAGTGGAGTTCCGTTTATGAAGTTTCGGTGGGAAGGTGCAATAAGCCTAAGCTAGAGGGTTAAGCCTGTATGTGTTATCGTTTGGACTTGTGAGATGTGTTTCATATTTGAGGCAAGCTTCGTTCCGTTGCTTGCATGGAGGTAAGTTTGGTGGAGGGAGCCCTCTGGGCCCGGTTGTTAGCGGGCTGACTTGTCCAGCCAGTGATTTGAGTCGAGCTAGAGTTGAGTGGATTGGCATAGCTAGGCAGTTTGTAGTTGTTCGGGCTACCGAGTTCGTAGCACTCAAGTTGTTGGTTTGTAGGAGTCCGTGTGGAAGCTGGCAGCTGGTGGAGGTTGTTGTATGAGTTCGGATGTTTGGCGGATTAGTTTTAGTAGCTAGAGCTCGCACCTCGCCCAGGTGGAGATGTCATTACTGTGGAGTAGTGGCATGGCAGTTTCAGGCTAGAGTTGTTGGCACCAGGTTGTGGCAACAAAGGTTATTCTAGGCAGTGCGTTGATGAACTGTGGTTCTGGAGAGCGTTGTTAAGAGGCTTATGAGCCGAGTGCAGTCCTGTAGTGTTTTCACCCTCTGACCGATGGTCTTTTGGGAGGAGTGAGCCAGATCCTTCAGAACTTGTTGTGAGTTGGTGTTTCCGTGATTAGGCAGCGGGAGACCAGTGTTAGTTTTATGAGTTTGCTTTGGGTAGCTGTCCCCAGCTGATAGTTCATGAGGTTTCGTTGAAGCGTTGTTTGGTAAATGTTGCAGGTTTCTAGTGTTGTGAGGAAAGGTTGGTGGCCGTCAGTTTTGTTTTGGGTCCTGAGTTGCTGCTGTTAACCAGAGGTGATGTGCAGAAGTTTTGAGCTCGTATGTTGATAGCTCAGAGCAGGCAGAAAAGTTACGCCGATGTTCGGCGTCGAGTTTTAGAGTTTGAGGTTGGACAGTGCGTGTTTTTAAGGTTGCACCGATGCGAGGTGTGTTGAGGTTTGGTAAGCTAGGGAAGTGGAGTCCCCGTTTTGTTGGATCCTTTGAGATGCTTGTGAGGATTGGCAGAGTTGCATATTGGTTAGCCTTTCCTCCGTTGATGTCAACTGTGCACAGTGTTTCCATGTATCGATGTTGGGGCAGTATGTGTCAGACCCATCGCTCATTGTGGACTTTGAGCCTTTGCAGCTGATTGAGGATTTGAGCTTCGAGGGGAAGCCTGTGAGTATTCTGGTCTTTGAGACAAAGGCGTTGCGTAATCGTGAGATCCGTTGGGTAAAAGTTCAGTGGAGGAGTCCGAGTTTAGAGGAAATCGCTCGTGAGCGGGAAGGACGGGATGAGATTGCATTATCCTGAGCTGTTTCAGTCTTAAGAACTTTCGAGGACGAAAGTCATAAAAAGGAGGGAATATTGTAACTGCCCAGGTTTTCATCCCGGTCTTCCAGGTGGCCCTAGGGGCATTTTGATAATTTGGTCGGGCCGTCAGGGTCGTTTATGTCTTTTCCAGTTGCTAAAATTATTGGATGGTCTTAAGTGGGATTTTGATGCTTTGTGGTTGTGTTTGGGCATGGTGAGATGCAAAAGAAAAATGGTGGAGTAAAGGTGTGTTTGGTGGGTTTCGAACCCAGGTGGTCTGGGAAGTCAGTTGGGCGTCGTTGCCGATTGAGCCTCGAGCTACTCTTGTTACTCATTCCGCGTCATATCTTGGTTAGCCTTGGGTTTGGGGTTTTGGTGCATTTGATTAAATGAAGAAAAAATAGGTTTTCTTCTCTTTGGGATCTCCAAACTCCATGGCTGCCCAACCCTCTTCCCTCAAGCCCCTTGCGTGAGTCTTCTCCCGATAGCCCCTCCGACCGTCGTCCCGGCCAGCCAAGCAACCCAACTTAGCAGCCCAATCGAGCAAATTTCACCCAGATCGCACCAAAGAAATTTCATCGCCGCCAGCGCGACGCCCAAACCAAAGAAGAAAGTCGCTCGCAGCCCAGCAAAGCAGCGCCCCACGCGCCGCCAGCAGAAGAGTTCGCCGCGACGCCCAAAGAACGCCGCGACGCCCACCATCGCAAATTGCCGCACGCCTGTGCGCCCGTTATCCTATCGTCGCGCGCGCGGCAGCGCCGCGCTTGCCGCCGCCGCCCTAAAGCGCGTCCGCGTCGCCAGCTCCCGCTCGCCCGCCCGTGTCCAGCTCATCTGCGCCCGTGCGTCTGGGCGGCCAGCTGCTGTCGCATACAAGACGCCGCCTCTTCAGTGGCCCATCAAGACCGTGCGGCGCTCTGCACGCCAGCGTGCGGTACCTGCCGCCAGCCAGCGCCCGATGTCGTCGCAAAGATGTCCGTCTGCATACGGCCACGTGCGCGTGAGTTGCTCCCGAGCCGAGCCCTATTTATTTTATTATATTTAGGCCTATGGATTGTGATTATTATTATGTTTGTTAGGTTCTCGTTAGCTAGCTCGGGATCGATCGCAGCTTAGGATTTTGTGTGTAGTTGCCTCCCGGCCAGGTAAGGATTTCTTACCAGAGTTGTGTGGGCCCTGCGATATATTATATGATGCTTGTTTGTGTTTATCAGCATGTTTAGTGATAGGTGCTCTGTTCTGAATTCCCGACTGGCATGATTTCCTATGTTGTTCCTCATGTTAGTCCATGCTAGGTTGTTCTGTTCTGGCATGCCCGTTATCTGTTCTTGCTTCATAGTATCATGCTAGGTTCGTTGTATCTGTTGAGCACGTATTGGATTGTATTGGATTGTTTGCTGTTGTTGTTATAGTTTAGAGTGCAGATAGGTAGCATCATCTGGGCCGGATGCATAACGAAACTTGCATCCACGACAGGGACGTACGAGATGGTTCTCCGTCCCTGATCCCCGTTAGGGTTTAGCTAACCCTAACGGCTGGCCCTGCAATCTTGGGTGAGGGTGGCAGACTGTTAAATGCCCCAATGGTCGGGATGATGACTTGGCATTGCCTCGTCCCCGCAGCCGGCACGCCCTCGCCGTGTTCGGCCGTAGCCCTTGATTGCCACCGTTAGTTCAAGGACGGCTTCGGTGTAAGCCTACCACGACCGGTTCCTTAGCCGCAGTGCCGTGGGTTCAGCCGACATAGTTCACGTGTCCGTGTCTCACACCCCTATGTCGCGACACACGATCCGGAGATTTAGTTAGGCATGGTGGCTGGACTCGGGCAAACTTGCCACTAGATCCGGCACCCTCTAGAGTCTGCAGTAGCATGCGGTGCGCGCTTACGCTCATTACAGCGCCGACCGGAGAGCTCCTCGGGATCTTGAGCTAGTGCACCTTTCATATCGACAGTAGACAGGCTGAGGTCGGGACTTGTTTCTCGTATAGGGCGTATTGTGTGGTGGATTTTCCGGACTAAGACCCTGAGTTGGCATCCGAGGTTTATATGTGGATTTAAGCTATGTGCTCTATTCTGTGTTTATATTCATAGCTTGCATATCTTCCAGCTAGATGACCATGTATGTCGTATTGTACCCCGGTTGGGGATTCTTACTGAGTAATTCGTTACTCACCCTTATTTTGTGGTTTTCCACAAGTAACCAAGGTGCGAGACAGGATGGCTGAAGGAGGAGCTGTGATCATGGGAACCAGCTGTTCATCTCTGATTTTATGTTATGACTCTTTATCGTTTTATTCCCTCTGAATGCATGTAGCCGGGCACGGAGCCCTAGGTTGTTTTTTGAATGTTTTTACGGATTCCAGCACAGTTGTAACTGCTTAAGGTTTTGAATGCTTTATTAAATCTCTGATCAGAGTAAACTTTTAGAAACGTATTTATCTTGAAACAGGTGCTTGGAGACAGGGACAGGTTTCAGGAAATTGTCTGACTTTGAGTTGAATGTTTGAATGTTTTGTTGTTAATTGGAATCCGAAAGCCATTCCTGCATATTGTCTTTAACTTTGGTTGCATGCATTGAGGTAAAGTCCCATTTAGAGCCCTTTTTGGGTTGGGTCTTTACACATTAAAACAATTAGCCTCTGGCTAGAGTATATAAAAATCCGTTACAACGTAAATAAAAGTCTTTTAGAAATAAAGATGCAATGAAGGACAACAGATGCAACAGACTAGTCCCCATGACCAACCAGCTCCTCTTCTAGCCGCCTTGATGTTGTGCCAAGTTACTTGGTGGAAAAACACCAGGAAGGGTGACTAGATAGGAGGACACCCTAAGTGACCTCGGTCTCTAGAATGTCTATCTCAAGGACAACACTAGGTTAGCACGCAACTGGGCGAACTTGGACAGCATGCAACTAGGCTTGTCCTTACTATGTGGGGCAACACACAACTGGGCTCAACCCCGATACAGCTAAAACTTGGTTGTCAATGGACAACATGCCACTGGGCTAGTCCTAAGCATAGTCAGGTGGCACGCAACTGGGTCAAACCCTAGATTGGCAACGCCACTGGGCCAATCTGGATCAACAACACAACTAAGTTGATCAGGGACCGTACGCAACTAGGCGAGTCCAAAAAGAGGCTGGGGTGGCACGCCACTGGGCCAACCGTGGATCAATTTAAACCAAACCAAGCCAAGACTGCATGCAATAGGGCAAGTCTTGGACATCACGCAACAGGGCGAATCCTGAGCAAAACCAAGCCAGCACGCAACTCGACTGTCACTCAGGACACCCTAATAAACTCTAACACTCTAGGCAGCCTAGAGCTAACAGGGTCAAACATCCAACTAGCTTATAACCAATAGAGTATTTGCAGACATACGAAATAGTTATTAAACAGGGGAATGCTACAATAAAGTACAATAAACTACATGCCAAGCCCTAACAATCAGAACGAGCATAAACACAATATTAAGGAAACAGGGCATACATGACAGAACAAAACATTCAAGCAACCAGCACAAACCTATCCACTAACAGTTTATAATATTAAAAAGAACAGACAACTAGGAATTTATCAAAGCCGTGCGCAGAATCCACACAACCCCGGCAAGGAACCCTTGCCTGAAAAGTGGAAACATACATTAACAACGTCCTCGAGCTGTAGGATCACACAGGAAAACCTAGCAATAAACATAACACATCACAAATCAATTCTAGACAACGCATCAACAAACAATACATCAAACGAGCCTCGAAATTAGGGTTTTTGTAAAGACCCGACCCAAAAGGGGTTCTAAAATAGGCCTTTACCTCAATGCATGCTTTCAAAAACTTAAAAACAATATGCAAGAATGTATTCCAGATTCTGAGTGAAAATTAAAAACATGTAAACATCCATTTCAAAAGTCAAACATAGAATTCCTGAAACCTGTCCCTGTTTCCAAGCACCTGTTTCAAGACAAATACATTCAAAACCTCAAACGGTTTTCAACAGTGTCAGAATCCAGAAAAACATTCAGAAAACATCCTAAGGACTCCGTGCCCAACTACATGCATTCAGAGGAGAATTAAGCATAAACATAAACAAAAGTGTAACAGCCCAGAATTTCATCCCGGTCTTCCCGGGAGGCCCCAGGGGCATTTTGGTAATTTCGTCGGGCCGACAGGGCCGGTTATGTCTTTTCTAATTGTCGAAAAAATTATGAGATGATTTGAATGGGATCGGGAAGCTTTGTGAAGGTATTTGGGCTTGGTAAAAGTTAAAAAGAAATAGGGAATTAAATAGCGAGTCGAGCGAGATTCGAACCAGGGCTGCTTGGGAAGCTAGTTGGGTGGCTTTGCCACTTGAGCTACCAGACGCTCTTGTTATTCTAAACGCGCCAACTTGTATATAAGCCGGTTTGAGCTGAGTTTTAATTTAAAACAAAGTCGCCAGAGCCTTCTCCTTCTCCTTCCCCATTTCTTCGCGATTCTTCTTCTCCAAATCTCCCTCGACCGACCAGCGATTCGCCGGAGTTTTCCTCCCCAATTCCAAGCCGGTTCTCATACCGAGCTGCCAGAGGTCCAATCTTCTTCATCCCGGTAAGCTCATTTTCTCTTCTCTTCTTCTTCTTCTACTTCAATTTCTTCTCCCCTATTTTCGTTCTGCCATGGCTGGTCGAGAGGAATTGAAGGGAATGGTTGTGAGTTTCTTGTGCAGCTTGTGGAGAGGTAATCAACCAGCAAATCGCCCCAGCTCGTTGTCTCGATCGCGCGCAGAAGCTGGTTCCATCGCGCCCAGAACACCGAGCTCGTTCTCCTCCATCGCGCCAGCTTGCCGTCGCAGCCGAGCCGCCCCGCGTCTGCGCCCGTGCGCGCGCGCGCCCTGCAATGCTCTGCGTCCGTCCGCGCGCCCAGCCAGCGCCCCAGCGCGCACAGCCAGCCCTATTGCTGCCCCGCCCGTTCAATCGGCTCGTTCGTGTGTCCGTCGCGCCTCGTGAGTTGCTCCAGATCTGAACCCTGTTTATTTTATTGTATTTAGGCCTATTGTATGATTATTGTTGTGATTGATAGGTTCTCGGTAGCTAGTTCGGGTTCGTTCGCGGCTTAGGTTTTCGTGTAATCGTCCCCGACCAAGGTAAAGATTTCTTACCGGAGTTGTGTGGGCCCTGCGATATTATATGTGATTGCTGATTGATTGCTTGCTTGTGTTTATTGACATATTTAGTAATAGGTGCTCGATTCTGAACTCCCGATTAGCATGATTTTCCCTGGTTATTGCTCATGTTATTCCATGCTGGTTTGTTCCTATCTGGCATGCTCGTATCTGTTCCTGCTTCGTAGTATCATGCTAGGTTCGTTGTATTCTTATTGAGCACGTATTGGATTTTGCTGAATTGTTTGCTGATTGCTAAGGCAGGTTAGAGTGGCAGGTAGATAGCATCATCCGGGCTGGGTGCATAACGAACCTTGGATCCAGGACAGGGACGTATGAGATGGAGCTCCGCCGTGATCCCGTTAGGGAATAGCTAACCCTAACGGCTGGCCCTGCAATCTTTGGTGAGGGTGGCAGACTGTTAAATGCCCCAACGGTCGGGATGATAACTTGGCATTGCCTCGTCCCCAAAAGTCGGCACGTCCTCAGCGTGTTCGGCCGTAGCCCCTGATTGCCACCTGTTAAGGTAAGGACGGCTTCCTGGTGTAAGCCTACCACGACCCGTTTCCTTAGCCTCAAAAAGTGGTGGTTCAGCCGACATAGTTTACGTGTCGTGTCTCACACCCTATGTCAGTGACACCGATCCAAAGATTTAGTTAGGCGTGGTGGCTGGACATGGGCAGCTTGCCTCTAGACCCGGCACCCTCCATGGTCTGCAGTAGCACGCGGTGCATGCTTACGCTCATTACAGCGCCGACCGGAGAGCTCCTCGTGATCTTGAGCTAGTGTACCTTTCATACGACAGCAGACAGGCTGAGGCCGAGATTTATTCTCGTATAGGGCGTATTGTGTGATGGATTGTGTGGTGGTTTATTCCGGACTAAGACCCTGAGTTGGCATCCGAGGTCCAAGTATGGACTCAAGCTATGTGCTCTATTCTGTTTTTATATTCATAGCTTGCATACACTGATCTAGATGACCATGTATATCGTATTGTACCCCGGTTGGGGATTCTTACTGAGTAATTCGTTACTCACCCTTATTATTGTGGTTTTTCCACAGGTAACCAAGTTGCGAGACAGGATGGCTGAAGGAGGAGCTGTGATCATGGGGCCCAGTCATCAAACTCTGATTTGTGTTATGGCTCTTATGTTTTATTTTCCCCTGAATGCATGTAGTCGGGCATCGAGCCCTAGGATGTTTTCTAAATGTTTTGTGGATTCCAGCATCGTTGTATCTAGACAGGTTTTGAATGATTTTAATAAATCTCTGATCAGAGTAAACTTTGGAAATGTATTTATCCTGGAACAGGTGCTTGGAAACAGGGACAGGTTTCAGGAAAATTGTCCGGATTTTGAAGGGATAGTTTTGAATGTTTTGTTTTAATTGGAATCCGAAATCATAATCGTATATTGTCCTTTACTTTGAATGCATGCATTGGGGTAAGGGGCCATTTAGAGCCCCATTCGGGTCGGGTCCTTACAGTTGGTATCAGAGCTCAGATTCATAGATTCTGTAGATTGACCTTTTGTTGTAGGTTGTTTTTCCCATGATCACCAGCACTCCGACAGTCATCAGGTACGCCTAAGTTTACTATTTGTTGTAGAAAAAAAAAGGGTTAAGAATTACAATACCTATCATCTAGTGTATGCCTTGTGTAGTGTTGTGGAGCGGAGACGAGCAGGTTCTGACTCGTTATTGGTTTGGGTTTCGAGCGCCATCATGCCAACTTCCCGCAGTGTGTGATGTATGTTGTGGCTTGTTGAGGTATCCAGATAGATTCGGATGCCCTTGGACATCGTTCCAGAGGGAGGCAGAGGTTAGACTCCCGTAGGCCACTTGTGGCCCAGTTGTTGGTTTTCCCCTAGAGAAAGGGTGGAGGTGCTTTGCCTTGGAGTACTACCCCAAGAGAGGAGTTAGCTATGGTTGTGCTGATGTGGATGTTTGTGGAGCAGGTCCCCGTGTGGACTAGCCTGGGTAGCTCAAGTGTTGATCTTGAGCCTTAGCAGATTGTTGATTGCCCAGAGAGTGGCTGCAGAGTTGGTAGCCTTCGAGGAGGTAGATGAGGCATCTTTGTGCTCCGATAAAATGTTGTTGTTTGTAGCCAATAAGCCGAAACCCTGTGGTTAAGGGTGCAGCAAGCAGTGTTCCCTTCGGACTGGATCCGTTGGTGGTTTCCTCAGTTGTTTGGTAGAGTTGAACACTCTTCTTTTGGTGAGCCCCTAGAGTAGGGCTAGCTGCTGCATGTTGAGAGAGCCCGCCAGAGTTTTGTTGAGCATCATGTGGAGATGCAAGAGTAGGTTGTGAGCCTTCAGCTTGATGAGATGCCTTAGGCATGGTTGTTGGAGTTGAGCCCTTGTATGCCTAGCCAGAGTTCGTGTCACTTGAGGTTGTGACCTTGTTGGCCCCGTTGTAGTAAGATGTGGATTTGGTGGTAGTGGCACTTGAGGTGCATTGGTTGGTGTGCCGCTTTGGCACTAAGTCTGGTTCAGGCTTAAGTTTGGCATGGGCATAGCAGATGGTTTTATGCCGTCTGGAGTTCAGCGCACTCCTTTAGCCTTGGATCCGTTTATGGCAGTTGCACCTGTGTAGGTCGTGCAGGAGGGCTAGTTCAGTGGTAATCGAAGGACTTCAAGCGAAAGGATGTTCGAGAGGAGCCGAAGCCTTTTCCCAGTGATACTGGAGGTTGAGTAAGTCAAGCAGGTTGTCGGTTGGTAAGTGTTTGTGCGCGTGAGCCTCGCGCTAATGTCAAGGCCAAGAGATCTTTGTGGTTGGTAGTGCGGTCAACTACCTTCGAGTGCCTAAATCTGAGGAGAGTTGAGCATCGTAGATGCTGGTTTGGTCCAGCAGAGGGACCATGAGTTGGATGCCTATGAGGCGAGGTGATTTAATGCGTTGTGGGAGGTTTAGAATGCCTTATGGGTAAGCACCTTGGTAGAGGCTTGGTATAAAGTAAGTTCAGTTTGGCATGGTTATGCTTTGGTAGTGTGAGGTTGCCACAGCTTCAAGTATCGTGTGGAGTTGGAACTTTGGGTGTTCCTTGAATGATTGTATCTCTGCCAGGAGCTAGTGTTGCTTTTTGGGGAAAGCGCTTGTTAGTCTTGGACCTCTGAATGAAGGTTGGGAGTTGTGCACACGAGTGTGTTTTGTGCGGTTCGTTCTGTGGCAAGAGTTTCAGATCCATGTAGGGTTTGCTTTGGGGATCTGGTGCTCAGCTCTTGGAGAAGTTGGACTCCAGGTGGATGTTGTAAGGCTTTAGCGAGGTGGTAAGGATACCATGCTCATGGTATCAGGTTGTTGCTTAGGTAAGATTTGTTAAGTTGGACCTAAGCTTGGTTGGCAGATCTTCTTGTTGATCGTTGGTTAGAGTTCAGTTGGATATAAGCAAGAGCGGTGGTAGCTATGCCGCGCAGTTTCTGATCGTCATGGCTGAGAGAGTTGTTCGGAGCCTTCCTTGGGTAGAAGTTATGTTGTGGTTGATGTTTGAGTAGGAGGATGACGCATTCTGTAGCGTTTCAGGTCCTCTTGATTCCCAAGGAGTTGGAATTGGCCAGCATGGTTATGATGCTGGAAAATGGATTTGTTGTTTGTTCAGGCAGTTGGCTGTAGTCCGTTAGTTGGCAGTGGGTGTCAAGGGTTGTCGGAGAACCCTAAGTTGTGGAGAGCCTCTCTAGAGCTCAGTCAGGCCCAGGTAGTGAGTTTCAGATGGCAAGCTGGAGCCGTGTAGTTTGTAGCCTCGGGTGAATTGCTGACAGTCTTGGTAGCCTAGCAAGCTAGTATTTGTTTGGAGTAGAGTCCGGATTGGTTTCGGTGTGGTGGCAAGTTGATGCTTGGTGTTGACCAAGGTGTGGATTGGAATTGCTAGAAGTTAGTTTTGCTCGTGGGGCGAATGGTTCGTGCCCTGTTGGTTGTCTTCCTATTTCCAAGAGTTGAGAGTTGCCCCGTTGGTATTTGGAGGTTCAGTCCGTGGTGAACCCCTGTTGCTACCCCGTGAGATTTAGATCTTGTTGCTTTAGTGGAGCAAGACAGTGAGTGTATGTGGAGCTCTCTGTCCTTCGGTTGTCTGCTTGTAGGAGCCGTCTCTTTCCGGGTTTGGCAGTTTGCTACCGTCGGTTCGTTAAGGACTTTTCCGCCATAGCCTCGCCCCTCACTCGTCTGACGAGGAAGGGTGTCGAGTTTATTTGGGACAGTAAGTGTGATGAGAACTTTGCCAGGCTCAAGCGCAGTTTGACTTCAAAGACACCAAGACTGTTGGCAATCCGGAGGGGACAGTGGTTTTGTGGTCTACAATGATGCTTCCAAGTTTGGGTTAGGTTGTGTGTTGATGCAAAGACGGGAAGGTCATTGCTTATGCTTTCCGCCACCGGCCATATGAGCAGAACTACCCGACTCATGATATGGAGTTGGCAGCAGTGGTGTTCGCACTGAAGATTTGGAGGCATTACCTGTATGGTGAGCGGATTCAGATGTTTATCGATCACCAGAGCCTCAAGTAGCTGTTTACCCAAAAGGAGTTGAATATGAGGCAGAGGAGATGGTTAGAGTTGGTCAAGGATTATGACTGCGAGATTTTGTACCATTCGAGTAAAGCCAAGCGTGGAAAGCTGAGTCCCCGTTTTGTTGGTCCGTTTGAGATTCTGGAGAGGATTGGCAACGTTGCTTATCGGTCAGCCCTGCCGCCGTCATTGTCAGCGGTGCACGGAGTTTTTCATGTTTCGATGTTGAGGCAGTAAGTGCCGGACCCGTCACACATCATGGATTTTGAGCCTTTGCAGCTGAATGAGGATTTGAGCTTCGAGGAGAAGCCAGTGGGGATTCTTGCCTTTGAGACAAAGACATTGCGTAATCGCGAGATCCGTTTGGTAAAGGTTCAGTGGAGGAGTCAGAGTTCAGAGGAAGTCACGTGGGAGCGGGAAGATGAGATGAGATTGCATTATCCCGAGTTGTTCCAGTCTTAAGGACTTTCGAGGACGAAAGTCATAAAAAGGGAGGAATATTGTAACAGCCCGAAATTTCATCCAGGTCTTCCCGGGAGGCCCCAGGGGCATTTTGGTAATTTCGTCGGCTCGACAGGGCCAGTTGTGTCTTTTCTAATTGCCGGAAAAATTTTGAGATCATTTGAATGGGATCGGGAAGCTTTGTGAAGGTATTTGGGCTTGGTAAAAGTTAAAAAGAAATAAGGAATTAAATAGCGCGTCGAGCAAGATTCGAAGCAGGGCTACTGCTTGGGAAGCTAGTTGGGTGGCTTTGCCACTTGAGCTACCAGACGCCCTTATCATTCTAAACGCGCCAACTTGTATATAAGCCGGTTTGAGCTGAGTTTTAATTTAAAGCAGAGTCGTCCGAGCCTTCTCCTTCTCCTTCCCCATTTCTTCCCGATTCTTCTTCTCCAAATCTCCCTCGACCGACCAGCGATTCGCCTGAGTTTTCCTCCACAATTCCAAGCCGATTCTCATCCCGAGCTGCCGGAGGTCCGATCTTCTTCATCCCGGTAAGCTCCTTTTCTCTTCTCTTCTTCTTCTTCTCCTTCAATTTTTTCTCCCCTATTTTCGTTCCGCCATGGCTGGTCGAGAGGAATTGAAGGGAATGGTTGTGAGTTTCTTGTGCAGCTTGTGGAGAGGTAATCGACCAGCAAATCGCCCCAGCTCGTTGTCTCGATCGCGCGCAGAAGCCGGTTCCATCGCGCTCAGAACACCGAGCTCGTTCTCCTCCATCGCGCCAGCTTGCCGTCGCAGCCGAGCCGCCCCGCGCCTGCGCCCCCAGCAACGCTCCGCGTTCGTCCGCGCGCAGCAAGCACCCAGCGCTCGCCCAGCCAGCGCCCCAGCGCGCCCAGCCAGCCCTATTGCTGCCCCGCTCGTGCAATCGGCTCGTTCGTGTGTCCGTCGCGCCTCGTGAGTTACTCCCGAGCTGAGCCGTGTGTATTTTATTGTATTTAGGCCTATTGTATGATTATTGTTGTGATTGATAAGTTCTCGGTAGCTAGTTAAGGTTCGTTCGCGGCTTAGGTTTTCGTGTAATCGTCCCCGACCAAGGTAAAGATTTCTTACCGGAGTTGTGTGGGCCCTGCGATATTATATGTGATTGCTGATTGATTGCTTGCTTGTGTTTATTGACATATTTAGTAATAGGTGCTCGATTCTAAACTCCCGATTAGCATGATTTTCCCTGGTTATTGCTCATGTTATTCCATGCTGGTTTTTTCCTTTCTGGCATGCTCGTATCTGTTCCTGCTTCGTAGTATCATGCTCGGTTCGTTGTATTCTTATTGAGCACGTATTGGATTTTGTTGAATTGTTTGCTGATTGCTAAGGCAGGTTAGAGTGGCAGGTAGATAGCATCATCCGGGCCGGGTGCATAACAAACCTTGCAACCACGACAGGGACGTATGAGATGGAGCTCCGCCCTGATCCCGTTAGGGAATAGCTAACCCTAACGGCTGGCCCTGCAATCTTGGGTGAGGGTGGCAGACTGTTAAATGCCCCAACGGTCGGGATGATGACTTGGCATTGCCTCGTCCATGACAGTCGGCACGTCCTCAGCGTGTTCGGCCGGAGCCCCTGATTGCCACCTGTTAAGGTAAGGACGGCTTCCTGGTGTAAGCCTACCACGACCCATTTCCTTATCCTCAGGTGCGGTGGTTCAGGCTGACATAGTTTGCGTGTCCAGGTCTCACACCCCTATGTCAGTGACACCGATCCAAAGATTTAGTTAGGCGTGGTGGCTGGACATGGGCATCTTGCCTCTAGACCCGGCACCCCCCATGGTGTAAAGGACCTACCCGAATGGGGCACTAAATGGGCCCTTACCCCAATGCATGCATTCAAAAGTAAAGGACATTAAACAGACATGATTTCGGATTCCAATTAAAACAAAACATTCAAAATAACCCCTTTAAAAACTAGACAATTTCCTCGAACTGTCCCTGTTTCCAAGCACTGCTTCCAAGGTAAATACATTTCCAAAGTATACTCCGATCGTAGATTTCTTAAAATCATTCAAAACATGTCTAGATACAATAATGCTGGAATCCACACAATATTCAGAAAACATCCTAGGGCTCCGTCCCCGGCTACATGCATTCAGGGGAAAATAAAACATAAAGAGTCATAACACAAAATCAGAGTTTGATGATTGAGTCCCATGATCACTGCTCCTCCTTCAGCCATCCTGTCTCGCAACTTGGTTACCTGTGGAAAAACCACAATAATAAGGGTGAGTAACGAATTACTCAGTAAGAATCCCCAACCGGGTACAATACGATATACATGGTCATCTCGATGAGTGTATGCAAGCTATGAATATAAACACGAGAATAGAGCACATAGCTTAGCCCACACTTGGGCCTCGGATGCCAACTTAGGGTCTTAGTCCGGAATAATATCACCACACACCCAATACACAAGTCGCCCTATACGAGAAACAAGTCCCGGCCTCACCTGCCTCATCGTCGACGAAAGGTACACTGCTCAAGATCCCGAGGAGCTCTCGGTCGGCGCCAGTAATGAGCGTAAACATGCACCGCGTGCTACTGCAGACCATGGGGGTGCCGGGTCTAGAGGCAAGCCGCCCATGTCCAATCCACCACGCCTAACTAAATCTTTGGATCGGTGTCACCGACATAGGGGTGTGAGACTGACACGTAAACTATGTCCGCTGAACCACCGCACTGAGGCCAAGGAACGGTCGTGGTAGGCTTACACCAGAAGACGCCCTTGCCTTAACAGTGGCAATCGTGGGCTACCGCCAAACATGCCGAGGACATGCCGGCCGCCGGGGACGAGGCAATGCCAAGTCATCATCCCGACCGTTGGGGCATTTAACAGATCTACCACCCTCACCCAAGATTGCGGGGCCTACCGGGTGGGTTAGCTAATCCTCACGGGGTCCAGTGGGACGGAATGACCGCTCGACGTCTCTGCCATGGATGCAAGGTACTTTATGCATCGTGCCCGGATGATGCTATCTACCTACAACTCTAACTCGCCCTAGCAATCAAAGAAACAAATCCATAAAATCCAATACGTGCTCAATAAGAATACAACGAGCCTAGCATGATACTACGAAGCAAGGAAGCAGATACGAGCATGCTAGAAAGTAACAACCTAGCATGGATTAACATGAGAATTAAATCAGAAAATCATGCTAATCGGGAATTCGAAATAGAATACCTAGCTACACATGTCAATAAACACAAACAAGCAATCAATCAAAGAATCACATATAATATCGCAGGTCCACACAACTCCGGTAAGAAATCCTTACCTTGGTCGGGGACGATTTGACACGAAAACCTAAATTGCGAACAAACCCGAACTAGCTACCGAGAACCTATCAATCACAACAAAAATCACACAATAGGCCTAAATATAATAAAATAAACAAGGCTCAGCTCGGGAGCAACTCACGAGGCGCGACGAACGCACGAACGAGCCGATTGCACGAACGGGGCAGCAACGAGGCTAGCTGGGCGCGCTGGGGCGCAAGAATGGGCGCGTGGGCGCGCGGGCGAAGCAGGGGCGCGAGGCGATGCGCGACGTGGCTCGGCGGAGGCTCTGTTTCTGCGCGCGAACAGGGGCGATGGAGAAAACCCAGAATCGAGCGATCCGAGGGGATTCGTCGGGCGATTCGTTGATGGCGAACTCCCCTACACTAGCTGCACAAAACCCATACCTCAAATCACCTCGACTCGGCCGGAAATGGCACAGCCCGAAACAGGGGAGAAGAAATCGAATTTTGAAGGAGAAGAAGAAGAAGAAGATGTACCTGCTGCTCGGGGTGGGATCGACTTCGAATTTGGGAGAGGAAACTCGGTCGAAAATGGAGCTAGAGGGGGGAAAATCGCGAAGGAAAACGTTGTCGGTCGATGGAGATTTGCGAAGAAGAAAGGAGAAGAAATGGGAAGAAGCTAGGCGATTTTCTGCTTATAAATAAAACGCACGAAGACGCGGTCATATACAAGGTCGCGTGCGAAGATTAACAAACACGCCCAGTGGCTCGGCTGGCAGCGCCCCTTGCCTAGCTTCCAAAGCGCCCTTAGCTCGAATCTCACTCGACGCGCTATTTAATTCCCTATTTATTTTTACCTTTTTCCAAGCCCAAATGTCTTCACCAAAATTCTCGATCCCATTCAAATCGACTCATAATTTTTCCAGCAATTAACAAATACATAACTGGCCCTGTCGGCCCGACCAAATTACCAAAATGCCCCTGGGCACCCCGGGAAGACCGGGATGAAATTCCGGGCCGTTACAATATTCCCCCCTTATAAGACTTTCGTCCTCGAAAGTCACTTAAGATTGGAACAAATTTCGATATCTTCGCAATCTCATCTCATCCTCCCGCTCTCAAGTGGCTTCCTCTAAACTCTGACTCCTCCACTGAACTTTTATCAACCGGATTTCACGATTACGCAGTGTCTTTGTCTCAAAAGCAAGAATCCCCTCTGGCTTTTCCTCGAAGCTCAACTCCTCATTCAGCTGCAATGACTCAAAGTCAACAATGTGCGACGGATCCGCACGCATCGCCTCAACATCGAAACATGAAAAACACCGTGGCATCACCGACAATGACGGAGGCAAGGCTAATCGATAAGCAACCTTGCCGATCCTCTCCAGAATCTCAAACGGACCAACAAAATGGGGACTAAGCTTTCCACGCTTGCCAAACCTCAAACTCCAAATCCCGACGCCGAACATCGGCGTAACTTTTCTGTCTGCTCTGAGCTGTCAACATACGAGCTCTAATCTTCTGCACGGCACCATTGGTCAACCGCAGCAACTCGGGACCCCAAAACCTGCCTATCACCAACCTCTTCCCAGAACACGGAGAACGATAATGCTTACCATACAAAGCCTCGAATGGAGCCATCTCAATCGCCGATCGATAATCGTTGTTATATGCAAAAACTCCATCGAATCACAGTGCATCGGTCCCAACCGCCCGGAAAATCCAACACACAAGCCCTCGAATCACGGTCGGACACAAATCCTCACAGTACACCGTGATAACGAATGATCTGCTCCAAAAACAATCGCTGCCCTTCGCTCCACGGTATAAGTGTCTCTACCGGAATGAAGTGTGCGCTCTTAGACCATCGATCGACTATCACCCAAATCTGAGAGAACTTCCTGAGTCCTCGGCAAACGTAAATAAAGTCCATGGAGATCTCTTCCCATTTCCACCGAGGTACACTCAGTACACAAACAAACCGGCTGGTCTCTCGCTGGGTGCCTTCACTTGCGACAAGTGAGACATCGACGGACAAACTCCGCAACATCTCTCTTCATACCCATCCACCGTATGTCCGCTTAAGATCTCGATACATCTTGGTACCCCGGGTGCCAAGCAAACGGAGAATCTGTGGGCCTCTCGAGAGCAACTCGCTCGCAATCCTGCAACATCCGGAACACACAACCGCCTCCAGACACACACCCCACCGTCTCGTGAATACACAAAGTCAAAATCTCCATCAAGACTAACTCATCACCCAATTTCTTAAGTGCGGGGTCACTCACCGACTATCAATAATCCATTGTCTAATCGATGGTCGGATCATCAATCGAGCCACTCGCAAAGAACCTCACCCAACAACACTACAATCTCACCCGCTCGAACTCTCTCCGTAACTGGCCTGGGAACTCAACAACACCGCGGAGTGCGACGTCTTCCTACTCAGAGCATCGGCTACAACATTGGCTTTACCCGGATGGTACAAAATCTCGCAGTCATAATCTTTTACCAACTCTAACCATCTCCTCTGCCTCATATTCAGCTCCTTCTGAGTAAACAGATACTTGAGGCTCTGGTGATCGGTAAACATTTTAATCCTGTAAGAACCCGACCAAAAATACGGTCCTAAACCTAGGTTCTCACTCAGCATGCAAGTTAAATATTTCACCGAGCGGTTTAGTGCTCATATTTAAAACCTTTCAAAACATTTAGAACGGGGAATGCTTAAAACATAATCAACAACTTTGTTTAAGAAAACCAACGAAGTAAAACAAGCCTGGCCAGTATATATAAAAACATTCAAAACAGTTCAAACAACTTTTTATAATGTTTCCCCTAGGACTCCTGTCCATCTACATGCTGAACAAATATGCAAACAATAAAGACAGAGTGCCGGCGGCTCCCATGATCATTCAGCTCCCTCCGCTCGCCGTCCCGGTGCTGTCCCAAGTTACCTGGTGGAAAACCACAGAAATAAGGGTGAGTATAAACATACTCGGTAAGAATCTCAACCGGGTACAATACGATACTTCAATCATCTAGCACCCTAGTATACATGCAAACAATTACCAACATGCATCATAGCTCAACGAGCTTACAAGGCGAATCTGGAATCCTCGGAAGTCTCCTACTTCCGCCTAATGATTGGCTCTCATAACCAATCCGGGACATCTCCGAGGTCTTTCTCCCTCGGCCAATTGATCACCAAAACCGATCCCAAAGATGTCGACACCCTCGAGGGTCTTTCTCCTCGACCATATGATCACTCAAAAGCCAATCCCAATGGGTGTCCTCAAGGGCCTCTTACCCTCGCTATAAATCTGACTATCGGGAGAGTACCCAAGTCCGGCTCTAAACAGGAGGAACTGTGTACTCACGAACATTAGCCCGGGAGCTCTCCGAACCGGCGACTAACGCGTGTCTTGCGCGCACACCGCATGCTTCTTTGCAACCGCGTAAATGTGGGGGCCTAAGTACAAACTACGCGGGCCAGTGCACGCATGCCTAAAGACTCGGAAACGGTGTCACCGAACACGAGAGTGCGAGGCCCTCGGCACTCATCCATGCGGCTGTACCACCGACTGGAAGCTAAGAACCGGCCAAGGCAGCTTGCACCGCTGGCGGGGGGTTCCGCTCTAGCGAGCTACAAACTAGGCTTATGCCGATGAGGTAGCTAATTCTCATTGGTCACGGAGGGGGAGAAATAGCAATGTACGTTATGCTTAGCTTTACTTCCAATCAGTGGGGACAAAGTACGTTATGTCCGCCCTCAACCCCTGAAGCAATGTACGTTATGCTTCGCTTACTCCCGACCGGTGGGGACAAGGTACGTTATGTCCGCTCTCAGCCTCTGGATGATGACAAACCCTACTATACTAGCTAAGAGTACAGAGTAACTGATTCCTGGCTAAACATACATATAATCATCAATCATACATAACCTAGCATGATACTACGAACTTAAGGCAGGAATTTCGAGCATGCTGGAAGAACAATCCTAGCATGGCACTAACATGTACAAACAAGAAAACATGCTAGCAAGAATGCAATCACAAGCTGTCCTATCCACTATTCATGTTCATAAAAGTAAACATGCATATAAGGCACAATCAAGAAAGCATCGCAGGGTCCACACAACCACGGTAAGGAATCCTTACCTGGAAACGAGCAGAAATAACCTTCACAATCAAATAATGACCCTCGAGCTTTAAAGCGAAACCGAGCAACCTAAGCATTTTAAAAGCATCCTAAATAAATATACAGCAGAATGCAAAGAGCTTAAAAATCTAAAAGGGATAGGTTCGGGAATTACCAACCGAGAAGGCACGGGGTCTCGCAGCAAGAAGGGGGCGCTTTGGCGCCGCAGTGAAACTGGGCGCTGGCGCTGCTCGGCGCTAACGGGCGCTTTGCTGGCGCGCCTGGCGCGGGCAGGGACGGCGCTGGCGCTGGCTGCGCAGCGCGATCGCGACGACAGCGCAGCGCGCGCGGCTGGCGGCGGACGCGACGAAGCGCACGCGGGCACGCAGACGCGACGGCTGGGCGCGGCGCGCGGCGCGGGCGACGCGTCTTGGCGTGGCGGCGGCTCGTGCGGACGGCGCGCGCGCTGCGTCTGGGCGGTTCTGGCGGAGCAATGCGCGCGACGCGCTGGCTGGCGAGGCGCCGCGATCGGGCGCGCTGCGCGGCGAGCGATCGTAGGCGTCTGGGCACGCTGGGCATGGGTTGTCTTTGCGGCAGAAAATTGCTGGTGCGCTGGCTGCACTGGCTGCTGGTGCGCCAGGCCGAGCAGCAGGGCTGAGCGGGTGCGGCTAGGGCGGCTAGGGTTTCTTGGTGAGTCGGCTGAGAGAGAGAGAGAGAGAGAGAGAGAGAGAGATTTTTCCAAAACAAGGGGAATAGGATTTTCTTTCCTTTTCCTAATTTAAATGGGTCTAAAATCCCTTCCCAAGGCTTTCTCTTGCGGGTCCCGGCTAAAGAAATTCTTTTCTTTTTAACTAAATCTTCTTTTTCTAAAAACTCCAATTTCACCATTAGGGCAAGGGTTCAAATCCCAATGGGACTAATTAAATTCCAATTAATTTTTGCTATCAACCGGAATGGAAAACGGGGCCGTTACAATACTCCCCCCCTTAAAAGACTTTCGTCCCCGAAAGTCCTAAGACGAAAACAACTCTAGAAAAACTCCACTGGTTCTTAACCAACCAAGCTCCTGAAAAGGACAACACAAAACCTTCTTGGAAACCGAACCCTCTTGGGTTCCCAAAGGCTCCAAGCCCAACAGACACCGAGTCTGGCACGAACTATCTCCACCAAAACTGGACTAACACTGAGCTTCGAAGAAAACATGCGATAACTAGTCGGTGAGCCACATCCTCTGACTCGCACCAACTCTCAAACGGTCTTACGACTCTAGGGCTCACTTATCCATGCTAACCCAACTCGGAACGCCTCTCTACGGTGCTACTCTCAGCAAACTCGTGAACGGGTCACAAGCTCTAAAACTCAACGCCACGCTCCGGCGTAACTTCTCTGAATGCTCATAGCTGTTATCAAACAGCCTCGACCCTCCACCATGCTGACCAAACAACTGAACCTCCCAGGTTTAAGAAACTAATAACGGCCTACTCATACTTCGCAAGAGACCTGCGAACCCCACTGAAGAACCCCACTGGTTGCCTACAATCCTTAACGAAATCCAATTCGAACCACCAACTGGTGACTGATCCCTAGGCAACCTTCTCCAACTAGCATGCGTCCACAACACTAAAGCAACCATCTTACGAGAAATCGAAGCACCAAAGCCAAGGGCACTTTTCTAGTTCACCAAACAGCTACCACCACACACACTAGCTGATACTTCACCGGCCACACCCCGAACGACAGGGTCCAAGAACAGGCTTCACTCAGCCAAACTAATAAGCCGGAGCCCCTCAACGGCCGACAACAAACTTTCCAATGCAATCCGATCAGCCACTAGCCTAGGTGAACATCGCCAGACAGGAAAACAAACAACATTCCTCTCACGGAAACCTCGAGCAACAAGGAATAAAACATTACGTGGCTACTAGCAACACGATAGCTGGAGGATCGAAACTCAAGGGCTTTACCACCCAATGCCACGGCACCTCTGTACCAACTCACTCAACCGCGTGGCTCACTAAAATGCCAACTGCGAATGCACAACGACTAAAAGAAAAGCCCGAGAAAGGCTTGCTTAGCAGAAACTCAAACCAAGCTCATAACGAGCAAAGCTCGCCTCCAAGCTGCCACTCAACTCTTAAGCCCATCTGGCTGCTCCAAGGGCTTCCTCCTTATAGCTTAGACCTAACTCTTCTTCCAATCCAGAAACTCCACCCACGAGACATCGCGAGGAATAAGGATAGCGACGACCACAAGCTTGCGGATCCTGAACAACACGAGTCGGCAAGACTACCTCAAAAGTTAAAACTCGAGGCCGGCATCCACGGTGCAACTCAACTACCAAAGAACTAAGGGGTTCTACAAACTCCAAAGATCCAACAACAACTCAAGCCTTTGGACTGGCTGGCCTTCGCCCTCGCTGGAACAAACAACTTTCCGCTTGCTATCAAACAGACGCAGGGACACTCTCGCTAGGCTGACCACTGCGCTACTCTGATCAACTACACAACTCAAGAGCTGAGCTGACTCTTCCTTTACAGGAACGATTTCCTAGCAAGCGGACTTCAAGGACGAATGAATTTCACACACGCCATTTTCTTGCTCAAACTCAACAGTAGCAACCACCAACTCTCTCAAAAGAAACATCCAAGGATTCCTCAATCGCTTGAACCACCAACTAAGCACTAGCGGTACTACTCAACCGCTGAGGGGGAGGCCAACTCCCAAAACTACCTGACTAGGAACAAGTCCTCAGGGCAACGCCCGCTTGCTCGAACCGAGCTAGCTCACAAAACAACATGGGAACCAAACCTTGGTCAACACCAAGCACCACCTCGCTAAGAATTCTAAAAATCAACGTGGAGGTTACCAAGAACAGCTCTAGCTTGTTAACCGACAACAAGCATCCAGCAACTCGACCGAGGAACACTGCCTTGGTCTGACTGAGCTCTGGTGAGGCTCTCCACAACTTAGGGTTCCTCCGATCTCCCTCCGACACACACTGTCGTCAAACGGTCTAACTGACAACTGGCTACACGAGCACATCTCCCTCTGACATCTCATTCAATCTGTGGCCGCCAAAGCTCTTCCTTGCCACATCATGTAGCAAGCACGGGCGATGCTCCACACAATCCTACGCAACAACCCGGCTACCGGCACGGTAGCCTCTCAACCCAAGATAGGGCACTTGCCAAGAACTAAAGTCCTAACTCCTCAGAACTGAGCACTGGTTTCACAACCCGAAACCCCTCGTGGTTCTTGAAAAATACACCACGGGACGAGCTACACAAAAGTACATTGGCGTGTACAGCTCCAACTTGGTTCCTTAAGATCCAAACCAACAAGTATTCTCACACAAGGCAACTTTTGCCTCCCAATAGAGCCACTTCTAGCAAAGGAGCAACAGAGTTCAACCCACTCAGGGTCAACTCACCACGGAATGCCACATCGGTCGACTCACTCTTACAAGAGCATAGCCACACCAAGCTAACTTACCTCCTACCGATGGTCCACTAAACGTGCTCCGATCAACCATCCAACTCATGGCTCTAACAGTGGATCAACCACGCATCATCGATGCCAACCCTACTCATATTAGGGTAACTCCAGGGTAATCGAATCACACTACCATCCAACGGCTCACAAGCCCACAACACAGGCGCGAGATCTCGGACGCTCTAGCCCTTAACAACCAACAGTATCCTTTGTACCCAACTCTCGGTGACCGTGAAAGCTCCTGCTTATCCCTCGAACGACCTCAAACTTGTAGTTCTCTAGCTACCACCGAGCTAGATCTCTTATGCAACCCAAATAGGTGAAATCTCATGAATGGGTACAGGACTAGTGGGGATGCTAAACTCCGGCGGGTCTCGAACCACCGCACGCAGAAAAGCCAACCGCCTGAATCTAGGCCTCCTCTCAAAGCTTGGTGCCAATGGGCACTACTTCCTTTACAACACAAACATCCCTTTACGGGCTTTAAGCCACTCTGAGGGTAGGGAAGGTCACACTCCAGGTGACAGGGCAATGGCACTCAACACAAGAGTCTCAACAATCGAGTAGACTACTCTCTCGACATCACGTCGAATGCACAAGCCAAGGCCCACTCCCGCATCCCACTCGATGCTCAACGAATACTCAAAGCAACCCTCGGGTGGCGGCACCTAGCTCCACACTGAACATGCTAATGTAAGGTGCTCTTCTCTAATAGCCACCGAAAACCACGGACGGAATAAGTCCCCGACAAGCAACCTCCACACTACCCCTCAGCTACGAGGGTACTAAAAGAACTGGCCGCAAAACGATCGCGCAGCTTGCAAGAGGACAAGATGTCTCTACATCTTCCTCAAAAGCTACTAACTTGGCACTTGCCAATCGACCGGGTGGTCGGTGGAGACTCTCTGTCCGCCTCTCACAGGGGACTTCCACCACCACACTCATCGCATCAAACAACACAAGAACGGCACGCCACAACCTCGTAACATCGTGTCATCGGCCTCGAACAACGGGTCATCCCAACACTTGGATGATACACTCGATCCTGGCCAACCACCTTGCTACTAGCAAGAGGTCTCAAAACATCCAAATTTCTGAGGCTTCCACTTGCCAAACTCGGTGGCTCGATCAACGCCAACTATCTTATCAAAGATAAACCTGCTGATCAAGCCCTCCCGGGAACCTCCGGGACTCCGGAACTACAAGGAGGGGTGTCTTCTAAATAAACTCTACCAGCTGGGCTATCTATGCCCAAGACTCCTCACTACGCGCTACCAACTGCGCTTGGGTCTCCGCTCTCTGTTAGCTAAAAGACTCGCCATCAACTCCCTCATGGTCGAGCACACTCTGCTCAAGGAGTCTCCTCTCGAGGCGTGCTAGCCTCTACCCCCTCCTCTAGGCAACTCAATCGCCAGGGCCAACTCTGGCCAACGGGCTAAACAACCCTGGACGCGGCCTCAACATCCATACAAACGGTCCAACTCCTCGGTCGGACATGCCAAGCGTCCTGCTCCACAGAGTGCGATCCACGCACTAGCGATCTGCACGAGCACCTCCACCCTCTCACTAGGGGAGAACCACAACTGGGCCACAAATGGCATACGGGAGTCTAAGCTCTACCTCCCTGCGGGTGCGATCGACACACCGGCGATCTGCACAAAGCATAAAACCTAGCCCACGCTGGGCTCTCACCGCCAAACAAGGGTAACACATGTATACTAGATGCGATATTGTAAAATAAAACCCTTAGCTTAATGAACTCAGACAAACCTGACGGCCGCGGAGTACTGATGATCATGGGGGCAACAACCTACAAAGCAGTTAGTCTACGAGAATCTATGACTCGTGCTCGATACCAACCGTAAGAACCCGACCAAAAATACGGTCCTAAACCTAGGTTCTCACTCAAAGATGCAAGTTAAATATTTCACCGAGCGGTTTAGTGCTCATATTTAAAACCTTTCAAAACATTTAGAACGGGAATGCTTAAAACATAATCAACAACTTTGTTTAAGAAAACCAACGAAGTAAAACAAGCTCAAGCCAAGATATATAAAAAAACATTCAAAATAGTTCAAACAACTTTTTATAATGTTTCCCCTAGACTCTCGTCCATCTACATGCCGAACAAATATGCAAACAATAAAGACAGAGTGCCGGGCGCTCCCATGATCATTCAGCCTCCTCCGCTCGCCGTCCTGTCTTTGTCCCAAGTTACACGTGGAAAACCACAGAAATAAGGGTGAGTATAAACATACTCGGTAAGAATCCCCAACCGGGTACAATACGATACTTCAATCATCTAGCACCCTAGTATACATGCAAACAGCTACCAACACGCATCATAGCTCAACGAGCTTACAAGGCGAAATCTGGAATCCTCGGAAGTCTCCTACTTCCGGCCTAATGATTGGCTCTCATAACCAATCCCGGGACATCTCCGAGGGTCTTTCTCCCTCGGCCAATTGATCACCTCAAAACCGATCCCAAAGATGTCCGACACCCTCGAGGGTCTTTCTCCTCGACCATATGATCACTCAAAAGCCAATCCCAATGGGTGTCCTCAAGGGCCTCTTACCCTCGCTTATAATCTGACTATCGGAGAGTACCCAAGTCCGGCTCTAAACAGGAGGAACTGTGTACTCACGAACATTAGCCCGGGGAGCTCTCCGAACGGCGACTAACGCGTGTGGCGCGCACACCGCATGCTTCGCAAAACCGCGTAAATGTGGGGCCTAAGTACAAACTACGCGGGCGTGTACGCATGCCTAAAGACTCGGAAACGGTGTCACCGAACACGAGAGTCACGAGGCCCTCGGCACTCATCCATGCGGCTGTACCACCGACTGACAGCTAAGAACCGGCCAAGGCGGGCTTGAACCGCTAGCGGGGTTCCGCTCTAGCGAGCTACAAACTAGGCTTATGCCGGTGAGGTAGCTAATTCTCATTGGTCACGGGAGGGGGAGAAATAGCAATGTACGTTATGCTTAGCTTTACTTCCAATCAGTGGGGACAAAGTACGTTATGTCCGCCCTCAACCCCTGAAGCAATGTACGTTATGCTTCGCTTACTCCCGACCGGTGGGGACAAGGTACGTTATGTCCGCTCTCAGCCTCTGGATGATGACAAACCCTACTATACTAGCTAAGAGTACAGAGTAACTGATTCCTGGCTAAACATACATATAATCATCAATCATACATAACCTAGCATGATACTACGAACTTAAGGCAGGAATTTCGAGCATGCTGGAAGAACAATCCTAGCATGGCACTAACATGTACAAACAAGCAAACATGCTAGCAAGAATGCAATCACAAGCTGTCCTATCCACTATTCATGTTCATAAAAGTAAACATGCATATAAGGCACAATCAAGAAAGCATCGCAGGTCCACACAACCACGGTAAGGAATCCTTACCGAAACGCAGCGTAAATAACCTTCACAATCAAATAATGACCTCGAGCTTTAAAGCGAAACCGAGCAACCTAAGCATTTTAAAAGCATCCTAAATAAATATACAGCAGAATCAAAGCACTTAAAAATCTAAAAGGGATTGGTTCGGGAATTACCAACCGAGAAGGCACGGGTCTCGCAGCAAGGGGGCAATTTTGGCGCTCTTTGCAGCGGTTTAGCGCTGGCGCTGCTCGGCGCTTAACGGCGCTGGCTTGGCGCGCTGGGCGCGGTGGGGGGGACGGGCGCTGGCGCTGGCTGCGCGATCGCGATGGCGGCGCAGCGCGCGGCGCGCGGGCGGACGCGACGAGCGGCACGGCACGCAGACGCGACGGCGGGCTGGCGCGGCGCGCGCGGCGGCGACGCGCGCGCGCGCGGCGGCGGCTCTGTGTGGACGGCGCGCGCGCGCTCGGGCGGTTCGTGCGGAACGGGCGCGACGCGTCTGGCTGGGCGGCGCGGCAACGCGATCGGCGAGGCAGGCGACGTGGCCGGCGCGCGCTGCGCGCGGGGCGATGTAGGCGTCTGGCACGCCTGGCATGGGCATCTTTGCGGCTCTGGCCGCCTGGTGCGCTGGCTGCAGGCTGCATTGGGCTGCTCGTGCGCTGGGGCCGAGCAGTGGCTGAGCGGGGGTGCGGCTAGGGCGGCTAGGGTTTCTTGGTGAGGTCGGCTAGGAGAGAGAGTGAGAGAGAGAGAGAGAGATTTTTCCAAAACAAGGGGAATAGGATTTTCTTTCCTTTTCCTAATTTAAATGGGTCTAAAATCCCTTCCCAAGGCTTTCTCTTGCGGGTCCCGGCTAAAGAAATTCTTTTCTTTTTAACTAAATCTTCTTTTTCTAAAAACTCCAATTTCACCATTAGGGCAAGGGTTCAAATCCCAATGGGACTAATTAAATTCCAATTAATTTTTGCTATCAACCGGAATGGAAAACGGGGCCGTTACAAATCCGCTCACCATACAGGAATGCCTCCAAATCTTCAGTGCAAACACCACTGCTGCCAACTCCATATCATGAGTCGGATAATTCTGCTCATATGGCTTCAGCTGGCGGGAAGCATAAGCAATGACCTTCCCGTGCTGCATCAACACACAACCCAACCCGAACTTGGAAGCATCATTGTAAACCACAAAACCACCTGTCCCCTTCGGGACTGCCAACACTGGTGCTGAAGTCAAACTACGCTTGAGCCTGGCAAAGCTTTCATCACACTTACTGTCCCAAATAAACTCGACACCCTTCCTCGTCAGACGAGTGAGGGGCGAGGCTATGGCGGAAAAATCCTTAACAAATCGACGGTAGCAACAGGGGTCCACCACGAACTGAACCTCCAACTACCAACGGGGCAACTCTCAACTTTCCTGGAAACAGGAAGACAACCAACAGGGCACGAACCATTCGCCCCACGAGCAAACTGACTTCTAGCAATTCCAGTCTACACCTTGGTCAACTCCAAGCATCTACTTGTCACCATACCGGAACCAATCCGGACTCTACTCCAAACAAATACTAACTTGCTAGGCTACCAAGACTGCCAACAACTCACCCGAGGCTACAAACTACACGGCTTCAACTTGCCAACTGAAACTCACTACCTGGGCCTGACTGAGCTCTAGAGAGGCTCTTCACAACCTAGGGTTCTCCGACAACCCTCGACACCCACTGCCAACTAACGGACTACAGCCAACTGCCTGAACAACAACAACTCCTTTTTCCAGCAACACAACCATGCTGGCCAACTCCAACTCCTTGGAAACCAAGAGGACCCGAAACGCTACCGAATGCGTCATCCTCCTACTCAGACATCAACCACAACATAACTCCTACCCAAGGAAGGATCCGAAAAACTCTCTCAGTCATGATGATCAACAAGAAGATCCGCCAACCAAGCTTAGGTCCACTTAACAAATCTTACCTAAGCAACAACCTGATACCACGAGCATGGTATCCTTACCACCTCACTAAAAGCCTTACAACATCCACCTGGAGTCCAACTTTTCCAAGAACGGAGCACCAGATCCCCAAAGCAAACCCTACATGGATCTGGAACTCCTGCCACAGAACGAACCACACAAAACAGGCTTGTGTGCATAACTCCCAACCTTCATTTAGAGATCCAAGACTAACAAGCGCTTTTCCCTAAAAGCAACACTAGCTCCTGGTAGAGATACAATCCATCGAGGAACACCCAAAGTTCCATCTCCGCACGATGCTCGAAGCTGTGGCAACCTTGCTCTACCAAAGCATAACCATGCCAAACTGAACTTGCTTTATACCAAGCCTCTACCAAGGGTGCTTACCCATAAGGCATCCAACTCCTCTCACAAGGCATCCTACTCACCTCATAGGCATCCAACTCATGGTCCCTCAGCTGGACCCAACTTGCTTCTACGATGCTCAACTCTCTTGAGATTTAGGCACTCAAAGGTAGTTGACCGCACTACCTACCACAAGGATCTCTTGGCCTTAACACTAGCGTGAGATGCACGCGCATTAACACTTACCAACCGTCAACCTGCTTGACTTACTCAACCTCCAGTAACACTGGGAAAAGGCTCCGGCTCCTCTCGAACATCCTTTCGCTTGAAGTCCTTCGATTACCACTCAACTAGCCCTTTTTGCACAACCTACACAGGTGCAACTACCATAAACGGATCCAAGGCTAAAGAAGTGCGCTAAACTCCGAACGGCATAGAACCATCTGCTATACCCATGCCAAACTCAGGCCTGAACCAGATTTAGTGCCAAAGCGGCACACCAACCAATGCACCTCAAATGCCACTACTACCAAATCCACATCTTACTACCAACGGGGCCACAAGGTCACAACCTCAAGTGACACGAACTCTGGCTCGGCTTACAAGGGCTCAACTCCAACAACCATGCCTAAGGCATCTCATCAAGCTGAAGGCTCACAGCCTACTCTTGCATCTCCACATGATGCTCAACAAACTCTGGCCGGCTCTCTCAACATGCAACAACTAGCCCTACTCAAGGGGTTATCAAAAGAAGAGCGTTCAATTTTACCAAACAACTGAGGAAACCACCAACGGATCCAGTCCGTAGGGAACACTGCTTGCTGCACCCTTAACCACAGGGTTCCGGCTTACTGGCTGCAAACAACCACACTTCACAGAAGCACAAAGATGCCTCATCAACCTCCTCGAAGGCTACCAACTTTGCAACCACTCTCTGGGCAACCAAATAATCTATCAAGGCTCAAGATCAACACTTGAGCTACCCAGGCTAGTCCACACGGGGACCTGCTCCACAAACATCCACATCAGCACAACCATAGCTAACTCCTCCCTTGAAGTGGCATTCCAAGGCAAAGCACCTCCACCCTCTCACTAGGGGAAAACCAACAACTGGGCCACAGTTGGCCTATGGGAGTCCAATCTCTACCTCCCTCTAGAACGATGTCCCAGGGCATCCGAATCTACCTAGATACCACAACAAGCCACAACACACATCACACACTGCGGGAAGTTGGCATGATGGAGCTCTAAACCCAAACCAATAACGAGTCGAAACTCGCTGCCGTCTCGCCTCCACAACACTACACAAGGCATACACTAGATGACAGTGTATTGTAAATTCTTAACCCTTTTCTACAACAAATAGTAAACTTAGGCGTACTTGATGACTGCTTGGAGTGCTAGTGATCATGGGAAAACGACCTACAACAAAAAGGTCAATCCACGAATTTATGACTCGAGCTCGATACCAACCGTAAGGGACCGACCGATGGGGGCACTAAATGGGCCCTTACCCCAACGCATGCATTCAAAAGTAAAGGACATTAAATGACATGATTTCGGATTCCAATTAAAACAAAACATTCAAAATAACCCCTTTAAAAACTAGACAATTTCCTGGAACTCGCCCCCTGTTTCCAAGCACTGCTCCAAGGTAAATACATTTCCAAAGTATACTCCGATCGAGATTTCTTAAAATCATTCAAAACATGTATAGATACAATAATGCCGGAATCCACACAATAATCGAAAAAACATCCTAGGGCTCGTGTGCTTGTCCACATGCATTCAGGGGAAAATAAAACATAAAGAGTCATAACACAAAATCAGAGTTTGATGATTGAGTCCCATGATCACAGCTCCTCCTTCAGCCATCCTGTCTCGCAACTTGGTTACCTGTGGAAAAACCACAATAACAAGGGTGAGTAACGAATTACTCAGTAAGAATCCCCAACCGGGGTACAATACGATATACATGGTCATCTCGATGAGTGTATGCAAGCTATGAATATAAACACAGAATAGAGCACATAGCTTAGCCCACACTTGGGCCTCGGATGCCAACTTAGGGTCTTAGTCCGGAATAATATCACCACACAGTCCAATACATAAGTCGCCCTATACGAGAAACAAGTCCTGTGCCTCACCGCTCTCATCGCCGACGAAAAGGTACACTGGCTCAAGATCCCGAGGAGCTCTGCAGTGGTGGTGCAATGAATGAGCGTAAACATGCACCGCGTGCTCTGCAGAGACCATGGGGTGCCGGGTCTAGAGGCAAGCCGCCCATGTCCACCACCACGCCTAACTAAATCTTTGGATCGGTGTCACCGACATAGGGGTGTGAGACTGGACACGTAAACTATGTCACCAACCACCGCACTGAGAGGCTAAGGAAACGGGTCGTGGTAGGCTTACACCGTGAAGCCGCCCTTACCTTAACAGTGGCAATCGGGGGCTACGGCCGAACACGCCGAGGACGTGCCGACTATCGAGGGCGAGGCAATGCTAAGTCATCATCCCGACGGTTGGGGCATTTAACGATCGCCACCCTCACCCAAGATTGCGGGGCCTACCGGTAGGGTTAGCTAATCCCTCACGGGGTCGGGGGACGGAATGATCGCTCGACGTCCCGCCATGGATGCAAGGTACTTTATGCATCGGGCCCGGATGATGCTATCTACCGCAACTCTAACTCGCCTAGCAATCAAGAAACAAATCCATAAAATCCAATACGTGCTCAATAAGAATACAACGAGCCTAGCATGATACTACGAAGCAAGGAACAGATACGAGCATGCTAGAAAGGAACAACCTAGCATGGATTAACATGAGAATTAAATCAGGAAAATCATGCTAATCGGGAATTCATAATAGAATACCTAGCTACACATGTCAATAAACACAAACAAGCAGTCAATCGGCAATCACATATAATATCGCAGGGTCCACACAACTCCGGTAAGAAATCCTTACCTTGGTCGGGGACGATTTGACACGAAAACCTAAATTGTGAACGAACCCGAACTAGCTACCGAGAACCTATCAATCACAACAAAAATCACACAATAGGCCTAAATATAATAAAATAAACAAGGCTCAGCTCGGGAGCAACTCACGAGGCATGCCGAACACACGAACGAGCCGATTGCACGAACGGGGCAGCAACGGGGCTAGCTGGGCGCGCGGGCAAAGCAGGGGCGCGAGGCGATGCGCGGCGTGGCTCGGCAGAGGCTCTGTTTCTGGGCGCGAACAGGGGCGATGGAGAAAACCCGGAATCGAGCAATCCGAGGGGATTCGACGGGCGATTCGTTGATGGCGAACTCCCCTACACTAGCTGCACAAAACCCATACCTCAAATCACCTCGACTCGGCCGGAAATGGCACAGCCCGAAACAGGGGAGAAGAAATCGAATTTTGAAGGAGAAGAAGAAGAAGAAGATGTACCTGCTGCTCGGGGTGGGATCGACTTCGAATTTGGGAGAGGAAACTCGGTCGAAAATGGAGCTGGAGGGGGGAAAATCGCGAAGGAAAACGTTGTCGGTCGATGGAGATTTGCGAAGAAGAAAGGAGAAGAAATGGGAAGAAGCTCGGCGATTTTCTGCTTATAAATAAAACGCACGAAGACACAGTCATATACAAGGTCGCGCGCGAAGATTAACAAACACGCCCAGTGGCTCGGCTGGCAGCGCCCCTTGCCTAGCTTTCAAAGCGCCCTTAGCTCGAATCTCACTCGATGTGCTATTTAATTCCCTATTTATTTTTACCTTTTTCCAAGCCCAAATGTCTTCACCAAAATTCCCGATCCCATTCAAATCGACTCATAATTTTTTCGGCAATTAACAAATACATAACCGGCCCTGTCCGCCCGACCAAATTACCAAAATGCCCTTGGGCACCCCGGGAAGACCGGCATGAAATTCTGGGCCGTTACACATGGTCTGCAGTAGCACGCGGTGCATGCTTACGCTCATTATAGCGCCGACCGGAGAGCTCCTCGGGATCTTGAGCTAGTGTACCTTTCATACGACAGTAGACAGGCTGAGGCCGGGATTTATTCTTGTATAGGGCGTATTGTGTGATGGATTGTGTGGTGGTTTATTCCGGACTAAGACCCTGAGTTGGCATCCGAGGTCCAAGTATGGACTCAAGCTATGTGCTCTATTCTGTGTTTATATTCATAGCTTGCATACACTGATCTAGATGACCATGTATATCGTATTGTACCCCGGTTGGGGATTCTTACTGAGTAATTCGTTACTCACCCTTATTATTGTGGTTTTTCCACAGGTAACCGAGTTAAGAGACAGATGGTCAAGGAGGAGCTGTGATCATGGGGCCCAGTCATCAAACTCTGATTTTGTGTTATGACTCTTATGTTTTATTTTCCCATGAATGCATGTAGTCGGGCACGGAGCCCTAGGATGTTTTCTAAATGTTTTGTGGATTCCAGCATCATTGTATCTAGACAGGTTTTGAATGATTTTAATAAATCTCTTATCAGAGTAAACTTTGGAAATGTATTTATCCTAGAACAGGTGCTTGGAAACAGGGATAGGTTTCAGGAAAATTGTCTGGATTTTGAAGGGATAGTTTTGAATGTTTTGTTTTAATTGGAATCCGAAATCATAATCGTATATTGTCCTTTACTTTGAATGCATGCATTGGGGTAAGGGCCCATTTAGAGCCCCATTTGGGTCGGGTCCTTAAGACTCAGAGTTCAAAACAGCTCGTTTCCATGATCAGCAGCTCCTCCTTCAGCCATCCTGTCTCGTGCCATGATTACCTGTGGAAAACCACAAAATAAGGGTGAGTAACGAATTACTCAGTAGGAATCCCCAACCGGGGTACAATACGATATAACTGGTCATCTAGCAGAAAGTATGCAAGCCATGAATTTAAACATAGAAGAGAGCACATAGCTTTAATCCATACATAAACCTCGGATGCCATCATAAGGTCTTATACTGGAAAACTACCACGCTTAACGATACTATACGAGAAACTAGTATCGGCCTCAGCCTTCCTACTGTCGATACGAAAGGTGCACTGAACTCAAGATCCCGAGGAGCTATCCAGTCGGCGCTGTAATGAGCGTGTGCTCGCACTGCATTATGCTGCAAACCAGGGGGTCCAGTACGCATGCCTAAAGAATCTCTGGATTGGTGTCACTGAACATAGTGGTGTGAGACCAAGACACTATGACTATGTCAGCCTGTACCACCGCACCTGAGGCTAAGAAACCGGTCGTGGTAGGCTTACACCAGGAACTGATCCTTGCCCTATCAGGTGGTAATCAAGGGCTACTGCCGACACGCTGAGGACGTGTCGACTGCCGGGGACAAGGCAATGCCTCGTCATTCCCTCGGTCGTTGGGGCATTTAACAGTCTACCACCCTCACCCAAGATTGCACTGGGCTGGCGTTAGGGTTAGCTAAACCCTAACGACTGATCAGGAACGGAGTACTACCTCGCACGTCCCTGCCATGGATGCAAGTTACGTTATGCATCCTCGCCCGGATGATGCTACCTATCAGAAATCTAAGCTATAACAACTAACAGCAAACATTCCAATACGTGCTCAGCAGAAACAATGAACCTAGCATGATACTACGAAACAAGAACGGATAATCGAGCATGCCAGAACAGAACAACCTAGCATGGAACTAACATGAGAACAACACAAGAATCATGCCAGTCGAAATTCAGAACAGAGCACCTATCCACTAACATGCTGATAAACATAAACAAGCATACAAACAGCAATCACAGAATATATCGCAGGGCCCACACAACTCCGGTAAGAAATCCTTACCTTGGTCGGAAGGCAACTACACACAAAGATCCTATGCTTGGATCGACCCCGAGCTAGCTAAAGGAAACCTAACAAGCAACAACAATTATCACAATCTATAGGCCTAAATATAATAAAACAAATAGGCCTCGGCTCGGGAGCAACTCACACGGCATGGCTGACACGAGGACGGGCGGTAGTCGCGACGGAGCTGGCGCCGCTTTGGCGGGCAGTGCGGCAAAGGCGCGCGCGCGACACGATGGCACGGCACTGGTCATGCTGGCATGCGGCGTCTTGCACGGACGTTAGGGAGCGGGCGTGCAGACGCGGACGAGCGCTGGGGCGCAGGAGTGCAGGCGCGAACAAGGGATGCGGGCGAGCTCGCGCTGGGACGGCGCGCGGACTGGGCGCAGACGGGCGACGTGATCTGGCTGCTGGGTTGCGACGCGGTGCAGGCGGGGCGATGGGCATTTAGGCGCGATGCAGAGGCTGAGCGGTGGCGTCTGGGCTGCTGGTGCGATGGGCAGGGGATGCTGCTAGTGCGACAGCTAGCTGCAATAAAACATCAAAACTCACCTTTTCTTCTCTCGGCTAGCAAGAACACACCAACCGAAGGAGAAGAAGGGATCGAGACACTTACCCGGAATGACGAACGATGGAGCTTGGCAAGGGGATGCACGACAAGGAGCAAGAGAGAGAGCTTGGGCGGCTAGGGAGTTTGAAGGAGCAAATAAGAAGAAAACCTAATTTTCTCTCTATTTAATCAAACACACCAAAATCCCAAAAACCCATAGCTAACCAAGACATACCGCGGAATGAGTATCAATAACAGCTTGTGGGTCAACCGGCAACACCACTCATCTGACCACCGAGGCAACTCGCGTTCGAAACCCAACAACAACACTAATAAATCTTTATTTTACTTTTGCATCTCTCCATGCCCAAACACATTCACAAAGTATCAAAACCCTACATAAGA
Organism: Sicyos edulis; assembly: GCA_036507275.1. NCBI lineage: Eukaryota > Viridiplantae > Streptophyta > Magnoliopsida > Cucurbitales > Cucurbitaceae > Sicyos > Sicyos edulis. The sequence continues at coordinate 23,071,989 of CM071854.1, read as the reverse complement.
CCATCCAATAATTTTAACAGCTGAAAAAGACAGAAACGGCCCTGACGGCCCAACCAAATTACCAAAATACCCCTAGAGCATACTTGGAATATCGGGATAAAAACCTGGGCCGTTACAGTTTTACCCAAAACCGAGAACATAAGGGCTCGAGACAAGGTGGGATGTAGCAGGCCTCAACAAGGACACGGCGTCTGTACGGTAGGGCGTGCGGCGAGCCATGGCGATTAGCAAAAGAACTCGACAACAAGGGCTCGGCTTGGGCATGAGCGGCTGGGCACGCGCAATGGCTGCGACATGAGGCATCTGTGCCTGGGCGAGGGCTGCTGCTCGCGAGGACGTGCGGCTACGATGGGGGACGGCTGCACTCTCTAGCGATGCGGGAGATACGGTAACTGGGCAACGTGTGGGTGATGCGTGAGCGTGCTGCTACGGCTGTGCATGCGACGTAAGGCTGGACCGCTCGACGATGGGCTGCTTGCAGCGGGAAGCTTCAGTGATGGTGATGGGGCTCGATTGCTATGTGCTTGCGATGGAGAAGAAGAAATTTGGGTGAGGAGCTCTCGACAAAGGGGTGTTGGAGAAGAAGAGTGAAAAAGGAGATGGGAGGAGGGGATCGGCTAGGGTTAAAGGAGAGCTAAATGGGGGTTTTTCTTTTATTTTTCTTATTTTAAATGTTCCAAAAATCATCCATATGCCAAGTGTCCTCTGAGGTTCCCCTTTCGAGTTCTAGCAAGCTCACATTTAACTCCTATTTTCCTGTTTAATACCGAATATCCTCCAAACCACTCAACAACAACTCCCGATCATGGAACCTGAAAGAAAAACACAATTATCAACTCAACACAAGTCTGGGAACAAATCGAAATCCTAAAAAATGACCAAAATACCCCTAGAGGCCAAATGACCAAAATACCCCTAGAGGCCAAATGACCAAAATACCCCTAGAAGCTCAAACAGCCCTAACGGCCGAACCAAACGACTGAAAAATTAACCGAATGTACCTGGAGAGCCAGAACGAAAACTTGGGACATTATAGAATTCCCTCCTTTTAAGACTTTCGTCCCCGAAAGTCCTAAGACTGGAACAGCTTTGGATAGTGCGTCCTCATCTCATCCTCAAGTTCCTATGTTGCTTCCTCTGCCCTCTGATTTCTCCACTGAACCTTGACTAACTTGATCTCTCAGTTATGCAAAACCTTGCAGTCCTGAGCCAGAATCTGCACAGGGTTCTTGAGAGCTTGTTTACTTGATTTCTCGGGCAGTTGGGACCAGTCTGAGGGCGAAACGTAGTACTGAAACTGCACTCAGTACCTAAACCTTTATGGAGTGCCCTTCAGAAACGGGAAGTGAAACAAGAGTCTCTGTCAGACACAATCTTAACTAGTACCCCATGGTACCGTACAATCTGCTCCAAAAATAATTGTGTCGACTGTTCTATGGTGTAAGTGATCCTACTGGGAATGAAGTGTGCACATGTAACGGCCCAGGTTTTCGTTTCGGCTCTCCAGGTACATTCGGTTAATTTTTCAGTCGTTTAGTTGGGCCGTTAGGGCTGTTTGAGCTTCTAGGGGTATTTTGGTAATTGTTTAGGGTTTCGGTTTGTTCCCAGACTTGTGTTGAGTTGATAATTGTGTTTCAATTTCAGGTTCCAAGACCGGGAGTTGTTGTTGAGTGGTTTGTAGGGCAATTAATTTTAAACAGGAAAATAGGAGTTAAATTTGCCATGACTCGAAGGGGGAACCTCCGAGGACACTTGGCACATGGAGGATTTTTTGGAACATTTAAAATAAGAAAAATAAAAGAAAAACCCTCATTAGCTCTCTTGTAACCCTAGCCGACACCCCCATCTCCTTCTTCACTCTTCTTCTCCAACACCCCCTTGCCTAGAGCTCCTCACCCAAAGTTTTTCTTCTTCATCGCAAGCACACAGTAACCGATCCCCATCACCGTTGTCAAAGCTTCACATTGCAAGCAGCCCATCGCAGAGCGGTCCAACCTCGCGTCGCATGCATAGCCGCAGCAGCCCACTCACGAATCGCCCGCACATCACCCAGTTGTCGCATCGCCTGCTTCGCTCGCTAGTGTAACCCGTCCACCAGCGCAACCGCACGTCCTCGCGAGCAGTAGCCCACGCTGAGCCATTGCTGCCGAGATCTGCCACTCATTGCCAAGGCTTGCGGCACGCCCTACCGCACACACGTTGTGTCCTTGCCGAGGCCTGCCACATCCCACCTTGCCGAGCTCTTATGTTCTCGGTTTGGGTAAAACCCTAATTCTGAGGCTCATTTGATGTTCATTTGTTGATTCGTTGTCTAGGATTGATTTGTGTAAGAACCCGACCCAAAACATGGTACTAAAAAGATCCTTACTTCAGCATGCAAGTTAAAACAGTAATAAATTTAAAACAACAAGAGCAATCCCTATTTAAAACCTGTCAAATCTTGGAACCTGCAAATAACATTTAATACAACCTGTGAACGAAAAACGACCCTGGCGAGAGTTCTTGTAAGAACTCAACCCAAAAGTGGTCCTAAACTCGGTTCTTACTAGCATGCTTACAATTTAAAACATTTTAATGGTACATAAAACTTCATAAAGTAAAACTTGATTAAACATCATAAGGAAAACATTCATTCCAAAAACTTTCTTAAATAAATCTTGGCCAGTATTTCAAAGTAAAACAGTTAAACAACTTTTAAAACAATTCAGTTCTCCTAGAATGAAATACTTAATAGTTAAAAGACAGAGTACGCCGGCAGCTCCCATGATCAGTCAGCTCCCTCCACTAGCCATCCCGGTGATGTCCCAAGTTACCTGAAAGGAAAGTAAGGGTGAGTACGAAGGCACTCAGTAAGAATCCCCGACTGGGGTTACAATACGATACATCAATCACCTGACATCCTAGTATACATGCAATAGTTACCAGCACAGAACTTTGCTCAGCAAGATAATCAAGACAAGTCCGAAAACCTCGAAAGTTTCCTACTTCTGGCCTAATGATTGGTTCTCCTAACCAATCCCAAATGACATCCTCAAGGGTCTTTCTCCCTCGGCCAATTGATCAACTCAAAAGCTGATCCCAAATAGATGACAGACACCCTCGAGGGTCTTTCTCCGTCGGCCAAATGACCAACTTAAAAGCTGATCCCGAATAGGTCTCCTCGAGGGTCTCTTACCCTCGACCAAGCTTATCCAAGGATAACGGGAGAGTACCCAAAGTTAGGCTCTAAAATAAGAACGAAAACGGTGTCACTGATCTATAGTAGTGCGGAGCCATCGGCACTCAGCTGTAGTAGCCTGTACCACCGACCTAAAGTTAAGAACTGTCTCCGAGTAGGCTTGCACCCGTGACGGGTTCCACTCTAGCAGACTACAAACTAGGCTTATACCGATGCGAGCGCTAATCCGCACCGGCAGCCGGGGGCTGAAGCAAAGTACGTTATGCTACTCACTAATCCCGACCTGTGGGGACAAAGTACGTTATGTCCGCTCTCAGCCTCTAGATGAAGACAATTCTAACCAACTATCTAATATCACAGAGTAGATAATATCTAGTAGTTCAAACATGCTCAGCAAGTATACAAGTACAACCTAGCATGATACTACGAATTTGAACAGGGATCTCAGAACATGTTGGAAGGACAAACCTAGCATGACACTAACATGTAGAAACAGGGGCAAACATGCTACCAGAATTAAACAAAGAAACAGTCCTATCCACTAACATGCTCATAACATATAACATATAAATAGAATGCAATCAAGACATATCGTAGGGTCCACACAACCGTAAGAGATCCTTACCTGGAACAAGTAGAAATACAAATAGTAAAGTGCTCCTTGAGCTACAGTGTCTCACAACCTAAAATCATACAACATACAACTTAACCTAGCTAGCTAAACACTTAACTATGAACTACAAACTAGAAGCAAGGGAATCAAGAGACTACCCCCACTAACACCTAGTGCTCCGGCCAAGCACTAATGAAGAACCCTAGAAGCTCTCGGCCACAACACTTCAACACTCGCTCTTGGCTAGGGCAACACAACAACACAATGAGTTAGATCTTGGCTAGGACATCACAACACATCAACAAACAAGTTAGATCTCGGCTAGGAAGCAAGCAACACCACCACAACACACACTTGTAGCTCTCGGCCAACACACCACATGGGCTCTCGGCCAAACCAACACAACAAATAAACACTCCAAGCTTACCAACTCACCTATGAGGATTCGGAAAGGCCTTCCAATGAAGCTTAGGGTCTCGGCCAAGATGGATGAACAACAAGGGAAGGCTCGACTAGGGCTTGATTTGTACAAAGAAGAAGAACAAGTTAGATCTACACAACCACAACACTTAACAAAGCAAAAACACCATCATCTTACCAAAAGGGGCTCTAGGCAATGGAGGTTGGAGAGGGGAAGATGGCTCGGATCCAACCCAACAAGAGGAAAGCAAGCAACACAAGGAGATCTCGAACCCAAGTGCACAATAGCTCTCGAATCTATAAGGAGAAGAGAAGAAGAAAAACAACTCCTCTTGGTTAGACATGATCTCGGCCAAGGCAAGAGAAGAAAAAAGGAGAGTAGTTTAGCAAAGACTTACCTTGGAGCAAGAATGGAGGAGATGAGCTATGGAGCAAGGGAGCAATGGAGATCTATGGAGCTTGGAGAATTCGACCAAGGAGAGGGATGAAGAAGATGATGGTCGGCCAAGGAAGGAGAAGGGAGAAAAAGATGAAGCCCTAAATGTGATTTTTCCCTATTTTTAATAATAAAAATGCCTTCAAAAATCTCACCTTCAAATCCTACATTTGACCATCCAAGAATATTAACAGCTGAGAAAGACAGAAACAGCCCTAACAACCCGACCAAATTACCAAAATACCCTTAGGACATACCTGGAAGACCGGGATGAAAACCTGGGCCGTTACAATATTCCCTCCTTTTTATGACTTTCATCCCCGAAAGTCCTTAAGACTAAAACAGCTCAGGATAATGCAATCTCATCTCGTCCTCCCGCTCCCAACTGGCTTCCTCTGAACTCTGACTCCTCCACTGAACCTTTACCAAACGGATCTCACGATTACGCAACGTCTTAGTCTCAAAGGCAAGGATCCTCACAGGCTTCTCCTCGAAGATCAAATCCTCATTCAGCTGCAAAGGCTCAATGTCTACAATATGCGACGGGTCCGGCACATACTGCCTCAACATCGATACGTGAAAAACACTGTGCACAGCTGACAACGACGGAGGTAAGGCTAACCGATATGCAACTCTGCCAACCCTCTCAAGAATCTCAAACAGACCAACAAAACGGGGACTCAACTTCCCTCGCTTACCAAACCTCAACACACCTCGCATCGGTGCAACCTTTAAGAACACGTGTTGTCCAACCTCAAACTCCAAGTCTCGACGCCGCACATCGGAGTAACTTTTCTGCCTGCTCTGAGCTGTCAATATACGACCTCTAATCTTGTGCACTGCACTATTGGTCAACTGTAGCAACTCAGAACCCAAAACCTGCCTATCACCAACCTCTTCCCAAAACACAGGAGACCGGCAACGCTTACCATACAAAGCCTCGAATGGAGCCATCTGGATCGTCGACTGATAACTGTTATTATAAGCGAACTCCATAAGATACAAATACTAGTCCCAACTGCCTGGGAAGTCTAACACACAAGCTCTCAGCATATCCTCAAGAATCTGGTTCACCCTCTCAGTCTGACCATCTGTTTGAGGGTGAAAAGCTGTGCTGAAACTGCACTCGGTGCCTAAGCCTTTCTGGAGCGCCCTCCAGAAATGAGAAGTGAATCGCGAATCACGGTCCGACACTATCCTCACAGGCACACCATGGTAACGGATGATCTGCTCCAAAAACAACTGCACCCACTGCTCCACGGTATAAGTGTCTCTATCGGGAATGAAGTGTGCGCTCTTAGTCAAACGGTCTACAATCACCCAGATCTGAGAAAACTTCCTCGGAGTCCTCGGCAAACAAAAAATAAAGTCCATGGAGATCTTTTCCCATTTCCACTAAGGCACACTCAGCGACTACAACAAACCGGCTGGCCTCTGTCTGGGTGCCTTCACTTGTTGACAAGTGAAACACCGACTAACAAACTCAGCAACGTCTCTCTTCATACCCATCCACCAGAACGTCGGCTTAAGATCCTGATACATCTTGGTACCCCCAGGGTGCCAAGCAAACGGTGAACTGTGGGCCTCTGAAAGCAACACTGCTCTCAATCCTGCAACCTCCAAAACACACAATCGGCCTATGTAAGTCAACCCACTGTCTGGTGAATACACGAAGTCAAAATCTCCGTCAGCACTAACTCTGTCAATCAATCTCTTAAGTGCAGGATCACTCAGATGACTATCAATAATTAGCTGTCTGATCGACGGCTGAACAGTCAACTGAGCTACTCTGGCGGAAACCTCACCCAACAACACTGCAACCTCGGCCCGCTCGAACTCCTTCCTCAATCTGTGCTGGGAACTCAACAACGTCGCGGAGTGCGACGTCTTCCTACTCAAAGCATCAGCCACAACATTGGCTTTACCCGGATGGTACAAACTCTCGCAGTCATAATCCTTCACTAACTCTAACCACCTCATTTGTCTCATATTCAACTCCTTCTGGGTAAACAGATACTTGAGACTCTGGTGATCAGTAACATCTGAATCCGCTCTCCGTACAAGTAATGCCTCCAAATCTTTAACGCAAACACTACAGCTGCCAACTCCATATCATGAGTCGGGTAGTTCTGCTCATACCGTTTCAACTGACGAGAAGCATAAGGAATTACCTTCCCGTGCTGCATAAACACACAACCTAACCCAAACTTGGAAGCATCGCTGTAGACTACAAAACCACCTGTCCCCTCCGGGACTGCTAACACTGGTGCTGAAGTCAAGCTGCGCTTGAGCCTGGCAAAGCTCTCATCACACTTACTATCCCAAACAAACTCGACACCCTTCCTCGTCAGACGAGTGAGGGGCGAGGCTATGGCGGAAAAGTCCTTAACGAACCGACAGTAGTAACCTACCAAACCCAAAAAGCTACGAATCTCTACAACTGAAGTCGGCTTGGCCCACGAACTCACGGCCTCAATCTTTGATGGGTCCACGACTATACCATCTCTTGATACTACGTGACCTAGGAAGGCCACCTGCTCCAACCAGAAATCACATTTGGAAAACTTCGCATAAAGCTGGTTTTCCCTAAAGCTGACAACACTCGCCTCAAATGCTCTGCATGATCCTCCTTAGTCCTCGAATAGATCAGAATGTCGTCAATGAACACGATGACGAAGCTGTCCAAAAATGATTTGAACACCCTATCCATCATGTCCATGAACGCTGCTGGGGCGTTAGTCAATCCGAACGACATGACCACAAACTCGTAGTGACCATATCTAGACCTGAAAGCTGTCTTAGGAATGTCGACATCCCTGATCCGCAACTGATGATAACTGGATCTCAAATCTATCTTGGAGAACACGGAAGCTCCCTGAAGCTGGTCAAACAAATCATCAATACGGGGCAACGGGTACTTATTCTTCACGGTAACCTTATTGAGCTCACGGTAATCTATACACAAGCGCATCGAACCATCCTTCTTCTTTACAAATAGAACTGGTGCTCCCCACGGGGACACACTCGGACGGATGAACTCTCTATCTAACATCTCCTACAACTGAACCTTAAGTTCCTTAAGCTCTGCTGGCGCCATACGATACGAAGCCTTCGAGATAGGGAGGGTCCCTGGCTCGAGCTCGATTGTGAAGTTAACCTCCCTCTTTTGGGGCAACCCAGGTAACTCCTCAGGAAACACATCTTCAAACTCCTGCACGACCGGTACCTGATCAACAGTCAGCGAGGGGCGGCTCTCCCCAGACAACTTGGCTAGGTAGCCCCAAGCTCCACGAGCTAACAGACGACGAGCTTTCACAGCTGAAATCATCGACGGGCAAACACCACCCTGGACTCCACGAAACTTAAAGCTGGGCCGACCCGGCAGCCTGAACACTACTTCTTTCCAGTGGCAGACAATCAACGCGTGGTTAGCAGCTAACCAATCCATACCAAGAATCACATCAAAGCCGCTCATAGGAAGGACTATAAGCGTAGCTACAAGCAACACTCTGGATATCTCGATCCGGCCATCCTTAACCTTATCTCTAGCTAACATACTAACTCCCGAAGGAGTTGCAACAGACAACTCAAATCCTAGAGGCTCTAATCTCAAACTAGCATGCTCAGCAAACATAACAGATACAAACGAATGCGTAGAACCAGAATCAAACAAAACAAATGCGCAGTGATCTAAAATAAGTAGCGTACCTGCCACAGTTGCATCTGTATGCTCGGCCTCCTGTCTGGTCGTAGCAAACACCCGACCCTACTACTGCTGCACTAGCTGAGCTGCCATAGCTGATAACAAAAACGGGCGATCGGCTGGGGCGCTGCAGGCTGGGTGATCGGCTGGGGTGCTGCAGGCTGGGTGATCGGCTGGGGTGCTGCAGGCTGGGCGATCGGCTAGGGCGCTGCAGGCTGGGAGATCGGCTGGGGCGCTGCAGGCTGCTCGACTGGGCTACAACAAACACACAACCAGCAACCAAAAGACAAACACAAACCCCCTTAGCCAAGGATCGACGACAACAGCAAGGAGAAGGAATCGAGGCACAACGTGACACTTACCCAGGATGAATGATTGATGCTCTCGGGAGGAAAAATGCACGGCAAGAGGACTTGGAAAGGATGGATGCGGTAAGTGATTTGGAGAAGGGAAAAAGAAAACCTATTTCTTTTCTTTTTAATCAAACTCCCTAAATCCCGAAAACCAAGGCAAACCAAGATAACCTGCGAAATGAGCATCAACATCAACCTGAAGCTTGACTGGCAAGACCACAGCGTTATCTCCCTAGCCACCCGGGCTCGAATCCCAGCTGACGCACTTTTATTCTGGCAAAACCCCTATTTTTATTTTTGCATCTCTCCATGCCCAAACTCATCCAAAAAGCAACCAAACCCTACATTTGACCATCCAAGAATATTAACAGTTGAGATAGACAGAAATGACCCGACTAAATTACCAAAATACCCTTAGGACATACCTGGAAGACCAGGATGAAAACCTAGTCCGTTACAGGATATCAAATTATAACATGCTTGTAAATAATCAAAGCATAGCCTATCCACTAACATGCTCATAACAGTCAAACATATAAAAGTAGCAGTCATGATGAACGCAGGGCCCACACAACCCTCGGTAAGAAATCCTTACTTGGTAACAAGCAGTAAAATAATAACAAAGAAAAGTGCTCTTTCAGATGCAGAGTTTCATAACCTATCAACAACATACAAAATATATCAATCCTAGCTAGCTAACAACCGAACTAGAAACTGGAACTAAGTGTTCGAGAAGCTACCGAACCAACACGGGCAAGTTCTCTCACCTGCCAGGTGCTCTCGACCACACTCTTGCTCAAGATGATCTCGATTGCTCCCAACTCTCTTGGGAACCCAAGCTCTCGGCTACTTGCAGCAACAAGGACAGGTCAAGAGGATGTAACACCAACAAGGATTAGTTTCTTGACAAACACAGCAACTCCCACACCCTACATCGGCCAAGGGATGAGCAACAAGCATCCCCAAGCTATCATGTAGCTCTCGGCCAAGGGGATGTACCACCAACAACAAACACAAACAACAACACACGCTTACCTCGGGTGATCTCGGCAAAGGCTCCCAGCTAACAGGGAGGCTTGGCAATCCAGGGATGCTCTCGACCAAAAGGTTTGCACAACAAGGAACTCGGCTAGGGCACCTCAACAACACAACCTTACACACAAACACACCCACACCATCAGCTCTCGGCTAGGGCAAACAACAAAACAAAACAAAACAACCTGCCTTGGCTCTCGGCTAGCTAACATGGACTCACCTGGGCAGTAAAGCCCTCTTGGCTAGCAAGGGTGTGCAAGGAAGTCTATGACTCTCCTGAGGCTCTGCTTGGAGGAGCTTGCGACAAGAGGAGATGGGGATCGATTTGGAGAGGAAGGAATTTACTTGGAAAAAGAGGAAATCGATTAGGAGAATGCTTTTGTGGAAGAGGAATTGCAAAAAGGTAAAGATCTTGGGAAAAATTGCAAAACGTCTACTTTTGTGCTAGAGTCGACGAAAACTTTACGTAAGGCCTTCTCCCCAATTCGCAAAAACAATCCCCTTGCGCCACATGTCCCTTTTGATTTGTCAATTCCAACCCCTGACCATCATCCCTTCGAGTCCCAGCTTCAATGCAATATCTTCCTATTTAAATCCTTTTAGAACAAGCCTCCAAACCACTAAGGGAGAAGTGAATTAACAACCGAACAAGGGCATAACTTACACTCCTAGCTAAACTGGAATTGTTTCCTTTTTGCTAACTGCTGCAACCAGACCAACCTGGGTTCGAGCCCACATTTTTAATTTTCCTTTTTCTTAAACAAGCTTCCAAGCTTAGGTGGCCACCTGGGTTCGAATTCTAGTAGCAACACTAATTAATCTCAAATTAAACAACAATCAACTTCAACTCCTAGCCACCTGGGTTCGAATCCCAACAGCAACTCTTTTAATCTCTTATCTAAAAGTCAAACCCCCAAATCCAACACCTTTCAAGCCCCAACAACCACACAAATAATTCTTATTTTCTCCTTTAACCAGAAAGCCACCAAACTTCTTAAAATGCATTCCCCTCCTAGAAACCAGAAACCGAAGAACAACCAATCTTAATGAATGAAAAGAACAGCACTAAAATCCTGGCTATTGGCAAAATCGGCCCTCAGGGAAAAATGACAAAAATGCCCATAAGGGCTATAATTGCCCTAACGGCCCAACCGAACAACGAAAATAACAACCGAGCATATCTGGGGAACCAGAATAGAAATCTGGGCCGTTACAATTTGTGATGTATTATGTTTATTGCTAGGTTTACCTGTGTGATCCTACAGGTCGAGGTCATTGTTGTTGTCTATTTCCACTTTTCAGGTAAGGGTTCCTTGTCGGGGTTGTGTAGACCCTGCTTATGGCTTTGATAAATTCTTAGTTGTTTGTTCTACTTGATATTATAAACTGTTAGTGGATAGGTTTGTGCAGGTTGCTTGAATGTTCTGTTCCATCATGTATACCCTATTTCCTGAATATTGTGTTTATGCTCGTTTTGATTGTTAGGGTGTAACAGCCCAGTTTTCTATCCCAGTTTTCGAGGTGCCTTCGGGTCAAGTTTCGGTTGTTGGTTGGGTCGTTAGAGCGGTTTTGTCCCTTGGGGGTATTTTGGTCCTTTGGCTCTTCGGGCAGGATTTGTGGTTTTCAGGGCTTCGAGGTAGCTCCTGCCTTTGCCGTGGCTTGTTTGGGTTGGACTGCGAGTCCCGAGATGTTTGGGCTAGTCGTTTGGAAGTTCGGTTGTGATTTGGGATTTTTGCAAAGTGATGGTTGGTTGTGTGCTTCCTTTGGGATTCGAGCCCGGGCCCTTGGTGTTGATTTTGGGAGTTGGTTTTAGCGAGTTTTATTGATTGGAATAGATTTCTTCGGTCGGGTCTCGAAAGAGGAAGCCGGGAAATGGGATTTTGAGGTTTTAAGTGGATAAGGATGGAAAATGGAATTTAAATCCCATTTTTCCCTTTTATTTTCCCATTTTCCTTTTTATTCCTTTATTTCTTTTATTTTTCCCAAATTCATTTTCTCTCTCTCTCTCTCTCTCTCTCTTTTTCTCTTTTCTCTCTCTCTCTCTCGCAGCCCATTTATCCAGCGGCGGCCATTCCCATCGCCGCCAGCCCGAGCTCGTCGTCGCCGCCGTCGCCGTGCATGCGCGGCCTTCGCCGCCATCGCGACGTCGCCAGCCAGCTAGATCGCCGCTCGCGCGCGCGCGCGCCGATCCGCCGTCTTCGCCCGCCCGTCGCTCGCTCGGTAGAGCCCGTCGCACTGAGATCCGCCTGCTCGCCCCAAAGACGCTGTCGTCGCCGCCAAGGCCGGATCGCAGAGCGACGCGCCGCCTCGCGTCGTGCAAGCGCGCCGATCGCCGTGCCCCTCGCCGTGTCGCGCGCCGCGCACGCTCAGCGCCCGTCGCGCCCGCCGTGCCCAGCAGTAGCGTCCGCAGCGTCGCGATCGCGCCAGTTTCTTTGCCCTAGCCCGAGCAAATGCTCGTTCGTGTGTCCGTCGGGCCTCGTGAGTTGCTCCCGAGCTGAGCCCTGTTTGTTTTATTATATTTGGGCCTTTTGATTGTAATTATTGTTGTTTTTGTTAGGTTCTCGCTAGCTAGCTCGGGTTCGATCGCAGCTTAGGTTTCTTGTGTTTAGAGGTCTTCCGGCCAGGTAAGGATTTCTTACCGGAGTTGTGTGGACCCTGCGATATATTATGCGATTGCTGATTGTATGCTTGTTGTGTTTATTGACATGTTTGGTGATAAGTGCTCTAATCTGAATTCCCGATTAGCATGACTTTCCTGGTTAATTCTCATGTTAATCCATGCTAGGTTGTTCCTTTCTGGCATGCTCGTGTCTGTTCCTTGCTTCGTAGTATCATGCTAGGCTCGTTGTATTCTCTTTGAGCACGTATTGGATTTTATGGAATTGTTTGCTGTTTGCTAGGGCAGGTTAGAAGTGCAGGTAGATAGCATCATCCGGGCCTGATGCATAAAGTACCTTGCATCCATGGCAGGGACGTCGAGCAAGTCATTCCGTCCTCTGACCCCGTGAGGGATTAGCTAACCCGAGCGGTAGGCCCTACAATCTTGGGTGAGGGTGGCGGTCGTTAAATGCCCCAACCGTCGGGATGATGACTTGGCATTGCCTCGTCCCTCGAGTCGTCGGCACGTCCTCGGCGTGTTCGGCCAGAGCCCCCGATTGCCACTGTTAAGACAAGGACGGCTTCTGGTGTAAGCCTACCACGACCGTTCCTTGGCCCAAAGCGGTGGTTCAGTGACATAGTTTACGTGTCCGTGTCTCACACCCTATGTCGCTGACACCGATCCAAAGATTTAGTTAGGCGTGGTGACCGGATATGGGCAGCTTCCCTTCGGACCACAGCAACCCCCATAGTCTGCGCAGAGCACGCGGTGCATGCTTACGCTCATTACAGCGCCGACCGGAGAGCTCCTCGGGATCTTGAGCCAGTGTACCTTTCGTCGATAGTAGACAGGCTGAGGCCGGGACTTGTTTCTCGTATAGGGCGACTTGTGTGATGTGTTGTGTGGTGATTGATTTCCGGACTAAGACCCTGAGTTGGCATCCGAGGCCCAAGTGTGGGCTAAGCTATGTGCTCTATCTGTGTTTATATTCATAGCTTGCTTATCTTTCTGCTAGATGACCATGTATATCGTATTGTACCCCGGTTGGGGATTCTTCCTGAGTAATTCGTTACTCACCCTTACTTATCTTTCAGAAACCATGGCGCGAGGCGGGATGGCCGGAGGAGGAGGCGTGATCATGGAAACCCGTTGTTCAACTCACGAGATTTATGTTTATGATTTAAATGTCCTCTGAATGCATGTAGTTGGGCACGGAGCCCTAGGGTGTTTTCTCTCAATGTATTTCCGGATTCTAGCATTGTTGTAAAGTTTGTATGTTTTAAATAAATCTCTGATCGTAGTATGTTTGGAAATGTATTTGTCTTGGAACAGTGCTTGGAAACAGGGACCGGGTTTCAGGAATTTATGTTGATTTTTAAATGGATGTTTTCATGTTTTAGTTTTTACTTAGAATCCAAATACCATCTTGCAAATTTTCTGTAGATTTGAATGCATGCATTGAGGTGACGGCCTATTTAGAACCCCATTCGGGTCGGGTCGTTACATAGGGTTTGGCATTTAGTTTGTTGTACTTTATAGCTGCACTCTCCTGTTTAATAACTGTTCAGTATGTCTGCAAATACTCTATTAATTATAAGCTAGTTGGATGTTGGCCCCTGTTAACTCTAGGTTGCCCAAAGTGTTAGAGTTTATTAGGGTGTAACAGCCCAAGTTTCCCTTCCGGTTCTTCATGTACGTTGGTTGGTTTTTAGTTAGTTTGTTGGGCTGTTAGGGCTTCTTGAGGCTCTAGGGGCATTTTGTTCATTTGGCCTCCCAGGGGTATTTTGGTAATTTCCAGCCTTGTCTTGAGTTGAGAAATTATTTTGGTGTTTGTTCCAGGTTTGGGAGTTGTGTGGAGGAGTTTGGAGCTTGCCCGTGGTTAAACAGGAATTCCTTTTAATTAGTGTTGGAGTTGGGACTCGAAGGGGGAACCTCATTTGACACTTGTCAAAAGGAGGAATTTTTAAGTAATTTTAAAAGAGAAAATACATCTTTTTCCCTTCCAAATTGCCCTAGCCGCCCAAGCTCCTTCTCCCTCATTCTTCTTGGCCGAATTTCCCCTCCCATTTCCCCCATTGCAGAAATTCCAACACTTCACCAAGCTTTCTTCTTCTTTCTCTTGGCCGAGCCACTCCCTTGTTGCCAAAAGTCAAGCTCTAGCTTTTGTTCTCTCCACTCAATTGCAAGCACTCCATCTCCATCTTGGCCGAGAGCTTCAAGGTAGGTGTTTGTTTGGTTTTGCTTTCTTGGAGAGTAGATCTAGCCGAGAACCACCATTGTTGGGTGTGTATGTGTTCTAACCAAGCTTTTCCTTGTTGTTGTTGCATAGCCTAGCCGAGACTCCCTTGGTTGTGCAACATCTCCTTGGCCGAGATCCATAAGGTGAGTGTGCTTGTGTGTTTGCTCTTGTTCTTGATGTTCAAATGGTTAGATAATGATTTGCTCAAGCTTTTCTCTTGGTTGCTGAAATGGAAGCCTAGCCGAAACCTCAAGTTGGTGTTGTTGGAGGAGCTAGCCGAAACCCCTTGTGTTCTCTCCTAGGCCAAGGCTACAAGGTGAGTTAGTGTGATGTTGAAGTTTGATTTTGGTCCTAAAACCCTTGGGTGGCCGAGAGCACCATGTGAAGGGTTTTGGGTTGTGTGTTGCTTGCAAATGAATCTAATGAATGCTTTGTGTTGGATTGTATGCCCTAGCCAAAAGTGAAGAGAAAGAAGCTTAGAGTTCTCTTGTGTGTGGTGTGACCTAGCTTGGCCGAGACTACCCTTGGAGGTTGAAGTCTTGCTCGGGTTTCGGTGAAGCCCTATTTCCTGGTTATTTGGTTGCTTGGTTTGTTGTGGTTTGGTTTGTAATTGGTTGTTCTGTTGTTAGGTTAACTGTGTGGTGCTCTGCAGCTTAAGGATTATTCCGGGGCTAGGGATTCTACTGTTGACAGGTAAGGGTTCCTTACCGGGGTTGTGTGGGCCCTGCGCACTGCAATGATATCTCCTGGGTGTATGTTTGTATGTCGAACTGTTAGTGGATAGGTTTTATGCAGGTTGCCTAGATTATAAATTGCTAGTGTTAGGTTCTTGCGGTACCCTGGAGGATGTTTGTTCTTGAGCATGCTTGTTCTGTTTATCTCATGTTGCTTGTAATATGAATTGTATGTTGTGTATGTTCTGCTGAATATGTATGTTAAGCATGTTGTTGTTAGGTTCTCTGAATTGTTGATAGGGTGCTGACATGTAGATTCTTGTTTTCTGCCACTCTTCTCTCCTGTTTATTGACTCCCTATCTTGTATGCATTTATCCTAGTATCCTGGATTTGTTGCTGATATACTCTATAGACCTAGGATGCCTGATGGGTTACAGTCCTTAGGGAGTCCCGAGTGACAGTCGAGTTGCGTGCTGCCTCGGTTTTCTCAAGACTGCCCAATGTGTTGCAGTCCAGGACTAGCCCAGTGTGTGCTGTCCCTTGTTGAACCAGGGTGTGCTGACCAGATTCATGATTGGCCCAGTGTGTTGCTGATTCCGGGTTAGCCCAGTGTGTTGTTGCCCTTGTTGTCCCATGTTAGCCCAGTGTGTTGCTAAACAGGTTGAACAAAACTGCCTAGTGTGTTGCAGTTCAGGGCTGCCCAGTGTGTTGTAGTCCAGGACTAGCCCAGTGTGTGTTGTCCTTAGTTAGCCCAGTGTGTGCTTACTTTGTTTGATGTGCTGTTATGTCTCTTGAGATTACTTGAGTGACTCTCCTGTTAGTTAGCCCAGTGTGTGCTAACCTAGTCTAGCTAAGAGCTTAGACCTTGTGAATGATGTCCTTCTATTGTACTGTTTTAAACTGGCAGGTTGTAAGTGTTGCCTGTATGCTAGGATGTTAGAGGATTTGTCGTGCGTATTGTACCCCAGATTGGGGAATTCTTACTGAGTGCTTTTGTACTCACCCTTTCTGTGGTTTTCTCCATCAGGTAACTTGGCACAGCATCGAGGTGGCTAGAGGAGGAGGTGATGGATCATGGGAAAGGTCGTTGCATTGTCGGAGTCCTTTTCATTATGAGTCTTTTCATTATTGGAAATGTTTGTACTTGAACACTGTTGAATGGGATTTTGTATTGGTTTTATGAACTCTGGCCAGAGGTTGTTTTATTGGTTTTCTTATGAACTCTTAAAGGGTTAAGTTTGGAGATTTTAATAAAGATGTTTTTTTTTTAAAATTTTACAATCCATTGCATGTTTTAATGTGAAAACATTTTTAAGTAAAGACTATTTAGGACCATTTAGAGTCGGGTCTTTACATAGGGTGTCCCAAGTGACAGTCGAGTTGCATGCAGGCTCGGTTTGGCTCAAGACTCACCCAGTTGCGTGCCATCCAAGACTTGCCCAATTGCGTGTAGTCTATGATCTTCCAGGTTTGAGTTGATCCAGGGTTTGGCCTAGTGGCGTGCCACCCTAGCCTCTTTTTAGACTCACCAAGTTGCATGCGATTCTTGATCGACCTAGTTGCGTTGTCGATCCAGATTGCCCTAGTGGAGTTGCCAATCCAGGGTTTGGCCCAGTTGCGTGCCACCCGACTATGCTTAGGACTAGCCCAGTGGCGCACTATCCATTGACAACCAAGTTTGAGCTGTATCAGGGTTGAGCCCAGTTCCGTGCTGCCCGACATAGTAAGGACAAGCCCAGTTGTGTGCTGTCCAGGACAAGCCTAGTAGCGTGCTGTCCCAATTAGCCCAGTTGCTTGCTAACCTAGTGTTGTCTTAGAGATAGACATTCCAGAGACTGAGGTCACTTAGGCTGTCCTCCAGTCTAGTCAGCCCAGTGGTGTGCTGACTCTACTCGACACTTGTTGTCCATTATTGCTTTAGACTGCCTTTATGTAAATTGATATTTGCTTGTATGCTAGGATGCTAAATGATTTGTCTTGCGTAATGAACCCCGGTTGGGGGATCCTTACTGAGTGCCATTGTACTCACCATTTTCTGTGGGTTTTCCACCAAGTAACTTGGCACAGTATCAAGGTGGCTAGAGGAGGAGCTGGTTGGTCATGGGGACAAGTCCAATGTATCTGCTGTCTTTCATTGCATCTTTATTTCTGAAAGACTTTTATTTATGATTGTAATGGATTTTATATACTCTAGCCAGAGGCTAATTGTTTTAATAACTTTTGCTTGAGTATTTGGAATTTGAAATGTTTTAATGAGATGCATGTTTTGCAATCTTTTATGTTTAAGATTAATGTATTTCGAGTCACGACATTTAGCCATTTATGACCATTTAGAGTCGGATCTTTATAGCACACTTGGTCAAAAGATCTACAATCATCCAGATCTGAGTAAACCCTCTCGGTGTCCTCGACAATAAAAAAATGTAGTCCATGGATATCTCTTCCCATTTCCACTGAGGTACGCTCAGTGGCTGCAACAACCTTGCAGGTTTCTGTCTAGGAGCCTTCACTTGCTGACAAGTGAAACACCGACTAACAAACTCTACAATATCCCTCTCATATTATTCCACCAAAAAGTTTGTTTAAGGTCCTGGTACATCTTGGTGCCCCCTAGAAGCCAAGTGAACGGGGAGATATGAGCCTCAAAGAGCAACTCAACTCATAGTCCAGCGATCACTGGCACGCAGAGGCGTCCTTTATTCCTCAAACCACCATCTGGTGCCACAACAAAGTCAAAGTCTCCATCGGCCTGAACTCTAGCATTCAGTCTGTAAGAATCTGGCCCAAATAGAGGTCCTAAACCTGGTTCTTACTTAGCATGCTTACAATTTAAAACATTTCGATAAATATTGGAACTGCTGAATCAAGAAACGTGATGAAACAACTTGCAGAAAACATTCATTCAAAAGTTTCCATAAATAGATCCCAGCCAATATTTAAAAGTTTAAAATAATTAAAAACAACTCCTCAAAACAAAATAGTTTCCTCAGCATGCTAACATGGAAAGAAAGACTCAACAAGACAATAAATGACAAGAGTAAACGCCGGCAGCTCCTATGATCAAACAACTCCCTCCACTAGCCGTCCCAGTGCTGTCCCAAGTTACCTGGTGGAAAACCATAGAAAATAAGGGTAAGTACAAAGGTACTAAAAAAGAATCCCCAACCAGGTACAATAAAATACATCAATTAGATACCAGCACAGATCTTTGCTCAATGAGCTAACGAGACAAGTGTAGAACCTCGAAAGTTTCCTACTTTCGGCTTAATGATCAACTGTAAATATCTTATCAAAACTAGGGGGACAAAGTACGTTATGTCCAAACTGAAGGGACAAGGTGCGTTATGTCCATGCTGTGGGGACAAAGTACGTTATGTCCATGCTGATCCTATGGCGAACGGGAGAGTACCCGAAGTCTGGCTCTAACTGGAACGATAGTGGCGTATTCACGAACATTAGCCTGAGGGAGGTTTCCGAACCAGCAACTAATGCGTGTGCACGCACACCGCATGCTGCTATAAATCACGTAAATGTGGGGGACAAATGTAAATTCCCAACCCATCGCTAGCCAAGATATTGTCCGCTTTGGCCCACTGGCATCACAGATTTATTTCTCCCCCTATGGGGAAAATGCGTCTTGCTAGGGAAAGGTGTCCATACCCTTTATACGGAGTGCTTAGTTCCCTTTTCCAACAATTGTGGGATTCCTCTATGGGTTTTGTAACGGCCCAGTTTTCTATTCCGGTTTCTCAGGTGTTTCTGGTTCAATATTTGGTTGTTCGGTTGGGTCGTTAAAGCTATTTTAACCCTTAGGGGTATTTTGTTCTTTTTGCTCCCCGGTCAGGGTTTGTGGATTTTCAGGATTCCAGGGTCATTCCTGCCCTTTATCGAGGCTTGATTGTTGTTGGTTGCAAGACCCAAGAAGTTGTGCTAGTTGTTTGGAAGTTTGGAGGTGTTTTGGTTATTAGCAAAAATAATGTTAATTAAAGTGCTTCCATTGGGATTTGAACCCTTGACCTAATGGTGATTTGGAAGCTTGATCTAAATGAGTTTTAATTAAGAATAAAAGATTGCTTCAGCCGGGGCTCGAAGGAGGAAAGCCTTGGAAAGGGATTTTAGATCACCAAGGCTTATTTAAAATTAGGAAAAAAGGAAAAGAAGGGAAGGAGCCCTATTTCTCACCTTGCCGTCCACCAAGCATCAAGAATCGAGAGCCAAGACCAGCAGAGCCGCACTAGCGCATCAGACCCGGCCGCTCGCCCGTGCACCAGCCCCAGCACAGCCCCTGCCTGTCACACAGCCAGCTGAGCAGCCCAAACGCCCTAGCACAACCCCTGCATCGCGCCCAGACGCCCCGCCAGCCTACTCGGGTCGAGCCCGCGCTCCCAGTCCGTGTCGCCGTGCCGCGCCCGTGCGCCCAGTCCGTGTAGCCGTGCCGCGCCCGCGCGCCCATTTCCTGTAGCGCCATCGCGCCCAGCCTGCTCGCCTCTGCCGCCCGACCTGGCTGCCCCTTGCTGCTGAGAGCCTATTTTTGCCTAGAAAGTTGGGCCGAGACCTAGTGCCTTCTCGGTTGGTAATTCTCGAGCCTCCTCTCTTTTGAACCTTAAGATATTAGTTGTTGTTTGCTTAACTAGGATGATTTTATTGATTGCTTAGGTTGCTCGGGTTCACTTAGAAGCTCGAGGGTCGTTTGGTTGAATTGTAATAGTTATTTCTGCTTGTTTCCAAGTAAGGATTTCTTACCGTGGTTGTGTGGACCCTGCGATGCTATCATGATTGTGCCTTGTATGCTTGGTTACTGTTATGAGCATGTTAGCTATAGGACAGCTTGTGTTTGAAATCTTGCTAGAATGTTTGCCTGTTGTTCATGTTAGTGTCATGCTAGGTTTGTTCTTCCAACATGCTTTTGATTCCTGCTTGAGTTCGTAGTATCATGCTAGGGACTTTCCTTACCTTGGCATATCCATGTTTCCTGCTCGTATTCTGTTGGTTTCTTGCTAGGGTTAGACAGGTAATGTTGATTGTCTGATTGTTAGGCTAGTTTGTGTCCTTGTACTTAGGAAACCGTTAGGGGTTGTTAGTTTAGGTTCCGCTTGGGTAAGTCGCCGATGGGCACCAATGCGTTGCTAGTGTATGTAAGTCCCTGATGGGCGTCATAAGGTTGCTAGGGAGTGTAAGACCCCGATGGGCATCTCCGTGATCCTAGCTGGAGTAAGACCCCGATGGGCATCCTAGATGTGTAAGACCCCGTTGGGCAGCATTGATGGCTAGAGGTGTAAGACCCCGATGGGCATCCGTATGTGTAAGACCCCGATGGGTATCATTGATTGAGGTGTAAGACCCCGATTGGCATCCGTGTGTGTAAGACCCCGATGGGCATCATTGTTAGCTGGAGTAAGACCCCGATGGGCATCCTAGATGTGTAAGACCCTGTTGGGCAGCATTGATAGCTAGAGGTGTAAGACCCCGATGGGCATCATTGAATGGTGGAGTAAGACCACGATGGGCATCCTTGTGTGTAAGTCCCCGATGGGCATCACCGAGTCTAGTAGGTGTAAGACCCCGTTGGGCATCCTTATATGTAAGACCCCGATGGGCATCATCGCGTCCTAGGTTGTGTAAGACCCCGATGGGCATCAAGGTGTAGAACCTAGTGTAGGTTGTGGTTGTAAGTCCTTGAATAGGCAATTCCTAGATTGGCGGTTAGCCTGAGACAACTTGTTGCTTCTGAGCTCGTATTATTTGCATGTATACTAGGGTGCTAGATGACTAATGTATCGTATTGTACCCCGGTTGAGGATTCTTACTGAGTATGTTTATACTCACCCTTATTTCTGTGGTTTTTCCACCAGGTAACTTGGGACAGCACCGGGACGGCTAGTGTAACGGCCCCGTTTTCCTTCCCGGTTAATAAGCAAAATTAATTGGGAATTAATTGGATCCTTTGGGATTTGGACCCTTGCCCTAGATGGTGGAATTGGAGTTTTAAATAAGAATTTGAACTAAAAAGAGAAAAGAATTTCTTTAGCCGGGACCCGCAAGAGAAAAATCCTTGGGAAGGGAATTTTAAGTTTCCTAACCCTATTTAAAATAAGGAAAAGAAGGAAAAAATCAAGAAACCCCTATTTTTCCCCTTGTTGGCCGTCTCTCTCTCTCTCTCTCTCTCTCTCTCTCTCTCTCTCTCCTAAAACCCTAGCCGAGCAGCCCTAGCCACACCATCGAACCACCCCCGAGCCACCCAGCCCTAGCCGCACGCACCACCTGGACCACCGCACCACCCCTGCCCGCACAGCCCCTGCATCGTTCAGCCCCTGCGCCGCACCAGACCACAGACCGCCTGTAAAGACCCGACCCAAAAGGGGCTCTAAATGGGCCTTTACCCCAATGCATGTAGTGAAAATAAAAGATATTAAGAAAAATACATTTCGGATCCCAAGTAAAAACAGAAACATTCAACAACCAAAACATACATTTCTAAAAGCATACTCTGATCAGAGATTTATTTAAACCATTAAAACAATCCACAAGTATAAATATGCTTGGAATCCATAAAGCGTAAGAAAACATCCCGGGCTCTGTGCCCGTCTACATGCATTCGGGAAATAACAAAAGTCAAGAGTCATGATAAATAAAATAGAATAATCGGAGATGACAAAGAGATTCCATGATCACGGCTCCTCCATCGACCATCCTGTCTCCCGCTTGATTACCCGTGGAAAACCACGAAATAAGGGTGAGTAACGAATTACCCAGTAAGAATCCCCAACCGGGGTACAATACGATATACATGATCATCTAGAAGAATGTATGCAAGCTATGAGTACAAACACAGAGCGGAGCACATAGCTAAGTCCACACTTGGACCTCGGATGCCATCTCAGGGTCTTAGTCCGGAAATACCACAACACACTAAACGCGCTATACGGGAACAAGTCCCGGCCTCACTGTCATCATCGTCGATACGAAAAGGTGCACTAGCTCAAGATCCCAAGGAGCTCTCCATCGGCGCTGTAATGAGCGTAAGCGCGCACCGCATGCTACCGCAAACTCGGGGTGCCGGGTCTAGTGGCAAGCTACCCGAGTTCGATCCACCATGCCTAACTAAATCTCTCGGATCGGTGTCACCGACATAGGGGTGTGAGACACGACACGTGAACTATGTCACCGTACCACCGCACTTTGAGGCTAAGGAACCGGTCGTGGTAGGCTTACACCAGAAGCGGTCCTTGCCCTAACAGTGGCAATCAAGGGCTACGGCCGAACACGCCGAGGACGTGCCGATCGCCGGGGCGAGGCAATGCCAAGTCATCATCCCGACCGCTGGGGCATTTAACGATCCGCACCCTCACCCAAGATTGCGGGGCCTACCGGTTGGGATAGCTAATCCCTCACGGGGTCCAGGATCGGAGAATCGTCTCGAACGTCCTTGCCATAGATGCAAGATACTTTATGCATCGGGCCCGATGATTCTATCTACCTCAATTCTAAACCTTAACAATAATAACGATTCAATCAATGCGGTCCAATACGTGCTCATCGGATACAAAGAACCTAGCATGATACTACGAAGCAAGAACAGATATCGAACATGCTAGAATAGAACAACCTAGCATGGGCTAACATGAGAAACAATACAAGAGTTCATGCCATCGAGAATTCGAGCAGAGCACCTAGAGATAAACATGCTAGTAATCATACACGGGCATACAAAACAACAATCACAAATATACCGCGGTCCACACAACCCCGGTAAGAAATCCTTACCTTGGTCTAAGACTTCTACACACAAATCCTAAGTCTGCGAACAATCCCGAGCTAGCGAGCGGGAACCTAGCAAACCAACAATAATCGGCATCTAAAATATCTAAACAACAATAGAATGACAAGCTCGGCTCGGGGAACTCACGCGGCGCGACGACACGAGCTTGGGGTCAAGCGCGCCGGCACGGCAAGGACGCGCTACTGGCCGCTACCGCACGGCAAGACGGCAGCGGAGCGAGAGCGCGCGGCGCGCGCGAAGCGCGCGCGAAGCGCGCGGGCGCCGGCGTCGCGATGCGGACACGGCGAGCAGCTCGCGAGGACGCGCGCGCGAACGTCTCGGGCGGCGCGCGCGGGCGGCGCTTCGGCAAGCGGACACGCGAGGGCGCGCGATGGGCGACACGCGGCGCGGGCCGACGCGCGGGCGCTGGCGAGACCTCTCACAGCGTCGCGAGCGATCGGGCGATCTGCGCTGGCGGCGAACGACAAGGCTCTTGCTGGGACAGATCTGGCTGCGAGCGATCGGGTGGGACGTCGCGACGATTGAAGCGATCTGTCTTCTTGCTC
This sequence comes from Sicyos edulis, assembly GCA_036507275.1. NCBI lineage: Eukaryota > Viridiplantae > Streptophyta > Magnoliopsida > Cucurbitales > Cucurbitaceae > Sicyos > Sicyos edulis. Next base: position 23,048,413 of record CM071854.1, on the reverse strand, counting down.
GGCTACACTCGGTGGCCGCAATCAACACAACACACACAACACACCTCTTTTCACTTGGCCAAACGCACACCAAACGGATGAGAAGAAGAAGAAGAAGATCAATACCTACCCTAATGATGATGATCGAACCCAAGGAGATGCAAGGATGAAGAATCGGCAAGGCTATGGAGATGGAGAGCTTGGGCGGCCAAGAGGTGTTTTGGAGAAGAAAATGGAATAACCTAATTCTATTTCATTTAACCAAATGCACCAAAACTCCAAAATCCAAGGTTAACTAAGATGTGATGCGAAAGAGCAACAAGAGCACCTAATGGCTCAATTGGCACACCTCTCTACAAGCTTCCCAGAGACCCCGGTTCAAACCCCACTCACAAAGACAAATTCCTTTATTTTTACTTTTGCAACGAACCTTACTCAAACCAAACCACAAACCCCTCCAAAACCTACAAAAACCATCCAATAATTTTAGTAATCGAAAAAGACACAAACGACCACGGCGGCCACCAAATTACCAAATTACCCCTAGGGCATACCGGAAGACCGGGAAGAAAAACACGGTCGTTACAATATTCCCTCCTTTTTATGACTTTCGTCCTCGAAAGTCCTTAAGACAAAAAATGTACTTTCGGGGTAATGCAATCTCATCTCGCCTTCCCGCTTCCCAAGTGGCTTCCTCGGAACCCCGACTCTTCCATCGAACCTTTACTAAACGAATCTCGCGATTGCGCAACGTCTTGGTCTCAAAGGCAAGGATCCTCACCGGCTTCTCCTCGAAGTTCAAATCCTCATTCACCGCAAAGGCTCAAAGTCCACAATGTGCGACGGGCCCGCACATCTACCGCCTCAACATCGATACATGAAAAACTATGCACCGCCGATAGTGACGGAGGTAGGGCTAACCGGTAAGCAACTCTGCCAATCCTCTCTAGGATCTCAAACGGACCAACAAATCGGGGACTCAACTTCCCACGCTTGCCAAACCTCGTAACACCTCGCATCGGAGCAACCTTAAGGAACACATGCCGACCAACCTCAAACTCCAAATCTCGACGCCGAACATCGGCGTAACTCTTCTCTCTCTCGCTCGAGCGGTCAACATACGAGCTCTAATCTTCGCGCTGCACCATTGGTCAATCTGCAGAAACTCGGGACCCAAAACTCGCTCTACCACCAACCTCTTCCCGAACACAGGGGACCGACAACGCTTACCATACAATGCCTCGAATGGAGCCATCCAGATCGCCGATCGTAATCGTTGTTATAGGCAAACTCCATCAAAATACGAATCATCGTCCCAATCGCACGGGAAATCCAACACACAAGCCCTCAACATATCCTCGAGAATCGATTCACTCTCTCGGTCGACCATCCGTCGAGGGTGAAAAGTCATCTTGAAATCGCACTCTGTGCCCAAACCCTTCCGGAGCGCTCTCGAAAAGCGAGAAGTGAACCATGAGTCACGATCGGACACAATCCTCACCGGTACACCATGATAACGGATGATCTGCTCCAAAAACAATTTCGCCCACTTGTTCCACGGTATAAGTGTCTCGTCCGGGAATGAAGTGTGCGCTCTTGGTCAAACGGTCGACTATCACCCAAATCTAAGAGAACTTCCTCGAGTCCTTGGCAAACCGGATATAAAGTCCATAGAGATCTCTTCCCATTTCCACTGGGTACACTCGATGGTCGCAAAGAAACCACTGGCCTCTGCTGGGTGCCTTCACTTGTCGACAAGTGAGACACCTACCGACAAACTCGCCACATCTCTCTTCATCCCCATCCACCGTAAAGTCTCGCTTAAGGTCTCGATACATCTTGGTACCCCGGGGTGCCAAGCAAAAGGGGAATGATGGGCCTCCGAGAGCAACTCGGCTCGCAAACTCTGCAATGTCCGGAACACACAACCGCCCTCTATAGGTCAACCCACTGTCTCGGTGAATACACAAAGTCAAAGTCACCGTCAAGATCGACTCTGTCAACCAATCTCTTAAGTGCGGGGTCACCCAACCGGCTGTCTATAATCCATTTGCCGAATCGACGGTGAATAGATCAATCGAGCTACCTCAGCGGTAACCTCTCCCAACAACATCGCAACCTCGGCCCGCTCGAACTCTCTCTCGCAAACTGGGCTGGGAACTCAACAACGCCGCAGAGTGCGACGTCTTTTCTGCTCAAAGCATCGGCCACTACATTGGCTTTACCGGATGGTACAAAATCTCGCAGATCATAATCCTTTACCAGCTCTAACCATCTCCTCTCGCCTCATATTCAACTCCTTCGAGTAAACAGATACTTGAGGCTCGGTGATCGGTAAACATCTCAATCCGCTCACCGTCACATGTAATGCCTCCAAATCTTCGGTGCAAACACCACTGCTTTGCCAACTCCATATCATGAGTCGGGTAGTTCTGCTCATACGGCTTGGTGACGGGAAGCATAGGCAATGACCTTCCGTCTTTGCATCAACACACAACCTAATCCAAACTTGGAAGCATCATCAGAGACCACGAAACCACTGTCCCCTCCGGATCGCCAACACCGTGCTTTGAAGTCAAATGCGCTTGAGCACGGCAAAGCTCTCATCACACTCGCTGTCCCAAACAAACTCGACACCCTTCCTCGTCGAGACGAGTGAGGGGCGAGGCTAAAGCAGAAGTCCTCTGACGAACCGACGGTAGTAACCGCCAAACCCGTAAAGCTGCGAATCTCGGCAATCGAAGTCGGCTTGGCCCATGAACTCACGGCCTCAATCTTCGCGGGGTCCACGGCTATACCATCTCTCGAAACTACGTGGCCTAGGAAGGCCACCGCTCCAACCAGAATCACATTTGGAAAACTTCGCATAAAGCCGGTTTTCCCTCAAAGCCGCCAATACTCGCCTCAAATGCTCTGCATGGTCTTCTTTAGACCTCGAATAAATCGAATATCGTCAATGAACACGATGACGAAGTTGTCCAAAAATGATTTGAACACCCTATCCATCATGTCCATAAACGCGGTGGGGCATTGGTCAATCCAAACGACATGACCACAAACTCATAGTGACCATATCTGGACTCGAAAGTCATCTCTTAGGAATGTCGGCATCCCCGATCCGCAATCGATGGTAACCGGATCTCGAGATCTATCTTGGAGAACACTCAAGCTCCTGAAGCCGATCGAACAAATCATCGATCTGGGGCAACGGATACTTATTCTTCATCGTCACCTTATTAAGCTCGCGGTAATCAATACATAAGCGCATAGAACCATCCTTCTTTTTCACAAAGCAGGCGGTGCTCCCACGGGGACACACTTGGACGGATGAACCCTCGGTCTAACATCTCCTGCAATCAATCTTGATTCCTTTAACTCACTGGGCGCCATGCGATACGGAGCCTTCGAGATAGGGAGGGTCCTCGGCTCGAGCTCAATAATGAAGTCAACCTCTCTCTTTGGGGGCAACCCCAGACTCCTCGAAACACATCCGCGAACTCCTCGCACGACATCGGCACTGATCAGCAGACGAGCGAGGCGGCTCTTCCCGCATAACTTGGCTAGATAGCCCCAAGCTCCATGAGCTAGCAAGCGACGAGCTTTCACGGTGACACCATCGGCGGGCAAACTCCACCTGGACTCCACGAAACTTAAAGCTAGGCGACCGACTGGCGGTCAACACTACTTCTTTCGGTGGCGGTCAAACGCAGCGTTAGCAAGCAACTAACCACTCCATACCAAGAATCACATCAAAACCGCTCATAGGCGGAACTATGAGCGTAGCCACAAGCAACTCTCCTGGATATCTCGATCCGGCCATCCTTAATCTTCTCTCTAGCCAACATATTAACTCCCGAAGGAGTTGCAACAGATAACTCAAAACCTAGAGGCTCTAGCCTCAACTTAGCATGCTCGAAGAAACAACACACGGATACAAAAGAATGCGTGGAACCGAGAATCAAACAAGACAAATGCGCAGTGATCTAAAACAAGAAGCGTACTGCGCCACAACGGCATCCGTGACGCTCGGCCTCTGACGGTCGTAGCAAACACTCGACCTCGCTGCCGCTGCATGGCCGAGCCGCCATAGCCGGTGATCACAAAAACGGGCCATGTGACCCTCTCTACCACAACGGAAGCACAATCTAGGTCCAGGTGACAGGCTCGGCGTGGACTTTCCCACAAGTAGCACAAGCGGAAATCGCTGGGTCCTCCTCGCTGTCGGGTGAAACGGACCGGAGCTCTCCGTGATCTCTGCTTCAAATCGCCCTTGGCGCGCGGCCGCCTCCCGAAAGTCAAACTTTCTCTCTCGCCCCACAATTTCTTTGGGACGGGGCGCCGAACAGAGCGGCAACAACCCGCTCGGCGGGATACTTCCCATTATAGATCGTGGCTAATCGGGCGACCCTAGCATAAGTGTCGGGGGCACGAGCCACGACATCTGGGAAACACCTCGCCTCAATCCGGATATGAACTTCAATCTTCACTCGGGTGGCAATCAACCGAGGAGCAAAATATCCATACTCGAGAACTTGCGCTCATATTCCTCAATGGAATCGAAACTCCTCTTTGTGTTCCGGAAGAGCTCCACCATCTTCTCCCGAGCCTCATCACCGATGAACTTTACCTTGAACTCACCTTGAAGAACTCCCAAGTAGCGGGTGGAGACCAGGTGGTCTCTCGCTCAAGGTGGACTCCCACCACCATCTCGCCATGCCTCCTAGCACATGAGCCGCACATCTCGACCTCTCAATATCGGGGCACACCATGATCGGGAAGGTGTACTCCAAATGGGCAATCCACACGGCCGCCGCTAACGCATCACCGGTGGCATCGAACTTCTCGGGCTTCCACTTCACAAAATCCTTCACCACCTACCCAATTCCTCGGCACCTCGCCATATCCGCCTCTGGGGCTACTTGCTCTGTGGAGCCGGAGGTGCTCTCGAGCTCTCTTTGAACCAATCGAGTCACCGCTCGATCCGGGCTCGGGACTCTTCCGCCATACGCGCCAACAAGGCACAGGTCTCGCCCTCTGGTCACTCAACATGCGACCATAAAAGCCCTCATAGACTCGGCAAACTCTGCTCCGGGAGCGCCTCACGACGCTCGGTCGCCTCAACGCCCGCTCTAGGCGTAACAGAGGAGCCGCCGGTGGAATGCCATCGGTGTTAGCTTGGGACGATGTCCCTGCAGATGATCGAGATCCGATCCCGATACCTCGACACGCTCTCGAACCTCCTCTCCCAGATGCGGGTGGTAGCATCTTTGGCGATCTACATCCAAACCAACAACGAATCAAAACTCTGCTCATCACCATTCCACAACACCAAACAAGGCATACACTAGATGATAGGTATTGTAAATTCTTAACCCTTTTCCTTTCTAAAACAATAAATCTAGGCGTACTGATGACTATCCGGAGTCTTGATGATCATGGAAAACGACCTACAACAAAAGGTCGATCTACGTAATCTATGACTCGAGCTCGATACCAACTGTAAAGGCCCAACCCATCGCTAGCCAAGATATTGTCCGCTTTGGCCCACCGCCTCACGGATTTGTTTCTCCCCATGGGAAAACGCGTCTTGCTAGGAAAGGTGTCCACACCCTTTATACGGGAACAAGTCCCGCCTCGGCTTCATCTCATCGATCTGAAAGGTGCACTAGCTCAAGATCTGAGGAGCTCTCCGGTCGGCGCTGTAATGAGCGTGAGCGCGCACCGCATGCTACCGCAAACTCGGGGTGCCGGGTCTAGTGGCAAGTCGCCCGAGTTCGATCCACCATGCCTAACTAAATCTCTGGATCGGTGTCACCGACATAGGGTGTGAGACTGGACACGTGAACTATGTCACTGTACCACCGCACCGAGGCTAAGGAACCGGTCGTGGTAGGCTTACACCGAAGCGGTCCTTGCCTCTAACAGTGGCAATCAAGGGCTACGGCCAAACACGCCGAGGACGCGCCGCTGATCGCCGGGACGAGGCAATGCCAAGTCATCATCCCGACCATTGGGGCATTTAACGATGCCGCCACCCTCACCCAAGATTGCGGGGGCCTACCGGTTGGGATAGCTAATCCCTCACGGGGTCCAAGGACGGAGAACTGTCTCGAACGTCCTTGCCATAGATGCAAGATACTTTATGCATCGGGCCGGATGATTCTATCTACCTCAATTCTAAACCTTAACAATAATAACGATTCAATCAATGCACCCAATACGTGCTCATCGGATACAAAGAACCTAGCATGATACTACGAAGCAAGAATAGGATATCGAACATGCTAGAATAGAACAACCTAGCATGGGCTAACATGAGAAACAATACAAGAGTTCATGCCAATCGAATTCTGCACAGAGCACCTAGAGATAAACATGCTAGTAATCATACACAGCATACAAAACAACAATCACAAATATACCGCAGGTCCACACAACCCCTGGTAAGAAATCCTTACCTTGGTCGGAAGACTTCTACACACAAATCCTAAGTCATGAACAATCCCGAGCTAGCGAGCGGGAACCTAGCAAACCAACAATAATCAGCATCTAAAATATCTAAACAACAATAGAATGACAAGCTCGGCTCGGGGAACTCACGCGCGCGACGACCACGAGCTTGGGGTCAGCGGGCGAGCCGGGCACGGCAAGGACGCGCGCTGCCGCGCGCGCTACCGCACGGCACGGCAGCGCAGGACGCGCGCGCGGCGGCGAAGCGTCTGCGCGAAGGCGCTGCGGCGCCGGCGTCGCGATCACGGACACGGCGAAGCGGCTCAGCGAGGACGCGCGCGCGGGCGAACGTCTGGGCGGCGCGCGGCGGCGGCGCGGCAAGCGAGGACCGCGGGCGCGCGCGATGGGCGGCGCGCGCGCGGCCGACGCGCGGGCGCCGGCGAGACCTCTGGCGTCTGGCGAGCGATCGGGCGATCTACGCTGGCGGCGAACGACAAAGGCTTGCTGGGACAGATCTGGGGCGAGCGATCGGTGGACGTGCGACGGCAGCGAGGCGATCTGTCTTCTTGCTGGCTCGGCTACACTCGGTGGCCGCAATCAACACAACACACACAACACACCTCTTTTCACTTGGCCAAACGCACACCAAACGGATGAGAAGAAGAAGAAGAAGATCAATACCTACCCGAATGATGATGATCGAACCCAAGGAGATGCAAGGATGAAGAATCGGCAAGGCTATGGAGATGGAGAGCTTGGGCGGCCAAGAGGTGTTTTGGAGAAAAATGGAATAACCTAATTCTATTTCATTTAACCAAATGCACCAAAACTCCAAAATCCAAGGTTAACTAAGATGTGATGCGTAAGAGAGCAACAAGAGCACCTAATGGCTCAATTGGCACACCTCTCTACAAGCTTCCCAGAGACCGGGTTCAAAACCCACTCAAAGACAAATTCCTTTATTTTTACTTTTGCAACGAACCTTACTCAAACCAAACCACAAACCCCTCCAAAACCTACAAAAACCATCCAATAATTTTAGTAATCGAAAAGACACAAACGACTCGACGACGGCCCGACCAAATTACCAAATTACCCCTAGGGCATACCGAAGACCGGAAGAAAAACTGGGTCGTTACACCGCCCCGCTTTCGCCGCCCTTGGCCACGACGCCAGCACTGCCGAAATTGCCCAATCGCACCACCATCGCCGCCGACGTCGCCTCGTGGCCGCCAGCGCTCGCCGCCGTCGCTTGCGCTGGGTCGCCGCAAAGCCGCAACGCAGCCTCGTGACGCGCCGCCCGCACGCTTCCCTCGCCGCTCGGCGCGACCTCCAAGCGCGCGCCCACTCCAGCGCGACCCCTCGCCGCGCGCGCGCGCCCGGCCAGCCGCTTCGCTGCGCGTCGCCTTGCAGCCACCGCACACCCGCCGCCTGCGCGCCGCCCGACGTGCCGCGCAAACCAGCGCCAGCGCCCCAAGACCAGCGCGGCGCCCAGCCACGCACTGCGGCGCCCCAAGCCACCCTCCTTGCTGCGAGGCCCGTGTCTTCTCGGTGGTAATTCCCGAACCAATCCCTTTGTGTTTTCTAAGCTTCCGTTGTCAGTATGTATTTACTTAGGATGCTTTATTTATGCCTAGGTTGCTCGAGTTCGTATTAAGCTCGAGGGTCTTTTTGGTTGTGATAGCTATTCTCCACTCGTTTCCAGGTAAGGACTTCCTACCGTGGTTGTGTGGACCCTGCTATGCTTTCTTAATTGTGCCTTGTATGCTTGTTTACCTTTATGAGCATGTTAGTGGATAGGATAGCTTGTGATTGAATTCTTGCTAGCATGTTTTGCCTTTTTGTACATGTTAGTGCCATGCTAGGTTTGTTCTTCCAAAGATGCTTGAGATTCCCGCTTTAAGCTCGTAGTATCATGCTAGGCTATGTATGATGAGATGTCTTTTGTGTATGTTAGCCAGAATCACTTACTTGGTAGTCTTAGCTAGTACAATAGGGTTTGTCATCATCCAGAGGCTGAGAGCGGACATAACGTACCTTGTCCCCACCGGTCGGGAGTAGAGCGAAGCATAACGTACATTGCTTCCCCCCGGCAGCCGATGTGGAAGTAGCTACCACATCGGCATAAGCCTAGTTTGTAGCCTGCTAGAGCGGAACCACCCAGCGGTGCAAGCTGCCTTTGGCCGGTTCTTAGCTTCGTGTCGGTGGTACAGCCGCACAGATGAGTGCCGAGGGCCTCGCACTCACGTGTTCGATGACACCGTTTCCGAGTCTAAGGCATGCGTGCACTGGCCAGCGTAGTAGTTTGCCCTTAGGCCCCGCATTTACGCCGGTTGCGAGAAGAGCATGCGGTGTGCGCGCGCACGCTGCGTTAGTAGCCGGCTCGAGAGCTCCCGGACTAATGTTCGTGAGTACACCAATTCCTTCCAGTTTAGAGCCAGACTTCGGGTACTCTCCCGATAGTCCAGATTTATAGCGAGGGTAAGAGGCCGTTGAAGACACCCATTGGGATTGACTTTAGAGTTAATCACTTGGTCGAGGGAGGAAGACCCTCGAGGGTGTCGGACATCTTGGGATCGGTTTTAGAGCTGATCAAGTGGCCAAGGGAGAAAGACCCTTGGAGATGTCCCGGGATTGGTTTTGAGAGCCAATCATTAGGCCTAAGTAGGAGACTTCCGAGGACTCAGTTTTGCCTTGAGAGCTCGTTGAGCTAAGATCCGTGTTGATAATCGTGAACATGTGTACTAGGTTGCTAGATGATAGATTGCATCGTATCGTACCCTGGCGGGGTTCTTCTGAGTATGTTTATACTCACCCTTATCGTGGTTTCTTCCACGGGTAACTTGGGACAAAGACCGAGGTGGCTAGCGGAGAGAGCCGGAGATCATGGATGCCGCCACTCTGGCCGTGTCTTATTTTACTTGCTTTTGGATTTCACATGTAGTTGAATTTAGGTCCGTAGGGAAAACTATGATTTGAACTATTTTATGTTTTTAAGGAAAGTACTGATCAGTCACTATTTTAATTTGAATGGTTCGTTTTTGCCTAATGAATGTTTACTCTGTTTTTAATGTTTTCCACTTTTATAATTGAAAAGTTTTACAAACCGACCCTAGCTGGGTCCTTTTAAGCTTTTCACTGGCATGCTTTGGTAAAGACCTAGATTTAGTCCTATCTTCGGGTTGGGTCTTTACAAACTAGCGGAGGAGCCGATTGATCATGGGAATCGCTACTATGAATGACTCAGTGTTTTCATCCCGGTCTTCCGTATGCCCTAGGGGTATTTTAGTAATTTGGTCGGGCCGTCGTGGCCGTTTATATCTTTTTCCAGTTGCTAAAATTATTGGATGGATTTATGAAGGTTGTTGAGGCTTTGTGGTTTGGTTTGAGCATGGGTAGATGCAAAAGTAAAAATAAAGGAATTTGTGTTGCAGTGGGATTCAACCCGGTCTCCGAGAAAAGCTGTGAGGATGCGTGCGGTTGAGCTATGGAGAGCTCTTGTTACTCTTTCCGCGTCATATCTTAGTTACCCTTGGATCTTTGGAGTTTTGTGCATTTGGTTAAATGAAAAGAAATTAGGTTTTGTGTTTTCTTCCCCAAAACTCCATGGCCGCCCAACCCTCTTCTCTCCCAAGCCCCTTGCCGTGATTTTCTTCCCTTGCACCCGAGCGCTGCTCCGCCAGCCCAAGCGACCAGCCGAGCAGCCCGGTCGAGCAGCCAGCCAGATCGCACCAAAGCGCCCAGCGCCAAAGAAGAAGCGCCCAGACGCCAGGCGCCAGCAGGCGCAGCCAGCGCCAGTTGCCGCAGCCGCCAGCAGAGGCGCGCAGAAGACCAGCCCGCGCGTCCGTCGCGTCGCCGCCGCGCCGTCGCCGCTTCGCCGCCGCGCAGCGCCAGCCGCCGCCATCGCCACCGAAGCTCGCGTCGCATCGCAGCCCGAGCGCCCGTCGTCCGCGTCTCGCGCGCGCGCGCGCTTTCTGCGTCTCGCGCGTCGCGCCGTCCGCGTGCCGTCAGCCTCGTCGCGCGCTTAGCGCGCCATCCGCGCTCAGCGCCATGTCCGTCTGCAGCCAGCGCCCAGTCGCGCCATTTGCCGCCCATCAGCGCCCGGTGTCGCCCATTTGCCGCCATCAGCGCCCATCAGCGCCCATCCGCGCCAAAGAAGAATTTCACCGTGCGTGCTCGCCTGTCCATGTGTCACCGTATCGCGCGTGAGTTGCTCCTTGAGCCGAGCCCTATTTATTTTATTATATTTAAGCCTTTAGAGTGTGATTATTATTGTGTTTGTTAGGTTCTCGTTAGCTAGCTCGGGATCGATCGCAGCGTAGGATTTTGTGTGTAGTTGCCCCACCAAGGTAAGGATTTCTTACCGGAGTTGTGTGGACCTGCGATGTTCTATGTGATTGTTGTTTGTATGTTTGTTTGTGATTATCAAATGTATAGTTTAGGTGCTCTGTTCTCAATTCTCGACTAGCATGACTTCGTATGTTGTTCTCTCATGTTAGCCCATGCTAGGTTGTTCCGTTCTAGCATGCTCATCATCTCTGTTTTGCTTCGTAGTACCATGCTAGGTTCGTTGTATCTGTTGAGCACGTTTTGGATTGTATTGGATTGTATGTTATTGATATGATAGGTTAAAGTGTAGGTAGGTAGCATCATCCGGGCTCGATGCATAAAGTATCTTGCATCCATGGCGGGGACGTCCGAGACAGTTCTCCGTCCCCGACCCCGTTAGGGTTTAGCTAACCCGACCGCCAGTAGGCCCCGCAATCTTGGGTGAGGGTGGCGATCAAGTTAAATGCCCCAACGGTCGGGATGATGACTTGGCATTGCCTCGTCCCTCGACGATCGGCACGCCCCTCGCCGTGTTCGGCCGTAGCCCTTGATTGCCACTGTTAGGGCAAGGACCGCTTCGGTGTAAGCCTACCACGACCGGTTCCTTAGCCTCAAAGTGCGGTGGTTCAGCCGACATAGTTCACGTGTCCGTGTCTCACACCCCTATGTCGGTGACACCGATCCGGAGATTTAGTTAGGCGTGGTGATGGACATGGGCGGCTTGCCACTAGACCCGCACTTCCCATAGTTCTCGCAGAGCACGCGCGGTGCATGCTTACGCTCATTACTGGCGCCGACCGGAGAGCTCCTCGGGATCTTGAGCTAGTGCACCTTTCGTGTCGACGATGAGAGCAGCCGAGGCCGAGACTTGGTTCTCGTATAGGGCGTATTGTGTGGTGTGGATTATTCCGGACTAAGACCACGAGTTGGCATCCGAGGTCCAAGTGTGGACTTAAGCTATGTGCTCTATTATGTGTTTATGTTCATAGCTTGCATACACTCATCTAGATGACCATGTGCATCGTATTGTACCCCCTGGCCGGGGATTCTTACTAAGTAATTCGTTACTCACCCTTACTTATCTTTCAGTAACCATGGCGCGAGGCGGGATGGTGAAGGAGGAGCTATGATCATGGGAACGTCTTTGTCGTCTCTCCGACTTTTTATTTCTATGACTCTTGTCTTTCATTTTCCCCGAATGCATGTAGCGCACGAGCCCTAGGATGTTTTCTTCAATGATTTTGTGGATTCCCGCTTTATTGAATTTGAGGATGTTTCAAATGTTTTAATAAATCTCTGATCGAGTGTACGTTTTGGAAATGTATTTGCCTTGAAACAGTTTTCAAAGAACTATATTGATTTCTCGATTGAACCTTGATTGTTTTGTTTTAATTGGGAATCAAAAACTTATTTGCATATTGTCCTTTCCTTTGAATGCATGCATTGGGGTAAAGGCCTATTCAGAGCCCTTTTGGGTCGGGTCTTTACTGATTGGTATCGAGCTCGAGTCATAGACTTTGTAGACTGACCTTTTGTTGTGTAGGTCGTCTTTCCCATGATCACCGCACTCAGGCTACCATCAGTGCGCCTAAGTTTTCTGCTTTAGAAAAGGGTTAAGAATTTACAATACCTTTCATCTAGTGTATGCCTTGTGTAGTGTTGTGGAGCGAGACGAGCGTGTTCGACTGTTGTTGGTTTGGGCTTAGTGAGCCATCATGCCAACTTTCATGCGATCAAAGCGCGGCAGCTTGTTTGGCGGCTTGTTGAGGTATCCGGATAGATTCGGATGCCCCGGAACATCGTTCCGCAGGGAGGCGAGCTTAGACTCCGCTGGCCATTTGTGGCCCGATTCTCGCTTTTCCCCTAGTGAGAGGGTGGTGGTGCTTCGTGCGGATCGCCAAGTATGTTGATCGCACCCGCAGGAGCAGGGCGCTTGGCATGTCCGACCGAGGAGTGGGACAGATCGTGTTGATGTTGAGGCCGCGTCCAGGGTTGTTAGGCCCACATGCCAGATTTGGCCCCGGCAGTTGAGTTGCCTAGAGGAGGGGGTAGAGGCTAGCAGCGCCCCCGAGTGAGACTCCTTGAGCAGAGTGTGCTCCACCCATGAGAGATTTGATGGCGTGTCTTTAGCTATCGAGAGAGCGGAGACCCAGTGCGCGATTTGTAGCGCGTAGTGAGGAGTCCCGGGCACAGATAGCCCAAATTGACAGAGTTTGTTTCAAGATTTTTTCCCCAGTAGCTCTTTGTAGCCCCGAGGTTCCCGGAGGGCATGATCAGCAGTTTATTCAGATGAGTTTGTTGGCGTTGATGGAGACGCCTGTGTTGGCAAATGGATGCCTGTAGAGCTCGATGTTTTAGTAAGTCCTACTGCTAGTAGTAAAGTAGTTGGCCAGTTTGAGTTTAGCATCCGTGTGTGGGATGCCCTGCTTTGCTCGAGGCCGAGGTGTGCTGTTCTGTCTTTGCTTGGTTCATCGGATGGTGGTGGAAGTCCCTTGTGAGAGGTGGACTAGCGAGTCTCCACCATCGCCCGATTGTTTGGCAAGTTGCCGTGTTAGTGGCTTGAGGCGCGGATGAAGGGTCATCTTTGCCCCTTGCGAGCCTCGCTTTGTTGTTTAACAACCCTCAGCTTCCTCAGTGTGGATTTGGTAGTAGTAGCACTTGAGGTGCGTTGGTTGGTGTGCCACTTTGGCACTAAGTCCGGTTCAGCTTGAGTTTGGCTTGGCATAGCGGATGGTTCTATGTCGTCCGAGTTCAAAGACACTTCTTTAGCCATTGGACCCATTTATGGAAAATGCACTTGTTTAGGTCGTGCAAGAGGGCTAGTTCGGTGGTAGTTGAAGGACCACAAGTGAAAGGATGTTCGAGTGGAGCTGAGCCTCTTCCCGGTGTTACCGGGGTCGAGTAAGTCAAAGAGGTTGGCGGCCGGTAAGTGTTAGTGCGTGTGAGTCTCACGCTAGTGCTAAGGCCAAGAGATCTTTGTGGTTGGTAGTGCGGTCCACTACCTTCGGTGCCTAAACTTGAGTTGAGTGAGCATTGTAGATGCGAGTTCGGTCCAAAGCGGGGAACCATGAGTTGGATGCCCGTGAGATGAGTTGGATGCCTATGAGATGAGTAGGACGCCTTATGTGTAAGCGCACTTGGTAGAGTCTTGGTATAAAGTAAGTTCGGTTTGGCATCGTTATGTTTTAGCGAGCAAGGTTACCACCGCTTGAGTATCGTGTGGAGATGGAACTTTTGGTGTTCCTTTGGTTGATTGTATCCTGCCGGAAGTTAGGGTTGCCTTTTGGAAAGCACACATTAGTCTTGGATCTCTGAAGGAAGGTTGAGAGTTGTGCACACAAGTGTGTTCGTGTAGTTCGTTCGTGGCGAGAGTTCCGAGAACCATGTAGGATTGCATTGGAGAACTGGTGCTCGGTTCCTGGAGAAGTTGGACTCCAGGTGGATGTTGTAAGGCTTTAGTTGAGGTTGTAAGGATACCATGCTCGTAGTCAAGTTGTTTCTTAGGCAAGATTTGTTAAGTTAGGCCTAAGCTTGGTTGGCGGATCTTCTTGTTGATCGTTGGTTGGAGTTCAGTTGGAAACCGAACAAGAGCGGTGGTAGCTAAGCCGCGTGGTTTCCGATCGTCATGGCTAAGAGAGTTGTTCGGATCCTTCCTTGGGTAGAAGTTATGTTGTGGCCGATGTTTTGAGTAGGAGGATGACACATTCTCTAGCGTTTCGAGTCCTCTAGGTTCCCAAGGAGTTGGAGTTGGCCAGCATGGTTGGGATGCTGGAAATTGGAGTTGTTTGTTCAGCAATTTTATCCATTAGATCGTATGTCGGCGGTGTGTGTGTGTCGAGGGTTGCCAAGAACCCTAGGTTGTGGAGAGCCTCTCAGAGCTCGGTCGAGCCCAAACTAGTGAGTTTCAGCTGGCTAGCCGGAGGCGTGTAGTTTGTAGCCTCGGTGGAGTTGCTAGCATCTTGGTAGACTAGCAAGCTAGTGTTTGTTTGGAGTAAAGTCCGGAGTGGTTTCGGTGTGGTGGCAAGTTGATGCTTGGTGTTGACCAAGGTGTGGAATGGAGTTGTTAGAGTTTAGTTTTGCTCGTGGGGCGAGTGTGGTTTGTACCATGTTGGTTGTTTTTCATGTTTCCGGGATGTTGAGTTGCCCCGCTTGGCATTTGGAGGTTCATGCGAGATGGACCCTTGTTACGCCCGTGAGATTAGATGTTGTTGCTCTGGTGGAGCAAGACAGTTGAGCGTATGTGGAGTTCTCTGTCCGTTGGTTGTCCGCTTGTAAGAGCCGCTTTCCTTCGGGAGTTGTCGTTACTCCTTGGTCTTGGAGTTAATGGTGGAAGCGCTAGCTTGAAGGAAAAGTTTGTTGGTCGCTTGGAAGTAGTCGTTTGTCCAGCTTAAGCGGATTCTTGGATGGTGTTCTAGAGGCCGCAGATAAAGGTTGTTCTCGCCTCTTGTGAGTGTTTGGCCAAGATTTGGTTCGTTTGTTGTTTTGAGAGCTAGTTCGGTTCTAGCCGAGGGCGTTGCCCTAAGGTCTTGTTCCTAGTCGGTAAGTTTTGGGAGTTGACCCTCCTCTCGCAGATTGAGCAAGTCTTTGTTTGTTTCGGTTTGGTGGTCCGATTGGTTGAGTTTTCTCTTGGGTGTTGCTTCCAAGAGAGTTGGTTGTTCGTTGCCTTGGGTTTGAGCAAGTCGGCGAGCGTGTGTGGAGTTCGCCGCCTTCCGAGTTTGCTTGCTGGGAAGTCGTTTCCGCTTGGCGGAGTCGACTTAGCTCCCGAGTTGTGTAGTCGATCGAGTAGCGCGCAATCATCAAATGATGAGAGGGTCCTCGCTTTGTGTTGTTAGCAAGCAAGAGTTGTTTGTTCCCGCAAGCGAGCGGAGGCCACCAAGAAGAGTTGAGTTGTTCTGGCAAGTTGTTGGTTCTTTGGGGATTGAAGATTTCCGTTCCCTCTAGCCTCTGTGGTGGTTGAGTTGCTCCTTGGATGCCAGCCTCGAGTGATAGCTTGCGAGGTAGTCTTGCGGATTCGTGTGGCCCCAGGATCCGTAAGCTTTGAGGTTGTCGTTATCCGCTTTCCTTGTGAGGTTTTGGGAGTGGAGCTTCTGGTTGGAAGATGAGTTAGGCTTAGGCTTAAAGGGGAAGTCCTTTGAGTAGCCAGTTGAATTTTAAGAGTTGAGTAGTAGCTTGGAGGCGAGCGTTGCTCGTTATAAGTTTGGGTTGAGTTCTCACGAGCAAGCCCTTCTCGGGCTTTGTTCCTAGTTGTTGTGAGTTCCCGGTTGGCGTTAGTAGAGCCGCGTTTGATTGAGTTGGCACGGAGGTGCCGTGGCATTAGTTGGTAAGTCGCTGTTGAAATTTATTTTCCTCAAGGTGTTGTGTCGCAGATAGTAGGCTGCGTGATGGTTTAGTCCTTGCTTCCCGAGTTTTCCTTGAGAGGAATGTTGGATGTTCCTTGCCCGCGGCGATTTTCTCCTTAAGATGGTTGCTTAAGTGTTGTGGTCGTGTTCTAGTTGGAGAAGTTTGTCTTTTTGGATCGATGCGCCGATTGGTGGTTCGTTTGTATCTCGTTAAGGCTGTAGTCAAGGTTTGAGGTTTGTTGGTCTTTTGTGAAGTAAGAGTAGGCCGTTTAAGTTTGGAATCTGGAAGGTTTAGTTGTTTGGCCATTTGTTGTTGGGGTGAAGTTGTTTGTTGACAATTTGTGCACGATGTTTTTATGTATCGATGTTGGGGCAGCATGTGCCGGACCCATTGTTCATTGTGGACTTTGAGCCTTGCAGCTGATTGAGGGTTTGGGCTTCGAGGAGAAGCCTATGAGTATTCTGGTCTTGAGTCGAAGACGTTGCGTAGAAGTGAGATCCGTTGGTAAAAGTTTAGTGAAGGAGTATGAGTTCGGAGGAGGCCGCTCGTGAGCGGGAAGGACGGATGAGAATGCGATATCTGTGTTGTTTCATCTTAAGGACTTTCGAGGACGAAAGTCATAAAAAGGAGGGAATATTGTAACGACCTATGTTTTCATCCCGGTCTTCCAGGTATGCCCTAGGGGTATTTTAGTAATTTGGTCGGGCCGTCAGGGCCGTTTATGTCTTTTTCCAGTTGCTAAAATTATTGGATGGATTTATGAAGGTTGTTGAGGCTTTGTGGTTTGGTTTGAGCATGGGTAGATGCAAAAGTAAAAATAAAGAAATTTGTGTTGCAGCTGGGATTCGAACCCGGTCTCGAAAAAGCTCGTGAGGATGCGTGCGGTTGAGCTATGGAGAGCTCTTGTTACTCTTTCCGCGTCATATCTTAGTTACCCTTGGATCTTTGGAGTTTTGTGCATTTGGTTAAATGAAAAGAAATTAGGTTTTGTGTTTTCTTTCCCAAAACTCCATGGCCGCCCAACCCTCTTCTCTCCCAAGCCCCTTGCCGTGATTTTCTTCCCTTGCACCCCGAGCGCCGTTCGGCCAGCCAAGCGACCAGCCGAGCAGCCCGGTCGAGCAAAACCCAGCCAGATCGCACCAGCAAGAAATTTCAGCGCCCAAAGAAGAGCCGCCTAGACGCCAGCGCCAAGCGCAGGCGCAGCGCGCCAGTGCCGTCGCAGCCGCCAAAGAGAGTCGCGGCACCGATCCGCGCAGCGTCCGTCGCGTCGCAGCCGTCGCATCGCACCGCTCGCCGCGCGCGCCCAGCGCCTCGCCATCGCCAGCCGAGCTCGCGTCCGCATCGCAGCCCGAGCGCCCGTCGTCCGCGTCTCGCGCCCGCGCGCCCCTCCGCGTCTGCGCCCGTGCCGTCCGCGTGCGCCGTCCTGCAGCGTCGCGCGCTAGCGCGCCATCCGCGCCTAGCGCGCCATCCGCGCCTAGCGCGCCATCCGCGCCCGGCGCTGTCCGTCTTGCGCAGCCGGCGCCAGATGTGCGCCCATTTGCCGCCATCGCGCGCCCGGTGTGCGCCCATTTGCCGCCCATCAGCGCCATCAGCGCCCATCCGCGCCAAAGAAGCAATTTCCCACCGTCTTTGCTGCCCGTCCGCGTGTCAGCCGCATCGCGTGAGTTGCTCCCGAGCCGAGCCCTATTTATTTTATTATATTTAAGCCTTTAGAGTGTGATTATTATTGTGTTTGTTAGGTTCTCGTTAGCTAGCTCGGGATCGATCGCAGCGTAGGATTTTGTGTGTAGTTGCCCCCGGCCAAGGTAAGGATTTCTTACCGGAGTTGTGTGGACCCTGCGATGTTCTATGTGATTGTTGTTTGTATGTTTGTTTGTGATTATCAGCATGTATAGTTTAGGTGCTCTGTTCTGAATTCCTGACTAGCATGACTTCGTATGTTGTTCTCTCATGTTAGCCCATGCTAGGTTGTTCCGTTCTAGCATGCTCATATCTGTTCTTGCTTCGTAGTACCATGCTAGGTTCGTTGTATCTGTTGAGCACGTTTTGGATTGTATTGGATTGTATGTTATTGATATGATAGGTTAAAGTGTAGGTAGGTAGCATCATCCGGGCCTGATGCATAAAGTATCTTGCATCCATGGCAGGGACGTCGAGACAGTTCTCCGTCCACTGGACCCCGTTAGGGTTTAGCTAACCCGACCGGTAGGCCCCGCAATCTTGGGTGAGGGTGGCGATCGTTAAATGCCCCAACGGTCGGGATGATGACTTGGCATTGCCTCGCCCTCGATACGGTGCGGCACGTCCTCGGCGTGTTCGGCCGTAGCCCTTGATTGCCACTGTTAGGGCAAGGACCGCTTCGGTGTAAGCCTACCACGACCGGTTCCTTAGCCTCAAAAAGCGGTGGTTCAGCCGACATAGTTCACGTGTCCGTGTCTCACACCCCTATGTCGCTGACACCGATCCGGAGATTTAGTTAGGCGTGGTGATCGGACATGGGCGACTTGCCACTAGACCCGCACTTCCCATAGTAGTCTGCAGTAGCAGCACGCGGTGCATGCTTACGCTCATTACAACGCCGACCGAGAGCTCCTCGGGATCTTGAGCTAGTGCACCTTTCGTATCGACGATGAGACAGTGAGGCCGAGACTTGGTTCTCGTATAGGGCGTATTGTGTGGTGTGGATTATTCCGGACTAAGACCACGAGTTGGCATCCGAGGTCCAAGTGTGGACTTAAGCTATGTGCTCTATTATGTGTTTATGTTCATAGCTTGCATACACTCATCTAGATGACCATGTGCATCGTATTGTACCCCTGGCCGGGATTCTTACTTGAGTAATTCGTTACTCACCCTTACTTATCTTTCGAGTAACCATGGCGCGAGGCGGGATGGTCAAGGAGGAGCTATGATCATGGGAACGTCTTTGTCGTCTCTCGACTTTTTATTTCTATGACTCTTGTCTTTCATTTTCCCCTGAATGCATGTAGATAAGACACGAGAGCCCTAGGATGTTTTCAATGATTTTGTGGATTCCCGCTTTATTGAATTTGAGGATGTTTCAAATGTTTTAATAAATCTCGATCGAGTGTACGTTTTGGAAATGTATTTGCCTTGAAACAGTTTCAAAGAAACTATATTGATTTCTGATTGAACCTTGATTGTTTTGTTTTAATTGGGAATCTGAAAACTTATTTGCATATTGTCCTTTCCTTTGAATGCATGCATTGGGGTAAAGGCCTATTCAGAGCCCTTTTGGGTCGGGTCTTTACACCGGCACTCTGTCGTTTATTGTTTGCATTTATTTATTCAGCATGTAGATGGACATGAGTCCTAGGGGAATGATGTTTAAAGTTGTTTAAACTATTTGAATGTTCTTTTATAATTACTGGTCAGGCTTGTTTTACCTTGTTGGATTTTCTTTATCAAAATTGTTGGTTATGTTTTAAGTGTTCTCCGTTCTCAAATGTTTTGAAAAGTTTTAAATATGAGCACTACCCGCTTGTTGAAATATTTAACTTGCATGCTGAGGGAGGACCTAGGTTTAGGACCGTATTTCAGGTCGGGTCCTTACAGGTTTCCACCTCTCCTTAGAGGTCCAGCGTCCCGATGAACCCTACACATCAGCCCGATGCCTGGCTCTGATACCATCTGTAAAGGCCTAAAATCGCTAGCTAAGATATTGTCCGCTTTGGCCCACTGGCCTCACAGATTTTTTCTCCCCCTATGGGGAAAATGCGTCTTGCTAGGGAAAGGTGTCCACACCTTTTATAATGAGTGCTTCGGTCCCTTTCCCAATTGATGTGCGATTCCTCTATGGGTTTCCACCTTCTCATAGAGGTCTAGCTTCCTGATGGACCCGACACACCCGGTCCGTGGCTCTGATACCATCTATAAAGGCCCAACCCATCGCTAGCCAAGATATTGTCCGCTTTGGCCCACTGGTCTCACAGATTTGTTTCTCCCCCTATGGTTAAAACACGTCTTGCTAGGAAAATGTGTCCACACCCTTTACAATATCTTGGCTACCGATACGTTGGGCCTTTACAGTTTAAAACCAAAAGTTCGTCCCAAGAGTGTTTGTTTCAATTTTTTGGCACCAACGTTTAACGTAAACTATTCCAATGTCGCACCACGATGTCTCGGGAGGTAAAACCAAAAAAATAAAAAGGATTTATGCGTTGAAAACCTAAAGTTTGTTCTTAGACGGTTTGTTTCAAAGATTTGGCATAAACGTTTAATGTAATTTATTCCAATGCTCCATCACAATGTTTCGGGAGGGAAAACCAAAAAACTCGGATAGATTTATGCGTTGAAAACTAAAGATCGTTCTGAGAGTGTTTGTGTCCATACTTTGGCGTAAACGTTTCATGCAAAATATTGCAATGTTGCATTACGATGTTTCAGGAGCTAAAACGAAAAACTCGGAGAGATTTCAGCTTTTAAAACCTAAAGTTCGTCCCAAGAGTATTTCTTTTGATTTTTTGGCACCAACTTTGAATGTAAACTATTCCAATGTCGCATCACCATGTTTCGAGAGGTAAAACCTAAAAAATCATAAGGATTTATGCGTTGAAAACCAACCGTTCGTTCTTAGACGGTTTGTTTCAAAGATTTGACATAAACGATTTAATGTAAACTATTCCAATGCTCCATCACAATGTTTCGAGAGGGAAAACCAAAAAACTCATATAGATTTATGCATTGAAAACTAACGATTCGTCCCGAGAGTGTTTGTTTCGATTCTTGGGTGCAAACGTTTCATGCAAAATATTCCAATGTTGCATTACGATGTTTCAGGAGCTAAAACGAAAAAATTGGATAGATTTCAGCTTTTAAAACCTAAAGTTCGTCCCAAGAGTTTTTGTCTCAATTTTTAGGCACCAACGTTTAACGTAAACTATTCCAATGTCGCATCACCATGTTTCAGGAGCTAAAACAAAAAAAATCGGAAGGATTTATGCTTTGAAAACCTAAAGTTCGTCCTAAGACGGTTTGTTTCAAAGATTATGCATAAATGATTAATGTAAACTAGTCCAATGCTGTAAAGACCCGACTTGAAATGGTCATAAATGGCCCTTACTAAATGCCTTATATCAAAATTCATTTAAAACATAGCCATAAAGATTTAAGAAAACATGCATCTTATTGAAACATTCAATTTAGAACACTGGTAAAGTCAAACCACTTAGCCTCTGGCCAGAGTATATAAAAACCATTACAACTTAAAATAGCATTTCTAGAAATAAGTTATGCAAATGTAAATAGCAGATGGAGCGGACTCATCCCCATGACCAATCAGCTCCTCCTCTAGCCACCTCGTTGTTGTGCCAAGTTACCTGGTGGAAGAAACCACAGAGAGGGTGAGTACAATTACACTCAGTAAGAATTCCCCAACCGGGGTACATTACGCAAGACAAATCATTTAGCATCCTAGCATACAAGTAAACAACAATATACAATAATGGCAGTCTCAACAACACTCAACAGAAACAAACAACAAGTGTCGAGCAGGGTCAACACACCATTGGGCTGACTAGACAGGAGGGCAACCTAAGTGACCTCGGTCTCTGGAATGTCTATCTCTCAGATAAAACTAGGTTAGCACACAACTGGGCTAACTAGGGACAGCACGCCACTGGGCTAGTCCTTTCTAAGCTGGGTAGCACACCACTGGGCTGACTAGACAGGAGGGCAACCTAAGTGACCTCGGTCTATGAAATGTCTATCTCTAAGACAATACGAAGTTAGCACACACTGGGCTAACAAGCAGGAGAAACAGTTAAGTAATCTTAGCAGCTTCCATAGTACAACACACATAGTTAGCACACACTAGGCTAACAAGGGATAACCCGAGCCAGCACGGCAGTCGACTGTCACTCGGGTAAGTCCTGCTCATACCTGTCAATAGCACAATGGCCTAGTCCTGAGCCAACCGAGCCAGCACGCAACTCGACTATTACTAGTGGGTCAAACGAGCCAGCACGCAACTCGACTGTCACTCGTTGGTCAACCAAGCGAGCATGCAACCTGACTGTCACTTAGGAAAATGAGCCAGCACGCAACTCGACTGTCACTCATGAGTAAACCAAACCAGCACGCAACTCGAATATCACTTGGGAAAATGAGCTAGCACGCAACTCGACTGTCACTCGTGACTCCCTAAAGAACTCTAGTACACAAGGCAGCCTAGAGCTAACAGTGTCCAACAATCTACAAGTCTATAACCAACAGAGTATTTGTAGACATTCGAGACAGTTATCAATTAGGGAGTACAACAATAATTCACAGCAACTACATGCCAAGCCCTAACAACCAGAACGTGCAAAACACAGTAATCAGGAACAGGGCATACAAGACAGGCTTACAGGATAGATCATAACATTCAGACAACCTGCACGAACCTAATCCACTAACATGCTTTGGCCACAACATGATAAATAAGCGCACATCAACAATAGTGCATCAACAGGCAACCAGAACAGAGCATGGTATTTACATAATAACATTCAATAATCCTGCACGAGCCTATCCATTAACAGTTCAATAACAAGATCAGGCAATCTGCACAAACCTATCCACTAAAAGTTCATAATAACTAGCAAAACAATCAAGCTAGGAGTTATCATTATCGTGCGCAGGGTCCACAAACCCGACAAGGAACCTTTACCTGAACAGTGGAAAAAGTTGACAAATGAGAATAGATCTCGAGCTTTACCCAAAACTGATAAGGCACTAGCTAGACAAGGAGTGCTCTCGGCAGCCAAGCGGACGCGACCGCAAGGCAGGGTGACTCAACAAGTGTGCACCAGATCTCGGCACTAGAGAGGCTAGGTGAACGGCAAGGATCAGCAGCGTGTGGCACAAGGGCAACGTGGGCATCGCTGCGTGTGGGTCGACTACACGGGATGGCAAGGCGAATCTCGCACGGGCGAAGGGGCTGCACGACTGTTGTTGCGGGGCTCGTTGCTGCGAAGGGCGCTCGGGCAGAACGTGAATGACTCGGTGACAAGGAAGCGAAGGAGAAGTGCTGCGTTGAGGGCGTGTCGCTATGGCTGCACGGTGGGACGATGGCGTTGATGTGGTGCTACGGGCGAAGGGCGAACGTGCGGGATAGCAAGGCAGCAATCGCTGGTCCATGCGGTTGCTTGCGAAGGCGTACGGCACGGCTGGGCTACTTGCAGCTATTCGCGGGAAAAGGTGAGCTCGATGCTGGCTTACTGCAGACCAGCAGATGCAATGCGGGCGAGCGATGGGGCTTTGACGGTGACGTGCAGGCTGAGCGGCTGAATTCGGTTCTACTTCTAGGCTGCAACTGTGATGGTGTGTGCTTGGCCACGGCAAGGTTGCTGCGATGGTGAAGCTGGTTCGGCAATGGGTGGCTGCTTGTAGAGCCGGTAAGAAGGAGAAAGGAGGGACGAGAATTTCGTGCGGCAAAGAAGTGAATGAGAAGTACGATTCTTTTCCTATTTTTCTTGTAGGTTTTGATCGATCCAAACTCCTGGGCATCCCTCCTTCGAGTTCCAGCTACAACCCCAATTTCTTCTTAATTAATTCCCTTTAATTCCAAGCCTCCAAACTCCCTTGCAGGTCACGGGTTCGAATCCCAATAGAAGCACATTAAAAAACTTAATTTTCACATTTAACCGAACGACCTCCAATTTCCCTAACAATCAATGCAACTATTGAAACTTGCAACCAACACACGTTCAAGCCTCGGCAAAAGACAGAAATAGCCCTGGAGCCCTGATAATCTACAAATCCAGCCCTGAGGGAAAAATGACCAAAATTCCCCTAAGGGCCAAAATAGCCCTAACGACCCAACCAAGCAACCGAATAATAGACCGAAGGTACCTGTGGAACCGGAACAGAAATCTGGACCGTTACAAATGCTCCATCACAATGTTTAGGGAGGGAAAACCAAAAAAGTGGATAGATTTTTGTGTTGTAAACCTAAAAGTCTTCTCGAGAGTGTTTGTTTCCATTCTTTGGTGCAAACGTTACATGCAAAATATTCCAATGTTGTATTATGATGTTTCGGGAGCTAAAACAAAAAACTGGAATAGATTTCAGCATTTAAAACCTAAAGTTCGTCCCAAGAGTATTTGTCTCGATTTTTTGGCACCAACGTTTAATGTAAACTATTCCAATATCGTATTACCATGTTTCGGGAGGTAAAGCCAAAAAAATCAGCAGGATTTATGCATTGAAAACATAAAGTTCCTCCTTAGACGGTTTGTTTCAAAGATTTGGCATAAACGTTTAATGTAATTTATTCCAATGCTCCATCACAATGTTTCGGGAAGGAAAACCAAAAAACTCGGATAGATTTATGAGTTGAAAACTAAAGTTCGTCTCGAGAGTGTTTGTTTCGATTCTTTACTGCAAACGTTTCATGCAAAATATTCCAATGTTGGATTACGATGTTTCAAAAACTAAAACGAAAAACTCTAATAGATTTCAGCGTTTAAAACCTAAATTCGTCCAAAAAGTGTTTGTCTCAATTTTTTGGCACGAACGTTTAACGTAAACTATTCCAATGTCCCATCACCATGTTTCGGGAAGTAAAACCTAAAAAATAAAAAGGATTTATGCGTTGAAAACCTAAAGTTCGTGCTTAGACGGTTTGTTTCAAAGATTTGGCATAAATGTTTAATGTAAACTACTCCAATGCTCCATTTCAATGTTTCGGGAGGGAAAACCAAAAAACTCGGATAGATTTATGCGTTGAAAACCTAAAGTTCGTCCTGAGAGTGTTTGTTTCCATTCTTTGGTGCTAATGTTTCATGCAAAATATTCCAATGTTGCATTACGACGTTTCAAGAGTTAAAACGAAAAACTCGGATAGGTTTTAGCGATTAAATCCTAAAGTTCGTCCCAAGAGTGTTTGCCTCAATTTTTTGGCACGAACGTTTAACGTAAACTATTCCAATGTCCCATCACCATGTTTCGAGAGGTAAAACATAAAATATAAAAAGGATTTATGCGTTGAAAACCTAAAGTTCGTCCTTAGACGGTTTGTTTCAAAGATTTGGCAAAAACGTTTAATGTAAACTATTCCAATGCTCCATCTCAATGTTTCGGGAGGGAAAACCAAAAAAGTAGTATAGATTTATGCGTTGAAAACCTAACGTTCGTCCCGAGAGTGTTTGTTTCGATTCTTTTGCGCAAACGTTTCATGCAAAATATTCCAATGTTGCATTACGATGTTTCGAGAGCAAAAACGAAAAACTCGGATAGATTTCAGTGTTTAAAACCTAAAGTTCACCCAAGAGTGTTTGTTTCGATTTTTTGGCGCCAACGTTTAATGTGAACTATTCCAATGTAGCATCACCATGTTTCAGGAGGTAAAACCAAAAACATCGGAAGGATTTATGCGTTGAAAACTTAAAGTTCGTCCTTTAGACTACTTGTTTCAAAGATTTGGCATAAACGTTTAATGTAAACTATTCAAATGCTCCACCAAAATGTTTCGGGAGGGAAAACCAAAAAACTCGTATAGATTTATGCATTGAAAATCTAAAGTTCGTCCTGAGAGTGTTTGTTTCGATTCTTTGGCACACACGTTTCATGCAAAATATTCCAATGTTGCATTACGATGTTTCAGGAGCAAAGACAAAAAGCTCGGCTAGATATCATATTTTATAAGCTAAAGTTCGTCCCAAGAGTGTTTGTCTCAATTTTTTGGCACCAACGTTTAACGTAAACTATTCTAATGTTGTATCACCATGTTTCGGAAGGTAAAACCAAAAAATTCATAAGGATTTATACGTTGAAAACCTAAAGTTCGTCCTTAGAAGGTTTGTTTCTAAGATTTGGCATAAACGTTTAATGTAAAATATTCCAATGCTCCATCATAATGATTCGGGAGGGAAAACCAAAAAACTTGGATAGATTTATGCGTTGAAAACCT
Organism: Sicyos edulis; assembly: GCA_036507275.1. Taxonomy (NCBI): domain Eukaryota; kingdom Viridiplantae; phylum Streptophyta; class Magnoliopsida; order Cucurbitales; family Cucurbitaceae; genus Sicyos; species Sicyos edulis. The sequence continues at coordinate 23,022,402 of CM071854.1, read as the reverse complement.
AAAGTTCATCCAGAGAGTGTTTGTATCGATTCTTTGGTGCAAAGGTTTCATGCAAAATATTCCAATGTTGCATTATGATGTTTGGAGAGCAAAAACGAAAAACTCGGATAGATTTCTGCGTTTAAAACCTAAAGTTTCTCCCAATAGTGTTTGTTTCGAATTTTTGGCATCACGTTTAATGTAACCTATTCCAATGTCGCATCACCATGATTTGGGAGGTAAAACCAAAAAAATCAGAAGGATTTATGCGTTGAAAACATAAAGTTCGTTCTTAGACGGTTTGTTTAAAAAATGTGGCATAAAGGTTTAATGTAAACTATTCCCATGCTCCATTACAATATTTCGGGAGGGAAAACCAAAAAACTCGGATAGATTTATGCGTTGAAAACCTAAAGTTCTTCCCAAGAGTGTTTGTTTCGATTCTTTGGCACACACGTTTCATGCAAAAAATTCCAATGTTGCATTACGATGTTTCGGGTGCTAAAACGAAAAGCTCGGCTAGATTTTAGAATTTAATCCTAAAGTTCGTCCCAAGAGTGTTTGTCTCAATTTTTGGGCACAAACGTTGAACGTAAACTATTCTAATGTCGTATCACAGTGTTTCGGAAGGTAAAACAAAAAAAATCAGAAGGATTTATGCGTTGAAAACCTAAAGTTCATGATAAGCGCCGATCGTTGCTTGAATTTTACAAAGTTAGAGGTCCTTCTAGGATCCTTGTAAAAACTCACTATGATAGCTAACTTAGATCACACTCAAAATCTAAAATTGTCACTCTTAGATCCTAAGACAACTCACTCCAGAATTAGTTTGATCAAGGCTAATCCAATGAATTGATTTAACTTCAAACCTAAAGCAAGATTTGAAAGAAATGAAACACCAAATGGGGTTCAACAAAACACAAGTTATTTTCAATTATAAATCTGTCCAAAATGATGTATTACAAGCCAATTTAAAGGCCAAAAATTCGTGCATGCCTTGGAATACAAAAGGACTCAAAAAGCTATTAAATGCATTTTGTAGAAAATAAGACATAAGAAGCCAAAAGTAAATTGCATGGCTTAAATGCTAGACAAAAGGGTAGATATGCTTTAAATACACTCAACCAACTCTTCTAGAATGTCCCTTGCAATAATGAGCATGGTTGGCAAGCATTGAAATAAAAAAGTCTCAAAATAAGAAATCTAGAAATTTCTTTATTTAAAATTCTGCCATGTTGTCATCTTCAAAAATAAAATGACTATTCTCATGCCATCTTCACTTCAATCTCTTCTTCACTTGTTGTGCTAATGTTGTAAATAAATCCGGGATGAAAAAGTTTTGTCTCTTCTTGTGCATTGGCAAGCTTTTGAAGATGTAATATATATTCCTCTTGAATCTTCTTCGCCTTACTCCTTGTAATAAGTCTTTCAGGTACATGCAATGGATCGGGTGTCTGATTCATATCATCCCCCCTTTCTTTAAAAGGATTTAACCTCAAATCAAGATCTTCAGTTCCTACATCAAAAGGAGTCAAGTCAGCCACATTAAAAGTAGAACTTACATTGTACTCACCTCGAAGATCTAGCTTGTATGCATTATCATTTATTCGTTCAAGTACTTGAAAAAGACCATCTCCCCTTGGTTGTAGTTTAGACTTCCTTTGATCCGGAAAGCTCTCTTTTCATAGATGAACCCAAACCCAATCCCCCTTTTTAAAATCAATTGCTTTCTCCCATGATTTTTGGTAGTGATTAGCTTCTGATTTTTCTTTTCAATCCTTTCTTTGATTTCTTTGTGCAATTCCTTTACGTATTCGGCCTTAGAAGATGCTGCATCACTAGTAAACATATTAGGCGGCAATGGTGATAAATCTAGTGGAGTTAAAGGATTAAAGTCATACACAATCTCAAAAGGTGAACAATGAGTGGTACTATGTATCGCTCTATTGTATGCAAATTCCACAAATGGTAGAGTCTCTTCCCATGTATTCAGATTCTTTGAAATTAAGGATCTAAGTAGGGCTTCTAACGTTCTATTAACCACCTCAGTTTGTCCATTAGTTTGGGGGTGACATGTTGTAGAAAACAAAAGCTTGGTTCCCAATTTTCCCCATAAAACTTTCCAAAAATGACTTAAAAATTGGACATCTCTATCACTCACAATTGTTTTGGGAATTCCATGTAATCTAACCACTTCCCTAAAGAAAAGATTAGCTATGTTAGTAGCATCATCTGTTTTGTTACATGGAATGAAATGTGTCATCTTACTAAACCTATCACTACAAGAAAACTCACATACGATAGCATTGAAAAAGCGCTATCGTAGACTTTTAATAGCATTTATTGAAACGCGGTCGTAGCCGATGTTATTAAAAGTATCGAAGTTTTAATAGCGTTTTTGCAACACTATACAAAATGCTATAAATAATATGTTTTTATAACACTATTTCAATGCTATGAAACCTTTTTATAGCATTAGAAAAAATGTTGTGTTTTCTATTTCATAACATTATTTATAGCAATAAGAAAATGCTCTAAAAGACATTATAACACTTTTTGAAATGTTGTTGAAGCTATGTTATGGAATGTTTTTTACGTTGTTACCGTTATCTTAATGTTATAGAAAATGCTATTAAAACTTAATTTTTATGTGTAATTCTTATGTTTATTCTTTTGTTAGAGTAGCCAATGTCAGTTTTAATTTATTTTTTATCTAAAATTTTGTTATAATTTAATCGTTGTTGCAGTACACAATAATTAAATGATACTTTACTAGGTTTGTACCAAATCAATTTAGAAGAATATGTCGAAAATAATTCAAATAAAGAATAGTCGCTCATCAACTCTTTTTTGAGATTAGTTGTTCATCATGTCTACACAACCAATATCTAATATTTACAAATACAAAAGTAAATTCCACAAAAGGCCTCCTTGTACTTGCCCTTGCCCTTGCACTTGCACTTGCACCTCATAAATTCCATACCACCGTATTAGGAATCTTCAGCATTAATTCTTTTCATTTATTCCTATTTGAAGAAAGAAAGATCATAAATCATAATAAAACAATCACATATATAGATACAATAAAAGATCTAAATGAATTTTAGTTATGAATATTTTTTATGTATAGTATCACACCTCTTGTGTATCAATTACCAAAGCAACAACTTTGATGATCAATCTATAGTTAGAAAGAGACTGCATTGTATCAGACCTCCTTTTGTATCAAGAACTAAAGCAACTACATGAGCTCTCATCAAAATCTTAGTCAATTGCATGATACTCAAAGATTTTAGTCTTTTAGAGTTTGAATAGTTATACAACTACACAAAAAATAGCCACACCTACCTTGTTTTTGGAGTATTGTGTTTCCTTAGCAACCCCTAAAAGAAAAAAAACTAGTTGAACCAAATAAAAGGAACATGCTAAAAAAGTAAAGTATAGGTAAATAAGAATTAAATATCATATACCAAAAGAACAGACAATCCGAAAGATATCGTGAGGAAAGAAAATTATGAAGAAATTTGACCGAAACAAAACTCGCTTAAAAAGAATGAAAATATGTGTATCTCGTTAGAAGAAAAAATCATGAAAGAAAATGAGATTGAGAGAGAAATTGAAAAAATAAACCCCAAAATGTGTGCTTGTAAAGTGATTTGGAGATAATGAGGAGAGTAAAAGATATTATGAGCGATAATGAATACGAATAAAACAACAAAAACCCCGCAAACGAAATTGAAACCGACAATTGATTTTAGAGATGACAACAAACACTACTACAATTTTAGCTTTCTATGACAATTTTTAATTGTCATGATCAACTTATTATGACAATTATGCCAAAAAATGCGGTGTCATAGTATCCCCTATCATGGTAAGTCTTTAATGACAAATAATAACAATGTCATAAAATATAATTTATGACAAAATTGTCATGAATAAATGAAAATAGGATTTATCATATCTATTTATGACATTTTATAATTATCATAACTTATGCTATTTTTGCAATTTTAACTTTGATTACCATGACAATTTTAAAATGTCATAAAACAGAGTTATTTTTCCAAATTAAATTCAACTATAAACTGTCATGAATTCACATTTCATGACAGTTGTAATAATCATGATTTCTATTTTATGATATTTTAAAATTGTCATAAAAGGGATAACATGACTATTGTAATCGTCTTGTTGATAGTTTAAAATTGTCATAAATTAGATTTCATGACTATTCTAATAGTCATGATTTCTATTTCATGATAGTTAAATGTTGTCATAAAAGACATATCATGATAGTTTTTAAATCTTAATTTTTGAGATATATCATTAATTTATTCATTTGATTCATGTTAATTACAATATTGACAATTCAAAAATAAGAACATTTAAACTTGTCAATAATAACTAAGCATTTCAAAAATAATGTCACAATCCACATAAAAGTTAAATAGATTTCATTGATCACAATTCAAATAAGATCTTAATATGTTCTATACAAAGTAGTTTATATATAAAAGTTGTAAATGAAATTACACTATACGTTTCACAGAGCCTAGAATGAAAATCGAACACTGTTGCAACTCGTATGATAACTAACAACATGGACGAAAACCCACAACTTAGACGATAATTATCCATGCAAACGTTCTTACCTTGAAAAAAGTACCTACACAAGATAAAAATTACAAACTTCTAAGAATTACCTCAATTTTCATACCTACCATAATTGTAGGTTAGCAGCATAAACACTATTCAAAATGCATAAAAAATATGAGTAGTACATTATTTTAGAAGAAATCAGACTTACTTGATACAATGTTGCAGGTGTTAATTGTTCCAAAAAAACTCAATACTTCATTGAACATTATTCTCTTAGGGCCAACAAGAGACTTTCACAAAAAAAAAATCCATTGTACTTCTGATCTATGACCAAACTCCATTGATGCAATCTTTTGCCATAACACCAACAAACTACAAAAAAATTTAAAGGTTGAAACAAAAAAGCGACCTCATGCTTCCAACTTTCCATCTCAAGATAAAAATTGTGTTCAAAAGGGACACAAACAACAATTCAATTTAGGTATATGAGTTCATTTTATCAATCTATAAACAATAAAATGCAAATAAAATTATAAATTTCTCAACCTTGCTAACTTTGAAATCAATACCTACTTACAACCATATTATACCTATCAAAATCTCAAGCCATGTTGTTTAAATCTCAAGTCATGCTAAATTACCCCATCATCCCCAAATTTGTAAGGCATTACTCGAACACCTGCATAAAAGAAACCACTTTCAGTTACAAACAAGATAAAAGTATACCTCAATATACCGATGTCCAACTCATTATAAGACCACTTAGGCAGATCAAAGTTAATAGTCACACATGTAATGCGTCTTCAAAAACAAAAATATAATATTGAGGAGATGAGAAGGTGAAAGTTTAGTAGTCACACATATCCAGTCACAAATCAAAATTACTAAATAGTCTAGAAAAAATCTTCACTCATTAATTCTTCACAAACTCAACTGTAAAGACCCGACCCAAAATGGGCTCTAAATGGGCCTTTACCCCAATGCATGTAGTGAAAATAAAAGATATTAAGAAAAATACATTTCGGATCCCAAGTAAAAACAGAAACATTCAACAACCAAAACATACATTTCTAAAAGCATACTCTGATCAGAGATTTATTTAAACCATTAAAACAATCCACAAGTATAAATATGCTGGAATCCATAAAACGTAAGAAAACATCCTGGGGCTCTGTGCCCGTCTACATGCATTCAGGGGAAATAACAAAAGTCAAGAGTCATGATAAATAAAATAGAATAATCGGAGATGACAAGCAGATTCCATGATCACAGCTCCTCCATCACCCATCCTGTCTCCCGCCTTGATTACCCGTGGAAAACCACGAATAAGGGTGAGTAACGAATTACCAGTAAGAATCCCCAACCGGGTACAATACGATATACATGATCATCTAGAAGAATGTATGCTAGCTATGAGTACAAACACGGAGCGGAGCACATAGCTAAGTCCACACTTGGACCTCGGATGCCATCTCGTGGTCTTAGTCCGGAAATACCACAACACACTAAACGCGCTATACGGAACAAGTCCCGCCTCACCGCTCTCATCGCCGATACGAAAGGTGCACTAGCTCAAGATCCCGAGGAGCTCTCCACCGGCGCCAGTAATGAGCGTAAGCGCGCACCGCATGCTACCGCAAACTCGGGGTGCCGGGTCTAGTGGCAAGCCGCCCGAGTTCACCACCATGCCTAACTAAATCTCTCCGGATCGGTGTCACCGACATAGGGTGTGAGACTGGACACGTGAACTATGTCGTCACCTGTACCACCGCACTGAGGCTAAGGAACCGGTCGTGGTAGGCTTACACCAGAAGCTGGTCCTTGCCCTAACAGTGGCAATCAAGGGCTACGCCGAACACGCCGAGGACGCGTGCCGATCGCCGGGGCGAGGCAATGCCAAGTCATCATCCCGACCGTTGGGGCATTTAACGATCCGCCACCCTCACCCAAGATTGCGGGGCCTACCGGTTGGGATAGCTAATCCCTCACGGGGTCCAAGGATCGGAGAATCGTCTCTCGAACGTCCTTGCCATAGATGCAAGATACTTTATGCATCGGGCCCGGATGATTCTATCTACCTCAATTCTAAACCTTAACAATAATAACGATTCAATCAATGCATCCAATACGTGCTCATCGGATACAAAGAACCTAGCATGATACTACGAAGCAAGAACGGATATCGAACATGCTAGAATAGAACAACCTAGCATGGGCTAACATGAGAAACAATACAAGAGTTCATGCCATCAGAATTGAGCAGAGCACCTAGAGATAAACATGCTAGTAATCATACACAGCATACAAAACAACAATCACAAATATACCGCAGGTCCACACAACCCCGGTAAGAAATCCTTACCTTGGTCGGAAGACTTCTACACACAAATCCTAAGTCATGCGAAACAATCCCGAGCTAGCGGCGGGAACCTAGCAAACCAACAATAATCGGCATCTAAAATATCTAAACAACAATAGAACAAAGAAGCTCGGCTCGGGGGAACTCACGCGGCGCGGCGACGACACGAGCTTGGGGTCAGCGGGCGAGCCGGCACGGCAAGGACGCGCTACCGCTCGCGCTACAGGCACGGCACGACGGACGCTACTGCCGCGCTACCGCACGACACGACAGCGAGGGGAGCCGCGGCGCGAGCGTCTCGGGAGAAGGCGCGCGGCGCGCCGGCGTGCGATGCGGACACGGCGAGCGGCTTCGGCGAGACGCAGCGCGCGCGCGCGAACGCTCTGGGCGGCGGCGCGCGGCGCGCGGTCGGCAAGCGGACACGGCGGCGGCGCGCGATGGCGGCGCGACGCGGGCGCGGGGCCGACGCTGGGCGGCGCGGCGAGAACCTCTGGCGTCTGCGAGCGATCGGGCGATTCATACGCTCTTTGGCGACGCAACGCAAGGCTGCTGGGACAGATCTGGGCGTCGCGAAGCGTTAATTTGGGCGTCGACGCAGCGACGCGTCTGTCGATCTTTGGCCGGGCGAACGACAAGGTCTTGGGGGACAGATCTGGCGTCGGCGAGCGATCGGGAAGCGATGTCGGCTTGGCTCGGCTACACTCGGCTGGCCGCAATCAACACAACACACACAACACACCTCTTTTCACTTGGCCAAACGCACACCAAACGGATGAGAAGAAGAAGAAGAAGATCAATACCTACCCGGAATGATGATGATCGAACCCAAGGAGATGCAAGGATGAAGAATCGGCAAGGCTATGGAGATGGAGAGCTTGGGCGGCCAAGAGGTGTTTTGGAGAAGAAAATGGAATAACCTAATTCTATTTCATTTAACCAAATGCACCAAAACTCCAAAATCCAAGGTTAACTAAGATGTGATGCGAGAAGAGCAACAAGAGCACCTAATGGCTCAATTGGCACACCTCTCTACAAGCTTCCCAGAGACCCGGTTCAAACCCCACTCTGGACAAATTCCTTTATTTTTACTTTTGCAACGAACCTTACTCAAACCAAACCACAAACCCCTCCAAAAACCTACAAAAACCATCCAATAATTTTAGTAACTGGAAAAGACACAAACGACCCTGACGGCCCGACCAAATTACCAAATTACCCCTAGGGCATACCTGGAAGACCGGGAAGAAAAACTTGGGTCGTTACAATATTCCCTCCTTTTTATGACTTTCGTCCTCGAAAGTCCTTAAGACAAAACAATCGGGGTAATGCAATCTCATCTCGTCTTCCCGCTTCCCATGTGGCTTCCTCGTAACCCCGACTCTTCCATCAACCTTTACTAAACGAATCTCGCGATTGCGCAACGCCTTGGTCTCAAAGGCAAGGATCCTCACCGGCTTCTCCTCGAAGTTCAAATCCTCATTCACCGCAAAGGCTCAAAGTCCACAATGTGCGACGGGTCCGGCACATCTTGCCTCAACATCGATACATGAAAAACACTATGCACCGCCGAGTAGTGACGGAGGTAGGGCTAACCGGTAAGCAACTCGCCCAATCCTCTCTAGGATCTCAAACGGACCAACAAATCGGGGACTCAACTTCCCACGCTTACCAAACCTCAGAACACCTCGCATCGGAGCAACCTTAAGGAACACATGCCGACCAACCTCAAACTCCAAATCTCGACGCCGAACATCGGCGTAACTCTTCTGCTCGCTCTGAGCGGTCAACATACGAGCTCTAATCTTACGCAGACGCACCATTGGTCAAGCTGCAGTAACTCGGGACCCAAAACTCGTCTACCACCAACCTCTTCCCGAAACACGGGGACCGACAACGCTTACCATACAATGCCTCGAATGGAGCCATCTCGAATCGCCGATCGTAATCGTTGTTATAGGCAAACTCCATCAAGTACGAATCTCGGTCCCAATCGCTCGGGAAATCCAACACACAAGCCCTCAACATATCCTCGAGAATCGATTCACTCTCTCGACCGACCATCCGTCTCGAGGGTGAAAAAAGTCAGGCTTTGGCGCGCACTGTGCCCAAACCCTTCGGGCGCTCTCGAAACGAGAAAGTGAACCGCGAGTCACGATCGGACACAATCCTCACCGGTACACCATGATAACGGATGATCTGCTCCAAAAACACCGCGCGCCCATTGCTTCCACGGTATAAGTGTCTCGTCCCGGAATGAAGTGTGCGCTCTTGGTCAAACGGTCGACTATCACCCAAATCGAGAGAACTTCCTGAGTCCTTGGCAAACCGGATATAAAGTCCATAGAGATCTCTTCCCATTTCCACTGGGTACACTCGATGTTTGCAACAAACCACCGCCTCTGCACAGGTGCCTTCACTTGCCGACAAGTGAGACACCTACCGACAAACTCTGCCACATCTCTCTTCATCCCCATCCACCGTAAAGTCTGCTTAAGGTCTGATACATCTTGGTACCCCCAGGTGCCAAGCAAAAGGGGAACAAAGGCCTCAGAGAGCAACTCGGCTTGCAAACTCTGCAATGTCCGGAACACACAACCGGCCTCTATAGGTCAACCCAGCATCGTCTCGTGAATACACAAAGTCAAAGTCACCGTCAAGACTGACTCAAACCAATCTCTTAAGTGCGGGGTCACCCAACCGGCTGTCTATAATCCATTTGCCGAATCGATGCCAGAATAGTCAATCGAGCTACCACAGCGGTAACCTCTCCCAACAACATCGCAACCTCGGCCCGCTCGAACTCTCTCTCGCAAACTGGCTGGGAACTCAACAACGCCGCAGAGTGCGACGTCTTTCTCGCTCAAAGCATCGGCCACTACATTGGCTTTACCCGGATGGTACAAAATCTCGCAGATCATAATCCTTTACCAGCTCTAACCATCTCCTCGCCTCATATTCAACTCCTTCGAGTAAACAGATACTTGAGGCTCGTGGTGATCGGTAAACATCCGAATCCGCTCACCGTCATGTAATGCCTCCAAATCTTCGGTGCAAACACCACTGCCGCCAACTCCATATCATGAGTCGGGTAGTTCTGCTCATACGGCTTGGTGACGGAAGCATAGGCAATGACCTTCCCGTCTTTGCATCAACACACAACCTAATCCAAACTTGGAAGCATCATCAGAGACCACGAAACCACTGTCCCCTCGGATCGCCAACACCGTGCTGAAGTCAAATCGCGCTTGAGCACGCAAAGCTCTCATCACACTCTTGTCCCAAACAAACTCGACACCCTTCCTCGCCGACGAGTGAGGGGCGAGGCTAAAGCAGAGAAGTCCTGACGAACCGACGGTAGTAACTCGCCAAACCCGAAAAGTCGCGAATCTCGGCAATCGAAGTCGGCTTGGCCCATGAACTCACGGCCTCAATCTTCGCGGGGTCCACGGCTATACCATCTCTCGAAACTACGTGGCCTAGGAAGGCCACTGCTCCAACCAGAATCACATTTGGAAAACTTCGCATAAAGTGGGTTTTCCTCAAAGCCGCCAATACTCGCCTCAAATGCTCTGCATGGTCTTCTTTAGACCTCGAATAAATCGAATATCGTCAATGAACACGATGACGAAGCCGTCAAAATGATTTGAACACCCTATCCATCATGTCCATAAACGCTGGCCGGGGGGCATTGGTCAATCCAAACGACATGACCACAAACTCATAGTGACCATATCTGGACTCAAAGTCATTTGTCTTAGGAATGTCGGCATCCCTGATCCGCAATCGATGGTAACCGGATCTCGAGATCTATCTTGGAGAACACTGAAGCTCCTCAAGCCGATCGAACAAATCATCGATACGGGGCAACGGATACTTATTCTTCATCACACCTTATTAAGCTCGCGGTAATCAATACATAAGCGCATAGAACCATCCTTCTTTTTCACAAATGCGAATCGGTGCTCCCCACGGGGACACACTTGGACGGATGAACCCTCGGTCTAACATCTCCTGCAATCGAATCTTGATTCCTTTAACTCACTGGCGCCATGCGTCACGGAGCCTTCGAGATAGGGAGGGTCCTCGGCTCGAGCTCAATAATGAAGTCAACCTCTCTCTTTGGGGGCAACCCCAGTAACTCCTCGGGAAACACATCCGCGAACTCTTGCACGACCGGCTTTGATCAGCAGACACGAGGGCGGCTCTTCCCGCATAACTTGGCTAGATAGCCCCAAGCTCCATGAGCTAGCAAACGACGAGCTTTCACAATGACACCATCGGCGGGCAAACTCCACCTGGACTCCACGAAACTTAAAGCTAGGCCGACTGGCGGTCTGAACACTACTTCTTTCCGGTGGCGGTCAATCAACGCGTGGTTAGCGACTAACCACTCCATACCAAGAATCACATCAAAACCGCTCATAGGCGTAACTATGAGCGTAGCTACAAGCAACTCTCCTGGATATCTCGATCCGGCCATCCTTAATCTTATCTCTAGCCAACATATTAACTCCCGAAGGAGTTGCAACAGATAACTCAAAACCTAGAGGCTCTAGCCTCAACTTAGCATGCTCAAAGAAACAACACGGATACAAAAGAATGCGTGGAACCAGAATCAAACAAGACAAATGCGCAGTGATCTAAAACAAGAAGCGTACACCGCCACGGCGGCATCCGTGACGCTCGGCCTCTGACGGTCGTAGCAAACACTCGACCTCTTTCTTTGTATTGGGCCGAGCCGCCATAGTGGGTGATCACAAAACGGGCCATGTGACCCTCTCTACCACAACGGAAGCACAATCTAGGTCCAAGCCGACAGCTCGGCGTGGACTTTCCCACAAGTAGCACAAGCGGAAATCGCTCGGGTCCTCCTCTGCTGTCGGGCTGGAAACGGACTGAGCTCTCCGATCTCTGCTTCGAAAGCGCCCTTGGCGGCGCTGCCGCCTCCCGAAAAGTCAAACTTTCTCTTACCCCCCACACACTGCTGGGACGGACAGACCCGAACAGAGCGGCAACAACCCGCTCAATGAGATACTTCCCATTATAGATCGTGGCTAATCGGGCAGACCCTAGCATAAGTGTCGGGGCACGAGCCCGACATCTCCGGGAAACACCTCCTCAATCCGGATATGAACTTCCGAATCTTGACTCTGGGGTGGCAATCAACCGAGGAGCAAAATATCCATACTCACGAGAACTTGCGCTCATATTCCTCAATGGAATCGAACCACCTTCAGGTTCTCGGAAGAGCTCCACCATCTTCTCCTGAACCTCATCACCGATGAACTTTACCTTGAACTCGGCCTTGAAGAACTCCCAAGTAGCGGGTGGAGACCCACCGGTCTCTCGCTCAAGGTGGACTCCCACCACCATCTCGCCAGCCTCCTAGCACATGAGCCGCACATCTCGGCCTCTGAATATCGGGGCACACCATGATCGGGAAGGTGTACTCCAAATGGGCAATCCACTGGCCGCCGCTAACGCATCACCGGTGGCATCGAACTTCTCGGGCTTCCACTTCACAAAATCCTTCACCACCTACCCAATTCCTCGGCACCCTCTGCCATATCGCCTCTGGGGCTACTTGCTCTGTGGAGCTGGAGGTGCTCTTGAGCTCTCTTTGAACCAATCGAGTCACCGCTCGATCCGGGCTCGGGACTCTTCCCCGCTGCGGCGCCAACAAGGCACAGGTCTCGCCTCTGGTCACTCAACATGCCGACCATAAAAGCCCTCATAGACTCGGCAAACTCTGCTCCGGGAGCGATCTCACGGCGCTTCGGTCGCCTCAACGCCCGCTCTAGGCGTAACGGGAGAGAGCCGCTTTGGTGGAATGCCATCGATGTCGGCTTGGGACGATGTCCTGCAGATGTCGAGATCCGATCCTCGATACCTCGACACGCTCTCGAACCTCCTCTCGATGCGGGTGGTCGCATCTTTGGCGATCTACATCCAAACCAACAACGAATCAAAACACACTGTCACCATTCCACAACACCAAACAAGGCATACACTAGATGATAGGTATTGTAAATTCTTAACCCTTTTCCTTTCTAAAACAATAAATCTAGGCGTACTGATGACCGTCCGAGTGTCGATGATCATGGAAAACGACCTACAACAAAAGGTCAGTCTATAGAATCTATGACTCGAGCTCGATACACCAATCTGTTAAGACCCACCCAAAAGGGGCTCTAAATGGGCCTTTACCCCAATGCATGTAGTGAAAATAAAAGATATTAAGAAAAATACATTTCGGATCCCAAGTAAAAACAGAAACATTCAACAACCAAAACATACATTTCTAAAAGCATACTCGATCGTGAGATTTATTTAAACCATTAAAACAATCCACAAGTATAAATATGCTGGAATCCATAAAACGTAAGAAAACATCCCGGGGCTCTGTGCCCGTCTACATGCATTCAGGGAAATAACAAAAGTCAAGAGTCATGATAAATAAAATAGAATAATCGAGAGATGACAAGCAGGATTCCATGATCACGGCTCCTCCATCACCATCCTGTCTCCCGCCTTGATTACCCGTGGAAAACCACGAATAAGGGTGAGTAACGAATTACCCAGTAAGAATCCCCAACCGGGTACAATACGATATACATGATCATCTAGAAGAATGTATGCTAGCTATGAGTACAAACACAGAGCGGAGCACATAGCTAAGTCCACACTTGGACCTCGGATGCCATCTCGTGGTCTTAGTCCGGAAATACCACAACACACTAAACGCGCTATCACGGGAACAAGTCCCGCCTCGGCTGCTCATCGCCGATCGAAAGGTGCACTAGCTCAAGATCCCGAGGAGCTCTCCGGTCGCGCTGTAATGAGCGTAAGCGCGCACCGCATGCTCTCCGCAAACTCGGGGGTGCCGGGTCTAGTGGCAAGCCGCCCGTGTTCATCACCATGCCTAACTAAATCTCCGGATCGGTGTCACCGATATAGGGGTGTGAGACTCGGACACGTGAACTATGTCACCTGTACCACCGCACTTTGAGGCTAAGGAACCGGCCGTGGTAGGCTTACACCGAGAAGCGGTCCTTGCCCTAACAGTGGCAATCAAGGGCTACGGCCGAACACGCCGAGGCGTGCCGATCGCCGGGGCGAGGCAATGCCAAGTCATCATCCCGACCGTTGGGGCATTTAACGATCGCCACCCTCACCCAAGATTGCGGGGCCTACCGGTTGGGATAGCTAATCCCTCACGGGGTCCAAGGACGGAGAATCGTCTCGAACGTCCTTGCCATAGATGCAAGATACTTTATGCATCGGGCCGGATGATTCTATCTACCTCAATTCTAAACCTTAACAATAATAACGATTCAATCAATGCACCAATACGTGCTCATCGGATACAAAGAACCTAGCATGATACTACGAAGCAAGAACAGATATCGAACATGCTAGAATAGAACAACCTAGCATGGGCTAACATGAGAAACAATACAAGAGTTCATGCCACTCAGAATTGAACAGAGCACCTAGAGATAAACATGCTAGTAATCATACACAGCATACAAAACAACAATCACAAATATACCGCGAGGTCCACACAACCCCTGTAAGAAATCCTTACCTTGGTGGAAGACTTCTACACACAAATCCTAAGTCATGAACAATCCCGAGCTAGCGAGCGGGAACCTAGCAAACCAACAATAATCAAGCATCTAAAATATCTAAACAACAATAGAACAGCAAGCTCGGCTCGGGAACTCACGCGCGCGACGACACGAGCTTGGGGTCACGAGCCGGCACTTTGGCAGGACGCGCGCTACGCCGCGCCGCACTGCACGCAGCACAGGCGAGGACGCGCGCGCGCGGGCGAGCGTCAGGCGGCGGCGCTACGCGCGCGGCGCGCGTGCGATGCGACACGGCGAGCGGCTTCAGCATGGACATGCGCGCGCGCGAACGCGTCGGGCGAAGGCGCGCGGCGAGCGGCGGTTCGCAAGCGACACCGCGAGGGCGCGCGATAGGCGACGCGGCGCGCGCGGCTGACGCGCGCGCGCTGGGCGAGACTCTCGGCGTCGCGGCGACGGGCGGCGATCTCGCGGCTGGCGCGGCGAACGGCAAGGCTCTTTGCTGACAGATCTGGGCGTCTGAAGCGATCGGTTTGGACGTGCGACGGCGAAGCGATCTGTCTTCTTTGGCCGGCGAACGACAAAGTCTTTGGGACAGATCTGGGCGTCTGCGAGCGATCGGGCGATCTGTCTTTGCTTGGCTCGCTACACTCACTACGGTTGCAATCAACAACACAACACACACAACACACATCTTTTCACTTGGCCAAACGCATACCAAACGGATGAGAAGAAGAAGAAGAAGATCAATACCTACCCTAATGATGATGATCGAACCCAAGGAGATGCAAGGATGAAGAATCGGCAAGGCTATGGAGATGGAGAGCTTGGGCGGCCAAGAGGTGTTTTGGAGAAGAAAATGGAATAACCTAATTCTATTTCATTTAACCAAATGCACCAAAACTCCAAAATCCAAGGTTAACTAAGATGTGATGCAGAAAGAGCAACAAGAGCACCTAATGGCTCAATTGGCACACCTCTCTACAAGCTTCCCAGGAGACCCGGGTTCAAACCCCGGCTACAGCACAAATTCCTTTATTTTTACTTTTGCAACGAACCTTACTCAAACCAAACCACAAACCCCTCCAAAAACCTACAAAAACCATCCAATAATTTTAGTAACTGGAAAAGACACAAACGACCCTGACGGCCCGACCAAATTACCAAATTACCCCTAGGGCATACCTGGAAGACCGGGAAGAAAAACCTAGGTCGTTACATCAACTCTTTTAACCTGAAAAGTAAACATGAACTAAATTGTTATTTGATTAATCACATTGTGCAATAAGAAGAAAGTTACTATAGTTCTTTCAAATCATTAAACTTTATATAGAGCAACCAATGTGACTACACAAGAACATGTTTTCGCTTAAGTATGTGGTAACGGAACTTACTTGAAAGTCTCACTTGGATGTCATTAACTTTTGATAATCACTGCAATAGAAACAATGGTGAATTAGGGATACTCATTGCTAGCATTTTTCAGCCAAGCAACAAAATAAGGTCAATAACCACACTTATATTATAGCTTCAGACCTCAGTTCAGAACAAGAAGTTCGAATAAAGGTTGTCGATATAAAACAATAACAAATTTCCTAAACATTAAGGTAAATCTAAAAATAACTGGAAAAGTTATGAGCCATTCATGGCGGCTATAATTAGTTCGATTCAGTCTACTACTCTTCCTGACGTCCTAGATCATAATTGTAGTATTTGATTCAAGACTAAAAACTTTCTCCAAAATTATCCAAAACTCAATAAGGGGAAGTAGAAAAAAACTCAATAAAAAAACCCAAATGCTCCATCGCCTTTTCGATGTATAGGCCGCTTCGTGTAGTCGTCGTTATTCCCCAAGATGGACCTACCATAATCACGAAATTAAGAAGAAAAAATTAACAAACAACAAAATTTCCCTACAAATCCAACCAAATAATAGTTCTTCACATCACCCTAGTTTCAAACACATTCAACACCACAATTCCTACTTATTCCCTTATGCTTCCTTATTTTTGCACAAACCTACACATTTAATTCCAAAAGAAAAGTAGTCATACAACACATTTTCAAATTGCTTTATGTATACTAAAAAAAAGAACAAGAACAACCATCGATAATCAACTAAAATTTAACTTGTAGACTCAACTCCACAATCTACTAAACCCTCTAAGCATTAGTGCATGACCAGCTTTATGGTAAATCACCCATCAATTGCACACTTACACTACTACAAAAAATAAGATAGTTGACATGCACAGATCAATGTCAACTATATAGTCTAGTTTACGCTTTTGAAAGTGTCAACGAATCGACTGTCAACTAAAGTCACTATAGTTGACGCTTGCTAAAGCGTCATTTAATATTATAATTGACATATTCAAAATGTCAAAACCATAAGTGATTGACACACAATAAGCGTCATGTGATGGTTTGGTTGACGATGTATAAGCGTCAATAAAGTGTTTTGTTGATGTTTTGTGAATGTTAACAGTTGTTTCGAAACGTAAAATAAACTACAAAATTAATTTTAAATACAAGTGCATAGATAAGTGTAATAGTGAGAACATCAATAACTACGCGATAATGAGTCATACAAAAACAAAGAGAAAATAGAAAATTTTCCAGTGAGCTATATCAAAAGAAGGAGAATCTTTAAATTAAGAAAGTAAATGAACTAAATTGATTTCAATAGTAATTTTTCTAAAAAAATGAGAATGGTTGAGAAAAGTTACCAATATCGGAAATAGACGAAACAAAAGTGAAAAAGGAAACAAAAAAATTGAGATCTAGTCAAGGCCGTTAGAGAATAAGGATTAATTATAACCTATGATAACAATATTAAAATATAAGGTTAAATGAAACCTTAAAAAAATATACCTTCTTCAAATTAGAGGCCAAGGTTTGAGGATGAGATTTTGCAATCATCCCAACTAGCAAAAGGTATTAAATCTCATTCTGTGGATTGAACCAACCTATTAGAACTCCATTAGAAAACCCAACAAAATAACTAATAAATTATTTTAGATATAAAAAATTAGAATCTAATCTCATTACAACACTGAGCAAGAAGAAGATGTTTCCAAAAAGATTGAAGCAAAGTAACCAGATTCAATAAAAGATGTCAAAAAATTGAAAGAGTTACAAAATATTAAGAGAACAATATTTCTATTTTTTAAGACATAAATATTGAGAAAGTATAGTCAATTAAAAACTAAAAGAATTTGACTGAGTAAATTTATTGGCAATGTGATAGCCTATTATAGTGATGATGAGTTTAATTCTTTAATTGTCTTTTACACTAACAAAATCAAAAAGCTAAATATTAGATTGGACTCATTGTGTAATGGGTGTTGGAGGTAAAAGTGCATAGGTGAGGCAAATATACAATTTCTATTTTTGAAACACCCTGCCCTTAAAGTTCACCTTCAATTAATCAAAAACCGTGCTGTATCAATCCGAAAAAGTAAAATTACACCAAACAAATTTCAAAGCAAATATTAGTGTTTTATTTTAGTTATAACCCAAATTACTCCCACATGTACAATAAGCCACACCCTTCCATCAGAACTTATTATTCCCTTCTTTCCTCCCTCTTTTATAAGGAAAATGATCAAACCTAATCTTTCAAATTAATAACATACATGTATATTACACATCACACAACCCACCTAGACTAATAGCTTTACAACTTGATATTCACAATAATTCACCATTATATATATTATGTTACAGTAAAAACTTTACTCATTTAGACAACACTTCAAAAGCACCCAATTTGTTAGATGTTCTAAATTCACCCACTCATTATACATCTCACACTTAATATCAAAGTTAAAAGCTTACAAAGATATCCAACCAATCCTTACAACAATCTACATATGATAATCCAACTTCTAATTTCTACCCTGCACATAATCCATAATTCAACTTAGCCGTAGCTTTTACGCACATACCATCATTTTCCAACTTAGCTTTTACCCATAAAACCATTCATTTATGAAGATCCTACATTAATTTTAGATGAGAGATCTCCATTCTAGGATGTCTCACCTGTTCTTGAGAAGACTCCTCACTGTGTTGGCCCAAATCCATTTGTCCGCTCCACCTACACACTAAAACAACTTAAGATTAATTTCACTATAGAGATTTCAATAAATAAATTCGGGAAAAGGAAGAGGAGCAAGATATTTAAGCTTTTAAGGTTCTGAATGATGGACCAAACTCCCTCCAATCGGTCATCATGGCGAGCGCGGGAATGGGCAGGACGACGACGTTTCTAGCAGTTTTGTGGCGGCAGCGGGTGGTGGCACAGTAGTTGGCACGCGTGTTTGTGCGGCTGCTGGTGCTAGAACCTGACGCGACGAACTGATGCAGCTAGAAAAACCCACACGCGCGGAAGAGTTGCTCGGTAGGGGCACCATTGCTGGGCTGCTGCGCGCGAGTGCTGGCGTGCGCAACTGAGAAGAGACGCCGAGGTGGGGCTAAACGAAACGTCGACAGCGCGAACTGGGCGTTGGGCTGCGACGTCTGCACTCGCGAGGTTGGAATGTGTGGGACGCAGGATGAGGCTACAACGGAAATAGGCGCACAATCGCAACCCTGTGATTGAGGCGAGGAGGTCTACGGTGGCGGAGCTCAAAGACGGTGGCGGCGAGGAACAAGGGCGCCGGCGACTATTGGGGTTGAAGGAGGTTGAAGAGATGATGAAGAAGATACTTAGGTTTAGGGATTTTGACCTTTTCTTTTGAACCCTTTTTTATTTTGTTTTAAAATGCTTATTTCCTTTATTTCTCTCTTTTAAAACTTTTTTCTTTTAAAGAAAAGCTTCATTAAACACCTAAAGCCAGTACAGTGACTCTCTAACAAGGTACATATTTAGTATATTTTTTTATGACAATTATAAATTGTCATAATTTAATGTAAGATTATCACAAAAAAAATATTGAATTTTCTATGACAATTAATAATTGTCATGAATTTCTTATGACTTAAAAGTTATCAATCTTTTTGCTAAAACAAGTGTTTTTTGTTTTTATGACGGTTTTTTTAATTTTTATTTTTTTTTGTGTTTAAGAAATTGTCATAGAAAGTCATATTTGTAGTAGTGAAATCGAAAAACAACTATAAAAAAGAGGGCTTAGATAATACCCAACAAACTATATAATAACGCATAAATGGCCAAAAACTCATAGCATATTCAATAGAATACAATAGAAACTTGGTAACTACAAGATGGAAAGAATATTAAAAAAAAAAAGGCAAACTATACCGGAGAAGAGCGGATAATGCAAAGAGAGAAAGAGAGATTGGATTTTTAAGCATAAAATGGTCCTACAAGAAAAATCACATACAATGCTAAGATAGAGTAAAAGATAAGTATGAACATCAGTTGAAAAAACAAGATAAAGTAAAACATAAGGAAGAAAATCAGTTGGATTACACTCATTAAAGGCAGCAAAGAAAAATTTACGACAACAAAAGAGTTGTAAAATGTCTTCAACAGGATATGACAAACAAAATAGTGCGGGAGTCAATAATGATTTCGTGGTTATTTGAAAATAGTCCACCTATTAGTGGAACAATATGTCATAAGAGAAACTATGAGTTTTCGTGGTTATAGAACTAAATAAAATAGTTCACCCATTAACGGAATCATATGTAGTTACACCAAAGAGTATAGGAAAATTTATGAAGTAATAAGAGAAACTTAAACTTTTTTATAGAAAAATAATTAGAGACAACCAAACATATAAATGTAAACTACAAAGATAGCTGTAAAAGATTGACAGAGAGATTGAGCATTTAGAAATTGAATGTTCGAGAGGAACTTACCGAGATAGGAAGAATAATTACGACGCATTAGATGACCAAAAAAGGAGCTGTATGAATGTTTATAGTTTTGAACTATATAATGTAAAAAAAATTTGTTAGAGCCTAATCAAACAAACTAAAACCATAAAGCTTGCTCATACAAACTTATATAACTTCTTTCTTGTTGGCAAAAATAGTGATAACAAGCCAGAAAGCTCGCAATCCTACTCACTATCCATCACAATTTTAGCCTCTGTTTTGGACATTGATTAGAGATAGAAACACGACTAGCCTTGACAGATATAAATTTTCATTTCTTTAAAAAACATGGGTCATAATTTCAAGAGCTGAAAAACTATAAATTGTCCTCTTCTTATTTTCCCTTGTTTTGATTCAAGACTTTCTCTTGTAAGTTACTAAAAATTAAGTTCAATATGTGGTATTGCAATTAACAATTAAGGATTGAATGAACTTTCCATCTCAAGTTATTTTTGTGGATACTATACATTTTTCATAACTAAGGAATTAAAGAATTGAGTATGTTTTTCAATCTTACTTCGGTTGGTATCTTTTAATTTGTAGATATATACTCTTGTGTCTCCATTCATTCGATGTCTTCTAGTGCCTAGCCTAGGGACGGACCGAAACTCCGATTTACTAGTTTCTAAAAAAAAAAGTTGTAAATATATATTAAAAGTCTTATAACTTGAACCTTTGGATGACAAAAGAGAACAAATTAAACATATGTAGAAAATAATTAATTCTAACAATACTAGACAACGTAGACTCAAAAGAGGGAAAATTTGATAAGTTAAGTAAGTAGATAAATCAATTGAAAATTTAAAAATAAATAGAGAGAAGGAACTTCCTTAGACGGCAGTGTCCCACATTCAAACCTTGTAGATTTGATTTGAAGGTTGAAATCGTTTCTAATGAAGCCTGGAAAGATATTGGGTTCTCCAATGGAAAAGACGTCAATAAGAAAATCATATTTTCATTAGTTCTCGAGAAAATAAAGTTGTCAAGAACACGTAAATGCAGGGGATCATTGAAATAAAAGAAGATTCAAAACTAGAGAAGGGTTTTACTGAAATCATAGGGTGCCCAGGTTTCATTGAAGGGGGTTTCAAGCTCAACACCCATTTCGGATATAATAACAATTTTCTATGGTGCCCTAACAATTTGCAAAGAAGAAAATAAAAAGGAAACTAAATTAAAATACAAATTGAACAGATAAAATAGTCGATTCAAATCAAATAAACAAGTCAAAAAGAAAAATAGAGATAAAGAACAAACAACACTAAAAATGTCTCAAAGACAGAGAATCCGATAGTAATTGCAATGAAATAAAACTGGACTATAAAGAATGCAGATTTATGGTTTGAGAGAAGTAAAATTAATGAAAGCAAAGGATTGAGTGAGAAATTGTAAAAGATAAACCCTAAGTTTGAGCTTGTGGAGACGGGTTTTGAGATACTGAATGGGAGAGGGTTTTTTTTTTTCAAACCAAATGAAAGAGAAGAGTAACTTTCTCTTGTGGGAGGGAAGAAATGTGAAAAGAAAAGTCACGCGCGCCAACATAATTTTAAAAACATAAGCCCGCAATTATGAAAAATTTAGTTCCGTCCATGAACAGTAACTTTGTGCATATTTTTTATAGCATTTTTATTAAAATGCTATAACCAAAAGCTATAGAAAGTGACATTTGTTGTAGTGGCAGCAGGAGCGTGGTGGGTCCCTTGCGTGGGCCAAACTACCTTGAGACACTAGAGTATGTATCTGCGAGCACAACGTTATGGGTCTTTGATAGGTCAAGTGTAAGAACCCAACCCTAAATGGTCTCAATGATCCTTACTAAATGCCATAACTCATGAATTGAAAACAAATCATAGACTTAAAAGTTTAAAGAAACATGCACTAATAAATTATTTCAATGTTCCAGTAAATCAACAGTTAAAAATATAACCCTTAAAATCCTTTAGCCTCTGGCCAGAGTTTACAAAAGCTCATCAAACCAACATAATAAAAATCTTTCAGAAAACAAGTGCAATGCAGGACAGAAAATGCAACGGACTCGTCCCCATGATCAATTAGCTCCTCCTCTAGCCACCTCGAAGCTGTGCCAAGTTACCTGGTGGAAGAAACCACAGAAAGGGTGACTACAATTGCACTCTGTAAGAATTCCCCAACCGGGGTACATTATGCAAGATAAATCATTTAGCATCCTAGCATACAAGCACACAACTTCAACACACAAAGGCAGTCTCAACATCAAGGGTCAACTAGTGACGAGCAGGGTCAGCACACCTCTAGGCTGACTAAAAAGGATGTCTATCTCTAAGACAACTTGGTTAGCACACAAATGGGCTTAACCCCAACACTACCAAGCCAGCACGTAACTCGACTGTCACTCGGGGCACAACGAGCAAGCACTCAACTCGACTGTCACTCGGGCCAAAACGAGCCAGCACGCCACTCGACTATCACTCGTGGGTCATCCAAGCCAGCACGCAACAAACTTAAAGGACATACAAGTCAGGCATACAGAACAGATCAAACATACAGTCAACCTGCACAACCTAATCCACTTGCAGCTTATAAATCATGCAGAACATACAACTAGGAGACTATCGAAACCATGCGCAGGGTCAACAAAACCCCGGCAAGGAACCCTTACCTGAACAGTGGAAAAAGTCGGCAAACGAGAAGTCTCTCAGGCTGTAGAAAGAACACCAATAACCTAACGGTAAAGCCACACAACACATATCAATCCTAGGTATCAATTAGCAAACAAACATGCATCAAAACAACCTCGAAATTAGGCTTACCCAAAACTGAGAGCACACAACTCGGCAGCTGGGCAGCCTCAGTAAGTGTGTGTACGGCAGGAACCAACAGCACGAGCAAGGCTAGCCTTGCATGCAACAAAGACTTTCGGTAGAGGCGGTGGGCTTCGGCCGGGCGAAGCAAATCGGTTGTCTTTGCGGCGGGCGAGGCGAACGGGCGTCTTGGATCGGCATGGTAGGCACGTCGCGAGGAATCGCGACATGGGGCGTGTGCTCGAGAACGCGTGCTGCAGCTTGTGGCTAGCGATGGCGTGGGGGCTGCGATGGGGCGATCTGCGGCTGCTCGCAGCCAGGCTTCGCTCGGACGTGCAGCTGGGAGTGAAAGTAAAGCAGCGATAGAGGGGATGCGGCAAAGGCCATCGCTGGCGTGGGCGATGGGCAGCAACGGTAGAGGCAGGAGCTTGCGGCTGCGTGGTTGCTGCTGCTCGGCGATGGGGCTGTGCGTTCGGCTGGAGGCAATGCGTCACAGTAGCAAATGGTGGCAATGGAGAAGATGGAGAGATTGGGGAGGGAGTGTCTCGGCCAAAAGAGGTGTTGGGGAAGAAGGAAGTCGGCTAGGGCTACAAGAACAGTCAAAGTGTATTTTTCCTTCTAATTTTCCTAATTAAAAAGGCTAAAAAAATCCTCCATGTGCCAAGTGTCCTTGGAGATTCCCCCTTCGAGTCGTGGCAAGCTCACCTTTTAAATCCCAATTTCCTGTTTATTTCTGAACGGCCTCCAAACAACTCCCGGTCCTGAAACCTGAAACCAAAATACAAACAGCAATGCAACACAAGTCTGTGAGGCAACCCGGAACCCTGAGAAATTACTAGAATGTCCCTAGAGGCCAAATGATCAAAATACCCCTAGGAGCTTAGAAAGCCCTAACGGCCTAACCAAACGACCGAATAAATAATCTATCATACTTGGAGTTCCAAAATGAAAGCCTGGGCAGTTACATCAAGCTACCTGAGGCATTCGTGTATGTCTCTGCATATGCAGTCTGGCGGGTCCCTGGTTGAGGTCAGGCTACCCCGAGGTAATTGTGATTGCCTCTTAGGACACGGTATGAGATGTGTCAGACCTAAGGTTTAGGGAACTTATGTGTTCTCCTAACTCGGGGTCTTTGCTCTGACCATAGTCAGATGATTGCTCTGCATTTAGCCGTAACTTGCTCACGGCTTGCACCCCTTACATTTTTTGCTCTGCATTGACATTGTTTGCTCGTGACAGGCCTGAGGGTCGGCCACGTATGAGCGAGGCATTTAGCTTCAGTTGCCGTATTTTCTATTTGGTTTTATGTTTATATGCTTAACCCCATGGTGGGGCTCCTTACTTGGTATATTTCGATATACTCACCCCTTACATTTTCAAGTACTGATCCATTTTAAGGTGGCTAGGCTGGGAGTTGGATCGATCATGGATATGGTGTCGATATTTATTTTCTGCATTGTTTACTTGTGTCGAACATTATGTTTCATGTTTTAAACTCTATTGAACCGTATGTTTTTTTAACTATTAGGATCCCGAACTATGTTTTTATGTTGTTGAACAATTAATATTGTTTTCTATGTTTTATGACGTTTTGTTGGAAAAACACATATGAATTATTAAATTGGTTTTGAGGATTTTAATATGCATGCATCTGTAACACCCCGTTAGAGTATTTTAGGAAGTCGGGTCGTTACAATAAACTAAAGGCTAAGGCTCGTTTGAAAACCATTTTGTTTTTCATTTTTTGTTTTTGAAATTTAAGCCTACAACAACTACCCTACAATAGTCTTTTTCTTTTTTTTGGATATCTACATCTTACCTATATTTTAATAAACAAAACAAAAATTTGGAAAAAAAAAGTAGCTTCCAAAAGCTTGTTTTTGTTTTTGAAATTTGGTTTGTATACCTACTATCTTAAGGAAAGATTGATATATTGCAGGAAAGATGGAGCACATGGTAGGAAAGTTGAGTAGAAATAGGCTTAAATTTCATAAACAAAAAACAAAAAACCAAATGGTAATCAAACGGGGCCTAAAAGTTACAATTCTTTTAATATCAAAGATTCAAAAACGTAAACTTTTGGGTTTTAAAAAAATAGTTTTAATGTTGAAAAAAAACTTTTAGGTCTTAAAATTATCAAATTTTCAAATTTTTTATACGAATAGGAAAAGGTGTAGAAGACAGCGATAAATATTTGAACTACTTGCACACATTAACTTTATAAAAAATGATTTTGTGTTAGTTCAAAAGATTAGAATTAAATGCGTTGCAGTCAACATGTTTCAAGGTTTCAAGGTTAGAATGGAATATTTTCTTTTTTATCGCAACGGTGTTGTGAGAAAATTTCATGTAGACTAAAACCAACAAAAATTTGACCCACAAAATTCAAATACTCAACGAAAAAAGTGAGTTTGATAGTCTAAAAACAAAAAATCACTATTTTTTGTACATCAAAAGTTAAAAAATTAAAACTTTTGAGTTTAAAAAAAAAATTTAAATGATAAAAATGAATGCTTTATGTTTTAAAATTATTAGAATTTCAAATTTTGTGTTAATTCGAAAGATTAGACTTTCATGAGTTCGAATAAGTGTATTATAGAGTTTTAGAATCAAACTCAGAAGTTAATATTTTCCTCTTTATTGCAATGTTGTTGTGAGAAAATTCAATGTAGACTAAAAATACACGAACATTTGACCCACAAAATTCAAGTACTCATCGAAAAAATGAAGTTTAATAATCTCAAGACAAAATGTTAGGAGCTTTTTAATATCAAAGATTTTAAAAGTTATAAAAAAAATTGTATTTTTAAATTATCAAAATTTCAAATTTTAGACAAGAATAGGAAATTGTAAAGAAGACAACCATAAATGTTTATGCTACTTGCACACATTAACTTTATAAAAACTGATTTGGTGCTAGTGTGAAAGATTAGAATTTCATGATTTATATTTAATGTGTTTCGAGGTATCAGGACAATCGCTAAAATGGAATATTTTCTTTTTTTTTATTAGGATGGTGTTGTGAGGAAACTCCATGCCGTGTAATAACCTCAAACTATTTAGAATAATAAGAAAGTGTGGGTTTGGTGACTTTGATGGCAGTTTGGTATTAGAGTTTAAAGGAAGGCATTTTTTACTTTTTATGTAAAGATATTTAAATGAACTTTCCAATTGAGAATCCCTAGGCTACATTCATTGTTCATCTTCTTCCTCACCTCTCCAGTATTGTGCATTTTCCGACCAGTCGAGTGGTCGTCGTTGCCTTCGTCTGCGTCTACGTTTGTGTGAGGAAGTGTGGTCGTGGGCCATCCATTCGCGTTAGAGGGAGTTCGAAGCTCAGCTGGGTTTCGCTTGTGGGTTCCGCGTCGCCGGCATGCAGGTCAAGTTGTAGTTCACCGTCTTAGGTTCTTCGAAGTTGCAAGCGTTGGGTTCGTTTTCTTTGCTGGTGAGTTACTGGTTTGTGGGCATTCACCGGAGGTGTGTGAGTGTCGTCACGAGCTGCCGAATAGCAGCGTTGGAGCTTGTCATCTTAGATCCGTCGTCGTCGTAAAAAAGAGATCGAGTTGTCGCCGCCGTGTAGTTCAAGCAGCCGTCGCCGTCGAGTTCGAAACTCAAATGGAGCTGGATTTGTCGTCGCGTGATGGGTCAGCCGTGGGTTGGTTCGCCGTGTGCGTAGATCGTGTCGTTGGTAGACAAGTTCGGAGTTGCCACCGTGAGCAGCAGCGTGGGGCCGCCATCGTGGTCGCCGGAGTGTAGGTGAGCCACTTCTTTCTTTTCCCATTTTTTTTAAGGTTCCAAATGGGTTTTGTCTCAAGCTTGAAGAAGAAGGTTGTTTGGGTTGTGTTAAAATCATCTTAAAATGAGATTAAAGTCATTCTAAGTTGGGATAAGGTGATTTAAATGAGGAATATAGACTGTTTGGTTATTAGTGTTGGGATATTTAAATGTGATTTAAGCATGTTTGTTTGTTGGGTTATGGTAATTTAAATGGTGGAGTAATGGTGTTTGGTTACAGGTGGATTAATGGTGTTTGGTTACAGGTTCTAAGTTATTTAAGTTATGGATAAGTATGTTTGGCTGCTAGTTTATGCTATTCAAGTTATGGTTATGTAGTGTTTGTTTACAAGGTTAAAGCTATTTAAATCAAGATTAAGAGTAGTTTGGTTGCATGTTTAAAGTTATTTAAATGGTCGATTGTTCTTGTTTGGGTGTGAGTTTAAAGCCATATAAAATTGGATTAAAGTCATTTTATCGATTTATTAAGCTTGTTTGGCTATGAGGTTTTGATTAATCAATTTGGGGATTAAGAGTGTTTGCTTGTTGGTTTAAGAATATTCAAGTGGTGGTTTGTTATTGTTTGTTTGCAAGGTTGAGATCATTTAAAGTATGGTTTATGGATGTTTGTTTCCAGGTTTAAAATCATTTAAGTCATGGATTAAAGATGCTTGTGTATGAAGTTATGGTTATTTAGTCAATGGTCAAGCTTGTTTGGCTAGAAGAGTAAATGTATTTAACTTGTGAATTAAGGTGTGTTTGGCTTGGGTAAAATGATGAGTTTTGACCCATGGACTTTTCTATTGACCAGATTTGACTCGAACCATTTTTTGTTCTTCGAGCCGAGTTTGTGAGGCACGTGTAGCTGTCGAATGTCTCTAGGACACATTTTTCGAGGTTCTTCCTAATTTGATAAATTCGATATTCTAGATCCGATTTTGATGGTCTAAGGTGCTAGTTTTGATCGGTTTATTCGTTTCAGGGCTCAAAGTTGTGTTTGGACTAGTTGGAGCTTCTAATGGATTCATGGAGAGCTGTTAGTTGATTGGCCAGGGTAAGGGACCCTTTACCCCCTTCTCGAGGACTTGTGGTTAATACATGTGCCGCTTTATTGGCATTAGTTGATATGTGTGGTTATAGCATGACCATGTGCATTGTATGTTGCATTGATTGCATCGAGAGCATATACATTCATGCCTTGTCTCTTGTGTGACTTGTGATGCATGATTCATGTATGGTTGCCTGATATGGTCGAGTTGCATGTGGTTGCATGATTGTCCTGATATGGACTTGCATGATGTCTGATACACGGCTTGATGCCTCGTTTGGACCCAAACGATTCATGAAGACCTGATAGAGGAGACTAGTAGGTGGGTGTGGACGATGATGTTCCGGCTCACACCCTAGCTTGAGGTGATATTCTCTCGCTCTGCAGGACTTTCGTGGATGGTCGGCCGGCCAGGCTCACGGCCCTGGATGGTTTCTACTAGTAGCCTAGGCTCTCTTCAGGTAGGTGGTATGAGCCTGATATGGTTCCTTGGTGATTGGTGTGGCACCACCTCTCGCCGTGAGTACGAGGCCTGGGACACACCAGTTCCCTCTAGAGTAGGATGCAAGATTGCTCTCAGGTCAGAGGACTCTTGTGAGCTTTTGGTCTTGGGTCTACGATCCTTAGACTGCTCTCTGTGGTGCTCGTCAAGGACGAGGTTTCTAGACCTAGCACCCAGGAGCTTGGGTTTTGTATATGTAATGGACCGACCCGAATGGGGCACTAAATGGGCCCTTACCCCAATGCATGCATTCAAAGTAAAGGACATTTAAACAGACATGATTTCGGATTCCAATTAAAACAAAACATTCAAAATAACCCCTTTAAAAAGCTGGACATTTTCCTGAAAACTCATCCCTGTTTTCAAGCACTGCTCGGGATAAATACATTTCCAAAGTTTACTCGATCGAGATTTACTAAAAGCCATTCAAAACTGTTCGGGATACAACATGCTGGAATCCACAAATATTTACAAACATCCTAGGGCTCAGTGCGTCTACATGCATTCGGGGAAAACAAAAACACACGAAAGTCATAATACAAAAATCGAGTTGGAAGATGGGCCCCATGATCACAGCCTCCTCCTTCGGGCATCCTGTCGCAAGCACCACGGTTACACTGTGGAAAACCACGAGAATAAGGGTGAGTAACGAATTACTCGGTAAGAATCCCCAACCGGGTACAATACGATATACATGGTCATCTCGATGAGCGTATGCAAGCTATGAATATAACACGCAGAATAGAGCACATAGCTTAGCCCACACTTGGGCCTCGGATGCCAACTCGGTGGCTTAGTCCGGAATAATATCATCATACTGATCCAATACATGAGTCGCCCTATACGAGAAACAAGTCCCGGCCTCGGCTGCATCTCTCGTCGACGAAAGGTACACTGCTCAAGATCCCGAGGAGCTCTCCGGTGGCGCCAGAATGAGCGTAAACATGCACCGCGTGCTCTGCTGCGACCATGAAGGTGTGCGGGTCTAGAGGCAAAGCCGCCCATGTCCATCCACCACGCCTAACTAAATCTTTGGATCGGTGTCACCGACATAGGGGTGTGAGACTGGACACGTAAAACCGTAACGGCCCGTGTTTTCTTCCCGGTCTTCCGTATGCCCTAGGGGTAATTTGGTAATTTGGTCGGGCCGTCGTGGTCGTTTGTGTTCTTTCGATTACTAAAATTATTGGATGGTTTTATGTAGGTTTTTGGAGGGGTTTGTGGTTTGGTTTGAGCAAGGTTTGATGCAAAAGTAAAAATAAAGATATTTGTCTTTGCAGTAGGGGTTTTGAACCCGGTCTCTGGGAAGCTTGTAGAGATGTGTGCCAATTGAGCCATTAGGTGCTCTTGTTGCTCTTTCTGCATCACATCTTAGTTAACCTTGGATCTTTGGTGTTTGGTGCATTTGGTTAAATGAAATAGAAATTAGGTTTGTTGTGTTTTCTTCTCCAAAAGAGTTGTGGCCGCCCAAGCTTTCTCCCAAGCTCTCCTTGCCGATTCTTCATCCTTGCAGCTCCCTTGGATCGTTCATCATCATTCCGGTAAGTCTTCATCCTCTTCATCTTCTCGATTGGGTGTTCTTGTTGGCGAAGGTAAGGAGAAGAGCTTGTGTGTGTGTGTGTTTGTAGCAGTCGCCCAAAGATGCCCAGATCTGCCAGATGAAGCGCTCAGACACCCCTGTCGCATCCAAAGAGACGCTCGAGACAGCCCCTGTCGCGGCCAAGCCGAGACGCCCGACAGCCCACTGCGCGGCCAGATCTCGCCAGCCAGATGCGCCTGTCGAGCCTGCGCAGCGGCGAGAATGCGCGTCGAGCGCTCGTCGTCCGCCGCGCGCGCCGTCGCCGCGCAGCGCGCGCGCGTGTCCGTCCGCTTCCAGCTTGTCGCGCGCGTGCGCTGCGCGCGCCGGCCGTCCGTCATAGCAGCATGCGCCAGCTCTGCCGCCCATCTCACTGTCAGCGCCAGCGCCCGACCCTGCCGCCCATCCAGCGCCCATCAGCGCCAGGCCACCTCGCCATGCCGTCTGCCGTCCGCGTGTCGGCCGCGCGCGCGTGAGTTGCTCCTTGTGCCAAGCCTTGTTTGTTTTATTATGTTTAGGCCTATGGATTGTGATTATTATTGTGTTTGTTAGGTTCTCGTTAGCTAGCTCGGGATCGATCGCAGCTTAGGATTTTTGTGTGTAGTTGCCTCCCAGCCAGGTAAGGATCTCTTACCGGAGTTGTGTGGACCCTGCGATGTTCTTTGTGATTGTTGTTTGTATGTTTGTTTGTGATTATCAGCATGTATAGTTTAGGTGCTCTGTTCTGAATTCCTGACTAGCATGACTTCGTATGTTGTTCTCTCATGTTAGCCCATGCTAGGTTGTTCCGTTCTAGCATGCTCATATCTGTTCTTGCTTCGTAGTACCATGCTAGGTTCGTTGTATCTGTTGAGCACGTTTTGGATTGTATTGGATTGTATGTTATTGATATGATAGGTTAAAGTGTAGGTAGGTAGCATCATCCGGGCCTGATGCATAAAGTATCTTGCATCCATGGCAGGGACGTCGAGACAGTCCTCCGTCCCTGGACCCCGTTAGGGTTTAGCTAACCCGACCGGTAGGCCCTGCAATCTTGGGTGAGGGTGGCAGACTGTTAAATGCCCCAACGGTCGGGATGATGACTTGGCATTGCCTCGTCCCCGACAGTCGGCACGTCCTCAGCGTGTTCGGCCGTAGCCCTTGATTGCCACCTGTTAGGGCAAGGACCGCTTCCTGGTGTAAGCCTACCACGACCGGTTCCTTAGCCTCAGGTGCGGTGGTTCAGGCTGACATAGTTCACGTGTCCGTGTCTCACACCCCTATGTCGGTGACACCGATCCGAGATTTAGTTAGGCGTGGTGGATCGGACATGGGCGACTTGCCACTAGACCCGCACCCCATAGTTCTGCGATGCACGCGGTGCATGCTTACGCTCATTACTGGCGCCGGCCGGAGAGCTCCTCGGGATCTTGAGCTAGTGCACCTTTCAGACGACGATGAGACAGGCTGAGGCCGAGACTTGGTTCTCGTATAGGGCATATTGTGTGGTGTGGATTATTCCGGACTAAGACCCTGAGTTGGCATCCGAGGTCCAAGTGTGGACTTAAGCTATGTGCTCTATTCTGTGTTTATATTCATAGCTTGCATACACTCATCTAGATGACCATGTGCATCGTATTGTACCCCGGTTGGGGATTCTTACTGAGTAATTCGTTACTCACCCTTACTTATCTTTCAGGTAACCATGGCGCGAGGCAGGATGGCTGAAGGAGGAGCTGTGATCATGGGAACTTGCTGTCGTCTCTGACTTTTCTTATGTTATGACTCTTTTCGTTATTTTTCCCCTGAATGCATGTAGCCGGGCACGGAGCCCTAGGATACTTTTCTGAATTATTTGTGGATTCCGGCTTTGTTGAATTTGAGGATGTTTTAAATGTTTTTAATAAAATCTCTGATCAGAGTAAACTGTTGGAAATGTATTTGTCTGCAGTGAAACAGTGCTTGGAGACAGAAATGTGTTTCTGTGAGACTTTTATTGTTCTGAATGAATCTTGAATGTTTTGATTTAATGGGAATCCAAAAACTTTATTTTCATCATGTCTTTTCCTTTTAATACATGCATTGGGGTAAAGGCCTATTTAGTGCCCTTTTTGGGTCGGGTCTTTACAGTTGGTATCAGAGCTCAGAGTCATAGACTGACCTTTTTGTTGTAGGTCGTCTTTCCCATGATCACCAGCACTCCGACAGTCATCAGGTATGCCTAAGTTACTGTTTTTTTTTTGAAAAGGGTTAAGAATTTACAATACCTTTCATCTAGTGTATGCCTTGTGTAGTGTTGTGGAGCGGAGACGAAAGCGAGTTCTCGACTCGTTGTTGGTTTGGGCTTAGTGAGCCATCATGCCAACTTTCGCAATCGCGGCGATTTGTTTAGCGGCTTGTTGAGGTATCCAGATAGATTCGGATGCCCCGGGACATCGTTCGAGAGGGAGGCGAGCTTAGACTCCGTTGGCCATTTGTGGCCCGATTCTTTTTTCCCCTAGTGAGAGGGTGGTGGTGCTTCGTGCGGATCGCCAAGATGTTGATCGCACCCAGGAGCAGGGCGCTTGGCATGTCCGACCGAGGAGTTGGACAGATCGTGTTGATGTTGAGGCCGCGTCCAGGGTTGTTAGGCCCGCATGCCAGATTTGGCCCCGGCAGTTGAGTTGCCTAGAGGAGGGGGTAGAGGCTAGCAGCGCCTCAGAGTGAGACTCCTTGAGCAGAGTGTGCTCCACCATGAGAGATCGATGGCGTGTCTTTAGCTATCGAGAGCGGAGACCCGGCGCAGCTTTAGCGCGTGTAGTGAGGAGTCCCGGCACGATTAGCCCACCGTGGCAGTCTGTTTGGCATTTTTCCCCGGTAGCTCTTGTAGCCCCGAGGTTCTCGGGAGGGCATGATCAGCAGTTTATTCAGATGAGTTTGTTGGCGTTGTTGGAGACGCCCGGGTTGGCAAATGGATGCCCAGTAGAGCTCGATGTTTTAGTAAGTCCTACGATAGTAGTAAAGTAGTTGGCCAGTTTTGAGTTTAGCATCCGTGTGTGGGATGCCCCGCTGCTCAAAGGCCGAGGTGTGCCGTTCTGTCTTTGTTTGGTTCATCGGATGGTGGTGGAAATCCCTTGTGAGAGGTGGTCTAGCGAGTCTCCACCGATCGCCTGGATTGTTTGGCAAGTTGCCGTGTTAGTGGCTTGAGGCGGATGAAGGGTCATCTTTGCCCCCTTGCGAGCTTCTTTGTTGTTTAACAACCTAGCTTCCTCAGTGTGGATTTGGTAGTAGTAGCACTTGAGGTGCGTTGGTTGGTGTGCCACTTTGGCACTAAGTCCAGTTCGAGCTTGAGTTTGGCTTGGCATAGCGGATGGTTCTATGCCGTCCGAGAGTTCAAAGCACACTTCTTTAGCCATTGGATCCATTTATGGAAAATGCACTTGTTTAGGTCGTGCAAGAGGGCTAGTTCGGTGGTAGTTGAAGGACCACAAGTGAAAGGATGTTCGAGAGGAGCTGGAGCCTCTTCCCGTGTTACCGGGGTCGAGTAAGTCACAGGTTGGCGGTGGTAAGTGTTAGTGCGTGTGAGTCTCACGCTAGTGCTAAGGCCAAGAGATCTTTGTGGTTGGTAGTGCGGTCCACTACCTTCGGGCCTAAACTTGAGTTGAGTGAGCATTGTAGATGCGAGTTCGGTCCAAAGGGGGAACCATGAGTTGGATGCCCGTGAGATGAGTTGGATGCTCTCGAGATGAGTTGGATGCTTATGAGATGAGTTGGATGCCTATGAGATGAGTAGGACGCCTTATGTGTAAGCGCACTTGGTAGAGTCTTGGTATAAAGTAAGTTCGGTTTGGCATCGTTATGTTTTAGCAGAGCAAGGTTGCCACTGCTTCGAGTATCGTGTGGAGATGGAACTTTTGGTGTTCCTTTGGTTGATTGTATCTCGCCGAAGTTAGTGTTGCCTTTTGGAAAGCACACGTTAGTCTTGGATCTCTGAAGGAAGGTTGAGAGTTGTGCACACAAGTGTGTTCGTGTAGTTCGTTCGTGGCGAGAGTTCCGTAACCATGTAGGGATTGCATTGGAGAACTGGTGCTCAGTTCCTGGAGAAGTTGGACTCCAGGTGGATGTTGTAAGGCTTTAGTTGAGGTTGTAAGGATACCGTGCTCGTAGTTGGGTTGTTGCCTAGGCAAGTTTGTTAAGTTGAACCTAAGCTTGGTTGGTGGAACCTCTTGTGTTCATGGGTGGTGTTCGGATGGTCTTTGAACGAATGGTGGATGTAGTGAAGCCGCGTAGTTCCCGACCGTAGTTGCTAAGGGTGTTGCTCGGAATCCTTACCCTAGGTGGATGCTACATTGTGGCCGGTGCTTTGAGTAGGAGGATGACACATTCAGGCGTTTACGGTCTTTTTGGTTTCGAGGTTTGGAGCAGCCGGCGTGGTTGTGATCTTTGGAAAAAGGAGTTGTTTGTTCGGGTAGTTGGTTGTTAGACCGTTAGGCGACAGTGTGTGTGTCGAGGGTTGCCAAGAACCCTAGTTGTGGAGAGCCTCACGAGCTCGGTCGGACCCGGTAGTGAGTTTAGTTGGCAAGCCGCAGTCGGGTAGTTTGTAGCCTCGGGTGAGTTGGGCTTGGCGCTTTTAGTAGGCTAACAAGCCGAGTTTGTTTGGAGTAGAGTCCGGATTTGGTTCCGGTGTGGTGGCAAGTTGGTGCTTGATGTTGGCCAAGGTGTGGTTTTCGAGTTGCCAAGGAGTTAGCCTTGTTCGTGGGTAAGTGGTTTGCCACAGAGGATGTCTCTCCTGCTCCCCGAGTTTGAGAGTGCCCTTATTTGTTGTTTGGGGTGAGTCTTCTCTTGCCCGTGGTTGGCGGTCCATCTGTGGTGGACCCCTTGTTGTTGCCTCTCCGGGAGAGTTGGATGTTGTGCCTAGGCGAGCAAGACAAATGAGCGGTTATGAAGCTCTCTGTCCTTCCGATGTCCCTTGTAAGGACTGCTTCTCCTTGGGAGTTGTTAGGTTATTCCTTGGTCTTGGAATTGGTGGTAGTGGTGCTAGTAGGAGGAAAAGTTTGTTGGTTGCTTGGAAGCGCTTGTTTGTCTAGTTAAGCGGACTCGTGAGTGGTGTTCGGAAGTTGCGATGGGGTTGTTCTCGCCTCCTATGAGTGTTTGGCCTAGTTGGTTA
This sequence comes from Sicyos edulis, assembly GCA_036507275.1. Lineage (NCBI taxonomy): Eukaryota > Viridiplantae > Streptophyta > Magnoliopsida > Cucurbitales > Cucurbitaceae > Sicyos > Sicyos edulis. The sequence goes on along the minus strand of CM071854.1, from coordinate 22,987,221 downwards.
AGGTTTTGAGTGTTGGCTTGGAAGCTGTTGCACCTTTGTAGTTGAAGGCCCCTTTGTTTCAGTTATGGATGAGGTTGCACCTTTGTGGCTGGGATTAGGGTCTGGACTTTTGAGGGATCCTTGCTGGCTAGTGTAGCTTGCACTCTGCCAGCCATTGTTGGTATTCTTGTTCTTGGTAGTTGGTGTTGACCAGGTAGTGGAGTTCCGTTATGAAGTTTCGGTGGGAAGGTGCATTAAGCCTAAGCTTGAGGGTTAAGCCTGTATGTGTTATCGTTTGGACTTGTGAGATGTGTTTCATATTTGAGGCGAGCTTTGTTCCGTTGTTTGCATGGAGGTAAGTTTAGTGGTTGGAGCCCTCTGGGGCCTGGTTGATTGCAAGTTGTCTTGCCCAGCTAGTGATTTGAGTCGAGCTAGAGATGAGTGGATTGGCATAGCTATGCAGTTGTAGTTGTTTGAGCTTCCTAGTTCGTAGCACTCAAGTTGTTGGATTGTAAGTTTCCGTGTGGGAGCTGTCAGCTAGTTGAGGTTGTTGTGTGAGTTCGGATTTTTGGAGTATTGACTTCAGTAGCTAGAGCTCGCACCTCGGTTGGTGTGCAGATGCCATTTCTATGGAGTAGAGGCATGTCGGGCCAGTTGGAGATGTTGCCATTAGGGTGTGGCAACAAAGGTTTGTTCTAGGCGGTGCGTGGGCGAACCGTGGTTCGAGAGTGTTCTTAGAAGCTTATGAGCCGAGTGCGCTTTACGTAGTGTTTTCACCCTTTTTGTCCGATGGTCTTTTGGGAGGAGTGAGCGGATCCTTCGGAGCTTGTTGCGAGTTGGTGTTTCCGTGATTAGGCGGGGGAGACCAGTGTGGTTTTAGGAGGTTGCCTTGGGTTGCGCTTCTCGTGTCCGATTCTTGTGGTTCCATTGAGGCATTGTATGGTAAGTGTTGCGAGTCTCTAGTCTTTGTGAGAAAAGGTTGGTGGCCATCGGTGTTGTTTTGGGTCCCGTGTTGCTGCAGCTGACCAGAGGTGTTGTGCAGGAGGTTGAGCTCGTTTGTGGTTAGCTCGGAGCGAGGCATGAAAGTTTCACCGATGTTCGGCGTCGAGTTTTAGAGTTTGAGGTTGGGCAAAGGCGTGCTTTTAAGGTTGTGCCGTTGTGAGTTGTGTTGAGGTTTGGTAAGCGGGAGAAGTGGAGTCTCCTGTTGTTGGACCATTTGAGATTCTCGAGAGGATTGGCGAGTTGCATATTGGTTAGCTTTTTCTGTCATTGTCACCGGTGTGTGCGATGTTCTCATGTATCGGTGTGAGGCGGTATGTGTGTCGGACCCATTGCTCATTGTGGACTTTGAGCCTTTGCGGTGATTGAGGTTTGAGCTTCAAGGGGAAGCTTTGTGAGTATTCTGGTCTTTGAGACGAAGACGTTGGATAATCGTGAGATCCGTTTGGTAAAAGTTCGGTGGAGGAGTTAGAGTTCGAGAGGAGGCCGCTTGTGAGCGGGAAGACGGGATGAGATTGCGGTATCTGTCTTTGTTTGAGTCTTAAGGACTTTCGAGGGACGAAAGTCATAAAAAGGAGGGAATATTGTAACGGCCGAGTTTTTCTTCCCGTCTTCCGGTATGCCCTAGGGGTAATTTGGTAATTTGGTCGGGCCGTCGTGTCGTTTGTGTCCTTTCCATTACTAAAATTATTGGATGGTTTTATGTAGGTTTTGGAGGGGTTTGTGGTTTGGTTTGAGCAAGGTTTGATGCAAAAGTAAAAATAAAGGTATTTGTCTTTGCAGCCAGGGTTTTGAACCCGGGTCTCTGGGAAGCTTGTAGAGATGTGTGCCAATTGAGCCATTAGGTGCTCTTGTTGCTCTTTCGCATCACATCTTAGTTAACCTTGGATCTTTGGTGTTTGGTGCATTTGGTTAAATGAAATAGAAATTAGGTTTGTTGTGTTTTCTTCTCCAAAAGAGTTGTGGCCGCCCAAGCTTTCTCCCAAGCTCTCCTTGCCGATTCTTCATCCTTGCAGCTCCCTTGGATCGTTCATCATCATTCCGGTAAGTCTTCATCCTCTTCATCTTCTCGATTGGGTGTTCTTGTTGGCCGAAGGTAAGGAGAAGAGCTTGTGTGTGTGTGTGTTTTGTAGCAGTGCCCGAAGATGCCCAGATCTGCCAAAGAGACGCTCAGAGACACCTGCTGCACCGGCCAATGACGCCTTGACAGCCCTGCCGCAGCGGCGAGATCTCGCCAGCGATGTCGCGCCTGTCCGAGCCCTGCAGCCAGCAGAATCGCTCGTCGAGCGCTCGTCGGCCAGCCATTGCCGTCGTCGCGCAGCCAGCGCCCGCGCGTGTCCGTCTGCTTCCAGCTTGTCCGCGCCCGTCGCTGTTCCAGCCGGCCGTCATGCATACAAGATGCGCATCGCTCTCTGCCGCATCTGCGCTGTCAGCGCCCAGCGCCGACCCTGCCGCCCATCGCGCCCATCAGCGCCAGCAAGCAGCCTCGCCATCTTTATCTGCCCGTCCAGCGTGTCGGCCGCGCCGCGTGAGTTGCTCCTTGAGCCAAGCCTTGTTTGTTTTATTATGTTTAGGCCTATGGATTGTGATTATTATTGTGTTTGTTAGGTTCTCGTTAGCTAGCTCGGGATCGATCGCAGACTTAGGATTTTTGTGTGTAGTTGCCTCCCAAATGGTAAGGATCTCTTACCGGAGTTGTGTGGACCTGCGATGTTCTTTGTGATTGTTGTTTGTATGTTTGTTTGTGATTATCGGCATGTATATTTTAGGTGCTCTGTTCAATTCTCGACTAGCATGACTTCGTATGTTGTTCTCTCATGTTAGCCCATGCTAGGTTGTTCCGTTCTAGCATGCTCATATCTGTTCTTGCTTCGTAGTACCATGCTAGGTTCGTTGTATCTGTTGAGCACGTTTTGGATTGTATTGGATTGTATGTTATTGATATGATAGGTTAAAGTGTAGGTAGGTAGCATCATCCGGCCCGATGCATAAAGTATCTTGCATCCATGGCGGGGGCGTCGAGACGATCCTCCGCCCACGACCCCGTTAGGGTTTAGCTAACCCGACCGGTGTAGGCCCCGCAATCTTGGGTGAGGGTGGCGGTCATTAAATGCCCCAACGGTCGGGATGATGACTTGGCATTGCCTCGTCCTCGACAGCGATCGGCACGTCCTCGGCGTGTTCGGCCGTAGCCCTTGATTGCCACTGTTAGGGCAAGGACCGCTTCTGGTGTAAGCCTACCACGACCGGTTCCTTAGCCTCAAAGCGCGGTGGTTCAGTGACATAGTTCACGTGTCCGGTCTCACACCCCTATGTCGGTGACACCGATCCGAGATTTAGTTAGGCGTGGTGGCTGGACATGGGTAGCTTGCCACTAGACCGGCACCCCCATAGTCTCGCAGCAGCACGCGGTGCATGCTTACGCTCATTACAAATACCGGCCGGAGAGCTCCTCGGGATCTTGAGCTAGTGCACCTTTCGTATCGACGATGAGACAAGCCGAGGCCGAGACTTGGTTCTCGTATAGGCGTATTGTGTGGTGTGGATTATTCCGACTAAGACCACGAGTTGGCATCCGAGGTCCAAGTGTGGACTTAAGCTATGTGCTCTATTCTGTGTTTATATTCATAGCTTGCATACACTCATCTAGATGACCATGTGCATCGTATTGTACCCCGGTTGGGGATTCTTACTTGAGTAATTCGTTACTCACCCTTACTTATCTTTCGGTAACCATGGCGCGAGGCGGGATGGTGAAGGAGGAGCCGTGATCATGGGAACTTGCCGTCGTCTCGACTTTTCTTATGTTATGACTCTTTTCGTTATTTTTCCCTGAATGCATGTAGCGCACACGAGCCCCCTAGGATACTTTTCTCAATTATTTGTGGATTCCGCTTTGTTGAATTTGAGGATGTTTTAAATGTTTTTAATAAAATCTCTGATCGAGTAAAGCTGTTGGAAATGTATTTGTCTCATGAAACAGTGCTTGGAGACAGAATGTGTTCGGTGAGACTTTATTGTTCTGAATGAATCTTGAATGTTTTGATTTAATGGGAATCAAAAACTTTATTTTCATCATGTCTTTTCCTTTTAATACATGCATTGGGGTAAAGGCCTATTTAGTGCCCTTTTTGGGTCGGGTCTTTACATAAACTATGTCAGCCTGAACCACCGCACCTGAGGCTAAGGAAACGGGTCGTGGTAGGCTTACACCAGAAGCCGCCCTTACCTTAACAGTGGCAATCGTGGGCTACGGTACCAACACGCCGAGGACGTCTTGACTATCGGGGGCGAGGCAATGCCAAGTCATCATCCCGACGGTTGGGGCATTTAACGATCGCCACCCTCACCCAAGATTGCGGGGCCTACCGCTCGGGTTAGCTAATCCCTCACGAGTCGGGGGGCGGAATGACTTGCTCGACGTCCCTACCATGGATGCAAGGTACTTTATGCATCAGGCCCAGATGATGCTATCTACCTGCAACTCTAACCTGCCCTAGCAAACAGCAAACAATTCCATAAAATCCAATACGTGCTCAATAAGAATACAACGAGCCTAGCATGATACGACGAAGCAAGGAACAGATACGAGCATGCCAGAAAGGAACAACCTAGCATGGATTAACATGAGAATTAACCAAGAAACCATGCTAACCGGGAATTCAGATTGAAGCACCTAGCTACACATGTCAATAATCACAAACAAGCAATCAATCAACAATCACATATAATATCGCAGGTCCACACAACTCCTGGTAAGAAATCCTTACCTTGGTCGGGGGACGATCGCACGAAAACCTAAGCCGCGAACTATCTCGAACTAGCTACCGAGAACCTATCAATCATAACAAAAATCACACAATAGGCCTAAATATAATAAAATAAACGAGGCTCAGCTCGAGAGCTACTCACGAGGCGCGACGAACGCACGAACGAGCCGATTGCACGAACGGGGCAGCAACGAGGCTCGCTGGGCGCGCTGGGGCGCAGAGATGGGCGAGCTGGGCGTCTTTGAGTGCGCGCGCACGCCCAGGGCGCGGACGGACGCGGGCGGCGGCGGCGCGAGGGCGCCCGCGACAAGCGGCACGGCCGGGATGGCGCGCGCGTGACACGGAGCTGGCGGGGCGCGCGCGCGGTGTGCGACGAGGCTCGGCGGCGCTACGCGCCGCGCGACGCGACACGCGAAATCAGGGCTCTGTTTTTCGCACGCAGCAGGGCGAACAAAAGGAACAAATTCAAGCGATCCACGGGGATTCGACACGCGATTCTTTGAAGAAGAACTCCCCTACACTAGCTGCACAAAACCCATACTTCAAATCGCCTTGACTCGGCCGAAAAACGAAATCGAAACCAGGGAGAAGAAATCCGATTTCTTTTGAAAGAAAGGAGAAAAAGGAAGCTTACCTGCTGCTCGGGGAAGGAAGATGACTTCAAATTGGAGGCAAGGCTTGGTCGAACAGAGCTGGAGAAGGAAGAAAATCGAGAGAAGTTGGCTGTCGGTCGGGAGAGCTCGCGAGGAAGAAGAAGAAGAAATGGGGCGAAGGCTCGGGCGAGCTGGCCTTTTAACCAAAGCAGGGGTCGAGCAGACATATGTACAAGGTCGCGCGATTAAGTTAACAAACACGTGCGGTGGCTCGGCTGGCTGAGCCCTCTGCCTAGCACATGACACGCCTCTGGTTCGATTCCTACTCGACGCGCTATATAATTCCTTATTTATTTTTACCTTTTCCCAAGCCCAAACGCCTTCACCAAAAATCCCGATTCTTTTTAATTTGGCTCATACTTATTTCGGAAATTTTTAATTTCAAAACCGGCCCTATCGGCCAGACCCAAAATTACCAAAATACCCCTGGGCCTCCCGGGAAGGCCGGGATGAATTTTCCGGGCCGTTACAATACTCCCCCCTTACAAGACTTTCGTCCTCGAAAGTCACTTAAGATTGGAACAAATGGGATCGCAATCTCATCTCATCCACCCGTTCCCAAGTGGCTTCCTCAGAACTCTGACTCCTCCACTGAACCTTTACCAGCCGGATTTCACGATTACGCAGTGTCTTTGTCTCAAAAGCAAGAATTCCCACTGGCTTTTCCTCGAAGCTCAAATCCTTATTCAGCTGCAAAGGCTCAAATCCACAATGTGCGATGGGTCCGGCACGTACTGCCTCAACATTGATACATGAAATACACTGTGCACTGCTGACAATGACGGAGGCAAGGCTAATCGATAAGCAACCTGGCCGACCCTCTCCAGAATCTCAAACGGACCAACAAAACGGGGACTCAGCTTTCCACGCTTGCCAAACCTCAAAACACCTCGCATCGGTGCGACCTTCAAGAAAACATGTTGACCTACCTCAAACTCCAAATCCCGACGCCGAACATCGGCATAACTCTTCTGTCTGCTCTGAGCTGTCAACATACGGGCTCTAATCTTCTGCACGGCACCATTGGTCAACTGCGAAACTCGGGACCCAAAACTCGCTCTATCACCAACCTCTTCCCGAACACGGGAGATCGGCAACGCTTACCATACAAAGCCTCGAATGGAGCCATCCGAATCGCCGATCGATAATCGTTGTTATATGCAAACTCCATCGAATCTGAATCTGGTCCCAATCGCCGGAAATCCAACACACAACCCCTCAACATATCTTGAGAATCTGTTCACCCTCTCGATCGACCATCGGTGCGAGGGTGAAAAGTCATGGCTTTGAAGCACGCACTCGATGCCTAAACCCTTCGGGCGCTCTCCAGAAACGAGAAGTGAACCTCGAATCACGGTCAGATACGATCCTCACAGGCACCCCGTGATAGCGAATGATCTGCTCCAAAAACAACTGCGCCCACTATTCCACGGTATAAGTGTCTCTACCGGGAATGAAGTGTGCGCTCTTAGTCAAACGGTCAACTATCACCCAGATCTGAGAGAACTTCCTCGGAGTCCTCGGCAAACCCGAAATGAAGTCCATGGAGATCTCTTCCCATTTCCACTGAGGTACACTCAGCGGCTGCAACAAACCGGCCGGTTCTCTCTGCAGGTGCCTTCACTTGCTGACAAGTGAGACATCGACTGACAAACACCGCAACATCTCTTTTCATACCCATCCACCAGAAATGTCCGCTTAAGATCTCGACATCTTGGTACCCCGGGGTGCCAAGCAAACGGAGAATGCGGGCCTCGAGAGCAACTCGTTTCGCAATCCTCGCAACATCCGGAACACACAACCGGCCTCAGTCGTCGTCGACCATGCATGCGTGAATATACAAAGTCAAAATCTCCATCAAGACTAACTCATCACCCAATCTCTTAAGTGCGGGTCACTCACCGATTATCGATAATCTCTCGTCTAATCGATGGTCGAATCATCAACTCGGCTACTCTCGCGGTAACCTCACCCAACAACACTCGCAATCTCGGCCCGCTCGAACTCTCTCCGTAACTGGCCGGGAACTCAACAACACCGCGGAGTCGACGTCTTCCTACTCGGACATCAGCTACAACATTTGCTTTACATGAATGGTACAAACTCTCGCAGTCATAATCTTTTACCAACTCTAACCATCTCCTCTGCCTCATATTCAACTCTTTACGAGTAAACAGATACTTGAGGCTCGGTGATCGGTAAACATCTAAATCCGCTCACCATACAGTATTGCCTCCAAATCTTCAGTGCGAACACCACTGCTGCCATTTCCATATCATGAGTCGGATAATTCTGCTCATATGGCTTCAGCTGACGGGAAGCATAAACAATGACCTTCCCGTGCTGCATCAACACACAACCCAACACGAACTTGGAAGCATAATTCTAAACCACGAAACTACCTGTCCGCTCCGGATCGCCAACATCAGTCTTTGAAGTCAATCGCTTGAGCCTGCACAAAAGCTCTCATCACACTTATCGCTCCAAATAAACTCGACACCCTTCGTGCGTCGGGCGAGTGAGGGGCGAGGCTATGGCGGAAAAATCCTTAACAAACCGACGGTAGTAACTCCGCCAAACCCGGAGAAAAAAATGGCTCTCCTACGAGCAAACCACCGAAGAGCGAGAGAGCTCTACCTACTCTCACTGTCTTGCTTTACTAAAGCACAAGATCAAAATCTCACGGGGTAGCAACAGGGGTTCACCACGGACTGAACCTCCAAATACCAACGGGCAACTCTCAACTTTCCTGGAAACAGGAAGACAACCAACAGGGCACGAACCATTCGCCCCACGAGCAAAACTGACTTCTAGCAATTCCAATCCACACCTTGGTCAACACCAAGCATCAACTTGTCACCATACCGGAACCAATTCGGACTCTTCTCCAAACAAATTTAACTTGCTAGGCTACCAAGATCGCCACAATTCCCAGGCTACAAACTACACGACTTCAACTTGCCAACTGAAACTCACTATCAGGGCCTGATTGAGCTCTAGAGAGGCTCCCCACAACCTAGGGTTCTCCGGCAACCTTCGACATCCACTGCCAACTAACGGCCTACAGCCAACTGCCTGAACAAACAACAACTCCATTTTCCAGCAACACAACCATGCTGGCCAACTCCAACTCCTTGGGAACCAAGAGAACCCGAAACGCTACCGAATGCGTCATCCTCCTACTCAGACCTCAACCACAACATAACTCCTACCCAAGGAAGGATCCGAACAACTCTCTTAGTCATGACGATCAACAAGAAGATCCGCCAACCAAGCTTAGGTCCACTTAACAAATCTTACCTAAGCAACAACCTGACACTACGAGCATGGTATCCTTACCACCTCACTAAAGCCTTACAACCTCCACCTGGAGTCCAACTTTTCCAAGAACTGAGCACCAGATCCCCAAAGCAAACCTTACATGGATCTGAAACTCTCGCCACAGAACGAACCACACAAAAGACACTTGTGTGCACAACTCCCAACCTTCCTCTAGAGATCCAAGATTAACAAATGTTTTTCTCCCAAAAACAACACTAGCTCCTGGCAGAGATACAACCAATCAACGGAACACCCAAAGTTCCTTCTCCGCACGATGCTCGAAGCTGTGGCAACCTTGCTCTACCAAAGCATAACCAGGCCAAACCAAACTTACTTTATGCCATGCCTCTACCAAGGGTGCTTACCCATAAGGCATCCCATTCCTCTCACAAGGCATCCTACTCACCTTATAGACATCCAACTCATGGTCCCTCAGCTGAACCCAACTTGCTTCTACGATGCTCAACTCTCTTGAGGTTTAGGCACCCGAAGGTAGTTGACCGCACTACCAACCACAAAGATCTCTTGGCCTTAACACTAGCGTGAGATGCACGCGCACTAACACTTACCAACCGCCAACCTGCTTGACTTACTCAACCTCCAAGAACACCGGAAAAGGCTCCAGCTCTCCTCTCGAACATCCTTTCGCTTGAAGTCTTTCGATTACCACCGAACTAGCCCTTTTTGCACGACCTACACACAGTGCGGCTACCATAAATGGATCCAAGGCTAAAGGAGTACGCTAAACTCGAACGGCATAGAACCATCCGCTATGCCCATGCCAAACTCAAGCCTTAACCATATTTTGTGCCAAAGCGGCACACCAACCAATGCACCTCAAGTGCCACTACTACCAAATCCATATCTTACTACCAACGGGGTCAACAAGGTCACAACCTCATGAGACACGAACTCTGGCTCGGCATACAAGGGCTCAACTCCAACAACTATGCCTAAGGCATCTCATCAAGCTAATTGTTCACGGCCTACTCTTGCATCTCCACATGATGCTCAACAAACTCTGCCGGCTCTATCAACATCTGACAACTAGCCCTACTCTAGGGCTTACTAAAAGAAGAGTGTTCAATTCTATCACACCACCGAGGAAACCACCAACGGATCCAAATCCGTAGGGGAACACTACTTGCTGCACCCTTAAATACAGGGTTCCGGCTTACTGGCTACAACAACCACACTTCACAGAAACACAAAGATGCCTCATCAACCTCCTCGAAGGCTACCAGCTTTGCAACCACTCTCTGGGCAACCAAATAATCTAACAAGGCTCAAGATCAGCACTTGAGCTACCCAGGCTAGTCCACACGGGGACCTGCTCCACCAACATCCACATCAGCACAACCACAGCTACCTTCTCTCTTGGAGTGGCATTCCAAGGCAAAGCACCTCCACCCTCTCACTAGGGGAAAACCATCAATTGGGCCACAGTTGGCCTATGGGAGTCCAATCTCTACCTCCCTCTGGAACGATGTCCCAGGGCATCCGAATCTACCTGGATACCACAACAAGCCACAACATACATCACACACTGCGGGAAGTTGGCATGATGGTGCTCTAAACCCAAACCAATAACGAGTCAGAACCTGCTCGTCTCCGCTCCACAACACTACACAAGGCATACACTAGATGACAGGTATTGTAAATTCTTAACCCTTTTTCTACAACAAATAGTAAACTTAGGCGTACCTGATGACTGTCGGAGTGCTAGTGATCATGGGAAAACGACCTACAACAAAAGGTCAAACTACAGAATTCATGACTCTGAGCTCCGATACCAACTGTAATGGACCGACCCGAATGGGGCACTAAATGGGTCGTTACCCCAATGCATGCATTCAAAGTAAAGGACATTTAAACAGACATGATTTCGGATTCCAATTAAAACAAAACATTCAAAATAACCCCTTTAAAATCGGACATTTTCCTGAAACTGCCCCTGTTTCCAAGCACTGCTCGGGATAAATACATTTCCAAAGTTTACTCTGATCAGAGATTTACTAAAAGCCATTCAAAACCTGTTCAGATACAACATGCTGGAATCCACAAATATTTACAAACATCCTAGGGCTCCGTGCCCGGCTACATGCATTCAGGGGAAAACAAAAACACACGAGAGTCATAATACAAAAATCAGAGTTGGAAGACTGGGCCCCATGATCACAGCTCCTTCTTCAGCATCCTGTCGCAAGACGGTTACATGTGGAAAACCACGAGAATAAGGGTGAGTAACGAATTACTCAAGAAGAATCCCCAACCGGGTACAATACGATATACATGGTCATCTCGATGAGCGTATGCAAGCTATGAATATAACACAGAATAGAGCACATAGCTTAGCCCACACTTGGGCCTCGGATGCCAACTCGGTGGCTTAGTCCGGAATAATATCATCATACAGTCCAATACATGAGTCGCCCTATACGAGAAACAAGTCCCGGCCTCGGCTTTGTCTCGTCGGCGAAAGGTACACCGCTCAAGATCCCGAGGAGCTCTCCGTCGGCGTGAATGAGCGTAAACATGCACCGCGTGCTCTGCAGACCATGGGGTGCCGGCCGGGTCTAGAGGCAAGCCGCCCATGTCCACCACCACGCCTAACTAAATCTTTGGATCGGTGTCACCGACATAGGGTGTGAGACTGACACGTAAACTATGTCGGCTGAACCACCGCACCGAGGCTAAGGAAACGGGTCGTGGTAGGCTTACACCGAGAAGCCGCCCTTACCTTAACAGTGTGGCAATCGGGGGCTACGGTGAACACGCCGAGGACGCGTCTTGACTATCGAGGACGAGGCAATGCCAAGTCATCATCCCGACGGTTGGGGCATTTAACAGTCTGCCACCCTCACCCAAGATTGCAGGGCCTACCGCTCGGGTTAGCTAATCCCTCACGGGGTCCAGGGACGGAATGACTTGCTCGACGTCCCTGCCATGGATGCAAGGTACTTTATGCATCAGGCCCGGATGATGCTATCTACCTGCAACTCTAACTCGCCTCCTAGCAAACAAAGAAACAAAGAAACAATTCCATAAAATCCAATACGTGCTCAATAAGAATACAACGAGCCTAGCATGATACGACGAAGCAAGGAACAGATACGAGCATGCCAGAAAGGAACAACCTAGCATGGATTAACATGAGAATTAACCAAGAAACCATGCTAACCGGGAATTCAGATTGAAGCACCTAGCTACACATGTCAATAATCACAAACAAGCAATCAATCAACAATCACATATAATATCGCAGGGTCCACACAACTCCGGTAAGAAATCCTTACCTTGGTCGGGGACGATCGCACGAAAACCTAAGCTGCGAACTATCTCGAACTAGCTACCGAGAACCTATCAATCATAACAAAAATCACACAATAGGCCTAAATATAATAAAATAAACGAGGCTCAGCTCGAGAGCTACTCACGAGGCGCGACGAACGAACGAACGAGCCGATTGCACGAACGGGGCAAAGAACGAGGCTCTCACTGGCGCCCGGGAAGCGCGCAGAGATGGGCGAGCCGGGCGTCTTGGTGCGCACGCCCAGGCGCGACGGACGGACGCGGGGCGGCTAGGCGCGCGAGGGCGCCCGCGGACAAGCGCACGGCCGGGATGGCGCGCGCGTGACACGGAGCTGGGGCGAGGACGCGCGCGCGGTGTCGCGGGCGAGCTCGCGGCTAGCGCTGCTTCTGCGCACGCGACACGCGAACATGGGCTCTGTTTTCGCGCACGAACAGGGGCGAACAAAAGGAACAAATTCAAGCGATCCACGGGGATTCGACACGCGATTCTTTGAAGAAGAACTCCCCTACACTAGCTGCACAAAACCCATACTTCAAATCGCCTTGACTCGGCCGAAAAACGAAATCGAAACCAGGGAGAAGAAATCGGATTTCTTTTGAAAGAAAGGAGAAAAAGGAAGCTTACCTGCTGCTCGGGGAAGGAAGATGACTTCAAATTGGAGGCAAGGCTTGGTCGAACAGAGCTGGAGAAGGAAGAAAATCGAGAGAAGTCGGCTGTCGGTCGGGGGAGCTCGCGAGGAAGAAAAAGAAGAAATGGGGCGAAGGCTCGGGCGAGCTGGCCTTTTAACCAAAGCAGGGGTCGAGCAGACATATGTACAAGGTCGCGCGATTAAGTTAACAAACACGCGCGGTGGCTCGGCTGGCTGAGCCCTCTTCCTAGCACATGACTCGCCCCTGGTTCGATTCCTGCTCGACGCGCTATATAATTCCTTATTTATTTTTACCTTTTCCCAAGCCCAAACGCCTTCACCAAAAATCCCGATTCTTTTTAATTTGGCTCATACTTATTTTGGAAATTTTTAATTTCAAAACCGGCCCTGTCGGCCCGACCCAAAATTACCAAAATGCCCCTGGGCCTCCCGGGAAGGCCGGGATGAATTTTCCGGGCCGTTACAGTATACCCCTTGGTTATGTTGCTGATCATACTTGCTTGCTGATGTTTGTATTCTTGTGCATATCTGTCCCCGAGCTGGGGGAGCCTTACTGAGTTTGCGAAAACTCACCCTTTCCACTGTGGAATCCCCACAGGTACTACTAGATTGTATCGAGATGGATGATCGACGGAGCTGGAGATGACCATGGAGCTTGCTGCATTACTTTGTGTAGAGTCTTTTAATTTATTCTTTCTACACGAAATATTTAGGGGCATCATAAGTGGAACCTGTTTTACCGAGCTTTTATGTTTTGATTTTTGGGTATCCTATAACTATTTTAATGAATTTATGATTTTATAAACTTATTCCTCTAAGTTGTTTGAAAGGAGTTTTGTTTTAAATTTACATGATCGAGATGTCGAGTACTATTTTCATGCATTTAGAGTTAAGGACTTAGGTTTAGACCCTAGTTGGGTTCGATCCTTACAGACATAGACGAACATTTGGCCTACAAAATTTCAAGTACTCAGCAAAAAAGTGAGTTTAATAATCTAAAGACTAAGTATTATGATTTTTTTGATATCAAAGATTCAAAAAATTAAACTTTTGGGTTTTAAAAAAAATTAGTTTTAAAGTTGAAAAAATAAAACTTTTGTGTTATTAAATTATCAAAATTTCAAAATTTATACACGAATAGGAAAAGGTGCAGAAGATAGCGATAAATATTTGAACTACTTGCACACATTAACTTTATAAAAAATGATTTTGTGTTTGTTCAAAAGATTAGAATTAAATGTGTTGTAGTCAACATATTCATGGTTTCAAGATTAAGGATATAATGGAATATTTTCTTTTTTATTGCAACGGTGTTCTAAAAAAAATCCATGTAGACTAAACCAACGAAAAAAATGAGTTTGATAGTCTAAATACAAAAAGCTACGATTTTTTGTACATCAAAAATTCAAAAATGAAAACTTTTGGGTTTAAAAAAACTGGTTTTAAATGATAAAAATGAATGCTTTGTGTTTTAATTTCAAATTTTTTATACGGATAGCAAATGGTGTAGTAAACAGTGATAACGGTTTGAACTACTCCCACACTATAACTTTATAATAAATGATTTTGTGTTAATTAAAAAAATTAGAATTTCATGCGTTTGAGTAAGTGTGTTATAACGTTTAAGAATCAAAGTTAGAAGTTAATATTTTCCTTTTTATTGCAATGGTGTTGTGAGAAAACTGCATGATACACGAACCTTTGACCCACAAAATTCAAGTACACATAAAAAACATTGAGTTTCATAATCCAAAGACAAAAAGTTAGATCTTTTTAATATCGATTAAAAAATTTAAACATTTTGGTTTTATAAAAATTTTGTTTTAAAGTTGAAAAAAACAATTTGTGTTTTTAAATTATCAAAATTTCAAATTTTAGATGCGAATAGGAAATCCTAAAGAAGGCAACCATAAATGTTTATGCTACTTGTACACATTAACTTTATAAAAAATGATTTCGTGTTAGTGTGAAAGATTAAAATTTCATGCATTATTTTTAATGTGTTTTGAGGTATCAAGATTATGGCTAGAATAAAATATTTTCTTTTTTTATTACATTGGTGTTATGAGGAAACTCCATGTAGGCATACACGAACATTTGGCCCACAAGAACATTTGCGTAAGTGCGTAAATCACAGTTAGAAGTTAATATTTTCCTTTTTATAGCGATAAATGTTGTGAGAAACTCCATGTAGACTAAAAATACAAGAACATTTGACCCACAAAATTCAAGTACACATAAAAAATATTGAGTTTAATAATCCAAACACAAAAAGTTATGATCTTTTTAATATCAAAGATTAAAAAATTTAAACGTTGTGGTTTTAAAAAAAATTTGTTTTAAAGTTGAAAAAAAATAAACATTTGTATTTTTAAATTATCAAAATTTCAAATTTTAGACACGAATAGGAAATCCTAAAGAAGGCAACCATAAATGTTTATGCTACTTGCATACATTAACTTTATAAAAAATGATTTTGTGTTAGTGTAAAAAATTCAAATTTCATGCATTATTTTTAATGTGTATCGAGGTATCAAGATCGTGGCTAGAATGAAATATTTGCTATTTTATTACATTGGTGTTGTGAGGAAACTCCATGTAGACATACACAAACATTTGGCCCACAAAATCCAAGTACTCAACGAAAGAAAATGAGTTTAATAATCTAAAGACTAAAAGTTACGATTTTTTAATATCATAGATTAAAAAATTTAAACTTTTGGGTATTAAAAATTATTTAGTTTTAAAGTAGAAAAAATAAAACTTGTGTGTTCTTAAATTATCTAAATTTCAAATTTTAGACACGAAGAAGATAAGGTGCAGAAGACGGTGATAAATATTTCAACTACTTGCACACATTAACTTTATAAAAAATGATTTTGTGTTGGTTCAAGTGATTAGAATTAAATGCATTATATTCAACATGTTTCAAGGTTTCAAAATTAAGGTTGGAATGAAATATTTTCATTTTTATTGCAACGGTGTTGTGAGGAAACTCCATGTAGACTAAAACCAATGAAACTTTGACCCACAAAATTTAATTACTCAACGAAAAAAGTGAGTTTGATAGGCTAAGAACAAAAAGCTACGACTTTTTGTATATAACAAATTCAAAAACTAAAACTTTTGAGTTTAAAGGAATTGGTTTTAAATGATTAAAATGAATGCTTTGTGATTTAAAATTATTAGAATTTCAAGTTTTTTAAACGGATAACAAATGGTGCAGAAAATAGTGATAAATGTTTGAACTACTACCACACTATAACTTTACAAAAAATAATTTTTTGTTAATTGCAAAAATTAGAATTTTATGGGTTCGATTAAGTGTGTTATAGCGTTTTAGAATCAAAGCTAGAAGTTAATATTTTCTTTTTTATTGCAAAGGTGTTGTGAGAAAACTCCATGTAGATTAAAAGTGAGTTTAATAATCTAAAGACAAAAAATTTGGATCTTTTGAATATCAAATATTAAAAAATTAAAACTTTTTGGTTTTAAAAATATTTAATTTTAAAGTTGAAAAAAAAATAAAACTATTTTTTTTCAATTATCAAAATTTCAAATTTTAGACGCGAATAGGAAATGATAAAGAAGACAACCATAAATGTTTATGCTACTTGCAAACATTAACTTTATAAAAAATGATTTTGTGTTAGTGTGAAAGATTAAAATTTCATGCGTTATATTAAATGTGTTTCGAGGTATCAGAATCATGGCTAGAATGAATTTTTTTTTTTTCATTACATTGGTGTTGTGAGAAAACTCCATGTAGACATTTGGCCCAAAAAATTCTAGTACTCAGCAAAAAAAGTGAGATTAATAATCTAAAGAATAAAAGTTACGATTTTTTTAATTTAAAAGATTCAAAGATTCAAAAATTTATACTTTTGGGTTTTAAAAGAAATTTGTTTTAAAGTTGAAAAAATGAAACTTTTGTGTTTTTAAATTATGAAAATTTCAAATTTTAGACACGAATAGGAAAAGGTGTAGAAGACAACGGTAAATATTTGAACTACTTGCATACATTAACTTTATAAACAATAATTTTGTGTTAGTTTAAAAGATAAGAATTAAATGCATTGTAGTCAACATGTTTCAAGGTTTCAAGATTAAGGTTAGAATGGAATATTTTCTTTTTTATTGCAATAGTGTTGTGAGGAAACTCCATGTAAACTAAAACCAATGAAAATTTGACCCACAAAATTCAAATACTCAACGAAAAAACTGAGTTCGATAGTCTAAAAACAAAAAGTTACGATTTTTTGTATATCAAAAGTTCAATAAATAAAACTTTTGAGTTTAAGAAATTTTTTTTAAATGATAAAAATGAAAGGTTTGTGTTTTAAATTTATTAGAATTTCAAATTTTTCATATGGATAGCAAAAGGTGCAAAAAAACAGTCATAAATGTTTGAACTACTTCCACACTATAACTTTATGAAAAATGATTGTGCTAATTCGAAAAAATAGAATTTCATGCGTTTGAGTAAGTGTGTTCTAGCGTTTTAGGATCAAAGTTAGAAGTTAATATTATCCTTTTTATGGCAATGGTGTCGTGAGAAACTCCATGTAGACTAAAAATACACGAACATTTGACCTACAAAATTCTAGTACACATAAAAAAACATTGAGTTTAATAATCCAAAGACAAAAAAGTTAGGATCTTTTTAATATCAAACATTCAAAAATTTAAACGTTTTGATTTTAAAAAAATTTTGTTTTAAAGTTGAAAAAAAAAACTTGTGTTTTTAAATTATCAAAATTTCAAATTTTAGACACTAATAGGAAATCCTAAAGAAGGCAACCATAAATGTTTATGCTACTTGCACACATTAACTTTATAAAAAATGATTTTGTGTTGGTGTGAAAGATTCGAATTTCATGCATTATTTTAAATGTGTTTTGAGGTATCAAGATCATGGCTAGAATGAAATATTTGCTTTTTTATTACATTGGTGTTGTGAGGAAACTCCATGTAGAGATACACAAACATTTGGCCCACAAAATCCAAGTACTCGGCGAAAGAAAGTGAGTTTAATAATCTAAAGACTAAAAGTTACGATTGAGTTTAATAATCTAAAGACTAAAAGTTACGATTTTTTAATATCATAGATTCAAAAATTTAAACTTTTGGGTAATAAATAATATTTAGTTTTAAAGTGGAAAAAATAAAACTTGTGTGTTCTTAAATGATCAAAATTTCAAATTTTAGACACGAAAAGGTAAAGGTGTAGAAGACGGGGATAAATATTTGAACTACTTGCACACATCAACTTTATAAAAAATGATTTTGTGTTAGTTCAAAAGATTAGAATTAATTGCATTGTATTCAACATGTTTCAAGGTTTAAGGATTAAAGTTAGAATGAAATATTTTCATTTTTATTGCAATGGTGTTGTGTGAGGAAACTCCATGTAGACTAAAACCAATGAAAATTTGGCCCACAAAATTCAAATACTCAACGAAAAAAGTGAGTTGATAGGCTAAAAACAAAAGGCTATGATTTTTTGTATACCAAAAGTTAAAAAATTAAAACTTTTGAGTTTAAAAAAATTTGTTTTAAATTGTAAAAATGAATGCTTTGGATTTTTAAATTATTAGAAATTTTTTACACGGATAGCAAATTGTTTAGAAAATAAAGATAAATGTTTGAACTACTTTCACATTGTAGCATTATAAAAAATGATTTTGTGTTAGTGCGAAATATTAGAATTTAATGCCTTCGAGTAAGTGTGTTTTAGGGTCTTAGTATCAAACTTAAAAGGTAATATTTTCCTTTTTATTGCAATGTGGTTGTGACTAATCTCCATGTAGACTACAAATACACGAACATTTGACCCACAAAATTCAATTACTCATCGAAAAAAGTGAGTTTAATAATCTAAAGACAAAAAGTAACAATTTTTTTAATTAAAGATAAAAAAATTGAACTTTTGGGTTTTAAAAAGTTTTTAGTTTTAAAGTTGAAAAAATAAAACTTTTTTGTTTTTAAATTATCAAAATTTCAAATTTTAGACACGAATAGGAAATAGTTCAAAAGACGACTATAAATGTTTAAACAACTTGAACACATTAACTTTATAAAAATTATTTTGTGTTAGTTCAAAAAATTAGAATTAAATGCGTTGTAGTCAACTTGTTTCGCGGTTTCAAGATTAATGTTAGTATGGACTCTATCTTTTTTATTGCAACGATGTTGTGAGGAAGCTGTTAAGACCCGACTCGAAAGAGGTCCTAACCTAGGCCTTTACCTCAATGCATGCTTTTAAAACTTAAATAAGTTATGCAAGATTGCCATCCAGATTCTGAATAAATTTAAAACTTACAACCATTCATTAAACAAACAAACATAAAAACGTCCTGAAACCTGTCCCTGTTTCCAAGCACCTGTTCCAAGCTAAAAATAATTCAAAACGTACTCTGATAAGAGATTTATTTCAAACATTCAGTTCCAAATCATTTCAATGAAAAGACAGAATCCAGATACAATCCAAAAACATCCTAAGGGCTTTGTGCCCAACTACATGCATTCAAGAGAGCAAACAACATAAAACATAAGACTTAGAGTTTATAAATCAGCTGGATTCCATGATCAGCAGCTCCTTCTTCAGCCACCTGTCTCGTGCCCTAGTTACCTGTGGAAACCATAAAAGTAAGGGTGAGTAACGAATTACTCAGTAAGAATCCCCAACCGGGGTACAATACGATACAACTAGTCATCTAGTAGAATGTATGCAAGCTATAAATACAAACACTGAAGAGAGCACTTTACTTTAATCCATACATAAATATAAACGGATGCCATCTTACGGTCCTACTCCGGGAGTTATCTCAAAACTCGGAACTCTATTAGAAACTAGTCTCGGCCTCAACTTTTCTACTACACTGTCGATACGAAAGGTGCACTGAACTCAAGATCCCGAGGAGCTCTCCAGTAGGCGCTGTAATGAGCGTGCGCGCACACCGCATGCTGCTGCAAACCAGGGAGGTGCTGGGTCTAGGGCATGCTGCCCTGGTCCATTATGCATGCCTAAAGAATCTCTAGATCGGTGTCACTGAACATAGTGGTGTGAGACTAGGACACTATGACTATGTCAGCCTGTACCACCGCACCTGAGGCTAAGAAACCGTCTGTGGTAGGCTTACACCAGAGACCGGTCCTTGCCCTATCAGGTGGTAATTAAGGGCTACGGTTGACACGCTGAGGTCGTGTCGACTGCCGGGGACAAGCCAATGCCTCGTCATTCCCCCGACCGTTGGGGCATTTAACAGTCTGCCACCCTCACCCAAGATTACATCTGGGCTGCCGTTAGGGTTAGCTAAACCCTAACGACGGATCAAGAACAGAGTACTGCCTCACACGTCCCTGCCACGGATGCAAGTTACGTTATGCATCCTCGCCCGGATGATGCTACCTATCAGAACACTATGCTATAAACAGCTAACAGCAAACATACTAACACGTGCTCAGCAGAATCAACGAACCTAGCATGGTACTACGAAACAAGAACAGAATACGAACATGCTAGAACAGGACAACCTAGCATGGAACTAACATGAGCATAAGTACGAGAAATCATGCAAGTCGGAATATAGAGCAAAGCACCTAATAGCTAAACATGCTGGTAATCATAAGCAAACATATAAACAACAATCACAGAAATATCGCAGGGCCCACACAACTTCAGTAAGGAACCCTTACCTGGGTCGAACGGTAGCAAACACAACGTAATTGTAACAGCCCAGTTTTCTATCCCAGTTTTCGAGGTGCCTTCGGGTCAAGTTTCGGTTGTTGGTTGGGCCGTTAGAGCTGTTTGGACCCTTAGGGGCATTTTGGTCTTTTTGCTCCCTGGGCAGGATTTGTGGATTTTTAGGGCTTCGAGGCAGCTCCTGCCTTTGTTGAGGCTTGTTTGTGGTGGGCTGCGAGTCCCGAGATGTTTGGGCTTTACGTTTGGAAGTTCGGTTGTGATTTGGGATTTTTGCAAAGTGATGGTTGGTTGTGTTCTACCTTTGGGATTCGAGCCCGGGCCTTTAGTGTTGCTTAGGGAGTTGGATTTAAGTGAGTTTGATTTATTGGAAAGGATTGCTTCGGTCGGGTCTCGAAGGAGGAAGCCGGGAAATGGGATTTTGAGATTTTAAGTGGATAAGGATGGAAAATGGAATTAAAATCCCATTTTTCCCTTTTATTTCCCATTTTCCTTTTTATTTCTTTTTTTTTTCTTTTATTTTTCCCCAAATTCATTTTCTCTCTCTCTCTCTCTCTCTCTCTCCTTCCCCCGACCTAGCTCCTCGCCCAAAGAAATGCCACCATTTCATCACGATCCTCGTCGCCGTCGCCGCCAGATTGTGAGAGAGCCGCCCGTCGCCAGCCAATGAATGAGCTCGCTCGTCGTCGCCGCACCGAGGCTCGCCCCACCCTCGCCGTTGCGACCCGCCACTCGCGCCGGCGGTGTGTCCGTCGTCGCGCCAGATCTGCCTGCCGTCGCGGCGACCCAGTCGAGTCGCCCGGCTCGGCGTCGCCCACCCAACCAGTGCCCGGCCGAGCTCGCCCAGCCCGCGTCGCACAGTGTTGCCCTCGCTCCAGCCGAGCTCGCCCGCGTGTGCGTCAGCGCCGAGCGCCCTGCTCGCCCAGCCGTGCCCCAGCGCCCCCCATCGCCCGTGTCGTGCCCAGGCTGCGCCCAGTAGCGCCAGTTCTTTACCCTTAGCCCGAGCAAAAGGCCCGTTCGTTCGCGTGTCGGTAGTGCCTCGTGAGTGCTTCCGAAATGAGCCCTATTTGTTTTATTATTTTTGGGCCTTTTGATTGTAATTATTGTTGTTTTTGTTAGGTTCTCGCTAGCTAGCTCGGGTTCGATCGCGGCTTAGGTTTCTTGTGTTTAGAGGTCTTCCGGCCGGTAAGGATTTCTTACGGAGTTGTGTGGACCTGCGATATATTATGCGATTCTTGATTGCATGCTTGTTTGTGTTTATTGACATGTTTGGTGATAAGTGCTCTAAACTGAATTTCCGATTAGCATGACTTTCCTGGTTAATTCTCATGTTAATCCATGCTAGGTTGTTCCTTTCTGGCATGCTCGTATCTGTTCCTTGCTTCGTAGTATCATGCTAGGCTCGTTGTATTCTTTTTGAGCACGTATTGGATTTTATGGAATTGTTTGTTGTTTGCTAGGCGAGTTAGAAGTGCGGTAGATAGCATCATCCGGCTTTGATGCATAAAGTACCTTGCATCCATGGCAGGGACGTCGAGCAAGTCATTCCGTCCCTGGACCCCGTGAGGGATTAGCTAACCCGAGCGGTAGGCCCTACAATCTTGGGTGAGGGTGGCAGACTGTTAAATGCCCCAACCGTCGGGATGATGACTTGGCATTGCCTAGTCCCCGATAGTCGACACGTCCTCAGCGTGTTCGGCCGTAGCCCCTGATTGCCACCTGTTAAGGTAAGGGCGGCTTCCTGGTGTAAGCCTACCACGACCCGTTTCCTTAGCCTCAGGTGCGGTGGTTCAGGCTGACATAGTTTACGTGTCCAGGTCTCACACCCCTATGTCAGTGACATCGATCCAAAGATTTAGTTAGGCGTGGTGACTGGACATGGGCAGCTTGCCTCTAGACCCGGCACCCCATGGTGCGCAGCGAGCACGCGGTGCATGCTTACGCTCATTACTGTGCCCGACCGAGAGCTCCTCGGGATCTTGAGCTAGTGAACCTTTCGTCGACAGTAGACAGGCTGAGGCCGGGACTTGTTTCTCGTATAGGGCGACTTGTGTGATGTGTTGTGTGGTGAGTTTATTTCCGGACTAAGACCCTGAGTTGGCATCCGAGGCCCAAGTGTGGGCTAAGCTATGTGCTCTATTCTGTGTTTATATTCATAGCTTGCATATCTTTCTGCTAGATGACCATGTATATCGTATTGTACCCCGGTTGGGGATTCTTACTGAGTAATTCGTTACTCACCCTTACTTATCTTTCAGGAAACCATGGCGCGAGGCAGGATGGCTGGAGGAGGAGCTGTGATCATGGAAACCCGTTGTTCAACTCTGAGATTTATGTTTATGATTTAAATGTCCTCTGAATGCATGTAGTTGGGCACGGAGCCCTAGGGTGTTTTCTGAATGTATTTCCGGATTCTAGCATTGATGTAAAGTTTGTATGTTTTAAATAAATCTCTGATCAGAGTATGTTTGGAAATGTATTTGTCTTGGAACAGGTGCTTGGAAACAGGGACAGGTTTCAGGAATTTATGTGGATTTTTAAATGGATGTTTTCATGTTTTAGTTTTTACTTAGAATCCAAACACCATCTTGCAAATTTTCTGTAGATTTGAATGCATGCATTGAGGTGACGGCCTATTTAGAACCCCATTCGGGTCGGGTCGTTACAGTTGGTATCAGAGCTCAGAGTCATAGATTCTGTAGACTGACCTTTTGTTGTAGGTCGTTTTTCCATGATCATCAGCACTCAAGCGGTCATCAGTGCGCCTAAGTTTACTATTTGTTGTTGAAAAAGGGTTAAGAATTTACAATACTTGTATCTTGTGTATGCCTTGTGTAGTGTTGTGGAGCGGAGACGAGCAGGTTCTGACTCGTTGTTGGTTTGGGTTTAGAGCGCCATCATGCCAACTTCCCGCAGTGTGTGATGTATGTTGTGGCTTGTTGAGGTATCCAGATTGATTCGGATGCCCTGGGACATCGTCCCCGTGGGAGGCAGAGCTTGGACTCCCGTAGGCCAATTGTGGCCCAGTTGTTGTTTTTCCCCTAGTGAGAGGGTGGAGGTGTTTTGCCTTGGAGTGCCACTCCAAGAGAGGCGTTTGCTATGATTGTGCTGATGTGGATGTTTGTGGAGCAGGTCCCCGTGTGGACCCGGCTGGCGCTCAAGTGTTGAACTTGAGCCTTAGCGATTGTTTGATTGCCCGGTGAGTAGGCTGCAGAGTTGGCGATCTTGAGGAGATTGTTGAGGCATTTATTTGTGCTCCTGTAAAGTGTTGTTGTTTGCGGCCCGATGGCGGAACCACACGTGGTTAAGGGTGCGATGGCGATGTTCCCTTCTGGATTGGATCCGTTGGTGTTTTCCTCAGATGTTTGGTAGAGTTGAGCACTCTTCTTTTGGTGAGCTTCTGGAGTGGAGCTAGCTGCTGCATGTTGAGAGAGCCGGCCAGAGTTTTGTTGAGCATCATGTGGAGATGCAAGGGTAGGCCGTGAGCCTTCGGCTCGATGAGATGCCATAGGCATGGTTTTTGGATTTGGAGCCCTTGTATGCCTAGCCAGAGTTCTTGTCACTTGAGGTTGTGACCTTGTTGGCCCCATTGGTAGTAAGATGTGGTTTTGGTAGTAGTGGCACTTGAGGTGCATTGGTTGGTGTGCCGCTTTGGCACTAAGTCTGGTTGAGGCTTGAGTTTGGCTTGGGCATAGCAGATGGTTCTATGCCGTTCGGAGTTTAGTGCACTCCTTTAGCCTTGGATCCGTTTATGGCAGTGGCACCTGTATAGGTCGTGTCAGGGGGCTAGTTCAGTGGTAGTCGATGGACTACAAGCGAAAGGATGCTCGAGAGGAGCCAGAGCCTCTTCCCTATGTTTCTAGGGGTTGAGTAAGTCAGCAGGTTGGCAGTTGGTAAGTGTTGGTGCGCGTGAGTCTCGCGCTAGTGTTAAGGCCAAGAGATTTCTTTGTGGTTGGTAGTGCGGTCAACTACCTTCGAGTGCCTAAATCTGAGGAGAGTTGAGCATTGTAGATGCGAGTTTGGTCCAGCTGAGGGACCATGAGTTGGATGCCTATGAGGTGAGTTGGATGCTTTTCAGGCGAGATGAGCTGATGCCTTGCGAGAGGTTTTGATGCCTTAGGGGTAAGCACCCTTGGTGGAGGCTTGGTATTAAGTAAGTTCGGTTTGGCATTGTTATGCTTTGGTAGAGCAAGGTTGCCTCAGCTTCGAGTATCGTGTGGAGATGGAACTTTTGTTGTTCCTTGGGCTGTTTGTATCTCTGCCAGGAGTTAGCGTTGTTTTTGGAAAAGCGCTTGTTAGTCTTGGATCTCTAAAGGAAGGTTGAGAGTTGTGCACACAAGTGTGTTTTGTGTGGTTCGCTCCGTGGCAAGAGTTTCAGATCCATGTAGGGTTTGCTTTGGAGATCTAGTGCTCAGTTTCTGGAGAAGTTGGACTCTAGGTGGATGTTGTAAGGCTTCAGCGAGGTGGTAAGGATACCGTGCTCATGGTATCAGGTTGTTGCTTAGGCAAGATTTGTTAAGTTTGACCTAAGCTTGGTTGGCGTATCTTCTTGTTGATCGTTGGTTGGAGTTCAGTTGGAAACTGAACAAGAGCGGTGGTAGCTAAGCCGCGTGGTTTCTGATCGTCATGGCTAAGAGAGTTGTTTGGATCTTTCCTTGGGTAGAAGTTATGTTGTGGTCGATGCTTTGAGTAGGAGTTCGACGCATTCGGTAGCGTTTCGGGTCCTCTTGGTTCCCAAGGAATTGGAGTTGGCCTGCATGGTTGAGATGCTGGAGAGAGTTGTGCCTGTTCAGGCAGTTGGTTGTTAGCTCGTTTGCCGGCAGTGTGTGCTTCGAGGGTTGTCAGAGAACCCTAGGTTGTGGAGAGCCTCTCCAAAGCTCAGTCAGGCCCAGCTAGTGAGTTTCAGTTGGCTAGCTGGAGGCGTGTAGTTTGTAGCCTCGGTGGAGTTGCTAGCAGTCTTAGTAGACTAGCAAGCTAGTGTTTGTTTGAAGTAAAGTCTGGATTGGTTCCGGTGTGGTGGCAAGTTGATGCTTGGTGTCGACCAAGGTGTGGATTGGAGTTGCTTGAGATTAGTTTTGCTCGTGGGACGAGTGGTTTGTGCCCTGTGTGTTGTTTTTCTGTTGCAGGATGTTGAGTTGCCCCGTTTGGCTTTTGGAGGTTCAGTCTGAGATGGGCCCCTGTTGTTGGCCCGTGAGTTTTAGATGTTGTTGCTCTAGTGGAGCAAGACAGTGAGCGTGTGAGGAGCTCTCTGTCCTTCGGTTGTCTGCTTGTAAGAGCTGTTCCCTGCTGGGAGTTGTCAGATTACTTCCCTGGTTTTGGAGTTGATGGCAGAGGTGTTAGCAAGAAGGAAAAGTTTGTTGGCTGCTTGGAAGCAGTTGTTTGTCCAGTTAAGCGGATTCTTGGATGGTGTTCTAGAGGCTGCAGTAAGGGTTGTTCTGCCTCTTGTGAGTGTTTGGCCAAGATTTGGTTCTTTTGTTGTTTCGAGAGCTAGTTCGGTTCTAGCTGGAGGGCGTTGCCCTGAGGTCTTGTTCTTGGTCAGAAAGTTTTGGGAGTTGACCCCTCCCTCGGCAGTTGAGCAAGTGCTGTTAGTTTCGGATTGGTGATCCGATTGGTTGAGCTTCCCCTTGGTTGTTGCTTCCAAGAGAGTTGGTTGTCGTTGCTTTGGGTTTGAGCAAGTCAGCGAGCGTGTGTGGAGTTCGCTGCCCTTCTAGAGTTGCTTGCTGGGAAGTCGTTTCCCGTTTGGCAGGAGTCAGCTTAGCTCTGAGAGTTGTGTAGTTGGTCGAGTAGCGCAAATGTCAGATCAAATGAGAGGGTCCTCGCCGTGTTGTTGTTAGCAAGCAAGAGTTGTTTGTTCCCGCAAGGGCGGTGGCCAGCCAGTTTAGAGTTGAGTTTTTGCTGGTAAGTTGTTGGTTCTTTGGGGTTTGAGGAACCCCTAGTTTCTATGGTGGTTGAGTTTCACCATGGATGCCAGCCTCGAGTGTTAGCTCTTGGTGTAGTCTTGCGGATTCGTATGGTTCAGGATCCGTAAGCTTTGAGGTTGTCGTTATCCGTTTTCCTTGTGAGGTTTCGGGAGTGGAGCTTCTGGTTGGAAGTTGAGTTAGGCCTAAGCTTAAAGGAGAAGTCCTCTAAGTAGCCAGTTGGATTTTAAGAGTTGAGTAGTGGCTTGGAGGCGAGCGTTGCTCGTTATAAGTTGGGTTGAGTTCCGCTGAGCAAGCCCTTCTCGGGCTTTGTTCCTAGTTGTTGTGCGTTCGCAGTTGGCGTTAGCGGAGCCTCGTTTGAGTGAGTTGGCACAGAGGTGCCGTGGCTTTGGTTGGTAAAGCCTTTGAGCTGTTTTCCTCAAGGTGTTGTGTCGCAGAGGGCTGCGTGTTGGTTTAGTCCTTGCTTCCTGAGATTTTGGGAGGAAGGTTGGTTGTTCCTTGCTGGCGGCAGTTCTCTTTGGCGATTCTTTGGTGGGTTTGCTTCAGAAATGTTGCGTTCGGCCGATGAGGAGTTCTAGTTTGTTGGTTTGGCCGAGTGGAGTCTGTGCTTGGCCCTTGTCTTTTTAAGGTGGTCGTAGCTGAAGTTTCAGCTAGTGTGAGTGTTGCTAGCCGTCGGGTGTACCAGGATGGTGCCCCTTGCCTTTGGTTCGGCGATTTCTCCTTAAGATGGTTGCTTAAGCGTTGTGGTCGTGTTTTAGTTGGAGAAGTTTGCCTTTTTGGATCAATCGCCAGTTGGTGATTCGTTTGGATCTCGTTAAGGTTGTAGTCAAGTGTTGAGGTTCGCTGGTCTCTTGTGAAGTAAGAGTAGGCCGTTTGGTTTTCTGGAATCTAGAAGGTTCAGTTGTTTGGCCAGTTTGTTGTAGAGTTGAGGTTGTTTGTTGTCAGCTGTGAGTTCCCTTAGGAGTTTTGCCAGTGCGTGGTGTAGAATTTCAGAGCTTGTGGCCAGTCCTCGAGTTTGCTGTGTGTAGCACCGTTTGAGAGTTGGTGCGAGTTGAGGACGTGGTTTTCCGTCAGGATTTTCGCATTTGTTTTCCTTCGAAGTTCAGTGTTTGGCAGTCTGGATGGCATTGTGGCTTTGAGTCTTTGAGAACCCAAGAGGGTTTGGTTTTCGAAGAAGGTTGGTGTTGTTTTAGCCGAGAAGTTCGGTTGGTTTGGATTCATCTGCGCTTTTCTGAGTCGTTGTTTCGTCTTAGGACTTTCGAGGACGAAAGTCTTAAAAGGAGGGAGTATTGTAACAGCCCAGTTTTCTATCCCAGTTTTCGAGGTGCCTTCGGGTCAAGTTTCGGTTGTTGGTTGGGCCGTTAGAGCTGTTTGGACCCTTAGGGGCATTTTGGTCTTTTTGCTCCCTGGGCAGGATTTGTAGATTTTTAGGGCTTCGAGGCAGCTCCTGCCTTTGTTGAGGCTTGTTTGTGGTGGGCTGCGAGTCCCGAGATGTTTGGGCTTTTCGTTTGGAAGTTCGGTTGTGATTTGGGATTTTTGCAAAGTGATGGTTGGTTGTGTGCTACCTTTGGGATTCGAGCCCGGGCCTTTAGTGTTGCTTAGGGAGTTGGATTTAAGTGAGTTTGATTTATTGGAAAGGATTGCTTCGGTCGGGTCTCGAAGGAGGAAGCCGGGAAATGGGATTTTGAGGTTTTAAGTGGATAAGGATGGAAAATGGAATTAAAATCCCATTTTTCCCTTTTATTTCCCATTTTCCTTTTTATTTCTTTTTTTTTTCTTTTATTTTTCCCCAAATTCATTTTTTTTCTCTCTCTCTCTCTCTCTCTCTCCTTCCCCCGACCTAGCTCCTCGCCCAAAGAAATGGCCAATTTCATCACCGCCTCGTCGCTGCCACGACGCCAAAGAAATGAGAGGAGCCTGTCGCCAAAGAAATGAGCTCGCTGTCGTCGCGACTGTGGGCTCGTCCAGCCCTCGCCCATTCGCGACCGCCGCTCGACTCGCCGTCCGTCCGTCGCGCGCCAGATCTGCCCGTCGCGGCGAGCCAGTCGAGTCGCCCGGCTCGGCGTCGCCAGCCACTCGGTGCGGCCCGAGCTCGCCCGGCCAGCGTCGCCGCAATGTCGCCCTCGCTCCAACCGAAGCTCGCCACAGTGTCGCGTCGCGCAGCGCCACTGCTCGCCCGCCATGCCCAGCGCCCCCATCGCCAGTGTCAGTGCCCAGCGTAGCGTCGCCCACACACAGCGATCACGCGCCCAATAGCGCCAGCTTGCGCCACCGCTTTGCCTAGCCCGAGTAGCCGGCCCGTTCGCGTGTCAGCCGTGCCTCGTGAGTGCTTCCGAGCTGAGCCCTGTTTGTTTTATTATTTTTTGGGCCTTTTGATTGTAATTATTGTTGTTTTTGTTAGGTTCTCGCTAGCTAGCTCTGGTTCGATCGCAGCTTAGGTTTCTTGTGTTTAGAGGTCTTCCGGCGGTAAGGATTTCTTACGGAGTTGTGTGGACCTGCGATATATTATGCGATTCTTGATTGTATGCTTGTTTGTGTTTATTGACATGTTTGGTGATAAGTGCTCTAAATCGAATTTCCGATTAGCATGACTTTCCTGGTTAATTCTCATGTTAATCCATGCTAGGTTGTTCCTTTCTGGCATGCTCGTATCTGTTCCTTGCTTCGTAGTATCATGCTAGGCTCGTTGTATTCTTTTTTAGCACGTATTGGATTTTATGGAATTGTTTGTTTGTTTGCTAGGGCGGAGTTAGAAGTGCGGTAGATAGCATCATCCGGGCCGATGCATAAAGTACCTTGCATCCATGGCGGGGGCGTCGAGCAAGTCATTCCGTCCCTGGACCCCGTGAGGATTAGCTAACCCGAGCGGTAGGCCCCGCAATCTTGGGTGAGGGTGGTGATCGTTAAATGCCCCAACCGTCGGGATGATGACTTGACATTGCCTAGTCCCGATAGTCGGCACGTCCTCAGCGTGTTCGGCCGTAGCCCCTGATTGCCACCTGTTAAGGTAAGGGCGGCTTCTGGTGTAAGCCTACCACGACCCGTTTCCTTAGCCTCAAAGCGGTGGTTCAGGTGACATAGTTTACGTGTCGAGTCTCACACCCCTATGTCGGTGACACCGATCCAAAGATTTAGTTAGGCGTGGTGACTGGACATGGGCAGCTTGCCTCTAGACCCGGCACCCCCCATGGTCTGCAGTAGCACGCGGTGCATGCTTACGCTCATTACAGCGCCGACCGGAGAGCTCCTCGGGATCTTGAGCTAGTGAACCTTTCGTCGACAGTAGACAGGCTGAGGCCGGGACTTGTTTCTCGTATAGGGCGACTTGTGTGATGTGTTGTGTGGTGAGTTTATTTCCGGACTAAGACCCTGAGTTGGCATCCGAGGCCCAAGTGTGGGCTAAGCTATGTGCTCTATTCTGTGTTTATATTCATAGCTTGCATATCTTTCTGCTAGATGACCATGTATATCGTATTGTACCCCGGTTGGGGATTCTTACTGAGTAATTCGTTACTCAACCCTTACTTATCTTTCAGGAACCATGGCGCGAGGCCGGATGGCTGGAGGAGGAGCTGTGATCATGGAAACCCGTTGTTCAACTCTTGAGATTTATGTTTATGATTTAAATGTCCTCTGAATGCATGTAGTTGGGCACGGAGCCCTAGGGTGTTTTCTGAATGTATTTCCGGATTCTAGCATTGATGTAAAGTTTGTATGTTTTAAATAAATCTCTGATCAGAGTATGTTTGGAAATGTATTTGTCTTGGAACAGGTGCTTGGAAACAGGGACAGGTTTCAGGAATTTATGTGGATTTTTAAATGGATGTTTTCATGTTTTAGTTTTTACTTAGAATCCAAACACCATCTTGCAAATTTTCTGTAGATTTGAATGCATGCATTGAGGTGACGGCCTATTTAGAACCCCATTCGGGTCGGGTCGTTACAGTAATCCTTAAGTTGCAAACGAACTTGAGCTAGCTAACGGGAACATAGCAGACAAACATCAATTAAATTACTACCCTCGGCCCTAAAATAAAATATAAACAGAAGCTCGGGCTCGGTCGGGAGTAACTCACACGGCTCGGCCCAAACACCAAGGGGCTCGTGCGGCTGCTGATGAGCGGCTGCAAGGGGCTGTCTCGGACGAACAAGGGGCTGCAATTAGGCTGGAATGGAGATGAAACGAATAGAAACTGGGAGAACAAAAATAAAAGACGAGAGCTTACCTTCTCGGCTTGAACGATCGGAGATGGTGCCTGGAGAGGGGATGGGAATTGAGAGAGGGAGAGGGAGAGACCAACCTGTAATTCTTGGATCAAATGAAGCAACCTCCAAACCCCTAAACTTCTAATTTTACTCCAAATCCCAAGCAACCACGGGATATGCAAAACACCAACGAAACAAGAGCACAAGCTATTTACCCGGCACAACTAGAAACACCTCATTTTGCTAACTGCCACAACCAAGACAACCCGGGTTTGATCCTTGGCTCGAACACCTTTTTCTTTTAATTTCTGATTTGCAAACCAAGGCCACAAACCTCTCCAAACACTCCCGGGGCATAGAACCTGCACACACAGTAAATCCCCAAACTCAGCAAGGGACTCAAACAGCCTCAACGACCCAACCAAATTACCAAAATACGCCTAGCACATACCTGGAAGACCGGGATGAAAACTTGGGCTGTAACAGTATTCCCTCCTTTTATGACTTTCGTCCCCGAAAGTGCTTTAGACTGAAACAACTCAGGATGGTGCAATCTCATCTCGTCCTCCCGTTCCCAGGTAGCCTTCTCAATACTCTGACTCCTCCACAGAACCTTTACCAAACAGATTTCTCGGTTACGCAACGTCTTAGTCTCAAAGGCTAGAATCCTCACAGGCTTCTCCTCGAAACTCAAATCCTCATTCAGCTGCAAAGGCTCAAGGTCTACAATGTGTGACGGGTCCGGCACATACTGTCTCAACATCGATACGTGGAAAACACTGTGCACTGCTGACAACGACAGAGGTAAGGCTAACCGATACGCAACCCTGCCAATCTTCTCAAGTATCTCAAACGGTCCAACGAATCTGGGGCTCAACTTCCCTCGCTTCCAAAACCTTAACACTCCACGCGTCTGCGCCACTTTCAAGAACACGTGCTGTCCAACCTCAAACTCTAAGTCTCGACGACGCACATCGGCGTAACTTTTCTGTCTACTCTGAGCTGTCAACATACGAGCTCTAATCTTCTGCACTGCACTGTTGGTCAACTGTAGCAACTCAGGACCCAAAACCTGTGTATCTCCAACCTCTTCCCAGAATACAGGAGACCGGTAACACTTACCATACAAAGCCTCGAACAGAGCCATCTGGATCGTCGACTGATAACTATTATTGTAAGCGAACTCCATCAGATACAAGTACTGGTCCCAACTGCCTGGGAAGTCCAACACGCAGGCTCTCAGCATATCCTCAAGAATCTGGTTCACCCTTTTAGTCTGCCCATCTGTTTGAGGGTGAAAAGCCGTACTGAAACTGCACTCGGTGCCTAAGCCTTTCTGGAGTGCTCTCCAGAAATGGGAAGTGAACCGCGAATCACGGTCAGACACAATCCTCACAAACACCCCATGGTAACGGATAATCTGTTCAAAAACAATTGCGCCCACTGTTCCACGGTATAAGTGTCTCTACCGGGAATGAAGTGTGCACTCTTAGTCAAGGGGTCAACAATCACCCAGATCTGAGTAAATTTCCTCGGTGTCCTCGGCAATCCAAAAATAAATTCCATGGAGATCTCTTCCCATTTCCACTGAGGCACGCTCAGCGGCTGCAACAAACCGGCTGGCTTCTGCCTGGGTGCCTTCACTGCTGACAAGTAAGACACCGGCTAACAAACTCTGCAATGTCTCTCTTCATGCCAATCCACCAGAACGTCTGCTTAAGATCCTGATACATCTTGGTACCCCTGGGGTGCTAAGCAAAGGGAGAATTGTGAGCCTCTGAAATCAACTCTGCTCGCAGTCCTACAACCTCCGGTACACACAATCGGCCCCTGTAAGTCAACCCACCGTCTGGCGAATACACGATGTTAAAGTCTCCGTCAGCACTAACTCTGACAATCAGTCTCTTAAGTGCGGGATCACTCAGCTGACTATCAATAATCCGCAGCCTGATCGAAGGCTGAACGGTCAACTGCGCCACCTTGGCGGTAACCTCACCCAATAACACTGCAACCTCGGCCCGCTCGAACTCTTTCTGCAATCTGTACGGGAACTCAACAACACCGGGGAGTGCGACGTCTTCCTACTCAACGCATCAGCCACCACATTGGCCTTACCCGGATGGTACAAAATCTCGCAGTCATAGTCGTTCACTAACTCTAACCATCTCCTTTGTCTCATATTCAACTCCTTCTGAGTAAATAGATACTTGAGACTCTGGTGATCAGTAAACATCTGAATCCACTCACCGTACAAGTAATGCCTCCAAATCTTTAATGCAAACACTACAGCTGCCAACTCCATATCATGAGTCGGGTAGTTCTGCTCATACGATTTCAACTGACGAGAAGCATAAGCAATTACCTTCCCGTGTTGCATCAACACACAACCTAACCCAAACTTGGAAGCATCGTTGGAGACTACGAAACTGCCTGTCCCCTCCGGGACCACTAACACTGGTGCTGAAGTCAAACTGCGCTTGAGCCTGGCAAAGCTCTCATCACATTTACCATCCCAAACAAACTCGACACCCTTCCTCGTCAGACGAGTGAGGGGCGAGGCTATGGTAGAAAAGTCTCTGACGAACTGACGGTAGTAACCTGCCAAACCCAGAAAGCTGCGAACCTCTGCAACAGAAGTCGCCTTGGCCCACGAACTCATGGCCTCAATCTTCGCCCGGTCCACGGCTATACCATCTCTTGATACCACGTGACCTAGAAAGGCCACTTGCTCCAACCAGAAGTCACACTTGGAAAACTTCGCATAAAGCTGGTTTTCCCTCAAAGCTGCCAATACTCGCCTTAAGTGTTCTACATGATCCTCCTTAGTCCTCGAATAGACTAGAATGTCGTCGATGAACACGATGACGAAGCTGTCCAAAAATGATTTGAACACCCTATCCATCATGTCCATGAACGCTGCTGGGGCGTTAGTCAAACCGAAAGACATGACCACAAACTCGTAGTGACCATATCTAGACCTGAAAGCTGTCTTAGGAATGTCGACATCCCTGATCCGCAACTGATGATAACCGGACCTCAAATCTATCTTGGAGAACACAGAAGCTCCCTGAAGCTGATCAAGCTGATCAAACAAGTCATCAATACGAGGCAACGGGTACTTATTCTTCACGGTAACCTTGTTAAGCTCATGGTAATCTATGCACAAGCACATCGAACCATCCTTCTTCTTTACAAACAGAACTGGTGCTCCCCACGGGGACACACTCGGTCGGATGAACCCTCGATCTAACATCTCCTGAAGCTGAACCTTAAGTTCCTTTAGCTCTGCTAGCGCCATGCGGTACGGAGCCTTCGAGATAGAGAGGGTCCCTAGCTCGAGCTCGATTGTGAAGTCATCCTCTCCCTGCGGGGGCAACCCCAATAACTCCTCAGGAAACACATCCGCTAACTCCTGCACGACCGGTACCTGATCAACAGTCAGTGAATGACGGCTCTCCCCAAACAACTTGGCTAGGTAGCCCCAAGCTCCACGAGCTAACAGACAACTAGCTTTCAAAGCTGAAACTATCAACGGGCAATCTCCACCCTGGACTCCACGAAACTTAAAGCTGGGCCGACCTGGCGGCCTGAACACTACTTCTTTCTGGTGGCAGTCGATCAACGCGTGGTTAGCAGCTAACCACTCCATGCCAAGTATCACATCAAAGCCGCTCATAGGCAGGACTATGAGCGTAGCTACAAACGACTATCCAGATATCTCGATTCGGCCATCCTTAACCTTATCTCAAGCTAACATACTGACTCCCGAAGGAGTAGCAACTGACAACTCAAATCCTAAGGGCTCTAATCTCAAACTAGCATGCTCAGCAAACAAAACAGATACAAATGAATGCGTAGAACCGGAATCAAACAAAACAAAAGCGCAGTGATCTAAAACAAGTAGCGCACCTGTAACAGCCCGGTTTTTAGCTAAATGTAAAGTAGGGTTTTCATATATTTTATTTTTGAAGGGTGTTATTTGGAGGACTCGAACCCTTGGCCTAAAAAGGGGTTTTGGAAGCTTGGGTTTAAATAAGGAAAATAAACGCGTCAGCCAGGGCTCGAAGGGGGGAAGCCTTGGGAAGGGATTTTGAGATTCCCAAAGCCTATTTAATTTAGGGAAGGAAAAGAAAAAAAAAAAAGGAACTCACTCTCTCCCCCTCACCCTAGCCGCCGACACCCTCTCCCCCTCACCCACGCCGTCGTCGCCCAGCGCCCTCACCCTCCCCGCCCGACGTCGCCGCACCGTGCACCCCAGCCCGGCCGTCAGCTGCGATCAAGACGACAGCGCCCAGTCATTGCCGTCGCGACGCGCTCGCTGCGCCCCAGCCGCCGTCCCCAGCCGAAGTCGGCTCGTTCGCGGCCGTCTCTGCAGCCCCGATCCGCCGCAGCGGCCCTCTACGTGTAGACGCCTTGCCCGCTCCCGCTCCAGCGCGTCTGCTCGCCTTGCCGCGTGCCCGAGCCAGCGCCTGCCTCGCCAGTGCCCATTCCTGCTCCTTACTGCCGAGACCGCATGTCTTCTCGGTTGGTAATTCCCAAGCCTTTCCCCTTTTAGACTTAAAGCTGCTGGCTGCTGTTTATTTATTTAGGATGTTTTTATTGTATGCCTAGGTTGCTCGAGTTCGCTTTAAAGCTCGAGGGTCGTTATTTGATTCGTGATAGTTATTCTCCACTTGTTTCCAGGTAAGGATTTCTTACCGGGGTTGTGTGGACCCTGCGAATACTTGATAGCATGCCATATCTTGTGATTGTATGAAATTATCTTGGCATACCTTGTCCTATTTTATCCTGTTAGTTCCATGCTAGGGATAGGCGGGTGATGTATAGTGTAGAAGACTGTAGGGGTAACTAGTTTAGGTCCCGCTCGGGTAAGACCCCTATGGACATCCGGAGGTGTAAGACCCTGATGGGCATCCTAGGTGTGTAAGGCCCCACTGGGCATCACTGAGTCTGGAGGTGTAAGACCCTGATGGGCATCCTAGGTGTGTAAGGCCCCACTGAGCATCATTGAGTCTGGAGGAGTAAAACCCTGATGGGCATCCTAGGTGGCGAAATCAAGGAGTTGAGGAAGCTACTTGGGAGTTGGAAGGGGAGATGAGGAGGAACTACCCAGAGCTGTTTTAGTACAGCGACTTCCGGGGACGGAAGTCTTCTAAGGAGGGAGTATTGTAACAGCCCGATTTTCAGCTAAATGTAAAGTAGGGTTTTTATATATTTTATTTTTGAAGGGTGTTATTTGGAGGACTCGAACCCTTGGCCTAAAAAGGGGTTTTGGAAGCTTGGGTTTAATAAGGAAAATAAACGCGTCAGCCAAGGCTCGAAGGGGGGAAGCCTTGGGAAGGGATTTTGAGATTCCCAAAGCCTATTTAATTTAGGGAAGGAAAAGAAAAAAAAAAGGAACTCACTCTCTCCCCCTAACCCTAGCCGCCGACACCCTCTCCCCCTCACCCACGCCGCCGTCGCCCAGCGCCCTCACCCTCGCCGCCCGACGTCGCCGCATCGTGCCCCCCAACCAGCCCGTCGTCAGCACCGTGCTCCTCAGCGCAGCCCATCACCGTGACCGTACGATAGCGCCCCAGCGCCGTCGCGTCTGCAGGCCCGAGTCCCATCACACCGGACGCTCGCCTGCGTGCCGTCCCAGCTAGTCCGCTCGTTTGCGCGCCGTTTCCGCAGCCCAGATCCCCCGCCACGCGCGCCCGCCGTCCAGACGCGCCTTGCCACGCGCGCGCCGCTCGGCGCGCGTCGCCGCTTCTTTTTGCCGCTGCGCGCGAGCGGCTAGCCGCTTTGCCTTGCGCCGCCTGCCGCACAGCCAGCAGCGCCCATTCTTGCTCCTTGCTGCCGAGACCGCGTGTCTTCTCGGTTGGTAATTCTCGAGACTTTCCCCTTTTAGACTTAAAGCTGTTGGCTGCTATTTATTTATTTAGGATGTTTTTATTGTATGCCTAGGTTGCTCGGGTTCGCTTTAAAGCTCGAGGGTCGTTATTTGATTCGTGATAGTTATTCTCCACTTGTTTCTAGGTAAGGATTTCTTACCGGGGTTGTGTGGACCCTGCGAATACTTGATAGCATGCCATATCTTGTGATTGTATGAAATTCCCAGTGGATAGGTTGCATGCTCTTTCTTGCTTCCAGATGGTGTTGTGCTTGTATTCATGATATATTTTGTTAGTTCCATGCTAGGGGTTTAATTATCTTGGCATACCTTGTCCTATTTTATCCTGTTAGTTCCATGCTAGGGATAGGCGGGTGATGTATAGTGTAGAAGACTGTAGGGGTAACTAGTTTAGGTCCCGCTCGGGTAAGACTCCGATGGACATCCGGAGGTGTAAGACCCTGATGGGCATCCTAGGTGTGTAAGGCCCCACTGGGCATCACTGAGTCTGGAGGAGTAAGACCCTGATGGGCATCCTAGGTGTGTAAGGCCCCAATGGGCATCACTGAGTCCGGAGGTGTAAGACCCTGATGGGCATCCTAGGTGTGTAAGGCCCCAATGGGCATCACTGAGTCTGGAGGTGTAAGACCCTGATGGGCATCCTAGGTGTGTATGTCCCCGATGGGCATCACTGAGTCCTAGGTTGTGTAAGGCCCGAAGGGCATCCATGTGTAGAACCTAGGATAGGCTGCAGATGAAAGCCCTTGAATAGGCTTGCTCTAGAAGTAGCTCATAGCCTAAACCAACCGTTTCTGCTCTAAGTCATTGTATGATTGCATGTCAGTGAGCTAGATGAGATGTTTTCGTATTGTACCCCGGTTGGGGATTCTTACTGAGTAACTCGTTGCTCACCCTTATTTTCTGTGGTTTTCCACCAGGTAACTTGGGATAGAGGCTGGATGGCTAGGAGGAGGCTGCTGGATGATCATGGATAGCTGACTCTGAGTTGCACGTTCTTTTATTGTTTTTTTTTTTTTGATTTAGCATGTAGTGGGACTTGAGTCCCTAGGAAAGCACTCAAAAACTATTTTATGTTCTCGAACCGTTTCCTTTGTTTTCTTAAGAAAGTACTGATCAGTCACTTATTTGTTGATTTTTATTTTAATGGATTTATGGTTTGTTTTAAATGTGTTGATTGAAAAGATTTAAATTTGGTACTCCGAACGATGTTTTTTTTTTTCCATTCTTAATCATGCATGCTAAGTAAGGATCTAGGTTAGAGACCGATTCTTGGGTCGGGTCCTTACAGTACCTGCCACGGCGGCATCTGTACGCTGGGCCTCCTTTCGGGTCGTAGCAAACACCCGACCCTACTGCTGCTG
This sequence comes from Sicyos edulis, assembly GCA_036507275.1. Lineage (NCBI taxonomy): Eukaryota > Viridiplantae > Streptophyta > Magnoliopsida > Cucurbitales > Cucurbitaceae > Sicyos > Sicyos edulis. The sequence goes on along the minus strand of CM071854.1, from coordinate 22,949,457 downwards.
CACCGGCTGAACTGTCGTAGCTGGCTGGTTACAAAAATGGGCTAGGTGCCCCTCTCTACCACAACGGTAACATAATCTAGACCCTGCATGTCAAACTCCAGTGTGAACCTTCCCACAAGTAGCACATGGGGGAATCTGTCTAGGACCGCCCTGCTGGCGAGGCTAGAAGTGAGCCGGAGCTCTACGCTGATCTCAGTTATGATACTGTCCTTGGCGGCGCTGGCCGCCACCTCTAAAGTTAAACTTCATCTTCTACTCTGATGAGGCTGGGGTAGGACGCTGAACTGGAGCGGCGACAACCTGCTCGACCGGGTACTTCCCATTATAGATAGTCGTCAACTGCACTGCCTTAGCATAAGTGTTGGGGGTATGTGCCCTGACGTCTTGCGATACACCCTGTCTCAGTCCAGAAATAAACTTCCTTATTTTCAGCTCAGGCGTGGCTATCAACTGCGGGGAAAAATAACCATACTCAGAGAATTTCCTCTCGTACTCCTCTATCGAGTTAGTCCCTTGCTTGAGATTCTGGAACAACTCTACCATCTTTTCCTGGGCCTCCTCGCTGATGTACTTGGCCTTAAACACTGTCTTAAAGAAATCCTAGGTGGCAGGTGGTGACCCAGCTGGTCTCTCACTCAGAGTGGACTCCCACCACCATCTAGTTGTGCCCTCTAAAACATGGGCTGCACAACGCGGTCTCTGGACATCGGGACACACCATAATCAGGAAGGTGTACTCCAGATGGGCAATCCATCTGGCTGCTGCTAATGGATCTCCTAGGGCGTCGAACTTCTCTGGCTTCCACTTCACAAAATCTTTCAGCCATTTGCCAAGTTCCTCAGCACCATCTGTCCCAACTGTCTCTGTGGCTGCACGCTCCTGTGGAGATGGTGGTGCTGCAGTTCCCTGCTGGAACATACGAGTCAGCTGCTCTATCTGGGCTCGGGACTCTTTCCGCTGTGCGGCCAACATGGCCTGAGTCTCTATTCTCTGGTCACTCAACAGGCTGACCATCATGGCTCTCATAGAATCTGCAAACTCTGCCCCAGGAGCAGTCTCTTGAGGCTCTATCGCCTCTACGCCTTCTCTAGGCAAAACAGGAGGAGCCGTTGGTGGTACACCCTCTGTCGCAGCTTCGAACGATGTCCCAGCGGTATCTGAACCAATCCTGATACTCTGTCCTGCTACTCTCGAACCTCCTCTTCCTGTGCGGGTAATTGGCATGCTGGCGATCTACACCCAAACCAACAACGAGTCAGAACCTTCTCGTCTCCGCACTACACCACTAAACAAGGCATACACTAGATGTAAAAGTATTGTAAATTATTAAACCTTTTCTAAAACAGTAAACTTAGGCGTACCTGATGACTTTCAGAGTGTTGATGATCATGGAAAAACGACCTACAACAAAAGGTCAGTCTACAGAATCAATGACTCTAAGCTCTGATACCAACTGTAAAGACCCGACCCGAAAGAGGTCCTAACCTAGGCCTTTACCTCAATGCATGCTTTTAAAACTTAAATAAGTTATGCAAGATTGCCATTCAGATTCTGAATAAATTTAAAACTTACAACCATTCATTAAACAAACAAACATAAAAACGTCATGAAACCTGTCCCTGTTTCCAAGCACCTGTTCCAAGCTAAAAATAATTCAAAACGTACTCTGATCAGAGATTTATTTCAAACATTCAGTTCCAAATCATTTCAATGAAAAGACAGAATCCAGATAAAATCCAAAAACATCCTAAGGGCTCTGTGCCCAACTACATGCATTCAAGAGAGCAAATAACATAAAACATAAGACTCAGAGTTTATAAATCAGCTGGATTCCATGATCAGCAGCTCCTCCTTCAGCCATCTTGTCTCGTGCCCTGGTTACCTGTGGAAACCACAAAAGTAAGGGTGAGTAATGAATTACTCAGTAAGAATCCCCAACCGGGGTACAATACGATACAACTGGTCATCTAGCAGAATGTATGCAAGTTATAAATACAAACACTGAAGAGAGCACTTTACTTTAATCCATACATAAATATAAACGAATGCCATCTTACGGTCTTACTCCAGGAGTTATCCCAAAACTGGGAACTCTACGAGAAACTAGTCTCGGCCTCAGCTTTTCTACTACACTGTCAATACGAAAGGTGCACTGAACTCAAGATCCCGAGGAGCTCTCCAGTCGGTGCTGTAATGAGCGTGCACGCACACCGCATGCTGCTGCAAACAAGGGAGGTGCCAGGTCTAGGGCATGCTGCCCTGGTCCAGTACGCATGCCTAAAGAATCTCTGGATCGGTGTCACTGAACATAGTGGTGTGAGACCAGGACACTATGACTATGTAAGCATGTACCATCGCACCTGAGGCTAAGAAACCGTCTGTGGTAGGCTTACACCAGAGACCGGTCCTTGCCCTATCAGGTGGTAATCAAGGGCTACGATCGACACGCTGAGGTCGTGTCCACTGCCGGGGATAAGCCAATGCCTCGTCATTCCCCCGACCGTTGGGGCATTTAACAATCTGCCACCCTCACCCAAGATTACAACTGGGCTGCCGTTAGGGTTAGCTAAACCCTAACGACGGATCAAGGACGGAGTACTGCCTCGCACGTCCCTGCCACGGATGCAATTACGTTATGCATTCTCGCCCGGATGATGCTACCTATCAGAACACTATGCTATAAACAGCTAACAACAAACATACTAACACGTGCTCAGCAGAATCAACGAACCTAGCATGGTACTACGAAACAAGAACAGAATACGAACAGGACACCCTAGCATGGAACTAACATGAGCATAAGTAAGAAATCATGCCAGTCGGAATTTAGAGCAAAGCACTTAATAGCTAAACATGCTGGTAATCATAAGCAAACATACAAACAACAATCACAGAAATATCGCAGGGCCCACATAATTCTGGTAAGGAATCCTTACCTTGGTCGGAGGGTAGCAAACACAACGTAATCCTTAAGCTGCAAATGAACACGAGCTAGCTATCGGGAACCTAGCAGACAAACAACAATTAAATTACTACCCTCGGCCCTAAAGTAAAATATAAACAGAAGCTCGGGCTCGGTCGAGATGAACTCACACGGCTCGACCCAAACAGTAAGGGTGTCTCGGCTGCAAGGCACACGGCGAGAAGCTAGTGCGCGGACGGCTGCGACGTGCGGCTCTGCAAGGGCTTGAGACACTGGGCGTGCGGCACGGCTGGCAGGCGAGCGGACGCGGGGGCGTATGGCTGCGCTGCTGCGTGGCTGGGCAGCATGCGGGAGAGCGGTCGAGCGGCTACGACGCGGTCTGTCGGGCGTGCGTGCGAGCAAGGCTACGTCTCGCTGTTGCAGAGAGGGGGGCGCGAACGGCGAACTCGTCGGCCGCGAGCCGGGGCTCTGAGGTTGTGGCTTCGAGTGGGCGATGCGTGGCGCGCGCAGCCTGACGGGCGACGGAAGCCGCAGGCAGGCTGGCTGCGATGGCGCGATCGGTGGGCAGCGATGGCGGCGCGGATGGGATGAGCGGCTGCAAGGGGCTGTCTCGGACGAACAAGGGGCTGCAATTAGGTAGGAATGGAGATGAAATGAGTAGAAATCGGGAGAACAAAAGGACAAGACGAGAGCTTACCTTCTCGGCTTGAACGATCGGAGATGGTGCCTGGAGAGGGGATGCGAATTGGAAGAGGGAGAGGGAGACACCAACCTGTAATTCTTGGATCAAATGAAGCAACCCCCAAACCCCTAAACTTCTAATTTTACTCGAAATCCCAAGCAACCACGAGATATGCAAATCACCAACGAAACAAGAGCACAAACTACTTACCCGGCACAACTAGAAACACCTCCTTTTGCTAACTGCCACAACCAAGACAACCCGGGTTTGATCCTTGGCTCGAACACCGTTTTCTTTTAATTTTTAATTTGAAAACCAAGGCCACAAACCTCTCCAAACACTCCCGGGGCATAGAACCTGCACACACAGTAAATCCCCAAACTCAGCAAGGGACTCAAACAACACATACCTGGAAGACCGAGATGAAAACCTGGGCCGTAACAAAGCTCCATGTATACTAAAACCAATGAAAATTTGACCCACAAATTTCAAATACTCAACGAAAACAAAAAAGTTACGATTTTTTCTATATCAAAAGTTCAAAAATTAAAACTTTATGGTTTAAAAAAATTGTCTTTAAATGATAAAAATAAAAACTATGTGTTATAAAATTATTAGAATTTCAAATTTTTTACACATATAGCAGATGGTGTAGAAGATAGCGATAAATGTTTGAACTACGTTCCCATTGTAACTTTATAAAAAATGGTTTTTTGTTCGTTCGAAAGATTAGAATTCCATGCGTTCGAGTAAGTGTGTTTTAACGTCTTAGAATCAAAGTTAGAAGGTATTATTTTCCTTTTTATTGCAATGGTGTTGCGAGAAAACTCCATGTAGACAAAAATACAAGAACAATTGACCCAAAAAATTCAAGTAGTTATTGAAAGAAATGAGTTTAATAATCTAAAGACAAAAAGTTACGATTTTTTTAATATCAAAGATTATAAAATGTAAGCTTTTAAGTTTTAAAAAAAATTTGTTTTAAAGTTGAAAAAATAAAACTTTTGTATTTTTAAATTATCAAAATTTCAAATTTTAGACACGAATAGGAAATGGCCAAAATGACATTACTTGACAATATACATTTTAAAATACTTGACGTTTTTTAGAAAAAACGTCAAGTAAACAAGTAATACATAAAAAAAGCGTAAAGTAAAAAGGAAAATATAGGCAACTTTCCTCAGGTTTCCGTATTTTTAATTATCAACAATACTTGATGTATATAAAGCGTCAAGTGGATCAGTAAGTTGCTTGTCACTTGTTAAGTGTCAAGTAAACTTTTTAAAAAATATTTATTTAGACTAGAATATTATAGCAGTTTTTATTTTTTATTTTTTGTAAGGAAAAATACACATTAAATATGAAAGATCACGTCCTAGAACGAAATAAAAAGGTAATTAGTTCTTTAAACAAAAAAAAAACTAGTGTTAAAAAAACAAAAATTAGTTATTAAATAAAAGAAGCATAGAAAATTAAAGGAATCAAGTTGGAAAAATAGAGTTAGAAAACATTGAGTTTAAAATACCATTTACAAAGTTAAAAAGGGTCAATTAGAAAACATGGGGTCTCTAAAAGAATTTAGTGAAAATAGAGGGATTATTTAACAATTAACCAATAAATAAGCCCTAATTTTCCCTTCCCCTTATTTTTGAAATGTCAGGCACAAAACAGCCCCTCCCCTTGCAATTTCTTGGCTGATTTCCCCCTCCCCTTCACAAATCTCCCTCCTCTGAGCAGCCCATCGCCGTTGAAGCTTCGATTTTCCTCCCTCCTTGTCTAACGACACACGAAATAGATAGAGGTAAGTGGGTTTTGAGATTTTAACCTCATTATTTGCTCTTTCCATGAAGTTTTTCCTTATAACAAGTGGGTTTTCTAGTGTTGGGATTAATTTCTAACATTATTGAGGATGAGTATGTTATTTTGTTGATGGATTTCTAATTATAGGGCTGGATTCTTGTTTTAAAGCTTAAAATTGAGTTATTCGACTTTGGCCAAGGGTTAAAATGACTCATTAATTTTTAGTTCTTGTTCAAATTTGTTCTTGTCCCTGGGTAGTTTGAAATTGGAATTTATGGAGCTGTCTACATCTAAGTTTGGGTTTGATTATATATTTTCATATGATTTTATAATAATTTTTCCTATGTGGGAACTTGTTTACCAGGGTTGGGGTGTTAAGAACTAGTTGGATTTTTCCACCCTTAAGTGTAGTGAAGTGAACTTTTGAGGTTCTAACCTTGAAATGCCTTATTTTCCTACTTGAGTGTTGTTGAGAGGTTGGATTAGGTTGGAAACTTCAAAGTCAAAGTTAAAAACATTTTGTTTTTAGTTAAAAGTTTCAAACTTCTAAAAGGAGCTCTTGTAGGTAAGAAGTAGCACTCGAGGAAACATTTTTGTTTTTGTCTTTTTTCCTCTTATTTTATTATTGTAATTAGTCACTTTTAATGGTGGCGACCGAAGCTTTTTGTAGGAAAATAATGAATGAAGATGGCTATGGAAATTTTTCCCGTGAATGACAGAGAAGATTAGAATTGAATGAAAAATTTGAAAAGTTTTGTTCCTAATCCTACTCAGGGTCATTTTTCCATTTTTTACTTAATTATTGTTTATCCTTTTGGGGGTGTGCCCTAATTTTATTAGTTTTTTTTTCTTGTTAATGTGTCTGTGATGATCTTCAAGTATAAACTAATTAGACTGATTTTGATGAGTGTTTTCTATTCTTAGACCAATTTCTAATTTGATTTCTCTAGTTGTGAACTGAATCAAACTTTCTCTCTATTTCCTTTTATCATAAATAACAAATAAAATTAGATTGATGTGGTTTATCATTTTTTAACCGCTTTAATAATAATTAGGTTTGTGCGGGTGGCTCAATCTTCTTGTCTTTAGCTGGTTTTTTAGTTGCAGAATTATCTTCGTACTGTTCTCTTGTTTGGTAGTGATGGAGTTTGATTTTCTCTCAAAAGATGACTTTTCCCTTTTTCCCATTTCAATTTTGCAAGTGGGTTTGAATTTTATTATTTAATGAAAACTCAAATCTTCCCAATTTGTATATGTGTTCGTTTTTTTGTAGAATTTGTTTTTAAGTCTTCTTTCTGTTGGGTGCTTTTGAGTTTAGTGATGGAAAGCACTTTCAAGGAGATTGGAGATGGCAATTTTGTATTGCACTTGGACCCTAATTCCACCATTGGCGGCAGCGTAGAGGATATCTATGGAGAAGACTCTACTATAGAAGAACAACTCATCACTCTGTGGACTTTCTCAACTGATAGGTAACTTTTAACTTTCTTGGATTTTTGTGTTTGGTTCATCTCTTGTTATGTTACTTAATCCTATCTTTTTGGTACTATTTGCTTTTATTTTTTTATCATGAATTACTAGTTGTAGAATTTCACTTCTTAAGCTTTTTTATCTTTTAATATTAATATTTCATTTTGGGTATGAATTAAATGTAGGCCATGCACTTTCGATATAAGCTGATTGGAAAACTTTTTTATGGACAAGTGTTAAGGCAAGGATAAACAATGTTCATGAAAGTTGTTGTGGCTAGTGATGGTGTGTTTTCTTATTTGTTGCTTTGTGCATAATAAGTCTTGTTTTTTCTAAAAAAAAATTGAAGTTGAAAGAGGGTAGGAATATTATTTTTTTTAGATAATGTTTGTTTAAGTTTAAGTTATGTGAGTTGTTTTTTTTTACTAACTCAAGTTATTGGTATTTTGTCTTTGAATTGATAGAGGTTGTTATTTTGGTTATTGGAATATACACAAGTTACTTTGGTTGGTGGAAATCTATTGAATATTTAATGTTTGAAGCGTATTTTTAGGAAGATCGGATCATTGATATAGAATATTATATATATATATATATAATTTTAAAAAATAGATGACATTTTATGACGCTTATAGAATGTCAAATTAAAACTTTACTTGATGCTTGTCCCTTGTCAAAAGTATAACTTTTCTTGACGATATGTCGAAAGTATAACATCACTTGACAATTGCAATGTGTCAATAGAATAACTATACTTGACACTTACCAAAATTCAAATAGCTTTTATACTTGACTCTCCTAACATGTCAAGTATGTATATAGTTGACGTTTATTCGACCGTCAATTAAAGATACATTACTTGACAACAGTATATGATAAGCGCCAAACGTTGCTTGAATTTTACAAAGCTAGAGGTCCTTCTAGGATCCTTGTAAAAACTCACAATGATAGCTAACTTAGATCACACTCAAAATCTAAAATGGTCACTCTTACATCCTAAGACAACTCACTCCAGAATTAGTTTGATCAAGACTAATCCAATGAATTGATTTAACTTCAAACCTAAAGCAAGATTTGAAAGAAATGAAACACCAAATGGGGTTCAAGAAAACACAAGTTTCTAATTCATAAATCTGTCCAAAATGATGTATTACAAGCCATTTTAAAGGCCTAAAATTCGTGCATGCCTTGAAATACAAAAGGAATCAAAAAGCTATTAAATGCATTTTGTATAAAATAAGGCCTAGGAAACCAAAACTCAATTGCATGACTTAAATGCTACACAAAAAGGGTAGATAAGCTTTAAATAGACCCAACTAACTCTTCTAGAAGGTCCCTTGCAATTATAAGCATGGTTGGCAAGCTTTGAAATAAAAAAAGTCCCAAAATATGAAATTCTAGAAATTTCATCATTTAAAATTCTGCATTGTAATTTCTATGACTCTAGGAATCTTCTTCTTCTTGCTTCTTGCAACAGCCCCGAAATGAGAATACAATAACTTGATGGTTGGATTCGTATATCCTCCCTTTCTTTAAAAGTATTTGTCCTCAAATCAAAATCTTTATGTCCTTTTTTGAACACTTTATGTTTGCTGCCATTGATGAACTTGGAAGCAAATTTGGAGTATTTCATCATAATAAACAAGATGCCATTGTGTTTTTGGTCATTCTTTACTTCAAAAGGAATCTTCGCTTAGAGATGTTGTATAAGTTCTTTTGCTTCCTGTAAGAACTCAAAAGGAACACTAGACAAACATGGTTTGAGCTCGCCCGTTAGATAGCAAGTTCATTTATATAAAAGTCTACAAATATTTTTCTTTGAAAACAAAATAGATTTAACTAGATTGGCTCTTTCACACAAGCTCACAATATTGGCTTTTCTCTCATTTTTTTTGTATAGGTCATAAACTAATCTCATGCTTATCTCTCACACTCACTTTCTCACAAGATTATTTTTCCATAATTTCATTTGCTTTTGTCGTGGCCTTTTGTGCCTTTTCCCCCAACTCACACACATCAATATGTACATCATTAAGAGTAGGTTTGACAATAGTAGAAGGGATACAAGAAAATAAATCCTTACAATCGAGTTCCCTACTAACCTCATTAGCATGTATTGCAACTAAACCATAAAACATTTCATTTTCAACTTTTCCACTTTTTACTTCAACCATAGGCTGAACTTCATCACATGAATTATCATTTTCCAAAGACAATTGAGTATTTGTAATTGGTTTTGGATGAGTGTACCTTGAAGACATCCTTTTGCGATGTGCTCTTCTTTCTTCCATATCTTCTCTCATCATTTCCAATATATCTTTAAGAGCTTCAAGAACTGTAACGGCCCAGGTTTTCATCCCGGCCTTCCAGGTTTGCCCTAGGGGTATTTTGGTAATTTGGTCGGGCCGTCAGGGCCGTTTCTGTGTCTCAGCTGTTGTTTAGTCTTGGAGGGTTGTTTTCAGATTGTGGTTGCATTTTGGTTGAGTTCGGGTGTTGGGAGGTTCAAAAATAAAATTAAAGTTGGGTTTGGATAAAAAGTTGCAGCAGCCGGGGTTTGAGCCAGGGTGGCCTTGTGTACTAGAGGAGAGCCTTGCCAAGTGAGCCACTTGGTGTTTTTGTGTCTCACCTTGCAAGCTTTTGTGTTACCTTAAAATCCATGGCTTAGGAGAGTTGGTTCAAAATAGGTCTTTCATCCCTTTTTTCCCAAAAACCTAACTCTCTTTTCTCTCCTTCTTCACCACATCCCCCATGCCAGCCGACTCACCCCCCATCGCCCAAGTAGTAGCCCCAGCAGCCCCATCGCCCAAGCAACATGCCCGTCGCAGCCAGCATGCCCGTCGCCCACCCACCCACCCTCGATCGCCCGACCCATCGCGCCAGCCAGGCCGTAGCAGAGCGCGGCATCGCTGAGCGGCCCTACGAGACGCCCATCGCGTCGCTGACGCCGCCTGATTGCCCGATTGCGGCGCCACGGCTGTCGTCACAGCCCAGATCGCGTCGCCGTCCGCTCCACGGCCGGCGCGCGCCGCGCCGCCTCGCTTGCTGCCGCGTCGCTCGCCGGAACGTCACCGCGCCCAGCGCGCCGTGCCCGTGTAGTGTCCTCCGAACGTCATACAGAGCGCCGCGCCCGTCTTTATGCTGTGTCGCTCCACCCGTCCGCGTGCAACCAGCGCCCGTGCCAGCACGCCCAGCAGCGCAGCCTAGCGCCTCAGCGCCCTTGTCTGCACGCGCGCGCAGCCTCTGCCACCCAGTAGCGCCCAGCGCCGTGTAGCCCGTCTGTCCGCGCGCCAGCCCGTGCTGTGTGAGTGCTCCCAAGCCGAGTCCTGTTTGATTTATTATTTTAGGCCCATTGATTGTAATGTGTTGTTGTTTGCTAGGTACCCGATAGCTAGCTCGGGGTTCGTTTGCAGCATAGGGTCTTAGTGTGTCATTGCCTTCCGACCAAGGTAAGGATTTCTTATCTGAGTTGTGTGGGCCCTGCGATGTAATATGTGATTGTTGTTTGTATGCTTGCTTATGTTTATCAGCATGTTTAGTAATAGGTGCTCTGTTCTGAATTCCCGACTGGCAAGATTTCTTGTGTTGTTTCTCATGTTAGTCCATGCTAGGTTGTTTCGTTCTGGCATGCTCGTTATCTGTTCTTGCTTCGTAGTATCATGCTAGGTTCGTTGTTCTGTTGAGCACGTATTGGATTATTTGCTGTATCTGTTTATAGATTAGAGATATGACAGGTAGCATCATCCGGGCGAGGGTGCATAACGTTACTTGCATCCGTGGCAGGGACGTACTAGGCAGTACTTCGTCCCTGATCCGTCGTTAGGGTTTAGCTAACCGTAATGGCAGCTCTTTGCAATCTTGGGTGAGGGTGGCAGACTGTTAAATGCCCCAACGGTCGGGATGATGACTAGGCATTTCCTTGTCCCCGACAGTCGGCACGTCCTCAGCGTGTTCGGCAGTAGCCCTTGATTGCTACCTGATAGGGCAAGGACCGTTTCCTGGTGTAAGTCTATCATGACTGGTTCCTTAGCCTTAGGTGCGGTGGTACAGGCTAACAAAGTTCACATGTCCAGGTCTCACACCCCTATGTCAGTGACACCGATCCAGAGATTAGTTAGGCATGAGTACTGGACCAGGGCAGCTTGCTACTAGACCCGGCACCCCCTGGTTTGCAGCAGCATGCGGGATCTTGAGTTCAGTGCACCTTTCGTATCTACAGTAGACAGACTGAGGCCGAGACTAGTTTCTCGTGTAGGATCGTATCGCGTGGTAGATTTTCCAGAGTAAGACCCTGAGATGGCATCCGAGGTTTATGTGTGGATTTAAGCTATGTGCTCTCTTCTGTGTTTATATTCATAGCTTGCATACCTTTCTGCTAGATGACCATGTATATCGTATTGTACCCCGGTTGGGGATTCTTACTGAGTAATTCGTTACTCACCCTTATTTTGTGGTTTTCCACAGGTAACCATGGAAACTCATTGTTTCAAACTCTACGTCTTTTATTTATGTTTTTATGTTTAAATGTCCTCTGAATGCTTGTAGTTGGTCACGGAGCCCCTAGGTTGTTTTCTGGTTGTTCTTCCGGATTCTGACACTGATGTAAACCATTTTTGGATTTGAATGTTGAATTAAATCTCTGATCAGAGTACGTTTTAAATTGTATTTAGCTTGGAACAGGTACTTGGAAATAGGGACAGGTTCCAGGACGTTTTGTGTTGTTTTGAATGGATGTGTTTATCGTATTTTGTTTTAATCAGAATCTGGCATACAACCCTGCAAATTATTTTCTAAGTTTTAAAAGCATGCATTGAGGTAAAGGCCTAGTTTAGGACCCCATTCGGGTCGGGTCTTTACAGTTGGTATCAGAGCTCAGAGTCATAGATTCAGTAGACTGACCTTTTGTTGTAGGTCATTTTCCATGATCATCAGCACTCCGACAGTCATCAGGTATGTAACGGCCAAGGTTTTCATCCCGGTCTTCCAGGTATGCCCTAGGGGTATTTTGGTAATTTGGTCGGGCCGTCAAAGCTGTAAGAACCCGACCCAAAATACGGTCCTAAACCTAGGTTCTCACTCAGCATGCAAGTTAAATACTCCATCAAGCGGCTTAGTGCTCATATTTAAAACCTTTCAAAACATTTAAAAGCGGGGAACACTTAAAGCATAAACAACAACCTTCATTTAAGCAAAACCAACAAAGTAAAACAAGTCTGGCTAGTGTTTATAAAAACATATAATACAATTTAAACAACTTTTAAAAACGTCCCCCTAGGACTCCTGTCCGTCTACATGCTGAACAAATTATGCAAACAATAAAAGACAGAGTGTCGGCAGCTCGCATGATCAATCAGCTCCTCCGCTAGCCGTCCGTCTTTGTCCCAAGTTACCTGGTGGAAAACCACAGAAATAAGGGTGAGTATAAACATACTCAGTAAGAATCCCCAATCGGGGTACAATACGATACATCAATCATCTAGCACCCTAGTGTACATGCAAACAGTTACCAACACAGATCATAGCTCAACGAGCTTACAAGGCAGAATCTGGAATCCTCGGAAGTCTCCTACTTCCGGCCTAATGATCGGCTCTCATAACCAATCTCGGGACATCTCCGAGGGTCTTTCTCCCTCGGCCAATTGATCAGCTCAAAAACCGATCCCAAGATGTCCGACACGCTCGAGGGTCTTTCTCCTCGACCATCCGATCACTCAAAGCCAATCCCAATGGGTGTCCTCAAGGGCCTCTTACCCTCGCTAATAAATCTGGGACTATCGGAGAGTACCCGAAGTCCGGCTCTAAAGCGGAAGGAACGGTGTACTCACGAACATTAGCCCGGGGGAGCTCTCCGAACCGGTGACTAACGCGTGCTTGTGCGCGCACACCGCATGCTTTCTTTGACAGGCGTAAATGTGGGGGCCTAAGTACAAACTACGTGGGCCGGTGCGCATGCCTAAAGACTCGGAGCGGTGTCACCGAACACGATGGTGAGAGGCCCTCGGCACTCATCTGTGCAGCCTGTACCACCGACCTGAAGCTAAGAACCGGCCAAGGCAGGCTTGCACCATTGGCAGGGTTCCGCTCTAGCAGGCTACAAACTAGGCTCATGCCAATGAGGTAGCTAATCCTCATTGGCTGTCGGGGGGAAGCAATGTACGTTATGCTTCACTCTACTCCCGACCGGTGGGGACAAAGTACGTTATGTCCGCTCTCATCCTCTAGATGATGACAAACCCTACTTTACTAGCTAAGAGTACAGAGTAACTGATTCCTGGCTAAACATACATATAATCATCAATCATACATAACCTAGCATGATACTACGAACTTAAAGCAGGAATCTCGAGCATGCTGGAAGAATAATCCTAGCATGGCACTAACATGTACAAACAAGCAAACATGCTAGCAAGAATGCAATCACAAGCTATCCTATCCACTAATCATGTTCATAAAAGTAAACATGCATATAAGGCACAATCAAGAAAGCATCGCAGGGTCCACACAACCACGGTAAGAAATCCTTACTGGAAGCAAGCAGAAATAACTTTCACAATCAAATAACGACCCTCGAGCTTTAAAGCGAACCCGAGCAACCTAGGCATACAATAAAAACATCCTAAATAGATAAACAGCAGCCAGCAACCTAATGCCCAAAGGAGAAAAGACTCGAGAAAATACCGACCGAGAATACCCAAGGTTTCGCCCAACCCGCACTGCACGGCAAGGCGGTGGTCGTGCAAAGAGAGCGAGCAAGGCGCTGGCGCGCTGGCGCTGGGCGCTAGGGCGCTGGGGGCAGCGACGCTACTGAACGGACGCGGGCGCTACGGGCGAAGCGGCGGCGGGGCGAGGCACTGGTCTGCGAGGATGGCGCGCGGGCGAGCGGCACGGGCGGCGCTTGGCGAAGCGTGCTGATGGCAACGAGCGGCGCGGTGCAGGGCGGCCTGGTGCGAGGCGGCGCGGCGCGTCTGGGCGGCCTGGTGTGGGGCGGTCGGCGCGCGATCGGGCGAGTGGTCATTGAAATCTGTGCGCTGCGGTGCTTTGCGGCGGCCAATGGGCATGTCTTTGTGTGCGGTGCTGGTGCGGCTAGGGTTGGGTTTTCTTGGGGAGGTCGGCAAGGAGAGAGAGAGAGAGAGAGAGAGAGAGAGAGATTGCAAAACAAGGGGAAAGGGATTTTCCTTGATTTCTTTCCTTTTCCTAATTTAAATGAGTCTAAAATCCCTTCCCAAAGTTTCCTCTTTCAAAACCAGGCCCAAGCAAACTTTTCTTTTTAATAAAACTCTTTTTCCTACAAACTCTCAAAACCATTTAGGGCAAGGGTTCAAATCCCAAAGGAAGCACTCAAAAACCCATTAATTTTGCCAATAACTAAAATACCTCCAAACTCCCAAACAACTTGCCCAAACCTCTTGGGTCTTGCAACCAACAACCACCAAACCTCGATGAAGGCAGGAAAGGCCCTGAAATCTTGAAAATCCTCAAAACCCTGACCGGGGGCAAAAAGACCAAAATACCCCTAAGGGTTAAAACAGCTCTAACGGCCCATCCGAACATCCGAATAATGACCCGAAATCACCTGTGTAACCGAAATAGAAAACTGGGCCGTTACAAGGGCCGTTATGTCTTTTTCAGTTGCTAAAATTATTGGATGGTCTTAAGTGGGATTTTGATGCTTTGTGGATGTTTTTGGGCATGGTGAGATGCAAAAGGGAAATTGAAGAGTAAAGGTGTGTTTGTTGGGATTTGAACCCGAGGTGCTAGGAAATCAGGTGGGTAGTGTGGCCAGTTGAGCCACCAGGTGATCTTGTTACTCTTTCCGCGGCATATCTTGGTTAGCCTTGACTCCTTTGGGTTTTGGTGCATTTGATTAAAAGAAAAGGAATTAGGTTTTTTGAGTTTCTTCTCCAAATCAGCCTTGGCCGCCCAACCCTTTTCCTCAAGCTCCATTGCCGTGATTTTCTTCCTCGTGCCAAGCTTCTGCCATCGAGCGTCGTCCCAGCCAAGCAGCAGGCCCGACCAGCGATAGCCAGGTCGGCGATGAGGTCGCCCAAAGAAGCAGCCCCTGCGCGCCGCACCACCGCTGCCATCGCACAGCAATTTCACCAGCCAGCCGAGTCGAAAGCCCAGCGCTCTCGCGCGCCCACGCCGCGCCTGCCGTCGCCGCGCCAGATTGCCCGCGCGCCCGTCGCCGTCCCAGCGCGTCCGCGTCTCCAGCGCCCGCGCGTCATCACCACCGTCCCAGCGCGCGCGCGTGCGTGCGCTTGCCGCCCCGCATCCAGCTTTGTTCTGCGCCATGCGCTGAGCTGAGCCAGCCGTCCGCCATACAAGCGCATGCGCGCAGCCCATGCCTCCCAGCAGCAGCCAAGCCCCTGCCGCCTGTCCGTCCGAGCGTCAGCCGTGCCACGTGAGTTGCTCCCGAGCCGAGCCCTGTTTGTTTTATTATATTTAGGCCTATGGATTGTGATTACTGTTGTGTTTGTTAGGTTCTCGTTAGCTAGCTCGGGTTGGATCGTAGCTTAGGATTTTGTGTGTAGTTGCCTCCAGACCAAGGTAAGGATTTCTTACCGGAGTTGTGTGGGCCCTACGATATATTATGCGATTACTGTTTGTATGCTTGTTTTTGTTTATCAGCATGTTTAGTGATAGGTGCTCTGTTATGAATTCCCGACTGGCATGATTTCTTAAGTTGTTTCTCATGTTAGTCCATGCTAGGTTGTTCCGTTCTGGCATGCTCGTTATCTGTTCTTGCTTCGTTTTATCATGCTAGGTTCGTTGTATCTGTTGAGCACATATTGGATTGTTTGTTGTATCTATTTATAGGTTTGAGATATGGTAGGTAGCATCATCCGAGCTAGGATGCATAACGTAACTTGCATCCACGACAGGGACGTGCGAGGCAGTACTCCGTCCCTGGTCCACCGTTAGAATTTAGCTAACCCTAACGGCAGGCCCTGCAATCGTGGGTGAGGGTGGCAGACTGTTAAATGCCCCAACGGTCGGGATGATGACTTGGCATTGCCTTGTCCCCGGCAGTCGGCACGTCCTCAGCGTGTTCGGCCGTAGCTCTTGATTGCCACCTGTTAGGGCAAGGACCGCTTCCTGGTGTAAGCCTACCACGACCGGTTCCTTAGCCTCAAAGCGGTGGTTCAGCCGACATAGTTCACGTGTTCGGGTCTCACACCCTATATGTCGATGACACCGATCCGAGATTTAGTTAGGCATGGTGGTCGGACACAGGCGACTTGCAACTAGACCGGGCACCCCCATGGTTTGCAGTAGCATGCAGTGCGCCCATACGCTCATTACAGCGCCGACCGAAGAGCTCCTTGGGATCTTGAGCTAGTGCACCATTCGAATCGACAGTAGACAGGCTGAGGCCGAGACTTGTTTCTCGTATAGGATCGTATCATGAGGTGGTTTATTCCGGAGTAAGAGCCTGAGATGGCATCCAAAGTTTATTGTGGATTTAAGCTATGTGCTCACTTCTGTGTTTATATTCACAACTTGCATACGTTTTTGCTAGATGACCATGTATATCGTATTGTATCCTGGTTGGGGATTCTTACTGAGTAATTCGTTACTCACCCTTATTTTGTGGTTTCCACTAGCAACCATGGTGCGAGACAGGATGGCTGGAGGAGGAGCTGTGATCATGGAAACCCGTTGTTTCGAACTTTGAGTCTTTTATTTATATTGTTATGTTTTAAATGTCCTCTGAATGCATGTAGTTGGGCACGGAGCCCTTAGGTTGTTTTCTGGTTGTTTTCCGGATTCTGACACAAATGTAAACCATTTTTGGATTTGAATGTTGAATTAAATCTCTGATCAGAGTACGTTTGGAAATGTATTTGACTTGGAACAGGTACTTGGAAACAGGGATAGGTTCCAGGACGTTTTGTTCTTGTTTTGAATGGATGTTTTATTGTATTTTGTTTTAATCAGAATCTGGCATACAACCTCGCATATTATTTTCTAAGTTTTAAAGCATGCATTGAGGTAAAGGCCTATTTTAGGACCCTATTCGGGTCGGGTCTTTACAGTTGGTATCAGAGCTCTGAGTCATAGATTCAGTAGACTGACCTTTTGTTGTAGGTCGTTTTTCCATGATCACCAGCACTCCGACAGTCATCAGGTACGCCTAAGTTTACAGTTTTAGAAAAGAGTTAAGAATTTACAATACTTTTCATCTAGTGTATGCCATGTTTAGTGTTAAGGAGCGGAGACGAGCAGGTTCTGACTCGTTGTTGGTTTGGGTCCAGAGCACCATCATGCCAACTTCCTGCAGTGTAAGAAGTATAATAGCAGCTAGTCAGGGTATCCAGATAGATTCAGATACCGCTGGGACATCGTTCCAGAGGGAGGTAGAGATTAGACTCCCGTAGGCCACTTGTGGTCCAGTTGTTGGTTTTCCCCTAGAGAGAGGGTGGAGGTGTTTGCCCTGGAGTACCACTCCAGTAGAGGAGTTAGCTATGGCTTTACTCATGATGATGCTTGTGGAGAAGATTCCAGTGTGGACTAGCCTGGGTAGTTCAAGTGTTGATCTTGAACCTTAGCAGATTGTTTGGTTGCCCAGAGAGTAGTTGCAGAGTTAGTAGCCTTCGTGGAGGATGTAGAGACATCTTTGTGCTCTTGTAATTTATTTTTGTTTTGCAGCCAATAAGTCGGAACCCTGTGGTTAAGGGTGTAGCGAGCAGTGTACCCATCGGACTTGATCCGTTGGTGGTTTCCCAGTTGTTTAGTAGAGTTGAGCTCTTCTTTTTGTGAGCCCTAGAGTAGGGCTAGCTGTTGCATGTTGAGAGAGCCGGTCGGAGTTTTGTTGAGCATCATGTGGAGATGCAAGAGTAGGCCGTGAGACTTCAGTTAGATGAGATGCCATAGGCAGGGTTGTTTGAGTTTTGAGCCCTTGTATGCCTAGCCATAGTTTTTGTCACTTGAGGTTGTGACCTTGCTGGCCCCATTTGTAGTAAGATGTGGATTTGGTAGTAGTGGCACTTGAGGAGCATTGGTTGGTGTGCCGCTTTGGCACTAAGTCTAGTTCAAGCCTGAGTTTGGCATGGGTATTGCAGATGGTTCTATGACCCGTCTGGAGTTCAGCACACTCCTTTAGCCTTTAAATCCATTTGTGGCAGTTGCACCTATTTAGGTCGTGCAAGAGAGCTAGTTCAGTGGTAGTCGTAGGACTACAAGCGAAAGGATGTTCGAGAGGAGCCAGAGCCTCTTCCCAGAGTTACCGGGGGTTGAGTAACTCAGCAGGTTGACGGTTGGTAAGTGTTAGTGCGCATGAGTCTCACGCTAGTGTTAAGGCCAAGAGATCTTTGTGGTTGGTAGTGCGGTCAACTACCTTTGAGTTCCTAAATTTGAGGAGAGTTGAGCATCGTAGATGCGAGTTTGGTCCAGTAGAGGGGCCATGAGTTGGATGCTTATGAGATGAGTTGGATGCCTATGAGGCGAGTTGGGTGCTTATGAGATAAGTTGGATGCCTATGAGGCGAGTTGGGTGCCTATGAGATGAGTTGGATGCCTTATGAGAGGAGTTGGACGCCTTATGTGTAAGCACGCTTGATAGAGACTTGGTATAAAGTAAGTTCGGTTTGGCATCGTTATGTTGTAGCAGAGCAAGGTTGCCACTGCTTCGTGTATCGTGTGGAGATGAAACTTTTGGTGTTCCTTTGGTTGATTGTATCTCTGCCAGAAGTTAGTGTTGCCTTTGGAAAGCACATGTTAGTCTTGGATCTCTGAAGGAAGCTTGAGAGTTGTGCTCATAAGTGTGTTTTTGTGTAGTTCGTTCTGGTGGCGAGAGTTTCGGAACCATATAGGGTTTGCATTGGAGAACTGGTGCTCAGTTCTTGGAGGAGTTGGACTCCAGATGGATGTTGTAAGGCTTTAGTGGAGATTGTGAGGATACCGTGCTCGTAGTTGGGTTGTTGCTTAGGCAAGTTTGGTTAGGTTGGACCTAAGCTTGGTTGGTGGAACCTCTTGTGGTTCATGGTTGGGGTTCAGATGGTACTGAACAAATGGTGGTTGTAGCGAAGCCACGTAGTTCCTGACCGTAGTTGCTAAGAGTGTTGCTCAAAATCCCTACCCTGGGTAAAAGCTACGATGTGGCTGATGCTTTGAGTAGGAGGATGACACATTCTGAAGCATTTCTGGTCTTTTGGTTTCGAGGTTCGGAGCAGGCCAGCATTGTTGTAATGCTGGAAAAAGAGTTGTTTGTTCAGGCAGTTGACTGTTAGACCGTTTGACGACAGTGTGTGTCGAGGGTAGCCGAAGAACCCTAGTTGTGGAGAGCCTCACTAGAGCTCAGTCAGACCCAGGTAGTGAGTTTCAGTTGGCAAGCCAGAGTCGAGTAGGTTGTAGACCTCGGGTGAGTTGCTGGCAGTTTTGGTAGGCTAGCAAGCCAGAGTTTGTTTGGAGTAGAGTCCGGATTGGTTCTGGTGTGGTGGCAAGTTGGTGCTTGGTGTTGACCAAGGTATGGTTTTTGAGTTGCTAGAAGTTAGTTTTGCACGTGGGGCGAGTGGTTCGTCCTTGTCGGTTGTTTCCTGTTTCCAGGATGTAGATAGTTGCCCTCCTTTGGTGTGGAGGTGAGTCTTGGCTAGTTTGTGGTTGGCGGTTCAGTCTGTGGTGGAACCCCCCTATTATTGCCCCCATGAGATTTAGATGTTGTTGCTTTAGCGGAGCAAGACAACGAGCGTGTGTGGAGCTCTCTGTCCTTTGGTTGTCCGCTTGTAAGGAACTATTTCTCCTTTGGAGTTGTCAGGTTATTCCTTGGTCTTGGAGTTAGTGGTAGTGGTGCTAGTAGGAGGGAAAGTTTGTTGGCTGCTTGGAAGCAGTTGTTTGTCTAGTTAAGCGGTCTCTTGAGTGGTGTGCTGGAAGTTGCAGTAGGGGTTGTTCTGCCTCCTATGAGTGTTTGGCCTAGTCGGTTAAGGTTCTTTGTGTGTTTGGCCTAGGAGCTGTTGCACCTTTGTAGTTGAGGAACCCCCATTTGTATCAGTTGTGGATGAGGTTGCACCATTGTGGCTGGATTAGGGTCTTGACCTTTTGAGAGATCCTTGCTGGTTAGTGTAGCTTGTGCTCTGCCAGCCATTATTGGTATTCTGGTTCTTGGTAGCTGGTGTTAACCGGGTAGTGGCGTCCCGTTTGTGAAGTATTCGGTGGGAAGGTGCAATAAGCCTAGGCTAGAGGGTTAAGCCTGTATGTGTTATCGTTTGGACTTGTGAGATGTGTTTCATAATTGAGGCAAGCTTCGTTCTGTTGCTTGCATGGAGGTAAGATTAGTGGAGGGAGCCCTCTGGGGCCCTGTTGATAGCAGGTTGACTTTTCCAATCAGTGATCTAGGTCGAGTTGGAGTTGAGTAGATTGGCGTGGTTGTGCAGTGTGCGGTTGGTTAGGCTACCGAGTTCGTGGCACTCAAGTTGTTGGTTGTAGGATTCCGTGTGGAAGCCGGTAGCTGGTTGAGGTTGTTGAGTGAGTTCGGATGTTTGGCGGATTAGTTGTAGTAGCTAGAGCTCGTACCTCGTCCCGGTGGAGATGTCATTACTATGGAGTAGTGACATGGCGGTTTCAGGCTAGAGTTGTTGGCACCAAGGTGTGGCAACAAAGGTTTATTCTAGGCAGTGCGTTGATGAAATGTGGTTCTGGAGAGCGTTGTTAAGAGGCTTATAAGCCGAGTTCAGTCCCAGTAGTGTTTTCACCCTCTGACCGATGGTCTTTTGGGAGGAGTGAGCCAGATCCTTCAGAACTTCTTGCGAGTTGGTGTTTCCGTGGTTAGGCAGCGGGAGACCAGTGTTGGTTTTATGAGGTTGCCTTGGGTTGCAGTTCTCAGTGGTCAGTTCTTGTGGTTCCGTTGAGGCGTTGTATGGTAAGTGTGGCAGGATCCTAGTGTTCTAGGAAGAGGTTGGTGGCCGTCAGTTTTTTTTTTGGGTCCTGAGTTGCTGCAGTTGACTAGAGGTGATGTGCAGGAGTTTAGGGCTCGTATGTTGACAGCGCAGAGTAGGCAGAAAAGAGTTACGCCGATGTTTGGCGTCGTGATTTGGAGTTTGATGTTGGACAGTTCATGTTTTAAGGTTGCACCGATGCTAGGTGTGTTGAGGTTTGGTAAGCAAGGGAGGTTGAGTCCCCGATTGTTGGTCCATTTGAGATTCTCGAGAGGATTGGCAAAGTTGCTTATCGGTTAGCTTTTCCTCGTCATTGTCAGCTGTGCACAGTGTTTTTATGTATCGATGTTGAGGCAGTATGTGCCGGACCCATTGCTCATTGTGGACTTTGAGCCTTTGCAGCTGATTGAGGATTTGAGCTTCGAGGGGAAGTCTGTGAGTATTCTGGTCTTTGAGGCGAAGACGTTGCGTAATCGTGAGATCCGTTTGGTAAAAGTTCAGTGGAGGAGTCAGAGTTCAGGGGAAGCCATTTTGGGAGCGGGAAGACGAGATGAGTTTGCATTATCCTGAGTTGTTTCAGTCTTAAGGACTTTCGAGGACGAAAGTCATAAAAGGAGGGAATATTGTAACGGCCCAGGTTTTCATCCCGATCTTCCAGGTATGCCCTAGGGGTATTTTGGTAATTTGGAAGGGTCGTTATGTATTTTTCAGTTGCTAAAATTATTGGATGGTCTTAAGTTGGATTTTGATGCTTTGTGGATGCGTTTGGGCATGGTGAGATGCAAAAGGGAAATTGAGGAGTAAAGGTGTGTTTGTTGGGATTCGAACCCGAGGTGCTAGGAAGTCAGGTGGGTGGTGTGGCAGTTGAGCCACTAGGTGATCTTGTTACTCTTTCCGCGGCATATCATGGTTAGCCTTGAGTTCTTTGGGTTTTGGTGCATTTGATTAAAAGAAAAGGAATTAGGTTTTTTGAGTTTCTTCTCCACATCAGACTTGGCCGCCCAACCCTTTTCCTCAAGCTCCATTGCCGTGATTTTCTCCCTCGTGCAAAGCTTCAGCCATCGAGGGTCGTCCCGACCGAGCAGCAGCCCAGCCAAGCAGCAGGTCGCCCAGCAGCAGCCCCTGTGTCGCACCAGCCCTGCCATCGCGCCAGCAGCCCCAGCCAGCAGCAGAGCCGAGCAGCTCAGGCGCTGTCGCAGCTTGTCGCACGCCCACCGTCACAGCCATCGCACGCCCAGATCGCCTGCGCGCCCGTCGCCGTCCTAGCGCGTCCGCGTCGCCAGCGCCCGCGCGCCTGTTGCCGTCCCAGCGCGCCCGTTCCGTGCCGCTCGCCCGCCCTCGTCCAGCTTGTCTGCACTGTGCACCTGCGCCAGCCAGCCCGTCCGCACGCGAGTGCGAAGCCCCTGCCGCCCATCAGTGCCCATCAGCACCCAACAGCAGCCACGCCCGTGCAGCCTGTCCGTCCGCGCGTCAGCCGTGCCGCGTGAGTTGCTCCCGAGCTGAACCCTATTTATTTTATTATATTTAGGCCTATGGATTGTGATTACTGTTGTGTTTGTTAGGTTCTCGTTAGCTAGCTCAGGTTGGATCGCAGCTTAGGATTTTGTGTGTAGTTGCCTCCCGACCAAGGAAAAGATTTCTTACCGGAGTTGTGTGGGCCCTGCGATATATTATGCGATTGTTGTTTGTATGCTTGTTTGTGTTTAACAACATGTTTAGTGATAGGTGCTCTATTATGAATTCACGACTGGCATGATTTCTTATGTTGTTTCTCATGTTAGTCCATGCTAGGTTGTTCCGTTCTGGCATGCTCGTTATCTGTTCTTGCTTCGTAGTATCATGCTAGGTTCGTTGTATCTGTTGAGCACGTATTGGATTGTTTGTTGTATCTGTTTATAGGTTTGAGATATGGTAGGTAGCATCATCCGGGCCAGGATGCATAACGTAACTTGCATCCACGACAGGGACGTGCGAGGCAGTACTCCGTCCCTGGTCCACCGTTAGAATTTAGCTAACCCTAACGGCAGGCCCTGCAATCGTGGGTGAGGGTGGCAGACTGTTAAATGCCCCAACGGTCGGGATGATGACTTGGCATTACCTTGTCTCCGACAGTCGGCACGTCCTCAGCGTGTTCGGTCGTAGCCCTTGATTGCCACCTGTTAGGGCAAGGACCGCTTCCTGGTGTAAGCCTACCACGACCGGTTTCTTAGCCTCAGGTGCGGTGGTTCAGGCTAACATACTTCACGTGTCCGAGTCTCTCACACCCTTTGTCGGTGACACCGATCCGGAGATTTAGTTAGGCATGGTGACTGGACCTGGGCAGCTTGCCACTAGACCCGGCACCCCCCATGGTTTGCATTAGCATGCAGTGCCAGCATACGCTCATTACAGCGCCGATCGGAGAGCTCCTCGGGATCTTGAGCTAGTACACCATTCGTATCGACAGTAGACAGGTTGAGGCCGAGACTTGTTTCTCATATAGGATCGTATCATGAGGTGGTTTATTCCGGAGTAAGACCCTGAGATGGCATCCGAAGTTTATTGTGGATTTAAGCTATGTGCTCTCTTCTGTGTTTATATTCATAGGTTGCATACCTTTCTGCTAGATGACCATGTATATCGTATTGTACCCCGGTTGGGGATTCTTACTGAGTGATTCGTTACTCACCCTTATTTTGTGGTTTTCCACAAGTAACCATGGTGCGAGACAGGATGGCTGGAGGAGGAGCTGTGATCATGGAAACTCGTTGTTTCGAACTCTGAGTCTTTTATTTATATTGTTATGTTTTAAATGTTCTCTGAATGCATGTAGTTGGGCACGGAGCCCTTAGGTTGTTTTCTGGTTGTTTTTCGGATTCTGACACAGATGTAAACCATTTTTGGATTTGAATGTTGAATTAAATCTCTGATCAGAGTACGTTTGGAAATGTATTTGACTTGGAATAGGTACTTGGAAATAGGGACAGGTTCCAAGACGTTTTATTCTTGTTTTGAATGGATGTTTTATTGTATTTTGTTTTAATCAGAATCTGGCATACAACCTCGCATATTATTTTCTAAGTTTTAAAGCATGCATTGAGGTAAAGGCCTATTTTAGGACCCTATTCGGGTCGGGTCTTTACAAGGTACGCCTAAGTTTACTGTATTTAGTAAAGGGTTAAGAATTTACAATACTTTTCATCTAGTGTATGCCTTGTTTAGTGTTGTGGAGCGGAGACGAGCAGGTTCTGTCTCGTTGTTGGTTTGGGTCTAGAGCACCATCATGCCAACTACCCGTAGTGTAAGAAGTATGATAGCAGCTTGTCAGGGTATCTAGATAGATTCAGATACCGCTGGGACATCGTCCCAGGGGGAGGCAGAGATTAGACTCCCGTAGGCCACTTGTGGCCCAGTTGTTAGTTTTCCCCCAGGGAGAGGGTGGAGGTGATTTGCCTTGGATTACCACTCCAGGAGAGGAGTTAGCTTTGGCTTTGCTCATGTTAATGCTAGTGGAGCAGGTCCCAGTGTGGACTAGCCTGGGTAGTTCAGGTGTTTATCCTGAACCTTAGTAGATTGTTTGGTTGCCCAGAGAGTGGCTGCAGAGTTAGTAGCCTTCGAGGAGGATGTAGAGACATCCTTGCTCCCTTGCAAAATTGTTGTTGTTTTGTAGCTAGTAAGTCGGAACCCTGCGGTCAAGGGTGCAGTGGGCAGTGTACCCATCAGACTTGATCCGTTGGTGGTTTCCTCAGTTGTCTGGTAGAGTTGAGCACTCTTCTTATGGTGAGCTCCTAGAGTAGAGCTAGCTGCTGCATGTTGAGAGAGCCGGTGAGAGTTTTGTTAAGCATTTAGTGGAGATGCAGGAGTAGGTCGTGAGACTTCGGTTAAATGAAATGCCATAGTCAGCGTTGTTTGAGTTTTGAGCTCTTGTATGCCTAGCCAGAGTTTTTGTCACTTGAGGTTGTGACCTTGCTGGACCTATTTGTAGTAAGTTGTAGAATTTGGTGGTAGTGGCACTTGAGGTGCGTTGGTTGGGGTGTCGTTTGGGCACTAAGTATGGTTCAGGCCTGAGTTTGGCACGAGTAGAACAGATGGTTCTATAACTCGTCCGGAGTTCAGCACACTCCTTTAGCCTTTGGATCCGTTTATGGCAGTTGCACCTGTTAGGGTCGCGCAAGAGGGCTAGTTCAGTGGTAGTCGAAGGACTACAAGCGAAAGGACGTTCGAGAGGAGTCGGAGCCTCTTCCCAGTGTTACCGGGGTAAGAGTACGTCAGCAGGTTGAAGGTTGATAAGTGTTAGTGCGTGTGAGTCTCACGCTAGTGCTAAGGCCAAGAGATTTATGTGGTTGGTAGTGCGGTCAACTACCTTCGAGTGCCTAAATCTGAGGAGAGTTGAGCATCGTAGATGCGAGTTTGGTCCAGCAGAGGGGCCATGAGTTGGATGCCTATGAGATGAGTTGGATGCCTATGAGATGAGTTGGGTGCCCTATGAGATGAGTTGGATGCCTTATGAGATGAGTTGGTTGCCGTATGTGTAAAACACACTTGGTAGAGACTTGGTATAAGGTAAGTTCGGTTTGTAGTTGTTTGGGCTTTCGAGTTCGTAGCACTCAAGTTGTTGGATTGTAGGTTTCCGTGTGGGAGCTGTCAGTTAGTTGAGGTTGTGGTGTGAGTTCGGATTTTTGGCGGATTAGTTCAGTAGCTAGAGCTCGCACCTCTTCCCGGGTGGAGATGTCATTACTATGGAGTAGTGACATGGCAGTTTCAGGCTATAGTTGTTGGTACCAGGGTGTGGCAACAAAGGTTTATTCTAGGCAGTGTGTTGAAGACCCGTGGTTCTGGAGAGCGTTCTTCAGAGGCTTATGAGCCGAGTGCAGTTCCAGCAGTGTTTTCACCCTCTGACCGATGGACTTTTGGGAGGAGTGAACCAGACCCTTTGGAACTTGTTGCGAGTTGGTGTTTCTGTGGTTAGGCAACGGGAGACCAGTGTTGGTTTTATGAGGTTGCTTTGGGTAGCAGTTCCCAGCTGTTAGTTCATATGGTTCCGTGGAGGCGTTGTAGGGTAAATGTTGCAAGTTTCTAGTGTTCTAGGAAAAGGTTGGTGGCCGACAGTTTTTGGGTCCTGAGTTGCTACAGTTGACCAGCAGTGCAGTGCAGAAGATTAGAGCTCGTTTGTTGTCAACTCAGAGCAGGAAGAAGAGTTACGCCGATGTTCGGCGTCGAGATTTGGAGTTTGAGGTTGGACAGTACGTGCTTTTAAGGTTGCACCGATGCGAGGTGTGTTGAGGTTTGGTAAGCGAGGGAAGTTGATTCCCCGTTTGTTGGTCCGTTTGAGATTCTCAAGAGGATTGACAGAGTTGCATATCGGTTACCTTTTCCTCCGTCATTGTTAGCAGTGCACAGTGTTTTTCAGGTATCGATGTTGAGGCAGTATGTGCCGGACCCGTCGCTCATTGTGGACTTTGAGCCTTGGCAGTTGAATGAGGATTTGAGCTTCGAGGGGAAGCCTGTGAGTATTCTGGTCTTTGAGACGACGGCATTGCGTAATCGTGAGATCCGTTTGGTAAAAGTTCAGTGGAGGAGTCAGAGTTCAGAGGAAGCCGCTCGAGAGCGGGGAGGACGAGATGAGATTGCATTATCCTGAGCCGTTTCAGTCTTAAGGACTTTCGAGGACGAAAGTCATAAAAAGGAGGGAATATTGTAACGGCCCAGGTTTTCATCCCGGTCTTCCAGGTTTGCCCTAGGGGTATTTTGGTAATTTGGTCGGGCCGTTAGGGCCGTTTCTGTGTCTCAGCTGTTGTTTAGTCTTGGAGGGTTATTTTCAGATTGTGGTTGCATTTTAGTTGAGTTCGGGTGTTGGGAGGTTCAAAAATAAAATTAAAGTTGGGTTTGGATAAAAAATTGCAGCAACTAGGGTTTGAGCCAGGGTGGCTTTGTGTGCTAGAGGAGAGCCTTGCCAAGTGAGCCACTTGGTGTTTTTGTGACTCACCTTGCAAGCTTTTGTGTTACCTTAAAATCCATGGCTTAGGAGAGTTGGTTCAAAATAGGTCTTTCATCCCTTTTTTCCCAAAAAATTAACTCTTTTTTCTCTCTTTCTTCACCGCATCCCCCATGCCAACCGACTCACCCCCCATCGCCCAAGCAGCAGCGCCAGCAGCCCCATCGCCCAAGCAGCATGCTCGTCGCAGCCAGCATGCCCGTCACCCAGCCCATCGCGCTAGTAGCCCCAGCCAGCAGCATCGCCGAGCAGCCCCTGCAGACGCCCATCGCGTCACCTGCTTCGCGCCCAGATGCCCATCGTGTCACCTGCATCGCCAGCAGCCCCAACCGCAGCGCCCCGGCCTGTCGTCACAGCCCAGATCGCCTCGTCGTCCGCTCACAGCCCGCGCGCAGCGCCAGCTCGCCCGTCGCCCGTGCCACGTCGCTCCGAACGTCCGCGCGCAGCCAGCGCGCATGCGCGTCGCTCGCTCGCCCGTCTGCGTCACGGCCAAGCCGCCAGCGAAGACCAGGGCCCGTGCAAAATGCTGTCCGCGCCAGCCCGTGCCATGTGAGTGCTCTCGAGCCGAGTCCTGCTTGATTTATTATTTTAGGCCCATTAATTGTAATGTGTTGTTGTTTGCTAGGTACCCGATAGCTACCCGATAGCTAGCTCGGGGTTCGTTTGCAGCATAGGGCCTTAGTGTGTCATTGCCTTCCGACCAAGGTAAGGATTTCTTACCGGAGTTGTGTGGGCTCTGCGATGTAATATGTGATTGATGTTTGTATGCTTGCTTATATTTATCAGCGTGTTTAGTAATAGGTGCTCTGTTTTGAATTCCCGACTGGCATGATTTCTTAAGTTGTTTCTCATGTTAGTCCATGCTAGGTTGTTTTGTTCTGCCATGCTCGTTATCTGTTCTAACTTCGTAGTATAATGCTAGGTTCGTTGTTTCTGTTGAGCACGTATTGGATTGTTTGCTGTATCTGTTTATAGATTAGAGATATGATAGGTAGCATCATCCGGGCGAGGGTGCATAACGTAACTTGCATCCGTGGCAGGGACGTACGAGGCAGTACTCCGTCCCTGATCCGACGTTAGGGTTTAGCTAACCCTAATGGCAGCCCTTTGCAATCTTGGGTGAGGGTGGCAGACTGTTAAATGCCCCAACGGTCGGGATGATGACTAGGCATTGCCTTGTCCCCGGCAGTCGGCACGTCCTCAGCGTGTTCGGCAGTAGCCCTTGATTGCCACCTGATAGGGCAAGGATTGTTTCCTGGTGTAAGCCTACCACGACCGGTTCCTTAGCCTCAGGTGCGGTGGTACAGGCTAACATAGTTCACATGTCCGTCTCTCACACCCTATGTCGGTGACACCGATCCGAGATTAGTTAGGCATGAGTCTTGGACCAGGCGACTTGCCACTAGACCCGGCACCCCGGTTTGCGGCGGCAAGATGTGGTGCGCGCGCATACGCTCATTACAGCGCCGACCGGAGAGCTCCTCGGGATCTTGAGTTCAGTGCACCTTTCGTATCGACAGTAGACAGGCTGAGGCCGAGACTAGTTTCTCGTATAGGATCGTATCGCGTGGTATATTTTCCGGAGTAAGACCCTGAGATGGCATCCGAGGTTTATGTGTGGATTTAAGCTATGTGCTCTCTTCTGTGTTTATATTCATAGCTTGCATACCTTTCTGCTAGATGACCATTTATATCGTATTGTACCCCAGTTGGGGATTCTTACTGAGTAATTCATTACTCACCCTTATTTTGTGGTTTTCCACAAGTAACCATGGTGCGGGACAGGATGGCTGAAGGAGGAGCTGTGATCATGGAAACCCGTTGTTTCGAACTCTGCGTCTTTTATTTATGTTTTTATGTTTAAATGTCCTCTGAATGCATGTAGTTGGGCACGGAGCCCCTAGGTTGTTTTCTGGTTGTTCTTTCGGATTTTGACACTGATGTAAACCATTTATGGATTTGAATGTTGAATTAAATCTCTGATCAGAGTACGTTTTAAATTGTATTTAGCTTGGAACAGGTACTTGGAAACAGGGACAGGTTCCATGACGTTTTGTGTTGTTTTGAATGGATGTTTTATCGTATTTTGTTTTAATCAGCATCTGGCATACAACCCTGCATATTATTTTCTAAGTTTTAAAAGCATGCATTGAGGTAAAGGCCTAGTTTAGGACCCCATTCGGGTCGGGTCTTTACAAGAACGGTACTAAAAGCCTGTACATTTGTTGCATTTTCTTCATTATGTGACATGTTGAAAAGATTTTTTACCAATAGAGTCGGCCAAGGAATGTCGACCAAATGCTCTAATACCAAATGATAAGCGCCAAATGTTGCTTGAATTTTACAAAGCTAGAGGTCCTTCTAGGATCCTTGTAAAAACTCACAATGATAGTTAACTTAGATCACACTCAAAATCTAAAATGGTCACTCTTACATCCTAAGACAACTCACTCCAGAATTAGTTTGATCAAGACTAATCTAATGAATTGATTTAACTTCAAACCTAAAGAATGATTTGAAAGAAATGAAACACCAAATGGGGTTCAAGAAAACACAAGTTTCTAATTCATAAATCTGCCCAAAATAATGTATTACAAGCCATTTTAAAGGCCTAAAATTCGTGCATGCCTTGAAATACAAAAAGAATCAAAAAGCTATTAAATGCATTTTGTAGAAAATAAGGCCTAGGAAACCAGAACTCAATTGCATGACTTAAATGCTAGAAAAAAATTGTAGATAAGCTTTAAATAGACCCAACTAACTCTTCTAGAAGGTCCATTGCAATTATGAGCATGGTTGGCAAGCTTTGAAATAAAAAAAAAATCCCAAAATATGAAATTCTAGAAATTTCATCATTTAAAATTTTGCATTGTAATTTCTAAGACTCTAGGAATCTTCTTCTTCTTGCTTCTTGCATCAGCCCCGAAATGAGAATACAATAACTTGATGGTTGGATTCGTATCAGTATATTTGACGTTTAGAAAACCGTCAAGTAATGATTTATTTGATATTCAACAGGCGTCAAGTAATGTCTTTTTTGTAGTAGTTAGAATGATTAGAACGCATTTAATTCTAATCTTACGAACTAACATAAAATCATTTTTTATAAAGTTAATGTGTTCAAGTAGTTCAAACCTTGATTAAAGTATACTGCTGAATGAACACTTTCTTTTTTATTGCAACGATGTTGTGAGGAAACTCCATGTAAACTAAAACAAATGGAAATTTGACCCACAAATTTCAAATACTCAATGTAAATAGTGAGTTTAATAGTCTAAAAACAAAAAAGTTACGATTTTTTGTATATCAAAAGTTCAAAAATTAAAACTTTAGGGTTTAAAAAAATTGGCTTTAAATGATAAAAATGAAAACTTTGTGTTTTAAAATTATTAAAATTTAAAATTTTTGACACGGATAGCAAATGGTGCTGAAAATAGCAATAAAATGTTTGAACTACTTTCACATTGTAACATTAGAAAAAATGATTTTGTGTTAGTTCGAAATATTAATATTTAATGCCTTCGAGTAAGTGTGTTTTAGCCTCTTAGAATCAAATTTAAAAGGAAATATTGTCCTTTTTATTGCAATGGGGTTGTGACAAAACTCCATGTGGACTAAAAATACACGAACATTTGACCACAAAATTCAAGTACTCATCGAAAAAAGTGAGTTTAATAATCTAGAAACAAAAACTAACCATTTTTTAATTAAAGATAAAAAAAAAATTGAACTTTTGGGTTTTAAAAAATTTTTACTTTTAAAATTGAAAAAAAATACAACTTTTGTGTTTTTAAATTATCAAAATTTCAAATTTTAGACACGAATAAGAAATGGTGTAGAAGACAACGATAAATGTTTGAACTACCTGCCCAACTTTAACTTTATAAAAAATGATTTTATCTTAGTTCCAAAGATTAGAATTAAATGCATTGTAGTCAACATGTTTTGAGGTTTCGGGTTTAAGGTTACAATGAAATATTTTCTTTTTTATTGCAACAGTGTTGTGAGGAAACTCCATGTTGCCTAAAACCAATGAAAATTTGACCCACAAAATTCAAATACTCAATGAAAAAAGTGAGTTTAATAGTCTAAACATAAAAAAAGTTACGATTTTTTGTATATCAAAAGTTCAAAAATTAAAACTTTTGGGTTTACAAAAATTGGTTTTAAATGATAAAAATGCAAGCTTTCTGTTTTAAAATTATTCGAATTTCAAATTTTTATATGGATAACAATAACAAATCGTGCAGAAAACAGTGATAAGTGTTTGAACTACTTCTACATTATAACTTTATAAAAAATGATTTCGTGTAAATTCGAAAGATTAGAATTTCATGCGTTCGAGTAAGTGTGTTGTGAGAAAACTCTATGTAGACTAAAAATACACGAACATTTGACCCACAAAATTTAAGTACTCAGCGAAAAAAGTAAGTTTAATAGTCTAAAGACAAAAAGTTAGGATCTTTTTAATATCAAAGATTCCAAAATTTAAATTTTCTGGCTTTAAAAAAATTTAGTTTTAAAGTTGAAAAAAAAATAAAACTTTTGTGTTTTTAATTATCAAAATTTCAAATTTTGGACAGGAATAAGAAATGGTAAAGAAGAGAACCAAAAATGTTTATGCTACTTAAACCTATTAATTTTATAAAAAATAATTTTGTGTTAATGTGAAAGATTAGAACTTCATGCGTTATATTTAATGTGTTTCGAGGTATCAAGATTATAGCTAGAATGAAATATTTGGCCTACAAATTTCAAGTACTCAACGAAAAAAAGTGAGTTTAATAATTGTAACACCCTAGTCATTTTAAGTATATTTAATTTTTTCTATTAAAATTTATAAACTTGTAACCTTCCTATTGGAGGTGCTATTCTTTTTAGTAAAGTTGATTTGTTCACTCCATTAATTAGATTATTTGAAATTCAATCTTGTTGTGTTTTAATAGTTGCTTTTATTTTGATAATTTCTTTCCTTTAACATCTCCAATTAAGGAATTAGAAACTAGGTTTCATTGGTGTATTTTAAGGCATATTTTAAAAAGGGAAATAGTTGCTATTATAAATGGAATATGTTTCTTTTTTTTTTTTTCGTTACTCTCTCTGTCACCTAAACCCACAACTGTCAATCCCTCATCCCTTTACTCTTTTGTTTTACGCAAACCACCAGCCACATATCCTCTCAATCCTAGCCGTCCAAAACCTTCATCACAGCCGTTCCCTCGCGCCACGTGTCACGTGAGCAGCAACCCCTCCAGCCCCTTTCTTTTTTTCACATGCGAGTTGATCACAACTTCGATGTCGTTCTGATGAAGCTGCCGTCGTCATTTCTCAAGCGTTTGTCACCTGCGTGTGTTTGGGTTGTTTCCACCAAGCTTCGAGTAAGCTCTGCCCCTCTAACCTCCGTTTCACCATTTTTTATGGCAGTTTCTCTCTCTAAAATCCAACTTCTTCTTTCTCAATTTCACGGAGCTAGAGAGCTTTGTTTGCGATTCCGAGACAAGTATGTGCTCAGGACGTCGAGGGCTTCGAAACAAGGTAAGGTTCGTTGGTTTTCATGGAGTTTTTTGGTGACAAGTTTTTGAAACCCGTTTCTTCATTTGTAGTTTTGTGGAGCTAGGGAGCTCCGTTCGCAAAACCGAGACCAGTTCCTTGTTCAAGGCGACGAGACAAAGTGAATGAGGTATGACTCGTTCTTTTTTTTGGCGGTGCGCCGCCACCCCCACATTTCTCTGGCGATGTATCGTTGCACTCCAGCGACACACCATTAGCTTAGTTTTCCATCCCTGTTCGTGTGGTGAACTCCATTCTTGCTCGTTGGGCTTCATTTGCTCGTTTCGTTGACTTCTACTCCTATGTCTATGTTTAGATGCTCTCGGGTTTCATAGTTTCAACTTGTCGTTTAGCTCGTGGTTTATCGTGGTGTTTCAGTCGAGTCGTCGGGAAGGTAAGGAGCTTCATTACAATTCAGGTTTGTGGTTTAAAGCATGTGAATAGTGGAATGATAGAAATTACGAGAATTGATTGTTGGATGACTTGGCGCATGTATGCTTTGGTGTTGTTATTCACTATTTCAACCTATTTTCCACTCATGGTAGCATGAGATCGTGTATAGCTCGTAAATGGTTAATTCTCGATTGTTGTGCATCTTGTGATCGTATCATCATTTCTCGATTGTATCTCTACTCGTATATGTGATGAACTGCTGATCTGTTTAACCTATTGAGTGACTAAATTGCCTTGGGTTATGCATGTTCTATGTTGTTGACTCCATCCATGTTTGACTATATATGTGCTGCCATGGGTATGCTCGGTTTCACTGTTCGACAACTAAAGAGTTGTCGTTTATGTTGTGCTTGGCGTTAGAATAGCTAGGCCTGTTTATCATGTTGACCACCTAGAAGAGCAACTAGTTTATCAATTTTTAGGGCTCGAGATTGCATGATCGATATCTTGTTGCAGTTGTGACTCGCTAGTGCCCTTTTGGAACCGAGAGAGGATATGGATCCTCTTTGCTTCGAGACACGTGGTTGGGTTGTACTAGCCTATGGGTTAACTTTTGCATCCAACCAAGGGGTCGGATCCCATCCATGTGTCACCTTGTTGGCAAAATAAAGGGTTCCTTCGTTGTTGAGCACACCTTACGGGTCGCACCAACCCTCGAGTGGGCTAGGTGCTGTAAGGACCCAACCAGAAAAGTGGTCTTAAACCTAGATCCTTACTTAGCATGCATGAATGAAACATAAAAACACCATTCAGAGTACCAATTTAAATCTTTTCAAACAACACAATTAAAACAAATCCAGGAATTCATTAAGTAAAACCAACAAGTAAGGTGACTGATCAGTACTTTCTTTGAAATGATAGAAAACGGTTTAAGAAAACCTAAACAAGTTTTTGTTCCTTAAGGACTCAAGTCCAACTACATGCTAAATCAAAATAAAGGAAAAGATAAAAGCTTGTCTCAGAGTTCGGCCGTCCATGATCATCCAGTAGCCTCCTCCTAGCCATCCAGCCTCTGTCCCAAGTTACCTGGTGGAAAACC
Source organism: Sicyos edulis (assembly GCA_036507275.1). NCBI lineage: Eukaryota > Viridiplantae > Streptophyta > Magnoliopsida > Cucurbitales > Cucurbitaceae > Sicyos > Sicyos edulis. Next base: position 22,915,699 of record CM071854.1, on the reverse strand, counting down.
TCAGAAAAATAAGGGTCAGCAACGAGTCACTCAGTAAGAATCCCCAACCGGGGTACAATACGAAAACATTTCACCTAGCACACCGAACATGAAACCATACACTAACTAAGAGCAAACAACTTGGTTTAGGCTATCCGTCACTCCTAGAACTTGCCTATTCAAGGACTTAAAGCTACAACCTACACTAGGTTCTACACCTTGATGCCCATCGGGGTCTTACACAACCTAGGACGTGATGCTGCCCATCGAGGTCTTACACATAAGGATGCCCATCGGGGTCTTACTCCTGCTAGACACAGTGATGCCCATCGGGGACTTACACACAAAGATGCCCATCGAGGTCTTACTCCACAAACCAATGATGCCCATCGGGGTCTTACTCCACAAAACAGTGATGCCCATCGGGGTCTTACACTCCCTAGCTACATTATGATGCCCATCGGGGACTTACACATAATGCCCACAGTGTAGTGCCCATCGGGGACTTACATACACTAGCAACGCATTGGTGCCCATCGGGGACTTACCCAAGCGGGACCTAAACTAGTAACCCCTAACGGTCTCCCAAGTACCGTAACACCAACTATCCTAACAATCAGACAATATACATTACCTGTCTAACCCGAGCATGAAACTAACAAAATACGAACAGGAAACATGGATATGCCAGAATAAGAAAATCCTAGCATTGAACTAACAGAATACGAACAGGAAACATGGATATGCCAGAATAAGAAAACCCTAGCATGGAACTAACAAAATACGAACAGAAACCAAACATGCCATCAAGAGAAAACACGAATCCTATCCACTAGAAACCTCATACAGTTACAAGATACGATATGCTATTAAGTATTCGCAGGGTCCACACAACCCTAGTAAGAAATCCTTATTTGGTAATAAGCAAAAAACAACTATAAAGCTCTTTGAGCCACAAAAACAAACGACCTAAAACAACAATCGAAAGATATTAATAACCTAACTAGCTAACACTAGACTAAACCAAGAGAAAACAGGAGCCGGGAAGCTACCTTACAAGCCCCACAGGCTCTCGGCCAAGCTCCTTGGGAATGTCAAAGGGAGCTCTTAGGCTAGGGCTTAGATTCCACCTTCTCACAACCTTTTCCGGGAACCTGCTCGGCTTCACCTCAATAAGAACAAAACACCCGTTAGCTCGACGGAAAACAAACAACACACCCCCCCAACCACACCAACCATGCTCTCGGCTAGGAGGAGGGACTCACCTCGGGAGTGTGCTCGGCTTGGCTTTTGCTCACGGTTGCTAGGGTTTGATGCCGAAGCTCTCTCGGCTTCAATCGGAGCTTGCAAAACAACCAAGAAACGCTTAGAACACCACCAACCAGCAACATAGGCTCTCAGCCAAAGGACAAGGAAAGTTTACCTCAAGGTGTTCGGTTGCAAGAAAAACTAGGGAAGTGATTCGGCAACAACAGAATGAACAAGAATGAAGCTCGGCTCTTGCAAGAAAAAAACTCCAAGCTTCGGCAGCCCCAAAACCCTTCCAACCTCTCGGCTACAACTAGGCATGGAGTCCTTGTTTGGGTTAGGGTTTGTGCAAACAACAAAGGGAAGGAGTTTGACAAGGGGGAAGAAAAAGAAGGAAAACCTACCTCTCGGCTAACCTCCTTGGTTCTTGAACTAGGCTTGCAGCTACACCAAGGGAGGATCAAGAAGCAATTTCAGCACTCCCCAAGATGGAGAACCCAAAGGTCGGCCACTCCAAGGCAATCCCAAAGATGGTTTCGGCTACAAGGAACAACAACCCTTCGGTTAGGGCTTGATCAAACACCAAGAAATTTCGGCTAAGAAGAAAGAAAAGGAGAAGAGAAGGCTTACACGTTCTTGGACCCGGTTCTTGATCTTGATGGACTCAGCAAGGAGATGAGGATGGAGAAGCAAGAATCGGAAATATGAGAGGAAGAGAATGAGAGACGCGTGCGGCAACCCTTGGGAATGAAATTTACGAATTCCTTTTCCTAATTCATTTAGGATTGGCGACAAACCCCCTTCCCAAGGCTTTCATCCTTCGAGTCCTAGCTGACGCACTTATTTTCCTTAATTAAATCCAAGCCTCCAAACCCCCCCTTGAGGCCAGGGGTTCGAATCCTCCAAGAAACACCTTTAAAAATCCCTATTTTACAAATAACCGGAAGACCTCCAGAAACCCTAAAATCCCGCAAGGTCAGCCCTAAAAGCAAAATGACCAAAATGCCCTTTAAGGTTAAAAAACACCTAATGGCCCAATCGGGCAACCGAAAACTGAGCCGAACATACCTAGGGAACCGGAACGGAAATCTGGGCCGTTACAGGTGCACTCGCCTAGGCTAGGCTAGATCTCGTGTGACTCTAGTGCTAGTTACTGTCTCTCTGTGTGTACTTGTGGAACCTCATATGTTGTGTGCATGGTTCCATCCGGTTACCTTCCCAGTACGTTGAAGGGGGGGGGGGGGGGGTCGGTCATGCCGTGCTTGACCTTGAGACTACTGGAAGAGGGCATTGGGACAAATGAAGACGTGGAGGAATGCCTGTCGGTGAGCCTACATGAATTAGTGTGGATGTTGTCTACAGGGAGACTAGTCCTCCCACATGCTAGGGGTTAGTAGTTGGCGCGCCGAGCCCGAGGTTTAGGAACCGTGCAGTTTTCCTCACTTGTTGTAACGGCCCAGGTTTTCATCCCGGTCTTCCAGGAAGGCCCTAGGGGTATTTTGGTAATTTGGTCGGGCCGTCAGGGCCGTTTATGTCTTTTCCAATTGCAAAAAATTATTGGATGGATTTATGTAAGTTTTTTAGGCCTTGGGGATTGGTTTGAGCTTGAGTTGGTGCAAAAGTAAAAATAGAGGAGTTGTGTAGAAGCTAGGATTTGAACCCGGGTCTCCGGGAAAGCCTGTGGGGATGCGTGCCAGTTGAGCCATTGGGTGCTCTTGTTGCTCTTTCTGCATCACATCTATGTTAGCCTTGGATCCTTGGAGTTGGTACATTTGGTTAAATGAAAAAGAAATTAGGTTTTGTTCTTCTTCTCCATCACACCCCCTTTGCCATCCAAGCTTGTCTCCATAGCCTTCTCTAGCCGATTTTCATCTTCTTTGCAACTTCAAGGTTCGTTCGTCATCCCGGGTAAGTCTTCATCCTCTTCCTCTTCTCGATCAGGTGTTTTTGCAGACTGAAGGTAAGAAGGAGCGCTTGTGTAAGTGTGTTTGTTGCAGGCTGCCCAGATCTGCCGAAGTAGCCCCTGCCGCACGCCAGGCCGGTCAGCAGCGAGCCCAGGTCGCCCGAAGTCGCCCAGCCCTTCGTCCGTCGCGCACAGCAGCAGCCCAGATCGACCAAGGTCACCGGCAGCCTCTCCATCGAGCGCCAGATCGCCCGCCGCACGCCCAGACGCTCGCCGTGTCCGCGTCTCACGCCCAGCGCCCGCGCGCCTTCGCTCCGAGCCGCTCGCCCGTGTCCGCGCCGCACGCTCAGCGCCCATGCCGTGCCGCTTGCGCTGCTGTATCTGCCCGTCGCCTTGCAATGCGCGTCAACGCCTTGCCAGTAGCGCGCCAGCGCCCGCCCTGCCACTGCGCATCGACTGCCCAGCCAGCGCCCTAGCCTCGTGTCGCGATGTCGTGTGAGTGCTCCGGCCGAGCTCTTTGTTTTATTATTTTTAGGCTTATAGATATTGATTGTTATTGTGTTTGCTAGGTTCCGTTAGCTAGCTCGGGATTGTCCACAGCTTAGGATTTGTGTGTAGAAGCCTCCCGACCAAGGTAAGGATTTCTTACCGGAGTTGTGTGGACCCTGCGATGTTCTATGTGATTGTTGTTTGTATGTTTGTTTGTGATTATCAGCATGTATAGTTTAGGTGCTCTGTTCTGAATTCCTGACTAGCATGACTTCGTATGTTGTTCTCTCATGTTAATCCATGCTAGGTTGTTCCGTTCTGGCATGCTCATATATGTTCTTGCTTCGTAGTACCATGCTAGGTTCGTTGTATCTGTTGAGCACATTTTGGATTGTATTGGATTGTATGCTATTGAAATGATATGTAAGAGTGTAGGTAGGTAGCATCATCCGGGCCTGATGCATAAAGTATCTTGCATCCATGGCAGGGACGTACGAGGTAATACTCCGTCCCTAGACCCCGTGAGGGTTTAGCTAACCCGGCCGGTGAGGCCACCGCAATCTTAGGTGAGGGTGGTAGTCTGCGCGCGATGCCCCAGCGGTCGGGATGATGACTTGGCATTGCCTCGTCCGGCGGCGGCCGGCACATCCTCGGCGTGTTCGGCGATAGCCCCGATTGCCACTGTTAGGGCAAGGGCGGCTTCTGGTGTAAGCCTACCACGGCCGATTCCTTAGCCTCAGTGCGCGGTGGTTCAGTGACATAGTTCACGTGTCCGGTCTCACACCCCTATGTCGGTGACACCGATCCGAGATTTAGTTAGGCATGGTGGTGGACTGGGCGACTTGCCACTGGACCGGCAACCCCAGCGTTGCGATAGCATGCGCGTGCGCGGCGCATACGCTCATTACAACGCCGATCGAGAGCTCCTCGGGATTGTGAGCGATGCACCTTTTCGTATCGACGATGAAGCGGTGCCGAGGCCGAGACTTGTTTCTCGTATAGGGCGTATTGTGTGGTGTGGATTATTCCGAACTAAGACCCTGAGTTGGCATCCGAAGATGATTTGTGGATTTAAGCTATGTGCTCGATTCTGTGTTTATATTCATAGCTTGCATACACTCACCTAGATGACTATGTATATCGTATTGTACCCCGGTTGAGGATTCTTACTGAGTAATTCGTTACTCACCCTTATTTTGTGGTTTTCCAGAGGTAACCAAGGTGCGAGACAGGATGGCTGAAGGAGGAGCTGTGATCATGGGAACCTGCTGTCGTCTCTGATCTTTTATTTCTATGACTCTTGTCTTCTATTTTTCCCCTGAATGCATGTAGTCGGGCACGGAGCTCTAGGATGTTTTCTGAACGTTTTTGTGGATTCCAGCTTTGTTGTATTTGAGGATGTTTCAAATGTTTTAATAAATCTCTGATCAGAGTATGCGTTTAGAAATGTATTTGCCTTGAAACAGGTGCTTAGAAACAGGGACAGGTTTCAGCAACCTATTTGATTTCTGATTGAATCTCTTTTGTTTTGTTTTTAATTGGGAATCCGAAAACTTATTTGCATATTGTCCTTTACTTTGAATGCATGCATTGGGGTAAAGACCTATTTAGAGCCCCTTTTGGGTCGGGTCTTTACACTTGTGGCTCTCCCTGACAGGGTCAGGTGATTTTTCTTGACATTATGTATGCCTTTGGTGACACGACTCGTGTGTCGTTATCCCGACCCGAGATTTAGGGATGTTGTGTGTTCCCCTCACTCGTGGTCCTCCCCGATAGGGTCGAGTGATTCTTTTAGCATAGATGTAAGCTCTGCGGATACGCTAGGAGAGTTACGCAGAGGGAGCATTGCAGGTCCCTGATTAGGTCAAGCTACCCCCGGGGCATCCATGTATGTCTCTATAAATATTCTAATTGGAGCTACACAGCGGGAGCGTGGTGGGTCCCTTGCGTGGGCTAGACTACCATGAGACATTAAAGAATGTATCTGCGAGCACAGCGTTACGGGTCTCTGATAGGTCAGGCTACCTGAGTCAATTGTGTATGTGTCCGCTGATGCAGTTTGGCGGGTCCCTGGTTGAGGTTAAGCTACCTCGAGGTAATTATGATTGCCCCTTAGGACATGGTATGGGATGTGTCTGACTCGAGGTTTAGGAAACTTGTGTGTTCTCCTCACTCGAGGTCTTTGCTCTGACCTTGGTCAAATGATTGCTCGGCTTTTAGCCGTAACTTGCTCATGGCTTGCACGTCATTGTTTGACATTGTTTGTTAGCGACCGACCTAAGGGTCGATCAAGCATGAGCGAGGCATTTAGCTTCAATTACCGTATTTTCTATTTGGTGTTATGTTTACATGCTTAACCCCATGGTGGGGCTCCTTACTGGGTATATTTCGATATACTCACCCCTTATATTTTCAGGTACTGATCCATTCCGAGGTGGCTAGGCTGGGAGCTGGATCGATCATGGATATAGTGTCGACATTTCTTTTCCGCATTGTTTACTTGTATCAAACATTATGTGTAATGTTTTAAACTCTATTGAACCGTATTTGTTTTGAACTATCAGGATCCCGAAGTATGTTTTTATGTTGTTGAACTATCAGTATTATTTTCTATGTTTTATGATGTTTTGTTGGAAAAACACATGTGAATTATTAAATTTGTTTTGAGGATTTTAATATGCATGCACCCGTAACACTCCAGTAGAGTATTTTTGGAAGTCGGGTCGTTACAATAATCTAAAGACTAAGGCCCTATTTGATAACCATTTTGTTTTTGAAATTTAAGCCTACAACAACTACCCTACCATAGCTTTTTTCTTTTTTTTTTTTTATATCTACATCTTACCTATATTTTAATAAACAAAACCAAAATTTGGAAACAAAAAAAAATAGCTTCCAAAAGATTGTTTTTGTTTTTGAAATTTGGTTTGTATTCACCTACTATCTTAAGGAAAGATTGATATATTGTAGGAAGGATGGAGCACATGGTAGGAAATTTGAGTAGAAATAGGCTTAAATTTCATAAACAAAAAATAAAAAAACCAAATGGTTATCAAACGGGACCTAAAAGTTACAATTTCTTTAATATAAAAGATTCAAAAATGTAAACTTTTGGGTTTTTCAAAAAATTTAGTTTTAAATTGAAAAAAAAAAACTTTTGTGTCTTTAAATTATCAAATTTTTGAATTTTTGACACGAATAGGAAAAGGTGCAGAAGACATCGATAAATATTTGAACTACTTGCACACATTAACTTTTTAAAAAATGATTATGTTAGTTCAAAAGATTAGAATTAAATGCGTAGTCGTCAACATTTTTCAAGGTTTCAGGATTAAGGTTAGAATGGAATATTTTCTTTTTTATTGCAACGGTGTTGTGAGGAAACTAGACTAAAACCAACGAAAATTTGACCCACAAAATTCAAATACTCAACGAAAAAAGTGAGTTTGATAGTCTAAAAAAAAGTTATAATTGTTTTATATCAAAAGTTCAAAAATTAAAACTTTTGAGTTTAAAAAAATTAGTTTTAAATGATAAACTGAAAGCTTTGTGTTTTAAAATTATTAGAATTTCAAATTTTTTTATCGGAATAGCAAATAGTGAATAAAATAGTAATAAATGTTTGAACTACTTCCACATTATAACTTTATACAAAATGATTTTGTGTTAATTCAAAAGATTTGAATTTCATGCGTTCGAGTAAGTGTGTTATCGTGTTTTAGAATAAAAGTTAGAACTTAATATTTTCCTTTTTAGTGCAAAGGTGTTGTGAAAAAAACTCCATGTACACTAAACATACATGGACATTTGACCCACAAAATTCAAGTACTCATTGAAAAAAGTGAGTTTAATAATCTAAAGACAAAAAGTTAGGATCTTTTAAATATCAATGATTCAAAAATTTAAACTTTTTGGTTTTTAAAAAATATTAGTTTTAAAGTTGAAAAAAAAATAAAACTTTTGTGTTTTTAAATTATCAAAATTTCAAATTTTAGACAAGAATAAGAAATGGTAAAGAAGACAACCATAAATGTTTATGCTACTTGCACACATTAACTTTATAAAAAATTATTTTGTCTTAGTGTGAAAGATTAGAACTTCATGTGTTATATTTAATGTGTTTCGAGGTGTTAGGATCATGGCTAGAATGAAATTTTTTCTTTTTTATTACATTGATGTTGTGAAGAAACTCCATGTAGACATACACGAACATTTGACCCACAAAATTCAAGTACTGAGCGAAAAAAAGTAAGTTTAATAAGTTACGATTTTTTTAATATTAAAGATTACAAAATTTATACTTTTGGAGTTTTAAAAAAATTAGTTTTAAAGTTGAAAAAATAAATTTTTTGTGTTATTAAATTATCATAATTTCAAATTTTAGACGCGAATAGGAAAAGGTGTTGAAGACAGGCATAAATATTTGAACTACTTGCACACATTAACTTTATAAAAAATGATTGTGTTAGTTCAAAAGATTAGAATTAAATGCATTTTAGTCCGACATGTTTCAAGGTTTCAAGATTAAGGTTAGAATGGAATATTTTCTTTTTTATTGCAACGGTGTTGTGAGGAAATTCCATGTAGACTAAAACCATTGAAAATTTGACCCACGAAATTCAAATACTCAACGAAAAAAGTGAGTTTGATAATCTAAAAATAAAAAGTTACCATTTTTTGCATATCAAAAGTTCAAAAACTAAAACTTTTGAGTTTAAAAAAATTGGTTTTAAATGATAAAAATGAATGCTTTGTACACATTAACTTTATAAAAACTTATTTTTGTTAGTTCAAAAGATTAGAAAGAAATGTGTTGTAGTCAACATGCATCAAGGTTTAAGGATTAAGGTTAGAATAGAATATTTTCTTTTTTATTGCAATGGTGTTGTGAGGAAACTTCATGTAGACTAAAACCAATGAAAAATTGACCCACAAAATTCAAATACTCAAAGAAAAAAAAGTAAGTTTTAAGTCTAGAAACAAAAAGTTATGATTTTTTCTATGTCAAAAGTTCAAAAATTATAACTTTTGCGTTTAAAAAAATTGGTTTTAAATGATAAAAATGTAAACTTTTTGTTTGAACTACTTCCACACTATAACTTTATAAAAAATGATTTTGTGTTAGTTCATAAGTTTGAATTTCATGATTTTGTTTGAACTATTTCCACACTATAACTTTATAAAAAATTAAACTTTTGTGTTTTAAAATTATCAAAATTTCAAATTTTAGACACGAATAGGAAATGGTAAAGAAGACCTCCATAAATGTTTATGCTACTTGCACTCATTATCTTTATAAAAAAATGATTTTGTGTTAGTGTGAAAGATTAGAATTTCATGCCTTATATTTAATGTGTTTCGAGGTATCAGGACAATGGCTAGAATGGAATACTTTCGTTTTCTTTTTTTTTTATTACAATGGTGTTGTGAGGAAACTCCATGTAGACATACACGAACATTTAATCTAAAAAAATCAAGTACTCAGCGAAAACCAGTGAATTTAATAATTTAAAGACTAAAATTTATGATTTTTTTAATAGCAAAGATTCAAAAATTTAAACTTTTGGGTTTTAAAATAATTTTAGTTTTAATGTTGAAAAAATAAATCTTTTGTGTTTTAAATTATGATAATTTTAAATTTTAGACACGAATAGGAAAAGGTGCAGAAGATAGCGATAAATATTTGAACTACTTACACACATTAAGTTTATAAAAAATGATTTTGTGTTAGTTCAAAAGATTAGAATGAAATGCGTTATAGTCAACATGTTTTAAGGTTTCAGGGTTAAGGTTAAAATGGAATATTTTCTTTTTTATTGTAACGGTGTTGTAAGGAAACTCCATGTAGACTAAAACCAACGAAAATTTGACCCACAAAATTCAAATACTCAACCAAAATAAAATGAGTTTGATAGTCTAAAAACAAAAAAGTTACGATATTTTGTACATCAAAAGTTCAAAAATTACAACTTTTGGGTTTAAAAAATTGGTTTTAAATGATAAAAATGAAAACTTTGTGTTTGAACTACTTCCACACTATAACTTTATAAAAAACGATTTTGTATTAGTTCGTAAGGTTAGAATTTCATGCGTTCTAGTAAGTGTGTTATAGCATTTTAGAATCAAAGTTAGAAGGTCATATTTTTCTTTTTATTGCGATAGTGTTGTGAGAAAACTCCATGTAGACTAAAAATACACGAACATTTGACCCACAAAATCCAAGTACTCAGCCAAAAATTAAAGTTTAATAGTCTAAAGGCAAAAAATTAGGATCTTTTTAATATAAAAGATTCAAAAATTTAAACTTTTTGGTGTTAAAAAAATTTAGTTTTAAAGTTGAAAAAAAAATAAAACTTTTGTGTCTTTAAATTATCAAGATTTCAAATTTTGGACACGAATGGTAAAGAAGACAACCATAAATTTTTATGCTACTTGCACACAATAACTTTATAAAATTTGATTTTCTGTTAGTGTGAATGATTAGAATTTCATGCTTTATATTTAATCGTTTTCGAGGTATCAGGATCTGGCTAGAAGTGAATATTTTTTATTTTATTACAATGGTGTTGTGAGGAAACGCCATGTATACATACATACACGAATATTTGACCAACAAAATTCAAGTACTCAGCAAAAAAAAAGTTAGTTTAATAATCTAAAGACTAAAAGTTACGATTTTTTTAATATCAAAGATACAAAAATTTAAACTTTTGGGTTTTAAAAAAATTTTAGTTTTATAGTTGAAAAAATAAAACTTTTGTATTTTAAAATTATTGAAATTTCAAATTTTAGACACGAATAGGAAATGGTGCAGAAGACAACGATAAATGTTTGAAAATAACTTTGTGTTAGTTCGAAAGTATAGAATTAAATGCATAACGTTATAAAAATTTATTTTGTGTTAGTTCGAAAGATTAAAATTTTATGCATTGGATTAGTTTGTTTTACAGTTTTAGATTCAATGTTGGACGGTAATATTTTCCTTTTTATTGTAATGGTGTTGTGAGAAAACTCTCCATGTAGACTAAAAATACACGAACATTTGACCCACAAAATTCAAGTTCCCATCGAAAAAGGTGAATTTAATAATCTAAAGTCAAAAAGTTACATTTTTTTCAATATCATAGATTCAAAAATTTAAACTTTTTGGTTTAAAAAAAAAATTTATAGTTGAAAAAATAAAACTTTTGTGTTTTTAAATTATCAAAATTTCAAATTTTAGACACGAATAGGAAATGGTGCAGAAGACAACTATAAATGTTTAAACTACTTGAACACATTAACTTTATAAAAAATAATTTTGTGTTAGTTCGCAAGATTAGAATTAAATGCGTTGTAGTTAACATATTTTGGGGTTTCAGGATTAAGGTTAGAATGAAATATTTTCTTTTTTATCGCAACGGTCTTGTGGGGAAACTCCCTGTAGACTAAAACCAATGAAAATTTGATCCACAAATTTCAAATACTCAATGAAAAATAAAATGTAAATAGTCTGAAAACAAAAGGTTATATTTTTTTGTATATCAAAACTTCAAAAATTAATTCTTGTTCAAAAAAAAATTAAAACTTCAAAAATTAAAACTTTTGGGTTAAAAAAAATTGGTTTAAACAATAAAAATGCAAACTTTTCTGTTTTAAAATTATCAACATGTCAAATTTTTGACACAGATAGTAAATGGTGTAGAAGACAGCGACAAATGTTTGAACTACTTGCACACTCTAACTTTGTAACAAAAAATTTTGTGTTAGTTCTAAAGATTAGAATTAAATGCGTTGTAGGCAAAATGTTTTTGGGTTTTAGGATTAAGGTTAGAATGAAATATTTTCTTTTTTATTTCAACGTGTTGTGAGGAAACTCCCTGTTGACTAAAACCAATGAAAATTTGATCCACAAATTTCAAATACTCAACGAAAAATAAAATGTAAATAGTTTAAAAACAAAAAGTTGTGATTTTTTGTATATCAAAACATCAAAAATTGAAACTTTTGGGTTTAAAAAAATTGGTTTTAAATGATAAAAATGCTAACTTTTGTATTTTAAAATTATCAACATTTCAAATTTTTGACACAAATAGCAAATTGTCCGGAAGACAGCGATAAATGTTTGAACTACTTGCACACTAAAACTTTATAACAAAATTTTTTGTGTTAGTTCGAAAGATTAGAATTAAATGCATTGTAGTCAACATGTTTCAGAGTTTCAAGATAAAGGTTAGAATGAAATATTTTCTTTTTTATTTCAACGGTGTTGTAAGGAAACTCCATGTAGACTAAAATGAAAAATTGACCCACAAAATTCAAATACTGAACGAAAAAAGTGAGTTTAATAGTCTATAAACAAAAAATTTATGATTTTTTGTGTATCAAAAGTTTTAAAATAAAACTTTTGGGTTTAAATAATTTGGTTTTAAATGATAAAAATAAAAAATTCGTGTTTCAAATTATTAGAATTTCAAAATTTTCACATGATCAGCAAATGGTGCAAAAGACAGCAATAAATATTTGCACTACTAGCACACAGTAACTTTATAAAAAATGATTGAAGATTAAAATTACATACATTCGAGTAAGTGTGTTTTAGCGTTTTTTAATCAAAGTTAGAAGGTAATATTTTCCTTTTTATTGCAATGTTGTTGTGAGAAAACTCCATGTAGACTAAAAAAACATGAACATTTGACCCACAATTTTCAAGTACTCATCGAAACAATTGAGTTTAATAATGTAAAGACAAAAAGTTAGGAATTTTTTAATATAAAAAATTCTAAATTTTAAACTTTTGGGTTTAAATTTTTTTTTTACGTTTAAAGTTGAAAAATAAAGATTTCGTGTTTTTAAATTATCAAAATTTCAAATTTTCGACATGAAAAGGAAATGGTGCAGAAGACAGAGATAAATGTTAGAACTACTTGGACAAATTAACTTTATAAAAAATAATTTTGTGTTAGTTCGAAATATTAGAATTAAATGAGTTGTAGTCAACATGTTTCGGGGTTTCAGGATAAAGTTAGAATGAAATATTTAAATTTTTTTATTCCAACGGTGTTGTGAGGAAATTCCTATGAAAAATTGACCTACAAAATTCAAATACACAACGAAAAAGAGTTTAATAGTCTAAAAACAAAATAGTTACAATTTTTGGCATATCAAAAGTTTAAAAATAAAAATTTTGGGTTTAAATAATTTGGTTCTAAATGATAAAAATAAAAAATTTGTGTTTTAAAATTATTAGAATTTTAAAATTTTCACACGGTCAACAAATGGTGCAGAAGACAACGATAAATGTTTGAACTACTTGCACACAATAACTTCATAAAAAATGATTTTGTGTTAGTTCGAAAGATTAGAATTACATACATTCGAGTAAGTGTGTTTTAGCGTGTTTGAATAAAAATTAGAAGGTAATATTTTCCTTTTTAATGCAATGTTGTTGTGTGAAAACTCCATGTAGACTAAAAATACACGAACATTTGACCCACAATTTTCAAGTACTCATCGAAAAAATTGCGTTTAACAATGTAATGACAAAAAGTTACGATTGTTTTAATATAAAAGATTCAAAATTTTAAACTTTTGGGTTTTAAAAAAAAAATTTGGTTTAAAGTTGAAAAATAAAACTTTTGTGTTTTTAAATTATCAAAATTTCAAATTTTAGAAAGGAATAGGAAATTGTGCAAAAGACAACGATAAATGTTAGAACTACTTGGACAAATTAACTTTATAAAAAATAATTTTGTGTTAGTTCTAAAGATTGGAATTAAATGCATTATAGTCAACATGTTTCGGGGTTCCAAGAATAAGGTAAAAATTGAATAATTTTTTTTTATTACAAGGGTGTTGTCTATGTAGACTAAAACCAAAGAAATTTTGACCCTCAAAGTTCAAATACTCAACGAAAAAATTGAGTTTAATAGTCTAAAAACATAAAGTTACGATTTTTTGTTTATAAAAAATTTTGGGTTTAAAAATAAAATGGTTATAAATGATAAAAATAAAAAGTTTGTGTTTTAAAATTATTAGAATTTCAAATTTTTTATATGAATAGGAAATGTTGGAGAAGAAAGCGATAATAAATGACTTTGTGTGAATTCAAAAGATTAGAATTTCATGGGTTCGAGTAAGTGTGTTATAATGGTTTAGAATCAAAATTAGAAGGTAATATTTTCCTTTTTATTGCAATGGTGTTGTGAGAAAACTCCATGTAGACTAAAATACATGAGCATTTGACCCATAAAATTCAAGTACTCATAGAAAAAAGTGAGTTAAATAATCTAATGACAAAAAGTTACAATTTTTTTAATATCAAAGATTTAAAAATATAAGTCTTTGGGTTAAAAAAATTGGTTTTAAATGATAAAAATGAAAACTTTTGTGTTTTCAAATGAACAAAATTTCATATTTTTTACTGGGATAGGAAATGGTGCAGAAGACAACAATAAATGTTTGAAAAACTTGCACACTGTAACGTTATAAAAAATGATTTTGTGTTAGTTTAAAATATTACAATTTCATGTATTGGAGTCAAAGTGTTTTGGCTTTTTAGGATCAAAATAAGAAGGCAATATTTTCTTTTTTATTGAAAAGGTGTTGTGAGTAAACTCCATGTAGACTAAAACACACGAACATTTGGCCCACAAAATTCAAGTACTCATCGAAAAAGTGAGTTTAATAATCTAATGACAAAAAGTTACGATTTTTTTAATATCAAATATTCAATAATTAAAACTTTTGGGCTTTAAAGAAAATTTAGTTTTAAAGTTGAAAAAATAAAACTTTTGTGTTTTTGAGATATCAAAATTTCAAAATTTTGACACGAATAGGAAATGGTGCAGAAGACAGCGATAAATGTTTGAACAATGTTAGAAGGTAATATTTTTCTTTTTATTGTAATGGTGCTGTGAGAAAACTCCATGTAGACTAAAGATACATGAACATTTGACTCACAAAATTCAAGTTCTCATCGAAAAAGGTGAGTTTAATAATCTAAAGACAAAAAGTTATTATTTTTTTAATATCAAAGATTCAAAACTATAAACTTTTGGGTTTAAAAAAAATTATTTTTATAGTTGAAAAGATAAAACTTTTGTGTTTTTTAAATTATCAAAATTTCAAATTCTAAACACGAATAGGAAATGGTGCACAAGACAACGATAAATGTTTAAACTACTTGCTCACATTAACTTTATAAAAAATAATTTTGTGTTAGTTCGAAAGATTAGAATGAAATGCGTTGTAGTCAACATGTTTTGGGGTTTCAGGATTAAGGTTAGAATGAAAGATTATCTTTTTTATTGCAACGGTGTTGTGAGGAAACTCTATGTAGACTAAAACCAATGAAAATTTGACGCACAAATTTCAAATACTCAATGAAAAATAAAATGTAAATAGTCTAAAAAAAATAAAGTTATGATTTTTTGTATATCTAAACTTTAAAAATTAAAACTTTTGGGTTTAAAAAAATTAGTTTTAAATGATAAAAATGCAAACTTTTGTGTTTTAAAATTATTAGAATTTCAAATTTTTGACACATATAGCAAATGATGCAGAAGATAACGACAAATCTTTGAACTACTTTCATATTATAACTTTATAAAAAATGATTTTGTATTAGTTCGAAAGATTAGAATTTCATGTGATCAAGTAAATGTGTTTTCGCATCTTAGAATCAAAGTTAGAAAGTAATATTTTCCTTTTTATTGCAATGGTAATGTGGGAAAACTCCATGTACACTAAAAATACACGAATATTTGACCAACAAAATTCAAGTAATCATAAAAAAGAGTGAGTTTATAATCTAAGAACAAAAAGTTATGATTGTTTTAGTATCTAAGATAAAAAAATATTTAAGCTTTTTCGTTTTAAAAAAAAATTAGTTTTAAAGTTAAAAAAATAGACTTTTTGTTTTTTAAAATTATCAAAATTTAAAATTTTAGACATGAATAGGAAATGGTGCAATCGGTAAATGTTTAAACCACTTGCACACATTAACTTTATAAAAAATGATTTTGTGTTAGTTCGAAAGATTAGAATTAAATGCGTTGTAGTCAACATATATCATGGTTTTAGGATAAAGGTTAGAATGAAATATTTTCTTATTCATTTCAACAGGGTTGTGAGGAAACTCCATGTAGACTAAAACCAATGAAAATTTGACCCAAAAAATTCAAATACACTCATTGAAAAAAGTGAGTTTAATTGTCTAAAAACAAAAAAGTTACGATTTTTGGTATATCAAAATTTAAAAATTAAAACTTATAGCTTTCAAAAAATTGGTTTTAAATGATAAAAATGAAAAATTTGGATTTTAAAATTATTTGAATTTCAAATTTTTGACACGGATAGCAAATGGTGTAGAAGACAGTGATAATTGTTTGAACTACTTCCACACTATAACTTTATAAAAAATGATTTTGTGTTAGTTCGAAAGATTAAAATTTTATGCGTTTAAGTAAGTGTGTTTTAGCTTTTAAGAATCAAAGTTAGAAGGTAATATTTTCTTTTTTATTGCAATGGTGGTGTGATAAAACTCCATGTATACTAAAATTAAACGAACATTTGACCAACAAAATTTAAGTATTCATCGAAAAAAGTGAGTTGAATAATCTAAAAACAAAAGTTACTATTTTTTTTAATATAAAGATTCAAAAATTAAAACTTTTGGGTTTTTAAAATGTTTTAGATTTAAAGTTAAAAAAAATTGTGTTTTAAAATTATTAAAATTTCAAAATTTAGACACGAATAGAAAATGGTGCAGAAGACAGCGATGAAAGTTTATACTACTTGCACACATTAACTTCATAAAAAATGATTTTCTATTAGTACAAAAGATTAGAATTTCATGGGTTGTATTTAATGTGTTTCAAGGTATCAGGATAATGGCTAGAATGGAATATTTTCTTTTTTTTACAATGTTGTTGCGAGGAAACTCCATGTAGACTAAAATAACCCAAAAAATTCAAGTACTCAGCCACAAAAATGTAGGATCTTTAAGTAACACTAGAGGGGGTGAATAGAGTTGTCTCCTAATATGTTCTCTTTTTTTTAATCTAACTTTGTTAAACTAAAAATACAATTGCAAGCAAGTCCTATTTCATGAACATTAAAATAATATGTGAAATAAAATTGCGAAAAATAAAAGATAAGGGAAAGAAGACACCGAGGTTTATAGTGGTTCGGAATTCCTACTCCACTCCCCAAGACTCCTTGGGTATTTTATTGATGATCTTCTTAACGGGTGAGATCCAAACCTACACAACCCTCTTTTTCTTAGGCTAAAGAGAAACCCAAATCCTTTTCAATGGTTCAAGATCAAACCAATTCAATTTTCACACAACCCAAGGTGTATCCCACACCTTAATACAAATTCCAAAGATAACAAAAGAATGGATCTCACACAAATTGCCTCTTGTAGGCAAGATACACAAATTGATACAAAAAAGAAACAAGAACACTCTCACAAAAAAAAAAGAACTACGCCGTTTGAAGAATATGTGAGAAGTAATTTGAGAGAACACGTTTTGAGAGCTTGAAAATTTGGAGGCTTGTTAGAGAAGACTTTTGGAAGGTTGATGCAAGGTATTTGAATGGACATAAGATTAAAATATGACCATTTGATTTAGGGTAAAAATAATGGATGGGTGAGATTTAATCAAGATGGGATGAAATGTGGCCATTGGATTAAGGTAAAAGGTATTGATGGTTGAGATTTAATAGATAGGAGATGGGAAGAATTTTAGATAAAAAATGGTAGAAAATAATAAGAAAATCCCGTTTTTGTCTAAATAGGTATTTTTTCTCCAATCTTGTTTTGCTCATATCTTCCTCGTTTGAGCTCCGATTCGGACGATTCAAGATGCGTTGGAATCCTCTTTTCGACATCTACAAGATAGAATCTTTGAAATACTAAAACAGTCAGTACAAAAATTGAGTTTGTTATCATCAAAATATTTGGATAGATTTGAAGCTTTAAAGCTAACAAAAAATGAGTTTGATAGTCTAAAGCCAACAAGTTATGATTTTTTTAATATCAATGATTCAAAAATAAAAACTTTTGGGTTTAAAAAAAATGGTTTTAAATGATTAAAATGAATACTTTTAGAAATATTAGAATTTGTGTTAGTTCGAAATATTAGAATTTCATGCATTGGAGTCAACGTGTTTATGGCGTTTTAGGATCAAAATCAGAAGGTAATATTTTCTATTTATTGAAAAGGTGTTGTGAGGAAACACCATGTAGACTAAAATACACGAACATTTGGCCCACAAAATTCAAGTACTCATCGAAAAAAGTGAGTTTAATAATTGATAACTCTCAAATAGAGTATATTTTAGGCTGTCTTGGTCTGCTTTATTTTAGAAATAGAAGAGAGAAAACAAGCGTTCATAGAAGAAATGTGAAGGAATAGCTTAGTCCCCGTTTGATAACCATTTGGTTTTTCATTTTTTGTTTATGAAATTTAAGCCTATTTCTACTCAAATTTTCTATTATGTTCTCCATCTTTCCTACCATATATCCATATTTATTTAAGAAAGTAGGTGAAGACTGTAAAGACCCGACCCAAAAGGGGCTCTAAATGGGCCTTTACCCCAATGCATGCATTCAAAGTAAGGACAATATACAAATATGATTTCAGATTCCAATTAAAATTAAAACATTCAGCATTCAATCAAATCAATACAGTTCATCAAACTCATCCCCCTGTCTCCAAGCACCTGTTTCAAGACAAATACATTTCCAAAAGTTTACTCTGATCAGAGATTTATTAAAATCATTCAGAACCTTCTCAGATACAACAATGCTGGAATCCACAAAAACATTGAGAAAACATCCTAGGGCTCCGTGCCCGACTACATGCATTCAGGGGAAATAAAAAGACAAGAGTCATAATATAAAAAGGTCAGAGTTGACAGCAGGTTCCCATGATCACAGCTCCTCCTTCAGCCATCCTGTCTCGCACCTTGGTTACCTGTGGAAAACCACGAAATAAGGGTGAGTAACGAATTACTCAGTAAGAATCCCCAATCGGGGTATAATACGATACACATGGTCATCTAGATGAATGTATGCAAGCTATGAATATAAACACAGAATAGAACACATAGCTTAAATCCACAAATAATCCTCGGATGCCAACTCAGGGTCTTAGTCCGGAAAATCCATCACACAAAATGCCCTATACGAGAAACAAGTCTCGGCCTCAGCCTGTCTACTGTCGATATGAAAGGTGCACTGGCTCACAATCCCGAGGAGCTCTCTAGTCGGCGCTGTAATGAGCGTATGCGCGCACCGCATGCTGCAGAGACTCGGGGGTGCCGGGTCTAGTGGCAAGTCGCCAGTCCAGATCACCATGCACAGAACGACCCGACCCGAATAGGGTTCTAAATAGGCCATTACCTCAATGCATGCATACAAATCTACAGAAAATTTGCTAGACGGTGTTTGGATTCTAAGTAAAAACTAAAACATTAAAACATCCATTTAAAAATCAACATAAATTCCTAAAACCTGTCCCTGTTTCCAAGCACCTGTTTCAAGGCAAATACATTTCCAAAAATTACTCTGATCAGAGATTTATTTAAAACATACAAGCTTTACAACAATGCTAGAATCAGGAAAACATTGAGAAAACACCCTAGGCTCCGTGCCCAACTACATGCATTCAGAGAGGACATTTAAATCATAAACATAAACATAAGACTCAGAGTTGAACAACGGGTTTCCATGATCACAGCTCCTCCTCCAGCCATCCTGTCTCGCACCATGGTTACCTGTGGAAAACCACATAATAAGGGTGAGTAACGAATTATTCAGTAACAATCCCCAACCGGGGTACAATACGATGTACATGGTCATCTCGATGAGCGTATGCAAGCTATGAATATAAACACAGAATAGAGCACATAGCTTAGCCCACACTTGGGCCTCAGATGCCAACTCAGGGTCTTAGTCCGGAAAAACTCACCACACAACACATCACACAAGTCGCCCTATACGAGAAACAAGTCCCAGCCTCAGCCTGTCTACTGTCGAATGAAAGGTGCACTAGCTCAAGGTCCCGAGGAGCTCTCCGGTCGGCGCTGTAATGAGCGTAAGCATGCACCGCGTGCTTCTACAGAACTATGGGGTGCCGGGTCTAGTGGCAAGCCGCCCATATCCGGATACCACGCCTAACTAAATCTGGGATCGGTGTCACCGACATAGGGGTGTGAGACACGGACACGTGAACTATGTCGATCAGTACCACCGCACTTTGAGGCTAAGGAACGGGTCGTGGTAGGCTTACACCGAGAAGCCGTCCTTACCTTAACAGTGGCAATCAAGGGCTCTTTGCCGAACACGCCGAGGACGTGCGTTTGCCGCCGGGGACTAGGCATTGCCAAGTCATCATCCCGACCGTTGGGGCATCGCTTAGACTACCACCCTCACCCAAGATTGCGGGGGCCTACCGGTTTGGGATAGCTAATCCCTCACGGGGTCCAAGGACGGAGAAGCTGTCTCGAACGTCCTTGCCATGGATGCAAGATACTTTATGCATCGAGCCGGATGATGCTATCTACTCGAACTCTAACTCGCCTTAACGATCGGCAAACAAGCGATATAATCCAACACGTGCTCAAAGAGTACAACGAACCTAGCATGGTACTACGGAGCAAGAATAAACACGAGCATGCGAGCGGAACAACCTAGCATGGACTAACATGAAAGAGCAATATGCGAAGTCATGCGATCGAGAATACATAACAGAGCACCTAAACTATACATGCCGATAATCACAAACAAACATACAACATCAATCACAAAGAACATCGCGAGGTCCACACAACTCCGGTGAAAATCCTTACACGGCGGGAGGCAACTACACACAAAATCCTAAGCCGCGATCGATCCCGAGAGGCTAGCTAACGAGAACCTAACAAACACAATAGAAATCACAATCATAGCCCTAAAAATATAATAAAACAAGCGAGGCTCGCTGGGGCACTCACACGGCCGCACGACGACACGAAGTGAAAAGGCCTTCTGGCAGTGGGCCGGGCGCTGGGCACGGCAGACGGGAGAAGGCGCGCGCGGCGCTGGGCGAAGCGGTGAGGCACTAGCGAAGTCTCGGGCGTCGGGGAGAGTGGCTCGGCGGCGCGCGCGCGGGTCTTTGGGCGAGGGGCACGACACGGCGATCTGCTGCTGCCGCGCGAACCGTGTGCGACAGCGGGCTGCTGCGCGCAAAGCTGGCGTCGCGATGGACGGATCTTGGCGGCTGCTTTGGTGTCGCGGCAGCGGCCGACCGGCTGCCGGCGCGTTCGGGAGTCTTTGCTCGGCAGATCTCGGCGAATCTGGGCCAGGCTTTCTTTGGCCATGCGGCGACAGCTCAGCGGTGCGACACAGGCGGCTGCTCGGTGATTTGCGGCGGCTGCCGTGGCGGCTGGCGGAGTGAGGCTAGGGATCGGGAGAGAGAGAGAGAGAGAGAGAGAGAGAGAGAGAGAGAGAGAGAGAGAGAGAGAGAGAGAGAGAGAGAGAGAGAGAGAGAGAGAGAGAGAGAGAAAAGTGAATTTGGGAAAAAAATAAAAGAAAAGAAAATGAATTTGGAAAAGAAAAAAAAAAGGAAAATGGGAAATAAAAGGAAAAATAAGGATTTTATCCAAAATCCATCCTTATCCACTTTTATCCTTAAAAATCCCATTTCCCGCTTCCTCCTTCGAGACCCTGAAGCAACCTCTCCCCAATAAATAAAACTCACTAAAATCCAACTTCCAAATCAACACCAAGGGCCCGAGCTCGAATCCCAAAGGAAGCACACAACCAACCAACGCTTTGCCCAAAAACCCAAATCACAACCGAACTCCCAAACGACTAGCCCAAACATCTTGGGACTCGCAAGCAATAACAAACCAGCCTCGACAAAGCGGGAGCTACCTCGAAGCCCGAAAAACCACAAATCCCGCACGGAGAGCAAAAGACCAAAATACCCCTAAGGGTCAAAATAGCTCTAACGGCCCAACCGAACCATCGAATCAAGGCAAAGGCACCTCGAGAACCGGAATAGAAAATCGGGCGTTACAATACTTCCTCCTTTTAAGACTTTCGTCCTCGAAAGTCCTAAGACGAAACGACTCGAGAAAACTCCACTAAAACCTAACCAACTGAACTTCTCGGCTAATACAACGCCAACCTTCTCCGAAAACCAAACCATCTTGGGTTCTCAAAAACTCAAAGGCACTATGCCATCCAGGCTGCCACAAACAAACTCATCCCTACAACAAATCAAGCCAAACAAGCTGAACCTTCCTGCCGAGAAACTAAACGGCCTACTCTTACTTCACAAGAGACTAGCGAACCTCAAGCGACTCTCTGACCTTAACGAGAAACAATCGAATCACCAACTGGCGACTGATCCAAAAAGCAAACTTCTCCAACTAGAACACGACCACAACACTTAAGCAACCATCTTAAGGAGAAATCGCCGAACCAAAGGCAAGGGGGCACCATCCTGGTACACCCGACGGCTAACAACACTCACACCACCAAAACTTCACTCGACCACCTTAAAAAGACAAGGGCCAAGCACAGACTCCACTCGGCCAAGCCAACAAACTAGAACTCCTCATCGGCCGAACGCAACATTTCGGAGCAAGCCTACCAGCAACTGGCCAAAGAGAACACCGCCAGGCAAGGAACAACCAACATTCCTCTCAAAATCTCAGGAAGCAAGGACTAAACCATCACGCAGCTATCTGCGACACAACACCCTGAGGAAAACAGCTCAACAGCTTACCAACCAACGCCACGGCACCTCTGTGCCAACTCACTCAAACGCGGCTCTGCTAATGCCAATCTGAACGCACAACAACAACTAGGAACAAAGCCCGAGAAGGGCTTGCTCGTGAGAACTCAACCCAAACTTATAACGAGCAACGCTGCCTCAAGCTACCACTCAACTCTTAAAAATCCAACTGGCTACTCAAAAGACTTCTCCTTTTAGCCTAGGCCTAACTCAACTTCCCACCAGAAGCTCCACTCCCGAAACCTCACAAGGAAAATGGATGACGACAACCTCCAAGCTTACGGATCCTGAGCCACATGAATCCGCAAGACTACCTCGGAAGCTAACACTCGAGGCTGGCATCCAAGGAGCAACTCAACCACCACAGAGGCTAGGGGAAAAGGAAATCTTCAATCCCCAAAGAACCATCAACTTGCCGAGCAACTCAACTCTTCTCTGGTGGCCTCCGCCCTTGCGGGACAAACAACTCTTGCTTGCTAACAACACAAAGCGGGGACCCTCTCATTGGGGTGACCATTTGCGCTACTCGATCAACTCCACAACTCGGGAGCTAAGTGACTCACGCCAAACGGAAACGACTTCCCAGCAAGCAAACTTCAGAAGGGCAGCGAACTCCACACACGCTCGCTGACTTGCTCAAACCCAAGGCAACAGCAACCAACTCTCTCTTGGAAGCAACACCCAAGGAAAACTCAACCAATCGGATCACCAACCCAAAACTAACAGAACTTACTCAACTGCCGAGGGAGGGGTCAACTCCCAAAACTTTCTGACTAGGAACAAGACCTCAGGGCAATGCCCTCCAGCTAGAACCGAACTAGCTCTCGAAACAACAAGAGAACCAGATCTTGGCCAAACACTCACAAGAGGCAGAACAACCTTTACTGCAGCCTCTAGAACACCATCCAAGAATCCGCTTAACTGAACAAACGACTGCTTCCAAGCAGCCAACAAACTATTTCCTCTTGCTAGCACCACTACCATCAATTCCAAGACCAAGGGAGTAACCTGACAACTCCCCGAAGGAAACGACTCTTACAAGCAGACAACCAAAGGACAAAGAGCTCCACATACGCTCACTGTCATGCTCCACTAGAGCAACAACATCTAATCTCACGGGGCAACAACAGGGGTCCATCTCAGACTGAACCTCCAAAAGCCAAACGGGGCAACTCAACATCCTGAATATAGGAACACAACCAACAGGGCATAAACCACTCGCCCCACGAGCAAAACTAATCTCTAGCAACTCCAATCCACACCTTGGTCGACACCAAGCATCAACTTGCCACCATACCGGAACCAATCCGGACTTTACTCCAAACAAACACTAGCCTGCTAGTCTACCAAGACTGCTAGCAACTCCACCGAGGCTACAAACTACATGCCTCTAGCTAGCCAACTGAAACTCACTACCTGGGCCGGACTGAGGTCTGGAGAGGCTCTCCACAACCTAGGGTTCTCCGACAACCCTCAACACACACACTGCCGGCAAACGATCTAACAGACAACTGCCTGAACAAACAACTCCATTTTCCAGCATCACAACCATGCTGGCCAACTCCAACTCCTTGGGAACCAAGAGGACCCGAAACGCTACAGAATGCGTCATCCTCCCACTCAAAGCCTCAGCCACAACACAGCTTCTACCCAAGGAAGGATCCGAACAACTCTCTTAGCCATGACGAACACAACCCACGCGGCTTAGCTACCACCGCTCTTGTTCAGTTTCCAACTGAACTCCAACCAACGATCAACAAGAAGATCTGCCAACCAAGCTTAGGTCCAACTTAACAAATCTTGCCTAAGCAACAACCTGATACCACGAGCACGATATCCTTATCACCTCGCTAAAGCCTTACAACATCCACCTGGAGTTCAACTTCTCTAGAAACTGAGCACTAGATCTCCAAAGCAAACCCTACATGGATCTGAAACTCTCGCCACGGAACGAACCACACAAAACACACTTTTGTGCACAACTCTCAACCTTCCTTTAGAGATCCAAGACTAACAAGCGTTTTTCCCAAAAAACAAAACAACGCTAACTCCTGGCAGCGATACAAACAATCCAAGGAACACCAAAAGTTCCATCTCCACACGATACTCGAAGCTGAGGCAACCTTGCTCTACCAAAGCATAACAATGCCAAACCGAACTTACTTTATACCAAGCCTCTACCAAGGGTGCTTACCCAAAAAGGCATCCGAAACCTCTCACAAGGCATCCAACTCGCCTCATCGACATCCAACTCATGGTCCCTCAGCTGGACCAAACTCGCATTTACAACGCTCAACTCTCCTCAGATTTAGGCACTCGAAGGTAGTTGACCGCACTACCAACCACAAAGAAAATCTCTTGGCCTTAACACTAGCGCGAGAATCACGCCCACAAACAATTACCAACCGCCAACCTGCTGACTTACTCAACCTCCAGTAACACTGGAAAAAGGCTCCGGCTCCGGCTCCTCTCGAGCATCCTCTCGCTTGTAGTCCATCGACTACCACTGAACTAGCCCTCTGGCACGACTTAAACAGGTGTCACTTCCATAAACGGATCCAAGGCTAAAGGAGTGCGCTGAACTCCTGACGGCATAGAACCATCTGCTATGCCCAAGCCAAACTCAAGCCAAACAAGACTTAGTGCCAAGGTGGCACACCAACCAATGCACCTCAAGTGCTACTGCTACCAAATCCACATTTTACTACCAATGGGGCCAATAAGATCACAACCTCAAGTGACAAGAACTCTGGCTAGGCATACAAGGGCTCCAACTCAAAAACCATGCCTATGGCATCTCATCAAACCGAAGGCTCACCGCCTACTCTTGCACCTCCACATAATGCTCAACAAAACTCTGGCTGGCTCTCCCAACATGCAGCAGCTAGCTCCACTCCAGGAGCTCACCAAAGGAAGAGTGCTCAACTCTACCAAACCTCTGAGGAAAACACCAACGGATCCAATCCGAAGGGAACACTGCTCACTGCACCCTTAACCACGTGGTTCCGCTTCATCGGGCCGCAAACAACAACACTTTACAGGCGCACAAAGATGCCTCAACAATCTCCTCGAAGGCTGCCAACTCTGCAGCTACTCACTGGGCAATCAAACAATCTGCTAAGGCTCATGATCAACACTTGAGCTACCCAGGCTAGTCCACACGAGGACCTGCTCCACAAGCATCCACATAAGCACAGCCATAGCTAACTCCTCTCTTGGAGTGGCACTCTAAGGCAAAGCACCTCCACCCTCTCACTAGGGAAAACCAACAAGCGGGCCACAATTGGCCTACGGAGTCCAAGCTCGCCTCCCACGGGGACGATGTCCCGGGGCATCCGAATCTATCTCGGATACCTCAACAAGCCACAACATACATCACACACACGGGAAGTTGGCATGATGGCGCTCTAACCCCAAACCAACAACGAGTCGAACACTCGCTGCCTCTCGCTCCACAACACTACACAAGGCATACACTAGATGACAGTATTGTAAATTCTTAACCCTTTTTCAACAACAAATAGTAAACTTAGGCGTACTGATGACCGTCGCCAGTCCTGGTGATCATGGGAAAAACGACCTACAATAAAAGGTCACTTCACAATCTATGACTCGAGCTCTCGATACCAATCAGAATGACCCAATTCGAATAGGGTTCTAAATAGGCCATTACCTCAATGCATGCATACAAATCTACAGAAAATTTGCAAGACGGTGTTTGGATTCTAAGTAAAAACTAAAACATTAAAACATCCATTTAAAAATCAACATAAATTCCTAAAACCTGTCCCTGTTTCCAAGCACCTGTTTCAAGGCAAATACATTTCCAAAACTTACTCTGATCAGAGATTTATTTAAAACATACAAGCTTTACAACAATGCTAGAATCCGGGAAAACATTCAGAAAACACCCTAGGGCTCCGTGCCCAACTACATGCATTCAGAGGACATTTAAATCATAAACATAAACATAAGACTCAGAGTTGAACAACGGGTTTCCATGATCACAGCTCCTCCTCCAGCCATCCTGTCTCGCACCATGGTTACCTATGAAAAACCACATAATAATGGTGAGTAACGAATTACTCAGTAAGAATCCCCAACCGGGGTACAATACGATGTACATGGTCATCTCGATGAGCGTATGCAAGCTATGAATATAAACACAGAATAGAGCACATAGCTTAGCCCACACTTGGGCCTCGGATGCCAACTCAGGGTCTTAGTCCGGAAAAACTCACCACACAACACATCACACAAGTCACCCTATACGAGAAACAAGTCCCGGCCTCAGCCTGTCTACTGTCGAATGAAAGGTGCACTAGCTCAAGGTCCCGAGGAGATCTCCGGTCGGCGCTGTAATGAGCGTAAGCATGCACCGCGTGCTTCTACAGACTATGGGGGGTGCCGGGTCTAGTGGCAAGCTGCCCATATCCGGATACCACGCCTAACTAAATCTCTGGATCGGTGTCACCGACATAGGGTGTGAGACTCGACACGTGAACTATGTCACTGTACCACCGCACTGAGGCTAAGGAACGGGTCGTGGTAGGCTTACACCGAGGAAGTCGCCCTTACCTTAACAGTGGCAATCAAGGGCTCTTCGCCGAACACGCCGAGGACGTCTTTGGCCGCCGAGACTAGGCATTGCCAAGTCATCATCCCGACCGCTGGGGCATCGCTTAGACTACCACCCTCACCCAAGATTGCGGGGCCTACCGGTTGGGATAGCTAATCCTCACGGGGTCCAAGGACGGAGAATCGTCTCGAACGCCCTTGCCATGGATGCAAGATACTTTATGCATCGGGCCCGATGATGCTATCTACGAACTCTAACTCCGCCTTAACAATCGGAAACAAGCGATATAATCCAACACGTGCTCAAAGAGTACAACGAACCTAGCATGGTACTACGGAGCAAGAATAAACACGAGCATGCCAGAACGGAACAACCTAGCATGGACTAACATGAAAGAGCAATATGCGAAGTCATGCCAGTCAGGAATACATAACAGAGCACCTAAACTATACATGCCGATAATCACAAACAAACATACAACATCAATCACAAAGAACATCGCAGGGTCCACACAACTCCGGTAAGAAATCCTTACCTGGCCGGGAGGCAACTACACACAAAATCCTAAGCTGCGATCGATCCCGAGCTAGCTAACGAGAACCTAACAAACACAATAGAAATCACAATCATAGCCCTAAAAATATAATAAAACAAGCAGGCTCGGCTCGGGGCACTCACACGGCACGACGACGACACGGGCCGAAAAGTCTTCTGGCAGTCAAGCTGGCGCTGGCAAAGGCCAGCGCGCGCAGTGCCTTGTGGCGCGACACGCTACTGGGGGCACGCAGACGGAGAAGGCGCGCGGGCGCTGGGCGAGCGGCTGGGCACTAGCGAGCGTCTGGGCGTGCGGGAGAGTGGCTCAAGCGAAGGCGCGCGGGTGCTGGGCGAGGGGCACGGACACGGCGATCTGCTGCTGCGCGCGAACTGGTGCGACGGCGGGCCTGCGCGCAAACTGGGCGTGCGATGGACGGATCTTGGCGGCTGCTGGTGTGCGACGGCGAGCGGCGGCCGGCGCGTTCTGTCGTCGTGGCTCGCCGGCAGATCTGGGCCCGGCTGGCGCGCGCGACGACAGCCATCAGTGCGACTGGCGAGCCGCCGGCGGCACAAAGCGATGGTGGTCATGGGCTCGGCGATCTCGCCACCGCTTCTACTGGGAGTGAGGCTAGGTCGGGGAGAGAGAGAGAGAGAGAGAGAGAGAGAGAGAGAGAGAGAGAGAAAGGAGAGAGAAAGGAGAGAGAAAGTGAATTTGGGAAAAAAAAATAAATGAAAAGAAAATGAATTTGGAAAAGAAAAAAAAGGAAAATGGGAAATAAAAGGAAAAATAAGGATTTTATCCAAAATCCATCCTTATCCACTTTTATCCTTAAAAATCCCATTTCCCGCTTCCTCCTTCGAGACCCTACCAAGCAACCTCTCCCAATAAATAAAACTCACTAAAATCCAACTTCCAAATCAACACCAAGGGCCCGGGCTCGAATCCCAAAGGAAGCACACAACCAACCAACGCTTTGCCCAAAAACCCAAATCACAACCGAACTCCCAAACGACAAAGGCAGCCCAAACATCTCGGGACTTGCAAGCAGTAACAAACCAGCCTCGACAAAGGCAGGAGCTACCTCGAAGCCTGAAAAACCACAAATCCTGCACGTAGAGCCAAAAGACCAAAATACCCCTAAGGGTCAAAATGCACTCTAACGCCCAACCGAACCATCGATCAACCGAAGGCACCTCGAGAACCGTAATAGAAAATCGGGCGTTATAATGCCTAACTAAATCTCTCGGATCGGTGTCACCGACATAGGGTGTGAGACTCGAACACGTGAACTATGTCAGCCTGAACCACCGCACCTGAGGCTAAGGAATCGGTCGTGGTAGGCTTACACCAGGAAGCCGTCCTTGCCCTAACAGGTGGCAATCAAGGGCTACTGCCGAACACGCTGAGGACATGCCGACTGCCGGGGACAATGCAATGCCAAGTCATCATCCCGACCATTGGGGCATTTAACAGACTGCCACCCTCACCCAAGATTGCAGGGCCTACCGGTAGGGTTAGCTAAACCGTAACGGGGTCCAGGGACGGAGTACTACCTCGTACGTCCCTGCCATGGATGCAATATACTTTATGCATTCTGGCCCGGATGATGCTACCTATCTCGACTCTAAACTATAACATCAACAACAAACAATCCAATACAATCCAATACGTGCTCAACAGATACAACGAACCTAGCATGATACTACGAAGCAAGATCAGATAACGAGCATGCCAGAACAGAACAACCTAGCATGAGGAACAACGTAAGAATTCATGCCAGTCGAAAATTCAGAACATAGCACCTTTCACTAAACATGCTGATAAACAAAAACAAGCATACAAACAACAATCACATATAATATCACAGGGCCCACACAACACCGCTAAGAAATCCTTACCTTGGTCGAGAGGCTTCTACACACAAAATCCTAAGCTGCGATCACTCCCGAGCTAGCTATCGAGAACCTAACAAACATAGCAATAATCACAACCATAGGCCTAAAATATAATAAAACAAGCAGGCTCGGCTCGGGGGCACTCACACACGCACGGCGACGGCGACACGGCCGGGCGCCACCTGGCGGGCTGGTGGCGGTGCTGGCTGCGCTACCAAGGCGAGAGATGGCACGCACTTTGGGCGCGGCTGCGCGCGCGCACGGACATGCGCTGGGGTACGGGCTGCACACGGACGTCGCTGAGGCAGGCGCGCGGGCAAGCGCCACGGAGCGAGGACGCGCGGGCGCTGGGCGTGCGACGCGGACGAGGACTAGCAGCAGCTGCGACGGGCGCGCGGGCGCTGGGCGTGCGATGGCGTGCGATGGCGTGAGACAGAAGCTGGGCGATCTGGGCGGCCTGGCGCCTGCTGCTGCGCGCGACAGGGAGCGAAGGGGCTGGGCGATTCCGGGCGGTCTGGCTCGGCTGCTGGGCGCGACAGGGAGCGATTTGGGCGCGATCTGGCTGGCTGGTGAGCTGCGACGGTGGGGCTGCTGGCTGGGGCTCCTCTCAGCTGGCTGCAATCAAACACACACACACACCCACACTCTTCTACTTACATTCGGCCAGCAAGAATCCAAATCGGAGAAGACGAAGAGACGAAGAAGCTTACCTGAAAAGACGATCGAACCAAGGAGCTGCAAAGGGGATGAAAATCGACTTGGGGAGCTAGGGAGAACAAGTTTGGACGGCAAGGAGAGTTTTGGAGAAGAAGAACAAAAACCTAATTTCTTTTTCATTTAACCAAATGCACCAAAACTCCAAAGATCCAAGGCTAACCAAGATATGATGCGAAAAGAGCAAAAAGAGCTCTCCATAGCTCAATTGGCACGCATCCCCACAGGCTTTCCTAGAGACCCGGGTTCGAATCCCAACTGCAACACAATTTCCTTTATTTTTTACTTTTGCATCTATCCATGCTCAAACCCATCCACAAAGCCTCAAAAACTTACATAAATCCATCCAATAATTTTGGCAATCGAAAAATATAAACGCCCCGACGGCGGCATTTAAATTACCAAAATACCCCTAGGGCATACCTGGAAGACCGAGATGAAAACCTGGGCCGTTACAATATTCCCTCCTTTTTATGACTTTCGTCCTCGAAAGTCCTTAAGACTGGAACAGCTCAGGGTAGTGCAATCTCATCTCGTCTTCCCGCTCCCAAGTGGCTTCCTCAGAACTCTGACTCCTCCACTGAACCTTTACCAAACGGATCTCACGATTACGCAACGTCTTTGTCTCAAAGGCCAGGATCCCCACTGGCTTCTCCTCGAAGCTCAAATCCTCATTCAGCTGCAAAGGCTCAAAGTCCATAATATGTGATGGGTCCGGCACATACTGCCTCAACATCGATACATGGAACACACTGTGCACCGCTGACAATGACGGAGGTAGAGCTAACCGATAAGCAACTCTGCCAATCCTCTCCAGGAATCCAAACGGACCAACAAAATGGGGACTCAACTTCCCACGCTTACCAAACCTCAAAACACCTCGCATCGGAGCAACCTTTAGGAACACATGCCGACCAACCTCAAACTCCAAATCTCGACGCGCGAACATCGGCATAACTTTTCTCGCTCGCTCCGAGTCACAACATACGAGCTCTAATCTTCTCTGACCGCTCCATAAGTCAACTGCAGCAACTCAGACCCAAAACTCGCCTATCACCAACCTCTTCCCGAAACACGGGGGACCGACGGCGCTTACCATACAAAGCCTCGAATGGAGCCATCTCAATCGCCGATCGATAATCGTTGTTATATGCAAACTCCATCGATACAGAATCTCGGTCCCAACTTCTCGAAATCCAACACACAAGCCCTCAACATATCCTCGAAATCGGTTCACCCTCTCGATCGTCCATCCGCCTCGAGGGTGAAAAGTTGTCTTGAAAATCGCACTCGCTGCCTAAACCTTTCTCGAGCGCTCTCTGAAACGAGAAGTGAACCGCGAATCACGGTCGGACACAATCCTCACAGGCACACCATGATAACGAATGATCGTCTCCAAAAACAATCTAGCGCCCATCGTTCCACGGTATAAGTGTCTCTCCCGGAATGAAGTGTGCGCTCTTGGTCAACCGATCGACTATCACCCGGATCTGAGAGAACTTCCTCGAGTCCTCGGCAAACCGAAATAAAGTCCATGGAGATCTCTTCCCATTTCCATCTGCGGCACACTCGGGTGCACGCAATAAATCGGCCGGCCTGCGCTGGGTGCCTTCACTTGCGACAAGTGAGACACCGACCGACAAACTCGCAACATCTCTCTTCATACCCATCCACCCGAATGTCCGCTTAAGGTCCTGATACATCTTGGTACCCCGGTGCCAAGCAAATCTATAATGACCAGTGTTTTCATCCCGTCTTCCGTATGCCCTAGGGTATTTTAGTAATTTGGTCGGGCCGTCAGGGCCGTTTATGTCTCTTTCCAGTTGCTAAAATTATTGGATGGATTTATGAAGGTTTTTGAGGCTTTGTGGTTTGGTTTGAGCATGGGTAGATGCAAAAGTAAAAATAAAGGATTTGTCTTTGCAGTGGGTTTGAACCCGGTCTCTGAAGCTTGTAGAGATGTGTGCCAATTGAGCCATTAGGTGCTCTTGTTGCTCTTTCTGCATCACATCTTAGTTATCCCTTGGATCTTTGGTGTTTGGTGCATTTGGTTAAATGAAATAGAAATTAGGTTTGTTGTGTTTTCTTCTCCAAAAGAGTTGTGGCGCCCAAGCTTTCTCCCAAGCTCTCCTTGCCGATTCTTCATCCTTGCAGCTCCCTTGGATCGTTCATCATTATTCCGGGTAAGTCTTCATCCTCTTCACCTTCTCGATTGGGTGTTTTTGTTGGCCGAAGGTAAGGAGAAGAGCTTGTGTGTGTGTGTGTTTGTAGCAGTCGCCCAAAGATGCCCAGATCTGCCAAAGAAGAAGCCCAGCCGCCCGGAGATCGCCCAAAGAAGAAGCCCAGATCGCCGGAGTCGCCCAGCTCCTCGCCCTGCGCAGTGCCATCGAGCGGCTGTCGCTCGGCCAGCCGAGCGAGCCGACGCTCAGATACCTGTCGCAGCATTTCAAAGAGAGCCAGATGACCTTCGAGCGCGCCTGCCGCGGCCAGATGACCTTCGAGATACCCACATCAGCGGCCAATGACGCTCAGAGCGGCCCATCTCGCAGCCAGCGAGATGCGCCTGCCGAGCCCTGCAGCGGCGAGAATCACGCGTCCCAGACGCTCGTCGCGCGCGCGCGTCGTCGCGGCTAGCGCCGCGCGTGTCCGTCCGCTTCAGCTTGTCGCGCGCCAGGCGCTGCGCGCCACCGGCCCGTCCGCAGCGCGCGTGCGCCAGCTCTGCCGCGCCACTGCGCTATCAACGCCAGCGCCCGACCCTCGCCGCCCATCGGCGCCCGCATCGCGCCAAAGAGCAGCCTCGCCATCTTTGCCGCCGTCCGCGTGTCGGCCGTGCCGTGTGAGTGCCCCGAGCCGAGCCTGCTTGTTTTATTATATTTTTTTAGGGCTATGATTGTGATTTCTATTGTGTTTGTTAGGTTCTCGTTAGCTAGCTCGGGATCGATCGCAGCGTAGGATTTTGTGTGTAGTTGCCCCCGCCAAGGTAAGGATCTCTTACCGGAGTTGTGTGGACCTGCGATGTTCTATGTGATTGATGTTGTATGTTTGTTTGTGATTATCGGCATGTATAGTTTAGGTGCTCTGTTACTCAATTCTCGATCGCATGACTTCGTATGTTGTTCTTTCATGTTAGTCCATGCTAGGTTGTTCCGCTTACGCATGCTCATATTCATTCTTGTTCTCAGAGTACCATGCTAGGTCTCATGTGTATTCTTGAGCACGTATTGGATTGTTTGTTTGATTGTTAAAAGCGAGTTAGAATTCGTGTAGATAGCATCATCCGGGCCGATGCATAAAGTATCTTGCATCTATGGCAAGGACGTTCGAGACGATTCTCCGTCCTTGGACCCCGTGAGGGGATTAGCTATCCCAACCGTAGGCCCCGCAATCTTGGGTGAGGGTGGTAGTCTTAGCGATGCCCCAACGGTCGGGATGATGACTTGGCAATGCCTAGTCCCCGACAAACGCACGCGTCCTCGGTGTGTTCGGTAGTAGCCCTTGATTGCCACTGTTAAGGTAAGGGACGGCTTCTGGTGTAAGCCTACCACGACCCGCCTCCTTAGCCTCAAAAAGGTGTGGTACAGGTGACATAGTTCACGTGTCGGTCTCACACCCCTATGTCAGTGACACCGATCCAGAGATTTAGTTAGGCGTGGTATCCGGATATGGGCAGCTTGCCACTAGACCCGGCACCCCCCATAGTCTGTGGAAGCACGCGGTGCATGCTTACGCTCATTACAAATACGCCCCGAGAGCTCCTCGGGATCTTGAGCTAGTGCACCTTTCGTATCGACAGTGAGAGCCGAGAGGCCGAGACTTGGTTCTCGTATAGGGCGTATTGTGTGGTGTGGATTATTCCGACTAAGACCATGAGTTGGCATCCGAGGTCCAAGTGTGGACTTAAGCTATGTGCTCTATTCTGTGTTTATATTCATAGCTTGCATACACTCATCTAGATGACCATGTGCATCGTATTGTACCCCGGTTGGGGATTCTTACTGAGTAATTCGTTACTCACCCTTACTTATCTTTCGAGCAACCATGGCGCGAGGCAAGATGGTCAAGGAGGAGCTATGATCATGGGAACTTGCATGTCGTCTCGACTTTTTATTTCTATGACTCTTGTCTTTCATTTTCCCCGAATGCATGTACGGCACGAGCCCCAGGATGTTTTCTTCAATGATTTTGTGGATTCCCGCTTTATTGAATTTGAGAATGTTCCAAATATTTTAATAAATCTCTGATTAGAGTGTACGTTTTGGAAATGTATTTGCCTTGAAACAGGTTTCAGCAACTATATTGATTTCTGATTGAACCTTGATTGTTTGTTTTAAATGGGAATCAGAAAACTTATTTGCATATTGTCCTTTCCTTTGAATGCATGCATTGGGGTAAAGGCCTATTTAGAGCCCTTTTGGGTCGGGTCTTTACTGATTGGTATCGAGCTCGAGTCATAGACTTTGTAGACCGACCTTTTGTTGTAGGTCGTCTTTCCCATGATCACCAAAGACTCAGACGGTCATCAGTGCGCCTAAGTTTTCTGCTTTAGAAAAGGGTTAAGAATTTACAATACCTTTCATCTAGTGTATGCCTTGTGTAGTGTTGTGGAGCGGAGACGAGCGGGTGTTCGACTCGTTGTTGGTTTGGGCTTAGTGAGCCATCATGCCAACTTTCATGATCACGAGCGGTTTGTTTGGCGACTTGTTGAGGTATCCAGATAGATTCGGATGCCCCGGAACATCGTTACGAGGAGGCAGAGCTTAGACTCCCGTTGGCCATTTGTGGCCCGATTCTTTACGCTTTTCCCCTAGTGAGAGGGTGGTGGTGCTTCGTGTAGATCGCCAAGATGTTGATCGCACCTGCAGGAGCAGGGCGCTTGGCATGTCCGACCGAGGAGTTGGACCGATCGTGTTGATGTTGAGGCCGCGTCAGGGTTGTTAGGCCCGCATGCCGGTTTGGCCGGCGATTGAGAGTTGCCTAGAGGAGGGGGTAGAGGCTAGCAAATACCCAGTGAGACTCCTTGAGCAGAGTGTGCTCCAACCATGAGAGATTTGATGGCGTGTCTTTAGCTATCGAGAGCGGAGACCCAGCGCAGCTTTGTAGCGCGTGTAGTGAGGAGTCCCGGGCACAGATAGCCCAAATGACAGAGTTTGTTTCAGATTTTTCCCCAGTAGCTTTTGTAGCCCCGGAGGTTCCCGGGAGGGCATGATCAAGCAGGTTATTCAGATGAGTTTGTTGGCGTTGATGGAGACGCCCGTGTTGGCAAATGGATGCTGTAGAGCTCGATGTTTTAGTAAGTCCTACCGCTAGTAGTAAAGTAGTTGGCCAGTGTTTGAGTTTAGCATCCGTGTGTGGGATGCCCCTGCTTTGCTCGAGGCCGAGGTGTGCCGCCTCTGTCTTTGTTTGGTTCATCGGATGGTGGTGGAAGTCCCTTGTGAGAGGTGGACTAGCAGGGGTCTCCACCATCGCCCGATTGTTTGGCAAGTTGCCGTGTTAGTGGCTTGAGGCGCGATGAAGGGTCATCTTTGCCCCCTTGCGAGCCTGCTGTTGTTTAACAGCCCAGCTTCCTCAGGTGTGGATTTGGTAGTAGTAGCACTTGAGGTGCGTTGGTTGGTGTGCCACTTTGGCACTAAGTCTAGTTCAGGCTTGAGTTTGGCTTGGCATAGCGAGATGGTTCTATGCCGTCCGGAGTTCAAAGACACTTCTTTAGCCATTGGATCCATTTATGGAAAATGCACTTGTTTAGGTCGTGCAAGAGGGCTAGTTCAGTGGTAGTTGAAGGACCACAAGTGAAAGGATGTTCGAGTGGAGCTGGAGCCTCTTCCCAGTGTTACTGGGGGTCGAGTAAGTCACAGTTGGCGGTGGTAAGTGTTAGTGCGTGTGAGTCTCACGCTAGTGCTAAGGCCAAGAGATCTTTGTGGTTGGTAGTGCGGTCCACTACCTTCGGGTGCCTAAACTTTGAGTTGAGTGAGCATTGTAGATGCGAGTTCGGTCCAAAGCCAGGGGAACCATGAGTTGGATGCCCGTGAGATGAGTTGGATGCTCTCGAGATGAGTTGGATGCTTATGAGATGAGTTGGATGCCTATGAGATGAGTAGGACGCCTTATGTGTAAGCGCACTTGGTAGAGTCTTGGTATAAAGTAAGTTCGGTTTGGCATCGTTATGTTTTAGCAGAGCAAGGTTGCCACCGCTTGAGTATCGTGTGGAGATGGAACTTTTGGTGTTCCTTTGGTTGATTGTATCCTGCCGGAAGTTAGTGTTGCCTTTTGGAAAGCACACATTAGTCTTGGATCTCTGAAGGAAGGTTGAGAGTTGTGCACACAAGTGTGTTCGTGTAGTTCGTTACGGTGGCGAGAGTTCCGAAACCATGTAGGGATTGCATTGGAGAAGCGGTGCTCGGTTCCTCGAGAAGTTGGACTCGGTGGATGTTGTAAGGCTTTAGTTGAGGTTGTAAGGATACCATGCTCGTAGTCAAGTTGTTGCTTAGGCAAGATTTGTTAAGTTAGGCCTAAGCTTGGTTGGCGGATCTTCTTGTTGATCGTTGGTTGGAGTTCGATTGGAAACCGAACAAGAGCGGTGGTAGCTAAGCTGCGTGGTTTCGATCGTCATGGCTAAGAGAGTTGTTCGGATCCTTCCTTGGGTAGAAGTTATGTTGTGGCCGATGTTTTGAGTAGGAGGATGACGCGTTCTGTAGCGCGTTCGAGTCCTCTAGGTTCCCAAGGAGTTGGAGTTGGCCACATGGTTGGGATGCTTTGGAAATTGGAGTTGTTTGTTCAGCAGGTTGTCTGTTAGATCGTATGTCGGCAAGGTGTGTGTGTCGAGGGTTGCCGAAGAACCCTCGGTTGTGGAGAGCCTCTCGAGCTCGGTCAGCCCAGCTAGTGAGTTTCAGTGGCTAGCTGGAGGCGTGTAGTTTGTAGCCTCGGTGGAGTTGCTAGCAGTCTTGGTAGACTAGCAAGCTAGTGTTTGTTTGGAGTAAAGTCCGGAGTGGTTTCGGTGTGGTGGCAAGTTGATGCTTGGTGTTGACCAAGGTGTGGAATGGAGTTGTTAGAGTTTAGTTTTGCTCGTGGGGGCGAGTGGTTTGTACCATGTTGGTTGTTTTTCATGTTTCGGGATGTTGAGTTGCCCCGTTTGGCATTTGGAGGTTCATCTGAGATGGACCCTTGTTACGCCCGTGAGATTAGATGTTGTTGCTCGGTGTGAGCAAGACGGTGAGCGTATGTGGAGTTCTCTCTCCCGTTGGTTGTCCGCTTGTAAGAGCCGTTTCCTTCGGGAGTTGTCGTTACTCCTCCTTGGTCTTGGAGTTAATGGTGGAAGCGCTAGCTTGAAGGAAAAGTTTGTTGGTTGCTTGGAAGTAGTCGTTTGTCCAGATTAAGCGGATTCTTGGATGGTGTTCTAGAGGCTGCAGATAAAGGTTGTTCTCGCCTCTTGTGAGTGTTTGGCCAAGATTTGGTTCGTTTGTTGTTTTGAGAGCTAGTTCGGTTCTAGCCGGGCGTTGCCCTAAGGTCTTGTTCCTAGTCGGTAAGTTTTGGGAGTTGACCCCTCCTCGTGATTGAGCAAGTCTTTGTTTGTTTTCGGTTTGGTGGTCCGATTGGTTAAGTTTTCTCTTAGGTGTTGCTTCCAAGAGAGTTGGTTCTTTGTTGTTGCTTGGGTTTGAGCAAGTCGTGAGCGTGTGTGGAGTTCGCTGCCCTTCAGGAGTTTGCTTGCCGGGAAGTCGTTTCCGTTTGGCGGGAGTCGACTTAGCTCCCGAGTTGTGTAGTCGATCGAGTAGCGCGTGGTCACCAATGAGAGGGTCCTCGCTTTGTGTTGTTAGCAAGCAAGAGTTGTTTGTTCCCGCAAGGGCGAGGCCACCAGTGAAGAGTTGAGTTGTTCTGGCAAGTTGTTGGTTCTTTGGGGATTGAAGATTTCCGTTCCCTCTAGCCTCTGTGGTGGTTGAGTTGCTCCTTGGATGCCACCTCGAGTGATAGCTTGCGAGGTAGTCTTGCGGATTCGTGTGGCCCCAGGATCCGTAAGCTTTGAGGTTGTCGTTATCCGTTTTCCTTGTGAGGTTTTGGGAGTGGAGCTTGGTTTGGAAGATGAGTTAGGCTTAGGCTTAAAGGGGAAGTCCTTTGAGTAGCCAGTTGAATTTTAAGAGTTGAGTAGTAGCTTGGAGGCGAGCGTTGCTCGTTATAAGTTTGGGTTGAGTTCTGCTGAGCAAGCCCTTCTCGGGCTTTGTTCCTAGTTGTTGTGAGTTCCCAGTTGGCGTTAGTAGAGCCGCGTTTGATTGAGTTGGCACAGAGGTGCCGTGGCATTAGTTGGTAAGCTGTTGAGCTGTTTTCCTCAAGGTGTTGTGTCGCAGATAGATCATGCGTGATGGTTTAGTCCTTGCTTCCCGAGTTTTCCTTGAGAGGAATGTTGGATGTTCCTTGCCTGGCGATTTTCTCCTTAAGATGGTTGCTTAAGTGTTGTGGTCGTGTTCTAGTTGGAGAAGTTTGTCTTTTTGGATCAGTCGCCAGTTGGTGGTTCGTTTGTATCTCGTTAAGGCTGTAGTCAAGGTTTGAGGTTTGTTGGTCTTTTGTGAAGTAAGAGTAGGCCGTTTAGTTTGGAATCTGGAAGGTTCAGTTGTTTGGCCAGTTTGTTGTAGGGTTGAGTTTGTTTGTTGACAGCTGTGCACAGTGTTTTTATGTATCGATGTTGGGGCAGCATGTGCCGGACCCATTGTTCATTGTGGACTTTGAGCCTTGCAGCTGATTGAGGGTTTGGGCTTCGAGGAGAAGCCCTATGAGTATCTGGTCTTGAGTCGAAGACGTTGCGTAGAAGTGAGATCCGTTGGTAAAAGTTTAGTGAAGGAGTATGAGTTCGGAGGAGGCCGCCGTGAGCGGGAAGGACGGGATGAGAATGCATTATCTGTGTTGTTTGTTTCAGTCTTAAGGACTTTCGAGGACGAAAGTCATAAAAAGGAGGGAATATTGTAACGACCCAGGTTTTCATCCCGGTCTTCCAGGTATGCCCTAGGGGTATTTTAGTAATTTGGTCGGGCCGTCAGGGGCGTTTATATCTCTTTCGGTTGCTAAAATTATTGGATGGATTTATGAAGGTTTTGAGGCTTTGTGGTTTGGTTTGAGCATGGGTAGATGCAAAAGTAAAAATAAAGGATTTGTCTTTGCAGTGGGGGTTTGAACCTGGTCTCTGGGAAGCTTGTAGAGATGTGTGCCAATTGAGCCATTAGGTGCTCTTGTTGCTCTTTCTGCATCACATCTTAGTTATCCCTTGGATCTTTGGTGTTTGGTGCATTTGGTTAAATGAAATAGAAATTAGGTTTGTTGTGTTTTCTTCTCCAAAAGAGTTGTGGCCGCCCAAGCTTTCTCCCAAGCTCTCCTTGCCGATTCTTCATCCTTGCAGCTCCTTGGATCGTTCATCATTATTCCGGTAAGTCTTCATCCTCTTCACCTTCTCGATTGGGTGTTTTTGTTGGCCGAAGGTAAGGAGAAGAGCTTGTGTGTGTGTGTGTTTTGTAGCAGTGCCCAAAGATGCCCAGATCTGCCAAAGAAGAAGCCCAGCCGCCCAGATCGCCCGGCAAGCAAAGCCCAGATCGCCGAGTCGCCCAGCTCCTCGCCCTGCGGTGCCATCGGCGGCTTGTCGCTCAGCGGCCGAGCCGATGCTCAGAGCGGCCCTGCTGCGCGGCCAAGAGACGCTTAGATACTGCCGCGGCCAATGACCTTCGAGCACAGCCTGCCGCAGCCAAAGAATGCGCCACTGCCGAGCCCTGCGGCCAGCAGAGATCGCGCGTCCAGACGCTCGTCAGCCCGCGCGCCCGTCGTCGCAGCGCGCCCGCGCGTGTCCGTCCGCTTCCAGCTTGTCCGCGCCCGTGCGCCTGCGCCAGCCGGCCGTCCGCGCGCGCGCGTGCGCCCAGCTCTGCCGCCCACCTGCGCCTGTCAACGCCCAGCGCCCGACCCCTGCCGCCCATCAGCGCCCATCGCCGCCAAAGCCAGCGAGCCTCGCCATGTTTGCTGCCGTCGTCCGCGTGTCGGTCGTGCGCGTGAGTGCCCCGAGCCGAGCCTGCTTGTTTTATTATATTTTTTTAGGGCTATGATTGTGATTTCTATTGTGTTTGTTAGGTTCTCGTTAGCTAGCTCGGGATCGATCGCAGCGTAGGATTTTGTGTGTAGTTGCCCCCGGCCAAGGTAAGGATCTCTTACCGGAGTTGTGTGGACCCTGCGATGTTCTATGTGATTGATGTTGTATGTTTGTTTGTGATTATCAGCATGTATAGTTTAGGTGCTCTGCTTCGAATTCTCGATCGGCATGACTTCGTATGTTGTTCTTTCATGTTAGTCCATGCTAGGTTGTTCCGCTCGCATGCTCATATTCATTCTTGTTACGTAGTACCATGCTAGGTCCATTGTATTCTTGAGCACGTATTGGATTGTTTGCTGATTGTTAAGGCGAGTTAGAATTCGGGTAGATAGCATCATCCGGCCCGATGCATAAAGTATCTTGCATCTATGGCAAGGACGCTCGAGACGTTCTCGTCCTTGGACCCCGTGAGGATTAGCTATCCCAACCGGTAGGCCCCGCAATCTTGGGTGAGGGTGGTAGTCTTAGCGATGCCCCAACGGTCGGGATGATGACTTGGCAATGCCTAGTCCCGACGGTAACGCACGTCCTCGGTGTGTTCGGTAGTAGCCCTTGATTACCACTGTTAAGGTAAGGGCGGCTTCTGGTGTAAGCCTACCACGACCCGTTCCTTAGCCTCAAAGTGCGGTGACAGCCGACATAGTTCACGTGTCCGTGTCTCACACCCTATGTCGGTGACACCGATCCGGAGATTTAGTTAGGCGTGGTATCCGGATATGGGCGACTTGCCACTGGACCCGCACCCCATAGTGCTGTGGAAGCACGCGGTGCATGCTTACGCTCATTACAAATACACAAGCCGGAGAGCTCCTCGGGATCTTGAGCTAGTGCACCTTTCGTATCGACGATGAGACAGTGAGCCGAGACTTGGTTCTCGTATAGGGCGTTTGTGTGGTGTGGATTATTCCGGACTAAGACCACGAGTTGGCATCCGAGGTCCAAGTGTGGACTTAAGCTATGTGCTCTATACGTGTTTATATTCATAGCTTGCATACACTCATCTAGATGACCATGTGCATCGTGTTGTACCCGGTTGGGGATTCTTCTTGAGTAATTCGTTACTCACCCTTACTTATCTTCGGTAACCATGGCGCGAGGCAAGATGGTGAAGGAGGAGCTATGATCATGGGAACTTCTTTGTCGTCTCGACTTTTTATTTCTATGACTCTTGTCTTTCATTTTCCCTGAATGCATGTGTAGCAGGGCACGAGCCCTAGGATGTTTTCTGAATGATTTTGTGGATTCCCGCTTTATTGAATTTGAGAATGTTCCAAATATTTTAATAAATCTCTGATTAGAGTGTACGTTTTGGAAATGTATTTGCCTTGAAACAGGTTTCAGCAACTATATTGATTTCTGATTGAACCTTGATTGTTTGTTTTAAATGGGAATCTGAAAACTTATTTGCATATTGTCCTTTCCTTTGAATGCATGCATTGGGGTAAAGGCCTATTTAGAGCCCTTTTGGGTCGGGTCTTTACACAAACGGAGAACTGTAGGCCTCTGAGAGCAACTTTGCTCCCAATCCTGCAACATCC
The DNA here is from genome assembly GCA_036507275.1 of Sicyos edulis. NCBI lineage: Eukaryota > Viridiplantae > Streptophyta > Magnoliopsida > Cucurbitales > Cucurbitaceae > Sicyos > Sicyos edulis. Next base: position 22,873,935 of record CM071854.1, on the reverse strand, counting down.
GGAACACACAACCGGCCTCTATAAGTCAACCCACTGTCTGGTGAATATACGAAATCAAAATCTCCGTCAGCACTAACTCTGTCAAACAATCTCTTAAGTGCGAGGTCACTCAGCTGGCTATCAATAATCCGCTGTCTAATCGACGGTTGAACTATCAACTGAGCTACTCTGGCGGTAACCTCACCCAACAACACTGCAACCTCGGCCCGCTCGAACTCTCTCCGCAATGCTGGCTGAAACTCAACAACGCCGCGGAGTGCGACGTCTTCCTACTCAAAGCATCACCACAACATTGGCTTTACCCGATGGTACAAAATCTCGCAGATCATAATCCTTTACCAACTCTAACCATCTCCTCTGCCTCATATTCAACTCCTTACGAGTAAACAGATACTTGAGGCTCGGTGATCGGTAAACATCTCAATCCGCTCACCATACGGGTAATGCCTCCAAATCTTGATTGCAAACACCACTCGCGCCAACTCCATATCATGAGTCGGGTAGTTCTGCTCATACGGCTTGGTGACGGGAAGCATAGGCAATGACCTTCCGTCTTTGCATCAACACACAACCTAACCCAAACTTGGAAGCATCAGCTGAGACCACGAAACCACTGTCCTCGGGATCGCCAACAGTGTTGAAGTCAAATCTAGCGCTTGAGCCCAGCAAAGCTCTCATCACACTTATCGTCCCAAACAAACTCGACACCCTTCCTCGTCGGGCGAGTGAGGGGCGAGGCTATGGCGGAAAAGTCCTTAACGAACCGACGGTAGTAACCTGCCAATCCCAGAAAGCTGCGTATCTCGGCAACTGAAGTCGGCTTGGCCCACGAACTCACGGCCTCAATCTTCACGGGGTCCACGGCTATACCATCTCTCGAAACCACGTGACCTAGGAAGGCCACCTGCTCCAACCAGAACTCACATTTGGAAAACTTTGCATAAAGCTGGTTTTCCCTCAAAGCTGCCAATACTCGCCTCAAATGCTCTGCATGATCCTTCTTAGTCCTCGAATAGATCAGAATATCATCAATGAACATGATGACGAAGCTGTCCAAAAATGATTTGAACACCCTATCCATCATGTCCATGAACGCCGCTGGGGCATTAGTCAATCCAAACGACATGACCACAAACTCATAGTGGCCATATCTAGACCTGAAAGCTGTCTTAGGAATGTCGGGCGTCACCCGATCCGCAGAATCGATGGTAACCGGATCTCAAATCTATCTTGGAGAACACTAAGCTCCTCAAGGCGATCGAACAAATCATCAATACGGGGCAACGGATACTTATTCTTCACTGTCACCTTATTAAGCTCGCGATAATCAATACATAAGCGCATCAAACCATCCTTCTTCTTCACAAACAGAACTGGTGCTCCCTACGCGGACACACTCGGACGGATGAACCCTCGGTCTAACATCTCCTGCAACTGAACCTTCAGTTCCTTTAACTCGGCTGGCGACATACGATACGGAGCCTTCGAGATAGGGAGGTCCTCGGCTCGAGCTCAATTGTGAAGTCAACCTCTCTCTTGGGGCACCCCGTAACTCCTCGAAACACATCGCAAACTCCTGCTGCTGGCACTTTGATCAACGATCGGCGAGGGCGGCTCTCCCTAGACAACTTGGCTAGGTAGCCCCAAGCTCCATGAGCTAGCAAACAACGAGCTTTCACAGCTGACACCATCGGCGGGCAAACTCCACCCAGGACTCCACGAAACTTAAAGCTGGGCCGACCAGGCGGCCTGAACACTACTTCTTTCCGGTGGCAGTCAATCAACGCGTGGTTAGTAGCTAACCACTCCATACCAAGAATCACATCGAAACCGCTCATAGGCAGAACTATAAGCGTAGCCACAAGCAACTCTCCGGATATCTCGATCTGGCCATCCCTAATCTTATCTCTAGCTAACATATCAACTCCCGAAGGAGTTGCAACAGACAACTCAAAACCTAGAGGCTCTAATCTCAATTTAGCATGCTCAGCAAACAACACATATACAAATGAATGCGTAGAACTAGAATCAAACAAGACAAATGCGCAGTGATCTAAAACAAGAAGCGTGCACCGCCACCGCGGCATCCGTCGCGCTCGGCCTCTGACGGTCGTAGCAAACACCCGACCTGCCTTCTGCTACTTGCCGAAATTTGCCATAGCTGGCTGAGTACAAGAACGGATCATATGCCCGTCCTTACCACAGCGAAAACACACCCTGGGTCCTGTCTGACAAGCTTAAGTGTGGGTTCTCCCACAAGAAGCACAAGCGGAACTCACTGCACCGACCGCCTGCTGGAGCGGGCCGGAAACGGATTGGGGCCCTATCTTTGATCCGGTTCAAATCGTCCTTGGCGACGCCGCCGCCTCCCTCGAACTCAAACTTCCTCTTACCCCCACTGCGGTGGAGCGGAACAGACGCCAACCGGAGCGGCAACAACCCGCTCAACAGGATACTTTCCATTATAAATGGTGGCTAATCGAATACTCGGCATAAGTGTCGAGCCCACGAGCCACGACATCCCGGGAAACACCGCGCTCAAACCGAAAAATGAACTTCCGAATCTTCAACTCTCGGGGTGGCTATCAATCTGCGAGCAAAATAACCATACTCAGAGAACTTTCTCTCTTACTCCTCTATAGAATCAGAACCCTGCTTCAGGTTCTGGAAAAGCTCCACCATCTTCTCTTGAGCCTCATCACTAATGTACTTGGCCTTGAACTCCAACTTGAAGAACTCCCAAGTAGCAGGTGGAGACCCAGCTGGTCTCTCACTCAAGGTGAACTCCTACCACCACCTAGCTGTGCCCCCTAGCACATGGGCTGCACACCTCGGCCTCTGGACATCGGGGCACACCATGATCAGGAAGGTGTACTCTAAATGGGCAATCCATCTGGCTGCTGCTAAAGCATCTCCCGAGGCATCAAACTTCTCTGGCTTCCACTTCACGAAGTCCTTCAACCATCTACCAAGCTCCTCAGCACCCTCTGCCACATCTGCCTCAGGGGCTGCTTGCTCCTGTGGAGCTGGGAGTGCTGCTGCTGAAACATGCGGGTCAACTGCTCAATCTGGGCTCGGGACTCTTCCCATTCTTGGCGCTAACAAGGCACAGGTCTCGCGCCTCTGGTCACTCAACAGGCTGACCATCAAAGCCCTCATAGAATCAGCAAATTCTGCTCCAGGAGTAGTCTCACGGCGCTCAGTCGCCTCAATGCCTCCTCTAGGCTCAACAGGGGGAGCTACTAGTGGAATGCCATCAGTCTCAGCTTGGGACGATGTCCTGCGATGATCGAGATCCGATCCTCGATATCTCGACACGCTCTCGAACCTCCTCTTAGGTGCGGGTGGTCGGCATCTTGGCGATCTACACCCAAACCAACAACGAGTCAGAACCTGCTCGTCTCCGCTCTACAACACTAAACAAGGCATACACTAGATGAAAGGTATTGTAAATTCTTAACCCTTTTCTAAAAACAGTAAACTTAGGCGTACCTGATGACTATCGGGGTGCTGGTGATCATGGGAAAATGACCTACAACAAAAGGTCAGTCTACAGAATCTATGACTCGAGCTCGATACCAATCAGAAAGACCCCGACCCAAAAGGGGCTCTAAATGGGCCTTTACCCCAATGCATGCATTCAAAGTAAGGGCAATATACAAATATGATTTCGGATTCCAATTAAAATTAAAACATTCAGCATTCAATCAGAAATCAATACAGTTTACTGAAACCTGTCCCTGTCTCTAAGCACATGTTTCACGACAAATACATTTCCAAAAGTTTACTCTGATCAGAGATTTATTAAAATCATTCAGAACCTTCTCAGATACAACAATGCTGGAATCCACAAAAACATTGAGAAAACATCCTAGGGCTCCATGCCCAACTACATGCATTCAGGGGAAATAAAAAGACAAGAGTCATAATATAAAAGGTCGAGATGACAAAGAGTTCCCATGATCACGGCTCCTCCTTGACCATCTGTCTCGCACCTTGGTTACTGTGGAAAACCACGAAATAAGGGTGAGTAACGAATTACTCAAGAAGAATCCCCAACCGGGTACAATCTGATACACATGGTCATCTAGATGAATGTATGCAAGCTATGAATATAAACACGAATAGAACACATAGCTTAAATCCACAAATAATCCTCGGATGCCAACTCGTGTCTTAGTCCGGAAAATCCATCACATAAAATGCCTATACGAGAAACAAGTCTCGGCCTCGGCCATCTACTATCGATACGAAAGCGCGCAGCTCACAATCCCGAGGAGCTCTCGATCGGCGTTGTAATGAGCGTATCGCCCACCGCATGCTCTGCCGCAGGACTACGGGGTGCGCGGTCTAGTGGCAAGCCGCCAGTCCATCCCACCATGCCTAACTAAATCTCTCGGATCGATGTCACCGACATAGGGTGTGAGACTGGACACGTGAACTATGTCGGCTGAACCACCGCACCTGAGGCTAAGGAATCGATCGTGGTAGGCTTACACCAGGAAGCCGTCCTTGCCATAACAGGTGGCAATCAAGGGCTACTGCCGAACACGCTGAGGACGTGCCGACTGTCAGGGACAAGGCAATGCCAAGTCATCATCTCGACCGTTGGGGCATCTAACAGACTGCCACCCTCACCCAAGATTGCAGGGCCTACCGGTAGGGTTAGCTAAACCCTAACGGGGTCCAGGGACGGAGTACTACCTCGTACGTCCCTGCCATGGATGCAAGATACTTTATGCATTCTGGCCCGGATGATGCTACCTATCTGGACTCTAAACTATAACATCAATAGCAAACAATCCAATACAATCCAATACGTGCTCAACAGATACAACGAACCTAGCATGATACTACGAAGCAAGAACAGATAACGAGCATGCCAGAACAGAACAACCTAGCATGGACTAACATGAGGAACAACGTAAGAATTCATGCCAGTCGGAAATTCAGAACATAGCACCTATCACTAAACATGCTGATAAAGACAAACAAGCATACAAACAGCAATCACATATAATATCGCAGGGCCCACACAACACCGCTAAGAAATCCTTACCTTGGTCGGGAGGCTTCTACACACAAAATCCTAAGCTGCGATCACTCCCGAGCTAGCTATCGAGAACCTAACAAACATAGCAATAATCACAACCATAGGCCTAAAATATACTAACACAACACCGTTCCAAATTTTGCATTTTTTATACCCTATATTAATTATGTCTAACCAATTTGAATTTATTTTATCAATTTGAATTACAACTTTCAACTTCATTAATATAGTGCCTACCGAGTATGGCAATTGAGACACAAGTCGAAGGCCGTAAAATTAAAATGGAAAACTGTGAAGGTAAACTTGATTCCATATTCTTTTAAGAATGTTTTGGTCATTTTTGGTCATTATTATTTATATATATGTATCATACTAATTAAGTATGTAACTACTTTGTTTCACTAGTGCCCTGAGCAAGGTAGTGGAACAATATTATGTGGATTCTACGACCAACTATTCGTGCGGAAGATGATATACAACACATCCACTCACGTATCGAAACTTGTAAGTTTTGTTTTATACATTTTGTTTAGATAAAATCATGTATATAAGATACACTAGCTAATTGGGTGTTCTTAATTATATGTCTTTAAATTTGTAGTACATCGCCGGTCTGACCATATTCACTCAAGCCGAGATTGAAGAGGTACGAGTAGAATGGGCCGAATTCATAGGTAGACATTTGATGCAGAATTAGTGTATGTAGTTTAGTTTTTTGTTTAGATCTTTGTTTAGGTATATTGGAGATCGTTGTAGTCTAGTTATGTAACGGGCCAGGTTTTCATCCCGGACTTCCAGGTATGCCCTAGGGGTATTTTGGTAATTTGGTCGGGCCATCAGGGTCGTTTATGTCTTTTTCAGTTGTTAAAATTATTGGTTGGTCTTATGTAGGTTTTCGAGGCTTTGTGGTTGTGTTTGGGCATGGTAAGATGCAAAAGTAAAAAATGAAAGGTAATTGTGTTGCAGTTGGGATTCAAACCCGGGTCTCCGAGAAGCTTGTTGGGTTGCATGCTAGTTGAGCTATTGAGAGCTTTTGTTACTCTTTCTGCGGCATATCTTAGTTAGCCTTGAGTCCTTGGGGTTTTGGTGCATTTGATTAAAAGAAAAGAAATTAGGGTTGTTGTGTTTCTTCTCCAAATGAACCTTGGCCGCCCAAGCATGTCTCTCCCAAGCTCCAAGCCGAGTTTCATCTCCCCGAGCAGCCCTTTGATCGAGTGTCATCCCGGGTAAGAGTTCTCTTCCTCTTATCCTTCTTTGTTTGGTGTATTCTTGCTGGTATGGAGAAGAAGAGGTGAGTCTTGGTGTTGTGCAGCCCAGCCGAGCAAAGCGGCCCCCCGCCTGCACGCCCACTCCCGGCCCTGCCGTTGCACAAAGAAACCCCATCGCCAGTGCCCAGACGCCCAGCAGCCCTGCCTGCGCCCGTTGACGTCCCAGCTCGCCCAGTCCGTGCCCCCGTCCCGCCTCAAGTAGCGTCGCGTGCAACAACCCGCGCCTGCGCGCGCCGTCGCCGTCCAGCGCGCCGTCGCGTGTGTCGCTCGCCTACCCGCGTCCAGCCATCGCGTCTGCTTGTCCGCGCCCGTGCGCCTGCGCCCAGCCAGCTCGTCCGAGCGCGCGTGCGCGCAGCCCTGCCGCCCATCTGCGCCTGTCAGCGCCCAGCCCCTGCCGCCCATCTGCGTCCATCAGCGCCCAGCAGCAGCCACGACGGTGTAGCCTGTCCGTCCGCGCGTCAGCCGTGCCGTGTGAGTTGCTCCCGAGCTGAGCCCTGTTTATTTTATTATATTTAGGCCTTTGGATTGTGATAATTATTGTGCTTGTTAGGTTCTCATTAGCTAGCTCGGGATCGTTCGCAGCTTAGGATTCTTGTGTGTAGCCTTCCGACAAGGTAAGGATTTCTTACCGAAGTTGTGTGGGCCCTGCGATATTATATGTGATTGTTGTTTGTATGCTTGTTTGTGTTTATCAGCATGTTTAGTGATAGGTGCTCTGCTTTGAATTCCGTGGCATGATTTCTTATGTTGTTTCTCATGTTAGTCCATGCTAGGTTGTTCCGTTCTGGCATGCTCGTTATCTGTCCTTGCTTCGTAGTATCATGCTAGGTTCATTGTATCTGTTGAGCACGTATTGGATTGTTTGCTATATCTGTTTATAGGTTTGAGATATGGTAGGTAGCATCATCCGGGCCAGGATGCATAACATAACTTGAATCCAAGACGAGGGCGTGCGAGGCGATACTCGTCCACGATCCACCGTTAGGGTTTAGCTAACCCTAACGGCGGCCCCCTACAATTTTGGGTGAGGGTGGCGGTCGTTAAATGCCCCAACGGTCGGGATGATGACATGGCATTGCCTTGTCCCCGGCGATCGGCACGTCCTCGGCGTGTTCGGCCGTAGCCCTTGATTGCCACTGTTAGGGCAAGGACCGCTTCGGTGTAAGGCTACCACGACCGGTTCCTTAGCCTCAAAGTGCGGTGGTACAGCCGTGACATAGTTCACGTGTCCAGTCTCACACCCCTATGTCGGTGACACCGATCCGGAGATTTAGTTAGGCATGGAGACTGGACCTGGGCAGCTTGCCACTAGACCCGGCATCCCCCATGGTTTGCAATAGCATGCAGTGCGCGCATACGCTCATTACAGCACCGACCGGAGAGCTCCTCGGGATCTTGAGCTAGTGCACCTTTCGTATCGACAGTAGACAGGCTGAGGCCGAGACTTTTTTCTCGTATAGGATCGTATCGTGTGGTAGATTTTTCGGAGTAAGACCCTGAGATGGCATCCGAGGTTTATGTGTGGATTTAAGCTATGTGCTCTCTTCTGTGTTTATATTCATAGCATGCATACCTTTCTGCTAGATGACCATGTATATCGTATTGTACCCCGGTTGGGGATTCTTACTGAGTAATTCGTTACTCACCCTTATTTTGTGGTTTTCCACAGGTAACCATGGTGCGAGACAGGATGGCTGGAGGAGGAGCTGTGATCATGGAAACCCGTTGTTCGAACTCTGAGTTTATGTCTATGATTCTTTATGTTTTATTTTCCTCTGAATGCATGTAGCTGGGCACGGAGCCCTAGGTTGTTTTCTGACTGTTTCTCCGGATTCTAGCACTGTTGTAACTATTGGAAAGTTTTGAATGTTTTAAATAAATCTCTGATCAGAGTGAGTTTTGGAAATGTATTTTCCTTGGAACAGGTGCTTGGAAACAGGGACAGATTTCAGGAATTTTGTATTGACTTTTTAAATGGATGTTTGCATGTTTTAGTTTTCACTTAGAATCCGAAAACCATTCTTGCATATTGTCTGTTTTGAATGTTTTAAATAAATCTCTGATCAGAGTGAGTTTTGGAAATGTATTTTCCTTGGAACAGGTGCTTGGAAACAGGACAGATTTCAGAATTTTGTATTGACTTTTTAAATGGATGTTTGCATGTTTTAGTTTTCACTTAGAATCCAAAAACCATTCTTGCATATTGTCTTTAAGTTTTGAACACATGCATTGAGTTAAAGGCCTATTTTGAACCCCATTCGGGTCGGGTCTTTACAAGTTATTTGTTTAGATCTTTATTTAGAAAAGAAACAAAGTTGTTTAGGTATGGAGAAAGAATGAGTTACTCTGACTGAACTGAAATTTGTATTCTGCATTATATACAGGTAATTGTTGAATATAGCAAGTACTGAATTTTTTGGGAATCGCATTATTGTGCTGTTATGCTGCCCAAATTTTTGGTGCACATAATGCAGTATCATGTGTAGACAAAGTAAATTAGAAGTTAGGATTTCATGCAGGAGTTAGTGGTCATTAGATATTTTGTAAGAAAAGTTTCATTTGGTACTCATGGTGGTTAGATATCATTTGAAGACATTAATTCTATTTTTTTTTATAAAGTAGAATGACTTTTAGTGGCGGGAACAATATATATGCCTTTGTGCCTTTTTTTATAAATAAGTGATAACGTATTTTAATGGCGAGCACAAAACAAATGACCATTTTTCAAAACAAATAACCTAGACCATTTTTCTGTGTTTTTAAAAAAAAAAACACAAAAGCATTCATGGCAGACAGGATGCACGCCATTGTAAAGTTTACATGGCGGGTGGGTGCGCGCGATGGAATATTTTTTATGGCGGGGATAGCGCGCGCTATGAAAATGATTTAATGTCGATTTTTGCGTGCCATGGATGTTGATAATTAATGGCGGGGGCTGCCTGCCATTGATTGTACGCGCGCCATCGTTGTTTTTCGATGTCAGCGGTATTGATGGGGGGTTCGCGTCCGCCATTAATGTTATATATTGGCAAGATATGCCCGCCATTGATGCTCGATTTTCTACTAGTGTATAATTGTTTGACATTAATGCCACAGTACAACTACAAAGGTTTTGAGTAAGTGTCGTCGAATGATAAGTCAAGTACTCCTCCCTAGCGTGAGACTCTTCTCAACCAGAAACTCAATTCCAGGATAACTCTTACCCCTATGGTTCCAGCTACCATTTTTTTATCTAGGACATGTTTGTAACAGCCCGGAATTTCATCCCGATCGTCCCGGTTTTCCCCAGGGGCATTTTGGTAATTTGGTCGGGCCGACAGGGCCGGTTATGTCTTTTCTAATTGCCGGAAAAATTATGAGATGATTTGAATAGGATCGGGAAGCTTGGTGAAGGTATTTGGGCTTGGTAGAATGCAAAAAAAAATAGGGAATTAAATAGCGCGTCGGGTGAGATTCGAACCAAGGCCGCTTGGAAAGTTAGACGGGTGGCATTGCCACTTGAGCCACCGAGCGCTCTTGTTAATCTGAGCGCGCCATCTTTTTGTTATGCGTGTTTTGAGATGCCTTTGGTTTAAAAGCCAGCTCGCCCGAGCTTCTTCCCCATTTCTCCTTCTTCTCTTCCCGATTTCCTTCTTCAACCGACAACGATTTCCCTTGCGATTTCTTCCCTCTCCAGCTCGAATTCGACCGAGCTTCTTCTATATTTCGAAGTCGATTTCCATTCCCGAGCAGCAGGTAAGCTTCTTCTTCTTCTTCCTCTCCTTCAAATCCGATTCCCCTGTTTCCGATTTCATTTTCTGTTGGCCGAGAGGGTAAGGAAGTTGCGTGGTTTTTGTGCAGCTAGTGTAGGGGAGTTCAGCCAGCAACAAATCGCTCGCCAATTTGCTCGCCTCCTCCCCCTTCGCTCGCTCGTATGCAATGACCCAATGCCACGTGTCCGCGCGCTCGCTGCCGAGCCGCCGCCGCCGCCGTGCCGCCGCCGCGCCCGCGCCATGCATCGCTCGCGCGCGCCCGTCCGCCGCGCGCGTTGCTCGCGTCGCGCAGCCAGCGCGCCTAGCTAGCCCTATTGCTGCCTCGTTCGTGCAATCGGCTCATTCGTGTGTTCGTCGAGCCTCGTGAGTTGCTCCCGAGCTGAGCCCTATTTATTTTATTGTACTTAGGCATATTGTGTGATTTTTGTTGTGATTGATAGGTTCTCGGTAGCTAGTTCGGGTTCGTTCGCAACTTAGGATTTCGTGTCAAATCGCCTTCCGACTAAGGTAAGGATTTCTTACCGGGGTTGTGTGGGCCCTACGATATTATATGTGATTGCTGATTGATTGCTTGTTGTGTTTATTGACATATTTAGTAATAGGTGCTCGATTCTGAATTCCCGATTAGCATGCTTTTCCTGGTTAATTCTCATGTTAATCCATGCTAGGTTGTTCCTTTCTGGCATGCTCGTATCTGTTCCTGCTTCGTAGTATCATGCTAGGTTCGTTGTATTCTTATTGAGCACGTATTGGATTTTACTGAATTATTTGCTGATTGCTAAGGCAGGTTAGAGTGGCAGGTAGATAGCATCATCCGGGCCGGGTGCATAACGAACCTTGCATCCATGACAGGGACGTATGAGATGGAGCTCCGCCCTGATCCCGTTAGGGAATAGCTAACCCTAACGGCTGGCCCTGCAATCTTGGGTGAGGGTGGCAGACTGTTAAATGCCCCAACGGTTGGGATGATGACTTGGCATTGCCTCGTCCCCGACAGTCGGCACGTCCTCAGCGTGTACGGCCGTAGCCCCTGATTGCCACTTGTTAAGGTAAGGAAGGCTTCCTAGTATAAGCCTACCACGACCCGTTCCTTAGCCTCAGGTGCGGTGGTTCAGGCTGACATAGTTTACGTGTCCAGGTCTCACACCCCTATGTCAGTGACACCGATCTAGAGATTTAGTTAGGCTTGGTGACTGGACATGGGCAGCTTGCCACTAGACCCGGCACCCCTCCATGGTCTGCAGTAGCACGCGGTACATGCTTACGCTCATTACAGCGCCGACTGGAGAGCTCCTCGGGATTGTGAGCCAGTGTACCTTTCGTCGACAGTAGACAGGCTGAGGCCGGGACTTGTTTCTCGTATAGGGCGACTTGTGTGGTGATATTATTCTAGACTAAGACCCTGAGTTGGCATCCGAGGTCCAAGTATGGACTCAAGCTATGTGCTCTATTCCGTGTTGTTATTCATAGCTTGCATACACTCATCTTGATGATCATGTATATCGTATTGTACCCTGGTTGGGGATTCTTACTAAGTAATACGTTACTCACCCTTATTATTGTGGTTTTTCCACAGGTAACCGAGTTAAGTAGACAGATGGTCAAGGGGGAGCTGTGATCATGGGGCCCAGTCATCAAACTCTGATTTTGTGTTATGACTCTTTATGTTTTATTTTCCCCTGAATGTATGTAGCCGGGCATGGAGCCCTAGGATGTTTTCTAAATGTTTTGTGGATTCCAGCATCGTTGTATCTAGACGAGCTTTGAATGTTTTTAATAAATCTCTTATCAGAGTAAACTTTGGAAATGTATTTATCTTGGAACAGGTGCTTGGAAACAGGGACAGGTTTCAGGAAAATTGTCCGGACTTTGAAGGGATTGTTTTGAATGTTTTGTTTTTAATTGGAATCCGAAATCATGTTTGTATAATGTCCTTTAATTTGAATGCTGGGATAAGGGCCCATTTAGAGCCCCATTCGAGTCGGGTCCCTTACAGCAAACTCCTTAACCAATCCCTTGATAGTGTAGCCCATCAATTCAAACATGTTAATCTCTCTCAATAAGTGTTGTCGAATGATAAGTCAAGTACCGATCGAGATCATAGTCCTATACCTTTCGACAAACTCGCTCTAATATTGACTCTAGTGAACACACACTGAGGGGGGTCGACTCAAACTGCCGACACGTAGCCCCATTGAGATCTCACGATACCAGTTCTTGATGGAGATCGTAGGATCAGTTGACACTGATCCTTTTCTCTCTATCTATTTTTGAATAGGGTGCCCTCCCACTCAGATGAACTAGACTAATCTTGTTCATCCAAGTCCCAATCTTTTACCTATCTTGGTTAGATTGATTTTTAATGTGAATTGTCAAGTTTTTACTCTAAAACTAATCACATTATTTGAGCATGCACAAAATGATCTATAATTCTTGGTCGTTTCAACCCCCACTGTCGTCTTAAATACCTCTATCCTTTGGCAGAACCTTCCTTAGGTAGGGTTCCCTTCCAACCAATCCTTACAGAATCAAATTGCTCTTTAATTAATCCTATTAACTAAAGATTTAAATTAATTCTATCAACTTTTATGGATTATTCGGCTCTACCCCTTTTAAAACAATTTTAAAAGAATATATTCATTTTTGTAGCATATTTAAAATGAATATTGTTTGGGTTCTATTTTGAAAACCCAATTTTCAAATATATTTAATCCATACATTCAACATAATCAATAAATAAACAACCATTATTTATTTTTGAGATCTACATGTTAGAACAATCCTAAATATGGAATCCAATTCCTAAAATATATCTAATATATTTAATACATATTTAGGATGCATGAATCTTTTTAACCTATAGTGAGATTTGAAATATATATGACATACTTTATGCAACAACCAAGACATGCAAATAAGTAACATATAATTTAAATGGTTAATGACCGATTTGAAGTTTGGCATATTTCTAGGAAATGTAAATTGCGACATAAGCTAAGAAATTCTCCAAGAATAATCTTTTTCTTCACTTCTTGATCGTCTAGAAACTTTGACTAGAAAGAACAAATCCCTTTAAATATTTCCCAAATATTTTCCAAAAATATTTTAATATTTAAATAACTACAAGGTAAAGATTTCCATAAAATTATCTCATCAAATATCTTCCAAAGATTATTGATGGGAATTTGCGCTCAGCAGCAAATTCTACCTCTTGTATTAGTTTTCTAGCACAATTTCTAAAATAATTGAATGTATAGCACATTAGACATCTATCAATAACTAGTGATAGAACTTAATTAGTGATAGACATCTATCACTAATGAGTGATAGAACTCAATTTGAATTTTGGGTGAATTAGGGAAATAGCTACTTTAACCAAACTTATTAAATAAATATCTACTTTTGTAGAGAGTTAAAATAAATGTCTAAATTCAATTCTCTAGATTTTTTAAATAAATAAATATATTATAATGGACTATTGTACCCTTGCAATTAATTACCTTTTTTAGGAATTAATTAATTACCTTTTTTAGGAATTAATTAATTTTATTTTAGATATTTTTAATAACCACCTAAAAATCAAATATACTTGGTTTAAATTTAGATTATCTAATAACCACCAAATCTATTTTTTTTAAAAAAAATTAAGAATCAAATATCTTTGATAAAAGAATCGTTTAATTTTTTATTCACAATTTTGGAAATCAGCAGTAGATTAATGAAAAAAATTTAATTTAAAAAAAAACTAAGAAAACTATTTCAAGGCTCATTATAGATGCTTACATCCTCTTGCATATTTGAATGTAGATGCAGAATAATGATAGAATAATAATTTAATTAAAACTTGAATAAAAACAAGAAATCAACATACTTGTGCATGACCTTCCATCTAAGATTGAGAAAAATTAAGCCAACATTCCACCACACATATTCTTCCCAACTAATATATTATACATTTGCATGTATAATGGTATAGTTTTTTCCAGGATGTAATTGTGGTTGTACATGCTGCTTGAAAATTTTATCTACATCCATGTACATCATTATCTTCTTCCATTGTTACTATACATCCATGTGTGTACGAGTACAACTTTCTATCCGGATGCAATAGTTTTTGTATATGCAACTTGAAAAACCATTATACATCCACTATGCATCTCTGTGTTGCAAACAAATATCTCATCGGGCAAAGTCACGCTTGGTCAGTGATACGTGTATGGCACCACGAGTATAAGTTGCTCGAACATAGTTGGTTGGAAGGACTCGACGTTGAAGCGTCTTCTGGCGTGAGGTTCTATAGGGATGAATAGACAAACATGTTGAGAATGGAGAGGTGTCATTGAATTTCAACATACACTGATGATTTGGAGCTATATAACCAAGTAGATAATTGTTAATGAAGAAATATGAAATTGAATCTCAATGCAAGAGAGAGAATGAGTTTACAAAAAAAAAATCTAATAAGGATTATAAATAATCTCAAATTCATTTTAGGAAAACAAGTTTGATGAAAAAAAATTAACAAAAATAACTTTTAAATGCATTTTTTATTTTATTTTTTCTGTAAACTCCTCAAATATGGAGAAATAATTCTGAAGGTATTCCAAATTTGGATAAACACGCCCCAATCAAAAGTTTCCTAAAAATTAAGGCGTGAAACAGAACACAGTACGAAGTTGAATCTAAATTTTTCATACACAAGAAGAAACTTACTTTAGCCTTTCTTCGCAACATTAGACTAGTCATTGGCAGTCACCGCCGTCCACGAAATTCATCAACAATGTGATTTAAGGTTGGTGATCGGGAGCCCAAAAGTTTGCCATGAAATCCATTGACTATAAGGTTGTTGCACCATTTTGGAAAAATTGAAGAAAGTCTTTTTTTGTATGAGAGGGATTTTAGATCGTATGTTTAGAGGAAGAGAAGAAATATGAGACATTTTAATGGCATCCAACTCAAAATATTAAAATCCAGGAATCATTGATGTGGGGATCATTTGGTTTCAGTAATTAAATATTAAAGAAAATTAATTAATCCTTGATTTAGGGGATTATTTGATTTGACTAATTAAATATTAAATAAAATTCATTTGAAAATATGGATAAATTGAGGACATTTTTGGAATAAAAAATTTCTCTTTCCCACTCATTTAACGAAAATGACATAAATTTAAATGGTTGAATGAGGTAGACATTTGATTATTTATTTCTAAAAAAGTAGTTATACTCTCTATTTCCCACAAGAAATTCCAGCATTATAAATTCAGCCCAATAACTCATTAAACAATTTTCCAGCAGCCCACAACAAAAGTTAAAACTAATAACACATGTCCCAATTTCCCTAAATGGGTATTAGTAACTATTGTCTACTTTTTAAAAACAAATTCATGGAATGTCTACACTTTACAATCATTAAAATTAGTGTCTTTTTGGTGGTGGTGGGTAGTGAGAGAGATTTTTCCTTCCCATAATACCCTCTTCCCATTGCCAAATTAAAAAAAAAACCACTTAGTCTCCCTCCATCCCCTTCTAACTATATAGATTTCAATATTAATTAAAATTATCTTAATTATTCTCCCTCAAACCATTTTATTTTTAAAAAACAAATATATTCATTTGAGAAAGTAAATTTATTCATTAGAAATTTTTTGAATTCTAAAAATAAAAAATAAAATTAGAAGAAAAAAAAATATGAAAGAATTGCATCATTCCAACATTTATTTATAATTCTAATAAGACTAAGTTAATTTTTCCACCTACAGATAAATATAAATATTTCTACATGCCCTTTAGGTTATATATTGGGGGAGGGGGACAAATACCAATTCTCGAGCTTGAACCTGTGGGTGTTGAACTGGTTTACAACCAAACACTGAAACCATTGCGCCACTTGCCCAATCGGTCTCTTTAGGTTATTTTTTCAGTCTCAACTATAAGTACATATGTATACATATGATTATATACAAATTTACCATTTACTTTTTAACAAATTTGGAAAATTTTCATACTTATACATATGCACATTTAACTTTTTAAAAATTTATAAAAACCTTCCCAAAATTTTATCTCCTCCAACCATCTTCTTCTTAGTTTTTTTCGAAATATCGCTGACATTTTCTATTTTTATTTAAAATAAAGATATTAATTGATAGTCATTTGATAAAGAAGATTCGATCATTATAAAATATTAAACTCTATAAAATAAATAATAATAATGTTTTTTTAAAATAAAATGTTAGAAAATCGTATCATCCCACATTTTATGTACAAATGAACATGTGTTTATTATTGTTATAGGAAATCAAGTTAATTTTCTCAATCATGGGCAAGTGTACATACTTCTACATATGCTTTAAATTATTTTTTTAATCTCACTTATGTATACATACTTATACATACGACGACAGTATAAAAAATTACAATATACTTTGAACTGATATTGAAAAATGGTATACTTATACATATGTGTAATTAATAAAAGTAAATAAATAAAAATCTTACAACAAATAAATCCTTCAAAATTTCATCTTCTCTATTTTTTTTCAAAATCTCTTTGAATGTTTTTATTTTTAAAAGTAAAATATTCATTTGAAAAAGAAGATCTAGTCTCTACACTAACAATATCCCCAAAATTAGGGATTTTATTCTTCTTCTAATTGAACCATAACATTTTAAAATATAATAAAGAAATAAATTTAAAATAAATTTAAAAAAAGAAATATATTTTGGTAAGAAATAGAGATTTTATGGGAGTACACAAAATTTAAAAGCTAAAATTATTTATCATTAACAAACTTTGGCGAAATTTGTTTGAAATCAATGAACATGGCCAAGATCTCATTTAGTGTATTGATTAGAAGAAAAACTTCTAGAGTGGGATGTGTATGGGGTTTCAATCGGCAGAAATCTCTTGTACATGAACTAAAATCCTCTCCATAGCCAGAGAAATAAAAAAAGAATACAGTAACCTTGGTGTCGAAGATACGCTCTACAACAACCTACGCTCGAAGAATGTAAAATTTAGAAAGAAGAAAGAGAGAAATTCGTAGGTAGAGCTACTCCATCTACAACAAACGGATGTAAATGGTAGTGCATGACACTCAACATATTTTAGGTATTATTTAATATAATATTTTTCGTTTTGCACAATTCTGTACATAATATTTTTTGGTTTGCACAATTCTGTACGTACACTCAACAGTACCATTTTCCGGTTTTTTAAAATTTGACAATAACACTGCAAGTTTTATAATCAATTTTAAATCTATAGTTTTTTTTTATTTAAAAAAAATCAATCGCCTAACTATAATTTTGTTTTTTATTTTATCAAATTGATAGTTTAAAATTGTTTGTAGGTAGTTAAGATGAATTTTAAGTAAAATTAATTAACCAAAAAAATGTATTTTTTTTAAGGGTATGAAGGTCAATTGCAATATATTTAATTATTTAAAAAATTAAATGAATTTAGATTTAGACATTTATTTTAACTCTATAAAATGATAGCTATTTATTTAATAAGTTTATCTAAAGTATCTATTTCCCTAATTAACCCTTTCTAAATTTAACACAGAAGCCTAAAATTTATTTTCATTTCTCTTTTTTTTTTTTTTTTTCAAATAACCCTAGCATCCAAAAACATTTGGAAACTCATTTCCAGATAAAACCCACATTTACAATAAAAAAAAAAGCTTAAAAATAACATTTTACTTAAGAATTAAATCCCACAAATAGCACAGCCAACCAATATAGCTCCCAGCTAGTCTGGAATGAAACGAAGATTATACGGCCATTTTAGCGAAAACGAACTCCTGTTGGCAGAGGGTGGGACTGGATCTGGCGGAAACTTTCGCAAACAGAGTGGAGCAAGAACTAGCGCTGAAAATCGCGGCCTTGCTCGCGATTTCGGGTTCGCTAGCGGCGGAGATGGAGTTTTGGCGATGAAGGGTGGTCGGCTGTGGTATTGCTTGCGAGGAAGAAGAACACAGAAAAGTAAATCTTTTTATTATTATTATTTGCACTGAGGTCAAGGAACTTAAATGGCTTGTGGCATCTATTAGAGAGTAAAAATAAATAAAAATAAAAATAAAAATAAATAAAGGAATGGAGGTGCAAATTAAAACGTTAGCTTGAAGGAATACAAAAGACCAAAGGCCCTTTTCTTTTTAACTTTATTTTAATTGGTTGCTCTGTACTTAAATGGAAAGTTATTTAAAAAAATAACTCACTTTTTTCATTAAAAAAATCTCGGTTGGTAACATAAACTCACTTTTTTCATTGAGTATTTGAATTTTGTAGGTCAATTTTTCATTGGTTTTAGTTTACATCCTCAATGCACCGTTGGAATAAAAAAGAAAATATTTCATTCTAACCTTTATCTTGAAACCCCGAAACATGTTGACTACAACACATTTAATTCTAATCTTTCGAACTAACACAAAAGTTTTTGTTATAAAGTTGCAGTGTGCAAGTAGTTCAAACATTTATCACTGTCTTCTGCACCATTTGCTATCTGTGTCAAAAATTTGAAATGTTCATAATTTTAAAACACAAAAGTTTGCATTTTTATCATTTACAACCAATTTTTTTAAACCCAAAAGTTTTAATTTTAGAAGTTTTGATTTACAAAATATCATAACTTTTTGTTTTTAAACTATTACATTTATTTTTCGTACGGTATTTGAAATTTGTGGGACAAATTTTCATTAGTTTTAGTCAACAGGAAGTTTCCTCACAACAACGTTGCAATAAAAAAGAAAATATTTCATTCTACCTTAACCCAGAAACCCAAAAACATGTTGGCTATAGTGCATTTAATTCTAATCTTTCGAACTAACACAAAATTATTTTTGTTTATAAAGTTAACGTGTGCAAGTAGTTTAAACATTTATCATTCTCTTCTGCACCATTTCTTATTTGTGTCTAAAATTTAAAATTTCGATAATTTAAAAACACAAATGTTTTATTTTTTCAACTAGTAAACTAAAATTTTTTTAAATCCAAAAGTTTAAATTTTTTAATCTTTGATATTAAAAAAATCATAAATTTTTGTCTTTACATTAGCAAACTCAATTTTTTTTTATCAGTACTTGAAAAATGTGGGTCAAATGTTCGTGTATTTTTAGTCTACATGGAGCTTTCTCACAACAACATTGCAATAAAAAGGAAAATATTAACTGCTATATTTAATTCAAAAACGCTAAAACACACCTACTCGAATGCATGTAATTCTAATATTTTGATCTAACAAAAAATCATTTTTTATAAAGTTATTGTGTGCAAGTTGTTCAAACATTTATCCCTTTCTTCTACACCATTTGGTGACCGTGTGAAAATTTTGAAATTCTAATAATTTGAAAACACAAATTTTTATTTTTATCATTCAAAACCAAATTATTTAAACCCAAAAGTTTTATTTTTAAACTTTTGATGTACAAAAAATTGTAACTTTTTTTTTAGACTATTAAACTCACTTTTTTCGTTGAGTATTTGCATTTTGTGGGTCAATTTTTCATTGGTTTTAGTTTACATGGAGTTTCCTCAATACACCGTTGGAATAAAAAAGAAAATATTTCATTCTAACCTTATTTATCCTGAAACCCCGAAACATGTTGACTACAACGCATTTAATTCTAATCTTTCGAACTAACACGAAATTTTTTGTTATAAAGTTATAATGTGCAAGTAGTCCAAACATTTATTGCTGTCTTCTGCACCATTTTCTATTTGGGTCAAAAATTTGAAATGTTGATAATTTTAAAATACAAAAGTTTGCATTTTTATCATTTAATGTAATAGCCTCATTTTTTTTAATCAAGAAACTAAAGGAATAAAGGTTTATTTAAGTTATTAATTGAAGTTTTGTAGTTAAGCTCAAAAGAAGGGGTAGGTTGGTCTTTTGACCCTTGGTTTTTAATGAAAAACACAAAACCCTTGGAGAATGCACTGTTCATCTTCAACCTTGGCGCTGATTTCTCCCTTGTTCGAAGCTCTGTTCGTCGTGTAGCTACAAGAGCGTTGTAGTCGGGTGCTTTAAGTCGCGTCGTGGTCTGGTTCGTTGTTGAGAAGTGGGTTCGCGCCTCCTTTGCGAGTAGCGTCGCTGCCTTGTTCGTGTGGGTTTGTGCTCGCGTTTGGTTCGTCGTCTTCTAGTTCAGTGAGGAGGGACATGTTCTCGGCGTGGTTTTGTTTCGCTCGCCGTCGCGCGGGGGTTAATGGGTTCAAGTGGAGAAGTCACCGCTGCGTGTGGGTTTGGTCTTTGCCGCTAGTACAACACCGCCGTGGTTTGTTGTTAGTTAGTGGGTTCGAGTAGAGTAGTTGTCGCCACCGTCATGGGTGAGCCACTTCCTTTTTCCATTTTAGTTTAAGGTTCCAAATGGGTTTTGTTTCAATGTAGAAGAAGAAGGTTGTTTGGTTGGTGTTTAAAGTTATTTTAAAGTGTGGATTAGAGGTGTTTGTTTGCAAGTATATGGGTATTTAAATGAAGATTAACAGTGTTTGTTTTGATGTTTAAGCTTATTTAAGTTGTGGTTGATGGATTTTTTTTTCCAAGTTTAAAGCCATTCAAATGATGTTTAAGGGTTGTTTGGTTTAGTGCAGAAAGTCATTTAAAATGTGGATAAAACATGTTTGGTTGCTGGTTTATGCTATTCAAGTTATGGATAGGTGGTGTTTGTCTGCTGGTTTATAGTTATTTAAATAAGGAATAAGGGTTGTTGTTGACAAGTTTAAAGTTATTTAAATCGTGATTAATTGGTGTTTCTTTATTGGGTATGGATATTTAAATAATGGTTTGGACTTGTTTGGCTAGTGGTTTAAAATCATTTAAGTCATGGATTAAAGATGTTTATTTATTGATTTATGGACATTTAATTAATGGTCAAGCTTGTTTGGCTAGAGGTGTAAATTTATTTAAGTTCTGAATTAAGGTGTGTATGGTTATGGGTTTAGTGGTTGTATGATTCGAGTTTAATGGGTATTTGACTTGGATAAAATGATGAGTTTTGACCCATTGACTTTCATTGACCAGATTTGACCCAAACCATTTTCTGTTCGTTGAGCCGAGTTGGTGTGGCGCATGTGGCCACCAGGTGTCTCTTGGATACATTTTTCGAGGTTCTTCGCAGTTTGATAAATTCAATATTCTGGATCTGACTTTGATGGTCTAAGGTGCTGGTTTTGACCGGTTTGTTCATTTCAGGGCTCGGAGTTGTGTTTGGCTAGTTGAAACTTCTAGTGGATTCATGGAGAGCCATTAGTGGATTGTCCAAGGTAAGGGACCATTTACCTCTTCTCGAGGACCTGTGGTTAATACATGTGCTGGTTTACTTACATTAGTTGATTTTTCTGATTGTAGCATAACAATGTTCATTGTATGTTGCATTTGATTGCATCGAGAGCATATACATTTCATGCTTGTCTCATGTATGAGTAGTGATGCATGAATCATGTATGTGTGCCTTTTATGGTTGAGTTGCATGTGGTTGCACGATTGCCTGATATGGACTTGCATGTATGTCTTGATATGGACTTTCATGATGTTTGATACACGGCTTGATGCCTCGTTTAGACCTAGACGAGTCATGAAGACTGGTAGAGGAGACTAGTAGGTGGGTGTGGACGATGATGTAATAACCCCATGTTTAATGAATTAAAAGAAAAATGGGTTCATTTGGAGAGTTATGGCATTTTTGTAGTTATGTTGAGTAAAAGGGGCATGCTAGGAATATCATTTCAAGAGATTTTTGTACAACTTTCCCCCAGGTCTGAGATGAACAGTAAGCTGCCCCCTTCTTCGCGAAAATCAATTCTCCATCTCCTTCTTTCTGTTTGATTTCCAGCGAAAAGTTTTGTCCAGCGCCACCATGGGTTCGATTACATCATCGCCGCGAAGATCCATTCAAGCTACTGTCGAGGTTTGTGAGTTCATGTGTGCTGCTATGGGGAGTCGATTTTAGTGGCTTTGGGTTTCGGTCAGCCGCCATGTAGCAGTCGAGCTTGCCACAACGTCGCGCGCAAGTTAGTTTTGGAGCAGATGCTGTTCGTAGTGTGTCGTGGGTCGGATCTTGAGAGAGTGGGGTTGATTTCGTCGTTGTTGGAGAAGTCAAGGTGGTTCGTGGGTCTCGCGTGTGCAGGTTGTTCGAGGGGCAGAGTCGCGAGTTTGTCGAAGCCACCTCCGCAGTTCTAGAGCCGTCACCGTTTTCTGCACTCATGGGTCACCGCCGTAGCTCGTCACGCCATTTTTCGCTAGAGTGATGAGGTCTCTCTCTCTCTCTCCCTCATGTTTGAGTTTAGGTTGAAAATGGTGGCTAAGTAAAAGAGAAGATGGGTGTTTGGTAAATGGGTTTGCTATTTAAGTTGAGTGGAAGACTATTCTAATAAGGGATATGGGTTGTTTGGTTCAGGTTCAAGTTTATTTAAATGAGGTTTTAGGCTTATTTGGTTATAGGTTTAAGGATATTTATTTAAAGAGTAAGGACTGTTTGGCTGTTGGTTTATGGGCATTCAAGTTATTGATATATTGTGTTTGTTTACAAAGTTAAAGCTATTTAAATCAAGATTAAGGGTTGTTTGGTTGTATGTTAAAGTTATTCAAATGGTGGATTGTGCTTGTTTGGGTGTGGGTTTTGAGCCATTTAAAATTGAATTAAAGTCATTTTATTGATTTATTAGCTTGTTTGGCTATGAGGTTTAGATTAATCAATTTGTGGATTAAAAGTGTTTGCTTGTTGGTTTAAGAATATTCAAGTGGTGGTTTGTTATTGTTTGTTTGCAAGGTTGAGATCATTTAAGTCATAGATTAAAGACTTTCGTTTATGAAGTTACGGTTATTTTAGTTAATGGTCAAGCTTGTTTGTCTAGAAGAGTAAATTTATTTAAGTTGTGAATTAAGGTGTGTTTGGCTTGGATAAAATGATGAGTTTTGCCAATTGACTTCTTATTGACCAGATTTGACCCAAACCATTTTCTGTTCTTCGGGCTGAGTTTGTGAGGCACGTGTAGCCGTCGGGTGTCTCCGGGACACATTTTTCGAGGTTCTTCCCAGTCTGATGAATTCGATATTCTGAATCCGATTTTGATGGTCTGTGGTACTAGTTTTGACTGGTTTGTTCGTTTTAGAGCTCAGAGTTGTGTTTGGCTGTTTGGAGCTTCTAATGTATGCTTGAAGAGCTGTAGTGGATTTACCCCTTCTCAAGGACATGTGGTTAATACATGTGCCGGTTTACTTGCATTAGTTGATTTGTCTGATTGTAGCATAACCATCTGCATTGTATGTTGCATCTGATTGCACCCAGAGCATACACATTTCATGCTTGTCTCTTGTATGACTAGTGATGCATGAATCGTGTATGTTTGCCTGATATGGTTAAGTTGCATGTGGTTGCATGAGTGTCCTGATATAGACTTGCACATCTATCCTGATATGGACTTGCGTGATGTTTAATGCACAGCTTGATGCCTCGTTTGGACCCAAACGAGTCATGGAGACAGGATAGAGGAGACTAGTAGGTGGGTGTGGACGATGATATTCGGGCGCACACCCTAGCTTGAGGTGATATTCTCTCGCTCCATAGGACTTCCATGGATGGTCGGTCGGCCAGGCTCACGGCCCTAGATGGTTTCTACTAGTAGCCTAGGCTCTCTTCAAATAAGTGGTATGGGCCTGATAGGGTTCCTTGGTGATTGGTGTGGCACCACCTCTCGCTGTGAGTACGAGGCCTGGGGCCAACAAGTTGCTCGACTCACTAGTTCCCTCTAGAGTAGGATTCCAGATTGCTCTCGAGTTAGAGCACTCTTGTGAGCTATTGGTCTTGGGTCTACGATCCTTAGATTGCTCTGTGTAATGCTCGTCAAGGACGAGGTTTCTTGACCTAGCATCCAGGAGCTTGGGTTATGTACACCCTTCGGTTATGTTGCTGATCATACTTGTCTGCTGATGTTTGTATTCTTGTGCATGTCTGTCCCCGAGCTTGGGAAGCCTTACCGAGTTGCAAAAATTCACCATTTCTACTATGGAATCCCCACAAGTACTACTAGACTGTACCGAGATAGATGATCGATGGAACTGAAAATGACCATGGGACCTGCTGCATAGTGTATAGTCTTTTAATTTATTCCTTCTGCATGAACTATTGAAGGGCATGATAAGTTGTACATATTTACTCGAGCTTTATGTTTTAACTCTTGGGTACCCTTTGATTCTTTTAATGGACTTAATGTTTTATAAATTTGTTGTGAATAGTCGATTTGAAGAGATTTTGTTTTTATACATGCCTTAGACGTTTGACGTCATTTCATGCATTTAGAGTTATGGACTTAGGTTTAGACCTTGATTTGGGTCGGGTCCTTAAATATGATATTCGAGCTCACACCCTAGCTTGAGGTGATATTCTCTCACTTTGCAGGACTTCCAAGGATGGTCGACCGGCCAGGCTCATGACCCTGGATGGTTTCTACTAGTAGCCTAGGCTCTCTCCAGGTAGGTGGTATGACCTGATATGGTTCCTTGGTGATTGGTGTGGCACCACCTCTCGCCGTGAGTACGAGGCTTGGGGCCAATAGGTTGCTCGACTCACTGGTTCCCTCTAGAGTAGGATGTCAGATTGCTCTCGAGTCAAAGGACTCTTATGAGCTTTTGGTCTTGGGTCTACGATCCTTAGACTACTCTGGTGGTGCTCGTCAAGGACGAGGTTTCTAGACCTAGCACCCAAGAGCTTGGGTTTTGTATACCCTTCTGTTATGTTGCTAATCATGCTTGTTTGCTAATGTTTGTATTCTTGTGCATGTCTGTCCCCGAGCTGGGGAAGCCTTATTGAGTTTGTGAAAACTCACCCTTTTCAACTGTGGAATCCCCATCAGATGTCGCCCATGGTTGCCTACGAGTGAGTCAGATTTGATTCCTTGTTTGGAGTGATTCATTGAAAACCATGTTGTGATTACTGGTAGCGTAAGGAAGTGTTCTTTAAGCATCTCAAAATGTTGAGCTGTGAGTTTAAAGGTAGGAAGTAAAAAAGAGTTCTTATCGATTTCGACCTATAAGGTGAGGAAGCAGTTATCTAAGGAAGTGTGGGCTTTCTTACCTCAAGATTAGAAGTATAAAGTTTTAAGAGGGCTGTCAGTTCAGTTTCAGTAGTGATAAAGTTCGTTTTGTTTCTGAAGGATTTGACAAGATTGCCTCCACCCCGAGCAGCATTCTTTTTGGGCAAGTTTAAGCTGGGGAATGACGCCATCTCGAGGTTTATGTTTATGATTACCCCGATGGAGTTAAAAGAACCTAGGGGCTCAGTTGTAGAAGTCATTTGATGGTGTGGCTTCACCCTTTTCCCGAGTGTCTTTGCGAGGGTTTGGGTGTGGCTATTAGGAAGAATGTTGGATCCGAGAAATTTTGTTTCTGCTTCTAAAAGTTCTTTAAGTTAGCAATTAAGTCAGTTACCTGTTGCACAGGATCGATGACTTATTCGATGAGCTTTAAGGAGTAGTGGTGTTACAAAGATCAGTTTGTTTTCCTATTGCTGACGATTGGTAGATACCCACAATGTTGGGATGTTGACGATTAGAGGTTTCCAAGACCTTTTGAGCGAGTTGATGATGGCGTTCATTGTTGATATTTGGTTTTGGTTTTGGTTTTGAAGTCAGAGGTTGAGCACCGAAAAAAAATTATTATTGAGGAAAGTGTTGGGAGCGCTTTGAGTAATCAACTGTACGCAAAGTTCTAAATGCGAGTTTGATTGGTTTTAGTAGCCTTCTTTAGGTCATGTGGTGTCATGTCAAGAAACTTCAATGGATCTTGTTAGGACCGATGCAGTGAGCAATCGGGCTGGATAACCATAAGTTGTAGAGGACGATGCCACCGTTGGCTAGAGAGGTTGGGCATTGTGTGATCAATTTGGTGATTTGGAAAAGATACCTGATTTCAGCACTATTTGGTCAATACCCGAGAGGTCAGATGGAATTGTGGCTCGCAGTGATGCTTTTGAGAGGGTCTATATTGTGTTCTTGTTAAGAAAGAGGTTGATGTTAACATGTGGGCCCAGACAGCTTAAGCGGTATGAACAGATCTCTGATCCATGTTTTGAGTTAGCAATCGTGGTGTGTGCTTAGAGACCCTAGATGCATTTCTTGTTTGGAGAGATGGTGCAGTTATTTGAAGTTCATAAGACGTTTGAAGTTTTGTTCCACCTAGATTAGTCTAAATTTTAGATAGCACAGATGGTCGAAGCTTGTAAGATTATGCTCGTAAGATTCCTTACCACCCTAGTAAAGCTTTTGTGGTTGCTCATGCACTGAGTAGAGAAGTTTATTTTTGGTGGCGTTTGTTGTTTCCTTGTTTTTTTGTGGCCTTATTTTGACCGAGCAGAGTTGTGTTGATTAGAAAGGCTCTAGTCCAATCCACTTAATTGTTAGCGTAGTTGTCGTTGAGGCCGAGATTTGCAGCTAATCAATAAGGTGGCATAGTTGTTTGGGTTAGTTTCTGAGTGGCAGTTCAGATAGGGACTCTATGTAACAGCCCAGTTTTCTATTCCAGTTTTCGAGGTGCCTTCGGTTCAAGATTCGGTTGTTCGGTTGGGTCGTTAGAGCAGTTTTAACCCTTAGGGGTATTTTGGTCTTTTGGCTCCCCGAGCAGGATTTGTGGATTTTCAGGATTCCAAGGTCGCTCCTGCCTTTGTCGAGGCTTGATTGTTGTTGGTTGCAAGACCCAAGATGTTTGGCTAGTCGTTTGGAAGTTCGGATGTGGTTTGGGTTTTGGCAAATTATGGTTGGTTGAGTGCTTCCTTTGGGATTCTAGCCCTGGCCTTATTGTTGATTTGGGAGTTTGATTTAAGTGAGTTTTATTTATTGAAAAAGATTGCTTCGGTCTGGTCTCGAAGGAGGAAGCCGGGAAATGGGATTTTAGGGATTTTTAAGGCCTATTTAAAGTGGATAAGGTTGGAAAAAAATAAGAAAGATCCCATTTTTCCCCTTTTTATCTCTCTCTCTCTCTCTCTCTCTCTCTCTCTCTCTCTCTCTCCTCTTAACCCAGCCCGAGCCCTAGCCCAGCTCACCCAACCCGAGCCCCAACCCGAGCCCTAGCCGCCCAGCTCGCCAACCCATCCCTAGCCCAGCTCGCCAGGTACAAGACAAATGCGAGCCGCCCGACCCCGAGTAGCCACCCGCCTCGTGCGTGCCGCACCGCACCTCCGCCTAGGCCGCTCCTCGCGAGATCGCCCAGACCCAGCGTCTCCCAGATCCGAGCCGCACCTGAAGCCGTCGCGTCGCGTTGCCCCGCGCGCGTCCTCGTGAGTTGTGCAGCCTCTGCGCCCAGCAGCAGCCTCGCTGTGCAGCCTGCCCGTTCGCGTGTCAGCCGCGCCTTGTGAGTTGCTCCCGAGCCGAGCCCTGTTTATTGTATTATATTTAGGCCTTTGGATTGTGATTATTGTTGTGTTTGTTAGGTTCGCTTTAGGTTGCTCGGGTTCGATCGCAGCTTAGGTTTCTTGTGTGTAGTTGCCTTCCGGCCAGGTAAGGATTTCTTACCGGAGTTGTGTGGGCCCTGCGATATTATCATGATGTGCCTTGTATGCTTGTTGACTATTATGAGCATGATAGTGATAGGGCAGCTATGATTGATCTCTTGCTAGCATGTTTACCTGATTGTACATGTTAGTGCCATGCTAGGTTTGTTCTTCCAGCATGCTTATGATTCCTGTTTTAAGTTCGTAGTATCATGCTAGGTAAGAGTGATTGATGTCGATTATTGTTTGCTAGCCAGGAATCATTTACTCTGTACTCTTAGCTAGTAAAGTAGGGTTTGTCATCATCTAGACGCTGAAAGCGGACATAACGTACTTTGTCCCCACCGGTCGGGAGTAGAGCGAAGCATGACGTACATTGCTCCCCCCCAGCCGCCGATGTGGATTTAGCTACCACATCGGAACAAGCCTAGTTTGTAGCCTGCTAGAGCGGAACCCTACCAACGGTGTAAGCCTGCCTTGGCCGGTTCTTAGCTTCAGGTCGGTGGTACAGGCTGCACAGATGAGTGCCGAGGGCCTCGCACTATTGTTATTAGTGACACCGCTTCCAAGTCTTAGGCATGCATACCTGGCCGGCGTAGTTTGTCCTTAGGCCCCCACATTTACGCTGGTTGCAGCAGCATGCGGTGTGCGCGCACACGCGTTAGTCGCCGGTTCGGAGAGCTCCCCTAGGCTAATGTCGTGAGTACACCAGTTCCTTCCAGTTTAGAGCCAGACTTCGGGTACTCTCCCGATAGTCCAGATTTATTAGCAAGGGTAAGAGGCCCTTAAGGACATCTTTGGGATTGGTTTTTGAGTTGATCAACTGGCCGAGGGAGAAAGACCCTCGGAGATGTCCCGGGATTGGTTAGGATAACCAATCTTTAGACCGGAAGTAGGAGACTTCTGAGGATTCCAGATCTTGCCTTGTAAGCTCGATGAGCTATGATCTGTGTTGGTAGTTGTTTGCATGTGTACTAGGTTGCTAGATGATTGATGTATCATATTGTACCCCGGTTGGGGATTCTTACTGAGTAATTCGTTACTCACCCTTATTTTGTGGTTTTCCACAGGTAACCATGGTGCGAGACAAGATGGCTGGAGGAGGAGCTGTGATCATGGAAACCCGTTGTGTTGAACTATGAGTCTTGTATTTATGTATTTATGTTTTAAATGTCCTCTGAATGCATGTAGTTGGGCACGGAGCCCTAGGTTGTTTTCTGACTGTATTTCCGAATTCTAGCATTGTAGTAACTATTGGAAAACTTGAACGTTTTAAATAAATCTCTGATCAGAGTGAGTTTTGGAAATGTATTTGTCTTGGAACAGGTGCTTGGAAACAGGGACAGGTTGCAGGAATTTATGTTGACCTTTAAATGGATGTTTATGTTTTAGTTTTTACTTAGAATCCGAAACACCATTTTGCATTTTGATTTTAGTTTTGATTGCATGCATTGAGGTAAAGGCCTATTTTAGAACCCCATTCGGGTCGGGTCTTTACTGTTGGTATCAGAGCTCAGAGTCATAGATTATGTAGACTGACCTTTGTTGTAGGTCATTTTTCCATGATCATCAGCACTCCGACAGTCATCAGGTACGCCTAAATTTACCGCTTTAAAAGAAAAGGGTTAAGAATTTACAATACTTTTCATCTAGGTATGCCTTGTGTAGTGTTGTGGAGCGGAGACGAGCAGGTTCTGACTAGTTGTTGGTTTGGGTTTAGAGCTCCATCATGCCAACTTCCCGCAGTGTGTGATGTATGTTGTGGCTTGTTGAGGTATCCAGATAGATTCAGATGCCGCTGGGACATCGTTCCAGAGGGAGGCAGAGATTAGACTCCCGTAGGCCACTTGTGGCCCAGTTGTTGGTTTTCCCCTAGAGAGAGGGTGGAGGTGTTTTGCCCTAGAGTACCACTCCAGGAGAGGAGTTAGCTATGGCTTTGCTTTTGTGGATGCTTGTGGAGCAGGTTCCAATGTGGACTAGCCTGGGTAGTTCAAGTGTTGATCTTGAACCTTAGCAGATTGTTCGATTGCCCAGTGAGTAGCTGCAGAGTTGGTAGCCTTCGAGGAGGTTGCTGAGACATCTTTGTTCTCTAGTAAAGTGTTGTTGTTTTGCAACCAGTAAGTCGGAACCCTGTGGTTAAGGGTGCAGCGAGCAGTGTTCCTATCGCACTTGATCCGTTGGTGGTTTCCTACGTTGTTTTGTAAAGTTGAGCACTCTTCTTTGGTGAGCCCCTAGAGTAGGGCTAGCTGCTGCATGTTGAGAGAGCCGGCCAGAGTTTTGTTTAGCATCATGTGGAGATGCAAGTGTAGGCCGTGAGCCTTATGTTAGATGAAATGCCATAGTCTGGTTGTTTGAGTTCGAGCCCTTGTATGCCTAACCAGAGTTTTTGTCACTTGAGGTTGTGACCTTGCTGGCCCCATTTGTAGTAAGTTGTGGATTTGGTAGTAGTGGCACTTGAGGTGCATTGGTTGGTGTGCCACTTGGGCACTAAGTCTGGTTCAGGCCTGAGTTTGGCATGGGTATAGCAGATGGTTCTATGCCGTCCGGAGTTCAACGCACTCCTTTAGCCTTGGATCTGTTTATGGCAGTTGCACCTGTTTAGGTAGTGCAAGAGGGCTAGTTCAGTGGTAGTCGAAGGAATATAAGCGAAAGGATGTTCGAGAGGAGCCGGAGCCTCTTCCCAGTGTTACTGGGGGTTGAGTAAGTCAGCAGGTTGTCAGTTGGTAAGTGTTAGTGCGCGTGAGTCTCACGCTAGTGTTAAGGCCAAGAGATCTTTGTGGTTGGTAGTGCGGTCAACTACCTTCGAATGCCTAAATCTGAGGAGAGTTGAGCATTGTAGATGCGAGTTTGGTCCAGCTGAGGGACCATAAGTTGGATGTTTATGAGATGAGTTGGATGCCTTATGAGAGGAGTTGGACGCCTTATGGGTAAGCACCCTTGGTAGAGGCTTGGTATAAAGTAAGTTCGGTTTGGCATTGTTATGCTTTTGTAGAGCAAGGTTGCCACAGCTTCGAGTATCGTGTGGAGATGGAACTTTTGGTGTTCCTTTGATTAATTGTATCTCTGCCAGAAGTTAGTGTTGCTTTTTGGAAAAGCGCTTGTTAGTCTTGGATCTCTAAAGGAAGGTTGGGAGTTTTGCACACAAGTGTGTTTTGTGTGGTTCGTTCTGTGGCGGGAGTTTCAGATCCATGTGGGGTTAGCATTGGAGAACTGGTGCTCAGTTCTTGGAGAAGTTGGACTCCAGGTGGATGTGGTAAGGCTTTAATTGAGATGCTGGAGAGAGTTGTGCCCGTGTAGCCAGTTGTCTGTTAGATCGTTTATCGACAGTGTGTGTCGAGGGTTGCCGAAGAACCCTAGGTTGTGGAGAGCCTCTCCAGAGCTCAGTCAGACCCAGGTAGTGAGTTTCAGTTGGCAAGCTGGAGTCGTGTAGTTTGTAGCCTCGGGTGAGTTTCTGGCAGTCTTGTAGGCTAGCAAGCTAGTGTTTAATTAAAGTAGAGTCCGGATTGGTTCCGGTGTGGTGGCAAGTTGATGCTTGGTGTTGACCAAGGTGTGGATTGGAATTGCTAGAAGTTAGTTTTGCTCGTGGGGCGAGTGGTTAGTGCCCTGTTGGTTGTTTTTCCTGTTTCCAAGATGTTGAGAGTTGCCCCGTTTGGCATTTGGAGGTTCAGTCTGTGGTGGACCCCCTGTTGTTGCCCCGTGAGATTTAGATGTTGTTGCTTTGGTGGAGCAAGACAGTGAGCGTGTGTGGAGCTCTCTGTCCTTCGGTTGTCTGCTTGTAAGAGCCGTTTCCTTCTGAGAGTTGTCAGATTACTCCCTTGGTCTTGGAGTTGATGGTAGTGGTGCTAGCAAGAGGAAAAAGTTTGTTGGCTGCTTGGAAGCAATTGTTTGTCCAGTTAAGCGGATTCTTGAGTGTTTGGCCAAGATTTGGTTCTCATGTTGTTTCAAGAGCTAGTTCGGTTCTAGCTGGAGGGCGTTGCCCTGAGGACTTGTTCCTAGTCAGGAAGTTTTGGGAGTTGACCCCTCTCTCAGTGGTTGAGTAAGTACTGTTAGTTCTGGGTTGGTGGTTCTTTTGGTTGAGTTTTCCCTTGGGTGTTGCTTCCAAGAGAGTTGGTTGTTGTTGCCTTGGGTTTGAGCAAGTCAGCGAGCGTGTGTGAAGTTCACTGCCCTTCAGAAGTTCGCTTGCTGGGGAAATCGTTTCCCATTTAGAAGGAGTCAGCTTAGCTCTTGAGTTGTGTAGTTGATCAGAGTAGCGCAGCGGTCAACCCAGCGAGAGGGTCCCTGCATTGTGTTGTTAGCAAGCGAAAAGTTGTTTGTCCCCGCAAGGGCGGAGGCCAGCCAGTATAAGAGTTGAGTTGTTTCTGGAAAGTTGTTGGTTCTTTGGGGATTGAAGATTTCCCTTCCCCCTAGTCTCTGTAGTGGTTGAGTTGCTCCATGGATGCCAGCCTCGAGTATTAGCTTCTGAGGTAGTCTTGCTGATTCGTGTGGCTCATGATCCGTAAGCTTTGAGGTTGTCGTTATCCGTTTCCCATGCGAGGGTTCGGGAGTGGAGCTTCTGGTTGGAGGATGAGTTAGGCCTAAGCTAAAAGGAGGAAGTCCTTTGAGTAGCCAGTTGGACTTAAGAGTTGAGTGGTAGCTTAGAGGCGAGCTTTGCTCGTTATAAGCTTCGGTTGAGTTCTGCTGAGCAAGCCCTTCTCGGGCTTTGTTCCTAGTTGTTGTGCGTTCGCAGTTGGCATTATAGCAGAGCCGCGTTTGAGTGAGTTGGCACAAAGGTGTCGTGGCATTGGTTGGTAAAGCCGTTGAGCTGTTCTCCTCAAGGTGTTGTGTCACAGATAGCTGCGTGATGGTTTAGTCCTTGCAGTCCGGGATTTCCTTGAGTGGAATGTTGGTTGTTTCCTTGCCTGGCAATGTTCTCTTAGGCCAGTTGCTGGTAGGTTTGCTTCGAAAAGTATGCGTTCGGCCGAAGAGGGGCTCTAGTTTGTTGGTTTGGCCGAGTGGAGCTTGTGCCTGGCCCTTATCTTTTAGAGGTGGCCGTAGCTGAAGTTTCAGCTGGTGTGAGTGTTGTTAGCCGTCTGGTGTGCCAGGATTGTGCCCCTTGCCCTTGGTTCGACGATTTCTCTTTAAGATGGTTGCTTAAGTGTTGTGGACGCGTTCTAATTGGAGAAGTTTGCCTTTAGGATCAGTAGCCAGCTGGTGGTTCGAATTGTATTTCTTTAAGGCTGTAGGCAAGATTTGAGGCTTGCTGGTCTCTTGTGAAGTAAGAGTAGGCCGTTTAGTTTTTTGGAACCCGGGAGGTTCAGTTGTTTGGCCAGCTTGGTGTAGGGTTGAGGCTGTTCTTTTAACAGCTGTGAGCTTCCAGAGGAGTTATGCCAGTGCGTGGTGTAGAGTTTTATAGCTTGTGGCAGTCTGGATGGCATTGTGGCTTTGAGTTTTTGAGAACCCAAGAGGGTTTGGTTTTCGAAGAAGGTTGGTGTTGTCTTAGCTGAGAAGTTCAGTTGGTTAGGAATCAGTGGAGTTTTCCTAGAGCTGTTTCGTCTTAGGACTTTCGAGGACGAAAGTCTTAAAAGGAGGGAGTATTGTAACAGCCCAGTTTTCTATTCCAGTTTTCGAGGTGCCTTCGGTTCAAGATTCGGTTGTTCGGTTGGGTCGTTAGAGCAGTTTTAACCCTTAGGGGTATTTTGGTCTTTTGGCTCCCCGAGCAGGATTTGTGGATTTTCAGGATTCCAAGGTCGCTCCTGCCTTTGTCGAGGCTTGATTGTTGTTGGTTGCAAGACCCAAGATGTTTGGCTAGTCGTTTGGAAGTTCGGATGTGGTTTGGGTTTTGGCAAAATTATGGTTGGTTGAGTGCTTCCTTTGGGATTCGAGCCCTGGCCTTATTGTTGATTTGGGAGTTTGATTTAAGTGAGTTTTATTTATTGGAAAAGATTGCTTTGGTCTGGTCTCGAAGGAGAAAGCCGGGAAATGGGATTTTAGGGATTTTTAAGGCTTATTTAAAGTGGATAAGGTTGGAAAAAAATAAGAAAAATCCCATTTTTCCCCTTTTTGTCTCTCTCTCTCTCTCTTTCTCCCTCTCTCTCTCTCTCTCTCTCCTCTCAGCCCAGACCGAGCCCTAGCCCAGCTCACCCAACCCGAGCCCCAACCCCAGTCCTAGCCTCCCAGCTCGCCAACCCAGCCCTAGCCCCAATTTCGCCCGTACTTCAAAGTGCCAGCCGCCCGGCCGAGTCACCGCTCTGCAGGCGCGTCGCCACACCCTCGCCCCAGCCGCTCGGCGAGATCGCCTGCACCAGCCTCGCCCGGATCCGAAGTCGCCCACCACAAGCCTCATGCCGAGCCGCACGGATCGCGCGCATCCTCGTAGCTCGCTCGTGCGGCCGCCCGCGTCCACTGGCGGCGTCGCGTTGCGTCGCCCCGCCCTCGTCCCTGTAGCTCCTCGTGTCGCCCAGCCCGCGCCGTCCCCTGTGCCTAGCCGCGCCGCGCGCCATCGCCCAGCCTCTGCGCCCATTAGCGCCCCTCAGCGCCAGCACCGGCCTCGCCAGTACACGACTGCCGTTCACAGTGTCGTACCGCCTCGTGAGTTGCTCCCGAGCCGAGCCCTGTTTATTGTATTATATTTAGGCCTTTGGATTGTGATTATTGTTGTGTTTGTTAGGTTCGCTTTAGGTTGCTCGGGTTCGATCGCAGCTTAGGTTTCTTGTGTGTAGTTGCCTTCCGGCCAGGTAAGGATTTCTTACCGGAGTTGTGTGGGCCCTGCGATATTATCATGATGTGCCTTGTATGCTTGTTGACTGTTATGAGCATGATAGTGATATGGCAGCTATGATTGATCTCTTGCTAGTATGTTTACCTGATTGTACATGTTAGTGCCATGCTAGGTTTGTTCTTCAGCATGCTTATGATTCCTGTTTTAAGTTCGTAGTATCATGCTAGGTCAGAGTGATTGATGTCGATTATTGTTGACTAGCCAGGAATCATTTACTCTGTACTCTTAGCTAGTAAAGTAGGGTTTGTCATCATCTAGAGGCTGAGAGCGGACATAACGTACTTTGTCCCCACCGATCGGGAGTAGAGCGAAGCATAACGTACATTGCTCCCCCCCCGGCCGTCGATGTGGATTTAGCTACCACATCGGCATAAGCCTAGTTTGTAGCCTGCTAGAGCGGAACCCTGCCAACGGTGTAAGCGTGCCTTGGCCGGTTCTTAGCTTCAGGTCGGTGGTGCAGTGCCGCATGATGAGTGCCGAGGGCCTCGCACTACTGTGATCAGTGACACCGCTTCCGAGTCTTAGGCATGCATACCTGGCCCGCGTAGTTTGTCCTTAGGCCCCCACATTTACGCCGGTTGTAGCAGCATGCGATGTGCGCGTACACGCGTTAGTCGCCGGTTCGGAGAGCTCCCTCGGGCTAATGTCGTGAGTACACCAGTTCTTTCCAGTTTAGAGCCAGACTTCGGGTACTCTCCCGATAGTCCAGATTTATTAGCAAGGGTAAGAGGCCCTTGAGGACATCTTTGGGATCGGTTTTTGAGCTGATCAACTGGCCGAGGGAGAAAGACCCTCGAAGATGTCCCGGAATTGGTTAGGATAACCAATCTTTAGGTTGGAAGTAGGAGACTTCCGAGGATTCCAGATCTTGCCTTGTAAGCTCGATGAGCTATGATCTGTGTTGGTAGCTGTTTGCATGTGTACTAGGTTGCTAGATGATTGATATATCGTATTGTACCCCGGTTGGGGATTCTTACTGAGTAATTCGTTACTCACCCTTATTTTGTGGTTTTCCACAGGTAACCATGGTGCGAGACAGGA
This sequence comes from Sicyos edulis, assembly GCA_036507275.1. NCBI lineage: Eukaryota > Viridiplantae > Streptophyta > Magnoliopsida > Cucurbitales > Cucurbitaceae > Sicyos > Sicyos edulis. The sequence goes on along the minus strand of CM071854.1, from coordinate 22,838,582 downwards.
TGGCTGGAGGAGGAGCTGTGATCATGGAAACCCGTTGTGTTGAACTCTGAGTCTTGTATTTATGTATTTATGTTTTAAATGTCCTCTGAATGCATGTAGTTGGCCACGGAGCCCTAGGTTGTTTTCTGACTGTATTTCCGGATTCTAGCAATGTAGTAACTATTGGAAAACTTGAACGTTTTAAATAAATCTCTTATCAGAGTGAGTTTTGGAAATGTATTTGTCTTGGAACAGGTGCTTGGAAACAGGGACAGGTTTCAGGAATTTATGTTGACCTTTAAATGGATGTTTATGTTTTAGTTTTTACTTAGAATCCGAAACACCATTTTGCATTTTGATTTTAGTTTTGATTGCATGCATTGAGGTAAAGGCCTATTTTAGAACCCCATTCGGGTCGGGTCTTTACACTCTATGTGTTTGTTGATATTAAAATCAAGCCCGAGTTCTTCTTAGAGTCTTTTAGTTCGGTGTTTGCTTGGCACCCTGAGGGTACCAAGATGTATGGAGATCTAAGAATTTTGTGGCTATGAAGTGTGGAGTAGCGAGGTTGTTTAGTTATTAGTTTATGTTGCATGTTGGCAGGTGAGAGAGTGTTGAGGCCGGAGCCTGCAGAGCAGTTGCAACAATAAAGTGTTCCAGAGTGGAAGTTGGACTACTTTCTATGATTTTTATATCACATGATTCCCTAGGACGTCGAGATGGTCCACAGCTACGTGAGTGTTGATGGATCGACTCACCCTGAGCACTCACTTTATTCTAAAGAAACTGGATTATTCTGTTGAGAAGTGAGCATAGTTGTTTTTGGGAGAGATTGTCAAGTAGCATGAGGTTCTTGTGAGTATCATTGCAGAGAGAGATGTTTGGTCCACTGTTTGCTTTTGGAAGAGCTTTTGGAAAGGTTGTGAATTTTTTTTGTAAGTACATTTCAGCTTTTCATCTGCAGACCGATGGTCTGACCTAGAGAATCGGTCAAATCTTGGAGTATGTTCATACTTTTGCTCTTATGTAGTTGAGATAGGAGGATGTATCTGAGGGAGTTGCTTGATACCAGTTATCAGTCCATTGTCTAGTTGGTACCATTTGGAGCTTTGCATGAAAGAGAGGTAGACCACTTATCCATTAGGACGAGATTTGAGAGAGAGAGTTTTTAAGGTGGGAGTTGAGGTTGTTGACCTGTAGAGCAGCTCATGAGATCCGTGCTAGAATGCTTACAGCTCAAGGCCATAAGAAAAGTTGTGTAGACGATCATCACAGGAATAGAATTTGAGGTCAGCAGTCATGTGTTCTAAAAGTGGCATTGATACGGGGAATACAGAGATTTGAGATCAGAGAAAAGTGGAGTATGAGTGTTTGGTCGTTTAGGGATTCTAGAGTGAGTTGGTGCAGTAGTGTGCTGCTAAGCATGTTCTTGTTGTCTGCAGTGCATTTTATGTTCCATGTTTCGATACTTAGTCAGTATATATCAATATGTGACATGTTCTTGATCATGAGCCTTTGGAGTTAAATGAGGATCAGTGAAGTTGCTCTTGTTGAAGTGTTATGGAAGGGGTTTGGTGCTTTCGTTTTCTTGGGTTATTCGAGACTTAGTCAACTTTCGAGGACGAAAGTTTTCTAATGGTGGAATATTGTAATAGCCTCATTTTATTTTAATCAAGAAACTAAAGGAATAAAGGTTTATTTAAGTTATTAATAGCAGTTTTGTAGTTAAGCTCAAAAGAAGGGGTAGGTTGGTCTTTTGACCCTTGGTTTTTAAGAAAAAACACAGAACCCTTGGAGAATGCAACCTTGGTGCTGATTTCTCCGTTGTTCGAAACTCTATTCGTCATGTAGCTGCAAAAGCGTTGTATTCGGGTGCTTCAAGTCGCGTCGTGGTCTGGTTTGTTGTTGAGAACTGGGTTCGCGCCTCCGTTGCGAGTAGCAACGCTGCCGTGTTCGTGTGGGTTTGTGCTTGCGTTGGGTTTGTCAACTTCTGGTTCAGGGAGGAGGGATGTGGTCTCGGCGTGGTTTGGTTCCGCTCGTTGTCGCACGGGGGTTAATGGGTTCGAGTGGAGAAGTCACCATTGCCGTGTGGGTTTGGTGTTTGCCGCTAGTATAATGCCGCCGTGGTTCGTCGTTAATTAGTGGGTTCAAGTAGAGCAATCGCCGACATCATCATGGGTGAGCCACTTCCTTTTTCATTTTAGTTTAAGGTTCCAAATGGGTTTTGTTTCAATGTAGAAGAAGAAGGTTGTTTGGTTGGTGTTTAAAGTTATTTTAAAATGTGGATTAGAGGTGTTTGTTTGCAAGTATATGGATATTTAAATGAAGATTAACAGTGTTTGTTTCCATGTTTAAGCTTATTTAAGTTGTGGTTGATGGATGTTTGTTTCCAAGTTTAAAGCCATTTAAATGAGGTTTAAGGGTTGTTTGGCTTAGTGCTTAAAGTCATTTAAAATGTTGATAAAACATGTTTGGTTGCTGGTTTATGCTATTCAAGTTATGGATAGATGGTGTTTGTCTGCTGGTTTATAGTTATTTAAATAAGGAATAAGGGTTATTGTTGGCAAGTTTAAAGTTATTTAAATCGTGGATAATTGGTGTTTGTTTATTGGGTATGGATATTTAAATAATGGTTTAGACTTGTTTGGCTGGTGGTTTAAAATCATTTAAGTCATGGATTAAAGATGTTTGTTTATGGATTTATGGATATTTAATTAATGTCAAGCTTGTTGGCTAGAGGTGTAAATTTATTTAAGTTGTGAATTAAGGTGTGTTTGGTTATGGGTTTAGTTAGGGGTGAAAATTACAACCGAAAACCGACTAAACCGAACTGAACCAGTGGATCGATTCAGTTTTCACTAACCATATTGGATCTAATGGTTTCAAATTACAGAAAACCGATTATGACTTGCTCGGTTCGGTTTTATATGAAAAACCGATAAAAAACCAAACCGAACCACCCATATAAATTGCAATTAAAAAGTTAAAAGCCCTAACTTATTCAGCCGTTGTTTTTCCTCTACCTCTTCTACTTCTCCATCTTTCTCGCCTCTTTCAATCAATCGATTCTATTAGTTCTTCAATGAATTTAGCTGCATCTTCAATCGATCGATTATGTCGCTTCTTCAATGGATTCCACCACCTCTTCAATCGATTCCACTCCTTTTCACGCTCATCTCCCACTCCCTAACTTAATGATATGTGTTCTTTCTGATATTGTTTGTTTGATTTCGAATTTTGTTCCTTTGATCTTGAATTTTCTCTTTGATTTCTTTATTGAGTGGCTTTCTTCTTCTTCTTCTTCTTCTTTTTTGAGCTTTATTCCTAGTTTTATTCGATTGGTCTTCTATTTTGACTGGATCTAGTTAAGTTCTTGGTTGATTCCTATGGTTTTTTCTTCCATCCTTTGGTCAAGCCATCTGGTCATGAGCTATTTCCAGTTCTCCTGTGTTCTAAATTCATAATATTAGATTAACTTCCTTTACAAGTAGTCATAAAAACTAACAAAAATATATATAAAAATAGTAACTACAAACATTTATTTAGAAATTGAAGGCAGTAACTAACTTAGTAATTATAGAATACAAAATTGTCTCAAAATAAAAATAAAAATAAATAAATATATATATAGAATACCAAAGGTATAAATAGAATACAAAAGATTTAGAGAAAAACTAACTTAGTAATTATAGAATATAAAAAAGATTTAGAATACAAGAAGATTTATTTAGAAATTTAATTCTACCACACACTATTAATTTAAACTTTTAAACTTGTTAGAAAAAGTTGAATCTCAATACTTGAATGAATACTTTGAACATGATTATAATGTTGATTTGTTATCTGCTTCTTCCAAAGACTATATATTTTACTGCATTTGTGTGATATGAAAAATAGGTACAAGCTACAAAAATTTATGTAAATCTTATTTTTCTTTTGGACATTGAATCAGATCCAAAATCAAACAAAAATAATTAAAAACCAAACCAATGGTTTTATACTTAACTGGACATTGGATCAGATTCATTTTTAGAAAAACCGAACATATCGGTTCGGTTTTCGGTTTGGTACAAAACTGATAAAAATCGAACCAAAATCACCCCTAGGTTTAGTTGTTGTATGATTCGAGTTTAATGGGTGTTTGGCTTGGGTAAAATGATGAGTTTTGAGCCATTGACTTTCATTGACCAGATTTGACCCAAACTATTTTCTGTTCTTCGAGCCGTGTTCGTGAGGCGCGTGTAGCCACTAGGTGTCTCTAGGATACATTTTTTTAGGTTCTTCTCGGATTGATAAATTCAATATTCTGGATTTGACTTTGATGAGCTAAGGTGCTAGTTTTGACCGGTTTGTTCGTATCATGGCTCGGACTTGTGTTTGGCTAGTTGAAGCTTCTAGTGGATTCATGGAAAGCCGATAGTGAATTGACAAAGGTAAGGGACCCTTTACCCCTTCTCGAGGACCTGTCGTTAATACATGTGCAGGTTTACTTACATTAGTTGATTTGTCTGATTGTAGCATAACCATGTGCATTGTATGTTGCATTTGCTTGCATCGAGAGCATATACATTTCATGCTTGTCTCATCTATGACTAGTGATGCATGAATCATGTATGTGTGCCTGATATGGTTGAGTTCCATGTGGTTGCACGATTGTCCTGATATGGACTTGCACGTCTGTCTTGATATGGACTTGCATGATGTTTGATACACGGCTTGATGCCTCGTTTGGACCCAGACGAGTCATGAAGACCGAGTAGAGGAGACTAGTAGGTGGGTGTGGACGATGATATTCGGGCTCACACCCTAGCTTGAGGTGATATTCTCTCACTCCGCAGGACTTCCGTGGATGGTTGGTTGGCCAGGCTCACGACCCTGGATGGTTTCTTCTAGAAGCCTAGGCTCTCTCCATGTAGGTGGTATGGGCCTGATATGGTTCCTTGGTGATTGGTGTAGCACCACTTCTCGCCGTGAGTATGAGGCCTGAGGCCAACAAGTTGCTCGAGTCCCGGTTCCCTCTGGAGTAGGATGCCAAATTGCTCTCAAGTCAGAGGACTCTTGTGAGCTTTTGGTCTTGGGTCTACGATCCTTAGACGGCTCTGCGTGGTGCTCGTCAAGGACGAGGTTTCTAGACCTAGCACCCAGGAGCTTGGGTTTTTTATACCCTTCGGTTATGTTGCTAATCATGCTTGTTTGCTGATGTTTGTATTCTTGTGCATTTCTTTCCCCAAGCCGGGGAAGCCTTATTGAGTTTGCGAAAACTCACCCTTTCCATTGTGGAATCGCTTAGGCTACTAGATTGTACTGCGATGGATGATCGACGGAGCTGGAGATGACCATGGGACCTACTACATTATCTTATGTAGAGTCTTTTTAATTTATTCCTTCTGCATGAACTATTTAGGGGCATGATAAATTGCACATATTTACTCGAGCTTTTATGTTTTGACTCTTGGGTACCCAATGACACTTTTTATTGAATTTTATGGTTTTTATACACTTGTTCCTAAGTGGATTTCAATAACATTGTTTTACTAGAATTAATTATACATGCCCTAAGTGTCGAACGCTGTTTTCATGCATTTAGAGTTAAGGACTTAGGTTTAGACCCTGATTTGGGTCGGCTCCTTACATTTAAAACCAATTTTTTTAAACCCAAAAGTTTCAATTTTTGAAGTTTTGATATACAAATTAAAAATCATAACCTTTTGTTTTCAGACTATTTACATTTTATTTTTCATTGAGTATTTGAAATTTTTGTGTCAAATTTTTATTGGTTTTAGTCAACACGGAGTTCCTCACAACACCGTTGCAATAAAAAAAGAAAATATTTCATTCTAACCTTAATCTTGAAACCCAAAACATGTTGACTACAACACATTTAATTCTAATATTTTGAACTATCACAAAATTATTTTTTATAAAGTTAACGTGTGCAAGTAGTTTAAACATTTATCGTTGTCTTCTGCACCGTTTCCTATTCGTGTCTAAAATTTGAAATTTCGATAATTTAATAACACAAAAGTTTTATTTTTTCACTATAAAACATAAATTTTTTTAAAACCCAAAAGTTTAAATTTTTGAATCTTTGATATTAAAAATCGTAAATTTTTGTCTTTACATTACTAAAATCAATTTTTTTAATGAGTACTTGAAAATTGCCGATTTAATGTTCGTGTATTTGTAGTCTACATGGAGTTTTCTCACAACAACATTGCAATAAAAAGGAAAATTTTACCTTCTAACTTTGATTAAAAAACGCTAAAGCACACACCTACTCGAAAGCATGTAATTCTAATCTTTAGAACTAACACAAAATCATTTTTTATAAAGTTAATGTGTGCAAGTAGTTCAACATTTATGACTGTCTTCTGCACAATTTGTTGACCATGTGAAAATTTTGAAATTCTAATAATTTTAAAACACAAATTTTTTATTTTTATCATTTAAAACCAAATTATTTAAACCCAAAAGTTTTATTATTAAACTTTTGATACACTAAAATTCGTAACTTTTTTGTTTTTAGACTATTAAACTTACTTTTTTGGTTGAGTATTTGAATTTTGTGGATAAATTTTTCATTGGTTTTAGTCTACAGGGAGTTTCCTCAATACACCGTTGGAATAAAAAAGAAAATATTTCATTCTAACCTTTACAACACATTTAATTCTAATCTTTCGAACTAACACAAATTTTTTTGTTATAAAGTTACTATGTTCAAGTACTTCAAACATTTATCGCTGTCATCTACATCGTTTGCTATCTGTGTCAAAAATTTGAAATGTTGATAATTTTAAAACACAAAAGTTTGCATTTTTTTCATTTAAAACCAATTTTTTTAAACCCAAAAGTTTTAATTTTTTAAGTTTTGATTTACAAAAAATCACAACTTTTTGTTTTTAGACTATTTACATTTTATTTTTCGTTGAGTATTTGAAACTTGTGGGTCAAATTTTCATTGGTTTTAGTCAACATGGAGTTTCCTCACAACAGCGTTGCAATAAAAAAGAAAATATTTCATTCTACCTTAATCATGAAACCCCAAAACATGTTGAGTACAACGCATTTAATTCTAATCTTTCGAATTAACACGAAATTATTTTTTATAAAGTTATGTCTGCAAGTAGTTTCAACATTTATCGTTGTCTTCTACACCATTTTCTATTCGTGTCTAAAATTTGAAATTTTGATAATTTAAAAACACAAAAGTTTTATTTTTTCAACTATAAAACTAAAATTTTTTTAAAACCCAAAAGTTTAAATTTTTTAATCTTTGATATTAAAAAAATCATAACTTTTTGTCTTTAGATTATTAAACTCACCTTTATGGATGGGGACTTGAATTTTGTGGGTCAAATGTTCGTGTATTTTTAGTCTACATGGAGTTTTCTCACTACACCATTACAATAAAGAGGAAAATATTACCTTCTAACGTTGATTCTAAAACTCTAAAACAAAATTAATCCAACGCATAAAATACTAATCTTTCGAACTAACACAAAATTATTTTTGTTAATGTTGTTCAAACATTTATCGCTGTTTTCTGCACCATTTCCTATTCGTGTCAAAATTTTGAAATTTTGATATCTTAAAAACACAAAAGTTTTTTTTTCAACTTTAAAACTAAAATTTTTTTAAAACCCAAAATTTCAAATTATTGAATATTTGATATTAAAAAAATCGTAACTTTTTGTTATTAGATTATTAAACTCACTTTTTCGATGAGTACTTGAATTTTGTGGGCCAAATGTTCGTGAATTTTAGTCTACATGGAGTTTCCCCACAACATCTTTTCAATAAAAAAGAAAATATTACCTTCTGATTTTGATCCTAAAACGCCAAAACACGTCAACTCCAATGCATGAAATTCTAATATTTTGAACTAACAAAAAATCATTTTTATAACGTTACAATGTGCAAGTTTTTTAAACATTTATTGCTGTCTTCTGCACTATTTCCTATCCCAGAAAAAAAAATATGAAACTTTGATAACTTTTAAACACAAAAGTTTTCATTTTTATCATTTAAAACCAATTTTTTTTAACCCAAAAGCTTAAATTTTTAAATCTTTGATATTAAAAAAATTGTAACTTTTTGTCGTTAGATTATTTAACTCACTTTTTTCTATGAGTACTTGAATTTTGTGGGTCAAATGTTCGGGTATTTTAGTCTACATGGAGTTTTCTCACAACACCATTACAATAAAAAGGAAAATATTACCTTCTAACTTTGATTCTTAAATGCTATAGCATACTTACTCGAAGGCATGAAATTCTAATCTTTCAAATTAACACAAGGTCATTTTTTATGGCTTTCTTCTGCAACATTTCCTATTCGTGTCAAAAGTTTGAAATTCTAATAATTTTAAAACACAAACTTTTTATTTTTTTAACAGTAAAAACCAATTTTTTTAAACTCAAAAGTTTTAATTTTTGAATTTTTGATATACAAAAAATCGTAACTTTTTGTTTTTAGACTATTAAAATCAATTTTTTCATTGAGTATTTGAACTTATGTCGAAGTACTGACGCGGTCTCAGAAATACATGAGTGCTGGCGAACTATTAAAATCACGAAAAGCTCCTGAAGAGAAGCGCACCCACAAAGAATGGGAAAGGCACGTCGATCGACACAAAAAAGAGTGAACGGTCTTGGAAAAGACAGGTGAACGATATATCAGAAAACTAAGACAGGTCCAGTCGCTAGGGACTGCCTCCTAGCAAATTCTAAAAGTACACACCCACTGTGGTTCCATTAGAGCAAATACTAATGGAGATCAAATATAAAGAATCTCTCAAGTGGCCTAACAAAATGAAAATAGGGTCGCACAGGAAAAAAAGGGAAAAGTACTGCCTATTTCATCGAGACCATGGGCACACCACGTCTGAATGCTACGACTTGAAGAAGGCCATAGAAGCCCTGATCTAAAAAGGACATCAGAAAGAGTATGTGGGAAAAAGACAGAAGTCACCTGAGCACCCTAGCAAAAAGCAAGACACTAGAAACTCACCACCTCCCTAGGAAATCTGAACCTTCATGGGTGGACCTGTAGGAGGCAACTCCAATAGAAAACAAAAAGCAAGTGTCAGGCAAGCGCGTGAAGCGCCCGAATGTGAAGAAATAAGAATAATGGTCACAACTAACGACGACATCAACTTTTCGAATGAGGATGCAAAAAAGGTGCACCAGCCTCACAATGGCGTCCTTGTGGTCTCGCTGGTCGTATTCAACATAAAGGTTCGAAGAATACTGATTGATGGACGTAGTTCTGCTGATATACTCTCACTGCGAGCATTCGACGCAATGAAGATAGGGAAAGACAAGTTGTCTCTTTGTTCTACACTACTGGTGGGGTTCGGAAGCAGCATTGTATATCCAGAAGAAATCATCGAACTCCCAGTTACAATTGGTAAGGATGATAATATTTTCTTAACTTTTGTTAATTTATTGGTGGTAGATGACAGGTCATCCTAAAATGCTATCTCGGACGTCCGTTGCTGCATGGACGGCGAATAATCCTGTCTATATACCATCAGATAATGAAGTTTCCAACCCTCATAGGGACATGCAAGGTCAGTGGTGAACAACAAGTTTCACGGGAATGCTATCACACTAGTCTGAGAAGTGTACCCAGCACATCAAAAGTAATGAGGCGGGCCATGCGATCCACGTGCACGCATGATGCAGGTTGTTTGGCCCCCGCGTGTGCATATGAGGAGAGCAGCTTGACCCGTGTATGCACATGGCTGGCCTATGGCTAGCGCAGCTTTCCCAGCTTGGCGCTTGAGAGGCCTGCTTGCTTGGGTTACTGCTTGCTTGCCTACTCGAGCGCCTGTGCGGCTTCTCTGCTCGTTTAGGACCCATTGTCGACTTCCTTGGGATTTACTCTGTCGGGCCAATGTAGTCTTTTGACCTTTCTCGTGTTCTAGATTGAACTCTAAATAGCCCAATTTCTCGAGCCTAATTTTACCCATAACAGTTGTCGCCATCTGTGGGGACAAGTTCGTGCATTACCTAGAAATAACTTGCCAATGTCGTACTTTTTTGTCTAAAGATGAGTACGAGTCCTAATAACCGAGGTTGAAAAGTCGAGTCTGACGACGAGAGGCATCCTAGAAGGATAGCTACCTGAGATAATACTGAAACAGAACGTAATCTGGGAGTGGGCGGGGTCTTGCAGACCGCTGGCGAGGAGAGTCCGTCTGATTAGAAGGTAGTCACGCTGGAAAGGAGAGTGCAAAACATGTCAGAGGCGATTGGTCGACTCACTAAGATGTTCCAGATTCTGCCACCAGTAACCGCAGCGGTTACGAAGCACCAGAAGCGAGCTCTAAAAATGGCACAACCACTCGTTAGAGTGGAGCCAATGGCAGAGTTAGAATGCATATGAAAGACACAACCCCCAAGGAAGAACTGTGCCCGGACAGGAAGAGCAAGTGATGAACTTGACTTGGGGGTACAACAAAGGAGCCCGATGCAACACCTTTGTGTAGAGATCCAACGAAAGGAAAAACACCTATGACTGATAGGCCTGCTAGCATCGCTAGTATGAAAGCATGTAACGGCCCAGACTTTCATTCCGGTTCCTCAGGTATGTTCAGGTCAGTATTTGGTTGTATGGTTGGGCCGTTAGGGTTTTTAAACCCTGAAAGGGCATTTTGGTCATTATAATCTTAGGGATGGCCTCTTGGGATTTTAGAGAACTCGAGAATATTTCTGGCTTTGCTAAGTTGGTTAGGTTAATTGTAAAATAAAGTTTCTTTTAAAAATGTTTCCAAGTGGATTCGAGCCCCTGACCTAAACGGGAGTTTGGAAGCTTGAGTTAATTATGAATTAAGACGCGTCAGCTGGGACTCGAAGGAGGAAAGCTCTGGAAAGGGATTTTAGGTCACCAAAGCCTATTTAAGTTAGAAACAAGGAAGGAAAATCAAGAAATCATCATTCCCCTTGTTTTGCCTCGCGCCTCCCTCATTCCTTCCCTCTCACCTTGCCGACTTCATCAAGACCTCGAGCCGAACCCAAGAAACCCAGCTGAGACTAGCCGCACCGAGCCGCCTTGCATCGCCCAGTGCCGCACCGAGCCACCCTGCATCGCCCAGCGCTGCACCGAGCAGCCCCTGCCTTGCCTAGCCCGTCGCACCCCCGCAGCAGGACCGTCGCCTGCGTCGCGACACCACCAAAGAAACCCAGCCGCCGCCGCCTGCGCTGCTCCAGCTCGAGCTCATTGCCTGCCGCTCATCCGCGTCAGACGCGCTCGCGCCCTAGCGCTGTCGCGCTTCCAAGACACCAGCAGAGCCGTCATGCTGCAGCGTTCCTCGCAGCTGCGCCAGAGCGCCTAGCCTGTTCTCCCCAACCGTACGTCCTGCCTGCCCTCTTGCCACCGAGAGCCTGTTTTGCCGAGAGAGTTGGGCCGAGACCTAGTGCCTTCTCGGTTGGTAATTCCCGAGTCTCTACTCTATTGGTGTAAAGACCCGACCCGAATGGGGTCCTAAACTAGGCCTTTACCTGAATGCATGCTTTAAAACTTAAAAAAAATAAAATGCAAGTATGTATGCCAGATTCTGATTAAAACAAAAAGTAGTAAACATCCATTCAAAGCAACAACATAATGTCCTAGAACCTGTCCCTGTTTCCAAGTACCTGTTCCAAGCTAAATACAATTTAAAACGTACTCTGATCAGAGATTTAATTCAACATTCAAATCCAAAAATGGTTTACATCGATTAATCGAGAATCCGGAAAAACAACCAGAAAACAACCTAAGGGCTCTGTGCCCAACTACATGCATTCAGAGGACATTTAAACATAAAAACATAAATAAAAGACTCAGAGTTCGAAACAACGGGTTTCCATGATCACAGCTCCTCTTTCAGCCATCCTGTCTCGCACCATGGTTACCTGTGGAAAACCACAAAATAAGGGTGAGTAACGAATTACTCAGTAAGAATCCCCAACCGGGGTACAATACGATATAAATGGTCATCTAGCAGAAAGGTATGCAAGCTATGAATATAAACACAGAAGAGAGCACATAGCTTAAATCCACACATAAACCTCGGATGCCTAACTAATCTCTGGATCGGTGTCACTGACATAGGGGTGTGAGACCTGGACACGTGAACTATGTCAGCCTGTACCACCGCACCTGAGGCTAAGGAACCGGTCGTGGTAGGCTTACACTAGGAAACAGTCCTTGCCCTATCAGGTGGCAATCAAGGGCTACTGCCGAACACGCTGAGGACGTGCCGACTGCCGGGGACAAGGCAATGCCTTGTCATCATCCCGACCGTTGGGGTATTTAACAGTCTACCACCCTCACCCAAGATTGCAAAGGGTTGCCGTTAGGGTTAGCTAAACCCTAACGACGGATCAGGGACGGAGTACTGCCTCGTACGTCCCTTCCACGGATGCAAGTTACGTTATGCACCCTCGCCCGGATGATGCTACCTATCATATCTCTAATCTATAAACAGATACAACAAACAATCCAATACCTGCTCAACAGAAACAACGAACCTAGCATGATACTACGAAGCAAGAACAGATAACGAGCATGCCAGAACCAAACAACCTAGCATGGACTAACATGAGAAACAACACAAGAAATCATGTCAGTCAGGAATTCAGAACAGAGCACCTATTACTAAACATGCTGATAAACATAAGCAAACATACAAACAGCAACCACATATTACATCGCAGGGTCCACACAACTCCGGTAAGAAATCCTTACCTTGGTCGGGAGGCAACTACACACAAAGATCCTATGCTGCGATCGATCCCGAGCTAGCTAATGAGAACCTGACAAGCACAATAATTATCACAATCCATAGGCCTAAATATAATAAAACAAACAGGGCTCAGCTCCGGAGCAACTCACACGGCACAGCTGACGCGCGGACGGATAGGCTGCACGGCATTGGGCGATGCTGGACGGCATAAGGCTGCGCGCCGACGAGTGATGGGGCACAGGCGCGCTGGCGCGGACGGGCGAACGAGATGCGGGCGTGCGGACGCGACCTGGGCTGCGACGACAGGCCGGGGCACTGCGGCTGGGGCTGCTGGCGATGCAGGCAACTCGATGGGCGTCTGGGGCACGAAGCAGGCGACGCGATGGGCGTCTGCAGGGCTGGCGCCCTAACTGGCTGGCCGGGCCGCTTGGCGTAATGGGCCGGGTGATGATCTGAGGTTGGCCACCGGGCAACCGCATCTTGGGCCGGGACAGATCTCTTCTTCGGCGCGACACAAGGCTGCTGCTCTCCTCTCGGTTGGCTGGGATGACGAACAATCGACGGGGCTGCTTGGGGAGATTAAACACGGCTGGAGGCTTGGGAGAGAGAGCTTGGGCGGCTAGGGAGGATTTGGAGAAGAAAACACAAACAAACCTAATTTCCCTTGATTTTGTCAAATGCACCAAAACCCCAAAGACCCATAGCTAACCAAGACATACCGCAGAATGAGCATCAATAATAGCTCGAGGCACAACCGGCAACAACACACAACTGATCTCCCAGACAACCTGGGTTAGAACCCTAACAAACACACCATTATTTCTCAATTTTACTTTTGCATCTCACCATGCCCAAACACATCCACAAAGCAACAAAATCCTACATAAGGCCATCCAATAATTTTAGCAACTGAAAAAAAACATAAATGGCCCGACCAAATTACAAAAAATATCCCTAGGGCATACCTTGAAGGCCGGGATGAAAACCTGGGCCATTACATTTGGACCCTAAGTTGTTGGCTGATGTTTGTTTAATTAGGATGATTTTATTGATTGCTTAGGTTGCACGGGTTCACTTAGAAGCTCGAGGGCCGCCTATTGGTTGTGGTAGTTATCTTCTGCTTGTTTCCAGGTAAGGATTCCTTACCGGGGTTGTGTGGACCCTGCGATGCTTTCTTGATTGTGCCTTGTATGTGTAAAGACCCGACCCAAAAGGGGATCTAAATGGGCCTTTACCTCAATGCATGCATTCAAAGTAAAGGACAATATGCAGGTATGTTTTCGGATTCCAATTAAAACTAAAACATTATACATTCAATCCAGAAATCAATACAGTTTATTGAAACCTGTCCCTGTCCCCAAGCACCTGTTTCAAAACAAATACGTTTCCAAAAGTTTACTCTGATCAGAGATTTATCAGAAACATTCAAAACCTTCTCAGTTACAACAATGCTGGAATCCACAAAAGCATTTAGAAAACAACCTAGGGCTCCGTGCCCGGCTACATGCATTCAGAGGAAATAAAAAGGCAAAGAGTCATAATATAAAAATCAGAGACAACAAAGAGTTCCCATGATCACGGCTCCTCCTTGACCATCCTGTCTCGCACCTTGGTTACCTGTGGAAAACCACAAAAATAAGGGTGAGTAACGAATTACTCAGTAAGAATCCCCAACCGGGGTACAATACGATATACATGGTCATCTAGATGAATGTATGCAAGCTATGAATATAAACACAGAATAGAGCACATAGCTTAAATCCACATGTAAACCTTGGATGCCAACTCAGGGTCTTAGTCCGGAAAATCCTCCACACAATACGCCCTATACGAGAAACAAGTCCCGGCCTCAGCCTGTCTACTGTCGATACGAAAGGTGCACTGGCTCACAATCCCCAAGAGCTCTCCAGTCGGCGCTGTAATGAGCGTAAGCGCGCACCGCATGCTACTGCAGACTCTGGGGGTTGCCGGGTCTAGTGGCAAGATGCCCAGGTCCAGTCACCATGCCTAACTAAATCTCTGGATCAGTGTCACTGACATAGGGGTGTGAGACACGGACACGTGAACTATGTCGGCTGAACCACCGCACTTTGAGGCTAAGGAATCGGTCGTGGTAGGCTTACACCAAGAAGCCGTCCTTGCCCTAACAGGTGGCAATCAAGGGCTACTGCCGAACACGCTGAGGACGTGCCGGCTGCCGGGGACTAGGCATGGCCAAGTCATCATCCCGACCGTTGGGGCATCGCACAGACTGCCACCCTCACCCAAGATTGCAGGGCCTACCGGTAGGGTTAGCTAAACCCTAACGGGGTCCAAGGACGGAGAATTACCTCGAACGCCCCTCCCCTTGAATGCAAGATACTTTATGCATTCGGCCCGGATGATGCTACCTATCTGGACTCTAAGCTATAACATCAACAACAAACAATCCAATACAATCCAATACGTGCTCAACGAGATACAACGAACCTAGCATGATACTACGAAGCAAGAATGTATATAACGAGCATGCCGAACAGAACAACCTAGCATGGACTAACAAAGAAGAACAACATAAGAAATCATGCGATCGGAATTCGAGCAGAGCACCTATCACTAAACATGCTGATAAACACAAACAAACATACAAACAACAATCACATATAATATCGCAGGGCCCACACAACTCCGGTAAGAAATCCTTACCTTGGTCGGGAAGCTTCTACACACAAAATCCTAAGTTGCGATCAATCCCGAGCTAACTAACAAGAACCTAACAAACATAGTAATAATCACAACCCATAGGCCTAAATATAATAAAATAAACAAGGCTCGGCTCGAGAGCAATACACGCGGAGCGACTGACACGCGGACGGGCAGACAGCACGGCGAGGCTGCTGCTGTGCGCAGATGGGCGCTGATGGGCGGCAGGGGCCGCACGCTGGGCACTGACGGGCGCAGAAGGTGGCAGGGCTGCGCGCACGCGCGTGCGGATGCCTGGCTGGGCGCAGGCGCACGGGCGAGGGCAAGCGGACGGGCGAGGCGCGCTGGAGCGAGACAGGCGACGCGATGCGGCGCGCGGGCACACGCTCGCAGACGCGGAGAGGGCGCGCGAGCGTGAGCTCGGCTGGGCAGATCGATCGTCGCGACGACTCTCTCTTGGGCGCCAGGCGTGCAGGAGGCTGTGATGGCTCTGCTTGGCGCTGGGCTTACGGGCATCCAGGCGGGGCTCTTCTGCTTTGCTCACTGGGCTACACAACACCAACTCTCACCTCTTCTTCTTCATACCAGCAAGAATACACTAAACAAAGAAGGAGAAGAGGAAGAGAACTCTTACCTGGGATGACACACGATCAAAGTGCTGCTCGGGGGGATGGAACTCGGCTTGGAGCTTGGGAGAGACATGCTTGGGCGGCCAAGGTGATTTTGGAGAAGAAAGACAAAAACCCTATTTCTCTTCTTTTAATCAAATGCACCAAAACTCCAACGATCCAAGGCTAACCAAGGTATGACGCAGAAAGAGCAACAAGAGCCCCCAATAGCTCATCTGGCACACATCCCAGCATGCATTCCCGGAGACCCGGGTTCGAATCCTAGCTGCAACACAATTTTCCTTTAATTTTACTTTTGCATCTAACCTTGCTCAAACCCATCCACAAAGCCTCAAAAACCTACATAAACCCATCCAATAATTTTAGCAACTGGAAAATGACATAAACGGCTCTGAAGGCCCTACCAAATTACCAAAATACCCCTAGGGCATACCTGGAAGACAGGGATGAAAACCTGGGCTGTTACAGTATGCATGTTTACTTTTATGAGCATGTTAGTGGATAGGACAGCTTGTGTTGAATTCCTGCTAGCATGTTTACTTGTTTGTACATGTTAGTCTCATGCTAGGTTTGTTCTTCCAGCATGCTATGGTTCCTGCTTTAAGTTCGTAGTATCATGCTAGGTTATGTATGATTGATGTTGATATGTATGTTTAGCCAGGAATCAGCTATTTTGTACTCGTAGTTAGAACAGTAGGGTTTGTCATTATCTAGAGGCTAAGAGTGGACATAACGTACGTTGTCCCCACCGGTCGGGAGTTAGAGCGAAGCATAACGTACCTTGCTTCCCCCCGGCAGCCGATGTGGGTTAGCTACCACATCAGCATAAGCCTAGTTTGTAGCCTGCTAGAGCGGAACCCTGCCAACGGTGCAAGCCTGCCTTGGCCGGTTCTTAGCTTCATGTCGGTGGTACAGGCTGTTACAAATGAGTGTCGAGGGCCTCGCACTACTGTGTTTAGTGACACCGCTTTCGAGTCTTTAGGCATGTGTACCTGGCCCGCGTAGTTTGTACCTAGGCCCCCACATTTACGCCGGTTGCAGCAGCATGCGGTGTGCGCGCACACGCGTTAGTCGCCAGTTCGGAGAGCTCCCCCGGGCTAATGTTCGTGAGTACACCAGTTCCTTCCAGTTTAGAGCTAGACTTCGGGTACTCTCCCGATAGTCCAGATTTGTTAGCGAGGGTAAGAGGCCCTTGAGGACACCCGTTGGGATTGGTTTTTGAGCCGATCATATGGTCGAGGGAGAGAGACCCTCGAAGGTGTCAGACATCTTTTAGGATCGGTTTTTGAGCTGATCAATTGGTTGAGGGAGAAAGACGCTCGGAGATGTTCCGGGATTGGTTTCGAGAACTAATCATTAGGCCAGAAGTAGGAGACTTCCGAGGACTCTAGATTTGCCTTGTAAGCTAGTTGAGCCAAGATCTGTGTTGATATCTGTTTACATGTGTACTAGGTTGCTAAATGATTGATTGCATCGTATCGTACCCAGTCAGGGATTCTTACTGAGTATGTTTATACTCACCCGTACTGTGGTTTTCCACCAGGTAACTTGGGACAGCACCGGGGTGGCTAGCGGAGGGAGTTGAGAGATCATGGATGCTGCTGACACTCTGTCATGTCGTTATTTACTTTTGAATTCAGCATGTAGTTCGACATGAGTCCATAGGGAAAATTTATTTATTGTTGTTCGAACTATCTTTTATGTTTTTTTTTTTAAAGGTACTGATCAGTCACTGTTTCAAGTTGCATGGATTTGCTTAAGAAATATTTGGTTTGATTTAAATGTTGTCCAACCTTTATGTTTGAAAAGTTTTTAAATTCAACTGCTGCTTTGAATCATTTATGCTTTTCACTTGCATGCTAAGTAAAGACCTAGGTTTAGGACCGTATTTCGGGTTGGGTCTTTACAGTTGGTATCAGAGCACAGAGTCATAGATTCTGTAGACTAACCTGTTTGTAGGTTGTGTTCCCATGATTTCCAGCACTCCACGGCCGTCAGGTTTGTCTAAGTTTGTTCAGTAAGGGTTTTGTTTACGATACTGTATGAAGTACACATGTGTTACCTTTGTTGCCAGAGAAGAGTCCGAGAGTGGACTAACCCGTTGTGGTTTCCGTGTAGATCGCCAGTATGCCGGTTACACGCAGTGGAGCAGGCCCGTCCGGTACTGCAAATAGAGATGTTGTAGAGCCCGCAGCTAGGGCAGATCAGGCTCATAGGTCGCTTGTGGCTCCAGGTGCTAACTTGCCCAGAGAAGGGGTGGAGGCTGCTATGCCTCGAGGTGCAGCTCCAGGAGAAGATGTTTCTGCTATGAGAGACTTGATGATGGGCCTAATGGCCGAGCAGAGAGTTGAGACTCAGGCGCAGCTAGCAGCGCAGAGAGAGGAGTCTAGGGCATAGATAGCCCAGTTGACACAGCTTATGGAGCAGGCACCCCCAGCAGCTCCAGTATCCCCGGTAGCTCAACCGGAAGGGCAGGGTCAACAGGACCTGACCGATTCACTTGATAGTGTAGAGGGAGCCGCTGAGTTTGGCAAGTGGCTGAAGGATTTCACCAAGTGGAAGCCAAAGGAATTCGATTCTTCAGAGAACCCACTAGTGGCAGTCAGGTGGTTGGCAAGGATGGAGTACATTTTTAGGGTTATGGGATGCCCTGATGTGCAGAGGCAGAGATGTGCGGCCCATGTTCTCACTAACACAGCTGAATGGTGGTGGGAGTCCACAGATAAAGCTAGACCAGCTGGGTCTTCTCCAGCCACCTGGGAGTTCTTTAGGACGAAATTTAGAGCCAAGTATGTTAACGACGAGGCTCAGCAGAAGATGGCAGAGGCCTTCTCGAATCTGAAGCAGGGATCAGATAGTATTGCTGCGTATGAAAAGAAGTTCTCTGAATATAACTATTTTGCCCCGGAGCTCATTGCAACTAAGGAGCTCAAGACTAAGAAATTTATTAGTGGGCTGAGGAAGGAGGTTGCTCAGGATGTCCGAGCACTCGCTCCTGAGAGTTATGACCGAGCAGTGGAGTTGGCCACAATCTATAATCTGAAGTATCTGCGGTCAGCGATTCTCTCACTGCACACCACTCGATCAACTCGGCTTGCTCAAGTGGATTCTCAGGCATAAGAGGAAGTTTGGGTCTTCCAATGGTTCCCGCCAGTGGGCCAATGAGACTCGCCGTCGGGCCGAGTCTAGGGTCGGGATCGCCACGACCACGAGGGTAGAGCTTAGGATCGCCAGTAGGGCGGGGCCAGGCATCCGTCTCATTGCAACAAGTGTGGTAAGGCGCATTTCGGATTATGTGGAGCATCGCCCCGTGCTTGCTACAGATGTGGCAAGGAAGGGCATTTGGCCAGATTTTGTACTCAAGATTTAGGAGCAGCGAGACCGGCCCAACAGCAGGGCCGGGTGTTTGCCACTACTCGCCAGGAGGCAGAGCGTACTGATGATGCAGTTGCAGGTACGCTGCTTGTCTTAGAGCATTATGCATTTATGTTGTTCGATTCGGGTTCGACCCAATCTTTTGTTTCTGATGCATTTGTTAGACAAGCTTGTGTGGAACTCGAACCTCTAGGGTTTGAGCTGTGTGTTGCCACTCCCTCGGGAGTGAGTATGTTAGCTAGCAATAGAGTTAAGAGTGTCCGGATACAGATATCCGATGAGATTTTAGAGGCTACCCTCATAGTTCTGTCTATGAGCAGTTTCGATGTGATCCTTGGTATGGATTGGTTGGTGGAGAACCATGCTTTGATAGACTGCCACCAGAAAGAAGTTGTGTTTAGGCCGCCTCAGAAGCCGAGCTTCAAGTTTCGCTGTGTCCAAGGCGGAGTTTGCCCGCCGTTGATCTCAGCAGTAAAAGCCCGTAGATTGTTAGCTCGAGGAGCTTGGGGCTTCTTGGAAAAGCTGTCAGGAGGTAGCAGTACCGCGTTGTCTGTTGACATGGTCCCTGTGGTGCAGGAGTTTGCTGATGTTTTTCCTGAGGAGTTATCGGGTTTACCCCCGAAGAGGGAGTTAGACTTCACAATTGAACTGGAGCCAGGGATTCTTCCCATTTCTAAAGCTCCGTATCGTATGACGCCAGTTGAGTTGAAAGAACTCAAAGTTCAGTTGCAGGAGATGCTGGATCGAGGGTTCATCCGACCGAGTGTGTCCCCGTGGGGAGCACCTGTCCTGTTTGTTAAAAAGA
This sequence comes from Sicyos edulis, assembly GCA_036507275.1. Classification (NCBI taxonomy): domain Eukaryota; kingdom Viridiplantae; phylum Streptophyta; class Magnoliopsida; order Cucurbitales; family Cucurbitaceae; genus Sicyos; species Sicyos edulis. The sequence continues at coordinate 22,818,382 of CM071854.1, read as the reverse complement.
ATGATGGATCCATGCGTTTATGTATAGACTATAGAGAGCTGAATAAAGTCACGGTGAAGAATAAGTATACCCTGCCGTGTATTGATGATTTGTTTGATCAGCTTTAGGGAGCTTCAGTGTTTTCCAAGATCGATTTGAGGTCAGGGTACCATCAATTGAGAATTCGGGATGCAGATATCCCTAAGACCGCGTTTAGATCGAGGTATGGTCATTATGAGTTCGTGGTCATGTCTTTTCGACTAACGAACGCCCCTGCAGCGTTTATGGACATGATGGACAGAGTATTCAAGGCATTCTTGGACAACTTTGTCTTCGTGTTCATAGACGATATTTTGATTTATTCCAAGACAAAGGAGGACCATGCTTCGCATTTGAGACAGGTTTTAACAGCATTGCGAGAGAATCAGTTGTTCGCAAAGTTTTCAAAATGTGACTTCTGGCTAGAGAAAGTAGCCGTTCTTGGACATATCGTATCCAGAGATGGAATAGCGGTGGACCCCGCAAAGATAGAGGCAGTTAGTTCGTGGGCCAGACCGACGACGGTCGCAGAAATCCGCAGCTTTCTGGGTCTGGCAGGTTATTACCTGCGTTTCGTGAAAGACTTTTCCGCTAAGGTAGCACCCCTAACCCGTCTGACCAAGAAGGGCGTTGACTTTGTTTGGGATGTTAGATGTGAGGAAAGTTTTGCCCAGCTTAAGCTCAGTTTGACGACATCGCCAGTGCTGGTAGTTCCTGAGGGGACAGGAGGTTTCGTAGTTTATAGTGATGCTTCCAAGTACGGCTTAGGCTGTGTGTTGATGCAGCATGGGAAGGTGATAGCTTATGCTTCCCGGCAGTTGAAGCCTCATGAGAAGAATTATCCAACTCATGATATGGAGTTGGCTGTAGTTGTTTTTGCCCTAAAGATTTTAGGCACTATTTGTATGGTGAAAGGATTCAATTGTTCACGAACCACCAGAGCCTTAAGTATTTCTTCACTCAGAAGAAGTTGAACATGAGGCGGAGAAGGTGGCTCGAGTTGGTAAAAGACTACGAATGTGAGATCTTGTATCATCCCAGAAAGGCCAACGTTGTGGCTGATGCACTGAGTAGGAAAACGTCGCATTCCGCAGCTTTGCTGAGCTCTCAGGTTGAATTGCGGAAAGAGTTTGAGAGAACCGGTATCGCAGTTTTGTTGGGAGAGGTTACCGCCAAGGTAGCCCAGCTATCAGTTCAGCCGTCGCTTAAGCAGAGGATTATCGACAGCCAGCTGAGTGATCCCAAGTTAAAAAGGTTGCTCGAGAGAGTTGAGGCTGATGGCGATTTTGACTTTGTCGTAGCACCAGACGAAGGTTTGAGATACAGAGGTCGGTTGTGCATCCCAGACGACGCAGGGATTCGAGCTGAGTTGCTCATCGAGGCACATAGTTCCCCATTCACTTGGCACCCAGGAGGTACCAAGATGTATCAAGATCTCAAGCAGACATTTTGGTGGATGGGTATGAAGCGGGACATAGCTGAGTTCGTTAGCCGGTGTCTCACTTGCCAGCAAGTGAAGGCTCCCAGACAAAAGCCAGCAGGATTATTGCAGCCGTTGAGTGTTCCACAGTAGAAGTGGGACGAGATTTCGATGGATTATATCTCTGGGTTGCTGAGGACACCGAGAGGATTTACTCAGATCTGGGTAATTGTGGACCGGCTGACTAAGAGTGCACACTTCATCCCCGGCAGGATTAATTATACTGTGGAACAGTGGGCACAGTTATTTTTGGAGCAGATTGTTCGGTACCATGGGGTACCAGCGAAGATAGTGTCAGATCGGGATTCTCGGTTCACATCTCGCTTTTGGAGAGCGCTCCAGAAGGGTTTGGGAACCAAGTGCAGTTTCAGTACTACTTTTCACCCTCAAACGGATGGTCAGACCGAGAGGGTGAATCAGATTCTTGAAGATATGTTGAGAGCCTGTGTTTTGGACTTTCCAGTCAGTTGGGACCAGTACCTGTATTTGATGGAGTTCGCATACAATAACAGTTATCAGTCGACTATACAGATGGCTCCATTCGAGGCGTTGTATGGTAAGCGGTGTAGATCCCTAGTGTTATGGGAGGAAGTTGGTGATAGACAGGTTCTGGGACACGAGTTACTTCAGATGACGAACGATGCAGTGAAGAAGATCAAGGCTCGCATGTTGACAGCTCAGAGTAGGCAGAAAAGTTACGCCAATGCGTGGTAGCACCAATGCGTAGAGATTTGGAGTTCGAGGTGGGTCAACATGTTTTTCTGAAGGTAGCACCAATGCGTGGTGTGTTAAGGTTTGGAAAGCGAGGCAAATTGAGCCCCCAATTTGTTGGGCCTTTTGAGATCCTTGAGCGGATCGGAGCAGTGGCCTATTGTTTAGCTTTGCTCCCGTCATTGGCAGTAGTGCATAATGTGTTCCACGTCTCGATGCTGAGGCAGTACGTGGCAGACCCGACACATGTGCTAGAGCATGAGCCCTTAGAGTTGAGAAAAGATTTATCATTCGAGGAGAAGCCTGTGCAGATTTTGGTTCGTGAGCTCAAGGTTCTACGCAACCGGGAGATAAGCTTAATGAAGGTTCTGTGGAGACAACAGAGGGCAGAGGAAGCGACGTGGGAGCTAGAGGATGAGATGAAGACTCATTACCCGGAGCTGTTTCAGGCTTAGGACTTTCGGGGACGAAAGTCTTAAAATGAGGGAGTATTGTAACAACCCAGACTTTCATTCCGGTTCCTCAGGTATGTTCAGTTCAGTATTTGGTTGTTTGGTTGGGCTGTTAGGGTTTTTAAACCCTGAAAGGGCATTTTGGTCATTATACTCTTAGGGATGGCCTCTTGGGATTTTAGAGAACCCGAGAATATTTCTGGCTTTTCTAAGTTGGTTAGGTTAATTATAAAATAAAGTTTGTTTTAAAAATGTTTCCAAGAGGATTCGAGCCCCTGACCTAAATGGGAGTTTGGAAGCTTGAGTTAATTATGAATTAAGACGCGTCAGCTGGGACTCAAAGGAGGAAAGCCCTGGGAAGGGATTTTAGGTCACCAAAGCCTATTTAAGTTAGGAAAAAGGAAGGAAAATCAAGAAATCATCATTCCCCTTGTTTTGCCACGCGCCTCCCTCATTCCTTCCCTCTCACCTTGCCGACTTCATCAAGACCTAGAGCCGAGCCCAAGAAACCCAGCAGAGAATAGCCGCACCGAGCAGCCTTGCATCGCCCAGCGCTGCACAGAGCTGCCTTGCATCACCCAACATCGCACCAAGCCACCCTGCATCGCCCAACACCGCACCAAGCTGCCTTCCATCGCCCAGCGCCTCACCGAGCCGCCCTACATAGCCCATCGCTGCACCGAGCAGCCCCTGCCTCGCCTAGCCCGTCGCACGCCCGCAGCAGGATCGTCGCCTGCATCGCGACACCACCAGCAGCCTAGCCGTCTCGCCCGCGCGCCGTTCCAGCGCGAGCTCGCTGCACCTCTCGTCCGCGTCTGCACGTTTGCTCCCCAGCGCTTGTCCGCGTCTGCACGTCTGCGCCCCAGCGCCCGTCAACGCGCGCAAAGACTGCGCTTACCGCAAGGCAGCGCGTCCCCCTGTCGCACCAGCCCCACCCCGGCTGTTGGCCCACCACCGCACGTCCCGCCCCCTTGCCGCCGAGAGCCTGTTTTGCCGAGAGAGTTGGGTCGAGACCTAGTGCCTTCTCGGTTGGTAATTCTCGAGTCTCTACTCTTTTGCACACTAAGTTGTTGGCTGCTGTTTGTTTAATTAGGATGATTTTATTGATTACTTAGGTTGCTCGGGTTCATTTAGAAGCTCGAGGGTTGCCTATTGGTTGTGGTAGTTATCTTCTGCTTGTTTCTAGGTAAGGATTCCTTACAGGGGTTGTGTGGACCCTGCAATGTTTTCTTGATTGTGCCTTGTATGCTTGTTTACTTTTATGAGCATGTTAGTGGATAGGACAGCTTGTGTTGAATTCCTGCTAGCATGTTTGCTTGTTTGTACATGTTAGTCCCATGCTAGGTTTGTTCTTCCAGCATGCTATGGTTCCTACTTTAAGTTCGTAGTATCATGCTAGGTTATGTATGATTGATGTTCATATGTACGTTTAGCTAGGAATCAATTATTTTGTACTCGTAGTTAGAACAGTAGGGTTTGTCATCATCTAGAGGCTGAGAGTGGACATAACGTACGTTGTTGTGAGGAACCCGACCCAAAACATGGCCCTAAACCGGGGTTCTCACTCAGCATGCAAGTTAAATATGATAACAAGCGGTTTAGTGCTCATATTTAAAAACCTTTCAAAACATATGAGAAGGGGTAACCCTTAAAACATAACCAACAATTTACATTTAAACAATCCAACGAAGTAAAACAACCTGGCCAGTGTTTATAAAAACATACAATACAATTTAAACAACTTTTTAAACAATGTTCCCCTAGAACTCATGTCCATCTACATGCTGAATAAACAATGCAATAATAAATGACAGAGTGCCGGCCGCTCCCCATGATCAATCAGCTCCCTCCGCTAGCCATCCTGGTGTTGTCCCAAGTTACCTGAAAGATAAATAAGGGTGAGTATAAACATACTCAGAAAGAATTCCCAACCGGGGTACAATACGATACATCAGTCATCTAGCACCTCAACATGCAAGCAAACAGCTATCAACACAGATCATAGCTCAACGAGCTCATAATACAAGATCTAGAGTCATCGGAAGTCTCCTACTTCCAGCCTAAGGATTGGATACACTGACCAATCCAGGACATCACCGAGGTATCTTTCATTCGGGTGGGAATGCACTGATCCCAAGAATGTCCTCAAGAGCCTCCTTGCCCTTGCTACTAATCTAGACTTACGGGAGAGTACCCGAAGTCAGGCTCTAACGGAAGGAATGGTGTACTCACGAACATTAGCCCGAGGGAGTACACCGCATGCTCTCTGCAACCGGCGTAAATGCGAGGGCCTAAGGGCAAACTACGCGGGCCAGGTACGCATGCCTATGACTCGAAAGCGGTGTCACTGATCACAGTAGCGCGAGGCCCTCGGCGCTCATCTGTACAGCATGATCCACCGACTTGAAGCTAAGAACCGGCCAGGGCAGGCTTACACCGATGGCAGAGTTCCGCTCTAGCAGGCTACAAACTAGGCTTATGCCGAAGTGGGTAGCTAACTCCACAACCGGTGGGTCGTGGGGGGGGAAGCAAGATACGTTATGCTGCGCACACTTTACTCCCGACCTGAGCTAAATCCACCTTGGCGACTGGCGGGGGAAGCAAGATACTTTATGCTGCGCACACTTTACTCCCGATCAGTGGGGACAAAGTACTTTATGTCCGCTCAGCCTCTGGATGATGACAAACCCTACAACTCTATCTAAGAGTACATAGCAAATAAATGATTCCTGGCTAGCAAGCAATGACCGACATCAATCACATTTACCTAACATGATACTACAACTTAAGTAGGAATCACAAGCATGCTGGAAGAACAAACCTAGCATGGCACTAACATGTAAAATCAGGCAAACATGCTAGCAAGAGGTCAATCAAAGCTGCCCTATCAGTATCATGTTCATAACAACAAACAAGCATACAAGGCATATCATGATATATCGCAGGGTCCACACAACCACGGTAAGAAATCCTTACCTGGAACAAGCAGAAAATAATAATAATAATAAATCAACGAACGACCCTCGAGCCTCTAATCGATCCCGAACTGCATGAACATCAAACAAAGCACCCAAATCAAATACATAAAACAGCCCAATAAATCCATAACCAGCAGCCAACAAATCAGGGCCCAACGAAGAAAAGACTCAGGAAATACCATCCGAGAAGCCACAAGGCTCGGGCCAACCAACACACAACAGGCAGACTGTCGGCAGGGCTGCTGGGCTGGCTGGGCGCGCTGGGGCGCAGACACGGGCGCTGGGGGCGCAGAGGCTGCGGGCGGGCGAGCTTGGGCGAGGCGAGGGCGCGCGGGCTCGAGCTCGGCTGGGCGACGAAGCGGGGCGCGGCTCGGCACAGGGGACAGCGCGCGCGGGCGCAAGCGACACGACGCGCTACAGGGACGCGCGCGCGGGCGACGCAACGTGACGGCTCAGGGACGCTCGGGATGGCACGGCGAGCTACAGGGCGCACGGGCTCGGCACAGTGCGAGGCGGCAAGGAAATGGACGAGGTCGGGCGACGCGGGCCTGGGCGAGGGCTGTGCGACACGGGGATGGCCTGGGCGACGCGGGGACGGGCTCGGCGTGACCTGGGCGACGTTAGCGCGATCTTGTCTTGGGCCGGGCTCGGCCGCTCGCGCGTGGCGAGCCAAGCGGCGCCGAGGATGGGCGACGAGGGGCTGGCTCGGGCGTGGGCAGGGGCTGGGGTCGGGCTGGAGGAGAGAGAAAGGGAAAAGAAAAGGGAAAAAATGGAAAAGAAAAGGAAAAAAGGTAAAATGGGGGAAAATGGGAAAAATGGGGATTTTATCCTCATTTTCAAACTTATCCAATTTCATCCAAATTTTCCAATTTCTAAAAATCCTTAAAAAATCCTTAAATCCCATTTCCCGGCTTCCTCCTTCGAGACCCGACTGAAGCAACCTTTTCCAATCAACAAATCTAACTTAAAACAACCTCTCAAATCAACGCTGAGGGCCCGGGCTCGAATCCCAATGGAAACACCCAAACAACCAAATCTTTGCCCAAAACCCAAATCACAACCGAACTCCCAAACGAAAAGCCCAAACATCTCGGGACTCGCAGCCACCAACAAACAAGCCTCAACAAAGGCAGGAGATGCCTCGAAGCCCTGAAAATCTACAAATCCTGCCCGGGGAGCAAAAAGACCAAAATACCTCTAAGGGTCAAAACAGCTCTAACGGCCCAACCGAACAACTGAACCTGAACCGAAAGCACCTCGAGAACCGGAATAGAAAACTGGGCCGTTACAGTTGTCCCCACCGATCGGGAGTTACAGCGAAGCATAACGTACCTTGCTTCCCCCCGACAGCGGATGTGGATTAGCTACCACATCGGCATAAGCCTAGTTTGTAGCCTGCTAGAGTGGAACCCTGCCAACGGTACTGCAAGCCTGCCTTGGCCAGTTTTTAGCTTCAGGTTGGTGGTACAGGCTGTAACACATGAGTGCCGAGGGCCTCGCACTACTGTGTTCAGTGACACCGCTGCCGAGTCTATAGGCATGCGTACCTGGCTCGCGTAGTTTGTACCTAGGCCCCCACATTTACGCTGGTTGCAGCAGCATGCGGTGTGCGTGCACACGCGTTAGTCGCCGGTTCGGAGAGCTCCCCTGGGCTAATGTTCGTGAGTACACCAGTTCCTTCCAATTTAGAGCCAGACTTCGGGTACTCTCCCGATAGTCCAGATTTGTTAGCGAGGGTAAGAGGCCCTTGAGGACACCCATTTGGATTGGTTTTTGAGCCGATCATATGGTCGAGGGAGAGAGACCCTCGAGGGTGTCAGACATCTTTTGGGATCGATTTTTGAGCTGATCAATTGGCCGAGGGAGAAAGACCCTCAGAGATGTCCCGGGATTGGTTTCGAGAACTAATCATTAGGCCAGAAGTAGGAGACTTCCGAGGACTCCAGATTTGGCTTGTAAGCTTGTTGAGCTAAGATCTGTGTTGATATCTGTTTACATGTGTACTAGGTTGCTAGATGATTGATTGCATCGTATCGTACCCCGGTCGGGGATTCTTACTGAGTATGTTTATACTCACCCCTCATCGTGGTTTTCCACCAGTAACTTGGGGCGGCAGACCGGCAAAATAAGCGGAGGGAGTCGAGAGATCATGGATGCTGCTGACACTATGTCGTGTCGTTATTTACTTTTGAATTCAGCATGTAGTTCGACATGAGTCCATAGGGAAAATTTATTTATTGTTGTTTGAACTATCTTTTATGTTTTTTTTAAAAGGTATTGATCAGTCACTTTTTCAAGTTGCATGGATTTGCTTAAGAAATATTTGGTTTGATTTAAATGTTGTCCAACCTTTATGTTTGAAAAGTTTTTAAATTCAACTGCTGCTTTGAATCATTTATGCTTTTCACTTGCATGCTGAGTAAAGACCTAGGTTTAGGACCGTATTTCGTGTTGGGTCTTATAAGAACCCGACCCAAAATACGGTCCTAAACCTAGGTTCTCACTCAGCATGCAAGTTAAATATTTCACCGAGCGGTTTAGTGCTCATATTTAAAACTTTCAAAACATTTAGAACGGGGAATGCTTAAAACATAATCAACAATTTTGTTTAAGAAAAACCAACGACGTAAAACAAGCCTGGCCAGTATATATAAAAACATTCAAAACAGTTCAAACAACTTTTAATAATGTTTCCCCTAGGACTCATGTCCATCTACATGCTAAACAAATATGCAAACAATAAAGACAGAGTGCCGGCGGCTCCCATGATCAATCAGCTCCCTCTGCTAGCCGTCCTGGTGCTGTCCAAGTTACCTGGTGGAAAACCACAGAAATAAGGGTGAGTATAAACATACTCAGTAAGAATCCCCAACCGGGGTACAATACGATGCATCAATCATCTAGCACCCTAGTATACATGCAAACAGTTACCAACACAGATCATAGCTCAACGAGCTTACAAGGCAAGATCTGGAATCCTCAGAAGTCTCCTACTTCTGGCCTAATGATTGGCTCTCATAACCAATCTCGGGACATCTCCGAGGGTCTTTCTCCCTCGGCCAATTGATTAGCTCAAAAGCCAATCCCAAAGATGTCCGACACCCTCGAGGGTCTTTCTCCCTCGACCAAATGATTAGCTCAAAAGCCAATCCCAATGGGTGTCCTCAAGGGCCTCTTACCCTCGCTAATAAATCTGGACTAACGGGAGAGTAGCCGAAGTCTGGCTCTAAACAGGAAGAAACTGGTGTACTCACGAACATTAGCCTGGGGGAGCTCTCCGAACCGGCGACTAACGCGTGTGCGGCGCGCACTCACTCCGCTGCTTTGCAACCGGCGTAAATGTGGGGCCTAGGTACAAACTATGCGGGCTGTGCACGCATGCCTAAAGACTCGAAACGGTGTCACCGAACACACGATGGCGCGAGGCCTCGGCACTCATCTGCAGCTGTACCACCACCGAAGCTAAGAACCGCCAAGGCGAAGCTTGCACCGCTGGCGTGGTTCCGCTCTAGCAGCTTACAACCTAGGCTTATGCCGATGTGGTAGCTAAATCCACATCGGCCGCCGGGGAAGCAATGTACGTTATGCTTCGCTCTACTCCCCCGACCGGTGGGGACAAGGTACGTTATGTCCGCTCTCGGCCTCTAGATGATGACAACCCTAGTACACTAGCTAGAGTATAGAGTAAACGATTCTGGCTAAACATACATAATCATCATCAATCATACATAACCTAGCATGATACTACGAACTTAAAGCAGAATCTCAAGCATGCTTTGGAAGAACAATCCTAGCATGGCACTAACATGTACAAACAAGCAAACATGCTAGCAGAATGCAATCACAAGTCATCCTATCCACTAATCATGTTCATAAAAGTAAACATGCATATAAGGCACAATCAAGAAAGCATCGCAGGTCCACACAACCATGGTAAGAAATCCTTACAGAAACGAGCAGCGAAATAACTTTCACAATCAAATAATGACCCTCGAGCTTTAAAGCGAAACCGAGCAACCTAAGCATTTTAAAAGCATCCTAAATAAATATCTGAGCTGGCAGACTTAAAAATCTAAAAGGGATAGGTTCGGGAATTACCAACCGAGAAGGCACGGGGCTCGCAGCAAGAAGGCGATTTTGGCGCTGTTGGTGCGGGTAGGGCGCCCAAGCGCGCTGCTCGGCGCTAACGGTGTTCTTGGCGCCTGGCGCGCGCAGGGGACGGGCGCTGGCGCTGGCTGCGCGCGATCGCGACAAGGAGCAGCGCTCTGGCGGCGGACGCGAACGAAGCGGCACGGCACGCGCAGACGCGGACGGTCTTTGAAGCGCGCGCGCGCGCGGCGAGGCGCGCGTGTCGCGGTGCGGTCGGGCGGCTGGTCGCGGAGGCGCGGCGCGTCTGGGCGACTGATCTGATGCGGTCGGTGCGCGGCGCGTCTGGCAGCTCTGTGCGGAGCGGCGGCTGGGGCTGTCTGTGCGCTGGGTTGGACAGGCTGGCCGCTGGTGCGCTTAAAATTTGTCTGGTGGCCGAGCGGGAGTGCGGCTATGGCGGTGCAGGGCTGGTTGGTGCAAAGTGGGCATGGCTTGGCGGCTAGGGTTTCTTGGTGAGGTCGGCTAGGAGAGAGAGAGAGAGAGATTGCAAAACAAGGGGAAAAGGGATTTTCTTGATTTTCTTTCCTTTTTCCCTAATTAAATAGGTCTAAAATCCCTTCCCAAAGCTTCCTCTTTCCAAACCCGGCCGAAGCAAACTTATTTTAAAATAAAACTCTCTTTTCCTACAAACTCCCCAAGACCATTTGGGGTAAGGGCTCAAAACCCAATGGAAGCACTAAAATTACAATTAATTTTGCCATTTTCTAAAACACCTCCAAACTTCCAAACAACTTGCCCAAACCTCTCGGGTCTTGCAACCAACAACCATTAAGCTTCGACAAAGGCAGGAATGACCTTGGAATCCTGAAAATCCACAAAACCCTGACCGGGGGCAAAAAGACCAAAATGCCCCTAAGGGTTAAAACAGCTCTAACGGCCCATCCGAACATCCGAATAATGACCCGAAATCACCTGGGTAACCGAAATAGAAAACTAGGCCGTTACAGGTCTTTACAAAGCAAGACCTATTGAGAGATTGACCCTTGAAGGGAATGACCAACATAGAGAACCAATGGAACGTTCTCGAGTTGCCTCTAAGGTAGGGGAGTCTCGGTCTCGGACAAGGTCGATCCAAAACCGCAGCAGTTATTAACGCGATGCACTTAGTATGTCAAAATTAGGAAAAAAGACCATACCGATAGAAATGAAGAGTAGCCGACCCGACCTAGGAGCTGACTTAAGAGAATTGATCAACCTCTGTTTGAGGGCACTAAGAAATTAAGCAGAAAACCAGCCTTGGATGGTTGAGTTAAAAAACATCTAGGACCAACTAGAGGACATCAAGAAAGCACAAGATCAGAATGGACTCGACGTGGACAGCCTTGTAGACAAGGTAAACCTACCATTTACAAATGAAATAATGGTAGAAGAGGTGTCGACCAAGTTCAAGCCACCGACAATGAAGGCCTATGATGGTTCAAAGGATCCGATCGAGCACCTAGATACGTTACGATCATGGATGGAACTCTTTAGAGCTCGGGATGCCATTAAGTGGAGGTCGTTCTCCTTCACCCTCACTAGAGCTGCTCGTAGATGGTTTAGAAAATTAAAGCAGAAGTCCATCTCTTCCTTTCGAGAATTGGCAAGAACTTTCATTATCCAATTCTTAGGAGGTCATGACGAGAAGAAGCCAGCCATGCACTTGCTTACAGTGAAACAAGGTAACTACGAAACACTTCGAGCATATGTTGCACGATTCAACAACGAGGCATTGTAGATTGAAGGATACACTGATGGGGTAGCACTGACAACAATCGTCGCTGGGTTGAAGGATGAAAAACTTATGTTGTCCCTAGGAAAGTAGACCTGCCACTTATGCCGAAATACTGACATGGGCTCAGAAATACATGAGCACAGGCGAACTATTGAAATCATGAAAAGCTCCTGAAGAGAAGCGCACCCACAAAGAATGGGAATGGTGCTTCGATCGACACGAAAAAGAGACGGAGTTTTGGAAAAGGCAGGTGAATGATAGATCAGAAAACTAAGACAAGTCCAGCTGTTAGGGACTACCGCCTAGCAAATTATAAAAGTACACACCCACTATGGTTCCATTGGAGCAAATACTAATGGAGATCAAAGATAAAGAAGCTCTCAAGTGGCCCAACAAAATGACACAGGAAAAACAAGGAAAACTAGTACCTATTTCACCGAGACCATTGGCACACCACGTCTGAATGCTACGACTTGAAGGAGGCTATAGAAGCCCTGATCCAAAAGGGACATCAGAAAGAGTATGTGGGCGAAAGACATAAGTCACCTGAGTGCCCTAGCAAAAGGCAAGACACTAGAAACTCACCACCACCCAAGGAAATCTGAACCATCATGGGTGGACCTGTGATTCCTCTCAAAGAGAGCAGATTTTAGGCTATTTAGGATGCATTAGTTTGGAAATCATCTAGGGTTTCGGTTCAAATCCAGACTTGTGTTGAGTTGGTATTTTATTTTGGTTTCAGGTTTCAGGCCGGGGAGTTGCTGTTGAAAAGTTTGGAGGTCGTTCAGGTTTAAACAAAAAAAATAAGAAATTAAAAGTATTGTTGCCAGGACTCGAAGGGGGAACCTCCTTAGGCATGTGGCATTTGGAGGAAATTCAAAGTTAATTAAAGGAAAATTAGGAGAAAAACGCATTTTCTCCCTTCTCCAAACCCTAGCCGTCCAACACCTTCTCCCTCTCCCTCTTCTCCTTCGTGTTCTCCCTTCCCCTTGGTCCACTCTCTCTTCCTCATCCTTCCATTGCTAAAGTTCCATCACCATCTCCAAGCTCCATCATCATTTGCAAGTTGCCAAGAGGTCTTCTTCTCTTTTGCAAGCCTAGCCGAAACCATTGCAACACAAGCTACGCAAGAGCTCTTTCCCTTGGCTGAAAACTCCATCTCCAAGCTTGGCCAAGATCTCCATTGCTGAGACCACCTTTAGATCTCCTCCTCTTTGTTGGTTGCACCGGAGAACTTCATCTCCTTTAGCCTTGTTGCTGCAACCAACTGGCTTGCAAGACACACCATTGCCGAGATCACCATTCCTTGCTGCACCACATAAAAGTTCGAGCTTGAAAGCCAAAAACTTGCTCTAGCTGAGAAGACCAAAGAAACACCAAACACTCCCTTGCAGCCGAGGCATCACCTTAGCCTTCCTAGTCTTGGCCGAGAGCACTTGTGCTTGTTGGTTGGGTAGTTTCTCGAACTCCTTGCTTCTAGTTCCTAGTTTGGTTGTAGTTAGCTGGTTGTAATATGTGTTGTCATGCTATTGCTAGGTTTGTGTTGACTCTATAGCTCAAGGAGCAAATTGTATTGTTGTTTTCTGCTTGCATTCCAAGTAAGGGTTCCTTGCCGGGGTTGTGTGGACCCTTCGCACGACAATGATATCTCCTAGTTTGTTTATTCTGCATATTATATTGTTAGTCGATAGGCTTGTGCAGGTTGTCTGAATTATGCTATTAGTGGATAGGTTAGTGCAGGTTTCCTGGATGCTGGTATGTTAATATTATGTTCTGATCCTATATGTCTGTTGATCTGTTCTCGTATGTTGTGTGCCCTGTTTCATATGTGTGGTTAAGCATGTTAGTAGATAGGTTTTATTTGGATTGTTTTTTTAGGGCTTGCATGTAGAATGACGGATTCTGTTAATGTTCTGTTTCTGCTGAAATTCACTGTTAATATTGAACTATGCTAGCTCTAGGTTAGGTAGCAATAGGTGAATTCTGTTAAGTTTACCTAGGACTAGCCCAGTTTGTGTTGTCCAAGGTTGGCCCAGTGTGTGTTGTCCCATTGTTGGCCTAGTGTGTGCTGACAAGATTGTTCAGGATTGTAAAGACCCGACACTAAATGGTCCTAAATAGCCTTTACTTCAATATGCAATTTCAAAAACAAGCAACAAACTTGAAATTCAACATCTTTTATAAATAATTCGAACTGTCATTTTGAAATGTAGATAAGAAAACAGTAAAAATAACATAAGCCTTTGGCCAGAGTTCAAGAAACAGTTACAAAATCCCATTTCAAAACACTACAAGTTCCAATGACACTTTTCAAAACCAGAATGTAAATGACTCAAGATTATGCAGCGGGCTTTCCCATGATCTTCCAGATCCTCCTCTAGCCACCTAGATGCTGTGCCAAGTTACCTGATGGAAACAACCACAGAAAGGGTGAGTACAATTGCACTCACTAAGAATTCCCCAACTGGTGTACAATACGCACAACAAATCCTCTAGCATCCTAGCATACAAGCAGCAAACAATAGCATGGCAGCCTCAACAGTATAAATAGCAGGATGAACAACATCAAGGGTCTATGCTCAAAGCTAGACAGGGTTAACACACACTAGGCTAACTAAGGACAGCAACACACTTGGCTAGTCCTGGACTATACTGAGCCAGCACTCAACTCGATTGTCACTCAGGCAAGTCCTGCTCATATCTGTTAGCAGCACATTAGGCTAACAGGGGACAGCAACACACTGGGTTAGTCCTGAGCAAACCGAGCAAGTACGCAACTTGACTATCACCCGAGGGCACAATCGAGCCGGCACGCAACTCGACTGTCACTCGAGGCAAAATGAGGCAGCAAGTAACTCGACTGTCACTCGTAACTCATCCGATCCAGCACGCAACTCGACTGCCACTCGGGAAAATGTGCCAGCACACAACTCAACTGTCACTCGTGACTCCCTAATAAACTCCAACACTCTGAGCAGCCTAGGGCTAACAGGGTCCAACATCCAACTAACTTATAATCAATAGAATATTTGTAGATATACTGAACAGTTAATAAACAGGAAAGTGCAACAGCAAGGTACAATAAACTAAATGCCAAACCCTAGTAAACAGCAAGAGTATACATGCAACATTCAGGAACAGGGCATACAACATACAAGATAAGATCAACAGACAAATAGATATAGAACATAACAGTAAATAAAACAACACCTAAAAACCTGCAAGAAACCTATCCACTAACAGTACAGTATATAAACAAACAACCAGGAGTTATTAAGTAATGCGCAGGGCTCACACAACCCCAGCAAGGAACCCTTACATGAAAAGTGGGAATGGAGAATAACAACGAACTCGAGCTGAAGGATCACACAGGCAAACCTAGCAATAAACATAACACATCACAAATCAATCCGAGGCAACAAATAAAAAAAAAACATCAAACGAGCCTCAAAATTAGGGTTTTACCAAAAATTGAGAGCACTCAAGCTCGGCAGCTAGACAACCTCGATAAGGTCACGGCGTGGGCGTGCGAAGGGCCTCAGCCACGTGCGTGCGGCTGTGCGGCAAGCCTAGGTGATGAGCGATAGATCTCAGCAGCAGGGGTTCGGTGTGGGCGTGAGTGGCAGCAATGGACGTGGGCTACTCGCTGGAGATGTCACGCAGGTGCGTGCGGCTGAACGAAGCATTCGGTTGCACTAGGGATGACAACACTCTCAAGCAGACAGGGCGATGCTGAGCGATGCGTGCTGTTGGACAATGTTGCAGGCGCGCGGGCAAGCTTTGCAGCTGCTGGGCGGCATGGATATGTGACGGAACATGCGAAAGGCTGCAGATCTGTAGGTCTAGAATGGGCGAGCAGCTCGGGCGTGCTGCAGCGGGCGAGGGCTGCTCTGCAGTGTGTACTCTGTGATAGCTTAAAGCTTGGGATCGGCGATGGTGATGGGGGCTCGGTTACTGACTTTTGCGATGGAGAAGAAGAAGAGTTTGGGAGGTGAAGTCTCGACCAAGGGAGGATGATGGGGAATGTGAAGGGCTTAGGGGAAAACAAAGCTATTTTTTCCTCTCTTTGTCCTTATTTTAATCAAGAGAAAAGCCCTCCAAATGCCACTTGTCAAAATAGGTTCTCCCTTCGAGTCCTGGCAAGCTCACATTTAACTCCTACTTTCTGTTTAATCCTGAACGACCTCCAAACCTCTCTAAACAACCCCCAGATCTGGAACCTGAAACCAGAACACAAATAACAACTCAACACAAGTCTGGGAAACAAACCAAAACCCTGAACAATTACCAAAATACCTCCGGAGGCCAAATGACCAAAATACCCCTTGCAGCTCAAACAGCCCTAACGGTCCAACCAAACGACCGAATAATCAACCAAATGTACCTGAAGAACCAAAATGAAAACCTGGGTCGTTACAAGGATTGGCCTAGTGTGCTGCTATAACGGCCCAGGTTTTCATCCCAGTCTTCCATGTTTGCCCTAGGGGCATTTTCGTAATTTGGTAGGGCCGTCAGGGCTGGTTATGTCTTTTTCGGGGGTTAAAAATTATTGGATGGTCTTAAGTAGGATTTTGATGCTTTGTGGATGTGTTTGGGCATGGTAAGATGCAAAAGAAAAATTAGAAGTTAAAGGTGGGTTTGGTGGCATTCGAACCCGGAGTGCTAGGAGGTCAGGTGGGTGGTGTGGCCAGTTGAGCCACCAGGTGATCTTGTTTCTCTTTCCGCAACATATCTTGGTTAGCCTTAAGTCCTTTGGGTTTTGGTGCATTTGATTAAATGAAAGGAAATTAGGTTTTTTTGTGTTTTCTTCTCCAAACCTCCATGGCCGCCCAACCCTCATCTCCCAAGCCTCCTTGCAGCCCCCAGCTCATTGTCTCTCAAGCCTTGCGTGTGCCTTCTCCCGAGAGTCCTCCGAGCCACCCAGCCGAGCAGCCCAGCCGGATCACCCAACAGTAGGCTGCCTAGACGCCCAGACAGCCCCTGTCGCACGCCTAGCCCTAGTCGAACGCCTGCAGCTGCCTGTCGAGCGCACCAGCCCCGTCGCAGCCGCCCAGAACGCCCGTCGCAGCAGTCGTGTCGCTCGCCCGCGCGCCTGCCTCAGCGCTGTCCGTGCGCGCAGCCTGCGCCCCAGCGCATGTCCAGCGTGCAGCCTCTGCGCCCACCAGCGCCCACCAGCAGCCTCGCCGTGCTGCCTGCCCGTCCGCTTGTCAGCCGCGCCGCATGAGTTGCTCCTGAGCCGAACCTTGTTTATTTTATTATATTTAGGCCTATGGATTGTGATTATTATTGTGTTTGTTAGGTTCTCGGTAGCTAGCTCGAGTTCGATCGCAGCTTAGGATTTTGTGCGTAGCTGCCTCCCGACTAGGTAAGGATTTCTTATCGGAGTTGTGTGGGCCCTGCGATATATTATGTGATGCTGTTTGTATGCTTGTTTGTGTTTATCAGCATGTTTAGCGATAGGTGCTCGCTCAATTCCCGATCGCATGATTTCTTATATTGTTTCTCATGTTAGTCCATGCTAGGTTGTTCCGCTTACGCATGCTCGTATCTGTCTTGCTTCGTAGTATCATGCTAGGTTCGTTGTATCTGCTGGAGCACGTATTGGATTGTATTAGATTGTTTGTCGTTGATATTATAGTTTAGAGTTCGTAGGTAGCATCATCCGGCCGGATGCATAACGTAACGTGCATCCACGACAGGGACGTACGAGACGGTACTCCGTCCCTGATCCCCATTAGGGTTTAGCTAACCCTAACGGCTGGCCTTGCAATCGTGGGTGAGGGTGGCAGACTGTTAAATGCCCCAACGGTCGGGATGATGACTTGGCATTGCCTCGTCCCGGCAAGATCAAGCACGCCCCTCGCCGTGTTCGACCGTAGCCCTTGATTGCCACCGTTAGGGTAAGGACGGCTTCCTCGTGTAAGCCTACCACGACCGGTTCCTTAGCCTCAAAGCGGTGGGTACAGTGACATAGTTCACGTGTCCGTGTTCCACACCCCTATGTCGGTGACACCGATCCGGAGATTTAGTTAGGCATGGTGATCGAACTCGGGCAACTTGCGACTAGACCCGGCACCCCCGTAGTTTGCGGTAGCATGCGGTGCGTGCGTCACGCTCATTCTGGCGCCGACCGAGAGCTCCTAGGGATCTTGAGCTAGTGCATCTTTCGTATCGACAGTAGACAGGCTGAGGCCGAGACTTGTTTCTCGTATAGGGCGTATTGTGTGGTGGATTTTTCGGACTAAGACCCTGAGATGGCATCCGATGTTTATGTGTGGATTTAAGCTATGTGCTCTATTCTGTGGTTTATATTCATAGCTTGCACACCTTTCTCTAGATGACCATGTATATCGTATTGTACCCCGGTTGGGGATTCTTACTGAGTAATTCGTTACTCACCCTTATTTTTGTGGTTTTCCACAGGTAACCAAGGTGCGAGACAGGATGGCTGAAGGAGGAGCTGTGATCATGGGAACCTGCTGTTGTCTCTGATTTTTATATTATGACTCTTTGCCTTTTTATTTCCTCTGAATGCATGTAGCCGGGCACGGAGCCCTAGGTTGTTTTCTAAAATGTTTTTGTGGATTCCAGCATTGTTGTAACTGAGAAGGTTTGAATGTTTTTATTAAATCTCTGATTAGAGTAAACTTTTGGAAACGTATTTGTCTTGAAACAGGTGCTTGGAGACAAGGACATGTTTCAATAAACTGTATTGATTTCTGGATTGAATGTTGAATGTTTTAGTTTTAATTGGAATCCAAAAACATATCTGCATATTGTCCTTTACTTTGAATGCATGCATTGAGGTAAAGGCCCATTTAGAGCCCCTTTTTGGGTTGGGTCTTTACAGCTACTGATCCCAAGCTAGCCCAGTGTGTGCTGCCCAGGTTGCTCAAGACTAGCCTAGTTTGTTGTTGTCCCCTGTTGGCCCAGTATGTGCTGACCAGGTATGAGCAGGGTAGCCCAATGTGTGTTGTCCAGGACTAACCCAGTGTGTTGTTGTCCATTGTTAGCCCAGTGTGTGCTAACCATGTTTGCTATAGTGATAGAGCTTCCGAGATTACTTAACTATTTCTCTTGTTTGTCAGCTTAATGTGTGCTTACCCTGTCTAGCTAAGAGTAGACCTTTGATGTTGTTGATCCTGCTATTATATTTGTTGAGACAGCCATGATTCTTGCATTATGCTTATATGCTAGGATGCTAGAGGATTTGTCTTGCATATTGTACCCCGATTGGGGAATCCATACTGAGTGCAATTGTACTCACCCTTTCTGTGGTTTTTCCACCAGGTAGCTTGGCATAGCATCGAGGTGGCTAGAGGAGGAACTGGATGATCATGGGAAATGCCGCTGCATCTTCTTGTCCATTCATATTTTTGCAGTTCAGAAGTTTTACTTGGAACTTGTAATGTTTTTAATTATACTCTAGCCAGAGGCTAAACCATTTTAATGCTTTTCGCATAAGATGTTTTGGAACTTGATTATTCAATAATATGGATGTTTGAAATCTTCTGTTTTAAAGTGTAATGAATTTGAATTGCATCCTTTAGTAGAGGCCATTGTGGACCATTTAGTGTCGGGTCTTTACACTAGCCCAATGGTGTGTCTATAGACAGTCGGTTATGAGTTGTTACTAGGGTTAGCCTAATTGTGTGCTGCTCGAGCATGTTCATGACAAGCCCAGTTGTGTGCTGTCTATGTTAGACCAGTGGCGTGCTAACCAAGTCTGTTTTATAGTTAGACATCTCGAGACCGAGGGTCACTTGGGTTGCCCTCTTGTTTAGTCAAGCCAGTGGCATGCTGATCCTGCTCGACACTTGTTGTCAGTTACAGCATGAGACTGCCTTAATGTATTGTTGTTATGCTTGTATGCTAGGATGCTAGATGATTTTTCTTGCGTATTGTTCTCACCCTTCTCTGTGGTTTTTCCACCAGGTAACTTGGTACAACATCGAGGTGGCTAGAGAAGAAGCTGGAGGATCATGGGATAGTCCACTACACAACTCTTATTTAAAATTATCTATATCAGCATGTTGAAACATTGTTAAGGAATTATTTTTAATCTGTTTTTGTTATACTCTAGCCAGAGGCATTAAACTGGATTTGTTTTTTGAAGTATTTTGGATTTGAATTGTTTTATGAAATATTTTAATTGTTGAATTTTCCAGTGAATGTTTTATTCTTGTCTTTTCTCAAGAATGTTTACTCTCGTGCATGCTAAGTAAAGTCCATTTTGGACCATTTAGTGTCGGGTCTTTACATTACTCTTTTTCACAATTTCAAACTCTCTGAATTCTCTCGAGCTCCATAGTTTTTGCTGAGAACTTCGCTACTTTCAAGTACCTTTAACCAAAATTTCTAAATTCCAAATGGCCTCAGATCTCAAATCCCCGTCGGGTCATTAAAGTAGTCCGAGCAATTGGACAAGAAGTTGAACCTTCTCGCTGCCGCGAGGCTTGGCGAGGAAGAGCCAAGCAGATTAGCTCCTACCTCTGCGGTCGTAGAAACTCCTTCTGTTGGAGAAAGAGCAAAGATTGTCCCGAAAAAGTCTGCGAAGCTAGGAGCAAATGCAGCCGTGGTGCTTTCTGTGGCAAAAGGGCTAGGTTCGCTGAAAGAAAGCAGTTCAAGAAAGTCAATGCAGTCAAGTCTGCTGAGTTTTAGAGAAAAAGGACGGTCGACAGGAAAGCGACCGAGGAGTGAAAGGCGAAGGAAGTGGAGCCTGAGAGCGAAGCGCAATTGGCCTTGAAAAGGAATATGGCAGAGCTGGAGGCAGAGTTGGCAAGGTCAAAGGCTCAACATCAGCACCTGTTAGAAGAAAAGGAAAGAAAATAAAAGGCAAAGGAGAGAGAAGAAAGATAGAGAAGAGATAGGAAGAGAAAGGAGAAGGACGAGAAGAAAGAAGAAGTCGTTGCAGCGAAAAGGCTGTGAAGAGTGGAGAAGGTTGCCGCAAGAGCCTTAGCAACTTCTCAGGCCTCTATGGCCGAGAAGAGCATTACAGTAGAAGTCGAGCCAAGCGCAGAAGTGCAGCTCACTGAAACGCAAGTTGTGGGCGAAGTCCCCTATGAAGCAGACGAGGTTGTTGAGGTTGAGCTTAGCGAAGAGGCGGATGATGCACTGCTGGCACTTTGCCAGAATAATGCTAACGCTAGAGATGTCCATTTTCCCCACGGGGCCGAGGCGGTGAATGGGGGAGTGAGTGGGGATGAAGAATTCCCCGCGAGCTAAATGGGGATGGGGATGGGGAATGTATTCCCCATCCCCGTTTCCCCGTTCCCCACCCCGTTCATATTATATATATATATATATGTATGTATATATATATATAATACATTTTGATTAATATTGTCTTTAATTAAAAATCAATAAAAATTTGTTTTAATATTGAAAAAATTATCTAAGGTTTAGTGAATTGAGTTAAAAAGACAAAAAAAATTGAAAAAGTTAAAGAATAAAAAAAGAAAAGATGAAGACTTACATGGGGAATAATTCCCCGTGGGGAACCCGATCCCCGTGATTTCCCCGCGGTGAGTCCCCGCCCCATTCTAGTAGCGGGGATGGGGCGGTAAAGTCATCCCCATCCCCGTCCCCGCCCCGCCCTGTGGACATCTCTAGCTAACGCTCAGGTGCTGGGTTCAACGAATGAAAGAAACGAGCAAGAAGAATTGGCCGAAGAGGTTGACAGTCCTACGGCGGAAGACGAAGAGCTTGAAAGCTTCGCTAGCCCTAAGAAAGGAAACGAAGAAGTCGACGAGCTAGGCGAGGATTCGCCAGTCGCTGGAGATGATGCACACTTGACAACTGGTCAAGTTGCTGCTGATCCAACGAGTAGCAAGTCTGCGAGTGGAAAAGGCAAAGGGTTTTTTCGTCAAGAAAAAGAGAACAACAATGATGAGGATCTCGAGGATGAATTAGACGAAGAACGCTTTGCCTCATAATGCGACGAACTGGAAAAGCGAGAAGATCAATAAGCCATTGAGCTCCAAAGACAGGGTGAAGCCGGGTCATCTAGGTCCCGCCGCCCTAGGGAAAAGTCCTTTGCGAAGGAAAAGAGCCGAGAAGAACTGTCCCTATTCGCTCGGTCAAAAAGATGCACGAATTAATTGGAAATAACTTCATCGAATACCAGTTGAAAAATGTAAAGACCCGACCCAAAAGGGCTCTAAATAGGCCTTTACCCCAATGCATGCATTCAAAGGAAAGGACAATATGCAAATAAGTTTTCAGATTCCCATTTAAAACAAACAATCAAGGTTCAATCAGAAATCAATATAGTTGCTGAAACCTGTTTCAAGGCAAATACATTTCCAAAACGTACACTCTAATCAGAGATTTATTAAAATATTTGGAACATTCTCAAATTCAATAAAGCGGGAATCCACAAAATCATTCGAGAAAACATCCTAGGGCTCAGTCTTACACATGCATTCAGGGGAAAATGAAAGACAAGAGTCATAGAAATAAAAAGTCGAGAGACGACAACAATTTCCCATGATCATAGCTCCTCCTTCACCATCTTGCCTCGCGCCATGGTTACCTGAAAGATAAGTAAGGGTGAGTAACGAATTACTCAGTAAGAATCCCCAACCGGGGTACAATACGATGCACATGGTCATCTAGATGAGTGTATGCAAGCTATGAATATAAACACGTAATAGAGCACATAGCTTAAGTCCACACTTGGACCTCGGATGCCAACTCGTGGTCTTAGTCCGGAATAATCCACACCACACAATACGCCCTATACGAGAACCAAGTCTCGGCCACCGCTTCATCTCCGATCGATCGAAAAGGTGCACTAGCTCAAGATCCCGAGGAGCTCTCCGGCCGGCGCTGTAATGAGCGTAAGCATGCACCGCGTGCTTCCACGAACTATGGGGGTGCCGGGTCTAGTGGCAAGCCGCCCATATCCGGATACCACGCCTAACTAAATCTCTCTCGGATCGGTGTCACCGACATAGGGGTGTGAGACTCGACACGTGAACTATGTCACTGTACCACCGCACTTTGAGGCTAAGGAACGGGTCGTGGTAGGCTTACACCAGAAGCCGCCCTTACCTTAACAGTGGCAATCAAGGGCTACTACCGAACACACCGAGGACGTGCGTTTACCGTCGGGGACTAGGCATTGCCAAGTCATCATCCCGACCGCTTGGGGCATCGCTAAGACTACCACCCTCACCCAAGATTGCGGGGCCTACACGGTTGGGATAGCTAATCCCTCACGGGGTCCAAGGACGGAGAACGCCTCGAACGCCCTTGCCATAGATGCAAGATACTTTATGCATCGGGCCCGGATGATGCTATCTACCCAATTCTAACTCGCCTTAACAATCAAGAAACAATCCAATACGTGCTCAAGAATACAACAGACCTAGCATGGTACTACGAACAAGAATGAATATGAGCATGCCGAATCGGAACAACCTAGCATGGACTAACATGAAAGAACAACATACGAAGTCATGCCAGTCAGGAATTCAGAACAGAGCACCTAAACTATACATGCTGATAATCACAAACAAACATACAACATCAATCACATAGAACATCGCAGGGTCCACACAACTCCGGTAAGAGATCCTTACCTTGGCCGGGGGCAACTACACACAAAATCCTACGCTGCGATCGATCCCGAGCTAGCTAACGAGAACCTAACAAACACAATAGAAATCACAATCATAGCCCTAAAAAAATATAATAAAACAAGCAGGCTCGGCTCGGGGCACTCACACGGCACGACTGACACGCGGACGGGCAGGCAGCATGGCGAGGCTGCTGCTGGGCGCTGATGGGCGCTGATGGCGGTAGGGTCGGGCGCTGGCGTTGACAGCGCAGTGGGCGGCAGCAGCTGGCGCAGACGCTGCGCGACGGCCGGCCGGGCGCAGGCGCAGCGCACGCGCGCGACAAGCTGAAGCGACGGACACGCGGCGCGCGCTGCGACGACGGCGGCGCGCGCTGGCGACGAGCGCCTGGGACGCGCGATTCTTCTTCTGCCGCAGGGCTCGACAGGCGACTGGCTGGCCGCGATGGGCCGCTCGAAGCGTCATTGGCCGCGATGTGGGCTGCTCGAAGGTCATTGGGCCGCGATGTGGGCTGCTCGAAAGGCTCATTGGCCGCGATAGGGTCGCTCGAGCGCTCGCTCGGCCGCTGAGCGACAGCCGCTGATGGCACCTCGCAGGGCGAGGAGCCGGGCGACTCGCGATCTGGGCTTGCCGGGCGATCTGGGCGGCTCGGGCTTGCTTCTTTGGCAGATCTGGGCATGCCGGGCGACTGCGCTACAAACACACACACACACAGCTCTTCTCCTTACCTTGCCAACAAGAACACCCAATCGAGAAGGTGAAGAGGATGAAGACTTACCCGGAATAATGATGAACGATCCAAGGAGCCGCAAGGATGAAGAATCGGCAAGGAGAGCTTGGGAGAAAGCTTGGGCGGCCACAACTCTTTTGGAGAAGAAAACACAACAAACCTAATTTCTATTTCATTTAACCAAATGCACCAAACACCAAAGATCCAAGGGATAACTAAGATGTGATGCGAGAAAGAGCAACAAGAGCACCTAATGGCTCAATTGGCACACATCTCTACAAGCTTCCCAGAGACCCGGTTCAAACCTCTACTGCAAAGACAAATCCTTTATTTTTACTTTTGCATCTACCCATGCTCAAACCAAACCACAAAGCCTCAAAACCTTCATAAATCCATCCAATAATTTTAGCAACTGAAAGAGATATAAACGGCCCCGACGGCCCCACCAAATTACCAAAATACCCCTGGGGCATACCTCAAAGACCGGGATGAAAACTCAGGCCGTTACAATATTCCCTCCTTTTTATGACTTTCGTCCTCGAAAGTCCTTAAGATCAAAACAAACACGAGATACCGCAATCTCATCCCGTCTTCCCGCTCACAAGCGGCCTCCTCTGAACTCTAACTCCTCCACCGAACTTTTACTAAACGGATCTCGCGATCACGCAATGTCTTAGTCTCGAATGCAAGGATCCCCACCGACTTCTTCTCAAGCTCAAACCCTCATTCAGTGCAGGGGCCCAAAGTCCACAATGAGCGATGGGTCCGACACATCTTGCCTCACACCGATACATGAGAACACTGCACACACTACGACAATGATAGAAAGAGCTAGCCAATATGCAACTCACCCAATCCTTTCGAGAATCTCAAATGGCCCAACAACAGAGGCTCCACTTCACCCGCTTACCAAACCTCAACACAACTCACAACGGCACAATTTAAAACTACGCATTGCCGAACCTCAAACTCTAAAACTCGACGCCAACATCGGGCGTAACTTTTTCTCTGCTCTGCGAGCTAACAACACTAGCTCTAAACTCCCGCACATCACCTCTGGTCAAATGCAAGCAACTCAGACCCAAAACAAAATTGATGGCCACCAACCTTTTCCCGAACACCGAAGCTCGCAATACTTACCTTGCAAGGCCTCAATGGAACTACAAGAACCGACCACCGAACCGCAACCCAAGGCAACCTCATAAAACCACTCTAGACTTCCGCCGCCTAATCACGGAAACACCAACTCGCAACAAGCTCCAAAGGTTACGGATCACTCTCCCAAAAGACAATCGGTCGGAGGGTGAAAACACTCTGAAAACGCACCCGCTCATAAGCCTCTTAACAACGCTCTCCAACCACGGTTCATCACGCACTACCTAGAAAAATCTTTGTTGCCACACCCTAATGGCAACATCTCCAACTCAAAACCGACATGCCTCTACTCCATAGAAATGGCATCTCAGACACCAACCGAGGTGCGAGCTCTAGCCACTCAAGTCAATACTCCAAAAATCCAAACTCACACAACAACCTCAACTAGCCGACAGCTCCCACACACTGAAACTTACAATCCAACAACTTGAGTGCTACGAACTAGGAAGCTCAAACAACTACAACCGCATAGCTATGCCAAACCACTCATCTCTAGCTCGACTCAAATCACTAGTGGGCAAGACAACTCCGCAAAAACAACCGGGCCCCAGAGGGGCTCCATCCACTAAACTTACCTCCATGCAAACAACGGGACAAAGCTCGCCTCAAATATGAAACACATCTCACAAGTCCAAACGATAACACATACAGCTTAACCCTCAAGCTTAGGCTTAATGCACCTTCCCACCGAAACTTCATTAACTGAACTCCACTACCGGTCAACACCAACTACCAAGAACAAGAATACCAACAATGGTGGCAGAGTGCAAGATACACTAGCCAAAGAAGGATCCTCAATAAGTCCAGGACCCTAATCCAAACCACAAAGGTGCAACCTCATCCACAATTGAAACAAAGGGGCCTTCAACTACAAAGGTGCAACAGCTTCCAAGCCAACACTCAAAACCTTAACCAACTAGGCCCAACACTCATAGGAGGCAGAACAACCCTTACTGCAACTTCCAGAACACCACTCACGAGTCCGCTTAGCTAGACAAACAACCGCTTCCAAGCGACCAACAAACTTTTCCTCCTACTAGCACCACTACCACCAATTCCAAGACCAAGGAATAACCTCGACAACTCCCAAGGAGAAACAGTCCTTACAAGCGGATAACCAACGGACAGAGAACTCCACATACGCTCACCGCCTTGCTCCACCAGCAGCAACAACATCTAATCTCACGGGGCACAACAAGGGTCCATCTCGGCATCAAACCTCCAAATGCCAAACGGGGCAACTCAACATCCTGGAAACAGGAAAAACAACCAACATGGCACAAACCACTCGCCCCCCCACGAGCAAAACTAAACTCTAGCAACTTCAATCCACACTTGGTCAACACCAAGCATCAACTTGCCACCACACCGAAACCACTCCGACTTTACTCCAAATAAACACTAGCTTGCTAGTCTACCAAGATCGCTAGCAACTCCACCGAGGCTACAAATCGCACGCCTCAAATAGCCAACCGAAACTCACTAGCTGGGCTCGATCGAGCTCTGGAGAGGCTCTCCACAACCTAGGGTTCTTCAAAGAACCCTCGACACACACACCGCCAAGATACGATCTAATGCAGACAATCGCTCGAACAAACAACTCCAATTTCCAGCATCCCAACCATGCTGGCCAACTCCAACTCCTTGGGAACCTAGAGGACCCGAAACGCTACAGAATGCGTCATCCTCCTACTCAAAGCATCGGCCACAACATAACTTCTACCCAAGGAAGGATCCGAACAACTCTCTTAGCCATGCCGATCAGAAACCACGCGGCTTAGCTACCACCGCTCTTGTTCAGTTTCCAACTGAACTCCAACCAACGATCAACAAGAAGATCCGCCAACCAAGCTTAGGCCCAACTTAACAAATCTTGCCTAAGCAACAACTTGATACCACGAGCACTGTATCCTTACCACCTCAACCCAAGCCTTACAACAACCACCTGGAGTCCAACTTCTCAAGGCACTGAGCACGAGATCTCCAAAGCAAACCCTACATGGATCTCAAACTCTCACGCCACGGAACGAACCACACAAAACACACTTGTGTGCACAACTCCCAACCTTCCTTTAGAGATCCAAGACTAACAAGCGCTTTTCCACAAAGCAACGATAACTCCCGGCAAATATACAAACAATCCAAGGAAAACCAAAAGTTCCATCTCCACACGATACTGAAGCTGAGAGGCAACCTTGCTCTACCAAAGCATAAACATGCCAAACCAAACTTACTTTGTACCAAGCCTCTACCAAGGGTGTTTACTCCTAAGGCATCCAAAACCTCTCGCAAGGCATCAGCTCATCTCGCCTCAAAAGCATCCAACTCATGGTCCCTCAGCTGGACCAAATCCACATCTACAATGCTCAACTCTCCTCAGATTTAGGCACTCGAAGGTAGTTGACCGCACTACCAACCACAAAGAAAATCTCTTGGCCTTAACACTAGCGCGAGACTCACGCGCACCAACATTTACCAACCGGCAACCTCTTTGACTTACTCAACCTCCGTAAACATCGGGAAGAGGCTCCGCTCCTCTCGAGCATCCTTTCGCTTGTAGTCCATCGACTACCACCGAACTAGCCCTCCGCACGACCTAAACGGGTGCAACCGCCATAAATGCAGATCCAAGGCTAAAGGAGTACGCTGAGCTCCGAACGGCATAGAACCATCTCGCTATGCCCAAGCCAAACTCAAGCTCGAACTGCACTTAGTGCCAAAGTGGCACACCAACCAATGCACCTCAAGTGCTACTACTACCAAATCCACATCCGAGGAAGCTCAGTCATTAAACAACAACAGTGCTCGCAGGGGGGCAAAGATGACCCGTCATCCGCCTCAAGCCACTAACACGGCAACTTGCCAAACAATCGGGCCACTTGGTGGAGACTCGCTAGTCCACCTCTCACAAGGGACTTCCACCACCATCCGATGAACCAAACAAAGACAGAACGGCAGCACACCTCGGCCTTTGAGCAGCGGGGCATCCCACACACGGATGCTAAACTCAAACTGGCCAACTACTTTACTACTAGCAGTGGGACTTACTAAAACATCGAGCTCTACAGGGCATCCATTTGCCAACCTCGGGCGTCTCCAAGAACGCCAACAAACTCATCTGAATAAACTCACGATCATGCCCTCCGTGGAAACCTCCGGCTACAAGAGCTACTGGGGAAAATGCTTGAAACAAACTCACACACCGGCTATCTGTGCCCGGACTCCTCACTACGCGCTACAAATCGCGCACTGGTCTCCGCTCTCGATAGCTAAAGACTCGCCATCAAATCTCTCATGGTCGGAGCACACTCTGCTCAAGGAGTCTCACTCGAGGCGCCGCTAGCCTCTACCCCCTCCTCTAGGCAACTCAATCGCCGGGCCAACGCATGCGGGCCTAACAACCCGGACGCGCCTCAACATCAACACGATCGGTCCAACTCCTCGGTCGGACATGCCAAGCGCCTGCTCCTCTGGGTGCGATCAACATATCGGGCGATCTACACGAAGCACCACCACCCTCTCACTAGGGGAAAAGCGAAAGAATCGGGCCACAAATGGCCAACGGAGTCTAAGCTCGCCTCCCTCGTAACGATGTTCCGGGGCATCCGAATCTATCTCGGATACCTCAACAAGCCGCCAAACAAACGCCGCGATCGCTGAAAAGTTGGCATGATGGCTCACTAAGCCCAAACCAACAACGAGTCGTAACTCGCTTTCGTCTCCGCTCCACAACACTACACAAGGCATACACTAGATGAAAGGTATTGTAAATTCTTAACCCTTTTCTAAAACAGAAAAACTTAGGCGTGCACTGATGACCGCTTTGAGTGCCGTGTGATCATGGGAAAGACGACCTACAACAAAAGGTCACTCTACAAAGTCTATGACTCAGCTCGATACCAATCAGAAAGACCCGACCCAAAAGGGCTCTAAATAGGCCTTTACCCCAATGCATGCATTCAAAGGAAAGGACAATATGCAAATAAGTTTTCAGATTCCCATTTAAAACAAACAATCAAGGTTCAATCAGAAATCAATATAGTTGCTGAAACCTGTTTCAAGGCAAATACATTTCCAAAACGTACACTCTAATCAGAGATTTATTAAAATATTTGGAACATTCTCAAATTCAATAAAGCGGGAATCCACAAAATCATTCAGAAAAAACATCCTAGGGCTCCGTGCCTCTCACATGCATTCAGGGAAAATGAAAGACAAGAGTCATAGAAATAAAAAGTCGAGACGCACAAAGAAGTTCCCATGATCATAGCTCCTCCTTCAGCCATCTTGCCTCGCGCCATGGTTACCTGAAAGATAAGTAAGGGTGAGTAACGAATTACTCAGTAAGAATCCCCAACCGGGGTACAATACGATGCACATGGTCATCTAGATGAGTGTATGCAAGCTATGAATATAAACACAGAATAGAGCACATAGCTTAAGTCCACACTTGGACCTCGGATGCCAACTCAGGGTCTTAGTCCGGAATAATCCACACCACACAATACGCCCTATACGAGAACCAAGTCTCGGCCTCACTGTCATCGCCGATACACGAAAGGTGCACTAGCTCAAGATCCCGAGGAGCTCTCCTGGTGTGTTGTAATGAGCGTAAGCATGCACCGCGTGCTTCCACAGCACTATGGGGGTGCCGGGTCTAGTGGCAAGCCGCCCATATCCGGATACCACGCCTAACTAAATCTCGGATCGGTGTCACCGACATAGGGGTGTGAGACTGACACGTGAACTATGTCACCGTACCACCGCACTTTGAGGCTAAGGAACGGGTCGTGGTAGGCTTACACCAGAAGCCGCCCTTACCTTAACAGTGGCAATCAAGGGCTACTACCGAACACACCGAGGACGTGCGGGCCGCCGGGGACTAGGCATTGCCAAGTCATCATCCCGACCGTTGGGGCATCGCTAAGACTACCACCCTCACCCAAGATTGCGGGGCCTACCGGTTGGGATAGCTAATCCCTCACGGGGTCCAAGGACGGAGAACTGCTCTCGAACGCCCTTGCCATAGATGCAAGATACTTTATGCATCGGGCCTGATGATGCTATCTACACGAATTCTAACCCGCCTTAACAATCAAAAAACAATCCAATACGTGCTCAAGAAGAATACAAATGGACCTAGCATGGTACTACGTAACAAGAATGA
Source organism: Sicyos edulis (assembly GCA_036507275.1). Taxonomy (NCBI): domain Eukaryota; kingdom Viridiplantae; phylum Streptophyta; class Magnoliopsida; order Cucurbitales; family Cucurbitaceae; genus Sicyos; species Sicyos edulis. The sequence continues at coordinate 22,788,249 of CM071854.1, read as the reverse complement.
ATATGAGCATGCCGAACGGAACAACCTAGCATGGACTAACATGAAAGAACAACATACGAAGTCATGCCAATCGAGAATTGAATGAGCACCTAAACTATACATGCGATAATCACAAACAAACATACAACATCAATCACATAGAACATCGCAGGGTCCACACAACTCCGGTAAGAGATCCTTACCTTGGCCGGGGCAACTACACACAAAATCCTACGCCGCGATCGATCCCGAGCTAGCTAACGAGAACCTAACAAACACAATAGAAATCACAATCATAGCCCTAAAAAAATATAATAAAACAAGCGAGCTCGGCTCGGGGCACTCACACGCACACGATCGACACGCGGACGGGCGGCAACATGGGCGAGGCTCTTCTTGGCGCGCTGATAAGCGCTGATGGGCGGCGAGGGTCGGGCGCGCTGGCGTTAACGCGCGCGCAGGGCGCGCGCTGGCGCGCGCGCTGCTACGGACGGCCGGCCGGGCGCAGCGCACGGGCGCGAACAAGCTGAAGCGGACGGACACGCGCGCGTAGCGCGCTGCGCGACGACGCGCGCGGGCGGCCGACGAGCGCTCGACGCGCGCGATTCTCGCCTGCTGCAGGGGGCTCGGCAGGCGATCTCGGCTGGCCGCGATAGGGCTGCTCGAAAGGTCATTGGCCGCGCGGGGCCGTCTGAAAGGCTCGTCTGGCCGCGATGCGGCTGCTCGAGCGTCATTGGCCGCGACAGGGCCGCTCGAGCGTCTCGCTCATTGCTGAGCGACAGGCTGCTCGATGGCACTGCGCAGGGGCGAGGAGTCGGGCGACTCGGGCGATCTGGGCTTGCTCTTTGGGCGATCTGGGCGGCTGGGCTTCTTCTTTGGCAGATCTGGGCATCTTTGGGCGACTGCTACAAACACACACACACACAAGCTCTTCTCCTTACCTTCGGCCAACAAGAACACCCAATCGAGAAGGTGAAGAGGATGAAGACTTACCCGGAATAATGATGAACGATCCAAGGAGCCGCAAGGATGAAGAATCGGCAAGGAGAGCTTGGGAGAAAGCTTGGCGCCACAACTCTTTTGGAGAAGAAAACACAACAAACCTAATTTCTATTTCATTTAACCAAATGCACCAAACACCAAAGATCCAAGGGATAACTAAGATGTGATGCAGAAAGAGCAACAAGAGCACCTAATGGCTCAATTGGCACACATCTCTACAAGCTTCCCAGGAGACCCGGGTTCAAACCCCCTGCTGGCAAGAGAAAATCCTTTATTTTTACTTTTGCATCTACCCATGCTCAAACCAAACCACAAAGCCTCAAAAACCTTCATAAATCCATCCAATAATTTTAGCAACTGGAAAGAGACATAAACGGCCCTGACGGCCCGACCAAATTACCAAAATACCCCCAGGGCATACCTCGAAGACCGGGATGAAAACCTGGGCCGTTACAAAAAAGCTCTTTTCATAACAACCTTTCGACCCAAACCTTACAGGGGTCCCCGCCAAAGTGGTAAAGCAAATTGAAGAGCGAGGTTGGGAAAAGTTATGCAAAGAGGTGGGTTCGGCACGGTGGGAATGGGTTATCGAGTTCTACGCTAGCCTGCTGGACTCCAAAAGCCTTAAAGCCACAGTTTGCGGCCGTGAGATTGACTGGTCCCCAAAAGCATGGAACAATCTATTCGGACTTAGCAACAGGAAGTCCGAATTTGATCAGCTATTGGACGTGTTTTCAGAGGAGGACCTTCAACTTTGCCTAAAAAAAATGGAGTTGAAGGCACCGAGTGGGGCAAAGGCCCCCAATCTCGCCGCTTCCACACTACAAATCTAAACGAAGAAGCACGAATTTTGGCCTCTTTCATGAAGTCGTCGCTGCGGCCAATCTCTCACTAATTCACACTCACAGTTCTGTGAGCTTTGCCGATCTGCTCAATAATGTTTGGCATGGCCATCAACATGGGCAACATAATTGCGAAGGAAATTCGTGAGTGGAAAGGACGAAAGGCGAGTTATATGTTGTTCCCACATTCCATCTCAGCATTCTGCCAACATCAAGGACTCGTGGGCAGGCCAAACAATCCATTCCTACCAAATAACAAGTGTTTGACCTTCGCTCCAAGGGCCCAAGCGAGAGGGAGTCACGAGGAGAAAAAGTCCCAAGCATCCACATCCAACAGCAACAACGAGCAACTACAATTGCTAAGGGAAATTAGAGATGAAAATCGAAGATTTCATCAATACTTCCGTTAGCAAGAACAAGTGCTTCAACAAGTGCTCAACCGGATGAAGGGTGGTACATTCCAACTGCCTCATTTCCCCGATCTGCCACAGCCGAATGATGAGCCCAGCGAAGACCTACCAGAATCATAGATGGAAGTCCCTTTTTGCCTACCTTCCTCTTTATAACTCTTGTATTATTTCGCTTTTATATAATGTATCTGTATGAACTTTCGCTTATAATACAAATGTTTGTGCTTTACCTTGTTTGTTCTTGTCTCTGCGCATTTAATGGACTATTGCTCTAAATAGTCAAGTTTATTTATTTATCAAAACATTTCTTTAACTCTTCAATGCTTGAGCGAAATTTTAACTGAACAAAGCGAGCTTTTGTAAGAAACTGATGCCTTAATTCTAGTAAATTCATTAAGTTTAGAAATTTAATTTCGCGGAACCTTTAGCTTGAACGAACTCAATTAGATTTAACCCAAGCCTTAAACTTTTAGCAAACTCTAAGTTTGGGGGTGCTGATTGTTTTTCATTGGGACAATGAAAAGTCCAAGTTTGGGGGTGGATTTTGCCGTAGAAAAAAAGTTATAATACTCTCGGAAAGCACATAAAGAAACATGCTTCAAGAGTGATTTAGCGTAGAAAAATTAATTGGATAGTTGTCGTTTCGCTGAAGTAAAAGATGAGATTTACAAACCATCCTTTGGTGGACAAATTTAAAAAGTTTGAATATCTCCCAAAAAAATGAGAAAAACAAGTAGAGTGAAGCGAATCAAAGGGCTAGTAGCCAAAGTCCTGGGATCATTTCTCCGTTGTCGGTTGCTCTAACATTGCGTACGAATCATAATATCAAACATTTGATGAAATTGAGCAAACGATAGTAGGATACCGTAAGTGAGGAGTCCCCAGCGAACTGTAAAAAGAGAGTATTCGATTCGGTAAAAGATAAGAATGTACCAAAATTAAAGTGAGCAAAATAGTTTAAAGCGAAAAGTTAAATACAATTGACTTGGGAAGGGCAAAAGAACCCAAGAATTGAAATTCTAATCCAAAAGGAGTTTTCATGAACAAAAGGCTAAAGCGAATTACAAAAGTAGAGATATTTGAAATTAAAGAGTTCGCCCAACATAGTCCAGTTATTAAAAATTTTATTTATAAATATCTTTGAACTTTTAGAGCAATGTTGATTTTTTGTGCACGTTTGGCAAGAGCGAAGAAAAATATTCTTAATTATAAAGTTATTACTCGAGATGAGCAATAATGAAAGTTTGGTGGAGTGATACAAGAATTGAGAGTTAAAGTAGCTTAAATAAAGATATTTACAAAAGAAAAATGAGGAATTAAATATATTATGTAAGAAAGTTCTCCCTTTGCAGACTTAAATCAAGCATAAGCGAAAATCTAGGCAAAAGTCTATAAAAAAAAGAAGCGAACGTAAAAGGTGGCGAAATAATGCGAATACGAATAACAAATATGGTTATCTTTAAAAAGAATGGATACTTGTATTTTGTTGTAGGTCGCTTCAGTCAAGCGAAAGGAACAAGGAAGAAGTAAACTCGCACAAACGTCACCACAATGAAGTTGAAGCCCGCCAGAACTTAAAAGAGGCAAACCCATATTCTACCAAGCGAAACTCTGCGAAATGAATAGCCAAGATCAACGAAAATATCTCCTCAAAAGGACGCATGGCAGCAATCTGTGCTCTCAAAGCTAATCTCAACCATTCATCTTATCAGCCCTGATGCACCTGAAAAATCAGATTTTAGAGCAGCCTTTTGGCAGAGAGGATCACAATGCAGCTTTTGGTAGGATCGAATCTGAAAGCAGGGGATAAAGTGAATTTGTCGGGAGGTCTATATAAGGAGCGAGTTCCATCAATTTTAGGGACGTCGAATTCCAACATTTTCTCTCTAGTTTACAGTGCTTCGATCTCTTTTCCGACCAACGTTCTTCCTTAAGTTGATTTTAGCCGTCAGAGCAGTTTTGTTGGGCTTTTGTTGTAGTTGTTTATTGCATTGTTTTTTTTTCTTTGAGTTTTCTTCTACGTACAAAACTTTGTAACCAGTTGTTCAAGAATTTCAGCATTCAAGTTTTCATTAATCTCTCTATTGTTTTGCAAAGCTAATTCACATTTGAGCATGTTTCTTGTCTTCTATTTCTATTTAAACATGTTTTTCACAGAAATGAGTAGCTAAATCTGTTGTCGGAAGGTTGAGGGGAAGTAAGGAAATAGCGTAAGCGAAATAAAATTTTATGCATGCAAACATCATTTAACTTACATCTTGTTTATAAGCATTTGTATGAACTTTGTGTTGAGTCGAGGGACTAAGACGGAGCGAACCTGCATGCATGACTTTAGGAGTGAGTTCTTAAAAATAAGGATCAATTGGAGCTAGTTATTGTGCAGTTGCTGTTGAATTTGAGAGAATCATCTAGGGTGCTCGAGAGAGCCAAATACCAAAGTTCAAGAGAACTTAAGGGTTTAACTTTAGCCTCTCCCCTCCATTAGCTAGTCGCTTCGCCAAAGCGAAGCCCTGAAAACCTAAACCTTCCGATACTTTGTCTATTTCATTAGTAAATCGTTGCATCTATTATTCGTTACACGACACCACTCACTTATTTATCAAACTGATTACCGATAGCTCTGGCGTGAAAACAAGTAGAAACACAATAGAAATCTTTGTGGAGAATGACCTTTACTTACATTAAAACTTGCTACAACAAAGACTGCGTATACTTGCACAACCTTTGGGGATCACACACACATGCTCTGAAGTAGAGATTTACGTTAGCGAAATATTGAACAAGCCACGTCATCATTCTTCTTGAATAATCATTTTCTTAAAATTGCGTGTTTGGAATCTTGCAAACAACTACAATGCATTTAATTCTAATCTTTTGAACTAATACAAAATTCATTTTTATAAAGTTAATGTGTGCAAATAGTTCAAATATTTCTCACTGTCTTCTACACCTTTTCTTATTCGTGTCTAAAATTTGAACTTTTAATAATTTAAAAACACAAAAGTTTTTTTTTTTATTCAACTTTTAAAACTAAATTTTTTTCAAACCAAAGAGTTTAAATTTTTAAATCTTTAATATTAAAAACATCCTAACTTTTTGTCTTTAGATTAATAAACTCACTTTTTTCTATGAGTACATGAATTTTTTGGGCCAAATGTTCGTGTATGTCTAGATGGAGTTTCCTCACAATACCAATGCAATAATAAAGAAAATATTTCATTCTAGCCATGATCCTGATACCTCGAAACACATTAAATATAACACATGAAATTCTAATCTTTCACACTAACACAAAATCATTTTTTATAAAGTTAATGTGTGCAAGTAGCATAAACATTTATGGTTTTCTTCTTTACCATTTCCTATTGGTGTCTAAAATTTGAAATTTTGATAATTTAAAAACACAAAAGTTCTATTTTTTTTCAACTTTTAAAATGAATTTTTTTTCAAACCAAAAAAGTTTAAATTTTTGAATCTTTGATATTAAAAAGATCCTAGCTTTTTATTTTTAGATGATTAAACTCACTTTTTTAGATGAGTGCTTGAATTTTGTGAGTCAATTTTTTGTGTAATTTTAGTCTACATGGAGTTTTTTGACAACACCATTGCAATAAAAAGGAAAATATTAACTTCTAACTTTGATTCTAAAATGTTATAACACACTTACTCGAACGCATGAAGTTCCAATCTTTCGAATTAATACAAAATCATTTTTTATAAAGTTATAGTGTGGAAGTAGTTCAAACATTTATTATTGTTTTCTGCACCATTTGCTATCTGTATAAAATATTTGAAATTCTAATAATTTTAAAACACAAAGCATTCATTTTTATCATTTAAAACCAATTTTTTTAAACTCAAAAGTTTTAATTTTTGAACTTTGTATATACAAAAAATCGCAACTTTTTGTTTTTAGACTATCAAACTCACTTTATTCAATGAGTATTTTAATTTTGTGGGTCAAATTTTCATTCGTTTTAGTCTACACAGAGTTTCCTCACAACACCATTGCAGTAAAAAAGAAAATATTTCATTCTAACCTTAATCATGTACCTTGAAGCATGTTTGACTACAATGCATTTAATTCTTATCTTTTGAACTAACACAAAATCATTTTTTATAAAGTTAATATGTTCAAGTAGTTCAAATATTTATCGCGGTCTTCTGCACCATTTCCTATTCGTGTCTAAAATTTGAAATTTTGATAATTTTTTTTTTTGAAAAAGAAATTTTGAAAATTTAAGAACACAAAAGTTTAATTTTTTCAACTTTAAAAATAAATATTTTTTTAAAACCAAAAGATTAAATTTTTTAATCTTTAATATTAGAAAAATCGTAACTTCTAGTCTTCAGATTATTAAACTCTTTTTTTTTTGCTGAGTACTTGAATGTTTTGGGCCAAATGTTCGTGTAAGTCTAGATGGAGTTTCCTCACAATATAATAAAAAATAAAATATTTCATTCTAGGCATGATCCTGATACCTCGAAACACATTAAATATAACACATGAAATTCTAATCTTGCACATTAACACAAAGTCATTTTTTATAAAGTTAATGTGTGCAAGTAACATAAAACATTTATGGTTGCCTTCTTTACCATTTCCTATTCGTGTCTAAAATTTGAAATTTTGATCATTTAAAAACACAAAAGTTTTTTTTATCAACTTTCACAACTAAATTTTTATCAAACCAAAAATTTTAAATTTTTGAATCTTTTGATATTAAAAAGATCCTAACTTTTAGACTTTAGATAATTAAACTTTCTTTTTTTTATGAGTACTTGAATTTTGTTAGTCAAATTTTCGTGTGTTTTTAGTCTACATGGAGTTTTCTCAAAACATCATTGCAATAGACAGGAAAATATTAACTTCTAACTTTGATTCTAAAACGCTATAACAAACTTACTCGAACACATGAAGTTCTAATCTTTCGAATTAAAACAAAATCATTTTTTATAAAGTTATAGTGTGGAATTAGTTCAAATATTTATCACTGTTTTCTGTACCATTTGCTATCTGTATAAAAAATTTGAAATTCTAATAATTTTAGAACTCAAAGCATTCATTTTTATCATTTAAAACCAATTTTTTTAAACTCAAAAGTTTTAATTTTTGAACTTTTTATATAAAAAAATAGTAACTTTTTTTTTTAGACTATCAAACTCACTTTTTTCAATGAGTATTTGAATTTTGTGGGTCAAATTTTCATTGGTTTTAGTCTACACCGAGTTTCCACACAACACCGTTGCAATCAAAAAGAAAATATTCCATTTTAACCTTAATACTGATCATTGAAACATGTTGACTACAATGCATTTAATTCTTATCTTTTGAACTAACACAAAATCACTTTTTATAAAGTTAATATGTGCAAGTAGTTCAAATATTTATCGGCTGCCTTCTGCTTCTTTTCATATTCGTGTTTAAACTTTGAAATTTTGATAATTGTTTTTATGAAAAATAAATTTTGATAATTTAAGAACACAAAAGTTTTATTTTTTCAACTTTAAAACTAAAATATTTTTAAAACTCAAAAGATTAAATTTTTGAATCTTTTATATTAAAAAAATCGTATCTGTAAGGGACCCGACCTGAAAGGGGCTCTAAATGGGCCCTTACCCCAATGCATGCATTCAAAGTAAAGGACAATATACAAACATGATTTCGGATTCCAATTAAAAACAAAACATTCAAAACAAACCCTTCAAAGTCCAGACAATTTTCCTGAAACCTGTCCCTGTTTCCAAGCACCTGTTCCAAGATAAATACATTTCCAAAGTTTACTCTGATCAGAGATTTATTAAAACCATTCAAAACCTATCCAGATACAACAATGCTGGAATCCACAAAACATTTAGAAAACATCCTAGGGCTCCGTGCCCGGCTACATGCATTCAGGTGAAAATAAAACATAAAGAGTTATAACACAAAATCAGAGTTTGATGACTGGGCCCCATGATCACAGCTCCTCCTTCAGCCATCCTGTCTCGCAACTCGGTTACCTGTGGAAAAACCACAATAATAAGGGTGAGTAACGGATTACTCAGTAAGAATCCCCAACCGGGGTTCAATACGATATACATGGTCATCTAGATGAGTGTATGCAAGCTATGAGTATAAACACAAAATAGAGCACATAGCTTAAGTCCATACTTGGACCTCGGATGCTAACTCAGGGTCTTAGTCCGGAATAATCCACCACACAATCCTTCACACAATACGCCCTATACGAGAAACAAGTCCCGACCTCAGCCTGTCTACTGTCGAATGAAAGGTACACTAGCTCAAGATCCCGAGGAGCTCTCCGGTCGGCGCTCTAATGAGCGTAAGCATGCACCGCGCGCTACTGCAGACTATGGGGGGTGTCGGGTCTAGAGGCAAGTTGCCCATGTCCAGCCACCACGCCTAACTAAATTTTTGGATCGGTGTCACTGACATAGGGGTGTGAGACCTGGACACGTAAACTATGTCAACCCGAACCACCGCACCTGGGGCTAAGGAACGGGTCGTGGTAGGCTTACACCAGGAAGCCGTCCTTACCTTAACAGGTGGCAATCAAGGGCTACGGCCGGACACGCTGAGGACGTGCCGACTGTCGGTGACGAGGCAATGCCAAGTCATCATCCCGACCGTTGGGGCATTTAACAGTCTGCCACCCTCACCCAAGATTGCAGGGCCAGCCGTTAGGGTTAGCTATTCCCTAACGGGATCAGGGTGGAGCACCATCTCATACATCCCTGTCGTGGATGCAAGGTTCGTTATGCACCCGGCCCGGATGATGCTATCTACCTGCCACTCTAACCTGCCTTAGCAATCAGCAAACAATTCCATAAAATCCAATACGTGCTCAATAAGAATACAACGAACCTAGCATGATACTACGAAGCAAGAACAGATACGAGCATGCCAGAAAGGAACAACCTAGCATGGATTAACATGAGAATTAACCAGGAAAATCATGCCAATCGGGAATTCAGAATAGAGCACTTAGCTACACATGTCAATAAACACAAACAAGAAATCAATCAGCAATCACATATAATATCGCAGGGTCCACACAACTCCGGTAAGAAATCCTTACCTTAGTCGGGAACGATTACACGAAAACCTAAGCTGCGAACGAACCCGAACTAGCTACCTTGAACCTATCAATCACAACAATAATCACACAATAGGCCTAAATACAATAAAATAAATAGGGCTCGGCTCGGGAGCAACTCACGAGGCGCGCCGGACACACGAACGAGCCGATTGCACGAGCGGGGCAGCAATAGGGCTGGCTGGCGCGCTGGGGCGCAAGGATGGGCGCTGGCTGCGCGCGGACGGGCGCGCGGGCGACACAGGGGCGCACGGGTGCGGCGAGGACGCGCGCGCTGGCACGAGGACTCGGCTTGGCGACACGGCTTCTACGCGCGATGGAGGAGAAAACGAATTGGCGAGCTCGGCGACGATTTGCCCGGCGATTTAGCGTTGGCTGTCTTCCCTTGGCTAGCTGCACGGAAAACTCACAACAATTTACCTCTCTCGGCCATCAATGGCCAAAACCAGAAACAGGGGAAACTGGATTGGAGGAGAAGAAGAAGAAGAAGTAGAAGAGAAGAGAGGGAGAGGGAGAACTTATCGGAAAGAAGGTCGGCGAGGGAGAAACGGCGAGGAGAAATCGCAGTCGGCGAGGGAGAGAACACAGTCGGTCGAAGAGAAATGGAGAAGAAATCGCGAGGGAAAAAGAAGAGGAAGAATAAGGTTCGGGCGATTTTTCCTTTAAATTGAAATTCACTCGAAACACGGCTTATGTAAAAGGTGATGCGCACAAATTATCAAGAGCGTTTGATAGCTCAAGTGGCAAAGCCACCCAACTAGCTTCCCAAGCAGCCCTGGTCCGAATCTCGCTCGACGCGCTATATAATTCCCTATTTCTTTTTGCATTTTACCAAGCCCAAATACCTTCACAAAGCTTCCCGATCCCATTCAAATCATCGCATAATTTTTCCGGCAATTAGAAAAGACATAACCGGCCCTGTCGGCCCGACCAAATTACCAAAATGCCCCTGGGGCAACCCGAGAAGACCGGGATGAAATTCCGGGCTGTTACAATATTCCCCCCTTTTTATGACTTTCGTCCTCGAAAGTCCTTAAGACTGGAACAGCTCGGGATAATGCAATCTCATCTCATCTTCCCGCTCCCAAGTGGCTTGCTCTGAACTCTGACTCCTCCACTGAACTTTTGCTAAACGGATCTCACGGTTACGCAACGTCTTTGTCTCAAAGGCAAGAAACCCCACTGGCTTCTCCTCGAAGCTCAAATCCTCATTCAGCTGCAGAGGCTCAAAGTCCACAATAAGCGACGGGTCCGGCATGTGACGAACCCGACCCAAAACATGGTCCTAAACCGGGGTTCTCACTCAACATGCAAGTTAAATATGATAACAAGCGGTTAAGTGCTCATATTTAAAAACCATTCAAAACATATGAGAAGGGGGAACCCTTAAAACATAAACTACAGTTTTCATTTAAACCATCCAACGAAGTAAAACCACCGCCAAGATATTATAAAATCATACAATACAATTTAAACAACTTTTTAAACAATGTTCCCCTAGGACTCCTGTCCATCTACATGCTGAATAAACAATGCAACAATAAAAGACAGAGTGCAGGCGGCTCCCCATGATCAATCAGCTCCCTCCGCTAGCCATCCTGGTGCTGACCCAAGCTACCTGAAAGATAAATAAGGGTGAGTATAAAGATACTCAGTAAGAATCCCCAACCGGGTACAATACGATACATCCGTCATCTAGCACCTCAACAAGCAAGCAAACGCGACCATCAACACAGCATTATAGCTCAACGAGCTCATAAGAAAAGATCTGGAACCATCTAAGTCTCCTACTTCCGGTCATCGGAAGTCTCGTACTTCCGGCCTAATGATTGGTTCTCATAACCAATCCGGGACATCTCCGAGGGTCTTTCTCCTCGGCCAATTGATCACTCAAAAACCGATCCCAAGATGTCCGACACCCTCGAGGGTCTTTCTCCTCGACCAATTGATTAGCTCAAAAGCCAATCCCAATGGGTGTCCTCAAGGGCCTCTTACCCTCGCTATACATCCGGACTATCGGAGAGTACCCAAGTCCGGCTCTAAACCGAAGGAATGGTGTACTCACGAACATTAGCCCGGGAGCTCTCCGACCGGCAACTAACGCTGCGTGTCGCGCACACGCATGCTCTCTCAAACCGGCGTAAATGCGGGGCCTAAGGGCAAACTACGCGGGCGGTGCACGCATGCCTATGACTCGGAAGCGGTGTCACCGATCACGATGAGCGAGGCCCCTCGGTGCTCATCTGTGCGCGGCTGATCCACCGACCTGAAGCTAAGAACCGGCCAAGGTAGGCTTACACCGTTGGCAGGGTTCCGCTCTAGCAGGCTACAAACTAGGCTTTGGCCGGAGTGGGTAGCTAAGTCCACAACCGGCGGGTCGGGGGAAGGGTAGCAAGATACGTTATGTTACGCACACTTTACTCCCGACCTAAGCTACTAGGGACAAAGTACGTTTTGTCCGCTCAGCCTCTGGATGATGACAAACCCTACAACTCTATCTAAGAGTACAGAGCAAAAATCAATGATTCCTGGCTAGCAAGCAATGACTGACATAAATCACATTACCTAGCATGATACTACAACTTAAGCAGGAATCACAAGCATGCTGGCAGAACAAACCTAGCATGGCACTAACATGTAAAATCAGGCAAACATGCTAGCAAGAATTCAATCAACTGCTCTATCTCTAACATGCTCATAACAATCAGCAAACAAGCAAGGCATATCGAGATATATCGCAGGGTCCACACAACCACGGTAAGAAATCCTTACCTGGGACAAGCAGAACACAATAATTATAATAAATCTACGAGTGAATCCTCGAGCCTCTAATCGATTCCCGAACAGCCTGAACATCAAACAAAGCACCCAAATCACATACATAAACAAATTTCAATAAATCCATAACCAAAGATCCAATAAATCGGGGCCCAACGAAGAAAAGACTCGGAAATACCATCCGAGAAGCCACAAGGCTCGGGCCAAACCAACACACACAGCGCAGGCGCAGCAGGCGCGTAGGCTGGCCGGGCGCAGCACCGGGCGCGCTGGGGGCTCGGACACGGGCGCAGAGGCACGCTGGGCGCGGAGCTGCGCGCGGGCGAGCTGGGACGAGGCGAGGCGCGCGCGCGCGCGCGCGCGCTCAGCCGGCAATGATGGGCGGCGCGCGGGCGCGAGCTCAGCAAGCACAGGGGCGTGCGAGGCAACGCGACGCGACGGGCTCGGGCGCTCGATCTGGCACGGCACTATGCGAGGGACGGCGAGCTACAGGGCGCACGACACGGGGTGGCGGCTTCGGACCAGCGGCGAAGCTGGCTCGGGACACCGCTGAGGCAGATCTGGGCGACGCGGGCTTGGGCGAGCAGGGCTGGGCTCGACGCGCACGGGCGAGCTGGGGGCGAGCTCGAGCGGCCAGGGGCTTGGGCTGGGCGGCCAGGGGGGCGAGCTGGGGCGCTCGGGCAGGGAGGAGAGGGCCAAGGGGGGGGCTCGAGCTGGAGGAGAGAGAAAGGGGAAAAAATGGGGGAAAAATGGATTTTTTTTTCCTTTTTTTTTCTTTTCTTTTTCTCTTTTATTTAAATTCCAACCTTATCCAAATAAATCCAATTTATCCATTTTCCATTTTTTCCAAAAATCCTTAAAATCCTTAAATCTCATTTCCCGGCTTCCTCCTTCGAGACCCGACTGAAGCAACCATTCCAAACAACAAAACTCACTGAAATCAACCTCCCAAACCCATACGGAAGGCCCGGCTCGAATCCCAAAGGAAACACCCAAACAACCATCATTTTGCCCAAAACCCAAATCACAACCGAACTCCCAAACGAATAACCCAAACACCTCGGGACTCGCAGCCCACAATAAGCAAGCCTCAACAAAGGCAGGAGCTACCTCGAAGCCCTGAAAAACCACAAATCCTGCCCAGGGAGCAAAAAGACCAAAATGCCCCTAAGGGACAAAACAGCTTTAACGGCCCAACCGAACCACTAAATCTGAACTGGAAGCTCCTCGAGAACCGGGATAGAAAACTGGGTCGTTACAATACTCCCTCCTTATAAGACTTTCGTCCTCGAAAGTCCTAAGACGAAACGGCTCTAGGAATACTCCACTGATTCCTAGCCAACTGAACTTCTCGGCTAATACAACACTAGCCCTCTACGAAAACCAAACCCTCTTGGGTTCTCAAAGGCTCAAAGCCACAAAGCTAACCATTCTGCCAAAGACTAGCTCAACAAAGACTGGGCAAAGCTAACCAAAAGGCCACTGCTCCGATCCGCTCAAGGATCTCAAAAGGCCTACAAACTAGGGGCTCAATCAAAACCCTGCTAATCCAACACGGAACACCTCTCTACGGTGTTACTCTCAGCAAACTCGCAGACTGGGCACAAGCTCCAAAACTCAACGCCACGCACTGGCGTAACTTCTCTGAAACTCACAGCTGTTAACAAACAGCCTCAACTCTACACTATGCTTGGCCAAACAACCTGAACCTCTCGGGTTCCGAAACCAAACGGCCTACTCATACATCACATGAGGCCAGCAAACCACAAAGCTTGCCTAAAGCCTTAACGAAAAGCAAACAAATCACCAACTGGTGATTGATCCAAAAAGGCAAACTTTTCCAACAAGCACAAGCTGAAACTTCAGCTACGGCCAATCCCTAAATGGCCAAAACCAGGCACTGGCTCCACTCGGCCTAGCCAACAAACAGAAGCCTCTTAATGGCCGAACACAAACTTTTCCATGAAAATCTACTAGCAACTGGCCAAAGGGAACTTTGCCAGGCAAGGAAACAACCAACGCTCCTCTCATGGAAATCTCGGCAGCAAGGACCAAACCCTCACAGGGCTACCAGCAACACAACAGCTTGAGGAGAACAACCCAAAGGCTAACCAACCAATGCGACGGCACCTCTGTGCCAACTCACTCCACTGAGGCTCAGCTAACGCCAACTACGAAAGCACAACAACAAGAAGCAAAGCCCGAGAAAGGCTTGCTCAGCAGAACTCAATTCAAGCTCATCGCGAGCAAAGCTCGCCTCCAAGCTACCACTCAACTCTTAAGTCCAACTGGCTACTCAAAGGACTTCCTCCTTTTAGCCAAGGCCTAACTCATCTTGCGACTAGAACCTCCACACTCGGAACATCGCAAGGAAAACGGATCGACGAGGCTATCTCCAAGGATAACACTCGAGGCTGGCATCCATGGTGCAACTCAACCACCAAGGAAACTAGGGGTTCCTCAAACCCCACAGAACCAACAACTTACCAGCAAAAACTCAACTCTTAAACTGGCTGGCCACCGCTCTTGCGGGGACAAACAACTTCGCTTGCTAACAACACCATGCAGGGACCCTCTCGCTGGGCTAACCACTGCGCTACTCTGATCAACTACACAGCTCAGAAGCTACGCCGACTCCTCAACGGGAACGATTTTCCAGCAAGCAAACTCTGAAGGGCAGCGAACTACACACACGCTCGCTGTCTATCTCAAACCCAAGGGCAACAACAACCAACTCTCTTGGAAGCAACACCCAAGGGGAAACCTCAACCGATTGGACCACCAATCCGAAACTAGCGAACTTACTCAATCGCCGAGGAGGGGTCAACTCCCAAAACAACCTGACTAGGAACAAATCCTCAAGGCAACGCCCTCTGGCTCGAACCGAGCTAGCTCTTGAAACATCAAGAGAACCAAAACTTGGTCAACACCAAGCACCAACTAGCCTCCATAAACCTTCTGCCTAAGGCAAGGATCCGAACAGCTCTCTAAACAATAACAATCAGAAACTACGCGGCTACTACCACCGCTCTTGATCAGATCCAACTAAACTCTGACCAGGCTAAGGACCAACAAGCAAAACTTGCTTAAACAACAACCCGACAATGAGCACGGCATCCTTACAACCAAAGCTGGGCACTTGCCAAGAACCAAGCCTTGACAACCCAAAGACGAGAGCACTGGCTCCTCAACACGAACCCTTCGTGGTTCTCCAAACATAAACCACGGAACGAGCTACACAAAAGTACACCGGCGTGTACAGCTCCAACTAGATCCAATGCCATCAAGGGCTCTAACACAGGGCAACTTTTGCCTCCAAACAGAGCCACTACTAACAAGGAAGCAACAAGAGTCCAAACCCTCTCGGGGCCAACTCACCACGAAAAGCCACATTGGCCAACTTACTCTACAAGAGCAAATCCATACCAAGCAATCAAACCTCAAGCCAATGTGCTCACTAAACGCGCTCCGATCAGCCATCCAACTCATGGCTCTAACACTGGATTCATCACGCATCCTCGATGCCAACACTACCCATACTAGGGTAACTAAAGGGTAGCCGAATCATGCTACCATCAAACTGGCTCACAACACAGGCGCGAGAACTCGAACGCGCTAGCTCTTAACAGCCTACAGCATCCTTTGCACCCAACTCTCGGTGACACTGAAAAGCTCCTCCTTTCCCTCGAAAACCTCATACTTGTAGTCCTCTGACTACCACCGAGCTAGATCTCTTATGCAACCAAACAGGTGCAACCTCAGGAAATGGGTACAAGACTAGCGGGGATGCTATACTCTATGCGGCCATGGAACCACCTGCACAACAGAGCCAACTGGCCTCAATCTAGGCCTCCTCTCAAAGCCTGGTGCCAACAGGCACAACATCCTTTACAACACAAATCAGCCTACAACGAGCTTTATGCCCCTCTGAGGAAAGGTCACACTCCAAGTGACGGGGCAATGGCACTCAACACAAGAGTCCAAGAACTCGAGCAGCTTAATCTCTGGCATCTCGACCAACAGACATGCCAAGGCCTACTCCTGCATCCCACTCGATGCTCAACAAAAGCTCAGGCTAACTCCTGCATCTCACTCGATGCTCAACAAAGCTCAGGCCAACTCTTGCATCTCACTCGATGCTCAACAGAAGCTCAGGCCAACTCCTCGGGTGGCAACAACTAGTTCCACACTGGGAACATCCAATCAAAAGAGTGCTCCACTCTACTAGCCCGCTGAAATCCACAAATGGATAAAACCACGCAAGCAAACTCCAAATCGCACTCAGCTACGAGGGCACTAAAAGAACTGGCTGCACAATGACAGCAGGCTTGCAAGGGGAGCAAAGATGGCTCTACATCTGCCTCAAGCCACTAACACGGCAACTTGCCAATCAATCGGGCGACTGGTGGAGACTCAGCTAGTTCACCTCTCTCAAGGGACTACCACCATCAACTGCTGTACCAAACAGCACAGGAACGGCACAACTCGGCCTCTGAACAGCAGGGCATCCCAACTCACCGATGCTAAACTCAAAACTGGCCAACTGCTTTACTACAAGCAGCTGGACTTTCTCAAACAACGAGCTTTACAGGCATCCACTTGCCAAACTGGGCGGCTCCATCAACGCCAACAAACTCGTCTGCATAAACCTGCTGATCATGCCCTCCCGGGAACCTCCGGGGCTACAAGAGCTACTGGGGGGAAAAATGCTGAAACAAACTCTGCCACCGTGGGCTATCTCGTGCCGGGACTCCTCACTTTGAGCTACAAATCGCGCTGGGTCTCCGCTCTCGATAGTCAAGACTCGCCATCAAATCTCTCATGGTGGAGCACACTCTGCTCAAGGAGTCTCACTCGAGGCGTGCTAGCCTCTACCCCCCTCCTCTAGGCAACTCAATCGCCAGGGCCAACTCTGGCCAACGGGCTAAACAACCCTGGACGCGGCCTCAACATCAATACAAACGGTCCAACTCCTCGGTCGAACATGCCAAGCGTCCTGCTCCTCATAGTGCGATCAACACACTGGCGATCTGCACGAGCACCTCCACCCTCTCACTAGGGGAAAAGCAACAACTGGGCCACAAATGGCCTACAGGAGTTAAAGCTCTGCCTCCCTCTGGGTGCGATCGACACATTGGCGATCCACAAAGCATAAAAGCCGGCCCACACCGGGCTCTCACCGCTCAACAAGTCGCTGCGATCGCGGAAAAGTTGACATGATGGCTCTCTAAGCCCAAACCAACAATGAGTCGAACACTCGCTCGACTCAGCTCCACAACTCTACACAAGGCATAAAAGCTAGATGAAAAGTATTGTAAATTCTTACCCCTAGCTTAATTGAACTCGCACAAACTCGCGGCGGCCGTGGAGTGCTGATGATCATGGGAGCAAACAACCTACAAAGAAGGTTAGTCTACAGAATCTATGACTCTGTGCTCTGATACCAACTGTGACGAACCCGACCCAAAACATGGTCCTAAACCGGGGTTCTCACTCAGCATGCAAGTTAAATATGATAACAAGCGGTTTAGTGCTCATATTTAAAAACCATTCAAAACATATGAGAAGGGGGAACCCTTAAAACATAAACTACAGTTTTCATTTAAACCATCTAACGAAGTAAAACCACCTGGGCAGTATTTATAAAATCATACAATACAATTTAAACAACTTTTTAAACAATGTTCCCCTAGGACTCCTGTCCATCTACATGTTGAATAAACAATGCAACAATAAAAGACAGAGTGCCGGCGGCTCCCCATGATCAATCAGCTCCCTCCGCTAGCCATCCTGGTGCTGTCCCAAGCTACCTGAAAGATAAATAAGGGTGAGTATAAAGATACTCAGTAAGAATCCCCAACCGGGGTACAATACGATACATCCGTCATCTAGCACCTCAACAAGCAAGCAAACAGCCATCAACACAGATTATAGCTCAACGAGCTCATAAGAAAAGATCTGGAACCATCGGAAGTCTCCTACTTCCGGCCTAATGATTGGTTCTCATAACCAATCCCGGGACATCTCCGAGGGTCTTTCTCCCTCGGCCAATTGATCAGCTCAAAAACCGATCCCAAGATGTCCGACACCCTCGAGGGTCTTTCTCCCTCGACCAATTGATTAGCTCAAAAGCCAATCCCAATGGGTGTCCTCAAGGGCCTCTTACCCTCGCTATACATCCGGACTATCGAGAGTACCCAAGTCCGCTCTCTAAATGGAAGGAATGGTGTACTCACGAACATTAGCCCGGGGAGCTCTCCGAACCAAGCAACTAACGCTGTGTGCGCGCACACCGCATGCTCTCTCAAACAGCGTAAATGCGGGGGCTAAGGGCAAACTACGCGGGCCGTGCACGCATGCCTATGACTCGGAAGCGGTGTCACCGATCACGATGGCGCGAGGCCCTCGGTGCTCATCTGCGTGCGGCTGATCCACCGACACGAAGCTAAGAACCGCCCAAGGTAGGCTTACACCGCTTGGCGGGGTTCCGCTCTAGCAAAGCTACAAACTAGGCTTTGGCCGGAGTGGGTAGCTAAGTCCACAACCGGCGGGTCGGGGGTAGCAAGATACGTTATGTTACGCACACTTTACTCCCGACTGAGCTACTAGGGACAAAGTACGTTTTGTCCGCTCACCTCTGGATGATGACAAACCCTACAACTCTATCTAAGAGTACAGAGCAAAAATCAATGATTCTGGCTAGCAAGCAATGACCGACATAAATCACATTACCTAGCATGATACTACAACTTAAGCGGGAATCACAAGCATGTCGGTGAGAACAAACCTAGCATGGCACTAACATGTAAAATCAGCAAACATGCTAGCAAGAATTCAATCAACTGCTCTATCTCTAACATGCTCATAACAATCAGCAAACAAGCAAGGCATATCGAGATATATCGCAGGGTCCACACAACCACGGTAAGAAATCCTTACTTGGGACAAGCAGAACACAATAATTATAATAAATCTACGAACGAATCCTCGAGCCTCTAATCGATTCCCGAACAGCCTGAACATCAAACAAAGCACCCAAATCACATACATAAACAGCCCAATAAATCCATAACCAGCAGCCAATAAATCAGGGCCCAACGAAGAAAAGACTCGGGAAATACCATCCGAGAAGCCACAAGGCTCGGGCCAAACCAACACACACAAGCAGGTTGGCAGCAGGGCAGAGGCTGGCTGGGCGCAGGCACTGGGCGCGCTGGGGGCTCGGACACGGGCGCAGAGGCACGCTGGGGCGCTGGGGAGCGGAGCACGGGCGCAGGGGCACGGAGCTGCGCGCGGGCGAGCTGGGACGAGGCTAGGTCGGGCGGCGCGCGCGCGCGCGGCCAGATAACGGCTTGCGCGCGCGCGCGCTTCAGCAAAGTGGGCGGCGCGCGGGGCGAGCTCGCCAGCACTGTGGGCGCGAGACGAGCAGACGACGACGCGACGCTCGGCGCTGGATCTCGCACGGCATTGTCACGAGGGACGGTGAGCTACGTGGCGCCGCGGCACGGGCTGGGCGACTTCGCACCGTGGCGAGCCGCTCGGGGACGGCCACGAGGCGCGATCTGACAACGCAGGGTCTGGGCGACGCGGCTTGGGCGAGCGCGTGGCTGGGCTCGACAGCGCACGGCGAGCGCCAGGCGAGCTTCGGGCGGCGGGCTCGGTGGGCGGGCGGCGGGCGAGCTGGGCGCTTGGACAGGAGGAGAGGGCCAAGGGGGCTCGGGCCGAGGAGAGAGAAAGGGCAAAAATGGGGAAAATGGATTTTTTTTCTTTTTTTTTTTTCTTTTTTTTTTTTTTTATGTAAATTCCAACCTTATCCAAATAAATCCAATTTATCCATTTTCCATTTTTTCCAAAAATCCTTAAAATCCTTAAATCTCATTTCCGCTTCCTCCTTCGAGACCCGATCAAGCAACCTTTCCAAACAACAAAACTCACCGAAATCAACCTCCCAAACCCATACTGAAGGCCCGGCTCGAATCCCGAAGGAAACACCCAAACATCCATCATTTTGCCCAAAACCCAAATCACAACCGAACTCCCAAACGAATAACCCAAACACCTCGGGACTCGCAGCCCACAACAAGCAAGCCTCAACAAAGGCAGGAGCTCCCTCGAAGCCCTGAAAAACCACAAATCCCGCCAGCAAAGAAAAAAGACCAAAATGCCCCTAAGGGACAAAATGCGACTTTAACGGCCCAACCGAACCATCGAATCAACCGGAAGCTCCTCGAGAACCGGATAGAAAATCGGCGTTACACGCGCGCGTCTTTGCCTCAACATCGAAACATGAAAAACACCGTGTACCGCTGACAATGACGGAGGCAGGGCTAACCGATAAACAACTTTGCCAACCCTCTCCAGAATCTCAAACGGACCAACAAAACGGGGACTCAGCTTTCCATGCTTACCAAACCTCAAAACACCTCGCATTGGTGCAACCTTTAGGAATACATGTCCGTCCAACTCGAATTCCAAATCCGACGCCACATCGGCGTAACTCTTCTGCTCGCTCTGAGTTTGTCAACATGCGAGCTCTAATCTTCGCTTGCGGCCCATTAGTCAACTGCAGCAACTCGGGACCCAAAACTTGTCTATCACCAACCTCTTCCCAGAACACAGGAGATCGGCAACGCTTACCATACAAGCTTCGAATGGAGCCATCTCGAATCGTCGATCGATAATCGTTGTTATAGGCAAACTCCATCGAATCTGAATCTCGGTCCCAATCGCCGAAATCCAACACACAAGCCCTCAACATGTCCTCGAGAATCGATTCACCTCTCTCGATCATCCATCGGTTTGGGGTGAAAGGTCATCTTTGAAATCGCACTCGGTGCCTAAACCTTTTCGGAGTGCTCTCCGAAAACGAGAAGTGAACCTCGAATCACGGTCGACACAATCTTCACAGGCACACCATGATAATGAATGATCTGCTCCAAACAAACAAGCTGCGCCTTTGTTCCACGGTATAAGTGTCTCTACCGGAATGAAGTGTGCGCTCTTAGCCAACCTGGTCGACTATCACCCAAATCGAGAGAACTTCCTCGAGTCCTCCGCAAACCAGAAATAAAGTCCATGGAGATCTCTTCCCATTTCCAATGGGGCACACTCAATGGCACGCAACAAACCGGCCCGGTCTCTCGCTGGGTGCCTTCACTTGGCGACAAGTGAGACATCGATGACAAACTCCGCAACATCTCTTTTCATACCCATCCACCGAATGTTCGCTTAAGGTCTGATACATCTTGGTACTTCCGGGTGCCAAGCAAGCGGAGAATCAGGGCTTGAGAGCAACTCGCTGCAATCCTCGCCACATCTGGAACGCACAACCGGCCTCGGTAAGTCAGCCCACTGTCTGGTGAATATATGAAGTCAAAATCTCCGTCAGCACTAACTCTGTCAACCAATCTCTTAAGTGCGGGTCACTCGGTGCCATCGATAATCCATTGTCTAATCGATGGTCGAATCATCAATCGAGCTACTCGCAAGAAACCTCACCCAACAACACCGCGACCTCGGCCGCTCGAGAGTCTCTCCGCAATCTGGGCTGGGAACTCAACAACACCGCGGAGTGCGACGTCTTCCTACTCAAAGCATCAGCTACAACATTAGCTTTACCCGGATGGTACAAAATCTCGCAATCATAATCTTTTACTAACCCTAACCATCTCCTCTCGCTCATATTCAACTCCTCTCGAGTAAACAGATACTTGAGGCTCGGTGATCGGTAAACATCTCGAATCCGCTCACCATACGGTAATGCCTCCAAATCTTGATTGCAAACACCACTCACGCCAACTCCATATCATGAGTCGGGTAGTTCTGCTCATATGGCTTCAAATGGCGGGAAGCATAAGCAATGACCTTCCCGTCTTTGCATCAACACATAACCTAACCCTAACTTGGAAGCATCAGCGTAGACCACGAAACCACTGTCCCCTCGAATTGCCAACACTGGTGCTGAAGTCAAATCTGGCTTGAGCACAGCAAAGCTCTCATCACACTTATCGTCCCAAATAAACTCGACACCCTTCCTCGTCAGACGAGTGAGGGGCGAGGCTATGGCGGAAAAGTCCTTAACCAACCGACGGTAGCAAACTGCCAAACTCAGAAAGAAACGGCTCTTACAAGCAGACAACCGAAGGACAGAGAGCTCCACATACACTCACTGTCTTGCTCCACTAAAGCAACAAGATCAAAATCTCGCGGGGTAGCAACAGGGGTCCACCACGGACTGAACCTCCAAATGCCAACGGGGCAACCCTCAACTTCCCAGAAACAGGAAGACAACCAACAGGGCACGAACCATTCGCCCCACGAGCAAAACTAACTTTTAGCAATTCCAATCCACACCTTGGTCAACACCAAGCATCAACTTGCCACCACACCGGAACCAATCCGGAATCTACTCCAAACAAACACTAGCTTGCTAGGCTACCAAGACTGCCAGCAACTCACCCGAAGCTACAAACTACACGGCTTCAGCTTGCCCACTGAAACTCACTACCTGGGCCTGACTGAGCTCTAGAGAGGCTCTCCACAACTTAGGGTTCTCCGACAACCCTTGACACCCACTGCCAACTAACGGACTACAGCCAACTCCATTTTCCAGCATCATAACCATGCTGGCCAACTCCAACTCCTTGGAAACCAAGAGTACCCGAAACGCTACCGAATGCGTCGTCCTCCTACTCAGACGTCAACCACAACATAACTTCTACCCAAGGAAGGATCCGAACAACTCTCTCAGTCATGACGATCAACAAGAAGATCCGCCAACCAAGCTTAGGCCCAACTTAACAAATCTTACCTAAGCAACAACCTGATACCACGAGCATGGTATCCTTACCACCTCACTAAAGCCTTACAACATCCACCTAGAGTCCAACTTCTCCAAGAACTGAGCACCAGATCCCCAAAGCAAACCCTACATGGATCTGAAACTCTGGCCACAGAACGAACCACACAAAACACACTTGTGTGCACAACTCCCAACCTTCATTTAGAGATCCAAGACTAACAAGAACTTTTCCCTAAAAGCAACACTAGCTCCTGACAGAGATACAATCAATCAAAGGAACACCCAAAGTTCCATCTCCACACGATACTTGAAGCTGTGGCAACCTCGCACTACCAAAGCATAACCATGCCAAACTGAACTTACTTTATACCAAGCCTCTACCAAGGTGCTTACCCATAAGGCATCCGAAACCTCCCACAACGCATTAAATCATCTCGCCTCATAGGCATCCAACTCATGGTCCCTCTGCTGAACCAAACTCGCATCTACGATGCTCAACTCTCCTCAGATTTAGGCACTCAAAGGTAGTTGACCGCACTACCAACCACAAAGATCTCTTGGCCTTGACACTAGCGCGAGGCTCACGCGCACCAACACTTACCAACCGACAACCTGCTGACTTACTCAACCTCCAGTAACACTGGGAAAAGGCTCCGGCTCCTCTCGAACATCCTTTCGCTTGAAGTCCTTCGATTACCACTGAACTAGCCCTCTTGCACGACCTACACAGGTGCAACTGCCATAAACGGATCCAAGGCTAAAGGAGTGCGCTGAACTCCGGACGACATAGAACCATCTGCTATGCCCATGCCAATACTCAAGCCTGAACCAGACTTAGTGCCAAAGCGGCACACCAACCAATGCATCTCAAGTTTCACTACTACCAAATCCACATCTTACTACAAACGGGGCCAACAAGGTCACCACCTCAAGTGACAAGAACTCTGGCTAGGCATACAAGGGCTCAACTCAAACAACCATGCCTAAGGCATCTCATCAAGCTGAAGGCTCACAGCCTACTCTTGCATCTCCACATGATGCTCAACAAAACTCTGGCCGGCTCTCTCAACATGCAGCAGCTAGCCCTACCTTAGGGGCTCACCAAAAGAAGAGTGTTCAACTCTACCAAACAACTGAGGAAACCACCAACGGATCCATCAAGGAACACGCTTCTCGCACCCTTAACCACGTGGTTACAGCTTCATCAGCTACAACAACAACACTTTACCGGAGCACAAAGATGCCTCATCAACCTCCTCGAAGGCTACCAACTCTGCAGCCACTCTCTCTGGGCAATCAAACAATCTGCTAAGGCTCAAGATCAACACTTGAGCTACCCAGGCTAGTCCTCACGGGGACCTGCTCCACAAGCATCCACATAAGCACAACCATAGCTAACTCCTCTCTTGGAGTAGTACTCCAAGGCAAAGCACTTCCACCCTCTCACTAGGGGAACACCAACAATTGGGCCACAAGTGGCCTACGGGAGTCTAACCTCTGCCTTACTCTGGAACGATGTCCCAGGGGCATCCGAATCTATCTGGATACCTCAACAAGCCACAACATACATCACACACTGCGGGAAGTTGGCATGATGGCGCTCTAAACCCAAACCAATAACGAGTCAGAACCTGCTCGTCTCCGCTCCACAACACTACACAAGGCATACACTAGATGAAAGGTATTGTAAATTCTTAACCCTTTTTCTACAACAAAAAGTGAACTTAGGCGTACCTGATGACTGTCGGAGTGCTGGTGATCATGGGAAAACGACCTACAACAAAAGGTCAATCTACAGAATCTATGACTCTGAGCTCTGATACCAACTATAAAGGACCCGACCTGAAAGGGGCTCTAAATGGGCCCTTACCCCAATGCATGCATTCAAAGTAAAGGACAATATACAAACATGATTTCGGATTCCAATTAAAAACAAAACATTCAAAACAAACCCTTCAAAGTCCAGACAATTTTCCTGAAACCTGTCCCTGTTTCCAAGCACATGTTCCAAGATAAATACATTTCCAAAGTTTACTCTGATTAGAGATTTATTAAAACCATTCAAAACCTATCCAGATACAACAATGCTGGAATCCACAAAACATTTAGAAAACATCCTAGGGCTCCG
Organism: Sicyos edulis; assembly: GCA_036507275.1. Classification (NCBI taxonomy): domain Eukaryota; kingdom Viridiplantae; phylum Streptophyta; class Magnoliopsida; order Cucurbitales; family Cucurbitaceae; genus Sicyos; species Sicyos edulis. The sequence continues at coordinate 22,763,209 of CM071854.1, read as the reverse complement.
TGCCAGGCTACATGCATTCAGGTGAAAATAAAACATAAAGAGTCATAACACAAAATCAGAGTTTGATGACTGGGCCCCATGATCACAGCTCCTCCTTCAGCCATCTTGTCTCGCAACTCGGTTACCTGTGGAAAAACCACAATAATAAGGGTGAGTAACGGATTACTCAGTAAGAATCCCCAACCGGGGTACAATACGATATACATGGTCATCTAGATGAGTGTATGCAAGCTATGAGTATAAACACAAAATAGAGCACATAGCTTAAGTCCATACTTGGACCTCGGATGCTAACTCAGGGTCTTAGTCCGGAATAATCCACCACACAATCCTTCACACAATACGCCCTATACGAGAAACAAGTCCCGGCCTCAGCCTGTCTACTGTCGAATGAAAGGTACACTAGCTCAAGATCCCGAGGAGCTCTCCGGTCGGCGCTCTAATGAGCGTAAGCATGCACCGCGCGCTACTGCAGACTATGGGGGGTGTCGGGTCTAGAGGCAAGTTGCCCATGTCCAGCCACCACGCCTAACTAAATCTTTGGATCGGTGTCACTAACATAGGGGTGTGAGACCTGGACACGTAAACTATGTCAGCCCAAACCACCGCACCTGGGGCTAAGGAACGGGTCGTGGTAGGCTTACACCAGGAAGCCGTCCTTACCTTAACAGGTGGCAATCAAGGGCTACGGCCGAACACGCTGAGGACGTGCCGATCGTCGAGACGCGAGGCAATGCCAAGTCATCATCCCGACCGTTGGGGCATTTAACAGTCTGCCACCCTCACCCAAGATTGCACGGCCAGCCGTTAGGGTTAGCTATTCCCTAACGGGATCAGGGTGGAGCACCATCTCATACGTCCCTGTCGTGGATGCAAGGTTCGTTATGCACCCGGCCCGGATGATGCTATCTACCTGCCACTCTAACCTGCCTTAGCAATCAGCAAACAATTCCATAAAATCCAATACGTGCTCAATAAGAATACAACGAACCTAGCATGATACTACGAAGCAAGAACAGATACGAGCATGCAAGAAAGGAACAACCTAGCATGGATTAACATGAGAATTAACCAGGAAAATCATGCCAATCGGGAATTCAGAATAGAGCACTTAGCTACACATGTCAATAAACACAAACAAGAAATCAATCAGCAATCACATATAATATCGCAGGGTCCACACAACTCCGGTAAGAAATCCTTACCTTAGTCGGGAACGATTACACGAAAACCTAAGCTGCGAACGAACCCGAACTAGCTACCGAGAACCTATCAATCACAACAATAATCACACAATAGGCCTAAATACAATAAAATAAACAGGGCTCGGCTCGGGAGCAACTCACGAGGCGCGACGGACACACGAACGAGCCGATTGCACGAGCGGGGCAGCAATAGGGCTGGCTGGGAGCGCTGGGGCGCAGGGATGGGCGCTGGCTGCGCGCGGACGGGCGCGCGGGCGACACAGGTTCGCACGGGCGCGGCGAGGACGCGCGCGGGCGAGCGGCACGGGGCGAGGACGCGCGCGCTGGCACACGAGGACTCGGCTTGGCGACACGGCTTCTGCGCGCGATGGAGGAGAAAACGAATTGGCGAGCTCGGCGACGATTTGGCCGGCGATTTAGCGTTGGCTGTCTTCCCTTGGCTAGCTGCACGAAAAACTCACAACAATTTACCTCTCTCGGCCATCAATGGCCAAAACCAGAAACAGGGGAAACGGGATTGGAGGAGAAGAAGAAGAAGAAGAAGAAGAAGAAGAAGAAGAGAAGAGAAGGAGAGGGAGAACTTACCGGAAAGAAGGTCGGCGAGGGAGAAACGGCGAGGAGAAATCGCAGTCGGCGAGGGAGAGAACACAGTCGGTCGAAGAGAAATGGAGAAGAAATCGCGAAGGAAGAAGAAGAGGAAGAAGAAGGTTCGGGCGATTTTGCCTTTAAATTGAAATTCACTTGAAACACGGCTTATGTAAACGGTAATGCGCACAGATTAACAAGAGCGTCTGATAGCTCAAGTGTCAAAGCCACCCAAATAGCTTCCCAAGCAGCCCTGGTTCGAATCTCGCTCGACGCGCTATTTAATTCCCCATTTCTTTTTGCATTTTACCAAGCCTAAATACCTTCACAAAGCTTCCCGATCCCATTCAAATCATCTCATAATTTTTCCGGCAATTAGAAAAGACATAACCGGCCCTGTCGGCCCGACCAAATTACCAAAATGCCCCTGGGGCAACCCGGGAAGACCGAGATGAAATTCCGGGCTGTTACAATATCTTTTAGTCTTTAGATAACTAAACTCACTTTTTTTCGTTGAGTACTTGAATTTTTTGGGCCAAATGTTCGTGTATGTCTAGATGGAGTTTCCTCACAATACCTATGTAATAAAAAAGAAAATATTTCATTCTAGGCAAGATCCTGCTACCTCGAAACACATTAAATATAACATATGAAATTCTAATCTTTTACAATAACACAAAATCACTTTTTATAAAGTTAATGTGTGCAAGTAGCATAAACATTTATGGTTGTCTTCTTTACCATTTCCTATTCATGTCTAAAATTTGAAATTTTGATAATTTAAAAACACAAAAGTTTTATTTGTTTTTTTTTCAACTTTTAACACTAAATTTTTTTCAAACCAGAGAGTTTAAATTTTTAAATCTTTAATATTAAAAACATCCTAACTTTTTGTCATTAGATTATTAAACTCACTTTTTTCGATGAGTACACGAATTTTTTGGGCCAAATGTTCGTGTATGTCTAGATGGAGTTTCCTCACAATATATATGTAATAAAAAAGAAAATATTTCATTCTAGGCAAGATCCTGCTACCTCGAAACACATTAAATATAACACATGAAATTCTAATCTTTTACAATAACACAAAATCACTTTTTATAAAGTTAATGTGTGCAAGTAGCATAAACATTTATGGTTGTCTTCTTTACTATTTCCTATTCATGTCTAAAATTTGAAATTTTGATAATTTAAAAACACAAAAGTTTTATTTGGTTTTTTTCAACTTTTAACACTAAATTTTTTTCAAACCAAAGAGTTTAAATATTTAAATCTTTAATATTAAAAACATCATAACTTTTTTTCTTTAGATTATTAAACTCACTTTTTTCGATGAGTATATGAATTTTTTGGGCCAAATGTTCGTGTATGTCTAGATGGAGTTTCCTCATAATACCAATGTAATAAAAAAGAAAATATTTCATTCTAGCCATGATCCTGATACCTCAAAACACATTAAATATAACACATGAAATTCTAATCTTTCACACTAACACAAAATCATTTTTTTATAAAGTTAATGTGTGCAAGTAGCATAAACATTTATGGTTGTCTTCTTTACCATTTCCTATTGGTGTCTAAAATTTGAAATTTTGATAATTTAAAAACACAAAAGTTCTATTTTTTTTTTCAACTTTTAAAACACATTTTTTTTCAAACAAAAAAGTTTAAATTTTTGAATCTTTGATATTAAAAAGATCCTAACTTTTTATTTTTAGATTATTAAACTCACTTTTTTCGATGAGTGCTTGAATTTTATGGGTCAAATGTTCGTGTATATTTAGTCTACATGGAGTTTTCTCACAACACATTGCAATAAAAAGGAAAATATTAACTTCTAACTTTGATTCTAAAACTCTATAACACACGTACTCGAACGTATGAAATTCTTATCTTTCGAATTAACACAAAATCATTTTTTTTAAAGTTATAGCGTGGAAGTAGTTCAAACATTTATCACTGTTTTCTGCACAATTTGCTATCCGTTTCAAAATTTTGAAATTCTAATAATTTTAAAACACAAATCATTCATTTTTATAATCTAAAACCAATTTTTTTAAACTCAAAGTTTTAATTTTGAACTTTTGATATACAAAAAATCGTATCTTTTTGTTTTTAGACTATGAAACTCACTTTTTTTTGTTGAGTATTTGAATTTTATAAGTCAAATTTTCATTAGTTTTAGTCTACATGGAGTTTACTCACAACACCGTTGCAATAAAAAACAAAATATTCCATAATTCTAACCTTAGTCTGAAACCTTCAAACTTGTTGACTACAATGCATTTAATTCTAATCTTTTAATCTAAAAAAAAATCATTGTTTATAAAGTTAATGTATGCAAGTAGTTCAAATATTTACTAATGTCTTTTACACCTTTTCCTATTGGTGTCCAAAATTTCAAATTTTCATAATTTTTAAAACACAAAAGTTTAAATTTTTGAATCTTTGAATCTTTTATATTACAAAAGTCGTAACTTTTATTCTTTAGATTATTAAACTCACTTTGTTTCGCAGAGTACTAGACATTTGTGGGCCAAATGTCTACATGGAGTTCTTCACAACACCAATGTAATAAAAAAGAAAATATTTCATTCTAGCCATGATCTTGATACCTCGAAACACATCTAATATAACGCATGAAATTCTAATATTTCACACTAACACAAAATCATTTTTTATAAAGTTAATGTGTGCAAGTAGCATAAACATTTATGGTTCTCTTCTTTACCATTACCTATTCATGTCTAAACTTTGAAATTTTGATAATTTAAAAACACAAAAGTTTTATTTTTTTTTCAACTTTAAAACGAAATTTTTTTAAAACCAAAAAGTTTAAATTTTTTAATCTTTGATATTAAAAAGATCCTAAATTTTTGTCTTTAGAGTATTAAACTCAATTTTTTTTATGAACTTGAATTTTGTGAGTCAAATGTTTGTGTATTTTTAATCTACATAGAGTTTTCTAACAACACCATTGCAATAAAAAGGAAAATATTAACTTCTAACTTTGATTCTAAAATGCTATAACACACTTACTCGAACGCATAAAATTCTAATCTTTCGAATTAACACAAAATTATTTTTTGTAAAGTTGCAGTTTGGAAGTAGTTCAAACATTTATCACTATTTTCTGCACCATTTGCTATCCATATCAAAAACTTGAAATTCTAATAATTTTAAATCACAAAGCATTCATTTTTATCATTTAAAACCAATTTTGTTAAACTCACAAAAGTTTTGGTTTTTGAATTTTTGATATACAAAAATCGTAGCTTTTTGTTTTTAGCCTATCAAACTCAGTTTTTTCGTTGAGTATTTGAACGTTGTTGCAAAAAAATCGAAACAAACATCTTTGGGACGAACTTTAGGTCTTAAATGGTGAAATCTATCAGAGTTTTTTGTTTTAGCTCCCGAAACATCGTAATGGAACATTGGAATATTTTGCGTGAAACATTTGCGCCAAAGAATCGAAACAAACACTCTCTCGACGAACTTTTACGTTTTCAACGCATAAATCTATCCGAGCTTTTTTGGTTTTCCTTCCCAAAACATTGTGATGCAGCATTGGAATAGTTTACATTAAACGTTTATGCAAAATGTTTGAAACAAACCGTCTAGGGAAGAACTTTAGGTTTTAAACGCATGAATCCTTCCAAGTTTTTTGGTTTTACGTCCCGAACGATAGTGATGCGACATTGGAAAAGTTTACATTAAACGTTGGTGCCAAAAAATCAAAACAAACACTCTTGGGAAAAACTTTAGGTTTTAAACGCTGAAATCTATCCGAGTTTTTCGTTTTAGCTCCGAAAACATCGTAATGCAACCTTGGAATATTTTGCATGAAACGTTTGCGCCAAAGAATCGAAACAAACCCTCTCGGGACCATATTTAGGTTTTCAACGCACAAATCTATCAGTGTTTTTTGGTTCTCCCTCCCGAAATATTGTGATGCAGCATTGGAATAGTTTACATTAAACGTTTATGCCAAATCTTTGATACAAACCATCTAGGGACGAACTTTAGGTTTTGAACTCAAATCCTTCCGATTTTTTTGGTTTACCTCCCGTAATAAGGTGATGTGACATTGGAATAGTTTACATTAAACGTTGGTGCCAAAAATTCGAAATAAACACTCTTGGGATGAACTCTAGGTTTGAAATGCTGAAATCTAGCCGAGTTTTTAATTTTAGCTTCCGAAAGATTGTAATGCAACATTGAAATATTTTCTGTGAAACGTTTGAGCCAAAGAATCGAAACAAACACTCGCGGGACGAACTTTAGGTTTTCAACGCAAAAATCTATCTGAATTTTTTGGTTTTCCCTCCCGAAACATTGTGATGGAGCATTGGAATAGTTTACATTAAACATTTATGCCAAATAAGTGAAACAAACCGTCTAGGGACGAACTTTAGGTTTTCAACGCATAAACCCTTCTGAGTTTTTGGTTTTACCTTCCAAAACATTGTGAAGCGACATTGGAATAGTTTACATTAAACTTTGGTGCCAAAAAATCGAAACAAAAACTCTTGGAATGAAATTTAGGTTTTAAACGCTGAAATCTATTCGAATTTTTAGTTTTTTATTCTGGAACATCGTGATGCAATATTGGAATATTTTGCATGAAACATTTGCGCCAAAGAATCCAAACAAACACTCTCGGGACGAACTTTAGGTTTTCAACGGACAAATCTATCCGTGTTTTTTGGTTTTCCCTCCCGAAACATTATGATGCAGCATAGGAATAGTTTACATTAAACGTTTATGCAAAATCTTAGAAACAAATCATCTAGGGACGAACTTTAGGTTTTGAACTCATAAATCCTTCTGTTTTTTTTTTGTTTACCTCCCGAACCATAGTGATGTGGCATTGGAATAGTTTACATTAAATGTTAGTGCCAAAAAATCCAAATAAACACTATTGGGACGAACTCTAGGTTTTAAACGCTGAAATCTTTCCGAGTTTTTCGTTTTAGCTCCTGAAACATCGTAATGCAACATTGAAATATTTTGCGTGAAACGTTTGAGCCAATGAATCAAAACAAACACTCTACATATGAACTTTATGTTTTTAATGCATAAATCTAACCTAGTTTTTTTGTTTTCCCTCACAAAACATTGTGATGGAGCATTGGAATAGTTTACATTTAACATTTATGCCAAATAATTGAAACAAACCTCTAGGGACGAACTTTAGGTTTTCAACGGATAAATCCATCTGATTTTTTGGTCTTACCTCCTGAAACATGGTGATGCGACATTGGAATGGTTTAAATTAAACATTGGTGCCAAAAAATTGAAATAAACACTATTGGGACGAACTCTAGGTTTTAAACGCTGAAATCTTTCCGAGTTTTTCGTTTTAGCTCCAGAAACAATGTAATGCAACGTTGGAATATTTTGTGTGAAACGTTTGAGCCAATGACTCGAAACAAACATTCTGCGGATGAACTCTTTGTTTTTAATGCATAAATCTAACTTGGTTTTTTTGTTTTCCCTCACGAAACATTGTGATGAAACATTGGAATAATGTAACGACCCGACCCGAATGGGGATCTAAATAGGCCATTACCTCAATGCATGCATACAAATCTACCGAAAATTTGCAAGGTGGTGTTTGGATTCTAAGTAAAACTAAAACATGAAAACATCCATTTAAAAATCAACATAAATTCCTGAAACCTGTCCCTGTTTCCAAGCACCTGCTCCAAGACAAATACATTTCCAAAACATACTCTGATCAGAGATTTATTTAAAACATACAAGCTTTACAACAATGCTAGAATCCGGAAATACATTCAGAAAACACCCTAGGGCTCCGTGCCCAACTACATGCATTCAGAGGACATTTAAATCATAAACATAAACATAAGACTCAGAGTTGAACAACGGGTTTTCCATGATCAGGCTCCTCCTCCTCCATCATCCTGCCTCGCGCCATGGTTTCTGAAAGATAAGTAAGGGTGAGTAACGAATTACTCAGTAAGAATCCCCAACCGGGGTACAATACGATATACATGGTCATCTAGCAGAAAGCTATGCAAGCTATGAATATAAACACAGATAGAGCACATAGCTTAGCCCACACTTGGGCCTCGGATGCCAACTCAGGGTCTTAATCCGGAAATCAATCACCACATCCACACAATACACAAGTCGCCCTATACGAGAAACAAGTCCCGGCCTCAGCCTGTCTATTGTCGACGAAAGGTACACTGGCTCAAGATCCCGAGGAGCTCTCCGGTCGATCTTTGTAATGAGCGTAAACATGCACCGCGTGCTCTGCAGACCATGGGGTGCCGGGTCTAGAGGCAAGCTGCCCATGTCCAGTCACCACGCCTAACTAGTTCTTTGGATCGGTGTCACTGACATAGGGGTGTGAGACCTGGACACGTAAACTATGTCAGCCTGAACCACCGCACCTGAGGCTAAGGAAACGGGTCGTGGTAGGCTAACACCAGGAAGCCGCCCTTACCTTAACAGTGGCAATCGGGGGCTACGGCCGAACACGCCGAGGACGCGCCGATCGCCGGGGCGAGGCAATGCCAAGTCATCATCCCGACGGTTGGGGCATTTAACGATCTGCCACCCTCACCCAAGATTGCGGGGCCTACCGCTTGGGTTAGCTAATCCCTCACGGGTCCAGGGCGGAATGACTTGCTCGACGTCCCCGCCATGGATGCAAGATACTTTATGCATCAGGCCCGGATGATGCTATCTACCTGCAACTCTAACCTGCCCTAGCAAACAACAAACAATTCCATAAAATCCAATACGTGCTCAAAGAGAATACAACGAGCCTAGCATGATACTACGAAGCAAGGAACAGATACGAGCATGCTAGAAAGGAACAACCTAGCATGGATTAACATGAGAATTAACCAGGAAAGTCATGCTAATCGGGAATTCAGATTAGAGCACTTATCACCAAACATGTCAATAAACACAAACAAGCATACAATCAAGCAATCACATATAATATCGCAGGTCCACACAACTCCTGTGAAGAAATCCTTACACGGCCTAAGACCTCTAAACACAAGAAACCTAAGCTGCGATCGAACCCGAGCTACCTAGCGAGAACCTAACAAAAACAACAATAATTACAATCAAAAGGCCCAAATATAATAAAACAAACAGGGCTTAGCTCGAGAGCAACTCCCGAGGCACGGCTGACACTCGGACGGGCCGGCCAGCCGGAGCTAAGCAAAATTTGCGCGCCACAGCAGCTGGCGCGCGCTGACACGAGCAGCAAGGGCGCTGCTCGCGCTGGGCGCGCGGCCGACACGGCGCGTTAGGGCGCGGGGCACGGGCACGCATTGGCGAGCGGCGGCGCGCGCGCGCGCGCGCGCGGCGGCGCGGCGAGCGGCGCGACTACGCGCTCTGAGGGGACGCGACACGGGCTTGGACGAGCGACTTCGGACCTAGGCTCGGCGATCCGCGCGAGGACACGCGATGAGGGCGCGCGAGGACGCGCGATCCGGCTGGGCTCGGCCTTTGTCTTGGGCGAGCGCGGACGAGCGGCAGGGCACGCTGGCGAGCGGCGCGCGACAACCAGACCGGGCTCGGGCCGCGACTGGCTGGCGAGCGAGCGCGTGCGTGGGGTCAAGGCTAGCTCGGGCGAGCAAGGGCTCGGGCTGGCTGGGGCTGGGCGAGCCAAGGGGCTGCTCGGGCAAGGGGGGCTCGGGGAGAGAGAGAGAGAGAGAGAGAGAGAGAGAGAAAAGTGGATTTGGGGGAAAAATAGAAGAAAAGAAAATAAAAAGGAAAATGGGAAAATAAAAGAATAAATGGGATTTTAATCCTTTTTCCATCCTTATCCATTTTTTCCAATTTTCTAAAAATCCTTAAAATCCCATTTCCCGGCTTCCTCCTTCGAGACCCGACCGAAGCAATCTTTTCCAATCAATAAATCTCACTTAAATCCAACTCCCAAATCAACACTAAGGACCCGGGCTCGAATCCCAAAGGAAGCACACAACCAACCATCACTTTGCAAAAATCCCAAATCACAACCGAACTCCCAAACGACTAGCCCAAACATCTCGGGACTCGCAGACCAACCCAAACAAGCCACGGCAAAGGCAGGAGCTACCTCGAAGCCCTGAAAACCACAAATCCTGCCCGAAGAGCCAAAAGACCAAAATACCCCTAAGGGACAAAACCGCTCTAAGACCCAACCAAACAACCGAAACTTGACCCGAAGGCACCTCGAAAACTGGGATAGAAAACTGGGCTGTTACAAATAATTTATATTAAACGTTTATGCCAAATCTTTGAAAGAAACCGTCTAGAGACGAACTTTCTATTTTCAATGCATAAATCCTTCCGATTTGTTTGGTTTTACCTCTAGAAACATGGCGATGGAACATTGAAATTGTTTACATTAAACGTTGGTGCCAAAAAATTAAAACAAACACTCTTGGAACGAACTTTATGTTTTAAACGTTTATGCCAAATCTTTGATACAACCCATCTAGGGACGAACTTTAGGTTTTGAACTCATAAATCCTTCCATTTTTTTTGTTTACCCCCCGAAACATGGTGATGCGACATTGGAAAGTTTACATTAAACGTTGGTGCCAAAAAATTGAAATCAAAACTATTGGGACGAACTCTAAGTTTTAAATGAGGAAATCTATTAGAGTTTTTCGTTTTAGCTCTGGAAACATCGTAATGCAACATTGGAATATTTTGCATGAAACGTTTGAGCCAAAGAATCGAAACAAATATTCTCAGGACGAACTTTAGGTTTTCAACGCAAAAATCTATCTGAGTTTTTTTGTTTTCCCTCCCGAAACATTGTGATGGAGCATTGAAATAGTTTACATTGAACGTTTATGCCAAATAATTGAAACAAACCGTTTAGGGACGAACTTTAGGTTTTCAATGCATAAATCCTTCAAATTTTTTGGTTTTACCTTCTGAAACTTGGTGAAGCGACATTGGAATTGTTTACATTAAACTTTGGTGCCAAAAAATGGAAAAAAACACTCTTGGAATGAAGTTTAGGTTTTAAACCCTGAAATCTATCCGAATTTTTTGGATTAGCTCTCCGAACATCGTAATGCAAAATTGAAATATTTTGCATGAAACGTTTGCGCCAAAGAATTGAAACAAACACTCTCAAGATGAGTTTTAGGTTTTTAACGCACAAATCTAACTGTGTTTTTTGGTTTTCCCTCCCGAAACATTGTGATGCACCATTGAAATAGCTCACATTAATCTTTTATGCCAAATCTTTGAAACAAACCATCTAGGGACAAACTTTAGGTTTTGAATTCATAAGTCCTTCCGATTTTTTTTGTTTACCTCCCGAAACATGGTGATGCGACATTGGAATAGTGTACATTAAACGTTGGTGCCAAAAAATCGAAATAAACACTCTTTGGATGAACTCTAGGTTTTAAATGCTGATATCTATCCGAGTTTTTCATTTTAGCTCCCGAAAAATTGTAATGCAACATTGGAATATTTTGCATGAAACGTTTGACCCATAGAATCGAAACAAACACTCTCGGGATGAACTTTTGGTTTTTAACGGAAAAATCTATCCTAGTTTTTTGTTTTCCATCCCGAAACATTGTGATGCAGCATTGAAATAGTTTACATTAAAAGTTTATGCCAATCAATTGAAACAAACCGGTTAGGGACGAACTTTAGGTTTTCAATCCATAAATCCTTCTGATTTTTTTGTCTTACCTTTCGAAACATGGTGATGCGACATTGGAATAGTTTACATTAAACGTTGGTGCCAAAAAATCGAAACAAACAATCTTGGAATGAAATTTAGGTTTTAAACGCTGAAATCTAACAAAAATTTTTGTTTTTTATTCTGGAATATCGTAATGCAACATTGGAATAATTTGCATGAAACATTTGCGCCAAAGAATCGAAACAAACACTCTCGAGACGAACTTTAGGTTTTCAACCGACAAATCTATCAGTGTTTTTTTGTTTTCCATCTCGAAATATAGTGATGCAGCATTGGAATAGTTTACATTAAACGTTTATGCAAAATCTTAGAAATAAACCATCTAGGGACGAACTTTAGGCTTTGAACTCATAAATCCTTTCGTTTTTTTTGGTTTCCCTCCCGAAACATGGTGATGCCACATTGGAATAGTTTACATTAAACGTTGGTGCCAAAATATCCAAATAAAAACTATTGGGACGAGCTCTAGGTTTTAAACGCTAAAATCTATCCGAGTTTTTTCTTTTAGCTCCCGAAACATCGTAATGCAAAATTGGAATATTTTACGTGAAACGTCTGAGCCAACGAATCGAAACAAACACTCTCGGGACAAACTTTTGGTTTTCAACGCATAAATCTATCCTAGTTTTTTGTTTTCCATCCCGAAACATTGTGATGCAGCAATGGAATAGTTTACATTAAACGTTTATGCCAAATTATTAAAACAAACCATCTAGGGAAGAACTTTAAGTTTTCAACGAGTAAATCCTTCTGATTTTTTAGTTTTACCTTTCGAAACATGGTGATGCGACATTGAAATAGTTTACATTAAACGTTGGTGCCAAAAAATTGAAACAAACACTCTTGGAATGAAATTTATGTTTTAAACGCTGAAATCTATCCGAATTTTTTGTTTTAGCTTCCAGAACATCGTAATGCAACATTGGAATATTTTGCATGAAACGTTTTCACCACATAATCGAAACAAACACTCTTGAGACGAACATTAGGTTTTCAACGCACAAATCTAACCGTGTTTTTTGGTTTTCCTTCCCGAAATATTGTGATGCAGAATTGGAATAGTTTACATTAAACGTTTATGCCAAATCTTTGAAACAAACCGTCTAGGGAAGAACTTTAGGTTTTGAACTCATAAGTCCTTTCGATTTTTTTGTTTACCTCCCGAAACATGGTGATGCGATATTGGAATAGTGTTGGGCGAAATCGCAACACACTAATTTTAATGGAAATGATAATTAAGAAGAATGATGACGTGGCTTGTTCAAACTTCGCCAGAGGTTGTGCAAGTATACACAGTCTTTGTTGCAGCAAGTTTTAAAGTAAGTAAAGGTCATCTCCACAAGAAATAGTTATTAGCGTCATGCTTAAGCGAAATCGAGAGTCAGGGTAACGGGGGAAATTGTTGTGGCGAAATAAATCTAAACTAAGTAAATTGATGATAAATCGAACTGACGAAATACATCAGAAGAGAATAAGATAATTAGAAGAGTTTCTCTTAGGCGAAACTATTTACAGCAAAGAAGCAACAACTGATAGCTTTCTCTTTTGCTCTCTCGAGTCTTAGAGTTTGGCTCTCTTGAGCTCTTGGTTTGGTTCTCTTGAACTCAAACACTGTTAAGGCAAAGCAACACAACATTAGGCGAACTTTATCTCTAAGCATTCAATTTAGATGCAAGTAAACTCATCTCTAAGCAAACTTTGAGAACCTAATGTTCTACATGCAAGATCGCTCTATTCCTATTCTCTCGAAGCGAAATAAAGACATACACACAGTGGATCAAATGGAGTGCATTTCGAATTAGCACAACATGCATAATAGTTTATCATCTCGCTAAAGCTCCTCTTAGGGGAAGTACTCCTATTTGCCTATTTCCTTCCAATGATAGATTTAGCTACTCATGTCGATAAATAAAAGCGAAATAAAGTAAAAGCAACAAGTTATCTTCATTAAAAACAACAAAGAACAAAGTTCGCTAAAACTACACTAAGATAGAAGTAGATGAAAGCAATAAAACTAAACTACGGCTAAGCTACGACTAAAAACTAAGGAAATGATGATCGAAAATTGCTCGACGGAAACTCTTCTAAGAAATGGTGATCAACCCCGAATGGGAGATTGGCCCCAAAATGGGTGACCAGCCCCAAAAATGGGTGACTCCTTGCTCTGAAGGTGAACGACTCTATTTATACTCCACAGCTCCAAGCGACAAAGCCTGCTTCACGATCCTGACAATGTTGGACTGCTCTTCAATTGCTTTTCAGACGAAGGACTGCTTTATCTGACATTTCTGCTCCACGATCCACATTGTCGGCTGTCAAAACATCTTGGCTTCGCTAGGTTTACAACATCTTCTTTCGTTGGTGGCTTCGCTCTGGCGAAGCAATTGGTAACCTCTTTAAGCTTCACTGCTGTGTTGTTTCAGGGCGTGCTTGGCTGGGCTGATATTCGCTTTGGCGAACACCTTCTAGTGGGAATTTTGCTTCGCTCCATCAGGAATGCTGCAGACAAACTAGAAAGTATCAATTGTTTACAAAACAAACAACTTTGCACACATTCAAGCACATTTCACTACAGAAAACCAAGAAAATGCATCCTAATCAGAAAACTAAAGGATGTTTCGTTTAAGCGATATTTAAGCATGATGGGGCAAAGTTCAATATTGAATTAATTAAATATTAGAAAATTCTTATACAAATATATTCTTTTAAGCTACTTTAACTCTCAATTCTTGAGAGTTCTCACTCCCCCAAACTTGCATTATTACTCGTCCCGAGTAATAGCTATATTTCTTGGGGAGGGAATTTACTTTTTCCCTATTTTCATTCGCAATAGCGAACAATGTATCTGACTTTGCTAAAGTTGTCAATAGATCAATCTGAGAATTCAAAAGTATTTCTAAGTAAATCTTTTCTATAACTCAATGTTGGGCGAAGCTTTAAAGTTTTAGGAACTCAATTTTACAATTCGCTTTAGCCATTTGTTCGCGAAAACTCATTTTGGTTCAGAAATTCAATTCTTTGGTTCTTTTAGTTTTCGCTAGCCAATTGGACTTAACTTTTTGCTTTAAACTTTTCCGCTCCTTTTAACTTTGGTACTTCTCATCTTTTGCCGAAGTGAATACTCTCCTTTTACAATTCGCTAGGGATTCCTCACTTACGGTATCCTACTATCGTTTGCTCAATTTTCATCGAATGTTTGATATAATGATAGATACGCAATGTTAGAGCAAACGACAGCGGAGAAATGATCCCAGGACTTAGGCTACTAGCCCTTTGATTCACTTCACTCTCGCGAGTATTTGGGAAATTTTTTAATTTTTCATGTTTTTATCCAACCCAAGGTTTGGCTTGTAAATCTCACCTTTTACTTCAGCGAAATGGCAACTAGCCAATTAATTTTTCTACGCTGAATCGCTCTTGAAGCATATGTCTTTTCTGCGTTCTTTCGCGAGTATTTACATAATTCGCTTCGGCGAACTCCACCCCTAAACTTGGACTTTTCATTGTCCCAATGAAAACACTCAGCACCCCCAAACTTAAAGTTTGCTAAAAGTTTAAGGCTTGGGTTGAGTCGAATTGGGTTCGCTTAAGCTAAAAGAATTCGTGAAATTAAATTTCTAAACTTAAAGAATTTTCGAAAACTATGACCTCTACTCCTCACAAAATTTTGCTCCGTCCAATTTAAGGTTTCGCACCAGCATAGAGGAGTTATAGAATTAATTTACAGAGAAATAAAATTATTTTGTTCAGAAAGAAAGTTAACTAAATTGCGCAAAGAAAAAGACACAAAAGTTCGCCGAAGCAAAAGATAATAGCATTGATATACAAGATTACATGCTGGATTACAAATATTATTTACACTAAGCGAAGTACAAGCATGTAATCATACAATAACTCAAAAAGAAGCGAGAGATAAAGTGAACAGAGGACTTCCATTTAGGGCTCTTGATTAGGCGGAGCTTTGCTGGAATCTTCTAGGAGATCTGGGAACGGCGAAAACTGGAAGGGACCACCCTTTAATCGACGGAGCATGTGTTGGATTACTCGGTCTCGCTGAAGGAAATAGCGATGAAATATGTGATTTTCATCCCTAATTTCCCTCAACAATTTGAGTTACTCGTCATTGTTTGATGTTAATGTGGGGGCCTACTTCACTGCGCGAGATCCTCTCGCTTGCGCCTTTGGGGCGAAATTGAGGCACTTCTTCACTGGGACGAAGGGATCGTTCGACCTGCCCACGAGCCCTTGATGTTGGCATAAGGCAGATATGGAATGCGGAAACAAGAAGTAGCTTGCCTTTCGCCGCTTCCAATCGCGAATCTCTTTTGTGATGATGTTGCCGATGTTGATGGAAAGACCCGTCATGATTGTGCAAATCAGCAACGCTCTCATCACAGTAAGTGTGGACTCGTGGGAGATTAGCCGCAGCTAAGACTTCATGAAGGCGGCCCAGATTTTCGCTTCTTCATTTAAATTTGTGGTGTGGAAGCAGTGAGACTGCGGACCTTCGTCCCATTCAGCTTCTTCAACTCCGATTGTATCAAGGCAGAGTTGAAGGTCTTCTTCGCTTATTTCGTCCAATAGCTGATCAAATTTAAACTTCTTGTCTCTATGGCCGAAGAGCTAATTCCATGCCTTGGGTGACCAGTCATGTCGCGACCGCGAACTGACGCTTTGAAGCTCCTGGGGTCCAGCAGACTCGCGTAGAACTCTATGACCCATTCTTGCCTCGCCAAGCATAACTATGTGCAAAATTTTTCCAAGCCTCGCTCTTCAATTTGCTTTACAACGTTGGCGGGAAGCCCTCTGAGATCGGGGTCGAAAGACTGTTCTGATAAGAACCTCTTCGATTGATACTCGACGACGTTCTTGCTGATAAGCTCTCGCACTTTTTGACCGAGCGAACTGGCACTGTCCTTCGTGGCTCTTTTCCTTCGTAGAGGACCCTTCACTAGGGCGGCGGGGGTGTAGACGAACTGGCTTGTCTTTGAGGCTTTGTGGCTTGTTGGTCAGCTTGCTCTTCTTCATCTTCGTCTGTTAGGGCGAAGAGTCCTTCTTCAATTTCATCATCGAGGTCCTCTTCGCTGCTTGCCGCTTTGCAGAAGAATCCCTTGCCTTTCCACTTGTAGGCTTGCTGCTCGCTAGATCAATAGTAACTTGACCAGGTGTCAAGTGTGCATCATCTCCAGCGAATGGCGAATCCTCGCCAAGCTAGCCCGCTTCTTCTTCATCTCCATCCTTTTCTGGGCTCGAGAAACTTTCGAGCTCTTCTTCTTCTACCGCAGGACTCTCAACTTCCTCGGCTTCTTCTCTTCGCTCTTCGCTCTTCGCCTCCCACTGACCCCAACTCTGAGACGTTAGCATCCTTCCAGCGACATACCAACGGTGCATCATCTGCCTCTTCGTTGAAAGTCTCCTCAAACGCTTCAACTTCATCAACAGGGTCTTCGCCCTCATAAATTGCTACCGCGGGCCGATCTTCTTTCGGCTCAACTTCCATTGTTACGCTCCTCTCGGCCTTAGAGGCCTGAGGAATTTCTCTCGCCCTGACGACATTCTTCTTCGCTCTTCGCTGCCTTTTCGTCGCAGCGGCTTCTTCCTTCCTTTCTTCCTTCTCCTTCCTTTTTCTCTCCTTCCTCTCATTCTCTTTTCGCTCACTTTCTTTCATTTCCTTTGCGACCGGGTTTTTCCGATGCAGCTCAGCAGACTTGACTGAACTGATCTTCTCTAGCACGGAGGCCTTCCCTTGAGCAAACTTCGCGCTTGCTTCTTCTGGTTGCTTCGCTGAGCTGCTCTCCTTCAGCGAACTTTTTCCTTTGCCCACAAAGGGCTCCACTGGCGAAGCGGGACTCGCTCCCGAATTTTCTACTTTCTTCAGCACAATCTTTGGCCTGACTCCCACAGAAGGAGTCTCCGATACTGTGGAGCTTGGTGCTGCTCCGCTTGAAGCTTGTTGGTGAAGTCTTGCGGCAGCGAGAACGCTCAACTTCTTCTCTTCGCTCTTCTTGGCGGAGGCGACAAGGATTTTTGGGTTCTTGACGCCATTTTGAATTCCGAAATTTTGGTAAAGGGGTTTTAGAAGTTGCGAAATTCTCAGCGAAAGCTTAGAAGCTCGAGACAATTTGAAAATTCGGAAGGGTGAAAAAGAGAGAATGAGAGTAAAATGTGAAATTTATAGGTCGCAAGGATTAGGGCAAACGAACGCCTCGAGAAGCGAAATAACGATCAACGTGCGGGAAGACAATGACCGTTAGATTGAACTTTTGGTTGACACGTGTCGAAACGAGTCAGGCAATTACTGCCACGTGTTAAAACACATTTGCGATTCGATGATGCCACTTCCAGACTTTAATTCGCCCTTGCTAAACTAATTCTCATCGACGGCGAAATTCCGAACTTGATTTCCTTGGTTTAGCGAAATAAAAACAAAACTAGTGAAAACTAAAACAACGCAAAATAAAAAAAGTAAAGATTAAATATTTACAAGATAAACTTGACTAACCTGGTTTGGAGCAATTTTTATGAAATCAAAGCAGATAATACCTTTGCTCCAGCAAAATATAATCAAGCGAGAGGCCAGATAATAATCTTCTGTGGTGCCCCATCCTTTATGACTTGCTTGAGCCTTCGCTGAGGCTCATATAATTTCTCTTCAGCGCCCTTAGTAATAGAGATCATGAACGAACTTTCGAGATTTGCACATTGAACCATATTGCCTTCTTCAATCTTCAAGGTTGTCGCTTGAATTACGCCATTCGCTTGGTATTGCTCCACCATAACATTATCATTGCTCGCTCCATCATTCCCCTTAACATTCAATCTTTGAGGGCATGAAGGTGGAGGAATTTCAAGCATGGCCAAATTCTCCTTGGATCCTTCTTCAGTTTGAGGCCTTTCAGTTAGATTTTCAACAATGGATTCCTTTTCTTCTTCGCAAGGCTCTTGATCAAAATTCATCAATTGTCAATTGTCAAAGGCATAGCCTGAACTAGCTCCACTTCATTCTCATCCACTGCTTGTTTATCTGAAATATATTCGTTGATATGGTTTAGCTCACATCCAGCGTCTAATTGAGTCGCTTCTACTTCCAGGCTGATTGTAGAGGTTCGCTGGTTTTCACAGACTGCGTCCAATCTGTCGATACTACAGCGAAGCAACTCTTCCAGCAAAATATCTTAGTTGTGTTGAAACATAGGTTGCTGCTCTACTTGGCAATTCACAGGTACCTCTGCGGAAGCGAAATCAAAATTGGCGAACTCAGGATCTACATTTTGCTGAGGTTGAAATAGGGATGCATTCTTGGCCATTGCTTCTCTAATAAAGCTTTCCAAGGGTGTTTCTTCAATGGGAGCGAAATGATAATTCGCTTGAAAATCTGAATCAGCATTCTCTAAATCAGCGAATTCGAGACTTGCGTTATACGGTTCATAAACCTGGTCATTCTGAATGTCGCAATCAAACGGATAGTTCATGCTTTCAGAAGCATAGTCATGTTCGCTCTGTTGCATCGCATTTCTCGTGATCTCTACATACATGTTCAAGTCAGGATTGTCAGGGACATTCTCGCAGATGTGGCTGTCTCAACAGATATCATGGCTTTCAAAGCTCATTCGGGTAAATGTTGAAAAATTCTCCTCTTGCCAAGCAAATTCAGCGTTTGATTCTCCCCATGAAAGGTTCGCTTTGGCGAAGTTTGGCATCGCAAAGTTTTGCTCTTCGAAACTAGGGATTGGTGAGAAATTGAAGTCTCATGGTTGATATTGTGGAGCAAACGTCTCTTCACCATATTGACAAGGATAGACGGAGTCATACAAGTTTCCTTGATAATTATCCATCTTCCTCGTTCTTCTAAAAAAAATTTCTTCGCTTCTACGAATTTATCAACCAAGATCTCCGTCTTCGCGACAAAACACACTTGCAACAAAGGGCAAAGATAAATTGCTAGCTCTTTGGAATTAAGAACCACTCTCAAAACCGCACTTAAACAAAAACTAATGACACTATTCCCCGACAACGGCGCCAAAAACTTGTTGGGTGAAATCGCAACACACTAATTTTAATGGAATTGATAATTAAAAAGAATGATGACATGGCTTGTTCAAGACTTCGCCTGAGCAAAGTCTCAACTTCTGATTAAGCGAAAGGTGTGTGTGTGATCCCCAAAGGTTGTGCAAGTTTACACAGTCTTTGTTGCAGCAAGTTTTAAAGTTAGTAAAGGTCATCTCCATAGGGAATAGTTATTAGCATCATGCTTAAGCGAATCTAGAGTCAGGGTAACGGGGGAGATTGTTGTGGTGAAATAAATCTAAACTAAGTAAATTGATGATAAATCGAACTGACGAAATACATCGGAAGGGAATAAGACAATTCGGAGAGTTTCGCTTAGGCGAAACTATTTATAGCAAAGAAGCAACAACTGATAGCTTTCTCTTTTGCTCTATCGAGTCTTAGAGTTTGGCTCTCTCGAGCTCTTAGTTTGGTTCTATCGAACTCAAACACTGCTAAGGCGAAGCAACACAACATTAGGCGAACCTTATCTCTAAGCATTCAATTTAGATGCAAGTAAATTCATCTCTAAGCAAACTTTGCAAACCAAATGTTTACATCCAAGATCGCTCTATTCCTATTCTCTCGAAGTGAAATAAAGGCATACACACAGTGGATCAAATGGAGTGCATTTCAAATTAACATAGCATGCATAATAGTTTATCATCTCGCTAAAGCTTCGCTTAGGCGAAGTACTTCTATTTGCCTATTTCCTTCCAATGATAGATTTAGCTGCTCATGTCAATAAATAAAAGCTAAATAAAGTAAAAGCAACAAGTTATCTTCATTAAAAACAGCAAAGAACAAGGTTCGCTAAAACTACACTAAGACAGAAGTAGATGAAAGCAATAAAACTAAACTACGGCTAAGCTACGACTAAAAACTAAGGAAATGATAACCGAAAATTGCTCGATGGAAAACTGTTCTAAGAAATGGTGATCGACCCTGAATGGGTGATCAGCCCCAAAATGGGTGACCAACCCCAAAAATGGGTGACTTCTTGCCCTAAAGGTGAACGGCTTTATTTATACTCCACAGCTCCAAGCTAAAAAGCCTGTTTCACGATCCTGACAGTGTTAGACTGCTCTTCGATTGCATTTTAGACGAAGGACTGCTTTACCTAAAATTTCTGCTCCACGATCCACATTGTCGGCTGTCAGAACATCTTGGCTTCGCTAGGTTTACAGCATCTTCTTTCGTCAGTGGCTTCGCTCTGGCGAAGCAATTGGTAACCTCTTTAAGCTCCGCTGCTATGTTGAATCTCTTCAGGGCGTGCTTGGCTAGGCTGATATTCGCTTTGGTGAACACCTTCTAGTGGGAATTTCGCTTCGCTCCATCAGGAATGCTGCAGACAAACTAGAAAGTATCTGTAACGACCCAGGTTTTTCATCCCGGTCTTCCAGGTATGCCCTAGGGGTAATTTGGTAATTTGGTCGGGCCGTTTGTGTCTTTTCCAGTTACTAAAATTATTGGATGAATTTATGTAGGTTTTTGGAGGGATTTGTGGTTTGGTTCGAGCAAGGTTTGATGCAAAAGTAAAAATAAAGGAAATTGTGCTGCAGCTGGGGTTTGAACCCAGGTCTCCTGGAAAGCTTGTGGGGATGTGTGCCAATTAAGCCATTAGTTGCTCTTGTTGCTCTTTCTGCATCACATCTTAGTTAACCTTGGATCTTTGGTGTTTGGTGCATTTGGTTAAATGAAATAGAAATTAGGTTTGTCCATCTTCTTCTCCAAAGTGTGTGGCCGCCCAAGCTTTGCTCTCCATTGCCTTGCCGAATTCTTCATCCTTGCAGCTCCCTTGGATCGTTCATCATCATTCCGGGTAGGTATCGATCTCCCTCTTCTTCTTCTCATCCGTTTGGTGTGCTGTTTGGCCAAGTGAATAGAGTGGTGTGTAATTGTGTTGATTGCAGCCAGCCGAGAGAAGCCCGGCCAGCCAGCCATCGTCGCCGCGACGCCCAACCGGCCACTCGCCGCGCCCGATCGCCCACAATCGTCGCACGGATCGCCCTTGCGATCCACGGCCCTATGCCGCGCGCCCGATCTCGCCACGGCAAGAATCGCCCACCGCTCGGCCATCGCCCGGCCCGACGTCACGCCCGGTCGCGCGCAGCAGCGAGCGCTGACGCGCGCGCGCCTTCACCCGTGTTGCTTGCCGAGCCGCTCGCCCACACGCCCGAGCGCTTCGCTGCGCGCGCGTCCTCGCCGAGCGGCTTCGCCGTCTCCGCCGCACGCCAGCGGCCGCGCCGTGCCGCGCGCTGCTGCTGCTGTCCTGTCGTCTGTCCGTCGCACCGCAATGCGCCCCCAGCGCCAATCCGCAAGCGCAGACGCCCCAGCCCGTGCGGCGCCCGCCCTGCCGTGCGGCTGCCAAAGAACTCCAAGTTTGTGTCGCCGTGCGTGCGTGTGAGTGCCTGAGCCGAGCTTGTTTTTCTATTTTTGTTTAGACGTTTTAGATGCTGATTATTATTGGTTTGCTAGGTTCCCGCTCGCTAGCTCGGGATTGTTCTGCGACTTAGGATTTGTGTGTAGAAGCCTCCCGACCAAGGTAAGGATTTCTTACCGGAGTTGTGTGGGCCTCTGCGGTATATTTGTGATTGTTGTTTTGTATGCTTGTGTATGATTATTAGCATGTTTAGCCCTAGGTGCTCTGTGCAATTCTGATTGGCATGAACTCTTGTATTGTTTCTCATGTTAGCCCATGCTAGGTTGTTCCATTCTCGCATGTTCGATATCTGTTCTTGCTTCGTAGTATCATGCTAGGTTCCTTGTATCTCATGGAGCAGCACGTATTGGACCGCATTGAATGAATTGTTATTATTGCTATGGTTTAGAGTTCGTAGGTAGCATCATCCGGGCGGATGCATAACGTAACTTGCATCCCCGATAGGACGCGTGCGAGATGGTACTCGTCCACGATCCCGTTAGGGTTTAGCTAACCCTAACGGTGGCCTGCAATCTTGGGTGAGGGTGGCGGTCGTTAAATGCCCCAACGGTCGGGATGATGACTTGGCATTGCCTCGTCCTCGGCGATCGGCACGTCCTCGGCGTGTTCGGCCGTAGCCCTTGATTGCCACCGTTAGGGCAAGGACCGCTTCTGGTGTAAGCCTACCACGACCCGTTCCTTAGCCTCGGTGCGGTGGTGCGGTGACATATAGTTCACGTGTTCGTGTCTCACACCCTATGTCGGTGACACCGATCCGAGATTTAGTTAGGCATGGTGACTGAACGTGGGCGGCTTGCCACTAGACCCGGCACCCCCGAGTTTGCGGTAGCATGCGGTGCACGCTTACGCTCATTACGGCGCCGACTAGAGAGCTCTTCAGATCTTGAGCCAGTGCACCTTTCGTATCGGCGATGAGCCGTGAGGCCGGGGCGTGTTCCGTATAGGGCGTATAGTGTGTTGTGGTATTTCCGGACTAAGACCACGAGTTGGCATCCGAGGTCCAAGTGTGGACTTAGCTATGTGCTCCGCTCTGTGTTTATATTCATAGCTTGCATACATTCTTCTAGATGATCATGTATATCGTATTGTACCCCCGGTTGGGGATTCTTACTGAGTAATTCGTTACTCACCCTTATTCTCGTGGTTTTCCACAGTAACCAAGGCGCGAGACAGGATGGTGAAGGAGGAGCTATGATCATGGAATCCTTCTGTCATCTCTTGACCATTTTATTATATCATGACTCTTGACTTTTGTTATTTCCCTGAATGCATGTAGACGGGCACGGAGCCCTAGGATGTTTTCTTACGTTTTATGGATTCCAAAGATATTTGTACTTGTGGAATGTTTAAATGGTTTAAATAAATCTCGATCAGTATGCTTTTAGAAATGTATGTTTTGATTGTTGAATTTTTCTGCTTTTACTTGGGATCCAAATTTATTTTTCATAATGTCTTTTATTTTGAATACATGCATTGGGGTAAAGGCCCATTTAGAGCCCCTTTTGGGTGGGTCTTTACTGATTGGTATCGAGCTCGAGTCATAGATTCTGTAGACTGACCTTTTGTTGTAGGGTGTCCTTCCATGATCACCAAAGACTCAAGCAATCATCAGTGCGCCTAGGTTTATTGTTTTAGAAAGAAAAAGGGTTAAGAATTTACAATACCTTTCATCTAGTGTATGCCTTGTTTGGTGTTGTGGAGTGGTGACAGTGTGTTTTGATTCGTTGTTGGTTTGGATGTAGATCGCCACATGCTACCACCCGCATCGGAGAGGAGGTTCGAGAGCGGTCGAGGTATCGGGATCGGATCGATATCGCAGGGACATCGTCTCAAGCCGAGGCGATGGCATTCCACCAGCGACTCCTCTGTTACGCCTAGAGAGCGGGCGTTGAGGCGGCCGAGCGCCGTGAGATCGCTCTCCGGAGCGAGAATTTGCTTTGAGTCTTTGAGGGCTTTTATCGTCGGCATGTTGAGTGACCAGAGGCGAGACCCGTGCCTTGTTAGCGTATGGCGGGAAGAGTCCCGAGCCCAGTTGAGCGGTGACTCGATTGGTTCAAAGCAGAGCACGGTAGCACCTCCAGCTCCACAGAGCAAGTAGCTCCAGAGGCGGATATGGCGGAGGGTGCCGAGGAGTTGGGTAGGTGGTGAAGGATTTTGTGAAGTGGAAGCTTTGAGAAGTTTGATGCCACCGGTGATGCGTTAGCGGCGGCCAGTGGATTGCCCATTTGGAGTACACCTTCTTGATCATGGTGTGCCCCGATATTCAGAGGCCGAGGTGTGCGGCTCATGTGCTAGGAGGCACAAATGAGATGGTGGTGGGAGTCCACCTTGAGCGAGAGACCACCGAGTCTCCACCCGCTACTTGGGAGTTCTTCAAGGCCGAGTTCAAGGTAAAGTTCATCGGTGATGAGGCTCAAGAGAAGATGGTGGAGCTCTTCCGGAACTCAAGCGAGGTTACGATTCCATTGAGGAATATGAGAGGAAGTTCTCGGAGTATGGATATTTTGCTCCTCGGTTGATAGCCACCCCAGAGTCAAGATTCGGAAGTTCATATCCGGATTGAGGCAGTGTTTCTCGGATGTCGAGGCTCGGGCCCACGACACTTATGCTAGAGGGTCATCTAGTTAGCCACGATCTATAATGGGAAGTATCTGCTGAGCGGGTTGTTGCCGCTCTGTTCAGCGTCCCGTCCCAGCAGTGTGGGGCGAAGAGGAAGTTTGATTTTCGGGGGCGGCCAGCGCCGCCAAGGGCGCTTCGAAGCGAGAGATCGGAGAGCTCGATCCGTTTCCAGCCCGGCAGCGGGGAGGACCCGAGCGAGTTCCGCATGTGCTACTTGTGGGAAAGTCCACGCTGAGCTTGTCGATGGACCTAGATTGTGCTTTCGTTGTGGTAGAGAGGGGCACATGGCCCGTTTTTGTGATCGGCCGATTATGGCGGCTCAACCAGCAGCAGCCAGAAGGGTCGAGTGTTTGCTACGACCGTCGTCAGAGGCCGAGCGTCGCGGATGCCACTGTGGGCGGCGTGCGCTTCTTGTTTTAGATCACTGCGCATTTTTCTTGTTTGATTACGGTTCTACGCATTCATTTGTATCTGTGTTGTTTCTTGAGCATGCTAAGTTAAGACTAGAGCCTCTAGGTTTCGAGTTATCTGTTGCAACTCCTTCGGGAGTTAATATATTGGCTAGAGATAAGATTAGGGATGGCCGGATCGAGATATCCGGAGAGTTGCTTGTGGCTATGCTCATAGTTCCGCCTATGAGCGGTTTTGATGTGATTCTTGGTATGGAGTGGTTAGTCGCTAACCACGCGTTGATTGACCGCCACCGGAAAGAAGTAGTGTTCAGGCCGCCAGTCGCCCACTTTAAGTTTCGTGGAGTCCAAGGTGGAGTCCGCCCGCCAATGGTGTCACCGTGTGAAAGCTCGTCGTTTGCTAGCTCATGGAGCTTGGGGTTACTGGCCAAGTTGTGCAGGAGAGCCGTCCCCCGCGCGGATCGTTGATCGTGTGCCGGTCGTGCGGAGTTCGCGGATGTGTTTCTGAGGAGTTACCGGGGTTGCCCTCGAAGAGAGAGGTTGACTTCACTATTGAGCTCGAGCCGGACCCTCCCTATCTCGAAGGCTCCGTGACGCATGGCGCCAGTGAGTTAAAGGAACCGAAGATTCGATTGCGGGAGATGTTAGATCGAGGGTTCATCCGTCCGAGTGTGTCCCCGTGGGGAGCACCAGCTTTCTGTTTGTGAAAAAGAAGGATGGTTCTATGCGCTTATGTATTGATTATCGCGAGCTTAATAAGGTGACGATGAAGAATAAGTACCGTTGCCCGTATCGATGATTTGTTCGATCGGCTTGGGGAGCTTCGTGTTCTCCAAGATAGATCGAGATCCGATTACCATCGATTCTATGGATCGGGGATGCCGACATTCCTAAGACGACTTCCGTGTCCGGATATGGTCACTATGAGTTTGTGGTTATGTCGTTTGGGTTGACCAATGCCCCACCGCGTTCATGGACATGATGGATAGGGTGTTCAAATCATTTTTGGGCAGCTTCGTCATTGTGTTCATTGACGATATTCGATTTATTCAAGGTCTAAGGAGGACCATGCAGAGCATTTGAGGCGAGTATTGGCGGCTTTGAGGAAAACCACTTTATGCGAAGTTTTCCAAATGTGATTTCTGGTTGGAGCGGTGGCCTTCCTAGGCCACGTGGTTTCGAGAGATGGTATAGCCGTGGACCCCGCGAAGATTGAGGCCGTGAGTTCTTGGGCCAAGCCGATCGCGATTCTGCCGAGATTCAAGCTTTACGGTTTGGCGAGTTACTACCGTCGGTTCATTAAGGACTTTTCCGCCATAGCCTCGCCCCTCACTCGTCGACGAGGAAGGGTGTCGAGTTCGTTTGGAAACGATAAGTGTGATGAGAGCTTTGCGAGCTCAAGCGTAGTTTGACGTCGGCACGTGTTGGCGATCCGGAGGGGACAGTGGTTTCGTAGTCTCATGATGATGCTTCCAAGTTTGGATTAGGTTGTGTGTTGATACAAAGACGGGGGAAGGTCATTGCCTATGCTTCCCGTCACCAAGCCGTATGAGCGAGAACTACCCGACTCACGATATGGAGTTAGCGGCGGTGGTGTTTGCAATCAAGATCCGGATGCATTACCCGTATGGTGAGCGGATTCGGATGTTTACCGATCACCGAGCCTCAAGTATCTGTTTTACTCGAAAGGAGTTGAATATGAGGCGAGAGGAGATGGTTAGAGTTGGTAAAGGATTATGATCGCGAGATTTTGTACCATTCGGGTAAAGCCAATGTAGTGGCCGATGCTTTGAGTAGAAAGACGTCGCACTCGCGGCGTTGTTGAGTTCCCACCCAGTTTGCGGAGAGAGTTCGAGCGGGCGAGGTTGCAGATGTTGTTGGGTGAGGTTACCCCGGGTAGCTCGATTGGTATGCTCAAATTCGATTAGGCGGGCAAATGGATTATAGACGGCCAGGTTGGGTGACCCCGCACTTAAGAGATTGGTTGACAGAGTTAGTCTTGTGACGAGACTTTGACTTTGTATATTCACCGGATAGTGGGTTGACTTATAGAGGCGGTTGTGTGTTCCGGACATTGCGGGATTGCGAGCAGAGTTGCTCTCGAGAGGCCCATAGTTCCCCATTTGCTTGGCACCCCTGGGTACCAAGATGTATCGAGACCTTAGCGCACCTTCCGGTGGATGGGAATGAAGAGAGATGTGGCGAGTTTGTCGGGCGGTGTCTCACTTGTCGCAAGTGAAGGCACCCGCAGCAGAGGCCACTGGTTTGTTGCAACCACCGAGTGTGCCCAGTGGAAATGGGAAGAGATCTCCATGGACTTTATCTCTGGTTTGCCAAGGACTCCGAGGAAGTTCTCTCGATTTGGGTGATAGTCGACCGTTTGACCAAGAGCGCACACTTCATTCCCGTAGAGAGACACTTATACCGTGGAACAAAGGCGCAATTGTTTTTGGAGCGGATCATCCGTTACCATGGTGTGCCCGTGAGGATTGTGTCCGACCGAGACTCGCGGTTCACTTCACGTTTCGGAGAGCGCTCCGAAGGGTTTGGGCACAAAGTGCGCCAAAGATGACTTTTCACCCTCGAGCGGATGGTCGATCGAGAGAGTGAATCGATTCTCGAGGATATGTTGAGGGCTTGTGTGTTGGATTTCCCGAGCGCAGCTTGGGACCAGATTCAGACTTGATGGAGTTTGCCTATAACAACGATTATCGATCGACGATTCGGATGGCTCCATTCGAGGCTTTGTATGGTAAGCGTTATCGGGTCCCCGTGTTCTCGGGAAGAGGTTGGTGATAGACGAGTTTTGGGTCCCGAGTTCTGCAGCTGACCAATGGTGCGATCTTTGAAGATTAGAGCTCGTATGTTGACAAACTCGAGCGAGCGAGCGAGAGAGTTACGCCGATGTTCGCGTCGGGATTTGGAGTTTGAGGTTGGTCACATGTGTTCCTTAAGGTTGCTCCGTCGCGAGGTGTTTTGAGGTTTGGTAAGCGTGGGAAGTTGAGTCCCCGTTTTGTTGGTCCATTTGAGATCCTAGAGAGGATTGGCGAGTTGCTTACCTGTTAGCCCTACCTCCGTCACTATCACGGTGCATGCATAGTGTTTTTCATGTATCGATGTTGAGGCAAGATGTGTCGGACCCGTCGCACATTGTGGACTTTGAGCCTTTGCACACCGAATGAGGATTTGAGCTTCGAGGAGAAGCCAGTGAGGATCCTTGCCTTTGAGACCAAGACGTTGCGTAATCGCGAGATTCGTTTAGTAAAGGTTCGATGGAAGAGTCGGTTCTGAGGAAGCCACTTGGGAGCGAGAAGACGAGATGAGATTGCATTATCCCGAGTAAGCTTTCAGTTTAAGGACTTTCGAGGACGAAAGTCATAAAAAGGAGGGAATATTGTAACGACCCAGTGTTTTTCATCCCGGTCTTCCGTATGCCCTAGGGGTAATTTGGTAATTTGGTCGGGCCGTCGGGGCGTTTGTGTCTTTTTCCATTACTAAAATTATTGGATGAATTTATGTAGGTTTTTGGAGGGATTTGTGGTTTGGATTGAGCAAGGTTTGATGCAAAAGTAAAAATAAAGGAAATTGTGCTGCAGCTGGGGTTTGAACCCGGGTCTCCTAGAAAGCTTGTGGGGATGTGTGCCAATTGAGCCATTAGTTGCTCTTGTTGCTCTTTTCTCGCATCACATCTTAGTTAACCTTGGATCTTTGGTGTTTGGTGCATTTGGTTAAATGAAATAGAAATTAGGTTTGTCCATCTTCTTCTCCAAAGTGTGTGGCCGCCCAAGCTTTGCTCTCCATTGCCTTGCCGAATTCTTCATCCTTGCAGCTCCCTTGGATCGTTCATCATCATTCCGGTAGGTATCGATCTCCCTCTTCTTCTTCTCATCCGTTTGGTGTGCTGTTTGGCCAAGTGAATAGAGGAGTGGTGTGTGTTTGTGTTGATTGCAGCCAGCCGAGAGAAGCCCCAGCCAGCCATCCATCGTCGCGACGCCCACCGCGGCCACCGCGACGCCGATCGCGCCAAAGAAGCAAATCGAGATCGCCTCGCAGTAGCACCAGATCGCCCTTGCCGTCCACACACTACTGCGCGCCCGATCTCGCACGATAAAGAACCGCCCGGCCGCTAGGCCGCCGCTAGCCCGACGTCACGCCAGATCGCGCGCAGCAGCAGACGCCTGATGCCCGCGCACCTTCACCCGTGTCGCTTGCCGAGCCGCTCGCCCGCACGCCCGAGCCGCCGCGCGTTTACGCCAAGCGGCTCGCCGTGTCCCGCGCTCGCGACGCCCCGCGCCGCTGCGCCGTGCCGCTGCTTCGCCGAGAGTCCGTCTGTCCGTGCGCACAGCCGCGCCCAGCGCCATCAAGCAAGCAGAACTTCGCCAGCCAGCCGTGCTGCTATCGCGCAGCCAGCGCCCGACCTGCCGTGCCCGGCCGCGGCAACTCCCAAGTTCGTGTCGCCGCCGTGCGCGTGTGCCCCCGGAGCCGAGCTTGCTATTCTATTGTTGTTTAGACGTTTTAGATGCTGATTATTATTGGTTTGCTAGGTTCCCGCCGCTAGCTCGGGATTGTTCCAGCAGCTTAGGATTTGTGTGTAGAAGCCTCCCACCAAGGTAAGGATTTCTTACCGGAGTTGTGTGGGCCTGCGATATATTTGTGGTTGTTGTTTTGTATGCCCTGTATGATTATTAGCATGTTTAGCCCTAGGTGCTCTGTTACAATTCTCGATCGCATGAACTCTTGTATTGTTTCTCATGTTAGCCCATGCTAGGTTGTTCCATTCTCGCATGTTCGATATCTGTTCTTGCTTCGTAGTATCATGCTAGGTTCCTTGTATCTGCATGAGCACGTATTGGACCGCATTGAATGAATTGTTATTATTGCTATGGTTTAGAGTTCGTGTAGGTAGCATCATCCGGCCGGATGCATAACGTAACTTGCATCCCCGGCGACGACGCATTTAGATGGTACTCCGTCCCGATCCCGTTAGGGTTTAGCTAACCCTAACGGCTGGCCCCGCAATCTTGGGTGAGGGTGGCGATCGTTAAATGCCCCAACGGTCGGGATGATGACTTGGCATTGCCTCGTCCCTCGGCGATCGGCACGCCCTCGGCGTGTTCGGCCGTAGCCCTTGATTGCCACTGTTAGGGCAAGGACCGCTTCTGGTGTAAGCCTACCACGACCGGTTCTTTAGCCTCAAAGCGGTGGTACAGCCGACATAGTTCATGTGTCCGTGTCTCACACCCCTATGTCGGTGACACCGATCCAGAGAGATTTAGTTAGGCATGGTGATCGAACGTGGGCAGCTTGCCACTAGACCCGGCACTTCCCGAGTTTGCGGTAGCATGCGGTGCGCGCTTACGCTCATTACAACGCCGATCGAGAGCTCCTCGGGATCTTGAGCCAGTGCACCTTTTGTATCAACAGTAGACAGTGAGGCCGGACTTGTTCCCGTATAGGGCGTATAGTGTGTTGTGGTATTTCCGGACTAAGACCACGAGTTGGCATCCGAGGTCCAAGTGTGGACTTAGCTATGTGCTCCGCTCTGTGTTTATATTCATAGCTTGCATACATTCTTCTAGATGATCATGTATATCGTATTGTACCCCCTGTTGGGGATTCTTACTTGAGTAATTCGTTACTCACCCTTATTCTGTGGTTTTCCACAGTAACCAAGCGAGCGAGACAGATGGTCAAGGAGGAGCTGTGATCATGGAATCCTGCTGTCATCTCTCGACCATTTTATTATATCATGACTCTTGACTTTTGTTATTTCCCCGAATGCATGTAGACGGGCACGAGAGCCTAGGATGTTTTCTTACGTTTTATGGATTCCAATATTTGTACTTGTGGAATGTTTAAATGGTTTAAATAAATCTCTCGATCGAGTATGCTTTTAGAAATGTATGTTTTGATTGTTGAATGTTTCTGTTTTTACTTGGGATCCGAAATTTATTTTTCATAATGTCTTTTATTTTGAATACATGCATTGGGGTAAAGGCCCATTTAGAGCCCCTTTTGGGTCGGGTCTTTACAGTATCAATTCTTTACAAAACATACAACTTTGCACACATTCAAGCACATTTCACTACAACGAACCAAGAAAATGCATCCTAATCAGAAAACTAAAGGATGTTTCGTTTAAGCGATATTTAAGCATGATGGGGCGAAGTTCAATATTAAATTAATTAAATATTAGAAAATTCTTATAAAAATATATTCTTGTAAGCTACTTTAACTCTCAATTCTTGAGAGTTATCAAATAGTTTACATTAAACATTGGTGCCAAAAAATCGAAATAAACAATCTTGGGACACACTCTAGGTTTTAAAAGCTGAAATCAATCCGAAATTTTCGTTTTAGCTCCCGAAACATCGTAAAGCAACATTAGAATATTTTGTGTTGAACGTTTGAGCCAAAGAATCGAAACAAACACTCGTGGGACAAACTTTTGGTTTTCAACTCATAAATCTATCCTAGTTTTTTGCTTTCCATTCTGAAACATTGTGATGCAACATTGGAATAGTTTACATTAAACGTTTATGCCAAATCATTGAAACAAACCGTCTAGGGATGAACTTTAGGTTTTCAACGCATAAATCCTTTTGATTTTTTGTTTTACCTTTTGAAACATGGTGATGCGATATTGGAATAGTTTACATTAAACGTTGGTGCCAAAAAATTGAAACAAGCACTCTTGGGATGAACTTTAGGTTTTAAATGCTGAAATCTATCCGAGTTTTTTGGTTTAGCTCCAAAAACATCGTAATGCAATATTGGAATATTTTGCATGAAACATTTGCACAAAAGAATTGAAACAAACATTTTCGGGACGAACTTTAGGTTTTCAACACATTTTTCATTACCTTATATCGACCAAATGTTAGATCGCATCGCAAGAAAGGAGTATTACTGTTTTCTTGATGGATATTATGGATACAACCAAATCACAATAGATCCGAAGGACCATTAGAAAACTACGTTCACCTGCCCCTATGGAACATTCGCCTTCAGAAGAATGTCATTTGGATTATGTCACACACCCGCCACCTTCCAAAGATGTCTGATGTCTATTTTCACGGATATGCTCGAAGAAGTTATGGAAGTTTTTATGGATGATTTTACAGTGTTTGGACACACCTACCATAATTGTTTAGCAAACCTTAGAAACTGCTCCACCGATGGCAAGAAACACACTTACTGCTCAACTGGGAGAAGTGTCATTTCATGGTAAGCGAAGGAATTGTTCTTGAGCACAAAATCTCCAAGAAAGGAATGGAGGTTGATCAAGCAAAAGTGGAAACAATAGAAAAATTAGAGCCAGCACAAAACGTGAAAGCCGTGCGCAGTTGCTTTGGCCATGCTAGGTTTTATAGGCGATTCATTAAGGATTTCTCAAAAATATCAAAACCTATGTGCGAACTCCTGGAAGGTGAGCGAATCTTTAATTTTGACGCACGCTGTCTTCAAGCATTTGAGCAATTAAAAAGGGCTCTGATTTCTACACCAATAATGATAACACCTAATTGGGAGAAACCATTCGAACTCATGTGCGACGCCAGCGACTACGCAATAGGCTCTATCCTAGGGCAGAAGGGAGAAACGTTGATCCATCCTATTTATTATGCGAGGAGAACTTTAACAAAAGCTCAGTGGAAAAATTTTGTTCCTACCTAGTCAGATCGAAGGTAATTATGTTCACTGACCATGCTGTTATAAGATACTTAATGAACAAGGCTAACGCAAAACCAAGGCTAATTAGATGGATACTCCTTCTGCAAGAGTTTGACATATAAATTAAGGACAAGGAAGGATGTGAGAATGTTGTGGCAAATCATCTATCACGACTCGAAATCACATATCCTGACACATCTATGCTCAGCATATAAAAAAAATTTCCTGATGAGCAAGTTTTTGCGTTGAAAGTAATAGAAGAAAGGAATGCCCCATGGTTCGTAGACATTGGCAATTACTTAGCAAGCCATATCATTCCATCCCAGATGACGCAGCAATAAGCAAAACACTTCTTTCATGACGCGAAATTCTATTTCTGGATGAACCATTTCTTTAAAGGCAATGTGGTGACGAGATAATACGCCGATGTGTAGCACAGCATGAGAAAGACGCCATACTAGAATCATGCCACACATCGCTTTACGGAGGACTTTTTGGAGGAATGCGAACTACAGCAAAGATTTTCCAATCTTGCTACTTTTGGCCTAGCATATTTAAGGATGTGCGTCAATATGTGAAGACATGCGATAAGTGCCAGCGGAAGGGAAACATAGGAAAAAGGGACAAAATGCCATTAACTTCGATCTTAGAGGTTGAATTATTTGATGTCTGAGGAATTGATTTCATGGGTCCATTTCCTCCTTTAAATGGAAATTTGTACATTCTGTTAGCAATTGATTACGTGTCAAAGTGGATCGAAGAAGTAGCCACACCTTAGAATGATGCCATGATTGTTATAAGATTCCTTCACAGGAATATTTTTACAAGGTTTGGAACGCCACTAGCAATCATCAGTGATGAAGGGACACATTTTATAAACAGAGCAATATCACACATGCTGCACAAGTACTACATTAAGCATCGCATTGCAACTCCATATCATCTGCAAACCAATGGACAAGCCAAAATCTTGAACCGATAAATAAAAGGAATTATTGAAAAAAATTTGGGACCCAACCGGAAGGATTGGTCCATGCGATTAGATGATGCACTTTAGGCTTATAGAACAGCATTGAAAACGTAGCTAAATATGTCACCTTATAGGATAGTGTACGGTAAAGCATGTCACTTACCAATCGAGCTAGAGCATAAAGCTTTCTGGGCGCTTAAAAGATTAAATTTAGATCTTCAAAAAGCAAGAGTAGTAAGAATGATGCAATTGCTCAACTTAGAAGAGCATAGACTCTTTTTGTACGAAAATGCAAAGTTATATAAGGAGAAAACTAAAAGATGGCTTGATCAACGGCTAACCCGTCGTACTTTCGAGGTTGGATAGCAAATGTTATTATTTAACTCTAGACTTTGTTTGTTCCCAGGAAAGCTCAAATCCAAGTGGTCTGGACCATTCTACATTACACAGGTAAAAGCGGGAGGAGTAGTATGGATAAAGAATGAAGCTACTGGAAATGAATTCGTAGTCAATGGCCAAAGATTGAAGCATTACTGGAATGAGGATGTTCAACGCGAAATATCTTCATTTGCATTAACTGATGAATGAGTGCGCAAGCATGCGAATGGAGCCAAAACGTATCGGTACCCTTTAATTTTCACTCAATGCATGCCAAGTTTTAATATTTCCTATTTACTTATGTTAGAAGTTTATTTTAACTTATTTCTTTATTTATTTTTTACTTTCTATTTCACTGCAGTTTTTTAATTTCAATAATTCAGTAAATCTCTTTTACCATCATATCAATTATTAACTACGGACGGATACCGAGCAACTGAATCACAAACTTTTTTATCCAACGATGTGCAGAGAATGCACAGCCGCTAAAAGCCCAATCATCACCCTAACCTAAGCAACGATTGAAATCTAATCGTCATATCCAACACTTCGATGGTTAAAAACCCTGCAAGAAATGGGACATTTGCATATTCGTTGCAAACCAACTATATTTATCTTACAAATCCTCTATAACCTTGACCATGGTACGAAGACTTGCAACCAATTACCGAAGGATGTGGCAGATGAGGCTGGAGCAACAAGGCGAAGTAGACCCCAACCAAGAGCCCGAACCGTTGACCACTGTGTCCGTAAGTAGTGACGATGGACAGTCACAAGCCAGACCAACTATGAAAAGGCAAGTGACTGATACAATTGGAAGACCGGAGCAACGCATGGCAGCGGTAGAGGAGTCTTCATTACTCCCTGGGGAAGAAATGGTTGTTACCTCTGCACCACGTTAGGAGAATGTGGAGATTGCAGTGGGTGATGCAAAGGAGGATAAAGTTAGAGAGCATTGGGAAAGAAAATCCTCGATGTTGGTTGAAGAGCGAGGAATGGGAAGTAAACGAATTCCTGCCTTGGAGGACCTGTTCTGATGTAGAAACAGAGAAGAAGCTTAAGCGAGCAACGTCAGGCGGCAGAGAGTCAAACTGATACCATGGGAGAAGATTGTGACCGCACGATCCATCGTCTCATGGCCGAGTTCGGTCATACAGAAGCAGCCTGCCAAATGAAGCGGGGCCTTCTACACATCCCCATGTGTCAAGACCCGACTCTAAATGGTGATGAAAGGCCTTTACTAAATGTCGTGACTCAGAAATTAATAATCTGAAACATAAAAGACTGAAACATGCATCTTATTAAAAACATTTCAAACTCCAAATTACTCAAGTAAATGTCAATAAAACCATTAACCTCTGGCCAGAGTATTTAAAAATCCCATACAACATAATAAGAGTTCTTCTGAAAATAAAATGCAATGAGGAACAACAGATGCAACGGACTCGTCCCCATGACCAAACAACTCCTCCTCTAGCCACCTCGATGTTGTTCCAAGTTACCTAGTGGAAAAACCACTGAAAGGGTGAGTACAATTGCACTCATTAAGAATTCCCCAACCGGGGTACATTACGCAAGAAAAATCATTTAGCATCCTAGCATACAAGCAAACAACAATTTATATAAAGGTAGTCTCAAACAATAATGGACAACAAGTGTCGAGCAGAGTCAACATGCAACTGGACTTACTAGATAGGAGGACAACCTAAGTGACCTCGGCCTCTGGAAAGTCTATCTCTAAGACAACACTAGGTTAGCACGCAACTGGGCTAACTTGGACAACACTCTACTAGGCGTGTCCTAGACAGCACACAACTGGGCTTGTCCTTACTATGTCGGGCAGCAAGCAACTAGGCTCAACCCTGATACAGCTCAAACTTGGCTGTCAATGGACAACACGCCACTAGGCTAGTCCTAAGCATAGTCGGGTGGCAACGAAACTGGGCCAAACCCAAGATTGGAAATGCCACTGGGCCAATCTGGATCAACAATGCAACTAGGTCGATCAGGGACCGCACGCAACTGGGCGAGTCCGAAAAAAGGCTCGAGTGGCACACCTCTGGGCCAAACCCTGGATCAACTCAAACCTGGAAGATCATAGACTACACGCAACTGGGCAAGTCTTGAGCCAAACTGAGCCAGCACGCAACTCGATTGACACTCAGGAAACGAGACAACACGTAACTCGACTGTCACTCGTGACTCCCTAATAACTAGTACACTAGGCAGCCTAGAGCTAACATGGTCCAATATTCCACAAAGACTATAAACAACAGAGTATTTGAAGACAATCAGAACAATTATTAAACAGGAGAGTGCTACAATGAAATACAGTAAACTACATGCCAAACCCTGGTAAACAGAACGAGCATAATCACAACAATCAGGAAATGGGGCATACATAATAGATCATGCCATTCAGACATCCTGCACAAACCTATGCACTGCGGATGGATGCGTGCTGGTGGATGAGCTATGCGGCAGCGTGCGTGTGTTTGCTGACGTGCTCTCACGGATCAGCAGCAGCGTGCGTCAAGGACACGACGGGTAGTGCTGGTCTGCTCGGCAAAGGTGCTGCAGATGGCAGCTGGTACGCTGATCGTGCGGCTATGCGGCTAGGTGGGTTGGCGTTGGCGAAGCTCCAGTGGGCGAGAGGCTACGGTTGCAGCGATGGGCGATGGCTCTCGGCTGCTTGCTGCTTGTGTGTTGATTGGCGATGGTGACAAGGGCTTGCAACGGGCTGTTTGTCTTGCTACTAGGCGATAGGCGTGCGGACGTGGACTGGATTGGCGATCATGATGGGGCTTGGTTGCTTGGTGTTTGCGATGGAGAAGAAGAAGAGTGTGTGAGGTGAAAATCGGCCAAATGAGGATGTTGGAGGAGATGGTGAATTAGCTAGGGCTTCATAAGGAGTCTAATGAATTTTCTTTTTTTTTTTCTTATTTAAAATGATCCAAAATCCTCCATGTGCCAAGTGTTCTTGGAGGTTCCCCCTTTTAGTCTTGACAAACTCATAATTATCTACTTTTTTCTGTTTTAATCCCGAATGACCTCCAAGCTCTCCAAACAACTCCTGAACCTGAAATCTTGAAACCAGAACACAAATAACAACTCATCTCAAGTCTGGGAAACAAACTAAAACCCTGATAAATTACCAAAATACCCCTAGAGGCCAAATGACCAAAATACCCCTAGAAGCTCAAACAGCCCTAACGGGCAAACAAAAAAATGAAAAAGTAACTGAACATACCTGGAGAACCGGAACGAAAACCTAGGTCGTTACAATATTCCCTCCTTTTAAGACTTTCGTCCCCAAATGTCCTAAGACTAGACCTCATCTCATCCTCCAGTTCCCATGTTGCTACCTCTACTCTCTGATTTCTCCACTGAAGCTTGACTAGGTTGATCTCTCGGTTACTTAAAACCTTACGCTTCGGGCCAAAATCTGCACAGGCTTTTCCTCGAAGCTCAAGTCCTGGTTCAGCTCCAACGGCTCATAATCAACAATGTGGGACGGGTCGGCAACATACTGACGTAGCATCGACACGTGGAATACGTTATGCACAAATGCCAACTATGAGGGCAATGCTAATCCATATGCCACTAGACCGACTCGCTCAAGGATCTCAAAAGGCCCCACAAATCTGGGACTCAATTTGCCCCGCTTACCAAACCTCAATACTCTAAGGATTAGTGCTACCTTCAGAAAAACATGTTATCCCACATCAAACTCTAAGTCCCTACGCTTAACATTGGCGTAGCTCTTCTGCCTACTTTTGGCAGTCAACATACGAGCTCAGATTTCTTGCCCTACATCATTAGTCAACTGAAGCAACTCGAGACCCAGAACTTGTCTGTCACCAACCTCTTCCTAGAACACTAGAGACCTACAACGCTTACCATACAAAGCCTCAAACGGTGCCATCTAAATCGTCGCCTGATAACTGTTGTTGGAAGCAAACTCCATCAAATACAAATACTGGTCCCAGCTACCCGAGAAGTCAAGCATACAGGCTCTCAGCAAATCCTCCAAAATCTGGTTCACCCTCTCAGTTTGTCCATCAGTCTGAGGGTGAAACGTGGTACTGAAACTGCACTCTGTATCCAAACCTTTTTAGAGCGCCGTCCAAAAACGAGAAGTGAAACAGGAGTCTCTGTCAGACACAATCTTAACTAGTACCCCATGGTACCAAACAATCTCCTCCGAAAATAACTATGCCCACTGTTCCACGGTATAAGTGGTTCTACCGGGAATGAAGCGTGCACACTTGGTCAAACGATCTTCAATCACCCAGATCTGAGTAAATCCTCTGGATGTCGTCGACAATCCATAAATGTAGTCCATGGAGATCTCTTCCCATTTCCACTAGGGTACGCTCAGTGGCTGCAATAACCCTGCGGGTTTCTGTCTGGGAGCCTTCACTTGCTGATAAGTGAGACACCAGCTAACGAACTCTGCAATATCTCTCTTCATATTATTCCACCAAAAGGTTTTCTTTAGGTCCTGATACATCTTGGTGCCCCCTGGGTGCCAAGTGAATGGGGATTTGTGAGCCTCAAAAAGCAACTCAGCTCGTAGTCCAGTGTCCGCCGGCACGCAAAGGTGTCCTCTATACCTCAAACCACCATCTGGTGCCACAACAAAGTCAAAGTCTCTGTTGTCCTAAACTCTGGCAATCAGTTCGCTTAACTCGGGATCACTCAGCTGGCTATCAATAATCCTCTGCCTGATGGAAGGCTGAACAGTCAACTGGGCTACCCTGGCAGTAACCTCTCCCAACAACACTACTATACCAGCTCGCTCTAACTCTTTTCGCAATGGGATCTATTGACTCAGTAAGGCTATAGAATGTG
Organism: Sicyos edulis; assembly: GCA_036507275.1. Classification (NCBI taxonomy): domain Eukaryota; kingdom Viridiplantae; phylum Streptophyta; class Magnoliopsida; order Cucurbitales; family Cucurbitaceae; genus Sicyos; species Sicyos edulis. Next base: position 22,724,316 of record CM071854.1, on the reverse strand, counting down.
AAGTCTTCCTACTCAAAGCATCAGCCACAACATTGGCCTTGCTTGGATGGTACAGGATTTGGCAGTCATAATCCTTCACCAACTCCAGCCATCTCCTCTGCCTCATGTTCAACTCCTTCTGAGTGAAGAAATATTTGAGGCTCTTGTGGTCTGTAAACATCTGAATTTTCTCCCCATACAGATAGTGCCTCTAGAGTTTCAAAGCCAACACCACTGTTGCTAACTCCACGTCATGCGTCGGGTAGTTCTTTCATACGGTTTTAGCTGTCTCGAGGCGTAAGCGATAATTTTACCATGCTGCATCAGAACACAACCCAACCCAAACTTAGAAGCATCACTGTATAGCACAAAACCACATATTCCCTCTAGAACAGACAACACCAGAGCTGTAGTCAAACTGTGCTTTAACAAGGAAAAGCTTTCTTCACATTATCATCCTAAACAAACTCAACACCCTTCCTAGTCAACCTGGTCAGGGGTGCTGCTTTGGCAGAAAAGTCCTTGACGGACCTACAGTAGTAGTCTGCCAAACCCAGAAAGCTACGAATCTCTACGATCGTGGTCGGTCTAGCCTAAGAACTCACTGCATCAATCTTGGTGGGATCCACTGCAATACCGTCTCTGGACACAACATGTCCAAGAAAAGCGACCTGCTCCAACCAAAAATCACACTTGGAGAACTTGGTATACAATTGATTTTCCTTCAAAGCTGTCAGAACTTGTCTCAAGTGTGTAGCATGGTCCTCTCTAGTCTTAGATTATATCATTATGTCATCGATAAATACGATGACAAAGCTATCCAAGAATGCCTTGAACACTCTGTCCATCACATCCATAAAAGCTGTTGGGGCATTGGTTAGCCCGAAAGACATTACCACGAACTCATAGTGGCCATACCTTGACCTGAAAGCTGTTTTTGGGATGTCTACATCCCTGATCCTCAACTGATGGTAACTAGATCTCAAATCTATCTTTGAGAACATAGAAGCTCCCTGGACCTGATTGAACACATCATCAATACGAGGCAACAGGTACTTGTTCTTCACTGTAACCTTGTTCAGTTCCCTGTAATCTATGCAGAGGCGCATCAAACCATCTTTCCTTTTCACAAACAGCAGTGGTGCTCCCCACAGGGACACATTGGGATGGATGAATCCTCGGTCTAACATCTCCTACAACTGAACCTTTAGCTCTTTCAACTCTACTGGTGCCATCCTGTAAGGAGCTTGTGAGATAGGGAGAGTCCCCGGCTCGAGCTCAATAGTGAAGTCAACCTCCCTCTGAGGTGGTAACCCAAGCAACTCCTCTGGAAACACATCTGCATACTCCTGCACAACTAGCACCTGATCAACTGATAATGGAGGACAGTCTCCTCAAGATAACTTTGCCAAGTAGCCCCTAGCTCCTAGAGCTAGCAAACGCTGGGCTTTGATTGCAGAAATCAACGATGGACAGACTCCGCTCTAGGCACCGCGGAACTTGAAATTCTGTTTCTTATGCAGCCTGAACACAACTTCTTTCTGGCGGTAGTCAATTAGTGCATGGTGCTCTGCTAACCAATCCATCCCTAGGATTACATCGAACCCACTCATAGGCCGTACTATGAGGGTGGCTGCTAAAGACTCTCCGGATACTAGGATCCTACCGTCTCTAACCTTATCACTAGCCAACATACTAACTCTCGAAGGAGTGGCAACACACAATTTGAACCCTAAAGGTTCCAGCACTAAATAAGCTTGGCTAGCAAACAACGCAGAGATAAATGAATGGGTCAAGCCCGAATCAAACAAAACATATGCATAGTGGTCAAGACCAAGTAAGGTACCTGCAACTGCTGCATCAGTCTAGCCAAGTCGTGGTCCTACCGAGTAGTGGCGAACACTCGGCCCTGCTGCTGAGCCCTCTGAAAAATTTCTATATCTTGAGCTCCTAAGTGGCAACTAGCTTTGGGTCAAAGTAACTATGCTATGAAAACTTCTTTTCATACTCAGCTATGGAATCATCTCCCTGCTTCAGATTATTAAATGCCTCAACCATCTCTTGCTAGGCTTCCTCACTGATGTATTGAGTCTTGAATTCAGCCGTGAAGAATTCCCAAGTAGGGGTGGGGATCCTGTAGGTCTGCCTCGTAGTGTTGACTCCCACCACAACACTGCTGTGTCAGTGAGAACATGGGCGACACACCGAGGTCTCTTAGTATCTGGGCAATCCATCACCTGGAAGATGTACTCCATACTGGCCAACCACTTCGCTGCTTTCAACGGGTTCTCAGATGCATCGAATTCCTTAGGCTTCCACTTACAAAAATCCTTGAGCCATTGACCATTCTCAGCGACTCCGTTCCCTGCAACAACCTCAACAACTATGGGCTCCTGACCTCCCTTAGGCTTCACTAGGACTGTAGGTGCAACTGGTGGTGCCTGTCTGAATAACTGAGTCAATTGAGCCATCTAGGCTCGCGACTCCTCCCTCTACACTACGAGCTACTCTACAAGTTGTGCTAAAAACAGTGCCTGTGACTCGACTCTTTACTCAGCCATCATGATCATCATCTCTCACATCATCGATGCCAGCTCTACTCCAGGAGCTCCAGTCTGGGGCTGAGAGGTCTCTCCCCCTGCTCGAGGCATATTAGCAACTGGGCCACAAGTAGCCTACGAGTCTAGTTCATCCCTGATGTTGTCTCATCAGTCAAAATCTCAATGCCAACACCTCGGTTAGCTGTACGAGACGATCCTTCTCCTCGCTGAGTGATCGACATACTTGCGATCTGTACCCAAAACACCAAGTTAGTCCAAGCTCGGACCAACACTGCCAACAACAAAACAAGGCTAGTATGTTAAATGCAGGTAATGTAAACTTAACCCTTAAAACAAGCTTAAACACATACCTGGCGGCTGTTGGAGTGCAGATGGTCATGGGCACACAACGACCAAACTCAGTAGGTCAGTCTACAGAATGTATGACACTGAGCTCTGATACCAACTGTAAAGAACCGACTCTAAATGGTCATGAAAGGCCTTTACTAAATGTCGTGACCTAGAAATTAATAATCTTAAACATAAAAGACTGAAACATGCATCTTATTAAAAACATTCCAAACTCCAAATTACTCAAGTAAATGTCAATAAAACCATTAGCCTCTAGCACGAGTATTTAAAATCCAATACAACATAATAAGAGTTTTTTTGAAAACAAAATGCAATTAGGAACAACAGATGCAACAGACTCGTCCCCTCGACCAAACAGCTCCTCCTTTAGCCACCTCGATGTTGTGCCAAGTTACCTGGTGGAAAAACCACAGAAAGGGTGAGTACAATTGCACTCAGTAAGAATTCCCCAATCGGGATACATTACGCAAGACAAATCATTTAGCATCCTAGCATACAAGCAAACAAAAATTTACATAAAGGCAGCGTCAAACAATAATGGACAACAAGTGTCGAGTAGGGTCAAGACGCCACTAGGCTGACTAGACAGGAGGACAACCTAAGTGACCTCGGTCTCTGGAAAGGCTATCTCTAAGTCAACACTAGGTTAGCACACAATTGGGCTAACGGGGACAGTACGCTACTAGGCTTGTCCTTGACAGCACACAACTAGGCTTGTCCTTACTACGCGCAGCACGCAACTGGGATCAACCATGATACAGCTCAAACTTGGTTGTCAATGGAAAACACGCCACTGGGATAGTCCTAAGCATAGTCGGGTGGCAACACAACTGGGTCAAACCCTGGATTGGCAACGCCACTGGGCCAATCTGGATCGACAATGCAACTAGGTCGATCAGAGACCGCACGCAACTAGGCAAGTCCGAAAAGAGGCTCGGGTGGCATGCCTCTAGGCCAAACCCTGAATCAACTTAAACATGGAAGATCATAGATTGCACGCAATTGGGCAAGTCTTGAGCCAAACCAAGCCAGCACGTAACTCGACTGACACTCGAGAAACGAGCAAGCACGCAACTCGACTGTCACTCGTGACTCCCTAATAAACTCTAGTACACTAGGCAGCCTAGAGCTAACATGGTCCAATATTCCACAGAGACTATAAGCAACAGAGTATTTGCAGACATTCGAAACAGTTATTAAACAGGAGAGTGCTACAATGAAATATAATAAACTACTTGCCAAACCCTAGCAAACAAAACGAGCATAATGACAACAATCAGGAAACGGGGCATACATAACAGATCATGGCATACAGACATTCTGCACAAACCTATCAACGAACAGTACATAAGTCAAGTAGAACAAACATCTAGGAGTTTATCAAAGCCGTGTGAAGGGTCCACACAACCCCGACAAGGAACCCCTACCTGAAAAGTTGAAATAGACTATAATTGAGAGGTGTTATCAAACTGCAGGCACAACACGAATAACCTAACAATGAACATAACACAATTATTCCTAAGTAATAAACAGACAAATAACACCAAACAGCCTCGGGATTAGGGCTTTACCAAAAACAGATAAGGCATAGGGTCCTCGGCAGCTTGGTCTCAGAAGCTAGGTGAAGTCACCGCAGGCGAGTAGCAGCACGCGGGTGTGGACGAGGTGGTGTGACGGCTTGGTTGTTGGGGCTATTGTCGGATGCATGCGGGTGGACGAGCTGTGCGGCAGCATGTAGCAAGGACACGACGAGCGATGCAGGTCTGCTCAACGATGGTGTTGCAGACGGTAGCGGGCATGCGTATCTTGCGAGTGTGCAGGGCGCGACGCAATGCGGCTGTGCAGCTTGGTTGCGGCGATGGGCGATGGCTCTCTGCTGCTTGCTGCGTGTGTGTTGCTTGGCGATGGCGACAAGGGCTTGCGACGGGCTGTTTGTCTTGCTGCTAGGCGATAGGCGTGCGGGCGTGAGCTGGATCGACTATGGTGATGGGGCTTGGTAGCTTGGTGTTTGCAATGGAGAAGAAGAAGAGTGTGTGAGGTGAAAATCGGCCAAATGAGGATGTTGGAGGAGATGGTGAATCGGCTAGGGCTTCATGGGGAGTCTAATGAATTTTCTTCTTTTTTTCTTATTTAAAATGCTCCAAAATCCTCATTGTGCCAAGTGTCCTTGGAGGTTCCCCCTTCCAATCCTAGCAAACTCAAAATTATCTATTACTTTCTGTTTTAATCTCGAATGACCTCCAACATCTCCAAACAACTCCTGGACTTGAAATCCTAAAACTAGAACACAAATAACAACTCAACCCAAGTCTGGGAAACAAATCGAAACCCTAATCAATTACCAAATTACCCCTAGAAGCTCAAACAGCCCTAACGGCCCAACCAAATGACCAAAAATTAACCAAACGTAGCTAGAGAATCGAAACGAAAACCTGGGCCGTTACACCATGTGTCGACTCTCCCACCAAGGAAGATGAAGAATACAGTGAGAGAAAAATTAGGGCGCAGCCTTTGGTTGCTAGAGAACAATCTGAGGAACCTCGTGGACTACATATCAAACCGAGATAGACTCATCTTTGACATCTTAACTCGGTTGGATCCACAACTCCACAGATATGTCCTCCTTAAGATCCAAGACATTGTCTCTTCCACCGACTCTAACGGCTCTGATTTGGAAGATGAAGAGTGATAAAGGAAGTCTCTATCTCTGCTATTCATACTTTTTTATATGTTTCTCTTAATGATATTAGATATTTTTTTCTACTCACTGATAAGTTAATGTTCTGATGAATGGCGATTTTTGTTTTTCTGCTTTTTAATTATGCGTTTTAAAAACATTGCCTTAGGAAAACTGATATTTACTCTGCCTCAAAACGTCATTTGCGACGTGAATAGAAAAAACACCTTGGGACGGGCACTTGTGAACTTAGGACCTAGATCAATTCTATGGAGGGAGATGGTTTGAGCTTAAGGTAAAGATTTCAGCAACCTGAGAAACAGTTAAGTTTGGGGGAAACAAAAATACCTAATTATTGAGGACAATGACGAGCCTAAGTTGGGGGGGGGGGGTGAGAATGCTAATTAGCATTGCAAGAGCAGACTATACGAATGCGTATGATGCTTTCTAGAAAAAAAAAAAAAAAAAAAACTCAAGACATTCTGGGTAAAAGAAATGGCTAAATGAGCGAATGGGCCATGGGTGATCCAAGTATTCTGCTAGCACTACTACACAACCTTATAGCAGCTAGTGGAACATTTACTTAGAGGTACGTAGAACAAATAAGCCATGGAGAGAATGTTTTGAACAAACTTAGCTGATAACAGAAGAATGACTTACACTACAGCAAAAGTCTTTAATCTAGAGTGAACTTGGGACTAAGGGAATGTGGAGAAGATCTGAGGTGGGATTGCTAGGAACCTATTGAATGATGATTTGGAATGAGTAAGCAATTGGTTTATCAAGGCAATGATATTCATAGAATAATATGTTTTTTAGCAGGAGAAATTTTTTTTGCGGCATTACGATTTACGTTAACTTAGCGGTTATTACACCAGCATTAGCATCGCTTGGGACAGGCAATGGTTCAAGTTTGGGGTTTGATGACTCTAAGATAGAGTCAGATTTTAGCTTACATTCGGATCATTATTCATGTTGTTTGATTCATAATAAGCGTCTGCAAAGACAAAAAGTGCGCGCTAAGGGGTGTAATTCGCTAATGTTGCACATTAGTGAAGTTGAATGCTAAATATCAGTTATCATTCAAAATAAAGTTAAAGAAGCACTGTTTCTATTTCGCAGGGTTAGCACTAAGGAAGCATCGCCACAAAGGAATCAAGACGCGCGAGCACGAGTACTTAAGCTTGGAAGATCAAGGACAGTTGCACTACAAGTAAATAAAGAAGGAAGAATCCCTAGCGAGAAGTTGACTAATCAGACAATTAAGAGACGAGCTGTTGAAATCACAGGATTCCTACCTTAGACAAATCAAACACATATGGCAAGAAATTAAAAGGAAAAATCTTCATGAAAATTGATTCTCACCATTCTGGAACCTTAGCAGGCTCGACGACCTAGCTCTATAAATGGGACGTGAGGTAATAGAGAAAAAGGGAGTTGGATCCTTTCCTAGTTCTTCTTGTCGGAGAATTGCAGAGAATTGATCTATCTTACAATTTTACTGTTGTTTTATTTTGTTTACTTGTTTTGTTAAGAGAATTGCAAAGAATTGATCTATCCTTGTAAAGACCCGACCCAAAAAGGGCACTAAATAGGCCTTTACCCCAATGCATGTATTAAAAGGAAAAGACATGATGAAAATAAAGTTTTCGGATTCCCATTAAATCAAAACATTCAAGATTCATTCAGAACAATAAAGTCTACCGAAACCTGTTCCTGTCTCCAAGCACCTGTTTCACAGACAAATACATTTCCAACAGTTTACTCTGATCAGAGATTTTATTAAAAACATTTAAAACATCCTCAAATTCAACAAAGCTGGAATCCACAAATAATTCAGAAAACATCCTAGGGCTCCGTGCCCGGCTACATGCATTCAGGGGAAAATGAAAGACAAGAGTCATAGAAATAAAAAGTCAGAGACGACAAAGACGCTCCCCATGATCATAGCTCCTCCTTCACCATCCCGCCTCGCGCCATGGTTACCCGAAAGATAAGTAAGGGTGAGTAACGAATTACTCAAGAAGAATCCCCGATCGGTACAATACGATGCACATGGTCATCTAGATGAGTGTATGCAAGCTATGAACATAAACACATAATAGGGCACATAGCTTAAGTCCACACTTGGACCTCGGATGCCAACTCGTGGTCTTAGTCCTAATAATCCACACCACACAATACGCCCTATACGAGAACCAAGTCTCGGCCTCACTGCTCTCATCGCCGATACGAAAGGTGCACTAGCTCAAGATCCCGAGGAGCTCTCCGGTCGTTATTTGTAATGAGCGTAAGCATGCACCGCGTGCTACTGCGCAGACTATGGGGTGCCGGTCTAGTGGCAAGCCGCCCATGTCCAATCACCACGCCTAACTAAATCTCCGGATCGGTGTCACCGACATAGGGGTGTGAGACTCGGACACGTGAACTATGTCACCAACCACCGCACTGAGGCTAAGGAACCGGCCGTGGTAGGCTTACACCAGAAGCGGTCCTTGCCCTAACAGTGGCAATCAAGGGCTACGGCCGAACACGCCGAGGACGTGCCGATCGTCGGGGGCGGGGCAATGCCAAGTCATCATCCCGACCGCTGGGGCATTTAACATCTGCCACCCTCACCCAAGATTGCGGGGGCTTACCGGTCGGGTTAGCTAAACCCTAACGGGTCCAGGGACGGAGGATCGCTCGACGTCCCTGCCATGGATGCAAGATACTTTATGCATCAGGCCCGGATGATGCTACCTACCTACACTTTAACCTATCATATCAATAACATACAATCCAATACAATCCAAAACGTGCTCAACAGATACAACGAACCTAGCATGGTACTACGAAGCAAGAATACAGATATGAGCATGCTAGAACGGAACAACCTAGCATGGGCTAACATGAGAGAACAACATACGAAGTCATGCTAGTCGAATTCAGAACAGAGCACCTAAAATATACATGCTGATAATCACAAACAAACATACAAACAACAATCACAAAGAACATCGCAGGGTCCACACAACTCCGGTAAGAGATCCTTACCTGGCCGGGAGGCAACTACACACAAAAATCCTAAGCTGCGATCGATCCCGAGCTAGCTAACGAGAACCTAACAAACACAATAATAATCACAATCCATAGGCCTAAACATAATAAAATAAACAAGGCTTGGCTCGGGAGCAACTCACGCGGCGCGGCTGACACGCGACGGACGGGCGATAAAGATGGCGAGGCTGCTGGCCGGGCGCCGATGGGGCGGCAGGGGTCGGGCGCTGGCGCCGATGAAGCGCAGATGGGCGGCAGAGCTGGCGCACGCGCGCGACAGCAGCGCGATGGGCGGCAGAGCTGGCGCGCGCTGCGCGCGGACGGCCGGCCGGCGCGCAGCGCGACGGGCGCGATAAGCTGGAAGCGACGGACACGCGCGCGCGCGCTGGCCGCGACGACGACGGCGCGCGCTGGCCGACGAGCGTCTGGGACGCGCGATCTCTGCTGCGCAGGGGCTCGGCAGGCGACCTGCTGGGCGAGATTTGGGCCGCGACAGGGCCGTCTCGAGCGTCTCTGGCCGCGATAGGGCTGCTCGAGCGTCGCCTCGGCCTGGCCGAGCGACAGCCGCTCGATGGCACAAAGAGGCGATGGAGCCGGGCGACTCGGCGATCTGGGCTTCTTGCTTTGGGCGATCTGGGCGGCTGGGCTTCTTTGGGCGATCTGGGCATGCTTGGGCGACTGCTACAAACACACACACACACAAGCTCTTCTCCTTACCTTCGGCCAACAAGAACACCCAATCGAGAAGATGAAGAGGATGAAGACTTACCCTAATGATGATGAACGATCCAAGGGAGCTGCAAGGATGAAGAATCGGCAAGGAGAGCTTGGGAGAAAGCTTGGGCGCCACAACTCTTTTGAGAAGAAAACACAACAAACCTAATTTCTATTTCATTTAACCAAATGCACCAAACACCAAAGATCCAAGGTTAACTAAGATGTGATGCAAAAGAGCAACAAGAGCACCTAATGGCTCAATTGGCACACATCTCTACAAGCTTCCTGGAGAGACTGGGTTCAAACCCCATTGCAAAGACAAATACCTTTATTTTTACTTTTGCATCAAACCTTGCTCAAACCAAACCACAAACCCCTCCAAAACCTACATAAAACCATCCAATAATTTTAGTAATCGAAAGGACACAAACGACTTCCACGGACGGCCCGACCAAATTACCAAATTACCCCTAGGGCATACCGAAAGACCGGAAGAAAACTCGGGCCGTTACAATATTCCCTCCTTTTTATGACTTTCGTCCTCGAAAGTCCTTAAGATCAAACAAACCACAGATACTGCAATCTCATCCCGTCTTCCCGCTCACAAGCGGCCTCCTCTCGAACTCTAACTCCTCCACCGAACTTTTACCAAACGGATCTCACGATTATCCAACGCCTTCGCCTCAAAGACCGAGAATACTCACAAAGCTTCCCTTGAAGCTCAAACCTCAATCAGCTGCAAAGGCTCAAAGTCCACAATGAGCAATGGGTCCGACACATACTGCCTCACACCGATACATGAGAACACTGCACACGGCTGACAATGACAGAAAAAGCTAACCAATATGCAACTCTGCCAATCCTCTCGAGAATCTCAAATGGTCCAACAACAGGAGACTCCACTTCTCCCGCTTACCAAAACTCAACACAACTCACAACGGCACAACCTTAAAAGCACGCACTGTCCAACCTCAAACTCTAAAACTCGACGCCGAACATCGGCGAAACTTCCATGCTGCTCTGAGCTAACCACAAACGAGCTCAACCTCCTCGCACAACACCTCTCCGGTCAATCTGCAGCAACACAGACCCAAAACAACACCGACGGCCACCAACCTTTTCTCACAAAAAGACTAGAGACCTGCAACACTTACCATACAATGCCTCAATGGAACCACAAGAACTGACCGAGAACTGCAACCCAAGGCAACCTCCTAAAACCACACTGGTCTCCCGCTGCCTAATCACGGAAACACCAACTCGCAACAAGCTCCGAAGGATCTGGCTCACTCCTCCCAAAAGACCATCGGACAAAAAGGGTGAAAACACTACAGAAACTGCACTCGGCTCATAAGCCTCTAAGACACTCTCCTGAATCACGGTTCGCCCACGCACTTGCGCTAGAACAAACCTTTGTTGCCACACCCTAATGGCAACATCTCCAACTGAAATCGACATGCCTCTACTCCATAGAAATGGCATCTGCACACTGCTAGAGGTGCGAGCTCTAGCTACTGAAGTCAATACTCCAAAAATCCGAACTCACACAACAACCTCAACTAGCTGACAGCTCCCACACGGAAACTTACAATCCAACAACTTGAGTGCTACGAACTAGGAAGCTCAAACAACTACAAACTGCATAGCTATGCCAATCCACTCATCTCTAGCTCGACTCAAATCACTAGCTGGGCAAGACAACTTGCAAACAACCAGGCCCCAGGGCTCCATCCACTAAACTTACCTCCATGCAAACAACGGAACAAAGCTCGCCTCAAATATGAAACACATCTCACAAGTCCAAACGATAACACATACAAAGCTTAACCCTCAAGCTTAGGCTTAATGCACCTTCCCACCGAAACTTCATAACGGAACTCCACTACCGGTCAACACCAACTACCAAGAACAAGAATACCAACAATGGTCGGCAGAGTGCAAGCTACACTAGCCACAAGGATCCTCGATAAGTCCGGACCCTAATCCAAAATACAATGGTGCAACCTCAACCCACAATCGATACAAAGGAGATCTTCCACTACAAAGGTGCAACATCTTCCATGCCAACACACAAAATCTTAACCAACTAGGCCAAACACTCATAAGAGGCGGGACAACCTTTACTGCAGCCTCTAGAACACCCTCCAAGAATCCGCTTAATCGGACAAACGACTACTTCCAAGCAAACAACAAACTTCTCCTTCAAGCTAGCGCTTCCACCATTAACTCCAAGACCAAGGGAGTAACTCGACAACTCCCGAAGGAAACGGCTCCTACAAGCGGACAACCAACGGACGGACAGAGAACTCCACATACGCTCACTGCCTTGCTCCACCAGAGCAACAACATCTAATCTAACGGGGGCAACAAGGGTCCATCTCGGTCAACCTCCAAATGCCAAACGGGGCAACTCAACATCCTCGGAAACAGAAAAAACAACCAACATGGCACAAACCACTCGCCCCCCACGAGCAAAACTACACTCTAGCAACTTCAATCCACACTTGGTCAACACCAAGCATCAACTTGCCACCACACCAAAACCACTCCGGACTTTACTCCAAATAAACACTAGCTTGCTAGTCTACCAAGATCACTAGCAACTCCACCGAGGCTACAAACTACACGCCTCAGCTAGCCAATCTGAAACTCACTAGCTGGGCTCGACCGAGCTCTGAGAGGCTCTCCACAACCTAGGGTTCTTCGGCAACCTCGACACACACACACTGCCAGGCATACGATCTAACAGGACAACCGCTCGAACAAACAACTCCAATTTCCAAGATCCCAACCATGCTGGCCAACTCCAACTCCTTGGGAACCTAGAGGACCCGGCACGCTACGCAATCGTCATCCTCCTACTCAAAGCATCGGCCACAACATAACTTCTACCCAAGGAAGGATCCGAACAACTCTCTTAGCCATGCCGATCGTAAACCACGCGGCTTAGCTACCATCAGCTCTTGTTCGGTTTCCAACCGAACTCCAACCAACGATCAACAAGAAGATCCGCCAACCAAGCTTAGGCCCAACCTAACAAATCTTGCCTAAGCAACAACTTGATACCACGAGCACTGTATCCTTACCACCTCAACCCAAGCCTTACAACAACCACCTGGAGTCCAACTTCTCAAGGCACTGAGCACGAGATCTCCAAAGCAAACCCTACATGGATCTGAAACTCTCGCCACGGAACGAACCACACAAAACACACTTGTGTGCACAACTCCCAACCTTCCTTTAGAGATCCAAGACTAACAAGCGCTTTTCCACAAAGCAACGATAACTCCTGGCAGCGATACAAACAATCCAAGGAACACTAAAAGTTCCATCTTCACACGATACTCGAAGCAGTGGCAACCTTGCTCTGCTAAAACATAACGACGCCAAACCGAACTTACTTTATACCAAGACTCTACCAAGTGCGCTTACACATAAGGCGTCCTACTCATCTCATAGGCATCCAACTCATCTCATAAGCATCCAACTCATCTCGAGAGCATCCAACTCATCTCACGGGCATCCAACTCATGGTTCCCCTGCTGGACCGAACTCGCATCTACAATGCTCACTCAACTCAGGTTTAGGCACCCGAAGGTAGTGGACCGCACTACCAACCACAAAGATCTCTTGGCCTTAGCACTAGCGTGAGACTCACACGCACTAACACTTGCCAGCCGCCAACCTGCTGACTTACTCGACCCCCAGTAACACTGGGAAGAGGCTCCAGCTCCTCTCGAACATCCTTTCACTTGTGGTCCTTCAACTACCACTGAACTAGCCCTCTTGCACGACCTAAACAAGTGCATTTTCCATAAATGGATTCAATGGCTAAAGAAGTGTGTCAACTCCGACGGCATAGAACCATCTGCTATGCCAAGCCAAACTCAAGCCTGAACCAGACTTAGTGCCAAAGTGGCACACCAACCAATGCACCTCAAGTGCTACTACTACCAAATCCACATCTGAGGAAGCGGGGCTGTTAAACAACAACAGGCTCGCAAGGGGGCAAAGATGACCCTTCATCTGCCTCAAGCCACTAACACGGCAACTTGCCAAACAATCGGGCGACTGGTGGAGACTCTGCTAGACCACCTCTCACAAGGGATTTCCACCACCATCTGATGAACCAAACAACACAGGAACGGCACACCTCGGCCTTTGAACAGCAGGGCATCCCACACACGGATGCTAAACTCAAACCTGGCCAACTACTTTACTACTAGCGGTAGGACTTACTAAAACATCGAGCTCTCTGAGAATCCATTTGCCAACCTCAGGCGTCTCCATCAACGCCAACAAACTCATCTGAATAAACTGCACGATCATGCCCTCCCGAGAACCTCCGGGGCTACAAGAGCTGCTGAGGAAAATGCTTGAAATAAACTCACACCGGGCTAATCGTGTCGGGACTCCTCACTACGCGCTACAAATCGCTCCCTCGGGTCTCCACTCTCGATAGCTAAAGACACGCCATCAAATCTCTCAAAGCCGGAGCACACTCGCTCAAGGAGTCTCACTCTGGGCGCCGCTAGCCTCTACCCCCTCCTCTAGGCAACTCAATCTGCCGGGGCCAAATCGCATGCGGGCCTAACAACCCCGACGCGGCCTCAACATCAACACGATCTGTCCAACTCCTCGGTCGGACATGCCAAGCGCCCTGCTCCTCTGCGGGTGCGATCAACATATCGGCGATCGCACGAAGCACCACCACCCTCTCACTAGGGCGACAAAGAATCGGGCCACAAATGGCCAACGGAAGTCTAAGCTCGCCTTCCTCCTCGGACGATGTCCCGGGGCATCCGAATCTATCTCGGATACCTCAACAAGCCGCTAAACAAATCGCCAGATCATGAAAAAGTTGGCATGATGGCTCACTAAGCCCAAACCAACAACGAGTCGAACTCGCTTTCGTCTCCGCTCCACAACACTACACAAGGCATACACTAGATGAAAGGTATTGTAAATTCTTAACCCTTTTCAAAAAAATAACTTAGGGCGCACTGATGACCGCTCTTTGAGTGATGATCATGGGAAAGACGACCTACAACAAAAAGGTCGGGTCTACAAAGTCTATGACTCTGAGCTCGATACCAATCAGAAGACCAGACCCCAAAAAAGGGCACTAAATAGGCCTTTACCCCAATGCATGTATTAAAAGGAAAAGACATGATGAAAATAAAGTTTTGATTCCCATTAAATCAAAACATTCAAGATTCATTCAGAACAATAAAGTCTCACCAAACCTGCTCTGTCTCCAAGCACTGTTTCACAGACAAATACATTTCCAACGATTTACTCGATCGTAGATTTTATTAAAAACATTTAAAACATCCTCAAATTCAACAAAGCTGGAATCCACAAATAATTCAAAAAACATCCTAGGGCTCCGTGTCTTGGCACATGCATTCAGGGGAAAATGAAAGACAAGAGTCATAGAAATAAAAAGTCGAGACGACAAAAGACGCTCCCATGATCATAGCTCCTCCTTCAACCATCCCGCCTCGCGCCATGGTTACCCGAAAGATAAGTAAGGGTGAGTAACGAATTACTCAAGAAGAATCCCCGATCGGGTACAATACGATGCACATGGTCATCTAGATGAGTGTATGCAAGCTATGAACATAAACACATAATAGGGCACATAGCTTAAGTCCACACTTGGACCTCGGATGCCAACTCGTGGTCTTAGTCCTAATAATCCACACCACACAATACGCCCTATACGAGAGAACCAAGTCTCGGCCTCGGCTGTCTCACTGCCGATACGAAAGGTGCACTAGCTCAAGATCCCGAGGAGCTCTCCGGCCGGCGCGCTGTAATGAGCGTAAGCATGCACCGCGTGCTACTGCAGACTATGGGGGTGCCGGTCTAGTGGCAAGCCGCCCATGTCCACCACCACGCCTAACTAAATCTCCGGATCGGTGTCACCGACATAGGGGTGTGAGACTGGACACGTGAACTATGTCACCAACCACCGCACTTTGAGGCTAAGGAACCGGCCGTGGTAGGCTTACACCGAGAAGCGGTCCTTGCCCTAACAGTGGCAATCAAGGGCTACGGCCGAACACGCCGAGGACGTGCCGATCGTCGGGGGCGAGGCAATGCCAAGTCATCATCCCGACCGTTGGGGCATTTAACGATCCGCCACCCTCACCCAAGATTGCGGGGCCTACCGGTCGGGTTAGCTAAACCCTAACGGGTCCGTGGACGGAGGATCGCCTCGACGTCCCCGCCATGGATGCAAGATACTTTATGCATCGAGCCCGATGATGATGCTACCTACCTACACTTTAACCTATCATATCAATAACATACAATCCAATACAATCCAAAACGTGCTCAACAGATACAACGAACCTAGCATGGTACTACGAAGCAAGAACAGATATGAGCATGCTAGAACGGAACAACCTAGCATGGGCTAACATGAGAGAACAACATACGAAGTCATGCTAGTCGAGAATTCAGAACAGAGCACCTAAAATATACATGCTGATAATCACAAACAAACATACAAACAACAATCACAAAGAACATCGCAGGGTCCACACAACTCCGGTAAGAGATCCTTACCTGGCTGGGAGGCAACTACACACAAAAATCCTAAGCTGCGATCGATCCCGAGCTAGCTAACGAGAACCTAACAAACACAATAATAATCACAATCCATAGGCCTAAACATAATAAAATAAACAAGGCTTGGCTCGAGCAACTCACGCGGCGCGGGCCGACACGCGGACGGGCAGACAAAGATGGCGAGGCTGGCTGGCGCGCGGCGGGCGCTGATGGGCGGCGTGGGTCGGGCGCTGGGCGCCGACAGCGCAGATGGCGCGGCAGAGCCGCCCACGCGCGCCGACAGCGTAGATGGGCGCAGAGCTGGCGCGACGCGCTGCGCGACGGCGCCGGCCGGCGCGCAGCGCACGGGCGCGACAAGCTGAAGCGGACGGACACGCGCGCGCGCGCTGCTGCGACGACGGGCGCGCGCGGCCGACGAGCGTCTGACGCGCGATTCTTCTGCGCGCAGGCTCGGCAGGCGCACCGGCTGGCGAGATCTGGCCGCGCGATAGTGGCTGCTCTGAAGCGCTCGCTCGCTTGGCGAGCGACAGTGCGCTCGATGGGCACAAAGAGGCGATGGAGCTAGGCGACTCGGCGATCTGGGCTTGCTTCGCGGCGATCTGGGCGGCTGGGCTTGCTTCTTCTTGGCAGATCTGGGCATGCTTGGGCACTGCTACAAACACACACACACACAAGCTCTTCTCCTTACCTTCGCCAACAAGAACACCCAATCGAGAAGATGAAGAGGATGAAGACTTACCCGGAATGATGATGAACGATCCAAGGGAGCTGCAAGGATGAAGAATCGGCAAGGAGAGCTTGGGAGAAAGCTTGGGCGGCCACAACTCTTTTGGAGAAGAAAACACAACAAACCTAATTTCTATTTTATTTAACCAAATGCACCAAACACCAAAGATCCAAGGTTACTAAGATGTGATGCAGAAAAGAGCAACAAGAGCACCTAATGGCTCAATTGGCACACATCTCTACAAGCTTCCCAGAGACCCGGGTTCAAACCCCCTTTGCAAAGACAAATACCTTTATTTTTACTTTTGCATCAAACTTGCTCAAACCAAACCACAAACCCCTCCAAAAACCTACATAAAACCATCCAATAATTTTAGTAACTGGAAAGGACACAAACGACCCTGACGGCCCGACCAAATTACCAAATTACCCCTAGGGCATACCTGGAAGACCGGGAAGAAAACCTGGGCCGTTACAATCCTACAATTGATCTATCCAGGTACGTTCGGTTGATTATTCGGTTGCTGGTTGGGTCGATAGGGTAGTTTGAGCCTTCAGGGGCATTTTGGTCATTTGTCCTTTAAGGGGTAGTTTTGGTATTTGTACAAGGTTTCAATTTGTTTCCTCACTCTTGCTGAGTCGGTTTTGTGTTGGAATTCATGTTCTCGGTTTGTGATTGCTTTCTGAATTGTTTGGTGGTCGTTCGGTTAAAAGAGTAAAAATAGGAAATTAAAGTGTTGTTGGTGGAACTTGAAGGGAGGATTGACAAAGGATTTGAAGCTTTTCTTTTAAAGAAGAAAATAGGATTTATTTGTGTGATTGTTGGGATTCGAACTAGTGATGGACAAGGCATTTGAAGGCTTGTCTTAAAAGGAAGAAATAAGATGAAAAAGGTGTTGTCGCCAGGATTCGAATCCTATTGGTTTTCAATTTGAGTGGCTTTGAGGTATTTTGTGAAAAATAGAAGAAAAAGGCGCATTCGCTGGGACTCGAAGGTGGCTGGCCAGGAGTTTCAATCAATAAATGAATTGGTCGATTCCTTCCCGAGACCTAGCTGCACGAGACACTTCATCTTCTTCCTCTTACGATTTATATTCTCCCTTCTCCCCATTGTCGTCGAATCCTTGTTCCTCTTTCCCTTCAACATTGCTGAAACATCAAGCTCCATCTCCAAGCTCCATCGCCAAGCACTCTAGCTGCGGTTTTCTCATCTCCATTGTAAGAGCTAGCCGTGAGCTCCTCAAGCCTTGGCTGAGAACTCCATTGCCGAAGCCATCTCCCTCTCCATCTTGTTCTCCTTGTTCTTGATCCTTGTTGCTGCCACAACCATAACCAAGGAGACTACCTTCTCCATTGATTCTTGTTGTCACCCCACCTAGCCTAGAGCCCCATCCCTATTTGTTCTTGTTGCCGCAACCAGCAAGCTTGCAAGCACTTCATTGCCGAGAAGGTTTTCCTTGTCACCCATACATAAGCCCAAGCTTTAAGGTCGAGGAGTGCACTTGCAGAGCCGAACCTTGTTGCTGCCATGTTTGAAGGTTCTCGGATTGGGTAAACCCTAACTCCGGAGAGTTGTTTTGGTTGCTTACGCTTAGGTGTTGTGATTAAATTGGTTGTTGTTGTTTGATAGGTTTGCTTGTGTAATTCTGCAGCTCGAGGAGCATTTTCCTATTGTTGGGCATCTCTACTTTTCAAGTAAGGGTTCCTTGTCGGGGTTGTGTGGACCCTGCGCTTGGCTTTGATGGCTCCTGGTTGTCTGTTATATATACTGTTAGTGGATAGGCTTGTGCAAGTTGTCTGTTATATATACTGTTAGTGGATAGGCTTGTGCAAGTTGTCTGTTATATATACTGTTAGGGGATAGGCTTGTGTAGGTTATTTGTTATATATACTGTTAGTGGATAGCTTTGTGCAGGTTATTTGGATGCTACTTTGCTAATGCTTATGTCCTGATCCTGTATGCTTGTTTGACCTATTCTTGTAAGATGTATGCCCTATATTTATATGTTGTGATTAAGCATGTTAGTGGATAGGGTTTGTCTAAACTGACTATTAGGGCTTGGCATGTAGAATGACGTATCTTTATGTTTCATTGTGTTGTTCTGTATGGCTATTATTATTCTGCTTCTATTGTTCACTATTAATGTTGAACCATGCTAGCTCTAGGTCACCTAGTAAAAGTTGTATTCTGCTAAGTATACCCAAGATTAGCCTAGTGTGTGCTATCCAAGGTTAGCCTAGTGTGTGCTGACCAGATTATCCAGGATTGGCCCAGTGTGTTGCTGATCCTGAGCTAACCTAGTGTGTGCTGCCCGAGTTGCTCAAGACTAGCCTAGTGTGTTGTTGTCCCCTGTTGGCCTAGTGTGTGCTGACAGGTATGAGCCGGACTAGCCCAATGTGTGTGATCCCTTTGTTGGCCTATTGTGTGCTGACCAGATTATCCAGGATTGGCATAGTGTGTTGCTGATCTCGGGATAACCCACTGTGTGCTGCCCGAGTTGCTCAGGACTAGCCCAGTGTGTTGTTGTCCCCTGTTGGTCTAGTGTGTGCTGACCAGGTTCGAGCAGGACTTGCCCAGTGTGTGCAGTCCAGGACAAGCTCAGTGTGTTGTTGTCCTTTGTTAGCCCAGTGTGTGCTAACCTTATATGCTGTAGTGATAGAGCTTTCTAGATTACTTAACTGTTTCTCCTATTTGTTAACCCAGTTTATGTTGACTCTATCTAGCTATGAGTATAGACCGTTATGTTGTTCATCCTGCTGTTATACTTTTTGAGACTACCATACTTCTTGTGATATGCTTGTATGCTGGGATGCTAGAGGATTTTTCTTGCGTATTGTACCCCGGTTGGGGAATTCTTACTGAGTGCTTTTGTACTCACCCTTTTTGTGGTTTTTCCACCAGGTAACTTGGCACAACATCGAGGTTGCTAAACGCGGAGTTGGATGATCATGGGAAAGGTCGCTGCATTTTCTTGTCCATTTATATTTATGTAGTTGAAAAGTTTTACTTGGAACTTGCATTGTTTTTAATTATACTCTGGCTTGAGGCTAAACCATTTTAATGTTTTTCGCATAAGATGTTTTGGAACTTGATTATTCAATTATATGGATGTTTGAAATCTTTTTTTTTAAAGTGTCATGAATTTTGAATTACATCATTTAGTAAAGGCCATTTTCGACCCTTTAGAATAGGGTATTTATAGTTGGTATCAGAGCTCAGAGTCATAGATTTTTTAGACGGACCTACTGAGTTAGGTCGTTTTGTCCCATGATCATCAGCATTCCAACAGCCGCCAGGTATGTGATTAAGTTTATTTTAAGGGTTTAAGTTTACAATACTTGCATCTAGCATACCTGTTTCAGTTTGTTGTTGGTAGTGAGGTTCCAAGTGTGGACTAGCTCTTTGTAGTTGAATGTAGATTGCCAGTGTGCCGATAACATGTAGAGGAGTAGGGACATCAGGTGCTGCCAACCGAGGAGTTGGTGCTGAGCAAGTTATTGATGAGACGACGTCCAGGGTTGACCAGACCCGTAGGCCACTAGTTGACCAGTTGCTAGTTCGCCGACAAGAGGATTAGAGACTGTCCTGCCTCCGAGTGCCACTCCAAGAGCAGAGTTTGCAGTAGTCGCAACAGTTACGGTTAGAGCGATGCTTGCAGAGCATCGACCAGAGTTTCAAGAGGAGATCTTGAGCATGTCTAATAGTCAAGATGTCAAAGACTAGATTGATGAGTCTAGGAGTTCTTGTACGAGTTGTTGGTGTTACCGTCATAAGAGGTTGTGACCTTGTTGGCCTATTTGTAGCCAAACCTAGATTTCTGCTCTAGCAGCACTTCGTGATGTTGTTGGGGAATGCTCGTTTGGCACCAAGCTTGGTGCAGGCCTAGGTTCAGGCCCAGTTTGCAAGGTTGTGCAAATAATTTGTATGACTTACTTGGAATTTCAGCATGTTCTTCAGACGTCGCACTTGTAGTGTTAGTGGTTGTACTTGTTGAGGTAGCACAAGTGACCTAGTCGATGGTAGTCAAATGGTGACAAGAGAAAATTTGTGCGAGGAATGACAGAGAGTATCATTCCTTAAGTTTACCCAAGAGTTCGGTGAAAGTTAAAGGTAGAGTGTAAAGAGTTGAACCCTTGGTGTTCTGTTGTTGGTTTTGACCTTAAGGGAATCAGTCGGTGGCAACTCTTTGAGTGTCGGCTAGACTTCGATCTCCTGTAATGATTAGTCTTCGTACTCACATGTGTGTCTGTGAGTAGCCTGACCCCGATGTGGGTGGTTATTGGAAACCATGTTAGAGCTGATTCGTTGGAGCAAGACTGTGCTTAGTTTTTGGAGAAGTTGGGCTTTCAATTAAAGGATACTACCCTAAAAAGTGCCCTTAGCTTGAGTTACGGGTGTTTTCTGCTCGTTGTTGGACTACTGGTGGTCAGACGAGAATTATTATGATCCTGGATGGTAAGAATCCTTGTTGTCGTTTCGTTAGAGCCAGTTGGGATCGAGCGAGTTGTGGCTGACTAGAAACCATGCAGTGGTGACTGATGTTGTTAAGAGTATGGTAGAGGTCTTTACCTGGAGTTGAGCTACGAGGTGGCTGATGCTTTGAGCAAGAAGACGACACATTCTGCAGCGTGTCTGGTCTCCTGCCCTTGTACCTGGAAAATTGAAGTTAGCCAGCGTGGATGTGATACTGAAGAAGGTTTCTTCTTGTTTAGTTAGTTGGCTGTTAGACCATCTTCACTGCAGTGTGTGACTGAGGGTCGTCGGATGGACCCTAAGTTCGTGAAGATCCTTGATAGAGCTCAGTCAGACCCAGACAGTGAGTTTTTGATTGCTCGGTTGGAGCCTTGTCGTTAGTTGGCAAGCCAGGGTTAGTTTCGCCGTAATCTTCGAGTTGCCTTTAGAGTAACAACACAAGTTGGGAATTCAGTTGTAACTGAGGTTGCTTTTATGATGATGTAAATCCTGAGGTGTTGGTTGGAGGCCATCAACAGAGTTTGTTTTGTTGAGGTTTTCGGGTGGAGGTTGCCTTATCAGCTTATTGATTGTTTATCACTTTTGCTTGGACGCAACGATTAAGAGGTGGTAGAGTTGCCTTCCCTTGGTGTGTCCCTCTTTGTTAAAATCCGCAATTCGATCATGAGTTCCTGGAAAGCTTTTGTCCTTGGAAGTGTTGGAGTTGGCAACTGTTAAGCTCGAGTGTTGGTTGTCGTACCAACCGGTAGTGGATAGTTAGTTAAAGAGCTTTTGTTGCCTTGCCAAAAGTTGTTTGACTTTTTGAGGTTTTGGAGGTCCTGGTGTTTCAGTCATAGTTCGTTGTTGCTTAAGACATGTCGTTTCCAAGTTTTGACTGGTGAGAGAGCCTTGCTTGCTGCGTTGCACCTGGCCCTAGTGATTTGCTGATTTAATAATGGTGTTTGGCAGCTTGTTAATGCTGGGTTAAGATGTTTCTATTTGATGCTTATGGTTTCGTGTTACATTAAGCTTTAAAAGAAGGAAGTCATTTGGGGTTAACGGTCTTGCTGGATTGCAGCACGGTTTGACGTCAGCCAATTTGGCAGTTTCGAAGGGAACAGGTGGTTTTGTTGCTTTTAAATGCAGCATGGTAAGGTGGTGATGTTTGCTTTAGGAAAACTCGAGGCACCATCTGTATGGTGAGAGGACTCAGCGGTTTGCAGATCACCAGAGTCGTAAGTACTTCTTCACTCAGAAGAAGTTGGACTGGAGGCAGAGAAGATGGCTGGAGTTAGATAAGGGCTATGACTGTGAGATTGTGTGTCATCCGAAAAAGGCCAACGTCGTAGCCGATGCTCTGAGTAGAAAGATGTCGCACTTCGCAGCTTGGTCGAGTGCTCAAGTTCATTTGTGGAAAAAGTTCAGCGAGCCAGTTTTGCAGTGTTGTTGGGAGAGGTTACCACCGAGGTTGTTCAGTTGTCGGTTTAGCATTTGTTCAGATAGAGGTTCATTGAGGGCCAGCTGAGTGATCTCGAGTTGAGCAGGCTTTTGTGGAATAGCATGAAGAGGGTTTTTGCAGAGGTTGCTAGCAGGTGTCTCACTCAAGCAAGTAAAGGCTCTTAGACAGAAACAGCAGGTTTGTTGTAGCAACTGAGTGTGCCTCAGTGGGGGTGGGAGGAGCTCTCCATGGTTAACACCTCTAGGGGTCAAAGACACCGAGAGGGTTTACTTAGATCTGGGTTGTTGAGCACTATTTGTCTAAGAGTGTGCACTTCATTCCCTATAGGATCACCTTTATGGTGGGACAATGGGTGCAGCTATTCGTGGAGCAGATTGTTCGATACCTTGAGATGCCAGTTAAGATCGTGTCTGATTGAGATTTCCCGCTTCACCTTCGATTTCTAGAAGGCATTTCAGTAAGGTTTAGGTGCTGAGTGCAATTTCAGTACAGCGTTACACCCTCAGACCGATGGACAGACAGGTTCTGGGTCCCGAGTTGCTTCAGATGACTAATGATGCAGTGCAGAAGATCAAGGCTCGTATGTTGACAACGAAGAGTAGGCAGAAGAGCTATGTCGATATTAGGCGTAGGGACTTGGACTTTGAGGTGGGACAACATGTATTCCTGAAGGTAGCACCGATGCGTGGAGTTCGGAGGTTTGGTAAGCAGGGAAAGTTGAGTCCCAGGTTTGTGGGACCTTTTGAGATCCTTGAGCGAATAGGTCCAGTGGCGAACCGATTGGCTTTGCCCCCGTCTTTGGCATTTGTGCATAACGTATTCCATGTGTCGATGCTACGGGAGTATGGTGCGGACCCGACCCACATTTTTTATTATGAGCCGTTGGAGCTGAACAAGGACTTGAGCTTCAAAAAGAAGCTCATGCAGATTTTCGCTCGAGAGCGCAAGGCATGTGTAACCGAGAGATCAACTTAGTCAAGGTTCAATGGAGAAATCAGAGGGTAGAGGAAGCGACTTGGGAGCTTAAGGACGAGATGGTAACATAATATCCAGAGTTACTTGATCAAGTGGCTGGTGGAGACTCTGCTGGTTCGCCTCTCTCAGGGGACTTCCACCACCAAGCTGCTATATCAAACAACACTAGAACGGCACGCCTTGCCCTCTAAACATCAGGACATCCCAACTCTCGGATGATAAACTCAATCCTGGCCAACCACATCGTTGCTACCAGCGGGTTCTCTGGAATCATCAAGCTCTACAGGCTTCCACTTGCCAAAGACCTTGAGCCACTTGCCGTACTCGACGACTCCATCCACATCATCTGTCTCAATAATAGGCTCTTGCTGATCCTATTCTCTTGGGGAAGCACCAGGCTACTGGGGGTACTTGCTGAACAAGCTGGGTTAGCTGGGCTATCTGTGCCCAAGACTCCTTGTAACAGCCCAGTTTTCTATCCCAGTTTTCGAGGTGCCTTCGGGTCAAGTTTCGGTTGTTGGTTGGGTCGTTAGAGCGGTTTTGACCCTTGGGGGTATTTTGGTCTTTTGGCTCTTCGGGCAGGATTTGTGGATTTTCAGGGCTTCGAGGTAGCTCCTGCCTTTGTCGAGGCTGGTTTGTTATTGCTTGCTAGTCCCGAGATGTTTGGGCTAGTCGTTTGGGAGTTCGGTTGTGATTTGGGTTTTTGGGCAAAGTGTTGGTTGGTTGTGTGCTTCCTTTGGGATTCGAGCCCGGGCCGTTGGTGTTGATATGGGAGTTGGATTTTTGTGGGTTTTATTTATTGGGAGAGGTTGCTTCAGTCGGGTCTCGAAGGAGGAAGCCGGGAAATGGGATTTTTAAGGATAAAAGTGGATAAGGATGGATTTTGGATAAAATCCTTATTTTTCCTTTTTATTTCCCATTTTCCTTTTCTTTTCCAAATTCATTTTCTTTTCTTTTATTTTTTTCCCCAAATTCACTTTCTCTCTCTTTTCTCTCTCTCTCTCTCTCCCCCGACCTAGCCTCACTCCCAGCCCGAGCAGCCGGCCAGCCCCACCGCCAGATCGCGCTGTCGCCGAGTCCGCCCGCCAGCAGCCGTCGCAGCCTCGTCGCACCGTACCGGCCGTGCCCTCGCGCACCCAGATCTGCCCAGCTGCCGAGCCAAACGCGTCGCCGTCTCGTCGCGCGCCCAGATCCATCGCCGGCCGAGCTCGCCCTCGCCCAGGCCGTCGCGACGCCCAGCTCGCCCGAGCAAGGTCGCCCGTGTCCGCGCCGCACGCTCAGCGCCCGTGCGCCCCAGCCGTGCCCCAGCGCGCGTCCGCGCCCGCAGTCGCGCCCAGCGCCCGTGCCCCATGTAAACGACCCGACCCGAATGGGGTTCTAAATAGGTCGTTACCTCAATGCATGCATACAAATCTACAGAAAATTTGCAAGATGGTGTTTGGATTCTAAGTAAAAACTAAAACATAAAACATCCATTTAAAATCAAGATAATTCCTGAAACCTGTCCCTGTTTCCAAGCACCTGTTTCAAGACAAATACATTTCCAAAACATTACTCTGATCAGAGATTTATTTAAATCATACAAACTTTACAATAGTTACAACAATGCTAGAATCCAGAAATACATTCAAAATACACCCTAGGGCTCCGTGCCCAACTACATGCATTCAGAGGACATTTAAATCATAAACATAAACATAAGACTCAGAGTTGTACAACGGGTTTTCCATGTTCACAGCTCCTCCTCCAGCCATCTTGCCTCGCGCCATGGTTTCCTGAAAGATAAGTAAGGGTGAGTAACGAATTACTCAGTAAGAATCCCCAACCGGGGTACAATACGATATAATCAATCATCTAGAACCAAAGCATGCAAGCAAACAGCTACCAACACAGATCATAGCTCAACGAGCTTACAAAGAAAGATCTGGAGTCAACGGAAGTCTCCTACTTCCGGACTAGGGATTGGTTATCCTGACCAATCCTGGACATCACCAAGGTATCTGTCACTCGGGGGGAATACACTGATCCCAAGAATGTCCTCAAGGGCCTCCTTGCCCTTGCACTAATCTGGACTTATGGGAGAGTACCCGAAGTCCATCTCTAACGGAAGGAATGGTGTACTCACGAACAATAGCCCGGAGGAGCTCTCCGACCTGCAACTAACGCGTGTGCGCGCACACCGTATGCTCTTCTGCAACCGGCGCAAATGCGGGGGCCTAAGGGCAAACTACGCGGGCCAGGTATGCATGCCTAAGACTCGGAAGCGGTGTCACTGATCACAGTAGCGCGAGGCCCTCGGCGCTCATCTGTGCAGCATTGTCCACCGACCTGAAGCTAAGAACCGGCCAAGGCAGGCTTACACCGTTGGCAGGGTTCCGCTCTAGCAGGCTACAAACTAGGCATACGCCAATGAGGTAGCTAAGTCTCATTGGCTGCGGGGAGGGGGGAGAAAAAGCAAGGTATGTTATGCTTTGCTCAATATCCGACCACTGGGGACAAAGTACGTTATGTCCGCTCTCAACCCCTGAAGCAATGCTTCGCTTTGCTCCCGACCGGTGGGGACAAGATACGCTATGTCCGCTCTCAGCCTCTGGATGATGACAAACCCTACAACTCTATCTAAGAGTATAGAGAAAAAGCAATGATTCCTGGCTAGCAAGCAAAGACCGACATCAATCACACTACCTAGCATGATACTACGAGCTTAAGCAGGAATCATAAGCATGCTGGCAGAACAAACCTAGCATGGCACTAACATGTAATATCAAGCAAACATGCTAGCAGAAAACAATCAAAGCTGCTCTATTATTATCATGCTCATAACAGTCAGCAAACAAGCAAGGCAAATCATGACAATATCGCAGGGCCCACACAACTCCGGTAAGAAATCCTTACCTGGTCGGAAGGCAACAACACACAATAAAATTAACTGCGATCGAACCCGAGCAACCTATAACGAGTCAAGCAAACACATCAATAATCATAAAATAGAACTAAATACTCTAAAATAAACAGGGCTCAGCTCGGGAGCAACTCACGAGGCACGGATGACACTCGAACGGGCCGGCTGCACGGGCTAGGCAGCTGATGGGCTGGCTGGGCACGCTGGGGCACAGGGGGGCTCGCTGGGGCGCGCTGACACTTGCGCTGGCGCTTGCTCGGCTGGGCGACGGCGCGCGGCGCGGCTTGGCACAGGGGACGGCGCGCGGGGGCGAGCCACACGACGCGGGGGCGCGCGATCTGGCGCTGGGACGCGACTCGGAGCGGCTCGACAAAGGGGCGACGGCACTGTACGGGCGAGCTCGGGCTGGGCTTGGCGACGTGACCTAGGCGACGCGAGGACGCGCGACTGGGGCTGGGCTCGGGCTGGCGAGGGCGCGCGACGCTCGGGCTGACGACCTGGCTGGGCGAGGGCGCGCGGGAGACACGAGCCAGGGCTGGGCTGGGCTGCTCGGGCAAGGGGCTGGGCGAGCTGGGCGCCAGGGCTGGGCGACCAGGAGCTGCTCGGGCTGGGAGAAGAGGGCCAAGGGGGGGGGGGGGCTCGGGCTGGAGGAGAGAGAAAGGGGAAATTTGGGGAAAAAAATGGATTTTTCCTTTTTTTCTTCTTTTCTTTTTCTCTTTTATTTAAATTCCAACCTTATCCAAATAAATCCAATTTATCCATTTTCCAATTTTTCAAAAAATCCTCAAAATCCTTAAATCTCATTTCCCGGCTTCCTCCTTCGAGACCCGACTGAAGCAACCTTTCCAAACAACAAAACTCACTGAAATCAACCTCCCAAACCCATACTGAAGGCCTGGCTCAAATCCCGAAGGGAACACCCAAACAACCATCATTTTGCCCAAAACCCAAATCACAACCGAACTCCCAAAAGAATAACCCAAACACCTCGGCACTCGCAGCCCACAACAAGCAAGCCTCAACAAAGGTAGGAGCTGCCTCGAAGCCCTAAAAAACCACAAATCCTGCCCAGGGAGCAAAAAGACCAAAATGCCCCTAAGGGACAAAACAACTTTAACGGCCCAACCGACAACCGAATCTTGACCTGGCACCTAAAAACTGGAATAGGAAATCGGGTTGTTACACCTCAAAGACTCGACCTGCGCCCAATACCCAACCAATTTCAAAGCCTGCCCTCGCCCGTGCAGCCGGCTCGTTCGTGTGTCTGTCACGCCTCGTGAGTTGCTCCCGAGCTGAGCCCTGTTTATTTTAGTGTATTTAGGGCTATTCTATGATTATTGATGTGTTTGCTTGGTTCGTTATAGGTTGCTCGGGTTCGATCGCAGTTAGTTTAATTGTGTGTTGTTGCCTTCCGACCAGGTAAGGATTTCTTCTACGGAGTTGTGTGGGCCTGCGCGATATATTATGCGATTGCTGATTGTATGCTTGTTTGTGTTTATTGACATGTTTGGTGATAAGTGCTCTATTCTGAATTCCCGACTGGCATGATTTCCTGTGTTGTTTCTCATGTTAGTCCATGCTAGGTTGTTCCTTTCTGGCATGCTCGTATCTGTCCTTGCTTCGTAGTATCATGCTAGGTTCGTTGTATTCTTATTGAACACGTATTGGATGATATTGCTTGTTTGTTGATTGCTAAGGCAGGTTAGAGTTGCAGGTAGATAGCATCATCCGGGCCGGGTGCATAACGTTCCTTGCACCCCGACAGGGACGTATGAGATGGAGCTCCGCCCTGATCCCGTTAGGGAATAGCTAACCCTAACGGCTGGCCCTGCAATCTTGGGTGAGGGTGGCAGACTGTTAAATGCCCCAACGGTCGGGATGATGACTTGGCATTGCCTCGTCCCCGGCAGTCGGCACGTCCTCAGCGTGTTCGGCCGTAGCCCTTGATTGCCACCTGTTAAGGTAAGGACGGCTTCCTGGTGTAAGCCTACCACGACCCGTTCCTTAGCCTCAGGTGCGGTGGTTCAGGCTGACATAGTTCACGTGTCCAGGTCTCACACCCCTATGTCAGTGACACCGATCCAAAGATTTAGTTAGGCGTGGTGACTGGACATGGGCAGCTTGCCACTAGACCCGGCACCCCCCATAGTCTGCAGTAGCACGCGGTGCATACTTACGCTCATTACAGCGCCGACCGGAGAGCTCCTCAGGATCTTGAGCTAGTGTACCTTTCATTCGACAGTAGACAGGCTGAGGCCGGGACTTGTTTCTCGTATAGGGCGACTTGTGTAATGTGTGGATGTGGTGGTTGATTTCTGGACTAAGACCCTGAGTTGGCATCCGAGGCCCAAGTGTGGGCTAAGCTATGTGCTCTATTCTGTGTTTATATTCATAGCTTGCATATCTTTCTGCTAGATGACCAGGTATATCGTATTGTACCCCGGTTGGGGATTCTTACTGAGTAATTCGTTACTCACCCTTATTATGTGGTTTTCCACAGGTAACCATGGTGCGAGACAGGATGGCTAGAGGAGGAGCTGTGATCATGGAACGCGTTGTTCAACTCTGAGTCTTATGTTTATGTTTATGATTTAAATGTCCTCTGAATGCATGTAGTTGGGCACGGAGCCCTAGGGTGTTTTCTGAATGTATTTCCGGATTCTAGCATTGTTGTAAAGTTTGTATGTTTTAAATAAATCTATGATCAGAGTATGTTTTGGAAATGTATTTGTCTTGGAACAGGTGCTTGGAAACAGGGACAGGTTTCAGGAATTTATGTTGATTTTTAAATGGATGTTTTCATGTTTTAGTTTTACTTAGAATCCAAACACCATCTTGCAAATTTTCTGTAGATTTGAATGCATGCATTGAGGTGACGGCCTATTTTATGCCCCTTTCGGGTCGGGTCGTTACAGTTGGTATCAGAGCTCAGAGTCATAGATTTTGTAGACTGACCGTTCGTTGTAGGTCGTTTTTCCATGATCATCAGCACTCGGACAGTCATCAGGTACGCCTAAGTTTACTATTTGTTGTTGAAAAAGGGTTAAGAATTTACAATACCTGTCATCTAGTGTATGCCTTGTGTAGTGTTGTGGAGCGGAGACGAGCAGGTTCTGACTCGTTGTTGGTTTGGGTTTTGAGCGCCATCATGCCAACTTCCCGCAGTGTGTGATGTTTGTTGTGGCTTGTTGAGGTATCCAGATAGATTCGGATGCCCTGGGACGTCGCCCCTGAGGGAGGTAGAGCTTAGACTCCCGTAGGCCATTTGTCGCCCAATTGTTGGTTTTCCCCTAGTGAGAGGGTGGAGGTGCTTTTCCGTGGAGTGCCACTCCAAGAGAGGAGTTAGCTATGGCTGTGCTTATATGGATGCTTGTGGAGCAGGTCCCCGTGTGGACTAGTCTGGGTAGCTCAAGTGTTGATCTTGAGCCTTAGCAGATTGTTTGATTGCCCAGTGAGTAGCTGCAGAGTTGGCAGCCTTCGAGGAGATTGTTGAGGCATCTTTGTGCTCCTGTAAAGTGTTGTTGTTTGCAGCCAGTAAGCCGGAACCCTGTGGTTAAGGGTGCAGTGAGCAGTGTTCCCTTCGGATTGGATCCGTTGGTGTTTTCCTCAGATGTTTGGTAGAGTTGAGCACTCTTCCTTTGGTGAGCTCCTGGAGTGGAGCTAGCTGCTGCATGTTGAGAGAGCCGGCCAGAGTTTTGTTGAGCATCATGTGGAGGTGCAAGAGTAGGCGGTGAGCCTTCGGTTTGATGAGATGCCATAGGCATGGTTTTTGAGTTGGAGCCCTTGTATGCCTAGCCAGAGTTCTTGTCACTTGAGGTTGTGATCTTGTTGGCCCCATTGGTAGTAAGATGTGGTTTTGGTAGTAGTGGCACTTGAGGTGCATTGGTTGGTGTGCCGCTTTGGCACTAAGTCTGGTTCAGGCTTGAGTTTGGCTTGGGCATAGCAGATGGTTCTATGCCGTCCGGAGTTCAACGCACTCCTTTAGCCTTGGATCCGTTTATGGCAGTGGCACCTGTTTAGGTCGTGCCAGAGGGCTAGTTCAGTGGTAGTCGATGGACTACAAGCGAAAGGATGTTCGAGAGGAGCCAGAGCCTTTTCCCAGTGTTACTGGAGGTTGAGTAAGTCAGCAGGTTGGCAGTTGGTAAGTGTTGGTGCGCGTGAGTCTCGCGCTAGTGTTAAGGCTAAGAGATTTCTTTGTGGTTGGTAGTGCGGTCAACTACCTTCGAGTGCCTAAATCTGAGGAGAGTTGAGCGTTGTAGATGCGAGTTTGGTCCAGTTGAGGGACCATGAGTTGGATGTCGATGAGGCGAGTTGGATGCCTTGGGAGAGTTTTCGGATGCCTTTTTGGGTAAGCACCCTTGGTAGAGGCTTGGTATAAAGTAAGTTCGGTTTGGCATTGTTATGCTTTGGTAGAGCAAGGTTGCCTCAGCTTCGAGTATCGTGTGGAGATGGAACTTTTGGTGTTCCTTGGATTGTTTGTATCGCTGCCAGGAGTTAGCGTTGCTTTTTGGAAAAGCGCTTGTTAGTCTTGGATCTCTAAAGGAAGGTTGAGAGTTGTGCACACAAGTGTGTTTTGTGTGGTTCGTTCCGTGGCGAGAGTTTCAGATCCATGTAGGGTTTGCTTTGGAGATCTAGTGCTCAGTTCCTGGAGAAGTTGGACTCCAGGTGGTTGTTGCAAGGCTTTAGTCGAGGTGGTAAGGATACCGTGCTCGTGGTATCAGGTTGTTGCTTAGGCAAGTGTTGTTGGGTTGGACCGAAGCTTGGTTGGCGGATCTTCTTGTTGATCGTTGGTTGGAGTTCAGTTGGAAACTGAACAAGAGCGGTGGTAGCTAGCCGTGTGGTTTCTGATCGTCATGGCTAAGAGAGTTGTTCGGATCCTTCCTTGGGTAAAAGTTATGTTGTGGCCGATGCTTTGAGTAGGAGGATGACGCATTCTGTAGCGTTTCGGGTCCTCTTGGTTCCCAAGGAGTTGGAGTTGGCCAGCATGGTTTTGATGCTGGAAATTGGAGTTGTTTGTTCAGGCAGTTGTATGTTAGATCGTTTGCCGGCAGTGTGTGTGTCAAGGGTTGTCGGAGAACCCTAGGTTGTGGAGAGCCTCTCCAGAGCTCAGTCAGGCCCAGGTAGTGAGTTTCAGTTGGCTAGCTAGAGGCATGTAGTTTGTAGCCTCGGTGGAGTTGCTAGCAGTCTTGGTAGACTAGCAGGCTAGTGTTTGTTTGGAGTAAAGTCCGGATTGGTTCCGGTGTGGTGGCAAGTTGATGCTTGGTGTTGACCAAGGTGTGGATTGGAGTTGCTAGAGATTAGTTTTGCTCGTGGGGCGAGTGGTTTGTGCCCTGTTGGTTGTTTTCCTGTTGCAGGATGTTGAGTTGCCCCGTTTGGCTTTTGGAGGTTCAGTCTGAGATGGGCCCCTGTTGTTGCCCCGTGAGATTTAGATGTTGTTGCTCTAGTGGAGCAAGACAGTGAGCGTATGTGGAGCCTCTGTCCTTCGGTTGTCTGCTTGTAAGAGCCGTTTTCCTTCTGGGAGTTGTCAGGTTTCTCCCGTAGCCATGAGTTGATGGTGGAGGTGCTAGCAAGAAGGAAAAGTTTGTTGGCTGCTTGGAAGCAGTCGTTTGTTCAGTTAAGCGGATTCTTGGATGGTGTTCTAGAGGCTGCAGTAAAGGTTGTTCTTGCCTCTTGTGAGTGTTTGGCCAAGATTTGGTTCTCTTGTTGTTTCAAGAGCTAGTTCGGTTCTAGCTGGAGGGCGTTGCCCTGAGGTCTTGTTCCTAGTCAGGAAGTTTTGTGAGTTGACCCCTCCCTCGGTGGTTGAGCAAGTGCTGTTAGTTTCGGATTGGTGGTCCGATTGGTTGAGTTTTCCTTGGGTGTTGCTTCCTAGAGAGTTGGTTGCTGTTGCCTTGGGTTTGAGCAAGTCAGCGAGCGTGTGTGATGTTCACGCCCTTCGAGTTTGCTTGCCGGGAAGTCGTTTCTGTTTGGTAGGAGTCGACTTAGCTCCCGAGTTGTGTAGTTGATCGAGTAGCGCAGCGGTCACCCCAAATAGTGAGGGTCCTCGCTTTGTGTTGTCACCCAAAGAAGAATTGTTTGTCCCATGCAAGGGCGGTGGCCACCAATGGGAGTTGAGTTGTTCTGGCAAGTTGTTGGTTCTTTGGGGATTGAAGATTTCCTTTCCCCCTAGCCTCTGTGGTGGTTGAGTTGCTCCTTGGATGCCAGCCTCGAGTGTTAGCTTGCGAGGTAGTCTTGCGGATTCGTGTGGCTCAGGATCCGTAAGCTTTGAGGTTGTCGTTATCCGTTTTCCTTGTTAGGTTTCGGGAGTGGAGCTTCTGGTTGGAAGATGAGTTTGGCCTAAGCGAAAAGGAGAAGTCTTTTGAGTAGCCAGTTGGATTTTAAGAGTTGAGTGGTAGCTTGGAGGCGAGCGTTGCTCGTTATAAGTTTGGGTTGAGTTCTGCTGAGCAAGCCCTTCTCGGGCTTTGTTCCTAGTTGTTGTGCGTTCGCAGTTGGCGTTAGCGGAGCCTCGTTTGAGTGAGTTGGCATAGAGGTGTCGTGGCTTTGGTTGGTAAGCTGTTGAGCTGTTTTCCTCAAGGAGTTGTGCCGCAGAGAGCGGCGTGATGGTTTAGTCCTTGCTTCCTGAGATTTTGAGAGGAATGTTGGTTGTTTCCTTGCCGGGCAATGTTCTCTTTGGCCAGTTGCTGGTAGGTTTGCTCCGAAAAGTTTGCGTTCGGCCGATGAGGAGTTCTAGTTGTTGGTTTGGCGGAGTGGAGTCTGTGCTTGGCCCTTGTCTTTTAAAGGTGGCCGTAGCTGAAGTTTCAGCTGGCGTGAGTGTTGTTAGCCATCTGGTGTACCAGGATGGTGCCCCTTGCCTGTGGTTCGGCGATTTCTCCTTAAGATGGTTGCGTTAGTGTTGTGGTCGCGTTCTAGTTGGAGAAGTTTGGCTTTTGGATCAGTCGCCAGTTGGCGGGTCGTTTGGATTTCGTTAAGGCTGTAGGCAAGTTTTGAGGTTCGCTGGTCTCTTGTGAAGTAAGAGTAGGCCGTTTGGTTTTCTGGAACCTGGAAGGTTCAGTTGTTTGGCCAGTTTGTTGTAAGGTTGAGTTTATTTGTTGTCAGCTGTGAGCTTCCAGAGGAGTTTTGCCAGTGCGTGGTTTGCCGTCTAGCTTTTTCGCATCTGTTTCCCTTCGGAGTTCAGTGTATGCCCAATCTTGGTTGAGATAGTTTGTGGCAGTCTGGATGGCATTCTGCCTTTGAGCCTTTGAGTACCCAAGAGGGGTTGGTTTTCGAAGAAGGTTAGTGTTGTCTTAGCCGAGAAGTTCAGTTGGTTTGGTTTCTGTGGAGTTTTCCTAGAGCTGTTTCGTCTTAGGACTTTCGAGGACGAAAGTCTTAAAAGGAGGGAGTATTGTAACAGCCCAGTTTTCTATCCCAGTTTTTGAGGTGCCTTCGGGTCAAGTTTCGGTTGTTGGTCGGGTCGTTAGAGCGGTTTTGACCCTTGGGGGTATTTTGGTCTTTTGGCTCTTCGGGCAGGATTTGTGGATTTTCAGGGCTTCGAGGTAGCTCCTGCCACTCAAGCAACAAACAAGGTTAGCACACACTGGGCTAACTAAGGACAACAACACACTGGGCTAGTCCTGGACAAACCGAGCTAGCACGCAACTCGACTGCCACTCAAGCAAGTCGTGCTCATATCTGTCAATAGCACACTAGGCTAGTCTAGAGCAACACGGGCAGCAACACACTGGGCCAATACTGAAAACTTGTCAGCACACACTAGGCTAGTCCTGAGCAAAATCGAGCCAGCACGCAACTCGACTATCATTCGGGACACCCTAATGAACTCTAACATTCTTGGCATCCTAGAGCTAACGGGGTCCAACATACAACTAGCTTATAATCAATAGAGTATTTGCAGACATACGATACATTTAATAAATAGGAGACTACAACAACAAGGTATAATAAATTAAATTCCAAGCCCTAGCAAACAACACGAGCATAAACACAATATTCAGGGAACATGGCATACAACATACAAGATCAGATCAACAGAAAAACAGGAATTAAACATAACTATAAACAGAGCAGCATTCAAGAAACCTGCAAGAACCTATCCACTAGCAATGTAATCCAGACAACATGCAGAAACCTATCCACTAACAGTACAACATATAAACAAACAACCAAGAGTTATCATTGAAATGCGCATGGTCCACACAACCACGGCAAGGAACCCTTACCTGTCAAACAAGGAGAACCTAAAATATAGAGTGCTCCTTGAGCTACAGATCACCACACAAGCTAACCTAACAACAAGCCAACAATAGTTAATATCCAATGCCGAACAAACTAAACAACCAAATCGAAACAGGAGCTAGGGCTTTACCGAAACCCGAACAATCATCAACTCCCCAAGGGTGGTCTCGGCCAAGGCAAGCTAGTCCTTACAACAAGCAACTTCAAAGCTCACTCTAACCAATCTCAGCTAGGGCATCACCAACAACACAAACCACAAGTTAGTCTTGGCTAAACCTCAAACACAACCATAACTTCCATGTAGCTCTCAGCCACTATGGGGATCTTGGTAGCATAACGCAACCAACAACAACTCAACTCAGAGTCATAGATTATGTAGACTGACCTTTTGTTGTAGGTCGTTTTTCCATGATCATCAGCACTCCAACAGTCATCAGGTACGCCTAAGTTTACAATTTTAGAAAGGGTTAAGAATTTACGATACTTTTCATCTAGTGTATGCCTTGTTTAGTGTTGTAGAGCGAAGACGAGCAGGTTCTGACTCGTTGTTGGTTTGGGTCCAGAGCACCATCATGCCAACTATCCGCAGTGTAAGAAGTATGATAGTAGCTAGTTAGGGTATCCAGATAGATTCAGATACCGCTGGGACATCGTCCCAGGGGGAGGCAGAGATTAGACTCTCGTAGGCCACTTGTGGCCCAGTTGTTAGTTTTTCCCCAGAGAGAGTGTAAGGACCCGACCCGAATGGGGCTCTAAATGGACCCTTACCCCAATGCATGCATTCAAAGTAAAGGACATTATACAAACAAAACTTCGGATTCCAATTAAAAACAAAACATTCAAAACAACCCCTTTAAAAACTAGACAATTTCCCTAGAACCTGTCCCTGTTTCCAAGCACCTGTTCCAAGATAAAAGCATTTCCAAAGTATACTCCGATCAGAGATTTCTTAAAATCATTCAAAGCCTGTATAGATACAAAAATGCTGGAATCCACAAAACATTTACAAACATCCTAGGGCTCCGTGCCCGTCTACATGCATTCAGGGGAAAAACAAAAGACAAAGAGTCATAACACAAAATCAGAGTTTGATGAGTGAGCCCCATGATCACAGCTCCTCCTTCAGCCATCCTGTCTCGCAACTCGGTTACCTGTGGAAAAACCACAATAATAAGGGTGAGCAACAAATCGCTCAGTAAGAATCCCTAACCGGGGTACAATACGATATACATGGTCATCTCGATGAGCGTATGCAAGCTATGAATATAAACACAGAATAGAGCACATAGCTTAGCCCACACTTGGGCCTCGGATGCCAGCTTAGGGTCTTAGTCCGGAATAATATTCACCATACAATCCAATACACAAGTCGCCCTATACGAGAAACAAGTCCCGGCCTCAGCCTGTCTACTGTCGACGAAAGGTACACTGGCTCAAGATCCCGAGGAGCTCTCCGGTCGGCGCTGTAATGAGCGTAAGCATGCATCGCGTGCTACTGCAGACTATGGGGGGTGCCGGGTCTAGAGGCAAGCTGCCCATGTCCAGTCACCACGCCTAACTAATTCTTTGGATCGGTGTCACTGACATAGGGGTGTGAGACCTGGACACGTAAACTATGTCAGCCTGAACCACCGCACCTGAGGCTAAGGAAACGGGTCGTGGTAGGCTTACACCAGGAAGCCGCCCTTACCTTAACAGGTGGCAATTAGGGGCTACGGCCGAACACGTTGAGGACGTACCGACTGCCGGGGACGAGGCAATGCCAAGTCATCATCCCGACCGTTGGGGCATTTAACAGTCTGCCACCCTCACCCAAGATTGCAGGGCCTACCGTTAGGGTTAGCTAATCCCTCACGGGGTCCAGGAACGGAGAACTGTCTCGACGTCCCTGCCATGGATGCAAGGTCCGTTATGCATCAGGCCTGGATGATGCTATCTACCTGCAACTCTAACCTGCCCTAGTAATCAGCAAACAGTTCAATAAAATCCAATACGTGCTAAATAAGAATACAACGAGCCTAGCATGATACTACGAAGCAAGAACAGATACGAGCATGCCAGAAAGGAACAACCTAGCATGGATTAACATGAGAATTAACCAAAAAGTCATGCTAACCGGGAATTCAGATTGAAGCACCTAGCTACACATGTCAATAATCACAAACAAGCAATCAATCAGCAATCACATATAATATCGCAGGGTCCACACAACTCCGGTAAGAAATCCTTACCTTGGTCGGGGACGATTTGGCACGAAAACCTAAGTGGCGAACGATCTCGAACTAGCTACCGGGAACCTATCAATCATCACAATAATCACACAATAGGCCTAAGTACAATAAAATAAACAGGACTCAGCTCGGGAGTAACTCACGAGGCGCGACGAACGCACGAACGAGCCGATTGCACGAACGGGGTAGCAATAGGGCTAGCTGGGCGCGTTGGGCGCGCGCAGGCGCGAGTGGCGCGTGCGCGCCGGCTGCGCGCGCTCGGCGCGCGACGCGCGCGGGACGCGCGCGGCTGCTGCGCGATGATGCGGCGCGAAGCAGAGCGGCGCGCTCGTCGGGCGCTGGCGATGCGGCGCGTCACGGAGCTGGGCGAGGACGCGCGCGCCAGCACGGGTCGATGTGCGGCGTGGCTCGACGGCTGGGCTGCTTCTGCGCGCGTGCGACGGGCGAACAGGGGCGAACAGAGCGATCTGGGCGATGGAGAATAACGAACTCGAATTCGAGCGATTGGAGAGGATTCGACGGACGATTTGTTGATGGATGAGTTCCTCTACACCTGCTGAACAGAAACCACACTATTTTCCTCACTCCCTCGGCCGGCAGGAACGAAATCGAAAACAGGGGAAAAACGAAGGAGAAGAGGAAGAAGAACTTACCAACTGCTTGAGGATGGAACGCCTTCGAATTTGGGGAAGGGAACTCGGTTGAATTGAAGCTGGAGAAGGAAGAAATCGTGAGAGAATGGCTGTCGGTCGGGGGAAATTTGCGAGGAAGAAGAAGAAGAAATGGGGAGAAGACTCGGGCGAGCTGGCCTTTTAATCAAAGCAGGGGACGATCAGACATAAGTAAAAGATGGCGCGTCTAAAGCAACAAGAGCGTCTGATAGCTCAAGTGGCAATGCCACTCGGCTAGCTTACCACAAGGCCGTGATGGAATTTCCGGGCCGACCAAATTACCAAAATGCCCCTGGGCCTCCCGGGAAGACCGGGATGGAATTTTCGGGCCGTTACAGAGAGGGTGGAGGTGATTTGCCTTGGAGTACCACTCTAGGAGAGGAGTTAGCTTTGGCTTTGCTCATGTTGTTGCTAGTGGAGCAGGTCCCAGTGTGGACTAGCCTGGGTAGTTCAGGTGTTAATCTTGAACCTTAGGAGATTGTTTGGTTGCCCAGTGAGTGGCTGCAGAGTTAATAGCCTTCGAGGAGGATGTAGAGACATCTTTGTTCTCTTGCAAATTGTTGTTGATTTGCAGCCAGTAAGTCGGAACCCTGTGGTTAAGGGTGCAGCGAGCAGTGTACCCATCGGGCTTGATCCGATGGTTTTTTTCCCAGTTGTCTAGTAGAGTTGAGCACTCTTCTTATGGTGAGCTCCTAGAGTAGAGCTAGCAGCTGCATGTTGAGAGAGCCGGTCAGAGTTTTGTTGAGCATCAAGTGGAGATGCAAGAGTAGGCCGTGAGACTTCAGTTAGATGAGATGCCATAGACAGGGTTGTTTGAGTTTTGAGCTCTTGTATGCCTAGCCATAGTTTTTGTCACTTGAGGTTGTGACCTTGCGGGCCCTATTTGTAGTAAGATGTAGAATTTGGTGGTAGTGGCACTTGCGGTGCGTTGGTTGGTGTGCCGTTTGGGCAATAAGTCTGGTTCAGGCCTGAGTTTGGAACGAGTAGAACAGATGGTTCTATAACTCGTCCGGAGTTCAGCACACTCCTTTAGCCTTTGGATTCGTTTATGGCAGTTGCACCTGTTTAGGTCGCGCAAGAGGGCTAGTTCAGTGGTAGTCGGAGGACTATAAGCGAAAGGATGTTTGAGAGGAGCTGTATCCTCTTCCCAGTGTTACCGGGGTAAGAGTACGTCACCAGGTTGAAGGTTGATAAGTGTTAGTGCATGTGAGTCTCACGCTAGTGCTAAGGCCAAGGGATCTTTGTGGTTGGTAGTGCAGTCAACTACCTTTGAGTGCCTAAATCTGAGGAGAGTTGAGCATCGTAGATGCGAGTTTGGTCCAGCAGAGGGGCCATGAGTTGGATGTCTATGACATGAGTTGGATGCCTATGAGATAAGTTGGATGCCTATGAGATGAGTTGGATGCCTATGAGATGAGTTGGGTGCCTATGAGATGAGTTGGATGCCTATGAGATGAGTTGGATGCCTTATGAGATGAGTTGGATGCCTTATGAGATGAGTTGGATGCCTTGTGATGTCTCGGCAATGGAAGAAGCACAATGATGGTCTCGGCTAGCCCCTCCAACAAGCACCCAAAGATCTCGGCTAGGCTAGGCTTGTACAACAAGAGAAGAAGCTTTGGTTAGAACACAACCCAACCAACCAAGTTGGTTCTCAGCTAGATGTACAACTCCACACAACTCCACACAACGAACACTTACCTTGAAGCTCTCGACAATGACGGCTAGAGAAGGGAGCTCTCGGATTTCCACCAACAAGCAAAGGAGTTCAAGAAGATGAGCTTGACAAGGAGATCTCGTATTCAAGCAACATGAAAAGGATTTTTGAATCCAAGTTGGCTAGGAAATCTCAGATCTAGGCTTAAAGATGGTGAATGGCTAGATCTAGTGTGGCACAACAACAAGGAGAAGAAGAGCTTCTCGGATCTATGCTTGCAAGAGGATGGAGCTTGAGAGATTGGAGATTCGACCAAGGGAGAATGAGGAAGAAGAAGAAGAGGAATGAGGGTGGAGTGGTCGGCTAGGCCAAAAGGGAAGGGAAGAAATGAGTTTTCTTTTTCTTTTTCTGAATTAAAATACAACTTTAATCCTCCTTTTGGCCAAATGTCAAATGAGGTTCCCCTTTCGAGTCCCAACTTTAACACCTTTTTAAAACTATTTTTTGTTTAATCTCGTACGACCTCAAACCTCTCCAAACAACTCCCGAACTGGGAACCTGAAACTGGAACACAAATAGCAGCTCAACACAAGTCTGGAAATGCAACTGAAACCCTAGGCAATTACCAAAATACCCTTGAAGACCAAATGACCAAAATGCCCCTAGAAGCTCAAACAACCCTAACACCCAACTGAAAATCAACTGAACGTACCTGGAGAACCGAAATGAAAACCTAGGCTATTACAGTTTCGATTTGTTTCTTGACTCTTACTGAGTTGGTTTTGTGTTTCGGTTTCAGGTTCCCGGTTTGTGAATGCTTTCTGAGTGGTTTGGTGGTTGTTCGGTTAAAAGAGTCAAAATAGGAAATTAAAGTGTTGTTGGTGGGACTTGAAGGGAGGATTGACAAGGGATTTGAAACTTTGCTTTTAAAGAAGAAAATAGGATTTAATTGTGTGGTTGTTGGGATTCGAACTAGTGATGGACAAGGAATTTGGAGGCTTGTCTTAACTTGCATAGGATCACATTACGTTTATTTAAGATTTCTTGCAATTTGAAGATCTGTTAGAGATAACGATTTTACTAATGTTGTTGACTCTGTTTATATTTGAATGTTTTAAAGTCAAGAGAGAGCAGAGTGAGAGTAAATCATGAATTTTCTGAAGCAATTTTCTCTGAAAAAGCCTAATTCATTCTGATACTTGAAATTTATTGCTCATTCCATTTTAATTCACTGCGTAAGAAGTATTTCGATATCATTTACTGTTTTGTTGTGAAGCAATGTATGATCAAAAGACAACACTAGAGGGGGGTGAATAAGGTTCGCCAAATTTTTAGTTATTTAAAAATATACTTTTAAGATCTAAACTTTGTTAATCTACAATCATCCAACAAGCAATTATAATATGTACAAATTGAAATGGCAAAAAAGTTATAGTTAAGGGAAGAGAGAAAGACAATGAAGTTTATAGTGGTTTCGAAATCCTACTTCACTCCCCAAGGCTTCTACTTGGGTATTTTACTCGAAGATTCTCTTGTTGGTGAAAACCAAACCTACACGACCCTGTTTTTCCTAAGCTAAAGATAAACCTACATCCTTTTCATGGGTTTAAGATTAAACCACTACTACCCGGCCCCGCAGGGACCTGCCCCGAATGGGGCAGGGAATCCCCGATTAGGCGGGGAACGGGGTCGGGGATGGGGGAGAAAAAATCCCCGTTAGCTAAATGGAGCCGGGGACGGGGAATCCCCGTTAGCTAAATGGAGCCGGGGACGGGGATTGCACTCCCCGTCCCCGATTCCCCGATCCCCGCCCCGATTATTTTATTTAATATTTTTTTTCTTAATTCTACTCCTTTAATTTTCAAATAATTATATCTTTGTTGATGATATTTTATATGCATATGAATATTTTCTTTGATAATTAACATTATAGTTGAAACTTATAGATATATATTTTTTAAAATCTAATTTTTTGAATTTTTTATCCAAAAAGTATAAAAAAAAATGAAAAAAGAAAAAAGAAATTGTAAAAAATCCCCGCCGGTGCCCCGCGGGGAATCCCTACCCCGATCCCCAAAAACAAAAACTGGGGATTTTTCCGGGGACAGGGATTGAATTTTGTGGCGGGGACGGGGACGGAGAAGCCATTCCCCGGCCCCGCCCCGCCCCGTGGACATCTCTACTACTACCCTATTTTTTTAAGGCTGAAGAGAAACCCAAATCCTTTTACTGGTTAAGGATTAAACAAATTACATTTTCTCACAACCCAAGGTGTTCCCACACCTTAATACAAATCTCAAATACAAAATAAAAATAACTCTCATAAAGTACCTCTCGTAGACAAGATTCGCAAGTTTGCCATTAACAACTACTTCACAAATTTGCAATGTGCCAATTCAAGAATGTGTGAAGCAAATGACACTTTTTGAAGATGGAGAATAATAATGTTGTTGTCTCAATTTAGTTCTTGAAGCAATTTATTTAATGGGGAGAAGATGAACGGTGTCCGTGGGTAAAATGATCGACGAACGAGATGTGATGAAATGGTGCCATTGGATTTAGGACAAATGTAGTATATGGATAGGATTGAATGAATATAAGATGGGAATATTTTTGGTTAAAAAAGAAAATCTCGTTTCTTATAGGCGATGTTTCTTCAAATCTTCATTTGTCCATATCTTCTTCATTTTAACTCGGATTTGCAGAATTCAAAATGCATTGGAATCATCTCTCCAAGTTATACATGATAAACACCTTAAAACTCCAAAAATATCAGCAAACAAATTTCGAGTTTGTTATCATCAAAACATTAATGTATTAATTTAAGTATGGGCAAAAAAGCCAACGATCTCCCCCTTTTTTATTATGACAAACTATAGTAGAAAAATAAAATATAAAGTAATGTGTGTGATGTAAGGTATGAACCACATGCATAATCAACACGCATAATTAATGATAACATTCTTTCATTTTCTTATTAACTCTCCCTGAATGGTAATTACTTCTAAGATAACTTATGCTAAATACATCAGAATCACTTACGCGCAAGTATATGCAGTCGAGAATTGCAGCAAGTAATAAGTATATAAATTTATCGATCCCTTAGAGATTTTGAATCACAATGATATATATTAAGGGTAAAAAATGTAAATGACACGAATAGGTTTGATAGAGTTGAATTTGGTTTATGAAGGAATTAAATTACTAATGTAGACACTAATACTTATGCGAGTGCTAATGCAGATGCTGGCACTATTGTAAATCTAAGTTACTTTATTTAACTAGCAATTAAAACAGAACACTATGTGTTGCTTGGTGATGTAGAAATCATGCTACCCAACCACACAAATGGTTACGCATTCATGGATGTAGAACTCAGCTTTGTTTACTACAGTGCTACGAGATTAAGTTTAGGGTTTCACATGCTTTAGTGGGGTTACACTGTAACTCCAATTTTGTAGCACGAAGAGTCTTTGTGCAATACTAACGTAACCTGCTGGGTCATCCGCCAGGTTCCTCTTCCTATTAAGCTAGAGGCTAGCATACGTGGGTAGCGAGTCGACGCACACTTATTTTTAAATGCATCATTATAAATTCGATCACCCACATGTGAGTTTTTCTTAATTCCAATTAAACATGCTCGTTAATTTTACATGAATGAAAACTGAAGAAAGAGATATGCTAACTATTAATCTAAGGAAGATGAGTTTTCATGAGAAAATGAATACATGCTAGACTATACTTCAAGCCCCCTTCCAAAGTACTTGACTACAACCTGCCGGTACAATGCCCGTAGGTTTGCAACAAAACACCAATCTTACGCATGTAGCAAGTGAAAAGGTTATTCCAAACTCCCTTCTAAAAAGTGTCCGGAGTGAACATAAGCTTACCGAGTGAGAACGGTGGGTTTAATCCCTTAGCATCCCTTTTTCCATGGTTGATACAAAGCACCTCCAACTGGATTGTCAATCAACTCAGAGTAAATAATCCAACCGTCGTTCTTATTCTTTAACCCCATAATCTAGACTTTAGACTCATGGTAAGAATATTTAACTTTCCTACTTCATCTTATTTCACCCACGCATACAAGTTGCAGTAGATCAATTCTGAACATAATACTTGTAGATTTATTTCAAGAAAGTGACAATTATGACTTGAATAACTAAATGCAAAATGAAATGAAATAACA
Source organism: Sicyos edulis (assembly GCA_036507275.1). Taxonomy (NCBI): domain Eukaryota; kingdom Viridiplantae; phylum Streptophyta; class Magnoliopsida; order Cucurbitales; family Cucurbitaceae; genus Sicyos; species Sicyos edulis. The sequence goes on along the minus strand of CM071854.1, from coordinate 22,680,921 downwards.
AATAAACTATCTATTTATGGTGTACAGAGTCAATCGTCATTGTTGTCAATGGCGTCATCATCTATGGCACTACATTGGTACGCAGTTCTTCGAGGTCTACAAATGAACAGAGACCGCCGGGATCTATAATGAGACCTCAGTATCTCAGACACTCATCAATCGATAGCTTCCTCTCCAAATTGGCACAATTTTCTCCTTAGATTCTTCTTACTGTTATAGCCATCCAAGGTTCGTTGTTGATAACTCGCAAATAGAGCGTATTTTAGGCTGTCTTAGTATGCTTTATTTTAGAATTAGAAGAGAGAAGCAAGCATGCAATGAAGAAATGTGAAGAAATAGCTTAGAAAATTAGTATGCATTCATAAAGTAGCATCAGAAGCATGGATTCGCATTTTAGCGCTAAATTATAGATAAACTGTGCCTAATTAATATTTTTAGCAGGATATTCTGTAGCACTGCGAAAAACAAACAATGCGAATGGTGACCAAATGGCGTGTAAGACACGTAGATCAAAAAAAGGAAAAACACATTTAAAAGAGAGCACGTCAACGAGGAAAGAATCGAAGAATCAATCATGCAATTAAGACAGCATAAATCAAATAAATTCCGATGGAAATCATGGAATCCTTCATTTATGAAGATCTGCACAGCTCATGTCAACTTGCTGAACAAGGAATCCAACTCTATATATACCAAATCAAAAAGCTGAGATCGGTTAACTGGTCGATTGGCCATGAGCTGATCGTCGAAGCACGAGAAGCAAATGGTGATGCGTGGGAACTGCTGATAAAGAGACTACACATAATCAACAGTGCCAATTCCGTTAACTATTTTTATTAGGAGTAGTTTATAGTATTCGAACATTTCAAGTCGTAATAAAATCACCTGATTTAAACTTATATCTTATGTTTATTGGTGGGACTACGTTATAGGAGTGCATGTTAGTTACTTATGATTATAATATGTTAAGACCGTAGGTCATAGAAAGTTACACTACTGCGCATCTAAGTTTATATATATGCATCGATTAGCTACCTGCGCATGTACCTCGTGGTGAACCAAAAGGGGATCTGCATGTTGATCGAGTATGCTACTTTAGGTTGAGTGAACGTCTGTTCACTATTTAAGGAGTTAGGGATAACCTCACTAATGCTTACGTTTCCCTGTGCTAAATATAGAGTTCGCAGCGGAAGCTAGTTCGACCATAAATCATTAGTTACAAAAGTAACACTTGTTAGGGAAGTAAGGCAGTCTGTGGCTAGTCCGCATGTTTAGCATCTTTTTGGAGTAATTAGTTAGCAATACTCATGGCATATTTTATTTACGCATTTCATTTGTTTATAAAAACATAAACCACTCAACTCAACAATATATTTTTCTTCATTTTCTTTTGCATTAACTCTGACTTAAACAATATTAACTCTAGACATCAATCCTGGTGGGATCCAAAATTTTATATACTTATTACTAGCTGCAATTCCTGACCGTGTATACTTGCATGTAAGTGATTCCAAGGGTACTTAGAATTAATTACCTTTTAGTACATTAGCTTTGAAATCGCTTATAGGTCACTTGTCGACCACGTCCTTCTCGAATATTTTTCTTTATGAGTTTCCATTTTAGTTCCGTTGATTGGTCGATTTGATTTCCAATCATCTTTTCCTTCTCAGTCATTCCTTTTGTGCAGTGAGACTTGATTACCCATTATTTCTTTCCTTTTCTGTTCTCAGTCATTCCTTCTGTGCGACAGCTTGATTGTCGATTATTTCCTTCCATTTATGTTTTTAGTCATTCCTTCTAGGCTACAACTTCCTACAAAAATAGGATACGTCGGCAGTTTCTGCTTAATCACCTTATTCACGCGCTTGTACACCTGTTTTATAGCAAAAATAACATCTTTTGCAAAGATGACGTCCGGCAATGCTGATAGCACGCATACTAGATAAACTGGCCATTTGCGCTTTCTTTCCGCATTATACTACTCATTTGTTTTGCTTTTCTTTATTTAGCACGCGGTTTTAAGGACTAAATAGAGCCATTATTTAACACTGTCAAACCCCCAAACATACATATTGCTAGCCCCAAGTAATACATGCATCAGAAATAATTTCTCAACTTTAAAAAATAGCAGGTCTTACTTCCAAAAAGAACATCAAGTTCCTCATTGGTGAACAGAATCACAAGGTAAACTAGTGTGCTTATTTTATTAGCACTAGTTTCCACTACTTTTGGTCGACTGATCGAACATCTCAAGAATTCGTGCCTATGACTGCAAAGCATTTTATTCAATTTTTCTGTTTTTTATAAGTTTGCTAGAGTACGATACGACTAAGGAATGATTAATGATTTATTAGCTAATTCTGCTCAAAACATTTTGTCCACGGCTTATTTGTTCTGGGTTCCTCTTAGTAACTTATTCTTCATGCCTCTAAAAGGTTGTGTAGCAGTGCTAACAGAATACTTGGATCTCTCACGGCTCATTTGCTCGGTTCAACGTTTCTTTTACCTTGAATGTTTTGAGGGGATTATTTTTTAATTTTATTTTTTTACAGCACACATGTGCTTCTCACCCCCAAACTCAAATTCTTCATTGTCCCAATGAAGGTGAGACCTATTTCCCCCAAACTTATTTTCTTGCTTTTAGATTTCAGAATTCCTTCTTGACACATTCTATTTTTCTTCCTACTCTTAGCACCCATTATTCCTAATTCTCCGTTGTTACTAGAGAACCTACTTTCCCGGTACTTCTGATTTACCTAATGCCTTTTTTTAGCTATAAAAAGTGACCAACGGATTGTGAATTTTAAAGTAATGAAATCTTCTACCAATGTAAGTATATGCATGTGTTAATTAGAGCTTAGTTAGAAAAGACTGAAAGAAAAATATTTAATGAGAGTACCTAAAAAGTTAAATACTTCCTTTAGCTCTCTGAGTCTGCGTTGTCTGCGAGAGAGTCTCTTGGTGATATCCATTCCTGTAGCACTTCTATTGGAAAATGAGGAAGGTGGAAAGCTGGGTTCCTGTTTTGAAGCTCTCTTATGATTCTATGATGTCGTGCTTGCATATATGTCCATAAGGCTCGCGCTTGCCTCCCAAAGTGCAACATTTGACTTTGGAACTCCTTGTTCCTCTATTCTGCGGCACTAAATAGGCATGTTAGTCGCAGTATCTGTTCCTTGATTGTAAACTCCTTAGGTATGTGCTTGTTGTTTTCCATTTGAAAAACTCCTCAAACCTTCAGTGTCTGCTCCTTTCGGTCACAGTGCAACCCTTGGTGAAGGCATAACGTCCTGTTTGAATGTGGGAAGAATTTTCTTTTTGACCTGCTTCCCATATGCTTCCGTTCCTCTTCGATGATTCACCCTATGTAGATTGTTAAACCTGCACAGATACCATATATTAAGAGCATCCTTGTCTGAGATAGTGTTGTGTCATGCGTTGTTGGCATGACGGTAGTTTTGATGAAATAGTTCTAGTGATGTCACTGGAAGTTGAGGCTAGAGTGTGGAACTGGTTTATTCCTTCCCCACTCTGTGTCTGTAGAACTACCGTAATGCCTCGCATTTTCGGGTTAGTTTCTAGTTGGTTTATTATATGGGTATCTTGGTAATTTTAGCCATAAAGGCCTCTTTTTGTTTTTTGCAATTAAATGAGTATTGTTGGGTTATTTTGTAATTTAAAAGAACTTTTGGGAAATTGGTTGGGTTGAATTGTAAAAGAAGTTTTGGAATAAAGTAATTGAGTTTGGTTAATTAAAAGGAAAGAAAAATGAGAAACTGGCATTTGATGTAAAGCCCATTTGAGTTTTAAAAGGGAAAAATAAAGGAAATAAGCATTTTAAAAGAAAAAGGGTATTCTTCATGTTGTTGGTTTTGTGCTACGATGAGACTAATTTTGGATATGTTTTGTTAGGTTGTCGTGGTTCGAGTTCACCCTAGTTTGAAACTGCTGGTTTGGACTGTGTTGACTTTTCAGATAAGGGCCATCTCTACTTGGGTTGTGTGGACCCTACTCAAGGCGAAGTTTATTGTGTAGTTTTGCATGTCGTTCAAGAATGAAAGTTTGATGTGTGTCTATTGTCATGTTGTTTGTTTTGCTATTGATTTGTCTACTCTGAGGATGCTTTGGGATTATGGGGTCCTGAGGAACCACTCTGTATACTGTTTAAAATTACCACATTTTATGTTCGTGCCTAGTACCTCGAGATTATGGGGTCCCGGGGTGCATCCTATATGTTATTTATAATTGTATCTTGTTTCTTGTAGGCATGCCGGTATTATGGGGTCCCGTTGTGTCAATTTTTCTGTTGCATGTTCTTTTGTTTTCTGTATAAGCATGTACTGTTTTTGATGACGTGTGGGTTATAGCTAGTCCTGGTTCTGCAAGTAATATCCTGCTACGATGCCAGTTAATTGTGAAACACGTTTGGGGATCTGTTAGGGCTAGGCTATCAACCGCCCCTATTATGAAATTATGTTCTTATCATCATCTAGAGGCTGTAGAGAGCATGACGTATGTTGTTCTCATTGGGTCGGTGTCTGTAACGGCCCAGGTTTTCATCCCGATCTTCCAGGAAGGCCCTAGGGGTATTTTGGTAATTTGGTCGGGCCGTCAGGGCCGTTTATGTCTTTTCCAGTTGCTAAAAATATTGGATGGATTTTTGTAAGTTTTTGAGGCTTTGTGGTTGTGTTAGGGCATGGTGAGATGCAAAAGAAAAATGGTGGAGTAAAGATGTGTTTGGTGGGTTTCGAACCCAGGTGGTTTGGGAAGTCAGGTGGGTGGTGTGGACAGTTGAGCCACCAAGTGTTTTTGTTCCTTTCTCCGCAGCATATCCTAGTTAGCCTTGAGGTCTTCGGGTATTGGTGCATTTGATTAAATGAAAGGAAATTAGGTTTTTGTGTTTTATTCTCTAAACCCCCCACGGCCGCCCAACCCTCTTTTCTCTAGCCATCTTGCGTGAGTCTTCTCCCAAGAGTCCTCTGAGTGTCGTTTCGGCCAGCCAAGCAACCCAGCCGAGCAACCCGGTCGAGCAGCCCAGCCAGATCGCACCAGCAGCCGCAAGCGCCTAGCAGTAGGCTGCCTAGACGCCCAGCCGCCCAGCAGCACGCAGCCCAGGCGCCCAGGCCGTCGCACACACCAGACCGAGTGCCCGTCGTCGTCGCAGCCGCCGCATCGCGTTGCTCGCCCACGCGCGCCCAGCCCGTCTGCGCACCAGACGCCATCGCCCAGCCGAGCTCGCGCCCACGCGGCCGTGTCCGCGTCGCAGCCCCAGCGCCCGCGCGCCGTCGCGATCCCAGCGCCCGGCCCAGCGCCGTGCCCGACACCCGCTGCTGCCCCCATCTGCGCCCGCGGCGCGCCAGCCAGAAAGACCTGCGTCTTTGCATGCCCGTCCGCATGTCAGCCGAGCCGCGTGAGTTGCTCCCGAGCCGAGCCTTGTTTATTTTATTATATTTAGGCATATGGATTATGATTATCATTGTTTTTGTTAGGTTCTCGGTAGCTAGCTCGAGTTCGATCGCAGCTTAGGTTTTTATGTGTAGTTGCCTCCCGGCCAGGTAAGGATTTCTTACCGGAGTTGTGTGGGCCCTGCGATGTTATATGTGATCGTTGTTTGTATGCCTGTTTATGATTATCAGCATGTTTAGTGTTAGGTGCTCTGTTCTGAATTCCCGACTGGCATGGTTTCTTATGTTGTTTCTCATGTTAGTCCATGCTAGGTTGTTCCGTTCTGGCATGCTCATATATGTTCTTGCTTCGTAGTACCATGCTAGGTTCGTTGTATCTGTTGAGCACGTTTTGGATTGTATTGGATTGTATGTTATTGATATGATAGGTTAGAGTGTAGGTAGGTAGCATCATCCGGGCCTGATGCATAAAGTATCTTGCATCCATGGTAGGCGCGTACGAGGTAGTACTCCTTCCCTAGACCCCGGGAGGGTTTAGCTAACCCGACCGGTAGGCCCTGTAATCATGGGTGAGGGTGGTAGTCTGCGCGATGCCCCAACGGTCGGGATGATGACTTGGCATTGCCTCGTCCCCGGCAGCTGGCACGTCCTCAGCGTGTTCGACAGTAGCCCCTGATTGCCACCTGTCAGGGCAAGGACGGCTTCCTGGTGTAAGCCTACCACGACCAATTCCTTAGCCTCAAAGCGGTGGTTCAGCCGAGATAGTTCACGTGTCGAGTCTCACACCCTATGTCGGTGACACCGATCCGGAGATTTAGTTAGGCATGGTGGCCCGGACTCGGGCGGCTTGCCACTAGACCCGGCAACCCCGAGTTGCGATGGCATGCGGTGCGCGCGCGTACGCTCATTACAAATACGCCGATGGAGAGCTCCTCGGGATTGTGAGCGAGTGCACCTTTCGTGTCGACAGTGAAGCGGTGAGGCCGGGACTTGTTTCTCGTATTGGGCGTATTGTGTGATGTGGATTTTCTGGACTAAGACCCTGAGTTGGCATCCGAAGATTATATGTGATTTAAGCTATGTGCTCTGTTCTGTGTTTATATTCATAGCTTGCATACATTCATCTAGATGACCATGTATATCGTATTGTACCCAGGTTGGGGATTCTTACTGAGTAATTCGTACTCACCCTTATTTTGTGGCTTTCCACAGGTAACCAAGGTGCGAGACAGGATGGCTGAAGGAGGGGCTGTGATCATGAGAACCCTATTGTCGTCTCTGACTTTTTATATTACGACTCTTGTCTTTTATTTTCCCCTGAATGCATGTAGCCGGGCACGGAGCCCTAGGACGATTTTTAAATGTTTTGTGGATTCCAGCATTGTTGTACCTGGGAAGTTTTTGAATGATTTTAATAAATCTCTGATCAGAGTAAACTTTCGAAATGTATTTGTCCTGAAACAGGTGCTTGGAGACAGGAACAGGTTTCAGCAACTGTAATGATTTCTGTTTGAATGTTGAATGTTTTAAGTTTTAATTGGAATCCAAAATCTTATTTGCACATTGTCCTGTACTTTGAATGCATGCATTGGGGTAAAGGCCCATTTAGAGCCCCTTTTTGGGTCGGGTCTTTACAGTTGGTATCAGAGCCCAGAGTCATAGATTATGTAGACTGACCTCTTATTGTAGGTCGTCTTTCCCATGATCACCAACACTCCGACAGTCATCAAGTACGCCTAAGTTTACTGTTTTTAGAAAAGGGTTAAGAATTTACAATACTATTCTTCTAGTGTATGCCTTGTGTAGTGTTGTGGAGCGGAGACGAGCAGGTTCAGACTCGTTGTTGGTTTGGGTTTAGCGCACCATCATGCCAACTTCCCGCAGTGTAAGAAGTATGATAGCAGCTTGTCAGGCTATCCAGATAGATTTAGATACCGCTGGGACATCGTCCCAGAGGGAGGTAGAGATTAGACTCCTGTAGGCCCTTGTGGTGTGGCCCAGTTGTTAGTTTTCCCCTAGAAAGAGGGTGGAGGCGTTTTTCCCTGGAGTACCACTCCAAGAGAGGAGTTAGCTTTGGCTTTTTCTCATGTTGATGCTTGTGGAGCAGGTCCCAGTGGGGGCTAGCCTGGGTGGTTCAGGTGTGGATCTTGAACCTTAGCAGATTGTTTGATCGCCTAGAGAGTAGCTGCAGAGTTAGTGGCCTTCGTGGAGGAGGTAGAGACATCTTTGTGCTCTTGTATTTGTTGTTGTTTTGTAGCCAGTAAGTCGGAACTCTGTGGTCAAGGGTGCAGCGAGCAGTGTACCCATCGGACTTGATCCGTTGGTGGTTTCCCAGTTGTTTAATAGAGTTGAGCACTCTTCTTTTGGTGAGCCCTAGAGTAGGGCTAACTGCTGCATGTTGAGAGAGCCACTGAGTTTTGGTGAGCATCGGTGGAGATGCAAGAGTAGGCCGTGAGACTTCAGTTAGATGAGATGTCATAGTCAGGGTTGTCTGAGTTTTGAGCCCTTGTATGCCTAGCCTTAGTTTTTGTCACTTGAGGTTGTGCCCTTGTTGGCCCCATTTGTAGTAAGAGGTGGATTTGGTAGTAGTGGCACTTGAGGTGCATTGGTTGGTGTGCCGCTTTGGCACTAAGTCTGGTTCAGGCCTGAGTTTGGCATGGGTATAGCAGATGGTTCTATATCCCGTCCGGAGTTCAGCACACTCCTTTAGCCTTTGGATCCGTTTGTGGCAGTTGCACCTGTTTAGGTCGTGCAAGAGAGCTAGTTCAGTGGTAGTCGTAGGACTACAAGTGAAAGGATGTTCGCGAGGAGCCGGAGCCTCTTCCCAGTGTTACAGGGGTAAGAGTGCGTCAGCAGGTTGAAGGTTGGTAAGTGTTAGTGCGCGTGAGTCTCACGCTAGTGTTAAGGCCAAGAGATCTTTGTGGTTGGTAGTGCGGTCAACTACCTTGGAGTGCTTAAATCTGAGGAGTGTTGAGCATCGTAGATGCGAGTTGGCCCAGCTGAGGGGCCGTGAGTTGGATGCTTTTGAGATGAGTTGGATGCCTTATGAGATGAGTTGGTTGCCTTGTGTGTAAAGTACACTTGGTAGGGTCTTGGTATAAAGTAAGTTCGGTTTGGCATTGTTATGCTTTAGTAGAGCAAGGTTGTCGCAGCTTCGAGTATCGTGTGGAGATGGAACTTTTGGTGTTCCTTTGGTTGATTGGATCTCTGCCAGAAGTTAGTGTTGCCTTTTGAAAAGCGCCTGTTAGTCTTGGATTTCTAAAGGAAGGTTGAGAGTTGTGCACATAAGTGTGTTTTGTGTAGTTCGTTCTGGTGGCGAGAGTTTCGGAACCATAGAGGGTTTGCATTGGAGAACTGGTGCTCAGTTCTTGGAGGAGTTGGACTCCAGATGGATGTTGTAAGGCTTTAGTAGAGGTTGTAAGGATACCGTGCTCGTAGTCGGGTTGTTGTTTAGGCAAGTTTTGTTAGGTTGGACCTAAGCTTGGTTGGTGGAACCTCTTGTGGCTCTTGGTTGGAGTTCAGATGGTACTGAACAAATGGTGGTTGTAGCGAAGCCACGTAGTTCCTGATCTCAGTTGCTAAGAGTGTTGCTCGGAATCCTTACCCTGGGTGGAAGCTACATTGTGGCTGATGCTTTGAGTAGGAGGATGACACATTCTGAAGCGTTTCTGGTCTTTTTGGTTTCGAGGTTCGGAGTAGGCCAGCATGGTTGAGATGCTGGAAAAAGGAGTTGTTTGTTCAGCGGTTGGTCATTAGGCTGCTTGACGACAGTGTGTGTCGAGGGTAGCTGAAGAACCCTAGTTGTGGAGAGCCTCACCAGAGCTCAGTCAGACCTAGGTAGTGAGTTTCAGTTAGCAAGCCGGAGTCGAGTAGGTTGTAGGCTTCGGGTGAGTTACTTGCAGTTTTGGTAGGCTAGCAAGCCAGAGTTTGTTTCAAGTAGAGTCCGGATTGGTTCCGGTGTGGTGGCAAGTTGGTGCTTGATGTTGACCAAGGTGTGGTTTTTGAGTTGCTAGAAGTTAGTTTTGCTCGTGGATCGAGTGGTTCGTCCTTGTCGGTTGTTTCCTACTTCCAGGATGTAGAGAGTTGCCCTCCTTTGGTGTGGAGGTGTGTCTTGGCTAGTTTGTGGTTGGCGGTTCTGTCAGTGGTGGACCCCCCTCTGTTGTTGCCTCCGTGAGAGTTAGATGTTGTGGCTTTAGCGGAGCATGGCAATGGCGTGTGTGGAGCTCTCTCGTCCTTCTTCTGATGCCCGCTTATGAGATCTGTTTCCTCTTATGAGTTGTCAGCTTATTCCTTGGTCTTGGAGTTGGTGGTAGTGGTGCTAGCAAGAAGGAAAAGTTGTTGGTTGCTTGGAAGCAGTTGTTTGTCCAGTTAAGCGGACTCTTGAGTGGTGTTCTGGAAGTTGTAGTAAGGGTTGTTCTGCTCCTATGAGTGTTTGGCCTAGTCGGTTAAGGTTTTGTGTGTTGGCTTGGAAGCTGTTGCACCTTTGTAGTTGAAGGCCCCTTTGTTTCAATTGTGGATGAGGTTGCACCATTGTGGCTGGATCAGGGTCTTGACCTATTGAGGGATCCTTGCTGGTTAGTGTAGCTTGTGCTCTGCCAACCACTGTTGGTATTCTTGTTCTTGGTAGTTGGTGTTGACCAGGTAGTGGAGTTCCGTTTATGAAGTTCAGTGGGTAGGAGCAATGAGCTTAATCTAGAGGGTATAAGCCTGTATGTGTTATCATTTGGACTTGTGAGATGTGTCTCTTAAGGGGACGATCTTGGTTTCGTTGTTTGCATGGAGGTAAGCTTAGTGGAGGGAGCCCTCTGGGGGCCTGGTTGTTTGCGGGCTGTCTTGCCCAGCTAGTGATTTGAGTCGAGCTAGAGTTGAGTGGATTGGCATAGCTATGCAGTTTGTAGTTGTTTGAGCTTCCAAGTTCGTAGCACTCAAGTTTATGGATCGTAAGTTTCCGTGTGGGAGCTGTCAGCTAGTTGAGGTTGTTGTGTGAGTTCAAATTCTTGGAGGATTGGTTTCAGTAGCTAGAGCTCGCACCTCGTTTCGTGTGCAGAGGCCATTTTTATGGAGTAGAGTCATGTCGGGCCAGTGGAGTTGTTGTCACCAGGTGTGTGCAACAAAGGTTTGTTCTAGGCAATGCGTGGATGAACTGTGGTTCTGGAGAGCGTTGTTAAGAGGCTTATGCGCCGTGTGCGTTTTTGTAGTGTTTTTCACCCTCGACCGATGGTCTTTTGGGAGGAGTGAGCCAGATCCGTTGGAGCTTGTTGGTGAGTGGTGTTTTTCGTAGTTAGGCGGCGAAACCGGTGTTGGATTTTATGAGGTTGCCTCGGGTAGCGCTCCTGCTTTGCTAGTTCTTTTAGTTTCGTTGAGCGTGGTTTGGTAAGTGTTGTAGGTTTTCGTGTTCTTGGAAAAGGTTGGTGGCCATCGATTTTGTGTTGGGGTCTGAGTTGCTTTGCATTTGACCGGAGGTGATGTGCAGGAGTATCGAGCTCGTAGGTTGATAGCTCGAGAGCGGCGAGAAAAAGTTACGCCGATGTTCGACGTCGAGCTTTAGAGTTTGAGGTTGGACAACTCATGTTTTAAGGTTGCATCGATGCTGGGTGTGTTGAGGTTTTGTAAGCGAGGAAGTTGAGTCCCGATTTGTTGGTCCGTTTGGAGATTCTAGAGAGGATTGGCGAGTTGCTTATTGGTTAACTTTTCCCAGTCATTGTCAACCGTGTGCAGTGTTTTTATGTATCGATGTTGGGGGCAGTATGTGTCGGACCCATCGCTCATTATGGACGTTGAGCCTTTGCAGCTGAGTGAGTGTTTGAGCTTCGAGGGGAAGCATGTGAGTATTCTGGTCTTTGAGGCGAAGACGTTGCGTGGCCGTGAGATCCGTTCGCAATATGATTCGATGGAGGAGTCAGAGTTCAGAGTAAGCCGCTCGTGAGCGGGGAAGACGGGATGAGGTTGCAGTATCCTCTGCTGTTTCAGTCTTAAGGACTTTCGAGGACGAAAGTCATAAAAAGGTGGGAATATTGTAACGGCCCAGGTTTTCATCCCGGTCTTCCAGGAAGGCCCTAGGGGTATTTTAGTAATTTGGTCGGGCCGTCAGGGCCGTTTATGTCTTTTCCAGTTGCTAAAATTATTGGATGGATTTTTGTAAGTTTTTGAGGCTTTGTGGTTGTGTTAGGGCATGGTGAGATGCAAAAGAAAAATGGTGGAGTAAAGATGTGTTTGGTGGGTTTCGAACCCAGGTGGTCTGGGAAGTCAGGTGGGTGGTGTGGCCTGTTGAGCCACCAGGTGTTTTTGTTCCTCTCTCTCGCAAAGATATCCTAGTTAGCCTTGAGTTCTTCGGGTTTTGGTGCATTTGATTAAATGAAAGGAAATTAGGTTTTTGTGTTTTATTCTCCAAACCCCCCATGGCCGCCCAACCCTCTTCTCTCTAGCCATCTTGCGTGAGTCTTCTCTCGAGAGTCCTCCGAGTGTCATTCCGGCCAGCCAAGCAACCCAGTAGCAGCGGCCGGTCGGCGGCCAGCCCAAATCGCACCAAAGACCCGGCGCGCCAAAGAGGCCGTCGTCGCGCACTGCATCGCGTGCCTCATCGCGCGTAGCGGCCGCCGCGCTCGCGTTGCTCGCCCACGCGCGCCCAGCCCTTCTGCGCTCCAGACGCCATCTCCCAGCCGAGCTCGCGCCGGCGTCCGAGCCCAGTGCCAGCGCGCCCATCCGTGCCCCCAGCGCCCAGCTTTGCCGCCCATCTGCGCCGCGGCGCCAGCAGCCCGACCTGCTGCCGCCGTCTTGCATGCCCGTCCGCATGTCACCGAGCGCGTGAGTTGCTCCCAGCCGAGCCTTGTTTATTTTATTATATTTAGGCATATGGATTGTGATTATCATTGTTTTTGTTAGGTTCTCTGAAGCTAGCTCGGGTTCGATCGCGGCTTAGGTTTTTGTGTGTAGTTGCCTCCCGCCGGTAAGGGATTTCTTACCGGAGTTGTGTGGGCCTGCGATGTTATATGTGATCGTTGTTTGTATGCCTGTTTATGATTATCGGCATGTTTAGTGTTAGGTGCTCTGCATTGCAATTCCCGATGGCATGGTTTCTTATGTTGTTTCTCATGTTAGTCCATGCTAGGTTGTTCCGCTCGGCATGCTCATATCTCTGTTTGCTTCGTAGTACCATGCTAGGTTCGTTGTATCTGTTGAGCACGTTTTGGATTGTATTGGATTGTATGTTATTGATATGATAGGTTAGAGTGTAGGTAGGTAGCATCATCTCGGGCTGATGCATAAAGTATCTTGCATCCATGGCGGGCGCACGAGTAGTACTCAGTCCCTCGACCCGTGTGAGGGTTTAGCTAACCCGGCCGGTGAGGCCCCCGCAATCTTGGGTGAGGGTGGTAGTCTGCGCGATGCCCCAACGGTCGGGATGATGACTTGGCATTGCCTCGTCCTCGGCGGTAGCACGCCCTCGGCGTGTTCGGTAGTAGCCCCCGATTGCCACTGTCGGGGCAGGGCGGCTTCTGGTGTAAGCCTACCACGACCGATTCCTTAGCCTCAAAGTGCGGTGGTTACGCCGACATAGTTCACGTGTCCGTGTCTCACACCCCTATGTCGGTGACACCGATCCGAGAGATTTAGTTAGGCATGGTGGCTGGACACAGGCGACTTGCCACTAGACCCGGCAACCCCGAGAGTTGCGGTAGCATGCGGTGCGCGCGCATACGCTCATTACAACGCCGGCCGGAGAGCTCCTCGAGATTGTGAGCCAGTGCACCTTTCGTATCGACAGTAGACAGGCTGAGGCCGGGACTTGTTTCTCGTATAGGGCGTATTGTGTGATGTGGATTTTCCGTACTAAGACCCTGAGTTGGCATCCGAAGATTATATGTGATTTAAGCTATGTGCTCTGTTCTGTGTTTATATTCATAGCTTGCATACATTCATCTAAATGACCATGTATATCGTATTGTACCCAGGTTGGAGATTCTTACTGAGTAATTCGTTACTCACCCTTATTTTGTGGCTTTCCACAGGTAACCAAGGTGCGAGACAGGATGGCTGAAGGAGGGGCTGTGATCATGAGAACCCTGCTGTCGTCTCTGACTTTTTATATTATGACTCTTGTCTTTTATTTTCCCCTGAATGCATGTAGCCGGGCATGGAGCCCTAGGACGATTTTTAAATGTTTTGTGGATTCCAGCATTGTTGTACCTGGGAAGTTTTTGAATGATTTTAATAAATCTCTGATCAGAGTAAACTTTCGAAATGTATTTGTCCTGAAACAGGTGCTTGGAGACAGGAACAGGTTTCAGCAACTGTAATGATTTCTGTTTGAATGTTGAATGTTTTAAGTTTTAATTGGAATCCAAAATCTTATTTGCACATTGTCCTGTACTTTGAATGCATGCATTGGGGTAAAGGCCCATTTAGAGCCCCTTTTTGGGTCGGGTCTTTACAGTGTCGTTGAGGATCTTTATCCCACGCCCGATAGCCAAGGATGTGATGTAACATGGTGCCCTCAGCTATTCCTAGTTTGTGGCCCTTTTAGGCGGGCCCTGATCATAGTGTACGCCTGCTATGGGAGGGTCTTAGCTTAGGGCGATAGGTGTGAGCAGGCTAACTCGGTGCACTAGTGAGGGCCTCCAAGACCATGACTCAGTGGACACCTTTCCTTCTAGTATTTTTTTTAGGCATGTCGACCTGGACCAGGACTGTCTGTGTAGGCCTACACCTGACTGGTTTCCAGCACCATGCGGTGTATGCATACACATGCGGTGTTTTTTGTTTCCTTAGTAGCATGAAATAAAATCCAACAAGAGCAGTTATTTAAGATTTGAAATTCAAAAATGCATTGATTTGTAACTGTTATTAGTCAGCATGACATAGGAAACGTAATTGAAAATTACGGGTCCTTACAACTACTATGCGTAAACATGCTTCCAAATCTGCTGGGTAGGCTCCCTTATTACCCTATCGAACTGTACTTTTTCATACCCTCGAAATCCAAACAATTGATTCCAAACTTCTGCACTCCACTCAATTGACTTTCCTGCAACTGTTATGCTGCAACTTTCATCTCCAGTTCCATTTTCATAGAAATCTTTTATGCAAGACGGGTTTGCGTCAATACTCGGTCTGTAAAAATCATCAAATCCTCGCATCATGATGGTTGCTTGGATGTCGTCATCGAGCATTACCTTTGCAAAGCCCTGTTCTTGCAAAAATTCCCTCTTCTCTACTTCGGTTATTTCTACCGCCTTAACTTGTCTCCCTCGTTTTGCTTTTCTTGGCTACGACCAAGGTTCTTCTATTAACGAATCGCCGATTCCTTTTCCCTTTTCCTTCATGTCCATTTCTTATCCTTATTTGAACTTTTACCACTTTCTTTATCGTCTAGTTTCCTGACCAATTCTGCATCCTTTGCTTCCAAAGCCTTCTTGTAGTTTTCTTCCTCTTCTTCGAACTTCTTGGCTAATTCTAATATCTGATGCTTCTGCATCACCGCTTCCTTCGGACACTCCCGATATAGCCATTACTTGAGCCAGTCTTGGTTCTTGCGTATTCTGGTCCCGTGTGCTTCAACCATCAGCTACGGCGGCCGATCCTTCATCAGTCTGCATACAAATGGTTTGCTCTAATGCGGCGATTTCTGAAAGTGAGATTCCAGTTGAATGTTGTTCTTCCAATGTTTCGTGCGGAACAAGTTGCCTTGGCAACTTGTTCCTTGGCCCCAAATGTTGAGATCTTGGTAATGTTGTTGTTCTTGGATACCATAGCAAGGAGCAGAAATCATTGAGCTGGTCGATTGGCCATGAGTCGTTCGGGGAACTAAAGCTAAAAGCTAGAGTCTACTATAGAGGAGCAATTAGTGGTGTTATGGGAGCTGATGACAAGGGGCTACACACTTTCAGCCGTGCCAATTCCATTTTACTGTTTTTGTTAGGAGTAGGTGTAGTATTTAAACATTTCATAGTCGTAAAAAAAATCGTCTGGTTTAAACTTCTATATTGTGTTTACTGCTATGATTGCGTTATAGGAGTGCATGTTAGCTACTTATGATTGCGTTATAAGAGTGTAGGTCACTGAATATTACACTGTTGAATGTTTATTTATATATATGTATGCGTCGATTAGCTACCCATGCATGTACCATGTGGAGAATCGGAAGAGGAACCACATGTTGACCCAGTATGCTACTTTAGGTTGCATGATGGTTGTTCGACATTTAGGGAGTTAGGAATAACCTGACTACTGCTTACGTCGCTTTGTGATAAGTATGGTGTTAGCAGCGGAAGCTGGTTCTCCCATAAATAATTAGTTACAGAAGTAACAATTTTTAGGGAAGCAAGACATTCTTTGGCTAGTCTATGCTCTTATCATGTTCTAGTATTATTTAGTTAGCATTAATTATTGCATGCATTGGTATTTTATTTCTGTATTTTAATTTTTTTTATCAAAACAACAAAAACCATCCAACTTAACAACATATGCTTTTTATTTTCCGCATGACTCTGACTTAAGTGGTATTATGTAAAGACCCGACCCGAATGGGGTTCTAAATGGGCCTTTACCCCAATGCATGCATTCAAAATAAAAGACATTATGAAGATAAATTTCGGATTCCAAGTAAAAACTAAAACATTCAGCCATCAAAACAATTTAATAAACAAAACCTGTCCCTGTTTCCAAGCACCTGTTTCAGGAAAAGTACATTTCTAAAAGTATACTCTGATCAGAGATTTATTTAAACCATTCAAAAACCTTCTCAGGTACGACTATGCTGGAATCCATAAAACATGAGAAAACGTCCTAGGGCTCCGTGCCCGTCTACATGCATTCAGGTGAAATATAAAGTTAAAGAGTCATAAAATGAATAAAAGTGTCAGAGGTGACAAAGCAGTGCCCATGATCACGGCTCCTCCTTCACCATCCTGTCTCGCTCCTTGGTTACCTGTGGAAAACCACAAAATAAGGGTGAGTAACGAATTACTCAGTAAGAATCCTCAACCGGGGTACAATACGATGCACATGGTCATCAAGACGAGTGTATGCAAGCTATGAATATAAACACAGAAAAGAGCACATAGCTTGAGTCCACACTTGGACCTCGGATGCCAACTCAGGGTCTTAGTCCGGAAATAAATCCACCACACAATACGTCCTATACGAGAAACAAGTCTCGCCTCGGCTGCTCTCATCGCCGATCACGAAAGGTACACTAGCTCAAGATCCCGAGGAGCTCTCCGGTCGGCGCCACAGAATGAGCGTAAGCATGCACCGCGTGCTACTGCAGAACTATGGGTGCCGGGTCTAGTGGCAAGCGCCCATGTCCAAATCACCACGCCAAACTAAATCTCCGGATCGGTGTCACCGACATAGGGGTGTGAGACCTGAGACACGTGAACTATGTCGGCACTGAACCACCGCACCGAGGCTAAGGAACCGGTCGTGGTAGGCTTACACCAGAAGCGGTCCTTGCCCTAACAGGTGGCAATCAAGGGCTACGGCCGAACACGCGAGAGGACGTGCCGATCGCCGGGGGCGAGGCAATGCCAAGTCATCATCCCGACCGTTGGGGCATTTAACACCCGCCACCCTCACCCAAGATTGCGGGGCCTACCGGTTGGGATAGTTAATCCCTCACGGGGTCAAGGATCGAGAACTGTCTCGATCGTCCTTGCCATGGATGCAAGATACTTTATGCATCAAGCCCGGATGATGCTATCTACCCGAATTCTAACTCGCCTTAACAATCAACAAACAATCCAATACGTGCTCGAAAGAATACAAAGCAGACCTAGCATGGTACTACTGAACAAGAATGAATATGAGCATGCCGAACGGAACAACCTAGCATGGACTAACATGAAAGAACAACATACGAAGTCATGCGATCGAGAATTCGAGCAGTTATTACCTAAACTATACATGCGATAATCACAAACAAACATACAACATCAATCACATAGAACATCGCAGGTCCACACAACCCCTGTAAGAAATCCTTACAGCCGGGAGGCAACTACACACAAAATCCTAAGTCGCGATCGATCCCGAGCTAGCTAACGAGAACCTAACAAACACAATAGAAATCACAATCATAGCCCTAAAAATATAATAAAACAAGCAGGCTCGGCTCGGGGCACTCACACACAACGCACGCACGACACGGGGCCGAAATCTTCTGCCAGCGGTGAGTGATGTGCGGTTGGCTGGCGGCTGGCGGCTGGGCGCGCGGCGCGCGTCTTGACACTGTGACACGCTGGAGCACGGCACGGTGAAGGCGCGCGCGGCTGGGCGAAGCGGGCCGGGCACGAGCGAGCGTCTGGGCGTCGCGGCGCGGCTTCGGAGCGGCGAGCGCGGGCGCTGGCGCGGCAGCAGCGCGACACGGGCGATCTGCTGCTGCGCGCGCGAATCGGCGTGCGACGGCGGGCTGCGCCTACGAAACAGGCGTCGCGATGGACGGATCGGCGGCGGCTGTGTGGTGTCGCGGCAGCGGCAGGTGACCGACGCGTTACGGGCGTGCCGCTCGGGCGATCTAGACGGTCGCTTGGCGCGCGACGCTCACTTGTGCGATCTGGGCGTCTTTGCCAGAGCGATCTGGCCGCCTGGTGGTGGGCGATCCGGTGCACGGCGCGGACCGCAACAACACACACACACACATGGGCACCTCCTCTTACCTTCGGCCAAAAAACAACCTATCGAGAAGATGAAGAAGATGAATACCTACCTGAATGATGATCGAACTACGATGCGGCAAGGGGATGAAATTCGGCTAGAGAAAGTTGGGGAAACAAGCTTGGGCGGCTAGGAGGATGTGTTGGAGAAGAAGAACAAAACCTAGCTTTTCTTTTTCCATTTAACCAAATGCACCAAAACCCCAAAATCCAAGGCTAACCATAAAATGACACGGAAAGAGCAACAAGAGCTCTCAATAGCTCAACTGCACGCATCCCCTAAGCTTTCCTCGAGACCGGGTTCAAAACCCAGTGCAACACAAATTCCTTTATTTTTACTTTTGCATCAAACCTTGCTCAACCCTTCCACAAAGCCTCACAAACCTACATAAATTCATCCAATATTTTTAGCAACTAGAAAAGACATAAACGGCCTGACGGCCCGACCAAATTACCAAAATACCCTTTGGGCATACCGAAGACTCGGATGAAAACTCAGGCCGTTACAATATTCCCTCCTTTTTATGACTTTCGTCCTCGAAAGTCCTTAAGATCGAACAAAGACAGATACCAAATCTCATCCCGTCTTCTCCGCTCACAAGCGGCCTCCTCTCGAACTCGACTCGAGCCGCCGCCCAGACGCGCCGCTGCTGCTCTCTGCTGCTGCGCCGACGTCGCCGCTTGCCTACATTGCCGCCTGCACCGTCGCCATGCATTGCCTCCTCGCGGACCGACGTCCCGCCTTGCCGCGCGCCAAACCAGCGCCAGCGCCCGTCCTTCTTTGCTAGCTGCCGCCGACGCGTGCCTTCTCGGTTGGTAAATTCCCGAGCCTCCACCCTTTGGACTTCCTGATTTTAGATGCTTTTTTATTAATTAGGATATTTTATTACTTGCTTAGGTTGCTCGGGTTCGCTTAAAAGCTCGAGGGTCGTTATTTGATTCGGGATAGTTAACCTCCACTTATTTCCGGTAAGGATTCTTACCCGGGTTGTGTGGACCTCTGCGAATAGTTGATAGCACGCTGATTCATCGTTATATGAGTTTCTAGTGGTAGGTTTCATGTTTTCTTTTGATTCATGTTCGTGACATGTTTACATCCCGTTAGTTTCATGTTAGGCTTTCCTATCTTGATAGAACCATGCCGCCATTTGTATCTTCGCTAGATCCAAGTTACGGTTAGATGTGTGATGTATAGTATAGAGGACCGTAGAGGCAACTAGTTTGGGGTCCCGCTCGGGCAAGACCCGATGGACATCTGGAGGTGTAAGGCCCTATGGGCATCCTAGGTGTGTAAGGCCCACTGGGCATCACTGATTCTGGAGGTGTAAGGCCCTATCGGCATCCTAGGTGTGTAAGGCCCACTGGGCATCACTGATTCTGGAGGTGTAAGGCCCTATGGGCATCCTAGGTGTGTAAGGCCCACTGGGCATCACTGATTCTGGAGGTGTAAGGCCCTATGGGCATCCTAAGTGTGTAAGGCCCCACTGGGCATCACTGTATCCTAAGTGTGTAAGGCCCCACTGGGCATCACTATATCCTAAGTGTGTAAGGCCCCACTGGGCATCACTGTGTCCTAGGTTGTGTAAGGCCCGAAGGGCATCCAAATGTAGGACCTAGAAGAGGCTATAGACGGAAGCCCTTGAGTAGGCTCGCCTTTGAAGTAGCTCATAGCCTACACCAACCGTGCCCGCTCTAAGTCATTGTATGTTTGCATGTCCGTGTGCTAAATGAGATGTTTTCGTATTGTACCCCGGTTGGGGATTCTTACTGAGTATGTTTATACTCACCCTTATTTTCTGTGGTTTTCCACCAGGTAACTTGGGACAGAGGCTGGATGGCTAGGAGGAGGCTGCTGGATGATCATGGATAGCTGACTCTGAGTTGCACGTTTTTTCATTGTGTTTATGATTTAGCATGTAGTGGGACTTGAGTCCCTAGGAAAAATACTCAAAAACTATTTGATGATTCTCATACCGTTTCCCTTGATTTGTTTTAAGAAAGTACTGATCAGTCGTTTACTTGTTTTTATTTAATTGGAATAATGGATTTGTTTTAAATATGTCTACTGCAAAGTTTTAAATTTCAAGCTCTGAATGACGTTTTACATTCTTAATCATGCATGCTTAGTAAGGACCTTAGGTTAGAGACCGTTTCTTGGGTCGGGTCCTTACAGTTGGTATCAGAGCTCAGAGTTATAGGTTCTGTAGACTGACATGCACTTGTAGGTTGTTTTCCATGATCATCAACGCTCCGACAGCCATCAGGTATGTCCATAAGTTTAAGGTTAATGGTTAAGAATTACAATACTGCATCTAGTATACATGTGTTACCCTTGTTGGGCAGTGAGAGCCCCAGCGTGGGCTAGTTTTTATGCCTTGTGTAGACCGCCAGTTGTTGATTACACATTGAGGAGCACGGACGTTTGGTATGTCCAATCGAGGAGTTGGACTGATCGTGTTGTTGTTGAGACCACGTCCAGGGTTGTCTAGACCCGTAGGCCAGTTTTGGCCCTGGCAGTTGAGCAGCCAGGAGGAGTGGGTAGAGGCTAGTCTACCTCGAGGCGAGACTCCTTGAGCAAAGTGTGCTCCCGCCATGAGAGAGTTGATGGCGGTCTTTTGGCTATCGAGGGCGGAGACCCGTGCGCAGGTGTAGCGCGTAGTGAGGAGTCCCGGTGCGAGATAGCCTAGTTGGATGAGTTTATTTAGGAGACACCCCTAGTAGCTCCAAAGAACCTCGGAGGTTTCCTGGAAGGGCTTAATCAGCGAGTTCATGCTTTGATGAGTTAGTTGGAATTATTCGAGCCGCCGAGTTTGGCAGCGCGAAGCGAGGTGGTTGGCCAGATGGAGTTTATCATCCGAGTGTTGGGATGACTTGATGTTCAAAGGCCAAGGCGTGCCGTTCTGTGCTTTGTTGATCTGAGCGGCTTGGTGGTGGAAGTTCCTTGAGAGAGGTGGACCAGCCAGAGTCTCCACCGATCGCCTTGGTCTATTGGCAAGTTGCCGTGTTAGTAGCTTTTGAGAAGGATGTAGAGACATCCTGTCCCCTTACAAGCCCGCCGCCGTTTTACACCAGCTTCTTTTAGTTCCCTCGTAGCCAGGGTGTAGTGTGGAGTTTGCTTGTCGGGGCTTAATCCGTTTGTGGATTTCAGGGCTAGTAGAGTGGAGCACTCTTTTGTTTGGATGTTCCAATTGTGGAACAAGTTGTTGCCACCCGAGGAGTTGGCCTGAGCTTTTGTTGAGCATCGAGTGGGATGCGGTTGGCTCGAGCTATTATTGAGCATCGAGTGGGATGCGAGGAGTAGGCCGTGGCATGTCCGTTAGGCGAGATGCCGAGATTAGACCGCTCGAGTATTTGGACTCTTGTCTTTGAGTGCCATTGCCCGTCAATTGGAGTGTGACCTTCCTTTTCCTCAAAGGGTATAAAGCTCGTTTAGGGCTGATTCGTGTTGTAAAGGATGTAGTGCCTGTTGGCACCAAGCTTTGAGAGGAGGCCTAGATTCAGGCCAGTTGGCACTTTTGTGCAGGAGGTTCCATGGTCGCCGAGAGTATAGCATCCCCGCTAGTCTTGTACCCATTTCCTGAGGTTGCACCTGTTTGGGTTGCATAAGAGATCTAGCTAGGGTGGTAGTCAGAGGACTACAAGTATGAGGTTTTCGAGGGAAAATAGGAGCATTTCGCAGTCACCGAGAGTTGGGTACCAAAGGATGCCGTGTAGGTTTGTTAAGAGCTAGCGCGTTCGAGTTCTCGCGCCTGTTTGTGAGCTTGTGAGCCAGTTTGTTGGTAGCATGATTCGGCTACCCTTTGAGTTACCCTAGTATGGGTAGTGTTGGCATCAAGGATGCGTGATTAATCCAGTGTTAGAGCCATGAGTTGGATGGTGATCAAGCACGTTTAGTTGGCACATTGGCTTGAGATATGTTAGCTTGGTATGGATGTGCTCTTGTAAGAGTGAGTTGGCCAATGTGGCTTTTCGTGGTGAGTTGGCCCGAGAGGGTTTGAACTCTTGTTGCTCCCTGGTTAGTAGTGGCTCTGTTGGAGGCAAAAGTTGCCCTGTGTGAAAATCCTTGTTGGCTTTGGATCTTAAGGAATCAGTTTGGAGCCAGCACACGCGGTGTACTTTTGTGTAACTCGTTCCGTGGTTTATGTTTGTGAAACCACGAGAGGTTCGTGTTGAGGAACCAGGTGCTCGAGTCTTTGAGGTGTCAAGACTTTAGTTCTTGGCAAGTGCCCTAGCTTTGGTTGTAAGGATGTCGTGCTCGTAGCCGGGTTGTTGTTTAAGCAAGTTTTGCTAGTTGGACCTTAGCCTGGTTAGAGTTCAGTTGGAACTGAACAAGAGCGGTGGTAGCAAAGCCGCGTAGTTTCTGATCGTCATGGCTAAGAGAGTTGTTCGGATCCTTACCTTGGGCGTAAGGTTTGTTGTGGCTAATGTTTGAGTAGGAGGATGGCGCGTGCAGTAGCGTTTCCGTTCCTTTTTGGTTTTCAAGCGCTTGGAGTTGGCCAGCGTAGTTGAGATCTTTGGAGAGGGTTGCGCCTGTGTAGCCGGTTGTCTGTTAGATCGTTTGACGACCGTGTGTGTGTCGGAGGATGATCGGAGGATCCCTAGGTTGTGGAGAGCCTCTCCAGAGCTCGATCCACCCAAGCGATGTTCCTCGGGTGAGTTGCTTGCGATTTGGTAGACTAGCAAGCTAGTGTTTGTTTGGAGTAGAGTCCGGATTGGTTCCGGTGAGGTGGCTAGTTGGTGTTTGGTGTTGACCAAGTTTTGGTTCTCTTGTTGTTTCAAGAGCTAGCTCGGTTCGAGCAAGAGGGCGTTGCCTTGAGGACCTGTTCCTAGTCAGGAAGTTTTGGGAGTTGACCCCTCCCTCGGTGGTTGAGTAAGTTCTGCTAGTTCTGGATTGGTGGCCCAATCGGGTGAGGTTTCCCCTTGGGTGTTGCTTCCAAGAGAGTTGGTTGTTGTTGCCCTTGGGTTTGAGTTAGTCAGCGAGCATGTGTGATGTTCGCTGCCCTTCAGAGGTTCGCTTGCTGGGAAATCGTTTCCCGTTGAGGAGTAGTCAGTGTAGCTCTTGAGTTGTGTAGTTGATCAGAGTAGCGCAGTGGTTAGCCCAGCGAGAGGGTCCCTACCTTGTGTTGTTAGCAAGCGAAAAGTTGTTTGTCCCCGCAAGGGCGGAGGCCAGCCAGTTTAAGAGTTGAGTTTTTTTGCTGGAAAGTTGTTGGTTCTTTGGGGTTTGAAGAAAATCCTAGTTTCTTTGGTGGTTGAGTTGCACCATGGATGCCAGCCTCGAGTATTATCTTTGGAGATAGCCTCGTCGGTCCGTTTTCCTTGCGATGTTCCGAGTGTGGAGTTTCTAGTCGCAAGATGAGTTAGGCCTAGGCTTAAAGGAGAAAGTCCTTTGAGTAGCCAGTTGGACTTAAGAGTTGAGTGGCAGCTTGGAGGCGAGCCTTGCTCGTTATAAGCTTGGGTTGAGTTTCTGCAGAGCAAGCCCTTCTTGGGCTTTGTTCCTAGTTGTTGTGCGTTCGCAGTCGGCGTTATAGCTGAGCCACAGTCGAGTGGGTTGGCACCGAGGTGCCCTGGCATTGGTTGGGAAAACCTTTGAGTTGTTATCCTCGAGGTGTTGTGTTGCTAGTAGTCGCGCGATGTTTTATTCCTTGCCGCTCGAGATTCCTGAGAGAGGTATGTTGTTTGTTTTCTGTCTGCGCGATATTCTCTTAGGCCGGTGGCTGATCGGATAGCATTGGGAAGTTGTTGTCGGCCGATGAGGGGCTGAGCTTATTAGTTTGGTGAGTGGAGCCTTTTCCTAGACCTTGTCGTTCAAGGGTGGCCGTAGCTGAAGATTCAGCTAGTGTGAGTGGTGTTAGCCGTTTGGTGAACCAGGAAAGTGCCCCTTGGCTTTGGTGTTTCGATTCCTCTTAAGATGATTGCTTAAGTGTCGTGGACGCGTGTTAGTTGGAGACGTTTGCCTATAAGATCAGTCACCAGTTGGTGGTTCGAATTGGATTTCGTTAAGGATTGTAGGCAACCAGTGGGGTTCGCGAGGTCTCTTGCGAAGTAAGAGTAGACCGTTTTGTTTCAAACACAGGAGGTTCAGTTGTTTGGTCAAGACATGGTGAAGGGTCGAGGTTTGTTTGATAGCGACTATGAGCATTCGAGAGAAGTTACGCCGGAGCGTGGCGTTGAGTTTTAGAGCTTGTGACCCGTCCACGAGTTTGCTGAGAGTAGCACCGTAGAGAGGCATTCCGAGTTGGGTTAGCAGGGATAAGTGAGCCCTAGAGTCGTAAGACCGTTTGAGAATTGGTTCGAATCAGAGGATGTGGCTCACCGACTAGTTATCGCATGTTTTCTTCGAAGCTCGGTGTTAGTTCGGTTTAGGTTGAGATAGTTCGTGGCGCACTTCGTGTCTGTTGGGCTTGAGCCTTTTGGGAACCCAAAAGGGTTCGGTTTCAAAGAAAGATTTGTGTTATCTTAATCGGAGCTTGGTTGGTTAAGAATCGGTGGAGTTTCATAGAGTTGTTTTTCGTCTTAGGACTTTCGAGGACGAAAGTCTTAAAAGGAGGGAGTATTGTAACGGCCCGGTTTTCTATTTCGGTTTCCCAGAGTTTTCGGGACATTATGCGGATGTTCGGATGGGCCGTTAGAGCTTTTTAACCTTTAAGGGTATTTTGGTATTTTGCTCCCAGTCGAGGTTGAGGATTTTCGTGGCTTTAGGGTCATTTCGGCCTTCGTTGAGACTTGATTAATGTTGGTTGCAAGACCCAAGGAGTTTGAGTTAGTTGATTAGAAGTTCGGAGACATTCCGTTGATAGCAAAATTAATTGGAATATAATTGGTCCCATTGAGATTTGAACCCTTGCCCTAATGGTGAAATTGGAGTTTTTAGAAAAAGAAGATTTAGTTAAAAAGAAAAGAATTTCTTTAGCCGGGACCCGCAAGAGAAAGCCTTGGGAAGGGATTTTAGACCCATTTAAATTAGGAAAAGGAAAAGAAATCCTATTCCCTTGTTTTGGAAAATCTCTCTCTCTCTCTCTCTCTCTCTCTCTCTCTCTCTCTTGCCGAGCCCCTCACCAAGAAACCAAACCCTAGCCGCTCAGGCCATCCCACACCGGATCGCGCCGGCCACTGCCCGACCACGCCGCCCGAGATCGCACCACCACTGCTCGCCACGCCACGACCAGCACAAAGAAGATGTACCCATGCCCAGCGCGCCAGACGCTCAGCATCGCCCATGCCAGCGCGCCCGGTCAGATCGCCTCGCCCAGCCCAGACGCGTCGCGCCGTTCCGCACCAGGCCGCCCAGACGCGCCGCGCCGCTCCGCTTGCCGCCGCCCGACGCGCCAGCCAGCGCGCTGCGCCGCCAGAACCCGTCGCCGCCTGCTGCCCTTGCAAACCCGACGTCCCACCTTGCCGCTCGAGCCCCGACCCAGCGCCCGCCCCCGCCGCCAGCCCCCTGCGCCAAAGAGTCGCTCTTCCTTGCCGCGAGACGTGTGCCTTCTCGGTTGGTAAATTCCCGAGCCTCCACCCTTTGGACTTCCCGATTTTAGATGTTTGTAATTAATTAGGATATTTTATTACTTGCTTAGGTTGCTCGGGTTCGCTTAAAAGCTCGAGGGTCGTTATTTGATTCGGGATAGTTAACCTCCACTTATTTCCGTAAAGGATTCTTACCCGGGTTGTGTGGACCTGCGAATAGTTGATAGCACGCTGATTCATCAGAATTATATGAGTTTCTAGTGATAGGTTTCATGTTTTCTTTTGATTCATGTTCGTGACATGTTTACATCCCGTTAGTTCCATGTTAGGCTTTCCTATCTTGATAGAACCATGCCGCCATTTGTATGTTTGCTAGATCCAAGTTACTGTTAGATGTGTGATGTATAGTATAGAGGACCGTAGAGGCAACTAGTTTGGGGTCCCACTCGCAAGACCCGATGGACATCCGGAGGTGTAAGGCCCTATGGGCATCCTAGGTGTGTAAGGCCCACCGGGCATCACCGATTCTCGAGGTGTAAGGCCCTATCGGCATCCTAGGTGTGTAAGGCCCACCGGGCATCACCGATTCTCGAGGTGTAAGGCCCTATGGGCATCCTAAGTGTGTAAGGCCCACCGGGCATCACCGATTACTCGAGGTGTAAGGCCCTATGGGCATCCTAAGTGTGTAAGGCCCCACCGGGCATCACCAGTATCCTAAGTGTGTAAGGCCCCACCGGGCATCACTATATCCTAAGTGTGTAAGGCCCCACTGGGCATCACCGTGTCCTAGGTTGTGTAAGGCCCGGGGCATCCAAATGTAGGACCTAGGAGAGGCTATAGACGGAAGCCCTTGAGTAGGCTCGCCTTTGAAGTAGCTCATAGCCTACACCAACCGTGCCCGCTCTAAGTCATTGTATGGTTGCATGTCCGTGTGCTAAATGAGATGTTTTCGTATTGTACCCCGTTGGGGATTCTTCTTGAGTATGTTTATACTCACCCTTATTTTCTGTGGTTTTCCACCGTAATTTGGGACAGAGGTTGATGGCTAGGAGGAGGTCTTTGGATGATCATGGATAGTCGACTGAGTTGCACGTTCTTTCATTGTGTTTATGATTTAGCATGTAGTGGGACTTGAGTCCCTAGGAAAAATACTCAAAAACTATTTGATGATTCTCATACCGCTTCCCTTGATTTGTTTTAAGAAAAATCACCGATCGATCGTTTACTTGTTTTTATTTAATTGGAATAATGGATTTGTTTTAAATATGTCTACTGCAAAGTTTTAAATTTCAAGCTCTGAATGACGTTTTACATTCTTAATCATGCATGCTTAGTAAGGACCTTAGGTTAGAGACCGTTTCTTGCGTCGGGTCCTTACAAAACTCCTGCACATCACCTCTGGTCAAATGCAGCAACTCAGGACCCAAAACAAAATTGATGGCCACCAACCTTTTCCCAGAACACTGGAATCCTGCAATACTTACCTTGCAATGCCTCAATGGAACCACAAGAACTGACCGCTGAGAACTGCAACCAAAGGCAACCTCATAAAACCACTCTAGTCTTCCGCTGCCTAATCACGGAAACACCAACTCGCAACAAGCTCCAAAGGTTCTGGATCACTCCTCCCAAAAGACCATCGGTCAGAGGGTGAAAACACTACTGAAAATCGCACCGCCTCATAAGCCTCTTAACAACGCTCTCTCAAACCACGGTTCATCACGCACTACCTAGAAAAATCTTTGTTGCCACACTCTGGGGCCAACAACTCCACTGGCCCGACATGCCACTACTCCACGCATGACATCTCCACTGGCGAGGTGCGAGTTCTAGCTACGTAACCACCCCACCAAAAATCCGAACTCACACAACAACCTCGACAAACCGCCACTTCCACACGAACTCCTTCAAACCAACAACTTGAGTGCTACGATCTCTAAGCCCAAACAACTACAAACTACATAGCTATGCCAATCCACTCAACTCTAGCTTGGCTCAAATCACTGGCCGGACAAGTCACCGCCAACAACCTACCCTAAAGGGCTCCCTCCACCAAGCCTACCTCCATGCAAGCAACAGAAACGAAGCTTGCCTCAAATATGAAGCACATCTCACAAGTCCAAACGATAACATATACAGCTTAACCCTCTAGCTTAGGCTTATTGCACCTTCCCACCGAAACTTCATAAACGGAACTCCACTACTCGGTTAACACCAACTACCAGGAACCAGACACCAATAATGGTCGGGCAGAGCACAAACCACACTAACCAAAGAAAGATCCTCAAAAGGTCAAGACCCTAATCCATCCACAATGGTGCAACCTCAACCCACAACCGATACAAAGGAGTTCTTCCACTACAAAGGTGCAACATCTTCCATGCCAACACACAAAAATCTTAACCAACTAGGCCAAACACTCATAAGAGGCAGAACAACCCTTACCGCAACTTCCAGAACACCACTCAAGAGTCCGCTTAACTTGGACAAACAACTGCTTCCAAGCAGCCAACAAACTTTTCCTCCTACTAGCACCACTACTACCAATTCCAAGACCAAGGAATAACTTGACAACTCCCAAAGAGAAACAGATCCTTACAAGAGGACAATCAAAGGACAGAGAGCTCCACAACCGCTCGCTGTCTTGCTTAGCTAAGCACGGCATCCAACTCTCCTAGAGGCAACAACAAGGGGGTCCACCACGACTAGACCGCCAACCATGGGCAAGAGAAGACTCACCCCCAAACACCAAATAAGGGGACTCTCAAACTCTGGGAACAGGAGAGACATCCTACAGGGCAAACCACTTACCCACGAACAAGGCTAACTCCTTGGCAACTCGAAAACCACACCTTGGCCAACATCAAGCACCAACTTGCCACCACACCGGAACCAAATCCGGACTCTACTCCAAACAAACTCTGGCTTGCTAGCCTACCAAAATCGCCAAAGAACTCACCCGAGGCTACAAACTACTCGACGCTTGCTTGCCAACTAAACTCACTACAGGGTCCGACCGACTCGCGCGAGGCTCTCCACAACTAGGGTTCTTCGACAACCCTCGACACACACTGTCGTCTAACGGTCTAACAACCAACTGCCTGAACACACAACTCATTTTCCCAGCATCACAACCACGCTGGCCTGCTCCAAACCTCGAAACCAAAAAGACCGAGAAACGCTTGCAATGTGTCATCCTCCTACTCAAAGCATCAGCCACCATGTAGCTTCCACCTGGGGTAAGGATTCCGAGCAACACTCTTAGCAATCGCGATCGAAACTACGCGGCTTCACTACAACCACCATTTGTTCAAGCACATCCGAACTCCAACCAAGAGCCACAAGAGGTTCCACCAACCAAGCTTAGGTTCAAATTTTTAACAAACTTGCCTAAGCAACAACCCGACTACGAGCACGGTATCCTTACAACCTCAACTAAAGCCTTACAACATCCACTTGAGTCCAACTTATCCAAGAACTGAGCACCACCCTCCAATGCAAACCCTACATGGTTCTCGAAACTATCACCACCGAACGAACTACACAAAACACACTTGTGTGAACAACTCTCAACCTTCCTTCAGAGATCCAAGACTAACAGTGATGTTCCAAAAGACAACACTAACTTCCGCAGAGATACAATCAACCCAAGGAACACCAAAAGTTCCATCTCCACACGATACGAAGCGGGCAACCTTGCTCACTAAAACATAACGATGCCAAACCGAACTTACTTTATACCAAGACTCTACCAAGTGTGCTTTACACATAAGACAACCTGCTCATCTCATAAGGCATCCAACTCATCTCATAAGCACCAAACTCATCTCATAAGCATCCAACTCATGGTCCCTCTGCTGGACCGAACTCGCATCTACAATGCTCACTCAACTCAGGTTTAGGCACCCGAAGGTAGTGGACCGCACTACCAACCACAAAGATCTCTTGGCCTTAGCACTAGCGTGAGACTCACACGCACTAACACTACCAGCCGCCAACCTGCTGACTTACTCAACCCCCAGTAACACTGGGAAGAGGCTCCAGCTCCTCTCGAACATCCTTTCACTTGTAGTCCTTCGACTACCACTGAGCTAGCCCTCTTGCACGACCTAAACAAGTGCATTTTCCATAAATGGATCCAATGGCTAAAGAAGTGTGCTTGAACTCCGACGGGTCATAGAACCATCTGCTTATACCCATGCCACACTCAGTCCAGAACTGGACTTAGAGCCAAAGCGGCACACCAACCATTGCACCTCAAGTGCCACTACTACCAAATCCACATCTTACTACAAATGGGGCCAAGCAAGGTCACAACCTCAAGTGACAAAAACTATGGCGAGGCATACAAGAGCTCAACTCAAACAACCATGCCTAAGGCATCTCATCAAACCGAAGTCTCACACGCCTACTCTTGCATCTCCACATGATGCTCAACAAAACTCGCCGCCTCTCTCAACATGCAGCAGCTAGCCCTACTCTAGGGGCTCACCATAAGAAGAGTGCTCAACTCTACCGCACAACCTGGGAAACCACCAACGGATCACGTCCGATGGGAACACAACTTCTTTCACTGCACCCTTAACCACAGGGTTCCGACTTACAAGCTGCAAAACAACAACTCTTACAGGAGAACAAGGATGTCTCAGCAACCACCTCGAAGGCTACCAACTCTGCAGCCTACTCACCGGGCAATCAACCATCTGCTAAGGTTCAAGATCAACACCGAACTACCTGTGCTAGTCCACACTAGGACCTGCTCCACAAGCATCAACATGAGCAAAAGCCAAAGCTAACTCCTCTCCTGGAGTGGCACTTCAGGGCAAAACACCTCCACCCTCTCACTAGGGGAATTAACAGCTGGGCCACACGTGGCCTACGGGAGTCTAACCTCTGCCTCCATCTGGAACGATGTTCCAGCGGTATCCGAATCTATCTGGATATCTCAACAAACCACAACATACAAATTCACATCATGCGGGAAGTTGGCATGATGGCGCTCTAAACCCAAACCAACGACGAGTCAGAACCTGCTCGTCTCCGCTCCACAACACAAAACAAGGCATACACTAGATGAAAGGTATTGTAAATTCTTAACCCTTTTCTAAAAACAGAAACTTAAGCTGAAAACGATGGACTGGTCGGTTGGACACTAGCCAATTTTCGAAGCACGAGAAGTAAGTGGTGATGCGTGGGAACTGCTGACAAGGGGACTACACATACTCAGTCGTGCCAATTCCGTTTATTGTTTTTTATTAGGAATAGTTAGTCTTTGAACATTTCATATTCGTAATAAAATTGTCTGGTTTAAACTTCTATATTATGTTTATTGTTATGATTACGTGGTAGGAGTGCATGTTAGTTACTTATGATTAAAATTTTATTAAGAGCGTAGGTTACAGAATGTTACACTACTGCGTATTTAATTTTATATATATGCATCAATTAGCTACCCACGCATGTACCTTGTGGTGAGCTGGAAGGGGATTCGCATGTGACCCAGTATGCTACTTAAGGTTAAGTGAACGAATATTAACTATTTAGGGTGTTAGGGATAAGCTTAATAATGCTTATGTTGCCCTGCGCTAAGTATGAAGTTTGCAGCAGAAGCTCGTTTGACCATAAATCATTAGTTACGGAAGTAAAAATTGTTAGGGAAGTAAGACAGTCTTTAGCTAGTCCGTGCGCTTAGGATCTTTGAGGATTAATTAGTTAGCATTACTCATTGCATGCATTAGCATTTTATTTCTGCATTCATTTATTTTATATATATAGAAAAAACAACTCAACTCAAGTAATATATTTTTCTTTATTATTTTTGCATTTATTATTTTTGCATGACTCTGACGTAAATTATATTAGCTCTAGACATCAATCCTTGTGGGATCGATAAATTTATATACTTATTACTTGTTGCAACTCTCGACCGCTCATACTTGCGCGTAAGTGATTCTTAGTGCACTTAGCATAAGTCAACTTAGAATTAATTACTATTCATTATAATAGCATTAGAATTACACCTGTCATGAATCAACAAGTCAAGTCCAAGGGTTATATGCAACAAGTTTGCCAGCTAGTTAAATAATTTATGATCTAAAATGAGCATTTAGATCGTGGAATAAAAGATTTCACGATATGTTTAAATCTTATGGGTTTCAGAAGAATGTCAACAAACCTTGTTTATACAATAAGTTTATTACAAAAAAAGTAGCATTTATAGTATTTTATTTTGTTGCTATCCTATTCATAGGGAATGATGTAGGATTCTTGACTGATAGCAATAAGTGACTAGAGAACCAATTGAAGATGAAGGATTTGGGCAAACTATCTATCGTTCTTGGGATCCAAGTTATAAGTGATCAATCCAATAGAATCCTAGCCTTGTCTTGAGCATCTTGCATAGACAAAATGGTTGTCAGAGATGTGATGCAGGATTCTGAAAAGGGTCAGTTACCTTTTAGGCATGGGATCACATTGTCTGAGGATCTATGAAGTAAGACGCCTTAAGAGATTGGGGAGATGAGACGGATTCCCTATGCTTTGACAGTGGGAAGATTGTGTACAAGGCCAGACATATTCAATTCGGTAGGCATTGTCAATAGATATAAGTTATGCCCAATATTGGATCACTAAACAAGAGTTACGAATATTCTCAAGTATCTTAAGAGAACAATAGTTTACATACATGTGTATGGTCGTAAGAATTTGATCCTTAGTAGGTACACAAACTCTAATTTTTAGACTCATGTGGTGTATAGGAGATCAACATTAGGACCAATGTTCACCATTCATAGAACAACAATAGTTTGGAGAAGCATCAAATAAGGATACATTGTAGACAACACTATTAAAGCTGAGTATGTGGCAGCTTGTTGAGTAGCAAAAGAGGTTATATGGCTAAAACTTCCATATAGATTTTGATGTGGTTCCATGTATGGATGAGCCAGTCAGTTTATACTGTTACAACAACTAACTCCATGGAACTGGTCATAAAAAATGGATGAATATAGAGAGGAAATATCATATCATTAGATAGATAGTGCATAGAAGAAAAGTGGTTGTCACCAAGATTGACACGAATGACAACGTTGTTGATCCTTTTACAAAGGCTCTCTGTAATATAGTATTTGAGGCGTCTCCTACAGTCGAGATCAAGCGTGGGCTGAATTTTTTGTCAACATGTTTAGACTTACTAGGCCCTAGTGTAAGTGGGAGATTGTCAAGGGTGGTGCCCTAAAGATGTGTTGTTTGTAATTAAAGAAATTGCGCTAAATTAAAGGGAAACTTGTGGAAGAATTAGAAGTAGTAGTTTGTAATCTTAGTCCAAGTATTTCATATCATCATCTAAAAGAGAATTCAGGTCACAAAAACGAAAAAATAGGAAAAACAAAATATATTGTCTAGGAGTTATTGAAATATATTTTAGCAATTTTTTTTTATTCATCAATTAACAACCATTAAATTAAACGGATACACTTTAAATCCTCATTGACCAAAGAAGAATGCAAGGAAGAAGGATTATTAGGAAAAAAAAATATTGAAGGAGAACAGTATTCAGAATCTCGTGCAGCTTGCGAACAACTTTCCTCTTGTTTGTTAAAACAAGAACGATCACTCATTTCCAAAAGCTTAAAAACTTCCCCACCAATACACGACTTCCATGCTAGTATATGGCTCGAACATAAATAGAATAAGAAAACAAATAAAAGTTGAAGATGAAAACGTAATTCGTTGCTGGTCAAGGAGAAATCGAAGAAGATGAAGTATATAAATTAAAAGCGCTTAAGAAGGGAGGGCTTTGAGCAAGATAAATTATCGAAAGGGAAGATGATTATTGGAGAAGATATATGAAATCTCGGGCATATGTATTTGACATTTGCAAAATAGCCCCTCAATAAATGTAGTTTAAACAAGCATTTTGCATACAATAGAATAATTTAAAGCATGTATCATCAAGAATCAAAACTAGAATGGGTACTAGTAAAAACCAATAAGTTTTTTATTATTCAACCAATTTTATTTGGGGGTGAGAGAGATTTAAACTCATAACCTCTTCTTCCAAACTCATATTTCATTTCAATTAAGTTATGTCTTTGCTTAGTTGACAAGATACGTAAGATTCAAAATTCTAAGCAAAAATAATCCACATATGGTTGATTTAGAGAATTAGATAGATAAATAGATTGCAACATCAAATACCTCCATGTTATTCTAAAATATCAATTTCTAAAATTGATTTAACCGTTAAATTCTGTATGCTCATAAAAATTAAAATGATCATATATATAATAAGAATGAACACATTCGAATTTATTATTTGAACTACATAATTTCAAGTTCAATCTATACAAGAGATAAGTTGTAGACAACGGAAAGAATTCAATTTTACAACTATGCCAAATAGTTAACATTTTGAGCATATCATATAAAATCAAAAGCAACATAAAAGCATGGAACAAATACGATAGCATATAAAATTAAGAGCAACATATGAACTAACAACAAAATAAAAATGATCAACGATCAAAATTTTCTCGATGTATATATGCGAGTTGTTGAACTCATATACATTGTATGCATAGAATGTATTAACACATATCATAAAAATATGTAAAGAACTCATCTATAGAAAACAAGGTGGTAGAGACTCGTGCTGATAACATGTTATAAAATAACAAAGAACAACAAGAATAAAGAAGAACAAAGTAGAGAGAAAAGAGAGTTGTTCTCTATTGTTGAGTTGTATTTCTAAATGCTTCACACCATCCTATTTATAGGATTTATGGGAGGGTTGATAACTCATGTGAATTGTTTATGTTATGGATCTCTACTACTTCATAATAGAATAGGTTTTAAATATATTTGAGAAATTGAATATTTAGCTCAATTCCTCTTAATAATATACAAATACTTTATAAATTGGAATTCCCTCATCTATGAGGATTGAATGCGATGGTAATAAACTGTCAGTGACACAACCATCCTTAAATCGCAAATTAAAAAGCTTCAAACATTATAATTTTCAGCACAAAAGATTCTTTATGATCCTTTGCTTCTAATCCTAACCTCTAATCCTACATGCATTGTATTTGAAATATAGTTAACTATCTTAAGATAATAATGCTCGATTCTTTGTTAAAAATACCTTAACTAGGGACTAATTAACTCTCTAACAGAGAGTTATCAACATTCAATGTTGAAAACAAAAACGAGAGATTTCTAATGTTTTTCTTTTGGAATGTATATAAAAAATTTTAGGGTTGTTTCTACCTTGAGAATATTATAATTTTTAAATACATTAATATGTGTTGTTAGAATAAGTTGTTAAAGACTTTTGTGACAACCACTAACTTTCGCCAAATACTCTTTAGAGAAATGGAAAAAGATCACAATGATTGAAAGAGTTAAAATTGGCGGAAAGCTTTTAATTTTAAACTGTTAAATATGAGAGTTTGTAAATGATGAGATAGATGGTTTTGCTAACCATTTTTACATTTTGAATATCAGTTATTTGGTGCAAGAGTTATTTAATTCCTAAATTTGTACAAAGTGACATTTATTCTAGTTTAAAGTGATTGAAAGAGTAATGCTATGATTTAACTAAGTAAAATAAATCAATAAAGACAATTGCAAACTCATATGGTAGACTTGTGCATAATGCTGGAGACAAGAAAAACATGTTCATAAAAAATTCCTCCAAGAATGAATTCTTTATGTGTGAAGTCGTTCCAAGCTACAAATGTGAGACTTATTTTAAGATGTAAGTCTTTATCCTTAAGTGTTACACTTTAAAGTATTGTAGAGAAATCAAAGGATTAAAGTAGCAACAAGAGAAAATAAGTATTTATTTAAAAGTTATTATATATTAGCGAAAATTTTAAGGATGGAAATTCTTTTAAAGTTGGTATATTGTAACAAGTCAGTTTATTTTAGTTAAGGATATGTAAGTATTTTTTTTTTTATTGTGGTAACATTTGTGGCAAAAATTTATATTTAGTTTTTTTTGTAATCTTTTTTGACAAAGTTTGGTTATTACTTATTATTGTGTTTTTTAGCTCTGTAAATATTTTTATCAATCTTATCTTCATATATATGAAAGTTCTTATTTCTTTTCCTATTTTTTGTTAAAATAGAGTAATAATTAAAGGTAGAAATTTTAAATTCATGACTTCTTTGTCAGGGCACACACTTAGATTGATTGAGTTATTCCTCTAGTTGGTTGAGTATTACACACAATCGACTTTAAAATGATTCCATGAATATACTTATTGTTATCGATTAAACATGCAAACTAGCTATATATGATTCTTTTAATTTTGTGAAAAATATATTATATGTAAACCTAATATGGTATAGATATGATGTCTAAACAAATTTGTCTATACTCTTTGGAAACAATAACCATAAATAATTGATACATTCATTAAGAATATTAATTAAAGTGAGGTGTTCTTTGGTTGATATACACATGCACATATATAGACATTAATTTTATATATATATATACACAATAATTTTATACATGTTGGATATCTTCTTAATAATTTTGTCCTAATAGTCATGGCACATGATTGTAGACAAAACTTGTTTAGCTCGTGACATTAAGACATTATGATCTATACTTTTTAAAATATTTTAATTTAGTCATTTACCTTGTTGATGTTTAATGTACACTTCCTTTTTTTAGAAAATGGTAAATTGATTAATAATAAATGAACATAGACTAACAATGAATGAATTAAAACTGTAGAAATTAATTGGTTCAACTAAATAATAAAATAACAAACCCTGAAACATTTCTTATGTAGTATATAAAGAAATTAAAACAACAATATTGTTTTATTTAAAAAAAATGTTATAAAGCAAAGAAAAACAATGAATAAAAGTTATATTTTTTTAATGACTTCATTTTTATAATCAATGGCTTAGGGAGCATGACTTGGAGACGACATTCTTACAGTCCTTCACTTTCTCGACAACTACGATCAACAAAAAGAAAATGTCACATTCAATTATAAAATTGAGACATATCAATAGAATTTTCTTAGGGAAACAAATAATAGAGATAAGCCTAATTTTGTTTTTAATATTATTAATGTCTAAAAATTTATCTCCCATGAACTTAAAACATAAATTCATATTTTTTCACTTTGCATATAAAAATAATGAATATTATTAAAGCAATTTCTTTAAATAAACTTCAAACTTATCCTTAAAGTACAATAAAAAAATATTAAAAAAATAATTACATTTGTCCTTACCAAAATTTATGACTTATTTAACAAAAAAGTGATTGAAGGTTTAATGTTTAGAAATAAGATGCAAAAACCTAACTAAATTTTGAAGAATTCAATTTATTCATAAAGAAACAATCTCTACTATATTTTTTCTCTAAATGTTAGAAATATATTAAAATTATGATAATCAACAAACAATATCAATTAATTTTAACTTTATACTAAGTCTTTAAGTGTAACAAAAGAGTAAAGGCATGAAAACAATATTAACTTAAAAAGTTTTTAACTTTAATTTTATGTATTGTTGACATTGATACAGAGTGCATACGCTCCTATAATCTCGCATCCCATTTTACTATGTTCGTGAGAAGTCAGCTCTGCTTTGGGATCATAGGATAGAATTGCAGGGTTGATGCAGTTACGCATACACTCAGTGAATTTAGTTGACTTAGCCATTGCGAGCGAGCCTAGAACTAGCCACACCGTGAATGCCCATTTTGCCCATTGTTTGAAACTCTCCATTATTTTCTATTATTTTTGTTATATCTTTCTCTTTGTAGATCAAATCCTTTAAATATATATCACTAATTTTCCACTCTCTTCCATTCAAATGGCACACCTT
This sequence comes from Sicyos edulis, assembly GCA_036507275.1. Classification (NCBI taxonomy): domain Eukaryota; kingdom Viridiplantae; phylum Streptophyta; class Magnoliopsida; order Cucurbitales; family Cucurbitaceae; genus Sicyos; species Sicyos edulis. Next base: position 22,643,543 of record CM071854.1, on the reverse strand, counting down.
ATTTTAACAACGTTTACTTACTTTTTTTAACAATTCTATTTTTAGATCGAGACTTAGAAAGAATAAAACTAAATTAAGACTCCTTATGATTTGGTCACATAAACCAAATCAAGTAAATAGTTTTAGGTGGTATTTACAAAATATAGTTGAGAAAAACACATTTTGATCCATGTAATTTAATTTGAGATTGAATTTTATCTTATCTCGGAAAGAAAGGTGGAATCTAAAAAATAATTCTTCATTCTATAAATGTGTATCACGACTAAATTATTTGTGTTAAGATAAAGCATTGGAGTTGTTTTATTAAGTACCTCTGCCTCACCTGTGCACGTTTCTCAAATTTTCTAAGTTTTCTTGTCTTGGTCTAATATGTTTTTTATTATATAGTTTGGACATGCATCTCAAAGCTAAAATTAAACTACACATTTATTAATGAGCTATTTTGCAAATCTCAAATAGATATGCCCGAGATTTCATATATCTTGTCCAATCCCCTTCCCTTTCAATAATTTATCCTGCTCAAAGCCCTCCCTTCTTCATCGCTTTTGATTTATATACTTCATCTTCTTCGATTTCTCCTTGACCAGCAACAAATTACGTTTTCATCTTCAACTTCTCTTCATTTTCTTATTCTATTTATGTAAAGACCCAACCCGAATAAGGTCCTAAACCTAGGCCTTTAAGCTCTTATGCATGTAAGTAAACCCGAAAACATGAATGCATAAATAAAAAAGAAAACTTTATAATATAAAATCATTCAGAGCAATTTTATTAATTGGACCTGTCCCTGTTTCCAAGCACCTGTCAAAAGTTTAACAAAAAACCAACCCTGGCCAGAGTATCGTTTATTTGCAAAAGAAAACATCCAAACAAGTTTAACAAAAGAAACCGAAGCAAATAAGTCAATGTTTATAAACACAACAAGTCCACCTAAGGGCTCCATGCCCTGTCTACATGAAAAAGAATTAAGAACAAATGCGACATGACTCAGAGTACTCTGTCCATGATCATCCAGCAGCATCCTCCTAGCCATCCAGTCTCGGTCCCAAGTTACCTGGTGGAAAACCAAAGAAAAATAAAGGTAAGCAACGAGTCGCTCAGTAAGAATCCCCAACTGGGGTACAATACGAAAAACCAATCATCTAGCACACAGATACATGCAACCAAATACGAGCTCAGAAGGAATAACCTGGCTCAGTCTAATGCCACTTTAGAACTTGCCAATTCAAGGACTTACTATCACAACCTACATTCAGTTTACACTTTGGATGCCCGTCGGGGTCTTACTCCATCTAGAACACGTGGATCCCATCGGGGTCTTACACCAACTCAACACAAGGATGCCCATCGGGGTCATACACCTGCAGGATGCCCATTGGGGACTTATACCTGGTGAGGCACATCGGAGACTTACTGACTTTTAAGCGCGATGACGCCCAACAGGGTTGTACTCAAGCAGCATTCAATGTTGCCCATCGGGGACTTACACCAACTCAAGCATGAGGATTCCCATCGGGGTCTTACACCTACTCAATACACGGAAGCCCATCGGGGTCTTATACCAGCTTAAGCTCAAGGACGCCCATCGAGGACTTACTCCTACTAGGTTCACAAGCTGCCCAACAGGGACTTACACTCCCTAGAAGCACTATGATGCCCATCAGGGACTTACACATACCGCAACAGTGTGATGCCCCTCGGGGACTTACACCCATTGTCAACGCATTGGTGCCCTTCGGGGACTTACCCATGCGAGAACTGCACTAACAGCTCCTAACAGTCTTCTAACCACAGTAATACAAGCTAACAGTCCAACCAGGCATAAATCTATGAAAATACGATCCTAGCAGGCTCTACAGAACTTAAACAAAAAACATGGATATGCCAGAGTAAGAAAAATCCCTAGCATGGCTCTACAGAACTTAAAACAGGAAACATGGATAAATCAACAAACATGCCGGCATTTCAGAAACAAAGATCCTATCCACTAGAGTACTCATACATGCTTGTAGAATACAGATGTGCTATTAAAGTATTTCGTAAGGCCCACACTGTAACGGACCCGGTTTTCATCCCAGACTTTCAGGTATGCCCTAGGGGTATTTTGGTAATTTGGTCGGGCCGTCAGGGCCGTTTATGTCTTTTTCAGTTGTTAAAATTATTGGTTGGTCTTATGTAGGTTTTTGAGGCTTTGTGGTTGTGTTTGGGCATGGTAAGATGCAAAAGTAAAAATGAAAGGTAATTGTGTTGCAGCTGGGATTTGAACCCGGGTCTCTGGGAAGCTTGTTGGGTTGCGTGCAAGTTGAGCTATTGGGAGCTTTTGTTACTCTTTCCGCGACATATCTTGGTTAGCCTTGAGTCCTTGGGGTTTTGGTGCATTTGATTAAAAGAAAAGAAATTAGGGTTGTTGTGTTTCTTCTCCAAATGAACCTTGGCCGCCCAAGCATGTCTCTCCCAAACTCCAAGCCGAGTTTCATCTCCCCGAGCAACCCTTTGATCGAGTGTCATCCCGGGTAAGAGTTCTCTTCCTCTTCTCCTTCTTTGTTTGGTGTATTCTTGCTGGTATGGAGAAGAAGAGGTGAGCCTTGGTGTTGTGCAGCCACCGAGCAGCAGAGCCCTGCCGCACGCCTTGACCCACGCCATCGCACGGTAGCCCCATCGCCCAGACGCCAGCCCAGCCCGCCGCGCGCTCGCGCCCGTTCCGTCAGCCAGCGCCCGATCTGCGCCCCTGCCGTGTCACCCGCCTGCGTCCAGCCATCACGTCTGCTTGTCTGCGCCCAGCTAGCCCGTCTGCGCGTGCGCGTGCACGCAGCCCTGCCGCCCATCTGCGCCCTTCAGCGCGCAGCCCCTGCCGCCCATCTGCGCCCATCAGCGCCTAGCAGCAGCCACGACCGTGCAGCCTGTCCGTCCGTGCGTCAGCCCTGCCATGTGAGTTGCTCCCGAGCTGAGCCCTATTTATTTTATTATATTTAGGCCTTTGGATTGTGATAATTATTGTGCTTGTTAGGTTCTCATTAGCTAGCTCGGGATCGTTCGCAGCTTAGGATTCTTGTGTGTAGTTGCCTTCCGACAAGGTAAGGATTTCTTACCGAAGTTGTGTGGGCCCTGCGATATTATATGTGATTGCTGTTTGTATGCTTGTTTGTGTTTATCAGCATGTTTAGTGATAGGTGCTCTGCTTTGAATTCCCGACTGGCATGATTTCTTATGTTGTTTCTCATGTTGGTCCATGCTAGCTTGTTCCGTTCTGGCATGCTCGTTATCTGTCCTTGCTTCGTAGTATCATGCTAGGTTCATTGTATCTGTTGAGCACATATTGGATTGTTTGCTGTATCTGTTTATAGGTTTGAGATATGGTAGGTAGCATCATCTGGGCCAGGATGCATAACGTAACTTGCATCCACGACAGGGACGTACGAGGTAGTACTCCGTCCCAGATCCACCGTTAGGGTTTAGCTAACCCTAACGGCAGGCCCTGCAATCTTGGGTGAGGGTGGCAGACTGTTAAATGCCCCAATGGTCGGGATGATGACATGGCATTGCCTTGTCCCCGACAGTCGGCACGTCCTCAACGTGTTCGGCCATAGCCCTTGATTGCCACCTGTTAGGGCAAGGACTGCTTCCTGGTGTAAGCCTACCACGACCGATTTCTTAGCCTCAAAGCGCGGTGAGTGCAGTGACATAGTTCACGTGTCCAGTGTCTCACACCCTATGTCGGTGACACCGATCCGAGATTTAGTTAGGCATGGTGGATGGACTGGGCGGCTTGCCACTAGACCCGGCACCCCCCATGGTTTGCAGTAGCATGCAGTGCGCGCATACGCTCATTACAGCGCAGACCGGAGAGCTCCTCGGGATCTTAAGCTAGTGCACCTTTCGTATCGACAGTAGACAGGCTGAGGCCGAGACTTGTTTCTCGTATAGGATCATATCGTGTGGTAGATTTTCCGGAGTAAGACCCTGAGATGGCATCCGAGGTTTATGTGTGGATTTAAGCTATGTGCTCTCTTTTGTGTTTATATTCAAAGCTTGCATACCTTTCTGCTAGATGACCATGTATATCGTATTGTACCCCGGTTGGGGATTCTTACTGAGTAATTCGTTACTCACCCTTATTTTGTGGTTTTCCACAGGTAACCATGGTGCGAGACCGGATGGCTGGAGGAGGAGTTGTGATCATGGAAACCCGTTGTTCGAACTCTGAGTTTATGTCTATGATTCTTTATGTTTATTTTCCTCTGAATGCATGTAGCTGGGCACGGAGCCCTAGGTTGTTTTCTGACTGTTTTTCCGGATTCTGGCACTGTTGTAACTATTGGGAAGTTTTGAATGTTTTAAATAAATCTCTGATCAGAGTGAGTTTTGGGAAATGTATTTGCCTTGGAACAGGTGCTTGGAAACAGGGACAGGTTTCAGGAATTTTGTATGGACTTTTTAAATGGATGTTTGTGTGTTTTAGTTTTCACTTAGAATCCGAAAACCATTCTTGCATATTGTCTTTAACTTTTGAATGCATGCATTGAGGTAAAGGCCTATTTTGGACCCCATTCGGGTCGGGTCTTTACACACCCAACCCCGGTAAGAAATCCTTACTTGGACAAGCAGAAACAAAAATAGTAAATTGCTCCTTGAGCTGCAGAGACAACACAACCAAGGCATATGACAAGTAATAAACATATTAAACACTAATCAAAGCTAAACGAAGAAGCAACCAACACAAAGGCTCGGGAAGACGTTACCCTAAAATTGAAGGAAACGGTCTCGGTACTCGGCCTCGACAAAGGCGATGGTGAAGGCTCGGGGCTGAGAAGCTTGGCGAGACGGCGAAATCGAAGCTGTGGAGACATGCGGCACGAAGCTGCTGCGCTCGACGAAGTGCTGCGACGAACAACCGATGCTCGCGGCTGCGGGGAGCTGCGAAGGCACGGCTAGACGAGCAACGAGCAAGAAGGGCGAAGGCGAACGACTCAGCTACGGTGTTCGTTGGGGCGAACGAGCGTGCGGCCGGGCGAAACTGGTGTTGGCAAGGGCGAACAAAAAACGAAGCTCGGTTAGGCTTGGTGAAGTTGAGTTTGGCGAAGGCGAAGTTGAGAGAGGTTTCTCAGCTGGGACTTGGGAAAAAGTGGGAAAAGAGATAAAATGAGCTCCAAGCCCCCTATTTATAGCCCAAGGCCCAACCAGCCTTCGAGACTCAACAGGGATAACTTTAAAACAACAAATTCTCTCAAAATTCTCCTCTAACCAGAAAGTGACTTCCAAGCTCTCCAAAGGCAACACAAGTCCTGGAAAACCCAAAAACTGAACAATTACAAAACTGCCCCTAAGGGTAAAATTACCAAAATGCCCTTCAGGGTTAAAAAAACCCTAACGGCCGAACCAAACAACCGAAAACTAAACCGAACATACCTGGGTAACCGGAACAGATATCTGGGCCATTACAATACTCCCTCCTTAGAAGACTTCCGTCCTTGGAAGTTGCTGCACTAGAATAACTCCGGGTAGTTTCTTCTCATCTCTCCTTCCAACTCCCAAGTTGCTTCCTTAACCTTCTGATTCTGCCACTGTACCTTCACTAAATCAATGGCTCGGTTCCTCAAAACCTTTTTCTCAAACGCTAAGATATTTACAGGTTTCTCCTCAAAGCTCAGGTTGTTGTTTAGCTGCAAAGGCTCAAAATCTACAATGTGCGAAGGGTCTGCCACATACTGGCGCAGCATCGAAACGTGGAACACACTATGCACTGCAGCCAAGGACAGCGACAATGCTAACCGGTAAGTTACAGCCCCAACCCTCTAAAGGATCTCGAAAGGTCCAACAAACCTGGGCTCAGCTTCCCCCGCTTACCAAACCTCAGAACCCCACGCATCGGCACTACCTTTAGGAAAACATGCTGACCAACTTCAAACTCTAACTCTCTACGCCTGACATCGGCGTAGCTTTTCTGCCTGCTCTAAGCAGTCAACATACGAGCCTTGAACTTCTAAACTACCTTATTGTTCAACTGGAGCAACTCGGGACCCAAAACCTGCCTGTCTCCAACCTCTTCCCAAAATACCGGAGATCTGCAATGCTACCATACAACGCCTCAAACGGTGCCATCTGAATGGTCGACTGGTAGCTGTTGTTGTAGGAAAACTCCATCAAATACAAGTACTGATCCCAATTGCCCAGAAAATCCAACACACATGCTCGCAACATATCCTCTAGGATCTGATTTACCCGCACCGTCTGACCATCAGTCTGCGGATGAAAAGTTCTACTGTAGTTGCACTCGGTACCTAGACCTGCCTGAAGGGCTCTCCAAAACCAAGACGTAAACAAGAATCCTGGTCCGAGATGATCTTAATTGGCACCCCATGGTACTTAACTATCTGCTCAAGGAACAACTGTGCCCACTACTCCACGGTATAATTTATTCTACCGGGGACGAAGTGCGCACACTTGGTCAATCTGTCAACGATCACCCAAATCTGTGTATAGCCTCTCGGAGTCCTGGGCAAACCCAAAATAAAGTCCATGGTAATCTCTTCCCATTTCCACTGTGGTACACCAAGTGGCTGTAACAAACCTGCAGGTTTCTGCTTAGGTGCCTTCACTTGCTGACAAGTGAGACACCAGCTTACAAACTGGGCAATCTCTCTCTTCATCCCCATCCACCAAAAAGTCTGCTTAAGATCCTGATACATTTTGTTGCCTCCTAGATGCCATACAAAAGGCGAGGTGTGAGCCTCGGTCAACAACTGGTGAGACCACAAAATCGAAGTCACCAACAGCTTGAACTCTTTCATATAAACTCTTTAACTTAGGATCACCCAACTGGCCATCGATAATCCTTTGCTTTATTGAAGGCTGGATGGTCAACTGGGCTACCCTTGCGGTAACCTCCCCTAACATCACTGCTATACCAGCCCTCTCAAGGTCATTTCTTATAAAACTCTAGGGGTTCAACAATGTCGTTGAATGCGAGGTCTTCCTACTCAGTGCGTCTGCCACAACATTTGCTTTTCCCGGGTGATACAGGATCTCACAATCATAATCCTTTACTAACTCCAACCACCTCCTCTGTCTCATGTTCAGTTCTTTCTAGGTAAAGAAATACTTGAGGCTTTGGTGATCTGTAAACAACTGTATCTTCTCACAATACAAGTAATGCCTCTAAATCTTAAGTGCAAAGACCACAACCGCCAACTCCATATCATGAGTGGGGTAATTCTGCTCGTACGGTTTCAACTGTCTCGAGGCATACGTTACCACTTTACCATGTTGCATCAAAACGCAACCCAAACCAAACTTACTGGCATCACTATACACCACAAAACCTCCTGTTCCCTCTGGAACATCCAACACTGGCACGGACGTCAAACTGTACTTCAACTTATGAATCCTCTGTCGAGCATCTCTTGCAACTACTCCTTTAGCTCCTTCAACTCAGCTGGTGCCATACGGTAAGGAGCTGTCGAGATAGGGAGGGTTCCTGGCTCTAGCTCTATTGTGAAGTCCACCTCTCTCTTTGGCGGCAAGCCAGGCAACTCTTTAAGAAACACGTCTGCAAACTCTTGTACAACAGGCACTTGCTCAACAGATAACTGTTCCCGACTCTCTCCGGACAACTTGGCTAAAAAGCCCCAAGCTCCTCGAGCTAAGAACCGCTGAGCCTTAACTGCAGAAACCATTGGCGGACACACCCCGCCCTAGACACCTCGAAACTTAAAACTTGGCCTGCTCGGCGGGTAGAACAATACTTCCTTCGGCGACAATAAATCATTGCATGGTTATCAGCTAACCACTCCATGCCGAGAATCACATCAAAACCGCTCATAGCCAACACTATAAGGGTAACCCGAAGGGACTCGTTAGATATCTGTATCCGACCGTCCTTCACCTTCTAACTAGCTAACATACTAACTCCCGAAGGAGTTGCAACACATAGCTCATACCCTAGAGGTTCTAATCTCATACAAGCATGCTTAGAAAACACAGTAGAAACGAATGAATGGGTGGAACCTGAATCAAATAACACAAAAGCAAGGTGATCAAGGACTAAGAGCGTACCTGCTACTGCGACATCGGTTCGCTTAGCCTCTTGGTGAGTCATAGCATGCACTTGCCCTTGCTGCTGGACTGGCTGTGCTACCACCGCTTTTTGCTGGCAAAACTGGGCCTGATGCCCCTCCTACCCACACCTATAACATGCTCTAGGATTGCCTCCATAGGGACCCCAATGCGCCTTCCCACAAGGTTTACAAAACGGAGGCAGCTTCCACCTGCCCTACTGACGAGGCTGATCACGATTCCAGCTTCTATGCTGATCTTTCCTCTGATGGGAACCCTGGCAGGGCTGACCGCCGGCTCGGTTAACACTTCCTGAGGCAAACTTTCTTTTCTGGCCCGAATACACTAGGGCCTTCTGCTCAGGCGCACTAACATCTTGCTCAGGAGGATACTTCCCATCGTAAATCGTCGCCAACTGTACAGCCTTGGGAAACGTCTCAGGGGCCTGTGCCCTAACATCCTGAGACACTCCCTGTCCCAAACCAGCAATAAACTTCCTGATTTTCAGCAAAGGAGTAGCAATCAGCTGAGGAGCGAAATATCTGTACTCCGAAAACTTCCTCTCATAAACCTCAACCGAATCAGATCCCTGCTTTAAGATCGAGAACAACTCAATCATCTTCTCTTGGGCTTCCTCACTGATAAACTTTGCCTTGAACTCGGCCTTAAAGAAATCCCAAGTGGCAGGTGGAGACCCAGCTGGTCTCTCACTCAAAAGAGACTCCACCACCATTTAGCTGTGCCTGCTAAAACATGCGCTGCACAACGGGCTCGCTGCACCTCAGGACATGCCATCACCTTGAAGATGTACTCCAGCTCGGCAACCCACCCGGCTGTTGTTAACGGATCTCCAGGGGAACTGAATTTCTCGGGCTTCCACTTGACAAAATCCTTCAGCCACTTGCCCAGATCCTCTGCACCTTCTGCCTCATCAGTCTCAATCACAATCGGCTCTTGTGGAGCCGGCGGTGCTGGCGGCATTGCAGTCCTCTGTTGAGCCCTCTGTTTCAGTTGCTCCATCTGAAGACGGGACTCCTCCCTCTGCGCAGCTAACAAAGCCTGAGTCTTAGCTTTCTACTCAGCTCTCTAATCATAAAGTAAACCAACCATCAGAGCCCTCATGGACTTGGCAAACGCTGCTCTAGGAGCAGCTTCTTGGGGCTCAGTCGCCTCCACGCCCTCTCTAGGCACATCAGCAATAGGGTTCACGGGTGGCCTGTCAATGTAAGGACCAGACACTAAACAACCCTAATGGCCCTTACTCAACATGTGAAATTCAGTGAAAATTATTCAAGGGCTGGAAAAGAACATCTTTATTAAAACATTGGAAACATAAAATCTGTTTGGAAATTCTTAAGAGGAAAACAATAAACACTCTCTGGCCAGAGTTTACAAAACATTACAAATAACAATAACATAAATCCAAGTTCAACAGTACAAATTTCCGAAAACACTTTCAAGATGCATTATAAAGACTCAGACACTCTGGGCCAACAAGGGACAGCTCACACTGGGCTAACCCGGGATCAGCAACACACTGGGCCAATCCTAGCAATTGGTCAGCACACCCTAGGCCAACAAAGGACAGCTCACACTGGGCTAATCCTGGCTGCAACACACTGGGCAACCCTGAACTGCAACACACTGGGCAGTTCTGGTCTACCTGGTTAGCAACACCCTAGGCTAACAAGGGACAACACACACTGGGCTAGTCCTGGACTACAACACACTAGGCAGTCCTGCTCAGCCTATTTAGCAACACACTGGGCTATTAGGGGACAGCAGCACATTAGGCTGTCCTGAGCAAACCGAGCCAGCACGCAACTCGACTGACACTCGGGACTCCCTAAGGACTCTCACATAAAGAATAGACAAAGTCTACAGAGTATAACCAACACTAGCTCAGGATACAAGTATTATACTGTAGATAGGATAGGCAGTCGATAAACAAGGAAGAGCAGAAGCAGGAACAAACATTCTACATGCCATCATCCTAGTAACAACTCAGGAGAACTTAACTACAAACATGCTTGTTCATACATACTCACAGAACATACACAACAGTTCACATACAACGGGAAACAATAGAACTAAACATGCTCAAGTACAGTCATCCTCTAGGGTACCTGCAAGAACCTATCACTATCAGTATACATTCCACACAACCTGCAGCAACTTATCCACTAACAGTTCAACAACATACAATTCAGGTCAACAGGCAACCACCGGAAAAACCGGAGCATTCATCATTAACATCACAATATCCTTCAGGGAACCTGCAAGAACCTACCACTAACAATATATATATGTTCCAGACAACCTGCAGAAAACCTATCCACTAACAATATATATATATGTTCCAAACAACCTGCAGAAAACCTATCCACTAACAGTTCAATATTCAACAGCACACAACCAGGAGATATCATTGCGGTGCGCAGGGCCCACACAACCCCGACAAGGAACCCTTACCTGTCAACAAAAGAATCCAACCCCAGGAATAATCCTTAAGCTGCAGAACACCACCCGGTTACCCAAACAACAGAACAACCAATTACAATCCAAAGTACAGACTCCCTAAGCAACCAAAACATAAGAGTTAGGGCTTTACTGAAACCCGAGCAAGACTTCAACTTCCAAGGGGGTGGTCTTGGCCAAGGTAGCCAAAACCACAAACTAGGGAACACCAATCTTCTTCCTCTTTACTCTCTGCTAGGGCATACAAAACAACACAACAATCAACAAGTGTTAGGTCTCGGCTAGAAGCAAGCAACCATACACACACACACATGGAGCTCTCGGCCTCCTCAACACATGGAGCTCTCGGCCACTCCACCCAACAAGCAACCAAACACAACAAGTTACCAACTCACCTATGTGGATTCGGCAAAGCTTCCTAATGGAACTAGGTGTCTCGGCCAAGATGGATGCACAACAAGGATGGATTCGACTAGGGCTTGGATTGGCACAAGGAAGAAGAGCAAGTTAGATCTACATAAACCACAACTCAAGTTAAAGCAAGAACACCATTAAACCTACCTTGAAGCTCTCGGCAATGGAGGTTGGGGAAGAAGGAGTGTCTTGGATCAAACTCAACAAGGAAGAACAAGTAAGAACTTACCTAGCCAAAGCAAACTTCTCGGATCTACAATGAGAGGAGAAGAAAAACACAAGCTCCTCTTGGTTAGAGCTTGTCTCAGCCATGGCAAGGAGAAGGAGAGAAAAGAAAAGCTTTTTGCAAAGACTTACCTTGGAGAAGATGAACTAAGGAGCAACACTTGAGAGCAAGCAATGGAGAGCTTGAGAACTTGAGCAATGGGTCTTGAAGTTTTCGGCCAAGGAGATGAGAATTAGAGCTAGGGTGGTCGCCCAAGAGGAAGGAGAAGGAGAATGAGACAAAACCCTAAGCATTTTTCCCTATTTTTTAATAATAAAATACATCCAAAAATCCCACCTTCAAATCCCACCAAGTGCACTTTTAAAACTATTTTATTTTCTCTACACTTGGCTCAAACCAACTTCCAAATCACCAAGGTTCGAATCCTAGCTCCAACACAAATTAATTTCATTTTTCTTTCTTTACCCGGGAAGGCCTCCAAACTTCCATAAATGGAACTCTTGGCTTGGAACTTGAAACCGAAGGATAATCGGAGCCCACAATGATAGAAATAGCCCTAAAGCCCTAACTTACTGTAAGAACTGTCTCAGCAAGGTAAATGACAAAAATACCCCTAAGGCCAAATGACCAAACTGCCCCTGGAAGTTCAGAAGCTCTAACAGCCCAATCAACTAACTGCCAGACAACCGAACATAACTGGAGAACCGGAAGGAAAACCTGGGCTGTTACATGTCACCAGCCTCAGCTTGCGACGCCGTCCCCCTTGTGTCAGAATCAATACGAATGCCCTGGTTGGTCGGCCTCAAGCCTCCACTTCCTCTACGAGTAAAAGGCATTCTGGTGATCTACACAAAACCAACAACGAGTCAGAACCTGCTCGTACCTTCTCTACGATCCACAACCAAGAACATGCTAGTTGCAACCAGTATTGTAATTCTTAACCCTTAAACATTAAACTTACGGACGTACCTGATGGTCGTGGGAGCGTTCATGATCATGGAAAATACAACCAACGACTGTAGGTTAGTCTACAGAATCTATGACTCTAAGCTCTAATACCAACTGTAAAGACCCAACCCGAATAGGGTCCTAAACCTAGGCCTTTAAGCTCTTATGCATGTAAGTAAACCCGAAAACATGAATGCAGAAATAAAAAAAGAAAACTTTATAACATAAAATCGTTCAGAGAAATTTTATTAATTGGACTTGTCCCTGTTTCCAAGCACTTGTCAAAAGTTTTACCAAAAACCAACCGTGGCCAGAGAATCGTTTATTTGCAAAAGAAAACATCCAAACAGGTTTAACAAAAGAAACCGAAGCAAATAAGACAATGTTTATAAACACAACATGTCCACCTAAGGGCTCCATGCCCTGTCTACATGAAAACGAATTAAGAACAAATGCGACACGACTCTTCAGTACTCATTCATGATCATCCAAAGAAAGATCCTCCTAGCCATCCAGTCTCGGTCCCAAGTTACCTGGTGGAAAACCACAGAAAAATAAGGGTGAGAAACGAGTCGCTCAGTAAGAATCCCCAACCTGGGTACAATACGAAAAACCAATCATCTAGCACACAGATACATGCAACCAAATACGAGCTCAGAAGGAACAACCTGGCTCAGGCTAATTCCACTTTAGAACTTGACAATTCAAGGACTTACTATCGCAACCTACATTCGGTTTACACTTTGGATGCCCATCGGGATCGTACTCCATCTAGAACACGTGGATCCCATCGGGGTCTTACACCAACTCAACACAAGGATGCCCATCGGGGTCTTACACCTGCAGGATGCCCATTGGGGACTTATACCTGGTGAGGCCCATCGGAGACTTACTCACTTTTAAGCGCGATGATGCCCAACAGGGTCGTACACAAGTAGCACTCAAGGTTGCCCAACGGGGACTTACACCAACTCAAGCACGAGGATTCCCATCGGGGTCTTACACCTACTCAATACACGGAAGCCCATTGGGGTCTTATACCATCTTAAGCTCAAGGACGCCCATCGATGACTTACTCCTACTAGGTTCACAAGCTGCCCAACAGGGACTTACACTCCCTAAAAGCACTATGATGCCCATCGGGGACTTACACATACCGCAACAGTGTGATGCCCCTCGGGGACTTACACCCACTGTCAACGCATTGGTGCCCTTCGGGGACTTACCCATGCGAGACCTGCACTAACAGCTCCTAACAGTCTTCTAACCACAGTAATACAAGCTAACAGTCCAACCAGGCAGAAATCTATGACAATACGATCCTAGCCGGCTCTACAGAACTTAAACAAAAAACATGGATATGCCAGAGTAAGAAAAATCCCTAGCATGGCTCTACAGAACTTAAAACAGGAAACATGGATAAATCAACAAACATGCTGACATTTCAGAAACAAAGATCCTATCCACTAGAGTACTCATACATGCTTGCAGAATACAGATGTGCTATTAAAGTATTTCGCAGGGCCCACACAACCCCGGTAACAAATCCTTACCTGGACAAGCAGAAACGAAAATAGTAAATTTCTCCTTGAGCCTTAGAGAAAACACAACCTAGGCATATGACAAGTAATAAACATATATTAAACACTAATCGAAGGCTAAACGGAGAAGCAACCAACACAAAGGCTCGGGAAGACGTTACCCTAAAATTGAAGGAAACGGTTTCGGCACTCGGCCTCGACGAAGGCGATGGCGAAGGCTCGCAGCTGCGAAGCTTGGCGAGACGGCGAAGGGAAGCTCATGGAGACGTCTTTGCCGCGAAAGTCGGTGCTCTCGGCGGTCTTCGCGACGAACAACGGATGCTCGCTGCTGAGGGGAGCTGCGAAGGCACGGCTGGATGAGCAACGAGTAAGAAGGGCGAAGGCGAACGACTCAGCTACGGTGTTCGTTGGGGCGAACGAGCGTGCGGCAGGGCGGAACTGGTGTTGGCAAGGGCGAACAAGAAATGAAGCTCAATTAAGCTTGACGAAGGTGAGTTTGGCGAAGGTGAAGTTGAGAGAGTTTTCTCGGCTGAGACTTGGGAAAAAGTGGGAAAAGAGATAAAATGAGCTCCAAGCCCCCTATTTATAGCCCAAGGCCCAACCAGCCTTCGAGACTCAACAGGGACAACTTTAAATCATCAAATTCTCTCAAAATTCTCTTCTAACCAGAAAGTGACTTCCAAGCTCTCCAAAGGCAACACAAGTCCTGGAAAACCCAAAAACCGAACAATTACAAAACTGCCTCTAAGGGTAAAATTACCAAAATGCCCTTCAGGGTTAAAAAAACCCTAACGGCCCAACCAAACAACCGAAAACTAAACCGAACATACCTGGGTAACTGGAACAGATCCTTAGACAATGTGATCTCATGCCTAAAAGGTAACTGGCCCCTTTCAAAATCCTGCATCGCATATCTGACAACCATTTTGTCTATGCATGATGTTTAAGACAAGGTTAGGATTCTATTGAATTGATCACTTCTAACTTGGATCCCAACGAACTAAAAGGAGTTGGATTAGTAAATCTAATGTAAATTTTAAAAAAATGTTTTAAAAATTGTTTATATGGAAATAAGGCTTCGGTTCAGGTTTTAGGATGCAACTTACATTTCTTAGGGATAAGTAGTAGGTAAGGCAGAAGTTGCACACTGTTAACTAATGTTTGCCCTCCCATTTATTCACATTGACTCAAATTCTCATTCAAAGCCAACAACATTCAAATAGTGCATTGTGCGCAGTAGCTGGATGATTATCCCTAAGCTTTCCCTTAACATGCAAGAGCCCTCACATGAACTAATGAACATGACTAGCATACCTTTTAGTGTTCCTTCTTGTAATGGCCCAAGTTTCCGTTTCGGTTCTCCAGGTACGTTTGGTTGATTATTCGGTTGTTTGGTTGGGCCGTTAGGGTAGTTTGAGCCTTCAGGGGCATTTTTGTCATTTGGTCTTCAGGGGGTAGTTTTGGTATTTATCCAAGGTTTCTATAAGGACCCGACACGGGATGGTCCTAACCGTCCCTTACTTAATGATGCAATAATTAAAATATGGGAATTAAAACTGAACTTAAATCATTACTTTATAATCTTGAACAATTACAAGGCATAAAATATTTAACATCCAAATCATTTAGCCTCTGGCCAGAGAAATTAAAAAAAAAAACATTACAACTTCAGACAAAACTGTTTAAACAAAAGTAAACATGATAAGACAAAGAGATGCAGCAGCCTTTCCCATGATCATCCAGTTCCTCCTCTAGCCAGCTCGATGTTGTGCCAAGTTAACTGGTGGAAAAACTACAAAAAGGGTGAGTACAATTGCACTCAGTAAGGATCCCACAATCGGGGTACAATACGCACAACAAATCTTCTAGCATCCTAGCATATAAGCATCAAACAATAGCATGGTAGTTTCAACAAATACGAATAGAAGGATGATCAACATCATGGGTCTATGCTCAAAGCTAGACAGGGTTAGCACACACTGGACTAACGAACAGGAGAAACAGTTAAGTAATATCAGAAGCTATATCCATACAGCAAACAAGGTTAGCACACACTGGGCTAACTAAGGACAAGAACACACTGAGCTAGTCCTGGACAAACCGAGCTAGCACGCAACTCGACTGTCACTCAAGCAAGTCGTGCTCATATCTGTCAACACGGGCAGCAACACACACCGCCAATATCGAAAACTTATCAAGACACATCACCAACAAGGGACACCGGACAATCGAGCTAGTCCGCTTATACCGCCGTGACAGACATCACTAACAGGGACGCGGACACACACTAGGCTAGTCCTAAGCAAAACCGAGCCAGCACGCAACTCGACTATCATTTGGGACACCTTAATAAACTCTAACATTCTTGGCATCCTAGAGCTAACATTATGTTTTGTTAGGTTGTCGTGGTTCGCCTTCACCCTAGTTTGAAACTGTTGGTTTGGACTGTGTTGACTTTTCAGGTAAGGGCCATCTCTACTTGGGTTGTGTGGACCCTACTCAAGGCGAAGTTTATTGTGTAGTTTTGCATGCCGTTCGAGAATGAAAGTTTGATGTGTGTCTGTTGTCATGTTGTTTGTTTTGCTATTGATCTGTCTACTCTGAGGATGCTTTGGGATTATGGGGTCCTGAGGTGCCATTCTGTATACTGTTTAAAATTACCACATTTTATGTTCGTGCCTAGTACCTCGAGATTATGGGGTCCCGGGGTGCATCCTATATGTTATTTATAATGGTATCTTGTTTCTTGTAGGCATGCCGGTATTATGGGGTCCCGTTGTGTCAATTTTTCTGTTGCATGTTCTTTTGTTTTCTGTATAAGCATGTACTATTTTTTATGACGTGTGGGTTATAGCTAGTCCCAATTCTGCAAGTAGTATCCTGCTACGATGCCAGTTAATTGTGAAGCACGTTTGGGGATCTGTTAGGGCTAGGCTATCAACCGCCCCTATTATGAAATTATCTTCTTATCATCATCTAGAGGCTGTAGAGAGCACGACGTATGTTGTTCTCATTGGGTTGGTGTCGTTGAGGATCTTTATCCCACGCCCGATAGCCAGAGATGTGATGTAACATGCTGCCCTCGACTATGCCTAGTTTGTGGCCCTTTTAGGCGGGCCCTGATCATAGTGTACGCCTGCTATGGGAGGGTCTTAGCTTAGGGCGATAGGTGTGAGCAGGCTAACTCGGTGCACTGGTGAGGGCCTCCAGGACCATGACTCAGTGGACACCTTTCCTTCTAGTATTTTTTTTAGGCATATCGACCTGGACCAGGAAAGTCTGTGTAGGCCTACACCTGATTGGTTTCCAGCACCATGCGGTGTATGCATACACATGCGGTGTTTTTTTTTTCCTTAGTAGCATGAAATAAAATCCAATAGGAGCAGTTATTTAAGATTTGAAATTCAAAATTGCATTGATTTGTAACTGTTTTTAGTCAGCATGACATAGGAAACGTAATTGAAAATTATGGGTCCTTACAACTACTATGCGTAAACATGCTTCCAAATCTGCTGGGGTAGGCTCCCTTATTACCCTATCGAACTGTACTTTTTCATACCCTCGAAATCCAAACAATTGATTCCAAACTTCTGCACTCCACTCAATTGACTTTCCTGCAACTGTTATGCTGCAACTTTCATCTCCAATTCCATTTTCATAGAACTCTTTTATGCAAGACGGGTTCGCGTCAATACTCGGTCTGTAAAAATCATCAAATCCTCGCATCATGATGGTTGCTTGGATGTCGTCATCGAGCATTACCTTTGTAAAGCCCTGTTCTTGCAAAAATTCCCTCTTCTCTACTTCGGTTATTTCTACCGCCTTAACTTGTCTCCCTCGTTTTGCTTTTCTTGGCTACGACCAAGGTTCTTTTATCAACGAATCGGCGATTCCTTTTCCCTTTTCCTTCGTGTCAATTTCTTATCCTTATTTGAACTTTTACCACTTTCTTTATCGTCTAGTTTCCTGACCAATTCTGCATCCTTTGCTTCCAAAGCCTTCTTGTAGTTTTCTTCCTCTTCTTCGAACTTCTTGGCTAATTCTAATATCTGATGCTTCTGCATCGCCGCTTCCTTTGGACACTCCCGATATAGCCATTACTTGAGCCAGTCTTGGTTCTTGCGTATTCTGGTCCCGTGTGCTTGAACCTTCAACTACGGCGGCCGATCCTTCATCAGTCTGCATACAAATGGTTTGCTCTAATGCGGCGATTTCTGAAAGTGAGATTCCAGTTGAATGTTGTTCTTCCAATGTTTCGTGCGGAACAAGTTGCCTTGGCAACTTGTTCCTTGGCCCCAAATGTTGAGATCTTGGTAATGTTGTTGTTCTTGGATTTCATTGATTCCTTTCCTGCTATGTTAGTTCTGAACAAAAGAAACAAGGAAAAAAATAGAGAAACTATTGCGCAATAAAGAAAAGAATTGATCGCTTCGGTTGCTAGGGTTTCAGAAAGATTTCAAGAATTTTCGTAAATCAAATCGTCGATGTTATGCCCTTTTACAAACGTGCTACAAAGCTCACCTTTGAAATTACCGATTTACCCCTTGTTAAATGTGGCTGCCCCAACGGTTAGATTTATTTTTCCGTTGCGCGTCGACTCTTGGGTTCTCTGCCCTTTTAGCGTCAGTTTTGTAATCATGAACGAAGGTTTTTTATTTGTTTGTTTTTTTTTTTCGAAATCAAGCTTCATATTCCTAAATCAGATTTACTACTCCTAATTCATCTAAATCCTAGAAAGAATGTAAACATAGAACCTTCTCAGTAAGAGATATGTATAAATCAGCCCGCGTGCACTTTCGTTCGAGAGTTCCAACCATTAAACTTCTTACTAAGCAAGGCAGTAACGTGTGCTACTGCAATTTATTCCGCATTCCGGGAATGCGCTTTCGCTATTCAATTCTCTTCTTTTATTTTTCGTTCTAATTTCAGCATTAAGCACTTGAAAGCGATATATTTTTTTTCTACTTTTTACCTGGCACTTATATTGTCTAGAAATAGTGGATGTGAAAGTCTACTGCCCCTTTTCTACGTAGTCTTAGTGATGTTGCTTCCGCTTCATCGTGTTCCGGCATGTAAAATTAACAAGTTAGTCTTTCGCTTTTAAGAACCACCCTTAATATGTATCAAATTGCTTGCCAAATTCCCCAGTAATGGAGCCAAATCCGTACGCCATTCCAATGCTAATATACTTAATGGTAATTAATTCTAAGATAACTTATGCTAAGTACACTCAGAATCACTTACGCGCAAGTATACGTAGTCGGGAATTGCTACAAGTAATAAGTATATAAATTTATCGATCCCATAAAGAATTTGAAGCACAATGATATATATTAAGGGTAAAAAATGTAAATGACATGAATAGGTTTGATAGAGTTAAGTTTGGTTTACGCCAAAATTAAATTACTAATGTATACACTAATGTTGATGTTAATGCTAATGCAGATGGTGACACTATTGTAAATCTAAGTTACTTTATTTAACTAGCAATTAAAACAAAACACTATGTGTTGCTTGGTGATGTAGAAATTATGCTACCCAACCGCACAAATGCTTCCGCATTCATGGATGCAGAACTCAGCTTCTGTTGCAGCCCTACAAGATTAAGTACAGGGTTTCGCGTGAGTTAGCAGGGTTACATTGTAACGTCCATTTCGTAGTGCAAAGAGTCTTCATGCAATACTAACGTAACCTGTTGGGTCATCTGCCAGGTTCCTCTTTCGAGTAAGCTGGAGGCTAGCATATGTGGAAAGAGATATGCTAACTATTGCAACATTATAAGTTTGATCACCCACATGCCAGTTTGTCTTAATTCCAATTAAACATGCTCCTTAATTTTACATGAATGCAAACTGTGGAAAGAGATATGCTAACTATTAATCTAAACAAGATGAGTTGTCATGAGAAAATGAATACATGTTGGACTTTACTTCAAGCCCCCTTCCGGAGTACTTGACTACAACCTGCCGGTACAGTGCCCGTAGGTTTGCTACTAAACACCAGTGCATGCATGTAGGTAGTGAAAAGGTTATGCTTAAATCACTTCTAAAAGTGCCTAGAGTGAACATAAACTTACCTAGTGATAGCACTGGGTTTAATCCCTCAGCATTCCTTTTTTCCAAGGTTGATACAAAGCACCTTCAAGTGGATTGTCAAACGACTAAGAGTAAAAATACCATAGCAAAGAGCAGAAATCATTGAGCTGGTCGATTGGCCATGAGTCGTTCGGGGAACTAAAGCTAAAAGCTAGAGTTTACTATAGAGGAGCAATTAGTGGTGTTATGGGAGCTTCTGACAAGGGGCAACACAATTTCAGCCGTGCCAATTCCATTTTACTGTTTTTGTTAGGAGTAGCTGTAGTATTTAAACATTTCATAATCGTAAAAAAAATCGTCTGGTTTAAACTTCTATATTGTGTTTACTGCTATGATTGCGTTATAGGAGTGCATGTTAGCTACTTATGATTGCGTTATAAGAGTGTAGGTCACTGAATATTACACTGTTGAATGTTTATTTATATATATATATATATATATATATATATATATATATATATGCGTCGAATAGCTACCCATGCATGTACCATGTAGAGAATCGGAAGAGGAACCACATGTTGACCCAGTATGCTACTTTAGGTTGCATGATGGTTGTTCGACATTTAGGGAGTTAGGAATAACCTGACTACTGCTTACGTCGCTTTGTGATAAGTATGGTGTTAGCAGCGGAAGCTGGTTCTCCCATAAATAATTAGTTACAGAAGTAACAATTTTTAGGGAAGTAAGACATTCTTTGGCTAGTCTACGCTCATAGCATGTTCTAGTATTATTTAGTTAGCATTAATTATTGCATGCATTGGTATTTTATTTCTGTATTTTAATTTTTTTTATCAAAACAACAAAAACCATCCAACTTAACAACATATGCTTTTTATTTTCCGCATGACTCTGACTTAAGTGGTATTAGCTCTAGGCGTCAATCTCTGTAGGATCGATAAATTATATACTTATTACTTGCTGCAATTCCCGACTGCGTATAGTTGCACATAAGTTATTCCGAATATACTTAGCATAAGTGAACTTAGGATTAAGTACTGTTCAATATATTAGTAGTGGAATCGCACTAGTCACAATTCATCGGTTGGTTTAGCAATGCATTATTTGGTAAATTCACAATACAATTATGCCTTCATATATTCTTATGCCGAGAAGGGACTAAAATTTAACACCAAATTCCTAAGAAGATGACATTTGAAAGAGTAAAACTTACTACGACAATGACTGTGTACCCTAGCACATATTTGCTCGAGAACTTTAACATATTGAGTTGAATAATTTTATAGCTTATTTTGAGTAGAATTCGGTCGTATTGTTGGAACTGCACAAGTACCCTAGTCGCGCCTTGTTTCTCAAATAGACATTTACAGTTCATTTATTTCTTACTTTATGCAAGCAAGCCAATTTCAACTAAACCCATTTGTTACCATTTTTTCTATTTTCTAAACATCACCTTTGATAATTACAGTACTTGTGGAAAATCAATAATTTACTTATTACTTATTAGAGACAACGTATACTTGCGCGAGTGTAAACTAAAACCACACGAAGCATCCTAGTGTTCTACTTTTACCAAAGTGAAATACTTTGAAGCACATCGACATCAGTGTTTCACCCTGTAAGCTATCTTATTGTGGACCATCAAGGATTTTTTAGCGTATAGTAACCTGTCTGAGTGTACTATAAAAGGGTATAAAGCATGTTTGATATGTGGAGAGAAAACATCATCTATTTATTTACCTACAGGTAAAAAGTCCGTGTATCTTGAACATCGAAGACATCTAACTTTCAGAAACCCATGTCGAATTCAAAAGAAAGCATTTAGTGGAGAACATGAATTAGGAGTAGCCCTTGAATTTTTTAGTGATGAAGAGATTCATCCACGTCTATACATGCGAAAATCTCGAAAAGAGGGCATTTGTTGGAATAGAAAGTTTACCAATTAAAACCCACGAAGTCATTATCCTAAAAATTAATAGAGAAATTAAATTATATTATGGGAAAATTATAAATCAATATTTTCCCCAAAAATAAATGGATTAAAAGTTTATTTATTTAAAATTTTGGTCAAAATTAATGTAGGTCGAGTCTAGAAAGTAGAGGCTAGCAATTTCAGGCTTAGTTTCCCAAAAGCTTCAAACCTTAGAAGAAAATCTTGAAGATTGAAGTTGAATAAATACCTAAGCCTATTTAGGCGTGAAGATTAAAGCTAAACATGAGCTATGTCGATTAAGGAGGTCTTGAAGATCGAAGCTGAAGAAAAGACCTATGCCTATTTAGGCTGTCTTGAATATCGAAGATGAAGAAAAGACTAAAAGAAAATGCAGGTGGTCTTGAAGACTAAATCTAAAGAAATTAAAGACTTAAAGCCTATTTAGGAGATATTAAATCAAAATATTTTCGTGCATTAATTTGTGAAGAATCGCTTAGGATGAGTAGCGGTTCAAATTTGGGGGCATGATAATTCTCATTTTGAGAGTTATTTAAGCAATAATATTAATGAATTCTAAGTTTTTATGCATGAATAAAAATACTTTTTAGAGCTAGAGTTTCATTTCGTGCATACTATTTGTTTAAATTTAATGGTTGCCTAATAAAGAGCCTAAATTATAAAATAAGAAAAATGAAGATTACGGTCAAAAGTAGAATGTTGAAACTATTTATAATGAAATTCTAAAATAAAAAAAACCTTGCTAATTTGTTGTTAAATCCGCAAGAACTGGAAATGTTGACAAAGACTTAAGCGACTTAAAACTAAAACTAAAGATCTTTAAAACGAATCAATATAATGACATGTGGATGGTGGCAATAGAGAGAAGGAAACTCATAACCTAAATTTAGATTTGGGCACCAATAACTTTACTCTATAAATAGGAAGATTCTAGGTCAAATATGTGAATGGAACGTGACAGAACAATGAGGAGGGGGCGTGGAATTCATTAGCAGTCATTTGACTCTGAGAGAGACTAAGTCGCATGGAGTATCTAAATCAAAGAGAGAGCTTGTCTCAAGGACAAGGCCATGACTTTGTCATTTCTTCTACTCTTTCTCCATCCAGACTAGTTTTACTATGTTTCTTAGTTTAACCCTTAGCACTTTAGCATTTATTTCTTTCAACACTTTATTGTTTTCTAGATTAGTGATACGATGATCTTTAGCCTTTGTTAGTTGTGTGTCTTTAGTTTTCGTGAACAGGTTTGAATCCCAGTCAATCTCAGAGTTAGTTGATGCTATATTGCTTCTAATAAATTCAAATATTTAATTTTTGTTATCTTGCTTCTACTAAATTCAATATTTATTCGTTATCTTTTGCACTCGATTTCTACAAATTAACTTCAACTTTTGGTATGTTTACTACTTTAATCTCTTTATCTTCTGTTTGTTTTGAGTCAACGTCAGGCTAAGCATTATGGGTGAAGGTTAAGGGAAAAATAATGTAGGTATTAGGGGTACATTGGAGTTGTTAAGATCATCATGATAATCAATTTAAATATCGTGTGTTGATGAACCATCCACATGTGCTCGTTCATCGTTTGCTTTGAAAGAAGGAATACTAAAAGGTATGCCAGTTATGTTCATTAGTTCATGTGAGGGCTCTTGCATGTTAAGGGAAAGTTTAGAGATAATCATCCAACTACTCCTCATAATGCACTATTTGAATGTTATTTGCTTTGTATGATAATTTGAGTCAATTTGAATGAATAGTAGAGCAAACATTAGCTAACAGTGTGAAACTTCCACCTTACCTACTAGTTATCCCTAAGAAATGTAAGTTGCATCCTAAAACCTTAACCGAACCATATTTCCATATAAACATTTTTTTAAAAGTTGTTTTTAATTAAAATTAGCTTTATTAATCCAACTCTTTTTAGTTCGTTGATGAATATTTATTGCATCCCATTTTATTATATGTCATTAATGCAGTTAGACATGAGACAAAAGCTGAATAATTTTCTTTTATTACATGTTCGACTATTTAGTTAATATTGATATTTTTTAATCACTCAATCCATAGGGATAATGATAAAATATACTGATCACTTGATTGCTTTTGACTGCATACACTTGCGTATTATTGCTTTTGAATGCTTGAAGCTTTGTAAATGCTTGCTACATTAAGTAGAAATAATCATTTAAGTCGTGCATATTCAAATCTACATTAGAGACATTCTCCCTTGTTACCATGTTAAAATCTACACGGATTTAAATACTATGAGATATGAAAATTGGATTTAGAGATTGCATTCTTGAATGAAAATCTTAAAGAGCTAGTCTACATTAATTGATAACTCGCCATTAGAGCGTATTTTAGGCTGTCTTAGTATACTTTATTTTAGAAATAGAAGAAAGAAAACAAGCCCTCATAGAAGAAATGTGAGGAAATAGCTTAGAAAATCAGCATGCATTCATAATGTAGCATCAGAAGCATGACATTGCATTTTAGCGCAATTTATAGATAAACTGTTCCTAATCAATGCTATTTAGCAGGATTATCTATTGCATTGAGGGAAAGGACGACAATGCGAATGGTGACCAGATAGTACGTAAAGTCGCATAACTCAAAAAGGAAAACATGTTAGAAAAATGGCACATCAACAAGGAAAGAATCGAAGAATCAATAATTCAATTAAGACGACATCAATCAAATAAATCCATACAAAAATCATGGAATCCCACATTTATGACGATTTGTACAGCTCACCTCAACTTGCTGCCCAAGGAATTTAACTCTATAAATACTGAGGCAAGAAGCTGAAAACGATGGACTGGTCGGTTGGACACTAGCCAATTTTCGAAGCACGAGCAGTAAGTGGTGATGCGTGGGAACTGCTGACACGGGGACTACACATACTCAGTCGTGCCAATTCCGTTTATTGTTTTTTATTAGGAATAGTTATAGTCTTTGAGCATTTCATATTCGTAATAAAATTGTCTGGTTTAAACTTCTATATTATGTTTAATGTTATGATTACGTTGTAGGAGTGCATGTTAGTTACTTATGATTAAAATTTGGTAAGATCGTAGGTCACAGAATGTTACACTACTACGTATTTAATTTTATATATATGCGTCAATTAGCTACCCACGCATGTATTTTGTGGTGAACGGAAGGGGATTCGCATGTTCACCTAGTATGCTACTTAAGGTTGAGTGAACGACTATTCACTATTTAGCGTGTTAGGGATAACCTCAATAATGCTTATGTTGCCCTGCGCTAAGTATGGAGTTCGCAGAGGAAGCTCGTTTGACCATAAATCATTAATTACGGAAGTAACAATTGTTAGGGAAGTAAGACACTCTTTAGCTAGTCCGCGCCCTTAGGATCTTTGAGGATTAATTAGTTAGCATTACTCATTGCATGCATTACCATTTTATTTCTGCATTCATTTATTTTATTAAAAAAAAAAACAACTCAACTCAAACAATATATTTTTCTTTATTATTTTTGCATGACTCTGACGTAACCGATATTTTCTCTAAACATCAATCCTTCTGGGATTGATAAATTTATATACTTATTACTTGCTGCTATTCTCGACCGCGCATACTTGCACGTAAGTGATTCTGAGTACACTTAGCATAAGTCAACTTAGAATTAATTATTGTTATATTAGCATTAGAATTACACCTGTCATGAGTCAACAAGTCAAGTCCAAGGGTTATATGCAAAAGGTTTGCAAGCTAGTCAAATCATTTATGATCTGAAATGAGCATTTAGATCTTGGAATAAAATATTTCACGATTTGTTTAAATCTTATCGGTTTCAGAAGAATGTCGATAAACCTTGTTTATATTATAAGTTTATCACAAAAAAAGTAGCATTTATAGTATTTTATGTTGTCGCTATCCTATTCATAGAGAATGATGTAGGATTCTTGATGGATAACAAGAAGTGACTAGAGAACCAATTGAAGATGAAGGATTTGGGAAAACTATCGTTCGTTCATGGGATCCAAGTTATAAGTTATCAATCCAATAGAATCCTAGCCTTGTCTTGAGCATTTTGCATAGACAAAATGGTTGTCAGAGATGTGATGCAGGATTCTGAAAAGGGTCAGTTACCTTTTAGGCATGGGATCACATTGTCTGAGGATCTATGAAGTAAGACGCCTTAAGAGATTGGGGAGATGAGACGGATTCCCTATGCTTTGACAGTGGGAAGATTATGTACAAGGTCAGACATATTCAATTCGGTAGGCATTGTCAATAGATATAAGTTATGCCCAATATTGGATCACTAAACAAGAGTTACGAATATTCTCAAGTATCTTAGGAGAACAATAGCTTACATACATGTGTATGGTCGTAAGAATTTGATCCTTAGTAGGTACACAAACTCTAATTTTTAGACTCATAAGGTGTATAGGAGATCAACATTAGGACCAGTGTTCACCATTCACGGAACAACAATAGTTTGGAGAAGCATCAAATAAGGATACATTGTAGACAACACTATTAAAGCTGAGTATGTGGCAGCTTGTTGAGTAGCAAAAGAGTTTATATGGCTAAAACTTTCATATAGATTTGGATGTGGTTCCGTGTATGGATGAGCCAGTCAGTTTATATTGTTACAACAACAAGGTTGTGGCTAACTCCAAGGAACTGGTCATAAAAAATGGAAGAATATAGAGAGGAAATATCATCTCATTAGATAGATAGTGCATAGAAGAAAAGTGGTTGTCACCAAGATTGACATGAATGACAACGCTGTTGATCCTTTAACAAAGGCTCTCTGTAATATAGTATTTGAGGCGTCTCCTACAGTTGAGATCAAGTGTGGGCTGAATTTTTTGTCAACATGTTTAGACTTACTAGGCCCTAGTGCAAGTGGGAGATTGTCAAGGGTTGTGCCCTAAAGATGTGTTGTTTGTAATTAAAGAAATTGCGCTAAATTAAAGGGAAACTTGTGGAAGAATTAGTAGTAGTTTGTAATCTTAGTCCAAGTATTTCATATCATCATATAAAAGAGAATTCAGGTCACAAAAACGAAAAAATAGGAAAAACAAAATATATTGTCTAGGAGTTATTAAAATATATTTTACCAAATTTTTTTTTATTCATCAATTAACAACCATTAAATTATATTATTTTTAACTAATATTGATTGATTGTTAAAAAAACCGTCAATTAATAAATTAAAAAATATTAAAATATATTATTAGCTTATGTATGAGAAAATTTGCGGTTATATTTAGGATTACCAGATGGTTTGCGTAAACCATTGGTTATATTTAGAAATACCCAACATTTACGTAGACCTTCGGCTAATATTCTTTTTCTTTGATAGTTGATTTCTTGAAGGCCAAAACTCGTCGATGGTTAATGAAGTCTTTTCTAACCTATTTGATGTAATTCAAAGTTGGAAAGTCTTAGACTGCTCAAATCAAACGGATACACTTTAAATCCTCATTGACCAAAGAAGAATGCAAGGAAGAAGGATTATTAGGAAAAAAAATATTGAAGGAGAACAGTATTCGGAATCTCGTGTAGCTTGCGAACAACTTTCCTCTTGTTTGTTAAAACAAGAACGATCACTCATTTCCAAAAGCTTGAAAACTTCCCCACCAATACACGACTTCCATGCTAGTATATGGCTTGAACATAAATAGAATAAGAAAACAAATAAAAGTTGAAGATGAAAACGTAATTCGTTGCTGGTCAAGGAGAAATCGAAGAAGATGAAGTATATAAATCAAAAGCGCTTAAGAAGGGAGGGCTTTGATCAAGATAAATTATCGAAAGGGAAGAGGATTATTGGAGAAGATATATGAAATCTCGGGCATATGTATTTGACATTTGCAAAATAGCCCCTCAATAAATGTAGTTTAAACAAGCATTTTGCATACAATAGAATAATTTAAAGCATGTATCATCAAGAATCAAAACTAGAATGGGTACTAGTAAAAACCAATAAGTTTTTTATTATTCAACCAATTTTATTTGGGGGTGAGAGAGATTTAAACTCATAACCTCTTCTTCACAAACTCATATTTTATTTCAATTAAGTTATGTCTTTGCTTAGTTAACAAGATACGTAAGATTCAAAATTCTAAGCAAAAATAATCCACATATGGTTGATTTAGAGAATTAGATAGATAAATAGATTGCAACATCAAATACATCCATGTTATTCTAAAATATCAATTTCTAAAATTGATTTAACCGTTAAACTCTATATGCTCATAAAAATTAAGAATGAACACATTCGAATTTATTATTTGAACTACATAATTTCAAGTTCAATCTATACAAGAGATAAGTTGTAGACAACGGAAAGAATTCAATTTTACAACTATGCCAAATAGTTAACATTTTGAGCATATCATATAAAATCAAGAGCAACATAAAAGCATGGAACAAATACGATAGCATATAAATTAAGAGCAACATATGAACTAACAACAAAATAAAAATGATTACAAATACTTTATAAATTGGAATTCCCTCATCTATGAGGATTGAATGCGATGGTAGTAAACTGTCAGTGAGACAACCATCCTTAAATCGCAAATTAAAAAGCTTCAAACATTATAATTTTCAGCACAAAAGATTCTTTATGATCCTTTTCTTCTAATCCTAACCTCTAATCCTACATGCATTGTATTTGAAATATAGTTAACTGTAACGACCCGACCCGAAGGGGGCATAAAATAGGCCGTCACCTCAATGCATGCATTCAAATCTACAGAAAATTTGCAAGATGGTGTTTGGATTCTAAGTAAAACTAAAACATGAAAACATCCATTTAAAAATCAACATAAATTCCTGAAACCTGTCCCTGTTTCCAAGCACCTGTTCCAAGACAAATACATTTCCAAAACATACTCTGATCAGAGATTTATTTAAAACATACAAGCTTTACAACAATGCTAGAATCCGGAAAAACATTCAGAAAACACCCTAGGGCTTCGTGCCCATCTACATGCATTCAGAGGACATTTAAATCATAAACATAAACACAAGACTCAGAGTTGAACAACGGGTTTCCATGATCACAGCTCCTCCTCCAGCCATCCTGTCTCGCACCATGGTTACCTGTGGAAAACCACATAATAAGGGTGAGTAACGAATTACTCAAGAAGAATCCCCAACCGGGTACAATACGATATACATGGTCATCTAGCAGAAAGATATGCAAGCTATGAATATAAACACAGATAGAGCACATAGCTTAGCCCACACTTGAGCCTCGGATGCCAACTCAGGGTCTTAGTCCTGAAATCAACCACCACATCCACACAATACACAAGTCGCCCTATACGAGAAACAAGTCCCGGCCTCAGCCTGTCTATTGTCGAATGAAAGGTACACTAGCTCAAGATCCCGAGGAGCTCTCCGGTCAGCGCCAGTAATGAGCGTAAGCATGCACCGCGTGCTACGCGACTATGAACTATGGGGTGCCGGGTCTAGTGGCAAGTCGCCCATGTCCAATCCACCACGCCTAACTAAATCTTTGGATCGGTGTCACCGACATAGGGGTGTGAGACTCGACACGTGAACTATGTCACTGAACCACCGCACTGAGGCTAAGGAACGGGTCGTGGTAGGCTTACACCGAAGCCGCCCTTACCTTAACAGTGGCAATCAAGGGCTACGGCCGAACACGCCGAGAACGTGCCGATCGCCGGGACGCAGGCAATGCCAAGTCATCATCCCGACCGCTGGGGCATTTAACGATCGCCACCTCACCCAAGATTGCGGGGCCTACCGGTCGGTTAGCTAAACCCTAACGGGTCCGTGGACGAGAATCGTCTCGACGCCCCCCGCCATGGATGCAAGGTACTTTATGCATTAGGCCCGGATGATGCTATCTACCTGCAACACTAACTCCGCCTTAACAATCGACAAAACAATTTCATAAAATCCATTACGTGCTCAATAAGAATACAACGAGCCTAGCATGATACTACGAAAGCAAGGAAGATACGAGCATGCCGAGAAGGAACAACCTAGCATGGACTAACATGAGAAACAACATAGGAAATCATGCCACGGGAATTCGAATAGAGCACTTATCGTGGAACATGTCAATAAACACAAACAAGCATACAATCAAGAATCGCATAATATATCGCAGGGTCCACACAACTCCGGTAAGAAATCCTTACCTGGCCGGAAGACCTCTAAACACAAGAAACCTAAGCTGCGATCGAACCCGAGCTAGCTAGCGAGAACCTAACAAAAACAACAATAATTACAATCAAAAGGCCCAAATATAATAAAACAAACCGGGCTCAGCTCAGAAGCAACTCACGAGGCGCGGCAGACACGCGAACGAGCCGACTGCTCGGGCTAGGCAGCAACCGTGGCGCAGCAAGCCGGGCGCTGGCGGGCTACTGAGCACGGCGCTGGGCGCTGCACGCACTGGGCACGCTGGGGCACGGCTGGGCGAGCAGGGCGCTCGGCGCTGACGCACACGCGGGCGAGCTCGGCTGGAGCGAGGGCGACACTGCGCGACGCGGGCTGGGCGAGCTTGGGCTGGCACTGAGCTGGGGCTGGGCGACGCTCGAGCTGACGACTCGACCTGGGCTGCTGCGACGGGCAGATCTGGCGCGCGACAGACGGCTGCTGGCTGACGCGGATCTGGGAGCGCGAGGGGCTGGGCTCGGCGATGCTCGAACAGCCGGGCCGCTCGGCCGACGACTGGCCGGGCGAGCCGGGCGAGGCGACACACGAGCCGTGGCCGGGCGCCGAGTGGTGGGGTCGGGCGAGCCAAGGGGGCTGGGCTCGGGCTAGGATGGCTAGGTCGGGGAGAGAGAGAGAGAGAGAGAAAGAGAGAGAAAGTGAATTTGGGGAAAAAAATAAATGAAAAGAAAATGAATTTGGAAAAGGAAAGGAAAATGGAAAATAAAAGGAAAAATAAGGATTTTATCCAAAATCCATCCTTATCCACTTTTATCCTTAAAAATCCCATTTCCCGGCTTCCTCCTTTGAGACCCGGCTGAAGCAACCTCTCCCAATAAATAAAACTCACTAAAATCCAACTCCCAAATCAACACTAAGGGCCCGGGCTCGAATCCCAAAAGAAGCACACAACCAAACAACACTTTGCCCAAAAACCCAAATCACAACCGAACTCCCAAACGACTAGCCCAAACATCTCGGGATTCGCAAGCAATAACAAACCAGCCTCGACAAAGGCAGGAGCTACCTCGAAGCCTGAAAAACCACAAATCCTGCACGGAGAGCCAAAAGACCAAAATACCCCCAAGGGTCAAAACAGCTCTAACGGCCCAACCAAACAACCGAATCTTGACCCGAAGGCACCTCGAAAACTGGAATAGAAAATTGGGCCGTTACATTAACTATCTTAAGATAATAATGCTCGATTCTTTGTTAAAAATACCTTAACTAGGGACTAATTAACTCTCTAACCGAGAGTTATCAACATTCAATGTTGAAAACAAAAAGGAGAGATTTCTAATGTTTTTCTTTTGGAATGTATATAAAAAATTTTAGGGTTGTTTCTACCTAGAGAATATTATAATTTTTAAATACATTAATATGTGTTGTTAGAATAAGGTGTTAAAGACTTTTGTGACAACCACTAACTTTCGCCAAATACTCTTTAGAGAAATGGAAAAAGATCACAATGATTGAAAGAGTTAAAATTGGCGGAAAGCTTTTAATTTTAAACTGTTAAATATGAGAGTTTATAAATGATGAGATAGATGGTTTTGCTAACCATTTTTACATTTTGAATATCAGTTATTTGGTGCAAGAGCTATTTAATTCCTAAATTTGTACAAAGTGACATTTATTCTAGTTTAAAGTGATTGAAAGAGTAATGCTATGATTTAACTAAGTAAAATAAATCAATAAAGACTATCGCAAACTCATATGGTAGACTTGTGCATAATGCTGGAGACAAGAAAAACATGTTCATAAAAAATTCCTTCAAGAATGAATTCATTATGTGTGAAGTCGTTCCAAGCTACAAATGTGAGACTTATTTTAAGATGTAAGTCTTTATCCTTAAGTGTTACACTTTAAAGTATTGTAGAGAAATCAAAGGATTAAAGTAGCAACAAGAGAAAATAAGTATTTATTTAAAAGTTATTATATATTAGCGAAAATTTTAAGGATGGAAATTCTTTTAAAGTTGGTATATTGTAACAAGTCAGTTTATTTTAGTTAAGGATATGTAAGTATTTTTTTTTATTGTGGTAACATTTGTGGCAAAAATTTATATTTAGTTTTTTTTGTAATCTTTTTTGACAAAGTTTGGTTATTACTTATCTTCATATATATGAAAGTTCTTATTTATTTTCCTATTTTTTGTTAAAATAGAGTAATAATTAAAGGTAGAAATTTTAAATTCATGACTTCTTTGTCAGGGCGCACACTTAGATTGATTGAGTTATTCCTCTAGTTGGTTGAGTATTACACACAATCGACTTTAAAATGATTCCATGAATATACTTATTGTTATCGATTAAACATGCAAACTAGCTATATATGATTCTTTTAATTTTGTGAAAAATATATTATATGTAAACCTAATATGGTATAGATATGATGTCTAAACAAATTTGTCTATACTCTTTGGAAACAATAACCATAAATAATTGATACATTCATTAAGAATATTAATTAAAGTGAGGTGTTCTTTGGTTGATATACACATGCACATATATAGACATTAATTTTATACATATATATATACACATTAATTTTATACATGTTGGATAACTTCTTAATAATTTTGTCCTAATAGTCATGGCGCATGATTGTAGACAAAACTTGTTTAGCTCGTGACATTAAGACATTATGATCTATAGTTTTTAAAATATTTTAATTTAGTCATTTACCTTGTTGATGTTTAATGTACACTTTCTTTTTTTAGAAAATGGTAAATTGATTAATAATAAACGAACATAGACTAACAATGAATGAATTATTAAAACTGTAGAAATTAATTGGTTCAACTAAATAATAAAAAAACAAACTCTCAAACATTTCTTATGTAGTATATAAAGAAATTAAAACAACAATATTGTTTTATTTAAAAAAATGTTATAAAGCAAAGAAAAACAATGAATAAAAGTTATATTTTTTTAATGACTTCATTTTTATGATCAATGGCTGAGGGAGCATGACTTGGAGACGACATTCTTACAGTCCTTCACTTTCTCGACAACTACGATCAACAAAAAGAAAATGTCACATTCAATTATAAAATTGAGACATATCAATAGAATTTTCTTAGGGAAACAAATAATAGAGATAAACCTAATTTTTTTTTAATATTATTAATGTCTAAAAATTTATCCCCCATAAACTTAAAACATAAATTCATATTTTTTTCACTTTGCATATAAAAATAATGAATATTATTAAAGCAATTTCTTTAAATAAACTTCAAACTTATCCTTAAAGTACAATAAAAAAATATTAAAAAAATAATTACATTTGTCCTTACCAAAATTTATGACTTATTTAACAAAAAAGTGATTGAAGGTTTAATGTTTAGAAATAAGATGCAAAAACCTAACTAAATTTTGAAGAATTCAATTTATTCATAAAGAAACAATCTCTATTATATTTTTTCTCTAAATGTTAGAAATATATTAAAATTATGATAATTAGCAAACAATATCGATTAATTTTAACTTTAAACTAAGTCTTTAAGTGTAACAAAAGAGTAAAGGCATGAAAACAATATTAACTTAAAAAGTTTTGAACCTGAATTTTCTATATTGTTGACATTGATACAGAGTGCATACGCTCCTATAATCTCGCATCCCATTTTACTATGTTCGTGAGAAGTCAGCTCTGCTTTGGGATCATAAGATAGAATTGCAGGGTTGATGCAGTTACGCATACACTCCGTGAATTTAGTTGACTTAGCCATTGCGAGCGAGCCTAGAACTAGCCACACCATGAATGCCCATTTTGCCCATTGTTTGCAACTCTCCATTATTTTCTATTATTTTTGTTATATCTTTCTCTTTGTAGATCAAATCCTTTAAATATATATCACTAATTTTCCACTCTCTTCTATTCCAATGGCAAACCTTATTTTAACAACGTTTACTTACTTTTTTTAACAATTCTATTTTTAGATCGAGACTTAGAAAGAATAAAACTAAATTAAGACTCCTTATGATTTGGTCACATAAACCAAATCAAGTAAATAGTTTTAGGTGGTATTTACAAAATATAGTTGAGAAAAACACATTTTGATCCATGTAACTTAATTTGAGATTGAATTTTATCTTATCTAGGAAAGAAAGGTGGAATTTAAAAAATAATTCTTCATTCTATAAATGTGTATCACAACTAAATTATTTGTGTTAAGATAAAGCATTGGAGTTGTTTTATTAAGTACCTCTGCCTCACCTGTGCACGTTTCTCAAATTTTCTAAGTTTTCTTGTCTAGGTCTAATGTGTTTTTTATTATATAGTTTGGACATGCATCTCAAAGCTAAAATTAAACTACACATTTATTAATGGGCTATTTTGCAAATCTCAAATAGATATGCCCGAGATTTCATATATCTTGTCCAATCCCCTTCCCTTTCGATAATTTATCCTGCTCAAAGCCCTCCCTTTTTCATCGCTTTTGATTTATATACTTCATCTTCTTCGATTTCTCCTTGAGCAGCAACAAATTACGTTTTCATCTTCAACTTCTCTTCAATTACAGTTCATTTATTACCTTTGATAATTACAGTACTTATGAAGAATCGATAATTTACTTATTACTTGTTGGAGACCACGTATACTTGCGCGAGTGTAAACTAAAATCACACGAAGCATCCTAGTGTTCTACTTTTACCAAAGTGAAATACTTTGAAGCACATCAACATCACCGTTTCACCCTATACGCTATCTTATTGTGGGCCATCAAGGATTTTTTAGCGTATAGTAACCTATCTGGGTGTACTATAAAAGGGTATAAAGCATGTTTGATATATATGTGGAGAGAAAACGTCATCTATTTATTTACCTACAAGTAAAAAGTCCGCGTATCTTGAAAGTCAAAGACATCTACCTTTCAGAAACTCATGTCGAAGTCAAAAGAAGGCATTTAGTGGAGAATATGAATTAGGAGTAGCCCCTGAATTTTTGAGTGATGAAGAGATTCATCCACGTCTATACGTGCAAAAATCTCGAAAAGAGGGCATTTGTTGGAATAGAAAGTTTACCAAATAAAAACTCGCCACGTCATTATCCTAAAATTTAATGGAGAAATTAAATAACATTTTGGGAAAATTATAAATCAATATTTTTCCCGAAAATAAATGGATTAAAAGATTATTTATTTAAAATTTTGGTCAAAATTAATGTAGGTCGAGTCTAGAAAGTAGAGGCTAGCAATTTCAGGCTTTAAGTTTCTAGAAAGCTTCAAACCTTAAAAGACAATCTTGAAGATCGAAGTTGAATAAATACCTAAGCCTATTTAGGCGTGAAGATTAATCCTAAATATGAGCTATGTTTATTAAGGCTATTGAAGATCGAAGCTGAAGAAAAGACATATGCCTATTTAGGCTGTCTTAAATATCGAAGCTCAAGAAAAGACTAAAAGAAAATGAAGGTGGTCTTTGAAGACTAAATCTAAAGAAATTAAAGACTTAAAGCCTATTTAGGTGATATTAAATCAAAATATTTTCGTGCAATAATGTTTGAAGAATCGCTTAGGATGAGCAGTGGTTCAAATTTGGGGGCTTGATGATTCTCATTTTTAGAGTTATTTAAGCAATAATATTAATGAATTCTAAGTTTTTATGCATGAATAAGAATACATTTTAGACCTAGAATTTCATTTCGTGTGTACTTTTTGTATAAATTTAATGGTTGCCTAATAAAGAGCCTGAATTAGAAAATTAGAAAAAATAAGATTACGGTCAAAAGTAGAATTTTGAAACTATTTATAATGAAATTCTAAAATAAAAAAAATCTTGCTAATTTGTTGTTGAATTTGCAGGAACTGGAAAATGTTGACAAAGACTTAAGAGACTTAAAGCCAAAGAATCGCACACGTGTTGAATTTTAGAAAGATCTTTAAAACAAATCAACCTAATGACATGTGGATGGTGGCAATAGAGAGAAGGAAACTCAGAACCTAAACCTAGACTTGGGCACCAATAACTTTACTCTATCATTAGAAAGATTCTAGGTCAAATATGTGAGTGGAACGTGAAAGAACAACGAGGACGGGGCGGGGAATTCATTAGCATTCATTTGACTCCGAGAGAGACTCAGTAGCATGGAGTGAGGAAATCAAGGAGAGATCTTGTCTCTAGGACAAGGCCATGACTTTGTCATTTCTTCTACTCTTTCTCGATCGAGACTGGTTTTACTGTGTTTCTTAGTTTAACCCTTAGCACTTTAGCCTTTATTGCTTTCAACACTTTATTGTTTTCTAGATTAGTGATACGATGTTCTTTAGCCTTTGTTAGTTGTATGTCTTTAGTTTTCGTGAACTGGTTTGAATCCCAGTCGAACTCAGAGCATGTTGATGCTATCTTGCTTCTAATAAATTCAAATATTTAATTTTTGTTATCTTGCTTCTACTAAATTCAATATTTATTTGTTATATTTTGCGTTGGATTTCTACAAATTAACTTCAACTTTTGATATGTTTATTGTTTTGATCACTTTATCTTCTGTTTGTTTTGAGTCAATGTCAGGCTAAGCATTATGGGTGAAGGTTAAGGGAAAAAGAATTGTAGGTAGAAAGTATTAGGGGTACATTGGAGTTGTTAAGATCATCATGGTATTCAATTTAAATATCGTGTGTTGATGAACCATCCACATGTGCTCGTTCATCGTTTGCTTTGAAAGAAGGAATACTAAAAGGTATGCTAGTCATGTCCTTAGTTTATGTGAGGGCTCTTGCATGTTAAGGGAAAGTTTAGAGATAATCATCCAGCTACTCAGCACAATGCTCTATTTGAATGTTATTGGCTTTGTATGAGAATTTGAGTCAATTTGAATGAATGGGAGAGCAAACATTAGCTAATAGTGTGAAACTTCCGCCTTACCTACTAGTTATCCCTAAGAAATGTAAGTTTCATCCTAAAACCTAAATCGAAGCATATTTCCATGTAAACATTTTTTTAAACATTGTTAATTCATATTAGCTTTATTAATCCAACTCCTTTTAGTTCGTTGATGAATATTTATTGCATCGCATTTTATTATATTTCATTTATGCACTTAGACATGGGACAAAAGCTGAATAATTTTCTTTTATTACATGTTCGACTATTTAGTTAATATTGATATTTTTGAATCACTCAATCCCTAGGGATAATGATTAAATATACTTATCACTTGATGGCTTTTGACTCCATACACTTGTGTATTATTGTTTTTGAATGCTTGAAGCTTTGTAAATGCTTGCTACATTAAGTTGAAATAATCATTTAGGTCGTGCATATTCAGATCTACGTTAGAGACCTTCTCCCTTGTTACCATGTTAAAATCTACAAGGATTTAAATACTATGAGATATGAAAAATGGATTTAGAGATTGCATTCTTGAATGACAATCTTGAAGAGATAGTCTACATTAATTGATAACTCGTCATTAGAGTGTATTTTAGGCTGTCTTAGTATGCTTTATTTTAGAAATAGAAGAAAGAAGACAAGCGCTCATAGAAGAAATGTGAGGAAATAGCTTAGAAAATCAGCATGCATTCATAATTTAGCATCAGAAGGATGACATTGCATTATAGTGCAATTTATAGATAAACTGTGCCTAATCAATGCTATTTAGCAGGATTATCTGTAGCATTGTGGGAAAGGACGACAATGTGAATGGTGACCAGATAGTACGTAAAGTCACATAACTCAAAAAGGAAAACACGTTCGAAAAAGGGCACATTAACAAGGAAAGAATCGAAGAATCAATCATGCAATTAAGACGACATCAATCAAATAAATCCAGACAAAAATCACGGAATCCCACATTTATGACGATTCGTACAGCTCACCTCAACTTGCTCGCTAAGGAATTTAACTCTATAAATACCGAGGCAAGAAGCTGAAAACGATGAACTGGTTAGTTGGCCACAAGCTGATTTTCGAAGCACGAGAAGCAAGTGGTGATGCGTGGGAACTGCTGACAAGGGGACTACACATACTCAACCGTGCCAATACCATTTACTATTTTTTATTAGGAATAGTTAAAGTCTTTGAACATTTCATATTCGTAATAAAATTGTGGTTTAAACTTCTATATTATGTTTATTGTTATGATTACGTGGTAGGAGTGCATGTTAGTTACTTATGATTAAAATTTTATTAAGAGCGTAGGTTACAGAATGTTACACTACTGCGTATTTAATTTTATATATATGCATCAATTAGCTACCCACGCATGTACCTTGTGGTGAGCTGGAAGGGGATTCGCATGTGACCCAGTATGCTACTTAAGGTTAAGTGAACGAATATTAACTATTTAGGGTGTTAGGGATAAGCTTAATAATGCTTATGTTGCCCTGCGCTAAGTATGAAGTTTGCAGCAGAAGCTCGTTTGACCATAAATCATTAGTTACGGAAGTAAAAATTGTTAGGGAAGTAAGACAGTCTTTAGCTAGTCCGTGCGCTTAGGATCTTTGAGGATTAATTAGTTAGCATTACTCATTGCATGCATTAGCATTTTATTTATGCATTCATTTATTTTATATATATAGAAAAAACAACTCAACTCAAGTAATATATTTTTCTTTATTATTTTTGCATGACTCTGACGTAAATTATATTAGCTCTAGACATCAATCCTTGTGGGATCGATAAATTTATATACTTATTACTTGTTGCAACTCTCGACCGCTCATACTTGCGCGTAAGTGATTCTTAGTGCACTTAGCATAAGTCAACTTAGAATTAATTACTATTCATTATAATAGCATTAGAATTACACCTGTCATGAATCAACAAGTCAAGTCCAAGGGTTATATGCAACAAGTTTGCCAGCTAGTTAAATAATTTATGATCTAAAATGAGCATTTAGATCTTGGAATAAAAGATTTCACGATATGTTTAAATCTTATGGGTTTCAGAAGAATGTCAACAAACCTTGTTTATACAATAAGTTTATTACAAAAAAAGTAGCATTTATAGTATTTTATTTTGTTGCTATCCTATTCATAGGGAATGATGTAGGATTCTTGACTGATAGCAATAAGTGACTAGAGAACCAATTGAAGATGAAGGATTTGGGCAAACTATCTATCGTTCTTGGGATCCAAGTTATAAGTGATCAATCCAATAGAATCCTAGCCTTGTCTTGAGCATCTTGCATAGACAAAATGGTTGTCAGAGATATGATGCAGGATTCTGAAAGGGGTCAGTTACCTTTTAGGCATGGGATCACATTGTCTAAGGATCAATGAAGTAAGACGCCTCAAGAGATTGGGGAGGTGAGACGGATTCCCTATGCTTTGACAGTGGGAAGATTGTGTACAAGGCCAGACAAATTCAACTCTGTAGGCATTGTCAATAGATATAAGGTGAATATTATTAAGAGAAATTGAGCTAAATATTCAATTTCTCAAATATATTTAAAAACCTAATCTATTATGAAATGGTAGATATCCATAACATAACAATCCACATGAGTTATCAACCCCTCCCATAAATCCTATAAATAGGATTGTGTGAAGCATTTAGAAATACAACTCAACAATAGAGAACAACTCACTTTTCTCTCTACCTTGTTCTTCTTTATTCTTGTTGTTCTTTGTTATTTTATAACACATTATCAGCACGAGTCTCTACCACCTCATTTGCTACAGATAAGTTCTTTACTTATTTTTATGATTTGTGTTCAAACATTCTATGCGTACAATGTATATGAGTTCAACAACTTGCATATATACATCAAACAAATTTTGATCGCTGATCATTTTTATATTGTTGTTAGTTCATATGTTGCTCCTAATTTTATATGCTTCGTATTTGTTCCATGCTTTAATGTTGCTCTTGATTTTATATGATATGCTCAAAATGTTAACTATTTGGCATAGTTGTAAAATTCAATTCTTTCCGTTGTCTACAACTTATCTCTTGTATATATTGAACTTGAAATTATGTAGTTCAAATAATAAATTCGAATGTGTTCATTCTTAATATATATATAATAATTTTAATTTTTATGAGCATACAGAGTTTAATGGTTAAATCAATTTTAGAAATTGATATTTTAGTATAACATGGATGTATTTGATGTTGCAATCTATATATCTATCTAATTCTCTAAATC
Source organism: Sicyos edulis (assembly GCA_036507275.1). Taxonomy (NCBI): domain Eukaryota; kingdom Viridiplantae; phylum Streptophyta; class Magnoliopsida; order Cucurbitales; family Cucurbitaceae; genus Sicyos; species Sicyos edulis. The sequence goes on along the minus strand of CM071854.1, from coordinate 22,603,614 downwards.
AACCATATGTGGATTGTTTTTGCTTAGAATTTTGAATCTTAAGTATCTTGTCAACTAAGCAAAGACATAACTTAATTGATATGAAATATGAGTTTGTGAAGAAGAGGTTATGAGTTTAAATCCCTCTCACCCCCAAATAAAATTGGTTGAATAATAAAAAACTTACTGGTGTTTACTAGTACCCATTCTAGTTTTGATTCTTGATGATACATGCTTTAAATTATTCTATTGTATGCAAACTGCTTGTTTAAATTACATTTATTGAGGGGCTATTTTGCAAATGTCAAATACATATGCCCGAGATTTCATATATCTTCTCCAATAATCCCCTTCCCTTTCGATAATTTATCTTGCTCAAAGCCCTCCCTTCTTCAGCGCTTTTGATTTGTATACTTCATCTTCTTCGATTTCTCCTTGACCAGCAACGAATTACGTTTTCATCTTCAACTTTTATTCGTTTTCTTATTCTATTTATGTTAAGCCATATACTAGCATGGAAGTCGTGTATTTGTGGGGAATTTTTCAAGCTTTTGGAAATGAGTGATCGTTCTTGTTTTGACAAACAAGAGGAAAGTTGTTTGCAAGCTGCACGAGATTTTCGAATATTGTTCTCCTTCAATATTATTTTTCTAATAATCCTTCTTCCTTGCATTCTTCTTTGCTCAATGAGGATTTAAAGTGTATCCGTTTGATTTGAGTTATAGTCTAAGACTTTAAAACTTTGAATCACATCCAATAGATTAGAAAAGTCTTCATTAACCGTCGACGAGTTTTAACCTTCAAGAAATCAACTTTCAAAGAAAAAGAATATTAGCTGACGGTCTACGTAAATGTCGGGTATTTCTTAATATAACCAATGGTTTACACAAACCATCCGGTAATCCTAAATATAACCACAGATTTTCTCATACATAAGCTAATAATATATTTTAATATTTTTTTAATTTATTAATTGACGGTTTTTTTAACAATCAATTAATATGAGTTAAAAATAATATAATTTAATGGTTGTTAATTGATGAATAAAAAAAATGGCTAAAATATATTTCAATAACTGATAGACAATATATTTTGTTTTTCCTATTTTTTCATTTTTGTGACCTGAATTCTCTTTGGATGACGATATGAAAAACGTGGGCTAAAATTACAAACTACTACTTCTAATTCTTCCACAAGTTTCCCTCTAATTTAGCGTGATTCCTTTAATTACAAACAACACACCTTTAGGAGTTAACTATTTTAAGATAATAATGCTCGATTCTTTGTTAAAAATACCTTAACTAGGGAGTAATTAACTCTCTAATCGAAAGTTATCAACATTCAATGTTGAAAACAAAAAGAAGAGATTTCTAATGTTTTTCTTTTGGAAAGTATATAAAACATTTTAGGGTTGTTTCTACCTTGAGAATATTCTAATTTTTAAATACATTAATATGTGTTGTTAGAATAATGTGTTAAAGTCTTTTGTGACAACCACTAACTTTAACCAAATACTCTTAGAGAAATGGAAAAAGATCACAATGATTGAAAGAGTTAATATTGGCGGAAATTTTTTAATTTTAAACCGTTTAATATGAGAGTTTGTAAATGATGAGATAGATGGTTTTGATAACCATTTTTACCTTTTGAATATCAGTTATTTGGTGCAAGAGCTATTTAATTCCTAAATTTGTACAAAGTGAAATTTATGCTAGTTTAAAGTGATTGAAAGAGTAATGCTATGATTTAACTAAGTAAAATAAATCACTAAAGACTGTCGCAAACTCATATGGTAGACTTGTGCATAATGCTAGAGACAAGAAAAACAAGTTCATAAAAAATTCCTCTAAGAATGAATTCATTATGAGTGAAGTTGTTCCAAGCTACAAATGTGAGACTTATTTTAAGATGCAAGTCTTTATCCTTATAAATGTTACACTTTAAAGTACTATAGAGAAACCAAAGGATTAAAGTAGCAACGAGAGAAAATAAGTATTTATTTAAAAGTCGTTATTATATATTAGCGAAACTTTTAACGACGAAAATTCTTTTAAGTTTGGTATATTGTAACAAGTCAATTTATTTTAGTTAATCATATGTAAGTATGTTTTTTATTGTGGTAACATTTGTGGCAAAAATTTATATTTAGTTTTTTTTTGTAATCTTTTTTGACGAAGTTTGGTTATCTTCATATATATGGAAGTTCTTATTTCTTTTCCTATTTTTTTGTTAAATTAGAGTAATAATTAAAGGTAGAAAATTTAAATTCATGACTTCTTTGTCAGGGGGCACACTTAGATTGGTTGAGTTATTCCTCTAGTTGGTTGAGTATTACACACAATCGACTTTAAAATGATTCCATGAATATACTTATTGTTATCGATTAAATTTGCAAACAAGCTATATATGATTCTTTTAATTTTGTGAAAAATATATTCTATGTAAACCTAATAGGATATCGATATGATGTCTTAACAAATTTGTCTTTACTCTTTGGAAACAATAACCATAAATAATTGATACATTCATTAAGAATATTAATTAAAGTGAGGTGTTCTTTGGTTGATATACACATGAGGTGTTCTTTGGTTGATATACACATAACACATATATGCACATTAATTATATATATATACACACACTTTAATTTTATACATGTTGGATAACTTCTTAATAATTTTGTCCTAAAAGTCATGGGCGCGTGATTGTAGACAAAACTTGTTTAGCTCGTGACATTAAGACATTATGATCTATAGTTTTTAAAAATATTTTAATTTAGTCATTTACCTCTTTGATGTTTAATGTACACTTTCATTTTTAGAAAATGGCAAATTGATTAATAATAAACAAACATAGACTAACCATGAATGAAATTATTAAAACAGTAGAAATTAATTGGTTCAACTAAATGAGAAAATTTATAATAAAATAACAAACTCTCAAACATTTCTTATGTAGTATATAAAGAAATTAAAACAACAATATAGTTTTATTTAAAACCATTTTATAAAGCAAAGAAAAACAATGAATAAAAGGTATATTTTTTTAATGACTTCATTTTTATGATCAATGGCTGAGGGAGCATGACTTGGAGACGACATTCTTACAGTCCTTCACTTTCTCGACAACTACAATCAACAAAAAGAAAATGTCACATTCAATTATAAAATGGAGACATATCAATAGAATTTTATTAGAGATCTATATTATTTGGAATGATAACTTTTTTATATATTTATTTTTTCAAGTAAAATTCTTAGGGAAACAAATAATAGAGATAAGCCTAATATTTTTTTTAATATTATTAATGTCTAAAATGTTAAATTTAGATCAACTCAAAATAAATTTCAAGCTTCAACGTAATAAGTTTTCATATTTAAACTTTTTGTCCAATAAAATTTATGAACTTTTTAAAATTGTCTTTTAAATATGTTGAAGTCGTGACAATTTGTAACATTTAGTCTTATTTTATACCACATACAATATTAATCGAAATATAAATTTAATATTATATTTTCGAATTTATCTATTATGGCCAATAAACTTTTAAACATTTAATTTTGGTTCTTATACATTATGTAATTTAATTTTTTGTGTTAGATTTATTTACAAAATAATTAGTCTACTCATTTATCCCCCATAAACTTAAAACATAAATTCATATTTTTTTCATTTTACATATAAAAATAATGAATATTATTAAAGCAATTTCTTTAAATAAACTTCAAATTTATCCTTTAACTGCAATAAAAAAAATTAAAAAAATAATTACATGGATTAAAATTAGTTTTATTAAACCTTGTGTCCTTGCCAAAATTTATGACATATTTAACAAGCAAATGGTTGAAGGTTTAATGTTTAGAAATAACATGCAAAAACCTAACTAAATTTTGAAAAATTCAATTTATTCATAAAGAAACAATCTCTATTATATTTTTTGCCTAAATGTTAGAAATATATTAAAATTATGATAATTAGCAAACAATATCGATTAATTTTAACTTTAAACTAAGTCTTTAAGTGTAACAAAAGATTAAAGGCATGAAAACAATACTAACTTAAAAAGTTTGGAACTTGAATTTTCTATATTGTTGACATTATTACAGATTGCATACGCGCCTATAATCTCGCATGCCATTTTACTATGTTCGTGAGAAGTGAGCTTTGTGTTGGGATCATAAGATAGAATTGTAGGATTGATGCAGTCACGCATGCACTCAGTGAATTTAGTTGACTTAGCCATTGCGAGCGAGCCTAGAACCAACCACGCCATGAATGCCCATTTTGCCGATTGTCTACCACTCTCCATTATTTTCTATTTTTTTGTTATATCTTTCTCTTTTTAGATCAAATCCTTTAAATATATGTCACTAGTTTTCCACTTTCTACCATTCCAATGGCTCACCTTATTTTAACAAGGTTTACTTACTTTTTTTAACAATTATATTTTTAGATCGAGACTTAGAAAGAATAAAACTAAATTAAGACTCCTTATGATTTGGTCACATAAACCAAATCAAGTAAATAGTTTTAGGTGGTATTTACAAAATATAGTTGAGAAAAACACATTTTGATCCATGTAACTTAATTTGAGATGAAATTTTATCTTATCTCGTAAAGAAAGACGGATTCTAAAAAATAATTCTTCATTCTATAAATCTGTATCACGACTAAATTATTTGTGTTAAGATAAAGCATTGGAGTTGTTTTATAAAGCATTGGAGTTGTTTTATAAGTACCTCTACCTCACTTGTGCGCGTTTCTCAAATTTTCTAGGTTTTCTTGTCTAGATCTAATGTGTTTTTTATTATATAGTGTGGACATGCATCTCAAAGCTAAAATTAAACTACACATTTATTGATGGGCTATTTTGCAAATCTCAAATAGATATGCCCGAGATTTCATATATCTTCTCCAATCCTCTTCCCTTTCGATAATTTATCCTGCTCAAAGCCCTCCCTTCTTCATCGCTTTTGATTTATATACTTCATCTTCATCGATTTCTCCTTGACCAGCAACAAATTATGTTTTCATCTTCAACTTCTCTTCATTTTCTTATTCAATTTATGTAAAGACCCACCCCGAATAAGGTCCTAAACCTAGGCCTTTAAGCTCTTATGCATGTAAGTAAACCCGAAAACATGAATGCAGAAATAAAAAAGAAAACTTTATAACATAAAATCATTCAGAGCAATTTTATTAATTGGACCTGTCCCTGTTTCCAAGCACCTGTCAAAAGTTTAACCAAAAACCAACCCTGGCCAGAGTATTGTTTATTTGCAAAAGAAAACATCCAAACAAGATTAACAAAAGAAACCGAAGCAAATAAGTCAATGTTTATAAACACAACAAGTCCACCTAAGGGCTCCATGCCCTGTCTACATGAAAAAGAATTAAGAACAAATGCGACACGACTCAGAGTACTCTGTCCATGATCATCCAGCAGCATCCTCCTAGCCATCCAGTCTCGGTCCCAAGTTACCTGGTGGAAAACCACAGAAAAATAAGGGTGAGCAACGAGTCGCTCAGTAAGAATTCCCAACCGGGGTACAATACGAAAAACCAATCATCTAGCACACAGATACATATAACCAAATACGAGCTCAGAAGGAACAACCTGGCTCAGGCTAATGCCACTTTAGAACTTGCCAATTCAAGGACTTACTATCGCAACCTACATTCGGTTTACACTTTGGATGCCCGTCGGGGTCTTACTCCATCTAGAACACGTGGATCCCATCAGGGTCTTACACCAACTCAACACAAGGATGCCCATCGGGGTCTTACACCTACAGGATGCCCATCGGGGACTTATACCTGGTGAGGCCCATCGGAGACTTACTCACTTTTAAGCGCGATGACGCCCAACAGGGTCGTACTCAAGCAGCACTCAAGGTTGCTCATCGGGGACTTACACCAACTCAAGCACGAGGATTCCCATCGAGGTCTTACACCTACTCAATACACGGAAGCCCATCGGGGTCTTATACCAGCTTAAGCTCAAGGACGCCCATCGAGGACTTACTCCTACTAGGTTCACAAGCTGCCCAACAGGGACTTACACTCCCTAGAAGCACTATGATGCCCATCAGGGACTTACACATACCACAATAGTGTGATGCCCCTCGGGGACTTACAACCACTGTCAACGCATTGGTGCCCTTCGGGGACTTACCCATGCTAGACTTGCACTAACAGCTCCTAACAGTCTTCTAACCACAGTAATACAAGCTAACAGTCCAACCAGGCAGAAATCTATGACAATACGATCCTAGCAAGCTCTACAGAACTTAAACAAAAAACATGGATATGCCAGAGTAAGAAAAATCCCTAGCATGGCTCTACAGAACTTAAAACAGGAAACATGGAGAAATCAACAAACATGCCGACATTTCAGAAACAAAGTTCCTATCCACTAGAGTACTCATACATGCTTGCAGAATACAGATGTGCTATTAAAGTATTTCGCAGAGCCCACACAACCCCAGTAACAAATCCTTACCTGGACAAGCAGAAACAAAAACAGTAAATTTCTCCTTGAGCTTCAGAGAAAACACAACCTAGGCATATAACAAGTAATAAACATATATTAAACACTAATCGAAGGCTAAACAGAGAAGCAACCAACACAAAGGCTCGGGAAGACGTTACCCTAAAACTGAAGGAAACGATCTCGGCACTCAGCCTCGGCGAAGGCGATGGCAAAGGCTCGCAGCTCCGAAGCTTGGCAAGACGGCGAAGGCGAAGCTGCGAAGACGTGCTGCACGAAGCTGCTGCTCTCGGCGAAGTGCTGCGACGAACAACCGATGCTCGCGGCTGCGGGGAGCTGCGAAGGCACGGCTGGACGAGCAACGAGCAAGAAGGGCGAAGGCGAACGACTCAGCTACGGTGTTCGCTGGGGTGAACGAGCGTGCGGCCGAGCGGAACTGGTGTTGGCAAGGGCGAACAAGAAATGAAGCTCGGTTAGGCTTGGCGAAGGTGAGTTTGGCGAAGGCGAAGTTGAGAGAGTTTTCTCGGCTGGGACTTGGGAAAAAGTGGGAAAAGAGATAAAATGAGCTCCAAGCCCCCTATTTATAGCCGAAGGCCCAACCAGCCTTCAAGACTCAACAAGGACAACTTTAAAACATCAAATTCTCTCAAAATTCTCTTCTAACCAGAAAGTGACTTCCAAGCTCTCCAAAGGCAACACAAGTCCTTGAAAACCCAAAAACTGAACAATTACAAAACTGCCTCTAAGGGTAAAATTACCAAAATTCCCTTCAGGCTTAAAAAAACCCTAACGGCCCAACCAAACAACTGAAAACTAAACCGAACATACCTGGGTAACCGGAACAGATCCTTAGACAATGTGATCTCATGCCTAAAAGGTAACTGACCCCTTTCAAAATCCTGCATCGCATATCTGACAACCATTTTGTCTATGCATGATGTTTAAGACAAGGTTAGGATTCTATTGAATTGATCACTTCTAACTTGGATCCCAACAAACTAAAAGGAGTTGGATTAGTAAATCTAATGTAAATTTTAAAAAAATGTTTAAAAAAATGTTTATATGGAAATAAGGCTTCAGTTAAGGTTTTAGGATGCAACTTACATTTCTAAGGGATAAGTAGTAGGTATGGCAGAAGTTGCACACTGTTAACTAATGTTTGCCCTCCCATTTATTCACATTGACTCAAATTCTCATTCAAAGCCAACAACATTCAAATAGTGCATTGTGCGCAGTAGCTGGATGATTATCCCTAAGCTTTCCCTTAACATGCAAGAGCCCTCACATGAACTAATGAACATGACTAGCATACCTTTTAGTGTTCCTTCTTGTAATGGCCCAAGTTTTCGTTTCGGTTCTCCAGGTACGTTTGGTTGATTATTCGGTTGTTTGGTTGGGCCGTTAGGGTAGTTTGAGCCTTCAGGGGCATTTTGGTCATTTGGTCTTCAGGGGGTAGTTTTGGTATTTATCCAAGGTTTCTATAAGGACCCGCCACGGGATGGTCCTAACCGTCCATTACTTAATGATGCAATAATTAAAATATGGGAATTAAAAATGAACTTAAATCATTACTTTATAAACTTGAACAATTACAAGGCATAAAAAATTTAACATCCAAATCATTTAGCCTCTGGCCAGAGAAATTTAAAAAAAAACATTACAACTCAGACAAAACTGTTTAAACAAAAGTAAACATGATAAGACAAAGAGATGCATCAGCCTTTCCCATGATCATCCAGTTCCTCCTCTAGCCACCTCGATTTTGTGCCAAGTTAACTGGTGGAAAAACTACAAAAAGGGTGAGTACAATTGCACTTAGTAAGGATCCCACAATCGGGGTACAATACGCACAACAAATCTTCTAGCATCCTAGCATATAAGCATCAAACAATAGCATGGTAGTCTCAACAAATACGAATAGAAGGATGATCAACATCATGGGTCTATGCTCAAAGATAGACAGGGTTAGCACACACTGGACTAACAAACAGGAGAAACAGTTAAGTAATATCAGAAGCTATATCCATACAGCAAACAAGGTTAGCACACACTGGGCTAACTAAGGACAGAAACACACTGGGCTAGTCTTGGACAAACCGAGCTAGCACGCAACCCGACTGTCACTCAAGCAAGTCGTGCTCATATCTGTCAATAGCACACTAGGCTAGTCTAGAGCAACACGGGCAGCAACACACTGGGCCAATACTGAAAACTTGTCAGCACACACTGGGCCAACAAGGGACACCAGACATTGAGCTAGTTCGCTTTATACTGTCAGCAGAAAGACATCAAGGCTAACGGGGACAGGACACACACTAGGCTAGTTTGAGCAAAATCGAGCCAGCACGCAACTCGACTATCATTCGGGACACCCTAATGAACTCTAACATTCTTGGCATCCTAGAGCTAACGGGGTCCAACATACAACTAGCTTATAATCAATTAAGTATTTGCAGACATACGGTACATTTAATAAATAGGAGACTTGTAACGGCCCGGAAATTTCATCCCGGTCTTCCCGGGAGGCCCATGGGCATTTTGGTAATTTTGGTCGGGCCGGTTATGTAATTGTTAATTTCCGAAAAAATTATGAGTCGATTTGAATGGGATCGGGAATTTTGGTGAAGACATTTGGGCTTGGAAAAAGGTAAAAATAAATAGGGAATTAAATAGCGCGTCGAGTGAGATTCAAGCCAAGGACGCGCTGCAAGCTAGGCAAGGGTCGCTGCCAATCGAGCCACTGAGCACTCTTGCGCTTCTAAACGCGCGATCTTCTATTTGAACCTGTTCGATCAGAGTTTTGGTTTATAAGGAAATTTTCGCCCGAAGCTTCTTCCTCCATCTTCTTCCTCGCGTTTTTCCTTCTCCCTTTCTTCCCGACCGACCGAGCTTTTCCTTGCGATTCCTTCCTTCTCCAGCTCCATTTCGACCGAGTTCTCCCTCCATTTTCGAAGTTGAGTTCCAATTCCGGGCAGCAGGTAAGGTTCGCTTCCTCTCTTATTCGATCCGAGTCCCCTGCTTCTGCGCTTTGTTTTCCAGCCGAGTCGAGGTGATTTGAGGTATGGGTTTTGTGTAGCTAGTGTAGGGGAGTTCGCCATCAACGAATCGCCCGTCGAATCCCCTCGGATCGCTTGATTCTGGGTTTTCTCCATCGCCCCTGTTCGCGCGCAGAAACAGAGCCTCCGCCGAGCCACGCCGCGCATCGCCTCGCGCCCGAGCTCACGCCCCACCCAGCTCCGTGTCACGCCGCGAGCCGTCCCAGCTGTGCCGCTCGCCCGAGCGCCTTCGCGCCCTGCTGCGCCATCGCGCGCGCCGCGCGCCATTCCTGCGCCCAGTGCGCCCAGCCACCACTTCTTTGCCGCGTTCGTCGCAATCGGCCCGTTCGTGCGTTCGTCGCGCCTCGTGAGTTGCTCCCGAGCTGAGCCTTGTTATTTTATTATATTTAGGCATATTGTGTGATTTTTGTTGTGATTGATAGGTTCTCGATAGCTAGTTCGGGTTCGCTCGCCACTTAGGTTTTCGTGTCAATTCGTCCCCGACCAAGTTAAGGATTTCTTCACCGAGTTGTGTGGACCTGCGATATTATATGTGATTCTTGATTGATCGCTTGTTTGTGTTTATTGACATGTGTAGCTAGGTATTCTATTCTGAATTCCGGATTAGATGATTTTCCCGATTTAATTCTCATGTTAATCCATGCTAGGTTGTTCCTTTCTAGCATGCTCGTATCTGGTTCCTTGCTTCGTAGTATCATGCTAGGCTCGTTGTATTCTTATTGAGCACGTATTGGATTTTATGGATTTGTTTGCTTGATTGCTAGGGCGGAGTTAGAGTTGCAGGTAGATAGCATCATCCGGGCCTGATGCATAAAGTACCTTGCATCCATGGCAGGGACGTCGAGCCAGTCATTCCGTCCCTGGACCCCGTGAGGGATTAGCTAACCCTACCGGTAGGCCCTGCAATCTTGGGTGAGGGTGGCAGTCAGTTAAATGCCCCAACGGTCGGAATGATGACTTGGCATTGCCTCGTCCCCGGCAGCCGGCATGTCCTCGGCATGTTTGGCGGAGCCCCGATTGCCACTGTTCGAGCAAGGACGGCTTCTGGTGTAAGCCTACCACGACCGTTCCTTGGCCCAGTGTGCGGTGGTTCAGTGACGACATAGTTTACGTGTCCGTGTCTCACAACCCTATGTCGGTGACACCGATCCAAAGATTTAGTTAGGCGTGGTGGATGGACATGGGCAGCTTTGCCTCTGGACCCGCACCCCATGGTCTGCAGTGAGCACGCGATGCATGTTTACGCTCATTACAAATACCCCGACCGGAGAGCTCCTCGGGATCTTGAGCCGAGTGTACCTTTCTGTCGACGATGAGAGCGGCCGAGGCCGGGACTTGTTTCTCGTATAGGGCGACTTGTGTATTGGACTGTGTGGTGATATTATTCCAGACTAAGACCCTAAGTTGGCATCCGAGGCCCAAGTGTGGGCTAAGCTATGTGCTCTATTCTGTGTTTATATTCATAGCTTGCATACGCTCATCGAGATGACCATGTATATCGTATTGTACCCCGGTTGGGGATTCTTACTGAGTAATTCGTTACTCACCCTTATTATTGTGGTTTTTCCACAGGTAACCAAGTTGCGAGACAGGATGGCCGAAGGAGGAGCTGTGATCATGGGGCCCAGTCATCAAACTCTGATTTTGTGTTATGACTCTTTATGTTTTATTTTCCCCTGAATGCATGTAGCCGGGCACGGAGCCCTAGGATGTTTTGTAAACGTTTTATGGATTCCAGCATTTTGTATCTGAACAGGTTTTGAATGATTTTTGTAAATCTCTGATCAGAGTAAACTTTGGAAATGTATTTATCTTGGAACAGGTGCTTGGAAACAGGGACAGGTTCCAGGGAAAATGTCTAGTTTTTAAAGGGATTATTTTGAATGTTTTGTTTTAATTGGAATCCGAAATCATGTCTGTTTAATGTCCTTTACTTTGAATGCATGCATTGGGGTAAGGGCCCATTTAGTGCCCCATTCGGGTCGGTCTCTTACAAGACTGCAACAACAAGGTACAATAAATTAAATGCCAAGCCCTAGCAAACAACACGAGCATAAACACAATATTCAGGGAACATGGCATACAACATACAAGATCAGATCAATAGACAAACAAGAATTAAACATAACTATAAATAGAGCAGCATTCAAGAAACCTGCAAGAACCTATCCACTAGCAATGTAATCCAGACAACATGCAGAAACCTATCCACTAACAGTACAACATATAAACAAACAACCAGGAGTTATCATTGAAATGCGCAGGGTCCACACAACCCCGGCAAGGAACCCTTACCTGTCAAACAAGCAGAACCTAAAATATAAAGTGCTCCTTGAGTTGCAGATCACCACACAAGCTAACCTAACAACAAGCCAACAATAGTTAATATCCAATGCCGAACAAACTAAACAACCAAATCAAAACAGGAGCTAGGGCTTTACCGAAACCCGAACAATCATCAACTCCCCAAGGGTGGTCTCGGCCAAGGCAAGCTAGTCCTTACAACAAGGAACTTCAAAGCTCACTCTAACCAATCTCGACTTGGGCATCATCAACAACACAAACCACAAGTTAGTCTTGGCTAAACCTCAAACACACAACCAATAACTTCCATGTAGCTCTTAGCCACTATGGGGATCTTGGTAGCATAACTCAACCAACAACAACTCAACTCACCTTGATGTCTAGACAATGGAGGAAACACAATGATGGTCTCGGCTAGCCAGTCCAACAAGCACCCAAAGATCTCGGCTAGGCTAGGCTTGTACAATAAGAGAAGAAGCTTTGGTTAGAACACAACCCAACCAACCAAGTTGGTTCTCAGCTAGATGTACAACTCCACACAACTCCACACAACAAACACTTACCTTGAAGCTCGACAATGATGGCTAGAGAAGGGAGCTCTCGGATTTCCACCAACAATCAAAGGAGTTCAAGAAGATGAGCTTGACAAGGACATCTCGTATTCAAGCAACATGAATAGGATTTTTGAATCCATGTTGGCTAGGAGATCTCAGATCTAGGCTTGAAGATGGTGAATGGCTAGATCTAGTGTGGCACAACAACAAGGAGAAGAAGAGCTTCTCGGATCTATGCTTGCAAGAGGAGAAGAAGCTTGGAAGAGGATGGAGCATGGGAGATTGGAGATTCGACCAAGGGAGAATGAGGAAGAAGAATAAGAGGAATGAGGGTGGAGTGGTCGGCTAGGGCAAAAGGGAAGGGAAGAAATGAGTTTTCTTTTTCTTTTTCTGAATTAAAATACAACTTTAATCCTCCTTTTGGCCAAATGTCAAATGAGGTTCCCCTTTCGAGTCCCAGCTTTAACACCTTTTTAAAACTATTTTTTGTTTAATCTCGTACGACCTCAAACCTCTCCAAACAACTCCCGAACTGGGAACCTGAAACTGGAACACAAATAGCAAAATTTCAAAGACAAGTCCGAAATGCAACTGAAACCCTAGGCAATTACCAAAATACCCTTGAAGACCAAATGACCAAAATGCCCCTAGAAGCTCAAACAACCCTAACACCCAACTGAAAATCAACTGAACGTACCTGGAGAACCGAAATGAAAACCTAGGCTATTACAGTTTCGATTTGTTTCTTGACTCTTACTGAGTTGGTTTTGTGTTTCGGTTTCAGGTTCCCGGTTTGTGAATGCTTTCTGAGTGGTTTGGTGGTTGTTCGGTTAAAAGAGTCAAAATAGGAAATTAAAGTGTTGTTGGTGGGACTTGAAGGGAGGATTGACAAGGGATTTGAAACTTTGCTTTTAAAGAAGAAAATAGGATTTAATTGTGTGGTTGTTGGGATTCGAACTAGTGATGGACAAGGAATTTGGACGCTTGTCTTAACTTTCATAGGATCACATTACGTTTATTTAAGATTTCTTGCAATTTGAAGATCTGTTAGAGATAACGATTTTACTAATGTTGTTGACTCTGTTTATATTTGAATGTTTTAAAGTCAAGAGAGAGCAGAGTGAGAGTAAATCAGGAATTTTCTGAAGCAATTTTCTCTGAAAAAGCCTAATTCATTATGATACTTGAAATTTATTGCTCATTCCATTTTAATTCACTGCGTAAGAAGTATTTCGATATCATTTACTGTTTTGTTGTGAAGCAATGTATGATCAAAAGGCAACACTAGAGGGGGGTGAATAAGGTTCGCCAAATTTTTAGTTATTTAAAAGTATACTTTTAAGTTCTAAACTTTGTTAATCTACAATCATCCAACAAGCAATTATAATATGTACAAATTGAAATCGCAAAAAAGTAATAGTTAAGGGAAGAGAGAAAGACAATGAAGTTTATAGTGATTCTAAAATCCTACTTCACTCCCCAAGGCTTCTACTTGGGTATTTTACTCGAAGATTCTCTTGTTGGTGAAAACCAAACCTACACGACCCTGTTTTTCCTAAGCTAAAGATAAACCTAAATCCTTTTCATGGGTTTAAGATTAAACCACTACTACCTAGGGATATCCATTTTCCCCGCGGGGACCTGCCCCGAACGAGGCGGGGAATCCCCGATTAGGCGGGGAACGGGGTCGGGGATGGGGGAGAAAAAAATCCCCATTAGCTAAATGGGGCCGGGGACGTGGATTGCACTCCCCGTCCTCGATTCCCCGATCCCTGCCCCGATTATTTTATTTAATATTTTTTTTCTTAATTCTACTCCTTTAATTTTCAAATAATTATATCTTTGTTGATGATATTTTCTATGCATATGAATATTTTCTTTGATAATTAACATTATAGTTGAAACTTATAGATATATTTTTTTAAATCTAATTTTTTGAATTTTTTATCCAAAAAGTATAAAAAAAATGAAAAAAGAAAAAAAAATTGTAAAAAATCCCCGCCGGTTCCCTGCGGGGAATCCCCGCCTCGATCCCCGAAAACAAAAACCAGGGATTTTTCCGGGGACGGGGATTGAATTTTGTGGCGGGGACGGGGACAGGGAAGCCATTCCCGAGCCCCGCCCCGCCCCGTGGACATCTCTACTACTACCCTATTTTTTTAAGGCTGAAGAGAAACCCAAATCCTTTTACTGGTTAAGGATTAAACAAATTACATTTTCTCACAACCCAAGGTGTTCCCACACCTTAATACAAATCTCAAATACAAAATAAAAATAACTCTCATAAAGTACCTCTCGTAGACAAGATTCTCAAATTTGCCATTAACAACTACATCACAAATTTGCAATGTGCCAATTCAAGAATGTGTGAAGCAAATGACACTTTTTGAAGCTGGAGAATAATAATGTTGTTGTCTGAATTTAGTTCTTGAAGCAATTTATTTAATGGAGAGAAGATGAACGGTGTCCGTGGGTAAAATGATCGACGGACGAGATATGATGAAATGGTGCCATTGGATTTAGGACAAATGTAGTATATGGATAGGATTGAATGAATATAAGATGGGAATATTTTTGGTTAAAAAAGAAAATCTCGTTTCTTATAGGCTATTTTTCTTCAAATCTTCATTTGTCCATATCTTCTTCATTTTAACTCGGATTTGTAGAATTCAAAATGCATTGGAATCGTCTCTCCAAGTTATACATGATAAACACCTTAAAACTCCAAAAATATCAGCAAACAAATTTTGAGTTTGTTAACATCAAAACATTAATGTATTAATTTAAGTAGGGGCCAAAAAGCCAACAATCTCCCCCTTTTTTATGATGACAAACTATAGTAGAAAAATAAAATATAAAGTAATGTGTGTGATGTAAGTTATGAACCACATGCATAATCAACACGCATAATTAATGATAACATGCTTTCATTTTCTAATTAACTCTCCCTGAATTGTAATTACTTCTAAGATAACTTATGCTAAATACATCAGAATCACTTACGCGCAAGTATATGCAGTCGGGAATTGTAGCAAGTAATAAGTATATAAATTTATCGATCCCTTAGAGAATTTGAATCACAATGATATATATTAAGGGTAAAAAATGTAAATGACACGAATAGGTTTGATAGAGTTGAATTTGGTTTATGAAGGAATTAAATTACTAATGTAGACGCTAATACTCATGCGAATGCTAATGCAGATGCTGACACTATTGTAAATCTAAGTTACTTTATTTAACTAGAAATTAAAACAGAACACTATGTGTTGCTTGGTGATGTAGAAATCATGCTACCCAACCACACAAATGGTTACGCATTCATGGATGTAGAACTCACTTTCATTTCTTTGCGAGTTACTACGAGATTAAGTTTAGGGTTTCACATGCTTTAGTGGGGTTACACTGTAACTCCAATTTTGTAGCACGAAGAGTCTTTGTGCAATACTAACGTAACCTGCTGGGTCATCCACCAGGTTCCTCTTCCTATTAAGCTAGAGGCTAGCATATGTGGGTAGCGAGTCGACGCACACTTATTTTTAAATGCATCATTATAAATTCGATCACCCACATGTGAGTTTTTCTTAATTTCAATTAAACATGCTCGTGTATTTTACATGAATGAAAACTGAAGAAAGAGATATGCTAACTATTAATCTAAGGAAGATGAGTTTTCATGAGAAAATGAATACATGCTAGACTATACTTCAAGCCCCCTTCCAGAGTACTTGACTACAACCTGCCGGTACAATGCCCGTAGGTTTGCAACAAAACACTAATCTTACGCATGTAGCAAGTGAAAAGGTTATTCCAAACTCCCTTCTAAAAAGTGTCCGGAGTGAACATAAGCTTACCGAGTGAGAACAGTGGGTTTAATCCCTTAGCATCCCCTTTTCCATGGTTGATACAAAGCACCTCCAACTAGATTGTCAATCAACTCAGAGTAAATAAACCAACCGTCGTTCTTATTCTTTAACCCCATAATCTAGACTTTAGACTCATGGTAAGAATATTTAACTTTCTTACTTCATCTTATTTCACCCACGCATACAAGTTGCAGTAGATCAATTATGAACATAATACTTTTAGATTTATTTCAAGAAAGTGACAATTATGACTTGAACAACTAAATGCAAAATGAAATGAAATAATCGTCATTGTTGCCAATGGCGTCATCATCTATGGCACTACATTGGTACGCAGTTCTTTGAGGTCTACAAATGAACAGAGACCGCCGGGATCTATAATGAGACCTCAGTATCTCAGACACTCATCAATCGATAGCTTCCTCTCCAAATTGGCACAATTTTCTCCATAGATTCTTCTTCCTATTATAGCCATCCAAATTGGCACAATTTTCTCCATCTATGGCACTACATTGGTACGCAGTTCTTCGAGGTCTACAAATGAACAGAGACCGCCGGGATCTATAATGAGACCTCAGTATCTCAGACGCTCATCAATCGATAGCTTCCTCTCCAAATTGGCACAATTTTCTCCATAGATTCTTCTTCCTATTATAGCCATCCAAGGTTCGTTGTTGATAACTTGCAAATGGAGCGTATTTTAGGCTGTCTTAGTATGCTTTATTTTAGAATTAGAAGAGAGAAGTAAGCATGCAATGAAGAAATGTGAAGAAATAGCTTAGAAAATTAGTATGCATTCATAAAGTAGCATCAGAAGCATGGATTCGCATTTTAGCGCTAAATTATAGATAAACTGTGCCTAATTGATATTTTTAGCAGGATATTCTGTAGCACTGCGAAAAAAAACAACAATGCGAATGGAGACCAAATGGCGTGTAAGGCACGTAGATCAAAAAAAGGAAAAACACATTCAAAAGAGAGCACGTCAACGAGGAAAGAATCGAAGAATCAATCATGCAATTAAGACAGCATAAATCAAATAAATTCCGATGGAAATCATGGAATCCTTCATTTATGAAGATCGCGCATACTCACGTCAACTTGCTGAACAAGGAATCCAACTCTATATATACCAAATCAAAAAGCTGAGATCGGTTAACTGGTCGATTGGCCATGAGCCGATCGTCGAAGCACGAGAAGCAAATGGTGATGCGTGGGAACTGCTGATAAAGAGACTACACATAATCAGTAGTGCCAATTCCGTTAACTATTTTTATTAGGAGTAGTTTATAGTATTCGAACATTTCAAGTCGTAATAAAATCGTCTGATTTAAACTTATATCTTATGTTTATTGGTGGGACTACGTTATAGGAGTGCATGTTAGTTACTTATGATTATAATATGTTAAGACCGTAGGTTATAGAAAGTTACACTGCTGCGCATCTAAGTTTATATATATGCATCGATTAGCTACCTACGCATGTACCTCGTGGTGAACCAAAAGGGGATCTGCATGTTCATCGAGTATGCTACTTTAGGTTGAGTGAACGTCTGTTCACTATTTAAGGAGTTAGGGATAACCTCACTAATGCTTACGTTTCCCTGTGCTAAATATAGAGTTCGCAGCGGAAGCTAGTTCGACCATAAATCATTAGTTACGAAAGTGACAATTGTTAGGGAAGTAAGGTAGTCTGTGGCTAGTCTGCACGTTTAGCATATTTTAGGAGTAATTAGTTAGCAATACTCGTGGCATATTTTATTTACGCATTTCATTTGTTTATAAAAACATAAACCACTCAACTCAACAATATATTTTTCTTCATTTTCTTTTGCATTAACTCTGACTTAAACAATATTAACTCTAGACATCAATCCTGGTGGGATCCAAAATTTTATATACTTATTACTAGCCGCAATTCCTGACCACGTATACTTGC
This sequence comes from Sicyos edulis, assembly GCA_036507275.1. Taxonomy (NCBI): domain Eukaryota; kingdom Viridiplantae; phylum Streptophyta; class Magnoliopsida; order Cucurbitales; family Cucurbitaceae; genus Sicyos; species Sicyos edulis. The sequence continues at coordinate 22,585,427 of CM071854.1, read as the reverse complement.
ATGTAAGTGATTCCAAGGGTACTTAGAATTAATTACCTTTTAGTATATTAGCTTTGAAATCGCTTATAGGTCACTTGTCGACCACGTCCTTCTCGAATATTATTCTTTATGAGTTTCCATTTTAGTTCCATTGATTGCTCGATTTGATTTCCAATCATCTTTTCCTTCTCAGTCATTCCTTTTGTGCAGTGAGACTTGATTACCCATTATTTCTTTCCTTTTTCATTTTCTCGGTCATTCCTTCAATATGATGACTTGATTGTTATCGATTATTTCCTTCCATTTCTGTTTTTAGTCATTCCTTCTAGGCTACAACTTCCTACAAAAATAGGATACGTTAGCAGTTTCTGCTTAATCACCTTATTCACGCGCTTGTACACCTGTTTTATAGCAAAAATAACATCTTTTGCAAAGATGACGTCCTGCAATGCTGATAGCACGCATACTAGATAAACTGGCCATTTGCGCTTTCTTTCCGCATTAAACTACTCATTTTTTTTGCTTTTCTTTATTTAGCACGCGGTTTTAAGGACTAAATAGAGCCATTATTTAGCACTGTCAAACCCCCAAACATACATATTGCTCGCCCAGCAATAATACGAATATAGAAATAATTTCTCAACTTTAAAAAATAGCAGGTCTTACTTCCAAAAAGAACATCAAGTTCCTCATTGGTGCACAGAATCACAAGGTAAACTAGTGTGCTTATTTTATTAGCACTAGTTTCCACTAGTTTTGGCCGACTGATCGAACATCTCAAGAATTCATGCCTACGACTGCAAAGCATTTTATTCAATTTTTCTGTTTTTTATAAGTTTGCTAGAGTACGATACGACTAAGGACTGATTAATGATTTATTAGCTAATTCTGCTCAAAACATTTTGTCCACGACTTATTTGTTTTGGGTTCCTCTTAGTAACTTATTCTTCTTGCCTCTAAAAGGTTGTGTAGCAGTGCTAACAGAATACTTGGATCTCTCACGGCTCATTTGCTCGGTTCAACGTTTCTTTTACCTTGAATGTTTTGAGGGGATTATTTTTTAATTTTATTTTTTTACAGCACACATGTGCTTCTCACCCCCAAACTCAAATTCTTCATTGTCCCAATGAAGGTGAGACCTATTTCCCCCAAACTTATTTTCTTGCTTTTAGATTTCAGAATTCCTTCTAGACACATTCTATTTTTCTTCCTACTCTTAGCACCCATTATTGCTAATTCTCCGTTGTTACTAGAGAACCTACTTTCCCGATACTTCTGATTTACCAAATGCTCCTTTTTAGCTATAAAAAGTGACCAACGGATTGTGAATTTTATAGTAATGAAATCTTCTACCAATGTAAGTATATGCCTGTGTTAATTAGAGTTTAGTTAGAAAAGTCTGAAAGAAAAATATTTAATGAGAGTACCTAAAAAGTTAAATACTTCCTTTAGCTCTCTGAGTCTGCGTTGTCTGCGAGAGAGTCTCCTGGTGGTACCCATTCCTGTAGCACTTCTATTGGAAAAGGAGGAAGGTGGAAAGCTAGGTTCCTGTTTTGAAGCTCTCTTCTGATTCTATGATCCCGTGCTTGCATATATGTCCATAAATGTAAAGACCTGACTCGAATGGGGTCCGAAATAGGCCTTTACCTCAATGCATGTGTTCAAAACTTAAAGAAAATATGCAAGAATGGTTTTCGAATTCTAAGTAAAAACTAAAACATGCAAACATCCATTTAAAAAGTCAATACAAAATTCCTGAAACCTGTCCCTGTTTCCAAGCACCTGTTCCAAGGCAAATACATTTCCAAAACTCACTCTGATCAGAGATTTATTTAAAACATTCAAAACTTTCCAATAGTTACAATAGTGCTAGAATCCGGAAAAGCAGTCAGAAAACAACCTAGGGCTCCGTGCCCAGCTACATGCATTCAGAGGAAAGTAAAACATAAAGAATCATAAACATAAACTCAGAGTTCGAACAACGGGTTTCCATGATCACAGCTCCTCCTCCAGCCATCCTGTCTCGCACCATGGTTACCTGTGGAAAACCACAAAATAAGGGTGAGTAACGAATTACTCAGTAAGAATCCCCAACCGGGGTACAATACGATATACATGGTCATCTAGCAGAAAGGTATGCAAGCTATGAATATAAACACAGAAGAGAGCACATAGCTTAAATCCACACATAAACTTCGGATGCCATCTCAGGGTCTTACTCCGGGATAATCCACCTCATGATACGATCCTATACGAGAAACAAGTCTCGGCCTCAGCCTGTCTACTGTCGATACGAAAGGTGCACTGGCTCACAATCCCGAGAAGCTCTCCAGTCGGCAAGCTGCCCAGGTCCAGTCACCATGCCTAACTAAATCTCTGGATCGGTGTCTGTAACGGCCCGGAAATTTCATCCCGGTCTTCCCGGGGGGGCCCAGGGGCATTTTGGTAATTTTGGGTCGGGCCGATAGGGCCAGTTTTGAAATTGAAAATTGCCGGAATAATTATGAGTCAATTTGAATAGGATCAGGATTTTTGGTGAAGGCATTTGGGCTTGGGAATGAGTAAAATTAAATGAGGAATTAAATAGCGAGTCGAGTGAGATTCGAACCAGGGACATGTCGCGTGCTAGGCAAGGGGCGCTGCCAGTCGAGCCACTGGGCGTGTTTGTTAATCTATGCGCGCGATTTGGTATATATGCCGTGCGCAGTGGGATTTTCATATAAAAGCAGAGCTCGCCCGAAGCTTCTTCTTCCTCGTGATTTCTCCTTCGTTTCTCCTTCGACCGACTGGCGATTTCTGCCTTCTCCAGCTCCGAATCGATCGTGGTTGTCTTCCCCAGCTCTGAGGTCGATCCTTTTCCGGGCTGAAGGTAAGTTTTCCTTCCTTTCTTCTTCTCTTCTTCGTTCCGAGCCCCCTTCTTCTGGGCTTCGTTTCACGGCCATGGTGAAGTGATTTTCTGGGTGGTTTGTGTGCAGCTAGTGTAGGGAAGTTCTCCATCAAAGAATCGCTCGTCGAATCCCCTTGGAACGTTCGATTTTGGGGTTGTCTCCTTCGCTGTTTAGGTGCTCTGTTCTTTGCCGGCGTGCCGCCGAGTCTCGCCGGCACACCGCGCGCGCCCTCGTGCCTCCTGCATCGTTCGCGCGCGAGCGACCCACCACGTGTCCCTGCGCCTGTCGCCGAGCCGTGCCGCCGAGCTGTGTCGCCAAGCCGCACCCCAGCGCCGCGTCGCGTGTCCTACTGCCGAGCCGCCAAGCCAAGCCAAGCCGAGCCGAGTGAGAGCCGAGCTGAATTATTTTATTTTATTTTATTTTATTTTATTTAGATATTGTGTGTAATTGTGTTGTGCTTGTTAGGTTCTCGGTAGTTAGTTCGGGTTCGTTCGCAGCCTAGGTTTTCGTGAATTCGTCCCCGACCAAGGTAAGGATTTCTTACCGGAGTTGTGTGGACCCTGCGATATTATATGTGATTGCTGATTGATTGCTTGTTTGTGTTTATTGACATGTGTAGCTAGGTATTCTATTCTGAATTCCCGATTAGCATGATTTTCCTGATTTAATTCTCATGTTAATCCATGCTAGGTTGTTCCTTCCTAGCATGCTCGTATCTGCTCCTTTGCTCGTAGTATCATGCTAGGCTCGTTGTAATCTTATTGAGCACGTATTGGATTTTATGGAATTGTTTGCTGTTTGCTAGGGCAGGTTAGAATTGCAGGTAGATAGCATCATCCGGGCCTGATGCATAAAGTACCTTGCATCCATGGCAGGGACGTCGAGCAAGTCATTCCGTCCGTGGACCCCGTGAGGGATTAGCTAACCCGAGCGATGCGCCGCAAATCTTGGGTGAGGGTGGCGGTATCGTTAAATGCCCCAACGGTCGGGATGATGACTTGGCATTGCCTCGTCCTCGGCGATCGGCACGCGTCCTCGGGGTGTTCGCCGTAGCCCCCGATTGCCACTGTTAAGGTAAGGGCGGCTTCCTAGTGTAAGCCTACCACGACCCGCTTCCTTAGCCTCAAAGTGTGCGGTGGTTCAGCCGACATAGTTTACGTGTCCGTGTCTCACACCCCTATGTCGGTGACACCGATCCAAAGAATTAGTTAGGCGTGGTGGATCGGACATGGGCGGCTTGCCTCTAGACCCGGCACCCCATGGTCCGCAGCAGTGCACGCGGTACATGTTTACGCTCATTCTACACCACCCGACCGAGAGCTCCTCGGGATCTTGAGCCAATGTACCTTTCGTCGACAGTAGACAGGCTGAGGCCGGGACTTGTTTCTCGTATAGGGCGACTTATGTATTGGACTGTGTGATGATACTATTCCGGACTAAGACCCTGAGTTGGCATCCGAGGCCCAAGTATGGGCTAAGCTATGTGCTCTATTTCGTGTTTATATTCATAGCTTGCATACGCTCATCGAGATGACCATGTATATCGTGACAAACCCGGTTGGGATTCTTACTGAGTAATTCGTTACTCACCCTTATTCTGTGGTTTTTCACAGGTAATCGTGGTGCGCGACAGGATGCCTGAAGGAGGAGCTGTGATCATGGGGCCCAGTCTTCCAACTCTGATTTTTGTATTATGACTCTTTGTGTTTTGTTTTTCCCCTGAATGCATGTAGACGGGCACGGAGCCCTAGGATGTTTTGTAAATATTTGTGGATTCCAGCAGTTTGTATCTTAACAGGTTTTGAATGACTTTTAGTAAATCTCTGATCAGAGTAAACTTTGGAAATGTATTTATCTTGGAACAGGTGCTTGGAAACAGGGGGCAGTTTCCAGGAAATTGTCTAGTTTTTAAAGGGGTTATTTTGAATGTTTTTGTTTTAATTGGAATCAAAATCATGTCTGTTTAAATGTCCTTTACTTTGAATGCATGCATTGGGATAAGGGCCCATTTAGTGCCCCATTCGGGTCGGTCTGTAACGGCCCAGGTTTTCATCCCAGTCTTCCAGGTACGCCCTAAGGGTATTTTGGTAATTTGGTCGGGCCGTCAGGGCCGTTTATGTCTTTTTCCAGTTGCTAAAATTATTGGATGGATTTATGAAGGTTTTTTAGGCTTTGTGGTTTGGTTTGAGCATGGGTAGATGCAAAAGTAAAAATAAAGGAATTTATGTTGCAGCTGGGATTCGAACCCGGTCTCGAGTAAAAGCTGTGAGGATGCGTGCGCTTGAGCTATGGAGAGCTCTTGTTACTCTTTCCGCGTCATATCTTAGTTACCCTTGGATCTTTGGAGTTTTGTGCATTTGGTTAAATGAAAAGAAATTAGGTTTTGTGTTTTCTTCCCCAAAACTCCATGGCCGCCCAACCCTCTTCTCTCCCAAGCCCCTTGCCGTGATTTTCTTCCCTTGCGGCCCGAAGCGCTGCTCCGCCAGCCAAGCTACCACCCGAGCAGCCCGGTCGAGCAGCCCAGCCAGATCGCACCAAAGAAATTTCTCAGCGCCAAAGAAGAGCGCCCAGACGCCAGAGCGCCCAAAGCAGATGCAGCCAGCGCCAGCCGCCGCCGCAGCCGCCCAAAGCGAGGCGCCGCGAAGACGATCTCGCAGCGTCCGTCGCGTCGCAGCCGCCGCATCGCACCGCTCCCCGCGCGCCAGCGCCTCGCCATCGCCACCGAGCTCGCGTCCGCATCGCGCCCCGTGCCCCCGCCCGCGTCGCGCGCGCGCCGCGCCGCGTCGCGCTGCGCCGTCCGCGTCGCTGCCGCCCTAGCGCGCGTCGCGTGCCCAGCGCCGCTGTCGTCTGCGCGCAGCCAGCGCCGATGTCGCCCATTTGCCGCCCATCGCGCCCATCCGCGCCAAAGAAGAGCCAGCCACCGTGCTGCCGCCGTCCGCGTGTCGGCAGCATCGCGTGAGTTGCTCCGGCCGAGCCCTATTTATTTTATTATATTTAAGCCTTTAGAGTGTGATTATCATTGTTTTGTTAGGTTCTCGGTAGCTAGCTCGGGTTTGATCGCAGCTTAGGTTTTGTGTGTAGTTGCCCCGGCCATGTAAGGATTTCTTACCGGAGTTGTGTGGACCCTGCGATGTTCTATGTGATTGTTGTTTGTATGTTTGTTTGTGATTATCAACATGTATAGTTTAGGTGCTCTGTTCTGAATTCCTGACTAGCATGACTTCGTATGTTGTTCTCTCATGTTAGTCCATGCTAGGTTGTTCCGTTCTGGCATGCTCATATCTGTTCTTGCTTCATAGTACCATGCTAGGTTCGTTGTATCTGTTGAGCACGTTTTGGATTGTATTGGATTGTATGTTATTGATATGATAGGTTAGAGTGTAGGTAGGTAGCATCATCCGGGCCTGATGCATAAAGTATCTTGCATCCATGGCAGGGACGTCGAGACAGTTCTCCGTCCCTAGACCCCGTTAGGGTTTAGCTAACCCGACCGTAGGCCCCCGCAATCTTGGGTGAGGGTGGCGGTCGTTAAATGCCCCAACGGTCGGGATGATGACTTGGCATTGCCTCGTCCCGGCGATCGGCACGTCCTCGGCGTGTTCGGCCGTAGCCCTTGATTGCCACTGTTAGGGCAAGGACCGCCTCTGGTGTAAGCCTACCACGACCGGTTCCTTAGCCTCAAAGTGGTGGTTCAGCCGACATAGTTCACGTGTCCGTGTCTCACACCCCTATGTCGGTGACACCGATCCGGAGATTTAGTTAGGCGTGGTGATCGGACATGGGCGGCTTGCCACTAGACCGGCACCCCCATAGTTGCGATGAGCACGCGCGTGCATGCTTACGCTCATTACAAATACACGACCGGGAGAGCTCCTCGGGATCTTGAGCTAGTGCACCTTTCGTGATCGGCGAGATGTGCCGTGAGGCCGAGACTTGGTTCTCGTATAGGGCGTATTGTGTGGTGTGGATTATTCCGGACTAAGACCACGAGTTGGCATCCGAGGTCCAAGTGTGGACTTAAGCTATGTGCTCTATTCTGTGTTTATACTCATAGCTTGCATACACTCATCTAGATGACCATGTGCATCGTATTGTACCCCAGTTGGGGATTCTTACTGAGTAATTCATTACTCACCCTTACTTATCTTTCAAGTAACCATGGCGCGAGGCAGGATGGCTGGAGGAGGAGCTATGATCATGGGAACTTGCTGTCGTCTCTGACTTTTTATTTCTATGACTCTTGTCTTTTATTTTCCCTGAATGCATGTAGGCACACGAGCCCCTAGGATGTTTTCTGAATGTTTTTGTGGATTCCTTTATTGAATTTGAGGATGTTTCAAATGTTTTAATAAATCTCTGATCGTGAGTGTACGTTTTGGAAATGTATTTGCCTTGAAACAGTGCTTGGAGACAGGGGACAAGTTTCAAAAAACTATATTGATTTCGATTGAACCTTGATTGTTTTGTTTTAATTGGGAATCTGAAAACTTATTTGCATATTGTCCTTTCCTTTGAATGCATGCATTGGGGTAAAGGCCTATTTAGAGCCCTTTTGGGTCGGGTCTTTACACGGTCCCTTACAGTGTCACTGACATAGGGGTGTGAGACCTAGACATGTGAACTATGTCAGCCTGAACCACCGCACCTGAGGCTAAGGAACCGGTCGTGGTAGGCTTACACCAGGAAGCCGTCCTTACCCTATCAGGTGGCAATCAAGGGCTACTGTCGAACACGCTGAGGACGTGCCGGCTGCCGGGGACAAGGCAATGCCAAGTCATCATCCCGACCGTTGGGGCATTTAACAGTCTGCCACCCTCACCCAAGATTGCAGGGCCTTTCGTTAGGGTTAGTTAAACCCTAACGGGGTTCAGGGACGGAGTACTGCCTCGTACGTCCCTGCCATGGATGCAAGGTACTTTATGCATTCTGGCCCGGATAATGCTACCTATCTGAACTCTAAACTATAACATCAACAACAAACAATCCAATACGTGCTCAATAGATACAACGAACCTAGCATGATACTACGAAGCAAGAACAGGTACGAGCATGCCAGAATGGAACAACATAGCATGGACTAACATGAGAAACCATATAAGAAATCATGCCAGTCGGGAATTCAGAATAGATCACCTATCGCTAATCATGCTGATAAACACAAACAAGCATACAAACAACAATCACATATAATATCGCAGGGCCCACACAACTCCGGTAAGAAATCCTTACCTGGTCGGAAGGCAACTACACACAAGAATCCTAAGCTGCGATCGATCCCGAGCTAGCTAACGAGAACCTAACAAACACAATAATTATCACAATCCATAGGCCTAAATATAATAAAATAAACAGGGCTCAGCTCCAGAGCAACTCACGCAGCACGGCTGACGCGCGGACGGACAGGCTGCACGGTTGGGGTTGCTGCTGGGCGCTGATGGGCGGCAGAGGCTGCATGCGGGCGCGCGGACTGGCTGGCTAGGCACAAGCGCACGGGCGCGGACAAGCAGACGCGATGGCTGGACGCGGGGGGGGCGAGCGACACGGCAACGGCGCTGGCGCGGATCGGCGACGGGGCTGCCGATGACTTGCGACGCGCTGACGGCGCGACGGGCGCCAGGCGCTGGGCCGCGACGCGACGCGACGAAGCGGCGCGCGGCGCTGGCGGCGACGCGGCGACGTGGGCGTCTGCGCAGCGCGAGCTTCGGCCGGGCGATCTGGGCGTCACGGGCGGCCGCGATCGATCTCGTGCGCGCGATGACAGGACGCGCAGCGCGTCACGCGCGCGCAGCGTAGCCGGGCCTCGGGTGCTCGGTGAGAAACTGCTACTCGGTTGATTGCGCTTTCTCGGCGGACGACGCTCGATGGCAGAAGCTTGGCACGGGGAAGAAAATCACGGTAAGGGGCCTTGGGAGAGAAGCTTGGGCGGCCAAGAAGTTTGGAGAAGAAAGCAAAAAAACCTAATTTCCTTTCATTTAATCAAATGCACCAAAACCCAAAGGACTCCAAGCTAACTAAGATATGCCGCAGAAAGAGCAACAAGATCCTCTTGTGGCTCAACTGGCCACTCCACCCATTTGACCTCCTAGCACCCCGGGTTCGAATCCCAACAAACACATCTTTATTCCTCAATTTTTCTTTTGCATCTCACCATGCCCAAACACATCCACAAATCCTCAAAAACCTACATAAGACCATCCAATAATTTTAGCAACTGAAAAAGACATAAACGGCCCTGACGACCAGACCAAAATACCAAAATAGCCCTAGGGCATACCTGAAAGACCGTGATGAAAACCTGGGCCGTTACAATATTCCCTCCTTTTTATGACTTTCATCCTCGAATGTCCTTAAGACTGAAACAGCTCACGATAATGCAAACTCATCTCGTCTTCCCACTCCCAAGTGGCTTCCTCTGAACTCTGACTCCTCCACTGAACTTTAACCAAACGGATCTCACGATTACGCAACGTCTTCTTCTCAAAGACCAGAATACTCACAGGCTTCCCCTCGAAGCCCAAATTCTCAAACCGTTGCAAAGGCTCAAAGTCCACAATGAGCGATGGGTCCGACACCTACTGCCCCAACATCGATACATGGAAACACTGTGCACAGCTGATAATGACGGAAAAGAACTAACCGATATGCAACTCTGCCAATCCTCTCAAGAATCTCAAATGGTCCAACAACAGGAGACTCCTCTTCTCCCGCTTACCAAACCTCAACATACCTCGCATCGGTGCAACCATAAAAACACGCACTGTCCAACCTCAAACTCTAAAACTCGACGCCGTACATTGGCGTACCTTTTCTGCCTGCTCTGAGCTATCAACATACGAGCTCTAAACTCCTGCACATCACCTCTGGTCAACTGCAGCAACTCAGGACCCAAAACAAAACTGACGGCCACCAACCTTTTCCCAGAACACTGAAATCCTGCAATACTTACCATACAACGCCTCAACGAAACCACAAGAACTGACAGTTGAGAACTGCAACCCAAGGCAACCTCATAAAACCAACAATAGTCTCCCGCTGCCTAAACACGGAAACACCAACTAGCAAGAAGTTCTGAAGGATCTGGCTCACTCCTCCCAAAAGACCATCGGTCAGAGGGTGAGAACACTACAAGAACTGCACTCGACTCACAAGCCTCTTCGAACGCTCTCCAGAACCACGGTTCTTCAACGCACTGCCTAGAATAAACCTTTGTTGCCACATCCTGTCAACAACTCTAGCCTGAAACTGCCTTGTCACTACTCCATAGTAATGACATCTCCACCGGGACGAGGTGCGAGCTCTAGCTACTACAACTAATCCGCCAAACATCCGAACTCACTCAACAACCTCAACCAGCTACCAGCTTCCACACGGAATCCTACAAACCAACCACTTGAGTGCTACGAACTCTGTAGCCTAACCAACCGCACACTGCATAACCACGCCAATCTACTCAACTCCAACTCGACCTAGATCACTGATTGGAAAAGTCAACCTGCTATCAACAGGGCCCCAGAGGGCTCCATCCACCAAGCTTACCTCTATGCAAGCAATGGAACCAAGCTTGCCTCAAATATGAAACACATCTCACAAGTCCAAACGATAACACATACAGGCTTAACCCTCTAGCTTAGGCTTATTGCACCTTCCCACCGAAACTCCATAAACGGAACTCTACTACTCGGTTAACACCAACTACCAAGAACAAGAATACCAACAATGGTTGGCAGAGCACAAGCTACACTAACCAGCAAGGATCCCTCAATAGGTCAAGACCCTAATCCAGCCACAATGGTGCAACCTCATCTCACAACTGATACAAAGGGGGCCTTCAACTACAAAGGTGCAACAACTCCCAGGCCAAACACTCAAAGAACCTTAACCGACTAGGCCAAACACTCATAGGAGGAAGAACAACCCCTATTGCAACTTCCAGCACACCACTCAAGAGTCCGCTTAACTGGACAAACAACTCCTTCCAAGCAGCCAACAAACTTTCCCTCCTACTAGCACCACTACCACCAACTCCAAGACCAAGGAATAACCTGACAACTCCGAAGGAGAAACAGTTCCTTACAAGCGGAATACCGAAGGACAGAGAGCTCCACACACGCTCGCTGTCTTTGTAACGGCCCAGGTTTTCATCCCGGTCTTTCAGGTATGCCCTAGGGGTATTTTGGTAATTTGGTCGGGTCGTCAGGGCCGTTTATGTCTTTTTCCAGTTGCCAAAATTATTGGATGGATTTATGTAAGTTTTTGAGGCTTTGTGGATGGGTTTGAGCATGGATAGATGCAAAAGTAAAAAATAAAGGAAATTGTGTTGTAGTTGGGATTCGAACCCGGGTCTCCGCGAAAGCCTGTGGGGATGCGTGCCAGTTGAGCTATGGAGAGCTCTTGTTGCTCTTTTCGCGTCATATCTTGGTTAGTCTTGGATCTTTGGAGTTTTGGTGCATTTGGTTAAATGAAAAAGAAATTAGGTTTTTGTTCTTCTTCTCCAAAGCTCTCCTTGCCGTCCAAGCTTGTTCTCCCTAGCTCCCCAAGCCAATTTTCATCCCCTTTGCAGCTCCGTGGTTCGATCGTCTTTCCGGGTAAGTTTCTTCGTCTCTTCGTCTTCTCCGATTTGGATTCTTGCTGGCCGAATGCAAGTAGAAGAGTGTGGGTGTGTGTGTGTGTTTGATTGCAGCCAGCCGAGAGGAGCCCCAGCTAGCAGCCCCACCGTCCCAGCTCACCAGCCGGCCAGATCGCTCCCAGATCGCTCCCTCGTCGTGCTCGGCAGCAATGAGCTGACCGCCCCGACCGCCACCCGGCCCCTCGCTCCTGCGCGCGAGGCGGCAAGCGCCGCCCGCCAGATCGCCCAGCTCCTGTCGCACGCCATTGCACGCCATCGCACGCCTAGCGCCTGCGGGTCCTCGCTCCGTGCCGCTTGCCTGCGCGCCTGCCTCAGCGTCGTCCGTGTGCATCCCGCGCCCCAGCGCCCGTCCGTGCGCATCCAGCGCCCCAGCGTCGTGCCATCACTCGCCCGGTACAGCAGCCAGTGCACCAGACCCACACCAAGCCCGCGCCCACCCGTGTCGTCGTGTAGTGTGAGTGCCCCCGAGCCCAGCCTGCTTGTTTTATTATATTTTAGGCCTATGGTTGTGATTATTGCTATGTTTGTTAGGTTCTCGATAGCTAGCTCGGGAGTGATCGCAGCTTAGGATTTTGTGTGTAGAAGCCTCCCGACCAAGGTAAGGATTTCTTAGCGGTGTTGTGTGGGCCCTGCGATATTATATGTGATTGCTGTTTGTATGCTTGTTTGTGTTTATCAGCATGTTTAGTAATAGGTGCTATGTTCTGAATTTCCGACTGGCATGAATTCTTACGTTGTTCCTCATGTTAGTCCATGCTAGGTTGTTCTGTTCTGGCATGCTCGTTATCTGTTCTTGCTTCGTAGTATCATGCTAGGTTCGTTGTATCTGTTGAGCACGTATTGGATTGTATTGGATTGTTTGCTGTTGATGTTATAATTTAGAGTCCAGATAGGTAGCATCATCTGGGCCCGAATGCATAAAGTATCTTGCATCCATGGCAGGGACGTACGAGGTAGTACTCCGTCTCTAGACCCCGTTAGGGTTTAGCTAACCCTACCGGTAGGCCCTACAATTTTGGGTGAGGGTGGCAGTCTGTTAGATGCCCCAACGGTCGGGATGATGACTTGGCATTGCCTTGTCCCCGGCAGTCGGCACGTCCTCAGCGTGTTCGACAGTAGCCCTTGATTGCCACCTGTTAGGGCAAGGACGGCTTCGTATAGGGCGTTTTGTGTGATGGATTTTCCGGACTAAGACCCTTAGTTGGCATCCGAGGATTATTTGTGGATTTAAGCTATGTGTTCTATTCTGTGTTTATATTCATAGCTTGCATACATTCATCTAGATGACCATGTGTATCGTATTGTACCCCGGTTGGGGATTCTTACTAAATAATTCGTTACTCACCCTTATTTCGTGGTTTTCCACAGGTAACCAAGGTGCGAGACAGGATGGCTGAAGGAGGAGCTGTGATCATGGGAACCTGTTGTCATCTCTGGCCTTTTTATATTATGACTCTTGTCTTTTTATTTCCCCTGAATGCATGTAGTCGGGCACGGAGCCCTATGATGTTTTCTCAATGTTTTTGTGGATTCCAGCATTGTTGTATCTGAGAAGGTTCTGAATGATTTTAATAAATCTCTGATCAGAGTAAACTTTTGGAAATGTATTTGTCTTGAAACAGGTGCTTGGAGACAGGGACAGGTTTCAGTAAACTGTATTGATTTCTGATTGAATGCTGAATGTTTTAATTTTAATTGGAATCCGAAATCATATTTGTATATTGTCCTTACTTTGAATGCATGCATTGGGGTAAAGGCCCATTTAGAGCCCTTTTTTGGGTCTGGGTCTTTACTGATTGGTATCGAGCTCGTAGTCATAGATTCTCAGAGACTCGACCTTTTTGTAGGTCGTTTTCCCATGATCACCAAACCTCTGGCTACCATCATCAGTGTACGCTAAGTTTATTGTTTTTAGAAAAGGGTTAAGAATTTACAATACCTTTCATCTAGTGTATGCCTTGTTTAGTGTTGTAGAGCGGAGACGAAAGCGTGTTCTCGACTCGTTGTTGGTTTGGGTGTAGATCGCCAAACATGCCGATCACCCGCACCGGAAGAGGAGGTTCGAGAGCGGTGTCGAGGTATCGTGGATCGGATCGATCATCGCAGGGACATCGTCCCAAGCCGAGACCGATGGCATTCCACCAGAGCTCCCTCTCATTGCGCCTAGAGGAGGCGTTGAGGCGATCGAAGCGCCGTGAGATCGCTCCCTGGCGAATTTGCTGATTCTATGAGGGCTTTGATGGTCACTTGTTGAGTGACCGAGAGGAAGAGACCTGTGCCTTGTTGGCGCTGCAGCAATGGAAGAGTCCCGAGCCCAGATTGAGCAGCTTGACCAAGCATGTTTCAAAGAGGCAGCAAAGCAGACCCCCACTCCACAAGAGCAAGCAGCCCCTGAGGCAGATGTGGCAGAGGGTGCTGAAGAGCTTGGTAGATGGTTGAAGGACTTCGTGAAGTGGAAGCCAGAGAAGTTTGATGCCTTGGGAGATGCTTTAGCGGCAGCCAGATGGATTGCCCATTTAGAGTACACCTTCCTGATCATGGTGTGCCCCGATGTCCAGAGGCTGAGGTGTGCAACCCATGTGCTAGGTGGCACAGCTAGGTGGTGGTGGGAGTCCACCTTGAGTGAGAGACCAGCTGGGTCTCCACCTGCTACTTGGGAGTTCTTCAAGTCGGAGTTCAAGGCCAAGTACATTAGTGATGAGGCTCAAGAGAAGATGGTGGAGCTTTTCCAGAACCTGAAGCAGGGTTCTGATTCTATAGAGGAGTATGAGAGAAAGTTCTCGGAGTATGGTTATTTTGCTCCACAGTTGATAGCCACCCCTGAGTTGAAGATTCGGAAGTTCATTTCTGGTTTGAGGCAGGGTGTTTCCCGTGATGTCGTGGCTCGTGCTCCGACACTTATGCCGAGCCGTTTGGCTTAGCCACCATTTATAATGGAAAGTATCCTGTTGAGCGGGTTGTTGCCGCTCCGGTTCAGCATCCTGTTCCAGCTGCAGTGGGGCAGAAGAGAAAGTTTGAGTTCAGGGGAGGCGGCCAGCGTCGCCAAGGACAGTTTCAGAATCGGGATCAGCATAGGGCCCCAATCCGTTTCCAGCCTCTCCAGCAGGGCGGTCCCAGGCAGGTTCCCGCTTGTGCTTCTTGTGGGAGAACCCACACTGGAGCTTGTCAGACAGGGCCCAGGGTGTGTTTTCGCTGTGGTAAGGAGGGGCATATGATCCGTTCTTGTACTTAGCCAGCTATGGCAGCTCAGCCAGCTCAGCAGCAAGGTCGGATGTTTGCTACGACCCGTCATGAGGCCAAGCGTACGGATGCCGCGGTGGCAAGTACGCTTCTTGTTTTAGATCACTGCGTATTTGTCTTGTTTGATTCTGGTTCTACGCATTATTTGTATCTGTGTTGTTTGCTGAGCATGCTAAATTGAGATTAGAGCCTCTAGGTTTTGAGTTGCCTGTTGCAACTCCTTCGGGAGTTGATATGTTAGTCAGAGATAAGATTAGGGATGGCCGGATCGAGATATCCGGAGAGTTGCTTATGGCTACGCTTATAGTTCTGCCTATGAGCGGTTTCGATGTGATTCTTGGTATGGAGTGGTTAGCTGCTAACCACGCGTTGATTGACTGCCACCGGAAAGAAGTAGTGTTCAGGCCGCCTGGTCGGCCCAGCTTTAAGTTTCGTGGAGTCCAGGGTGGAGTTTGCCCGCCGATGGTGTCAGCTGTGAAAGCTCGTCGTTTGCTAGCTCATGGAGCTTGGGGCTACCTAGCCAAGTTGTGCAGGGAGAGCCGCCGCCGATCGTTGATCAGTCTTTGGTTGTGCGGGAGTTTGCGGATGTGTTTCCTGAGGAGTTACAGGGTTGCCCCAAGAGAGAGGTTGACTTCACAATTGAGCTTGAGCCGGGGACCCTCCCTATCTCGAAGGCTCCGTATCGTATGGCGCCAGTCGAGTTAAAGGAACTGAAGGTTCAGTTGCAGGAGATGTTAGACCGAGGGTTCATCCGTCCGAGTGTGTCCCCGTGGGGAGCCCCAATTCTGTTTGTGAAGAAGAAGGATGGTTCGATGCGCTTATGTATTGATTATCGCGAGCTTAATAAGGTGACATTGAAGAATAAGTATCCGTTGCCCCGTATTGATGATTTGTTCGATCAGCTTCAGGGAGCTTCCGTGTTCTCCAAGATAGATTTGAGATCCGGTTACCATCAGTTGCGGATCAGGGACGCCTACATTCCTAAGACAGTTTTCAGGTCTAGATATGGCCACTATGAGTTTGTGGTCATGTCGTTTGGATTGACTAATGCCCCAGCGGCGTTCATGGACATGATGGATAGGGTGTTCAAATCATTTTTGGACAGCTTCGTCATCGTGTTCATTAACGATATTCTGATCTATTCGAGGACTAAGGAGGATCATGCAGAGCATTTGAGGCGAGTATTGGCAGCTTTGAGGAAAACCACTTTATGCGAAGTTTTCCAAATGTGAGTTCTGTTGGAGCAGTGGCCTTTATAGGTCACGTGGTTTCGAGAGATGGTATAGCCGTGGACCCCACGAAGATTGAGGTCGTGAGTTCGTTGGCCAAGGCACTTCACTTGATTGCCGAGATACGCAGCTTTCTCGGGATTGGCGGTTTACTACCGTCGGTTCGTTAAGACTTTTCCGCGCATAGCCTCGCCCCTCACTCGCCTAACGAGGAAGGGTGTCGAGTTTTTTGGGACAGTAAGTGTGATGAGAGCTTTGCCGTGCTCAAGCGCGCGCTTTGACTTCAACACTAGTGTTGGCGATCCCGGAGGGGACAGTGGTTTCGTGGCCTACATCGATGCTTCCAAGTTTGGGTTAGGTTGTGTGTTGATGCAAAGACGGAAGGTCATTGCCTATGCTTCCCGTCACCAAGTCGTATGAGCAGTAACTACCCGACTCATGATATGGAATTGGCAAAGAGTGGTGTTTGCAATCAAGATTTGGAGGCATTACCTGTATGGTGAGCGGATTCGGATGTTTACCGATCACCAGAGCCTCAAGTATCTGCTTACTCGTAAGGAGTTGAATATGAGGAAGAGGAGATGGTTAGAGTTGGTAAAGGATTATGATCATGAGATTTTGTACCATCCGGTAAAGCCAATGTAGTTGCTTGATGCTTTGAGTAGGAAGACGTCGCACACTGCGCGTTGTTGAGTTCCCAGCCAGTTGCGGAGAGAGTTCGAGCGAGCCGAGGTTACAAAGATGTTGTTGGGCGAGGTTACCGCGAGAGTAGCTCACGGATAGCTTCAATGGTCGATTAGACAGCGGATTATTGATAGCCAGCTGAGTGACCCCGCACTTGTTTGACAGAGTTAGTGCTGACGGAGATTTTGATTTCGTATATTCACCAGACAGTGGGTTGACTTATAGAGGCCAGTTGTGTGTTCCAGATGTTGTAGGATTGCGAGCAGAGTTGCTCTCAGAGGCCCACAGTTCTCCGTTTGCTTGGCACCCCGGGTGTACCAAGATGTATCAGGAGCTTAAGCAGACATTCTGGTGGATGGGTATGAAGAGAGATGTTCTCGAGTTTGTCGATCGGTGTCTCACTTGTCGCCAAGTGAAGGCACCACCCAGCAGAGGCCGGGGTTTGGTTTGTTGTAGTCGCTGATTGTGCCTCAGTGGAAATGGGAAGAGATCTCCATGGACTTTATTTCTGGTTTGCCGAGGACTCCGAGGAAGTTCTCTCAGATCTGGGTGATAGTCGATCGGTAGACCAAGAGCGCACACTTCATTCCCGGTAGAGACACTTATACCGTGGAACAGTGGGCGCAGTTGTTTTTGGAGCAAATCATTCGTTATCATGGTGTGCCTGTGAGGATTGTGTCTGACCGTGATTCGCGGTTCACTTCTCGTTTCTGGAGAGCGCTCCAGAAAGGTTTAGGCACTAAGTCTTTTTTCAAAGATGACTTTTCACCTCGCATGCAGGCGGATGGATCGAGAGGGTGAACCAGATTCTCGAGGATATGTTGAGGGCTTGTGTGTTGGATTTCCCGTGCAGCTTGGGACCAGATTCAGATCTCGATGGAGTTTGCATATAACAACAACGCTATCGATCGACGATCTGAGATGGCTCCATTCCGTGCTTTGTATGGTAAGCATTGTCGGTCCCCCGTGTTGCGGGAAGAGGTTGGTGATAGGCGTGTTTTGGGTCCCGAGTTGCTGCAATTGACTAATAGAGCAAAGGCGTAAGATTAGAGCTCGTATGTTGACAAACTTCGAGAGCAGAAGAGTTACGCCGATGTTCGGCGTCGAGATTTAGAGTTTGAGGTTGGCCAAAGATGTGTTCCTAAAGGTTGCTCCGATGCGAGGTGTTTTGAGGTTTGCAAGCGTGGGAAGTTGAGTCCCCGCTTTGTTGGTCCGCTTTGAGATTCTGAGAGGATTGGCGAGTTGCTTATCGGTTAGCTCTACCTCCGTCATTGTCAGCGGTGCACAGTGTGTTCCATGTATCGATGTTGAGGCAGTATGTGCCGGACCCGTCACATATTATGGACTTTGAGCCTTTGCAGCTGAATGAGGATTTGAGCTTTGAGGAGAAGGCAGTGGGGATCCTTGCCTTTTAGACAAAGACGTTGCATAATCGTGAGATCCGTTTGGTAAAGGTTTAGTGGAGGAGTCAGAGTTCTGAGGAAGCCACTTGGGAGCGGGAAGACGAGATGAGATTGCACTACCCTGAGCTGTTCCAGTCTTAAGGACTTTCGAGGACGAAAGTCATAAAAATGAGGGAATATTGTAACGGCCCAGGTTTTCATCCCGGTCTTCCAAGTATGCCCTAGGGGTATTTTGGTAATTTGGTCGGGCCGTCAGGGCCGTTTATGTCTTTTTCCAGTTGCCAAAATTATTGGATGGATTTATGTAAGTTTTTTAGGCTTTGTGGATGGGTTTGAGCATGGATAGATGCAAAAGTAAAAAATAAAAAAAATTGTGTTGTAGTTGGGATTCGAACCCGGGTCTCCGCGAAAGCCTGTGGGGATGCGTGCCAGTTGAGCTATGGAGAGCTCTTGTTGCTCTTTTCGCGTCATATCTTGGTTAGTCTTGGATCTTTGGAGTTTTGGTGCATTTGGTTAAATGAAAAAGAAATTAGGTTTTTGTTCTTCTTCTCCAAAGCTCTCCTTGCCGTCCAAGCTTGTTCTCCCTAGCTCCCCAAGCCAATTTTCATCCCCTTTGCAGCTCCGTGGTTCGATCGTCTTTCCGGGTAAGTTTCTTCGTCTCTTCGTCTTCTCCGATTTGGATTCTTGCTGGCCGAATGCAAGTAGAAGAGTGTGGGTGTGTGTGTGTGTTTGATTGCAGCCAGCCGAGAGGAGCCCCAGCTAGCAGCCCCACCGTCCCAGCTCACCAGCCGGCCAGATCGCTCCCAGATCGCTCCCTGTCGTGCCCAGCAACCGAGCCAGACCGCCCAGAATCGCCCAGCCCCTTCGCTCCCTATCGCCCCCTATCGCGCGCGCCAAGAGCGCCAGCCGCCCAGACGCTCACCTCGCCGCGACGCCATTGCACGCCATCGCACCCCCAGCGCCCGCGGGTCCTCGCTCCGTGCCGCTTGCCTGCACGCCTGCCTCAGCGTCGTTCGTGTGCATCCCGTGCCCCAGCGCCCGTTCGTGCGCATCCAGCGCCCCAGCGTCGTGCCATCGCCTGCCCAGCGCGCAGCCCAGCCGCACCAGCCCGCCAGCAGCGCCCAGCCCCGTGTCGCCGTGCCGTGTGAGTGCCCCCGAGCCGAGCCTGCTTGTTTTATTATATTTTAGGCCTATGGTTGTGATTATTGCTATGTTTGTTAGGTTCTCGATAGCTAGCTCGGGAGTGATCGCAGCTTAGGATTTTGTGTGTAGAAGCCTCCCGACCAAGGTAAGGATTTCTTAGCGGTGTTGTGTGGGCGCTGCGATATTATATGTGATTGCTGTTTGTATGCTTGTTTGTGTTTATCAGCATGTTTAGTGATAGGTGCTATGTTCCGAATTTCCGACTAGCATGAATTCTTACGTTGTTCCTCATGTTAGTCCATGCTAGGTTGTTCTGTTCTGGCATGCTCGTTATCTATTCTTGCTTCGTAGTATCATGCTAGGTTCGTTGTATCTGTTGAGCACGTTTTGGATTGTATTGGATTGTTTGCTGTTGATGTTATAGTTTAGAGTCTAGATAGGTAGCATCATCCGAGCCCGAATGCATAAAGTATCTTGCATCCATGGCAGGGACGTACGAGGTAGTACTCCGTCCCTGGACCCCGTTAGGGTTTAGCTAACCCTATCGGTAGGCCCTGCAATCTTGGGTGAGAGTGGCAGTCTGTTAGATGCCCCAACGGTCGGGATGATGACTTGGCATTGCCTTGTCCCCGACAGTCGGCACGTCCTCAGCGTGTTCGGCAGTAGCCCTTGATTGCCACCTGTTAGGGCAAGGACGACTTCCTGGAGTAAGCCTACCACGATAAAAACACGCACTGTCCAACCTCAAACTCTAAAACTCGACGCCGTACATCGGCGTACCTCTTCTGCCTGCTCTGAGCTATCAACATACGAGCTCTAAACTCCTGCACATCACCTCTGGTCAACTGCAGCAACTCAGGACCCAAAACAAAACTGACTGCCACAAACCTTTTCCTAGAACACTGAAATCCTGCAATACTTACCATACAACGCCTCAACGAAACCACAAGAACTGACAGTTGAGAACTGCAACCCAAGGCAACCTCATAAAACCAACACTAGTCTCCCGCTGCCTAACCACGGAAACACCAACTAGCAAGAAGTTCTAAAGGATCTGGCTCACTCCTCCCAAAAGACCATCGGTCAGAGGGTGAGAACACTACAAGAACTGCACTCGACTCACAAGCCTCTTCGAACGCTCTCCAGAACCACGGTTCTTCAACGCACTGCCTAGAATAAACCTTTGTTGCCACATCCTGTCAACAACTCTAGCCTGAAACTGCCATGTCACTACTCCATAGTAATGACATCTCCACCGGGACGAGGTGCGAGCTCTAGCTACTACAACTAATCTGCCAAACATACGAACTCACTCAACAACCTCAACCAGCTACCAGCTTCCACACGGAATCCTACAAACCAACCACTTGAGTGCTACGAACTCTGTAGCCTAACCAACCGCACACTGCATAACCACGCCAATCTACTCAACTCCAACTCGACCTAGATCACTGATTGGAAAAGTCAACCTGCTATCAACAGGGCCCCAGAGGGCTCCATCCACCAAGCTTACCTCTATGCAAGCAACGGAACGAAGCTTGCCTCAAATATGAAACACATCTCACAAGTCCAAACGATAACACATACAGGCTTAACCCTCTAGCTTAGGCTTATTGCACCTTCCCACCGAAACTCCATAAACGGAACTCCACTACTCGGTTAACACCAACTACCAAGAACAAGAATACCAACAATGGTTGGCAGAGCACAAGCTACACTAACCAGCAAGGATCCCTCAATAGGTCAAGACCCTAATCCAGCCACAATGGTGCAACCTCATCTCACAACTGATACAAAGGGGGCCTTCAACTACAAAGGTGCAACAACTCCCAGGCCAAACACTCAAAGAACCTTAACCGACTAGGCCAAACACTCATAGGAGGAAGAACAACCCCTACTGCAACTTCCAGCACACCACTCAAGAGTCCGCTTAACTGGACAAACAACTGCTTCCAAGCAGCCAACAAACTTTCCCTCCTACTAGCACCACTACCACCAACTCCAAGACCAAGGAATAACCTGACAACTCCAAAGGAGAAACAGTTCCTTACCAGCGGACAACCGAAGGACAGAGAGCTCCACACACGCTCGCTGTCTTTGTAACGGCCAAGGTTTTCATCTCGGTCTTTCAGGTATGCCCTAGGGGTATTTTGGTAATTTGGTCGGGCCGTCAGGGCCATTTATGTCTTTTTCCAGTTGCCAAAATTATTGGATGGATTTATGTAAGTTTTTGAGGCTTTGTGGATGGGTTTGAGCATGGATAGATGCAAAAGTATAAAATAAAGGAAATTGTGTTGCAGTTGGGATTCGAACCCGGGTCTCCGCAAAAGCCTGTGGGGATACGTGCCAGTTGAGCTATGGAGAGCTCTTATTGCTCTTTTCGCGTCATATATTGGTTAGTCTTGGATCTTTGGAGTTTTGGTGCATTTGGTTAAATGAAAAAGAAATTAGGTTTTTGTTATTCTTCTCCAAAGCTCTCCTTGCCGTCCAAGCTTGTTCTCCCTAGCTCCCCAAGCCGATTTTGTAAAGACCCGACCCAAAAGGGCTCTAAATGGGCCTTTACCCCAATGCATGTATTCAAAATAAAAGACATTATGAAAAATAAAGTTTCGGATCCCAAGTAAAAACAGAAACATTCAATAATCAAAACATACATTTCTAAAAGCATACTCTGATCAGAGATTTATTTAAACCATTTAAACATTCCACAAGTACAAATATGCTGGAATCCATAAAACGTAAGAAAACATCCTAGGGCTCCGTGCCCGTCTACATGCATTCAGGGGAAATAACAAAAGTCAAAAGTCATGATATAATAAAATGGTCGAGATGACAAAGAGGATTCCATGATCACAGCTCCTCCTTCACCATCCTGTCTCCCGCTTGGTTACTCGTGGAAAACCACGAATAAGGGTGAGTAACGAATTACTCAAGAATCCCCAACCGGGTACAATACGATATACATGATCATCTAGAAGAATGTATGCAAGCTATGAGTACAAACACAGAGCGGAGCACATAGCTAAGTCCACACTTGGACCTCGGATGCCAACTCGTGGTCTTAGTCCTAAAAATACCACCACACACTATACGCCCTATACGGAAACAAGTCCCGGCCACTGCTGTCTATCGTCGATACGAAAGGTGCACTAGCTCAAGACCCCGAGGAGCTCTCCGGTGGCGCAGTAATGAGCGTCGGCATGCACCGCGTGCTACTGCAGACTATGGGGGTGCCGGTCTCTAGTGGCAAGTCGCCCATGTCCATCCACCACGCCTAACTAAATCTCTGGATCGGTGTCACCGACATAGGGGTGTGAGAGACTCGACACGTGAACTATGTCACCAACCACCGCACTTTGAGGCTAAGGAATCGGTCGTGGTAGGCTTACACCGAAGCCGCCTTGCCCTATCGTGTGGCAATCAAGGGCTACGGCCGAACACGCCGAGGATGTGTCGATCGCCGGGGACGAGGGCAATGCCAAGTCATCATCCCGACCGCTGGGGCATTTAACATCCGCCACCCTCACCCAAGATTGCGGGGCCACCGTTAGGGTTAGCTAAACCCTAACGGGATCGTGGACGGAGTACCATCTCGTCACGTCCTCGCTCGGGGATGCAAGTTACGTTATGCATCCGGCCCGATGCTACCTACCTACCGAACTCTAAATCATAGCAATAATAACAAATCATACAATGCAAATCAATATGTGCTCAACAGATACAAGGAACCTAGCATGATACTACGAAGCAAGAACAGATATCGAACATGCCGAATGGAACAACCTAGCATGGACTAACATGAGAAACAAAACAATAGTTCATGCCACCCGAATTGAATGCGAGCACCTAGGGCTAAACATGCTTTTACACATACACGGGCATACAAAACAACAATCACAAATATACCGCAGGCCCACACAACTCCGGTAAGAAATCCTTACCTTGGTGGGAAGGCTTCTACACACAAATCCTAAGTCATGCGGAACAATCCCGAGCTAGCGAGCGGGAACCTAACAAACCAATAATAGTCAATACCTAAAAGTCTAAAAATAATAGAACAAGCAAGCTCGGCTCGGGGAACTAACGCGCACGGCGACACGAGCTTGAGTCGCCGCAAGCCGGGCACGGCAGGCTGGGCGCTGGCGCGGCGACGCGCAGCGACGCGCGACGCTGGGTGGGGCGCGGCGAGCAGCCAGCGGCGGCGCCGCGAGCGCTGGTTCGCGTCTCGCTGCTGCGCGCGACCGCACGACGACGAGCGAGCGGTGTGTGTGGGAGGGCTGCGACGGTGGATCTGGCGCGACTGCGGCGAGCGATGGCGTGCGGGCGATCTCGCGAGCGATGGCGTCAGGCGATCTCGCGGCCGCTGTCCGCCCGGCGTGCGCGTCTGCTGGCCGCTTCAACAGATTTGGGCGAGGGGGCGGGCTGGGGCGGATTTGCGACGATGGTCGCTGGCTGGCTTCTCTACCGGGTCGCAAACCACACAACACACACAACACTCTACTTCTTACCTTCGGCCAAAGAACAATAACCAAATGAGGAGATGAAGAGGATGAAGACTTACCCGAATGATGATGATCGAACCCAAGGAGATGCAAGGGAAAGAAGAATCGGCAAAGGCTATGGAGAGGAAAGCTTGTGCGGCCAAGAGGTGATTTGGAGAAGAAGATGGAATAAACCTAATTTCTATTTCATTTAACCAAATGCACCAAAACTCCAAAATCCAAGGCTAACCATAAGATGATGCAGGAAGAGCAACAAGAGCATCTAATGGCTCAATTGGCACACATCCCCACAAGCTTCCCAGAGACCTGGTTTCAAACCCAGTGCTGCAAAGACAATTTCCTTTATTTTTACTTTTGCATCAAACCTTGCTCAAACCAAACCACAAACCCTTCCAAAAACCTACATAAATCCATCCAATAATTTTAGTAACTGGAAAAGACACAACGGCCCTGACGGCCCGAACAAATTACCAAATTACCCCTAGGGCATACCTGGAAGATCGGGATGAAAAACCTGGGTCGTTACAATATTCCCTCCTTTT
The DNA here is from genome assembly GCA_036507275.1 of Sicyos edulis. NCBI lineage: Eukaryota > Viridiplantae > Streptophyta > Magnoliopsida > Cucurbitales > Cucurbitaceae > Sicyos > Sicyos edulis. Next base: position 22,561,191 of record CM071854.1, on the reverse strand, counting down.
TATGACTTTCGTCCTCGAAAGTCCTTAGGACTGAAACAACTCAGGATAATGCAATCTCATCTCGTCTTCCCGCTCCCAAGTGGCTTCCTCCGAACCCTGATTCTTCCACTGAACCTTTACCAAACGAATCTCGCGATTACGCAACGTCTTGGTCTCAAAGGCAAGGATCCTCACTGGCTTCTCCTTGAATTTCAAATCCTCATTCAGCTGCAAAGGCTCAAAGTCCACAATGAGCGATGGGTCCGACACATACTGCCTCACACCGATACATGAGAACACTGCACACGGCTGCCAATGACAGAAAAAGCTAACCAATATGCAACTCTGCCAATCCTCTCGAGAATCTCAAATGGTCCAACAACAGGAGACTCCACTTCTCCCGCTTACCAAACCTCAACACAACTCACAACGGCACAACCTTAAAACTACGCCTTCGTCCAACCTCAAACTCTAAAACTCGACGCCAACATCGGCGTAACTCTTCGCTGCTCGCCTCGAGTCAACAACATACGAGCTCTAATCTTCTCAGACTGCACCATTGGTCAACCTGCGAAACTCGGGACCCAAAACTCGTCTATCACCAACCTCTTCCTGCAACACGGGGACCGACAACGCTTACCATACAAGGCCTCGAATGGAGCCATCTCGAATCGTCGATCGATAAGCGTTGTTATAGGCAAACTCCATCAAGTATGAATCTCGGGTCCCAACCGCACGGGAATTCCAACACACAAGCCCTCTTCGAGAACCAAAACTCTCTTGGGTTCTCAAAACTCAAGGCCACAATGCCATCCAGATCGGGCCATCAACTACAAGGGAACAGACGGCAAACCACGCCCTCAACTCGCACCAACTCTAAAACGGTGCTACTCACAAAGAAACTCGACGATCGGTCAAAAGCTCAAAAACTTTACACCACGCTCTGGCTAAACTCCTCTGAAGCTCACAAATGACAACAAACAAACTCACCCTTCAACAAATCAAGCAAACAATCAACCTTCCAGATTCCAAAAACCAAACGGCCGAAAGCAAACGTTTCCATGCAAATCTACTAGCAACTGGCTAAAGAAAACACTGCCAGGCAAGGAAACCTCCAAAATTCCTCTCAAGGAAAACTCGGGCTGCAAGGACTAAACCATCACCCAGCTCTCTACGGCACAACACCTTGAGGAAAACAGCTCAATGGCTTTACCAACCAAAGCCATGGCACCTCTGTGCCAACCCACTCAAACGGCTCTGCTACTCCAACTGCGAGCGCACAACAAGGGTCAAAGCCCTAGAAGGGCTTGCTCAGCAGAACTCAACCCAAACTTATAACGAGCGACACTCGCCTCCAAGCTACCTCTCAACTCTTAAAATCCAACTGACTACTCAAAGGACTTCTCCTTTAAGCTTAAGCCTAACTCAACTTCCAACCAGAAGCTCCACTCCCGAAACCTCACGAAGAAAACGGATAACGACAACCTCAAAGCTAACTCTCGAGGCTGACATCCAGGGAGCAACTCAACCACCACAGAGACTAGGGGAAAGGGAAATCTTCAATCCCCAAAGAACCAACAACTTGCCGAAACAACTCTTCTTGGCGGGCCACCGCCCTCTTTGCGGGGACAAACAACTCTTGCTTGCTAACAACACAAAGCAGGACCTCTCTCATTGGTGACCTCTGCGCTACTCTGATCAAATACACAACTCTGGAGCTAAGCTGACTCCTACAAAAACAGGAAACGAATTTCCCAAAGAAGCAAACTCTGAAGGGCAACGGACTTCACACAAGCTCGCTGACTTGCTCAAACCCAAGGCAACAAAGAACCAACTCTCTTGGAAGCAACACCCAAGGAATATCTCAACCAATCGGATCTCCAATCCAAAACAAACAAAGACTTGCTCAATCACTGAGGGGAGGGGTCAACTCCCACAACTTATCGACTAAGAACACGACCTCGGGCAACGCCTTCCAAATAGAACCGAACTAGCACTCAAACAACAAGAGAACCTAATCTTAGCCAAACACTCACAAGAGGCGAACAACCCTTACTGCAGCCTCTAGAACACCATCCAAGAGTCTGCTTAATCCGACAAACGATCGCTTCTGCAGCGGCCAACAAACGTTTCCTTCAAGCTAACACCTCTACCATTAACTCATGGCTACGGGAGGAATCGCAACTCCCGTATGAAACGGCTCTTACAAGCAGACAACCGAAGGACAGAGAGCTCCACAAATGCTCACCGCCTTGCTCCACTAAAGCAACAACATCTAAATCTCACGGGGCAACAACAAGGGCAACTCAACATCTTGGAAACAGGAAAACAACCAACAGGGCACAAACCACTCGCCCCACGAGCAAAACTAATCTCTAGCAACTCCAATCCACACCTTGGTCAACACCAAGCATCAACTTGCCACCACACCGGAACCAATCCGGACTCTACTCCAAACAACCACTGGCCTGCTAGCCTACCAAGATCGCTAGCAACTCAACCGAGGCTACGAAGCACACGGCTCCAGCTTTTGCCAATCAAACTCACTACTGGCTGACCGAGCTCTGAGAGGCTCTCCACAACCTAGGGTTCTTCGGCAACCCTCGACACACCTGCCGACAAACGAGCTAACAGCCCAATCGCTCGAACAGGCACAACTCTCTCAAAGATCTCAACCATGCAGGCCAACTCCAATACCTTGAAACCAAGAGGACCCAACGCTACCGAATGCGTCGTCCTCCTACTCAAACATCAGCCTCTCATCAAGGCTTCCACCCAAGGAAAGGATCCAAACAACTCTCTTAGCCAAGGCGAACAAAAACTGCGCGGCTTTGCTACCACCGCTCTTGTTTAGTTTCCAACTGAACTCCAACCGAAGGAACACCAAAAGTTCCAACTCCACACGATGCTCAAAGCTGAGGCAACCTTGCTTTATCAAGGCATAACCATGCCAAACCGAACTCACTTTATACCAAGCCTCTACCAAGGGTGCTTACCCATAAGGCATCCAAATCCTCTCGCAAGGCATCAGCTCCTCTCGCCTCAAAAAGCATTCAACTCGCCTCATGGCATCCAACTCAGGGTCCCTCTGCTGGACCAAACTCGCATCTACAATGCTCAACTCTCCTCAGATTAAGGCACTCGAAGGTAGTTGACCACACTGCCAACCACAAAGAAAATCTCTTGGCCTTAACACTAGCGCGAGAATCACGCCCACAAACAATTACCAACCGCCAACTCGCGACTTACTCAACCTCCAAAGAACACTCGAAAAGGCTCCGGCTCCGGCTCCTCTCGAGCATCCTTTCGCTTGTAGTCCATCGACTACCACTGAACTAGCCCTCTGGCACGACCTAAACGGATGCAACTGCCATAAACAGATCCAAGGCTAAAGGAGTACGCTGAACTCCGAACGGCATAGAACCATCTGCTATGCCCAAGCCAAACTCAAGCTCGAACTGCACTTAGTGCCAAAGTGGCACACCAACCAATGCACCTCAAGTGCTACTACTACCAAATCCACATCCGAGGAAGTCAATGGGCTGATAAACAACAAAGAGGCTCGCAAGGGGCAAAAGATGACCCTTCATCCGCCTCAAGCCACTAACACGGCAACTTGCCAAACAATCGGGCGACTGGTGGAGACTCTGCTAGTCCACCTCTCACAAGGGACTTCCACCACCATCTGATGAACCAAACAACACAGGAACGGCACACCTCGGCCTCTGAACAAAGCAGGCATCCCACACACACAGATGCTAAACTCAAACTCGGCCAACTACTTTACTACTAGCAAGTAGGACTTACTAAAACATCGAGCTCTACAGGCATCCATTTGCCAACCCGGGCGTCTCCATCAACGCCACAAACTTATCTGAATAAACTCTGCTGATCATGCCCTCCCGGAACCTCCGGGCTACAAGAGCTACTGGGGAAAGATGTCTTGAAACAAACTCTGCCACCGGGCTATCTGTGCTCAGGACTCCTCACTACGCGCTACAACTGCGCTGGGTCTCCGCTCTCGATAGCTAAAGACTCGCCATCAAATCTCTCATGGCTGGAGCACACTCTACTCAAGGAGTCTCACTCGAGGCGCCGCTAGCCTCTACCCCTCCTCTAGGCAACTCAATCAATGGGGGCCAAATCGGCATGCGGGCCTAACAACCCCGGATGCGGCCTCAACATCAACACGATCGGTCCAACTCCTCGGTCGGACATGCCAAGCGCCCCGCTCCTCCTGCGGGTGCGACCAACATACCGCGATCGCACGAAGCACCTCCACCCTCTCACTAGGGGAAAAGCGACATCGGGCCACAAATGGCCAACGGAGTCTAAGCTCGCCTCCTCTCGAACGATGTCCCGGGGCATCCGAATCTATCTGGATACCTCAACAAGTGCTAAACAAACTGCTGCATCGCGAAAGTTGGCATGATGGCTCACTAAGCCCAAACCAACAACGAGTCGAAACTCGCTTTCGTCTCCGCTTACACAACACCAAACAAGGCATACACTAGATGAAAGGTATTGTAAATTCTTAACCCTTTTTCTTTCTAGAACAATAAACCTAGGCGTACTGATGACCGCCAGAGTTTCGGTGATCATGGAAGGACGACCTACAACAAAAGGTCGATCTCTGAGAATCTATGACTCTGAGCTCGATACCAATCAGTAAAGACCCACCCAAAAGGGCTCTAAATGGGCCTTTACCCCAATGCATGTATTCAAAATAAAAGACATTATGAAAAATAAAGTTTGGATCCCAAGTAAAAAGTAAACATTCAATAATCAAAACATACATTTCTAAAAGCATACTCGATCGAGAGATTTATTTAAACCATTTAAACATTCCACAAGTACAAATATGCCGGAATCCATAAAACGTAAGAAAACATCCTAGGGCTCCGTGCCTGCCTACATGCATTCGGGGAAATAACAAAAGTCAAGAGTCATGATATAATAAAATGGTCGAGATGACAAAGCAGGATTCCATGATCACAGCTCCTCCTTCACCCATCCTGTCTCCCGCTTGCTTGTTACTCCTGTGGAAAACCACGAGAATAAGGGTGAGTAACGAATTACTCAATAAGAATCCCCAACCGGGTACAATACGATATACATGATCATCTAGAAGAATGTATGCAAGCTATGAGTACAAACACGTAGCGGAGTACATAGCTAAGTCCACACTTGGACCTCGGATGCCAACTCGTGGTCTTAGTCCGGAAAAATACCACCACACACTATACGCCCTATACGGGAAACAAGTCCCGGCCTCAGCCTGTCTACTGTCGATACGAAAGGTGCACTAGCTCAAGACCCCGAGGAGCTCTCCTGGCGGCGGTGTAATGAGCGTCGGCATGCACTGCGTGCTCTGCGAGACTATGGGGTGCCGGGTCTAGTGGCAAGTCGCCCATGTCCGATCCACCACGCCTAACTAAATCTCTCGGATCGGTGTCACCGACATAGGGTGTGAGACACTGGACACGTGAATTATGTCACCTGAACCACCGCACCGAGAGGCTAAGGAATCGGTCGTGGTAGGCTTACACCAGAAGCCGCCCTTGCCCTATCGTGTGGCAATCAAGGGCTACGGCCGAACACGCCGAGGACGTGTCGATCGCCGGGGCGAGGCAATGCCAAGTCATCATCCCGACCGCTGGGGCATTTAATGATCTTCCACCCTCACCCAAGATTGCGGGGCCACCGTTAGGGTTAGCTAAACCCTAACGGGATCAGGGACGGAGTACCATCTCGTACGTCCCTGTCGGGGATGCAAGTTACGTTATGCATCCGGCCCGGATGATGCTACCTACCTGAACTCTAAATCATAGCAATAATAACAAATCATACAATGCACCCAATATGTGCTCAATGAGATACAAGGAACCTAGCATGATACTACGAAGCAAGAACAGATATCGAACATGCCGAATGGAACAACCTAGCATGGACTAACATGAGAAACAAAACAAGAGTTCATGCCACCAGAATTGAATGCGAGCACCTAGGGCTAAACATGCTGTTACACATACACAGGCATACAAAACAACAATCACAAATATACCGCAGGGCCCACACAACTCCGGTAAGAAATCCTTACCTTGGTCGGAAGGCTTCTACACACAAATCCTAAGCTGCGGAACAATCCCGAGCTAGCGAGCTGGAACCTAACAAACCAATAATAGTCAATACCTAAAAAGTCTAAAAATAATAGAACAGCAAGCTCGGCTCGGGGAACTAACGTGGCACGGCGACACGAGCTTGGAGGCTCGCTGCAAGCCGGCACGGCAGGTGGCGGGCGCCGGCTGCGCTGCCGCACGCACGGCGCGGACGGATGCATGCAGCGGACGAGCGCGCGCGCGGGGCGAAGCGTCTGGGCGTCTTGGCGCGAGCAGCTTCGGGTGAAGGCGCGCTGCGGGCGCAAGGCGTCGCGACAGCGACGCGGACGCGGCTGGCGCGCGCGGCGAGCGGCTTCGAAGGCGCGCGGCGCGCGCGTCGGCGTCTCTCTGCTGCGTCGCGATCCGCACGACGACGAGCGATGGTGTGCGGGAGGGCTGCGACGGTGGATCTGGCGCGACACGCAAGCGATGGCGTCGCGGCGATCCGGAGCGATGGCGTCGCGAGCGATCTGGCGGGCTGCTGTCCCGGCTTAAAAGTGCGCAGGGGCTGCTTCAACAGATCTGGGCGAGGGGCTGGCCGGCTGGACGGCGACGATGGCTGCTGGCTGGCTTCTCTCGGCTGGCTGCAAACCACACAACACACACAACACTCTACTTCTTACCTTCGGCCAGCAACAATAACCAAATGAGGAGATGAAGAGGATGAAGACTTACCCGGAATGATGATGATCGAACCCAAGGAGATGCAAGGGAAAGAAGAATCGGCAAAGGCTATGGAGAGGAAAGCTTGTGCGGCCAAGAGGTGATTTGGAGAAGAAGATGGAATAAACCTAATTTCTATTTCATTTAACCAAATGCACCAAAACTCCAAAATCCAAGGCTAACCATAAGATGATGCAGGAAGAGCAACAAGAGCACCTAATGGCTCAATTGGCACACATCCCCACAAGCTTCCCAGGAGACCCGGGTTCAAACCTCAGCTGTAGCACAATTTCCTTTATTTTTACTTTTGCATCAAACCTTGCTCAAACCAAACCACAAACCCTTCCAAAAACCTACATAAATCCATCCAATAATTTTAGTAACTGGAAAAGACACAACGGCCCTGACGGCCCGACCAAATTACCAAATTACCCCTAGGGCATACCTGGAAGATCAGGATGAAAAACCTGGGTCGTTACAGATTTTCATCCCCTTTGCAGCTCCGTGGTTCGATCGTCTTTCCAGGTAAGTTTCTTTGTCTCTTCGTCTTCTCCAATTTGGATTCTTGCTGGCCGAATGCAAGTAGAAGAGTGTGGGTGTGTGTGTGTGTTTGATTGCAGCCACCGAGAGAGAGCCCAACAAAGAAGCGGCCCCGCCCAGCTCACCAGCCGGCCAGATCGCGCCCAGATCGCTCCCTGTCGTGCCTAGCAGCCGAGCCGAGCCGACCGCCCGACCGCCACGCTCTTCGCTTCCTCGCGCGCAAGCGAGCGCCGCGCAGCCGCCAGATCGCCCAGCTCTTGTCGCACGCCATTGTACGCCATCGCACGCCCAGCGCCCGCGCGTCCTCGCTCCGTGCCGCTTGCCTGCGCGCCTGCCTCAGCGCCGTCCGTGTGCATCCCGCGCTCCAGCGCCCGTCCGTACGCGCATCCAGCGCCCAGCGCCAGTGCCGCCGCCTACCACAGCGCGCAGCCAGCAAGCACCAGCCCGCCAAGAATACCCGGCCGTGTCATCGCGTGCGTGTGAGTGCCCCCGAGCCGAGCCTACTTGTTTTATTATATTTTAGGCCTATGGTTGTGATTATTGCTATGTTTGTGAGGTTCTCGATAGTTAGCTCGGGAGTGATCGCAACTTAGGATTTTGTGTGTAGAAGCCTCCCGACCAAGGTAAGGATTTCTTAGCGGTGTTGTGTGGGCCCTGCGATATTATATGTGATTGCTGTTTGTATGCTTGTTTGTGTTTATCAGCATGTTTAGTAATAGGTGCTATGTTCTGAATTTCCGACTGGCATGAATTCTTACGTTGTTCCTCATGTTAGTCCATGCTAGGTTGTTCTGTTCTGGCATGCTCGTTATCTATTCTTGCTTCGTAGTATCATGCTAGGTTCGTTGTATCTGTTGAGCACGTATTGGATTGTATTGGATTGTTTGCTGTTGATGTTATAGTTTAGAGTCCAGATAGGTAGCATCATCTGGGCCCGAATGCATAAAGTATCTTGCATCCATGGCAGGGACGTACGAGGTAGTACTCCGTCCCTAGACCCCGTTAGGGTTTAGCTAACCCTACCGGTAGGCCCTACAATTTTGGGTGAGGGTGGCAGTCTGTTAGATGCCCCAACGGTCGGGATGATGACTTGGCATTGCCTTGTCCCCTAGCGATCGGCACGCCTCCTCGGCGTGTTCGACAAGAGCCCTTGATTGCCACCGTTAGGGCAAGGACGGCTTCCGGTGTGAGCCTACCACGACCGATTCCTTAGCCTCGGTGCGGTGGTTCAGCCGACATAGTTCACGTGTCTCAGGTCTCACACCCTATGTCGGTGACACCGATCCGAGGATTTAGTTAGGCATGGTGATCGGACTGGGCAACTTTGCCACTAGACCCGGCACCCCGTGTCTGCAGTAGCATGCGGTGCGCGCATACGCTCATTACAGCCACCGATGGAGAGCTCCTCGGGATTGTGAGCCATGCACCTTTCGTACGACGATGAGATGGCCGAGGCCGAGACTTGTTTCTCGTATAGGGCATTTTGTGTGATGGATTTTCCGGACTAAGACCCTTAGTTGGCATTCGAGGATTATTTGTGGATTTAAGCTATGTGTTCTATTCTGTGTTTATATTCATAGCTTGCATACATTCATCTAGATGACCAGGTGTATCGTATTGTACCCCGGTTGGGGATTCTTACTAAATAATTCGTTACTCACCCTTATTTCGTGGTTTTCCACAGGTAACCAAGGTGCGAGACAGGATGGCTGAAGGAGGAGCTGTGATCATGGGAACCTGCTGTCATCTCTGACCTTTTTATATTATGACTCTTGTCTTTTTATTTCCCCTGGATGCATGTAGTCGGGCATGGAGCCCTAGGATGTTTTCTCAATGTTTTTGTGGATTCCATCATTGTTGTATCTGAGAAGGTTCTGAATGATTTTAATAAATCTCTGATCAGAGTAACCTTTTGGAAATGTATTTGTCTTGAAACAGGTGCTTGGAGACAGGGGATGTGTTTCATAAAACTGTATTGATTTACGATTGAATGCTGAATGTTTTAATTTTAATTGGAATCCGAAATCATATTTGTATATTGTCCTTACTTTGAATGCATGCATTGGGGTAAAGGCCCATTTAGAGCCCCTTTTGGGTCGGGTCTTTACAGTCTTGCTCCGCTAAAGCAACAACATCTAAATCTCACGAGGGCAACAATAGGGGGGGGGGGGTTCCACCACAGACTGAACCGCCAACCACAACCTAGCCAAGACTCACCTCCACACCAAAGGAGGGCAACTCTCTACATCCTGGAAACAGGAAACAACCGACAAGGACGAACCACTCGCCCCACGAGCAAAACTACCTTCTAGCAACTAAAAAACCACACCTTGGTCAACACCAAGCACCAACTTGCCACCACACCAGAACCAATCCGAACTCTACTCCAAACAAACTCTGGCTTGCTAGCCTACCAAAACTGCCAGCAACTCACCCGAGGTCTACAACCTACTCGACTCCGGCTTGCCAACTGAAACTCACTACCTGGGTCTGACTGAGCTCTGGTGAGGCTCTCCACAACTAGGGTTCTTTGGCTACCCTCGACACACACCGTCGTCAAACGGTCTAACAACCAACTGCCTGAACGAACAACTCCTTTTTCCAGCATCACAACCATGCTGGCCTGCTCCGAACCTCGAAACCAAAAAGACCAGAAACGCTTCAGAATGTTTCATCCTCCTACTCAAAGCATCAGCCACAATTTAGCTTCCACCCAGGGTAAGGATTCCGAGCAACACTCTTAGCAACTACGATCAGGAACTACGTGGCTTCGCTACAACCACCATTTGTTCAGTACCATCTGAACCCCAACCATGAACCACAAGAGGTTCCACCAACCAAGCTTAGGTCCAACCTAACCAAACTTGCCTAAGCAACAACCCAACTACGAGCACGGTATCCTCACAACCTCCACTAAAGCCTTACAACATCCATCTGGAGTCCAACTCCTCCAAGAACTGAGCACCAGTTCTCCAATGCAAACCCTATATGGTTCCGAAACTCTCGCCACCAGAACGAACTACACAAAAACACACTTATGAGCACAACTCTCAAGCTTCCTTCAGAGATCCAAGACTAACAGGTGCTTTCCAAAGGCAACACTAACTTCTGGTAGAGATACAATCAAACAAAGGAACACCAAAAGTTCCATCTCCACACGATACACGAAGCAGTGGCAACCTTGCTCTGCTAAAACATAACGATGCCAAACCGAACTTACTTTATACCAAGTCTCTACCAAGCGTTCTTACACATAAGGCGTCCAACTCCTCTCTTAAGGCATCCTACTCATCTCATAGGCAACCAACTCGCCTCATACGTATTCAACTCATCTCATAAGCACCCAACTCGCCTCATAGGCATCCAACTCATCTCATAAGCATCCAACTCATGGCCCCTCTGCTAAACCAAACTCGCATCTACGATGCTCAACTCTCCTCAGATTTAGGCACTCAAAGGTAGTTGACCGCACTACCAACCACAAAGATCTCTTGGCCTTAACACTAGCGTGAGACTCACGCGCACTAACACTTACCAACCGTCAACCTGCTGAGTTACTCAACCCCCGGTAACTCTAGGAAGAGGCTCCGGCTCCTCTCGAACATCCTTTCGCTTGTAGTCCTACGACTACCACTGAACTAGCTCTCTTGCACGACATAAACAGGTGCAACTGCCACAAATGGATCCAAAGGCTAAAGGAGTGTGCTGAACTCCGGACGAGTCATAGAACCATCTGCTATACCCATGCCAAACTCAGGCCTGAACCAGACTTAGTGCCAAAGCGGCACACCAACCAATGCACCTCAAGTGCCACTACTACCAAATCCACATCTTACTACAAATGGGGCCAGCAAGGTCACAACCTCAAGTGACAAAAACTATGGCTAGGCATACAAGGGCTCAAAACTCAAACAACCCTGCCTATGGCATCTCATCTAACTGAAGTCTCACGGCCTACTGTTGCATCTCCACATGATGCTCAACAAAACTCCGACCGACTCTCTCAACATGCAGCAGCTAGCCCTACTCTAGGGCTCACCAAAAGAAGAGCTCAACTTTACTAAACAACTGAAAACCACCAACGGATCAAGTCGGATGGGAACATCGCTTTCGATGCACCCTTAACTACGTGGTTCCGACTTCTCGGCGCAAGACAACAACAATTTACAAGAGCACAAAGATGCCTCAGCAACTTCCTCGAAGGCTACCAACTCTACAGCTACCCACTGGGCAATCAAACAATCTGCTGAGGTTCAAGATCAACACTTGAACTACCCAGGCTAATCCACACTGGAACCTACTCTACTAGCATCAACATGAGCAAAGCCATAGCTAACTCCCCTCCTGGAGTGGTACTCCAGGGCAAATCACCTCCACCCTCTCTCTAGAGGAAAAACTAACAACTGGGCCACAATTGGCCTACGGGAGTCTAATCCCTGCCTCCCTCCGGGACGATGCCCCAGCAGTATCTGAATCTATCTGGATACCCTTACAAGCTGCTAACATACTTCTTATACTGCGGGAAGTTGGCATGATGGTGCTCTGGACCCAAACCAACAACGAGTCAGAACCTGCTCGTCTCCGCTCCACAACACTACACAAGGCATACACTAGATGAAAAGTATTGTAAATTCTTAACCCTTTTCTAAAACTGTAAACTTAGGCGTACCTGATGACTGTCGGAGTGCTGATGATCATGGAAAAACGACCTACAACAAAAGGTCAGTCTACAGAATCTATGACTCTGAGCTCTGATACCAACTGTAAAGACCCGACCCGAATGGGGTCCGAAATAGGCCTTTACCTCAATGCATGTGTTCAAAACTTAAAGACAATATGCAAGAATGGTTTTCGGATTCTAAGTAAAAACTAAAACATGCAAACATCCATTTAAAAAGTCAATACAAAATTCCTGAAACCTGTCCCTGTTTCCAAGCACCTGTTCCAAGGCAAATACATTTCCAAAACCCACTCTGATCAGAGATTTATTTAAAACATTCAAAACTTTCCAATAGTTACAACAGTGCTAGAATCCGGAAAAGCAGTCAGAAAACAACCTAGGCCTCCGTGCCCAGCTACATGCATTCAGAGGAAAGTAAAACATAAAGAATCATAGACATAAACTCAAAGTTCGAACAACGGGTTTCCATGATCACAACTCCTCCTCCAGCCATCCTGTCTCGCACCATGGTTACCTGTGGAAAACCACAAAATAAGGGTGAGTAACGAATTACTCAGTAAGAATCCCCAACCGGGGTACAATACGATATACATGGTCATCTAGCAGAAAGGTATGCAAGCTGTGAATATAAACACAGAAGAGAGCACATAGCTTAAATCCACACATAAACTTTGGATGCCATCTCAGGGTCTTACTCCGGGATAATCCACCTCATGATACAATCCTATACGAGAAACAAGTCTCGGCCTCAGCCTGTCTACTGTCGATACGAAAGGTGCACTGGCTCACAATCCCGAGGAGCTCTCCAGTCGGCGCTATAATGAGCGTGTGCGCACACCGCATGCTACTGCAAACCATGGGGGGTGTCGGGTCTAGTGGCAAGCTGCCCAGGTCCAGTCACCATGCCTAACTAAATCTCTGGATCGGTGTCACTAACATAGGGGTGTGAGACCTGGACACGTGAACTATGTCAGCCTGAACCACCGCACCTGAGGCTAAGGAACCGGTCGTGGTAGGCTTACACCAGGAAGCCAGCCTTGCCCTATCAGGTGGCAATCAAGGGCTACTGTCGAACACGCTGAGGACGTGCCGGCTGCCGGGGACAAGGCAATGCCAAGTCATCATCCTGACCATTGGGGAATTTAACAGTCTGCCACCCTCACCCAAGATTGCAGGGCCTACCGTTAGGGTTAGCTAAACCCTAACAGGGTCCAGGGACGGAGTACTGCCTCGTACGTCCCTGCCATGGATGCAAGGTACTTTATGCATTCTGGCCCGGATGATGCTACCTATCTGAACTCTAAACTATAACATCAACAGGAAACAATCCAATACGTGCTCAATAGATACAACGAACCTAGCATGATACTACGAAGCAAGAACAGATACGAGCATGCCAGAATGGAACAACATAGCATGGACTAACATGAGAAACAATATAAGAAATCATGCCAGTCGGGAATTCAGAACAGATCACCTATCGCTAATCATGCTGATAAACACAAACAAGCATACAAACAACAATCACATATAATATCGCAGGGCCCACACAACTCCGGTAAGAAATTCTTACCTGGTCGGAAGGCAAGTACACACAAGAATCCTAAGCTGCGATCGATCCCGAGCTAGCTAACGAGAACCTTACAAACACAATAATTATCACAATCCATAGGCCTAAATATAATAAAATAAATAGGGCTCAGCTCCAGAGAAACTCACGCAGCACGGCTGACGCGCGGACGAACAGGCTGCACGGTCGGGGCTGTTGCTGGGCGCTGATGGGCGGCAGAGGCTGCGCGCTGGGCGCTGACGGGCGCAGATGGCACGGCGCTGATGGGCGGCAAGGGCTGCACGCGCGCGCGAACGGGCTGGCTGGGCGTAGGCACTCGGGCGCGGACAAGCAGACGCGATGTCTGGACGCGGGCGGGTGAGCGACAAGGCACGGGCGCGCGGATGCTGCGTGCGGACTGGGCGCATGGGCTGCTGACGACGCGGACGGGCTGGGACGGCGACGAGCGCGCGGGCGTTGGGGCTGCGACGCGGACGCAGACGAGCGGGCGCGCTGGCGACGTGGGCGTGCAGGCGCTAACTCGGTTGGGCGATCTGGGCGTCTAGGCGGCTGCGACGGGGTCTGGTGCGCGCGACAGGTAGCTGCAGGCGTCTGGGCGTGCGACAGGCAGCTGTAGTGGTCTAGGCGTGCGACAGGCAGGGCTGGGCGCTGGGCTGCTCGGCTGGGGGTTGCTGCTGGACGACCTGCTGCTCGGTTGGGCTGCTGCTCGGCCGGGACGACGCTCGATGGCCGATGCTTGGCACAGGGAAGAAAATCACAGCAATGGGGCTTGGGAAAGAAGCTTGGGCAGCCAAGAAGTTTTTGGAGAAGAAAGCTAAAAAACCTAATTTCCTTTCATTTAATCAAATGCACCAAAACCCAAAGGACTCAAGGCTAACAAAGATATGCCGCGGAAAGAGCAACAAGATCCTCATGTGGCTCAACTGGCCACTCCACCCACTTGACCTCCTAGCACCCCGGGTTCGAATCCCAACAAACACATCTTTATTCCTCAATTTTTCGTTTGCATCTCACCATGCCCAAACACATCCACAAAGCCTCAAAAACCTACATAAGACCATCCAATAATTTTAGCAATTGAAAAAGACATAAACGGCCCTAACGGCCAGAACAAAATACCAAAATACCCCTAGAGCATACCTTGAAGACCTGGATGAAAACCTGGGCCGTTACAATAAGGCTCGCGCTTGCCTCCCAAAGTACAACATTTGACTTTGGAACTCCTTGTTCCTCTATTTTGCGGCACTAAATATGCATGTTAGTCGCAGTATCTGTTCCTTGATTTTAAACTCCTTAAGTATGTTCTTGTTGTTTGCCATTTGCAAAACTCCTCAAACCTTCAGTGTCTGCTCCTTTTGGTCATAGTGCAACCCTTGGTGAAGGCATAACGTCCTGTTTGAATGTGGGAAGAATTTTCTTTTTGACCTGCTTCCCATATGCTTTCGTTCCTCTTCGATGATTCACCCTATGTAGATTGTTAAACCTGCACAGATACCATATATTAAGAGCATCCTTGTCTGAGATAGTGTTGTGTCATGCGTTATTTGCATGACGGTAGTTTTGATGAAATAGTTCTAGTGATGTCACTGGAAGTTGAGGCTAGAGTGTGGAACTGGTTTATTCCTTCCCCACTCTGTGTCTGTAGAACTACTGTAATGCCTCGCATTTTCGAGTTAGTTTCTAGTTGGTTTATTATATGGGTATCTTGGTATCTTTTTGTTTTTTGCAATTAAATGAGTATTGTTGGGTTATTTTGTAATTTAAAAGAACTTTTGGGAAATTGGTTGGGTTGAATTGTAAAAGAAGTTTTGGAATAAAGTAATTGAGTTTGGTTAATTAAAAGGAAAGAAAAATGAGAAACTGGCATTTGATGTAAAGCCCATTTGAGTTTTAAAAGGGAAAAATAAAGGAAATAAGCATTTTAAAAGAAAAAGGGTATTCTTCATGTTGTTGGTTTTGTGCTACGACGAGATTGATTTTGGATATGTTTTGTTAGGTTGTCGTGGTTCGAGTTCACCTTAGTTTGAAACTGCTGGTTTGGACTGTGTTGACTTTTCAGGTAAGGGCCATCTCTACTTGGGTTGTGTGGACCCTACTCAAGGCGAAGTTTATTGTGTAGTTTTGCATGCCGTTCGAGAATGAAAGTTTGATGTGTGTCTGTTGTCATGTTGTTTGTTTTGCTATTGATCTGTCTACTCTGAGGATGCTTTGGGATTATGGGGTCTTGAGGTGCCACTCTGTATACTGTTTAAAATTACCACATTTTATGTTCGTGCCTAGTACCTCGAGATTATGGGGTCCTGGGGTGCATCCTATATGTTATTTATAATTGTATCTTGTTTCTTGTAGGCATGCCGGTATTATGGGGTCCGGTTGTCTCAATTTTTCTGTTGCATGTTCTTTTGTTTTCTGTATAAGCATGTACTATTTTTTATGACGTGTGGGTTATAGCTAGTCCCGGTTCTGCAAGTAGTATCCTGCTACGATGCCAGTTAATTATGAAGCACGTTTGGGGATCTGTTAGGGCTAGGCTATCAACCGCCCCTATTATGAAATTATCTTCTTATCATCATCTAGAGGCTGCAGAGAGCACGACGTATGTTGTTCTCATTGGGTCGGTGTCGTTGAGGATCTTTATCCCATGCCCGATAGCCAGGGATGTGATGTAACATGCTGCCCTCAGCTATGCCTAGTTTGTGGCCCTTTTAGGCGGGCCCTAATCATAGTGTACGCCTGCTATGGGAGGGTCTTAGCTTAGGGTGATAGGTGTGAGCAGGCTGACTCGGTGCACTGGTGAGGGCCTCCAGGACCGTGACTCAGTGGACACCTTTCCTTCGAGTATTTTTTTTAGGCATGTCAACTCGACCAGATACCATGCAGGTAGGCCTACACTGATCGGTTTCCAAAGAGACCATGCGGTGTATGCATACACGTGTCGGGTATCGTCAGTACACTAGTAGAGATAAGTTAAGTTTAAGCTAGACAGTCATGTAACGAACCTCATGACCAGTTATATTATCTAGAATAGGTGAGTGTCTCGAGGGCCTCACAAGCGAGTCATGTAACCTATCCCATGACCAAGTAGTAAGAAGTTAAGCTGAGTTGGATATGTGTGCTAGCATGATAGACTCTACCTTGTGCATTGTACCCCTGTTGGGGAGTTCTTACTAAGTATTCTTTTATACTCACCCTTTTTGTGGTTATTTTCTTTCCACAAGTATTTAGCACACTACTGAGATGGTTAGCTGGAAGGTGTTGTAGTGATCATGGATGGAGCCGCTGCATTGTCTTAAAGATGTTGATAGGACATATGTTTTTTTTTTCCTTAGTAGCATGCAATTATTTAAACTCCTGTTATTTCTATGAGCTGTTTACATGGATGCCACTGTTTGTAATTAACTTATTATTTATTTGAAACATTTTGTAAATACCTTGGCCAAGGGCTTGTTTTTAATTTATTCATTTTGAAATAAATTCCAACAGGAGCAGTTATTTAAGTTTTGAAATTCGAAATTGCATTGATTTGTAACTGTTTTTAGTCAGCATGACATAGGAAACGTAATTGAAAATTACATGTCCTGTGGTATCAGAGCACAGAGTCATAGATTCTATAGACTGACCTACATAGTAGGTTGTTGTTTTCCCCCATGATCTTCAAAGATTCCAAATGACCGTCCGTATATGTCAAACTTAAATAAGGGTTTTGGTTAATGCACATAACATCTAGCTTACATGTTTGTTAGTTGTTGCTTGTTTGTTTAGTCCTATGCGGTGACTAACGTGTTGTGATCCTCATGAGTAGGCCTTGAGCCGTAGCAAAGAGAGAGTTGAGTTACCTAGAGCTTGGCTTTAGAGTTAGTAGCTGCTAGAGTAGGTGCAATGGCACTAGCAGCTAGTAGAGGTGCATCCTCTTTGCAAAGCAGGCACCTAGAGTAGAGTTAGTTGCTACTCTTCGAGAAAAGTTTAAAAAGGTGTTCGCCGAGGAATGAGTAGAATTCAAGTTTCGTTCGCACAGCTTGCATGTTTCACTTAGCAGATAGCCTTGGTAGCACCACCGTTTCCAGCAGTTGGTTTGTTAAAGAAGCACAGCCAGATCAGGTAGTTGGTTCCCTAAGGCGAGGATCGTGCTACTCAAATGAGCACTTTTATAGAGAGTTCGGGAAACGATGTTTGAGGCCACTGAAACGAGGTTAACATTAGAGATGACGATTGGGTCGCAGCTATGCAAAATTTATAGTAAGTACCAGTTTGGTATTTGTGGGGCAAGCTTGTTTGGAGTTGGAACCCCAGAGGTTCTAGCTGTGTGTTGGAACTCTGTTTGGAGTTAGTGTTTTCGCTTATGAGAAAGATGAATGATGGTCGGATCGTAGTATTTGGTGAGTTTTGACTGCTACCCTCATAGTACTGCCTATGAGCGGTTTGAATGTGATACTTGGTTTAGAGTGGCTAGCTGATAACCACGTTGTAATCTAGTGCCGCCAGAAAGAAGTCGTGTTTAGTCCGCCTGAAAAGGAAAGCTTCAAGTTTTGTGGTGTCAATGGTGGATGAGATCCACAGTTAATTTCAAGAGGAGAAACCAGTTGATTGATAGCTCGATGAGCATGAGGTTAGTTCGCCAAGCTGACAATTGATGATCATTTAACACTATCCGTGGATCGAGTACCAGTAGTTCAGCAGTTGGGGATGCTTCCTTGGGGAGTTAGTCGATGGACTGCCAGTCGTATTAAAAGAGTTAAAGGTTCAGTTGCAGGTGTTGCTGGATGAGGTCTCGTTTGTCCTAGTGTTGTCCCTTAGGGAAGCACCAGTGTAATTATAGAAAAGAAAATACGAATCGATGCGCATGTGCATTGATTTTAGAAGACTCGAAAAAGTTGTAGCGAGGAATAGGTTTCGCAAGGTTGAAGGGAGCTTTGGTTGCAATGATAGTTTTGATAGTTCTAGGTGGAACACGAGGTTTAGAGTGTTCAATGATACTTCCTAATAAAAGAGTGAGGTGTGTTTCGATGCAGCACGAGAAGGTGATCGCTTATGCATCTCGTCAGTTGTTGTCCTATGAGATGGTTTACCCAGATAACGATACGGAGTTTGCAACAATGGTTTGTGCATCGTAGTTTTGGGGGCAGCGCTTGCATGGAGAGAAGATTCAGATCTGCACAGGTCACAAGAGACTCAAGTGTTTCTTCACCTAAGAGTACTGGAATATAAGTCAGAGCAGGTGACTCAAGTTGGTTAAGGATCAGGCTTTGAGATTTTGTATTACTTAGGTTGGACGAATGTTGCAGTTCAGGCACTTAGTAAAAAAAAAAAAAAAAGAAGAGGAATCACACTTAACAACCTTTTGGTTGAGCAGCCTTTGTTGGTAAGAAATGTGGAGTGGGTCAATATTTTAGCAATCACGGTGCAAGTTACCGCCATAGTAGCAAGGTTGACAATTCAGTTATCCATCTGGTAGAGAATCATTGGAGGTCAGTCGAGCGACCTTAGCTTGTTAGGTTGTGGTCCGGGCTCAGGCAGATGGTGACACAGACTTGTAGATGCCTCAGCTGGAAGTTAGTTGTTGAAAGGGCACCTTGGTATGCCAGCTGGCTTCGGAACTATGAGCTGAGTGGTTGTTAAAGCCTCATATTTTATCATTCTCTTGGCATCCGGAAGGTACCAAGATGTATCTGATTTTTAAAATAGTCATTTTGGTGGGCCAATATGAAGAGGAAGATAATTGAGTTGTTAACTAGTACTTCACTTACTAGCAAGTGAAGGCACCCAAGCAAAAGCTAGTAGTCTTTTTGTATTGTTTAAGTTTACCGCTATAAAAGTGGGAGAAGATTCGATGGATTTAGTTTCAGGTCTTTCGAGCACCCCGAGAGGTTATGCAACGATTCAGATGATAGTGGATAGATTGACCAGGTAGAGAGGTTTCTCGAGCACTAGTTAAAATTGTTTAGATGGCCTTGTTGAGTTTTGTATGGTAGCATTGCAAGCCTCTAATTTGGTGGGACAGCCAATTAGTGGGCGCAGAGTAACTACAGATTACTAGTGAGGTGATTCAGAAAATCCAGTCTCGATTGTGATGGTTAGAGTCACCAAGAGAGTTACATTGATGTTCATCGCATGGATTTAGGGTTTGACGTTAACTCACATGTGTTCCAAAAGGTAGACCCGATGAAAGGTATCCTGAAGTTTGGTAAGAGGGGGAAGTTGAGTCCCTAGTTTATGGGGCCCTTCTGGATCCCATGAAGGGTTCGGTAGTGGCCTGTCATGTAGTTGATGCCATTGTTGTCATGAGTGCACAACATGTTCGTGTTTTGCCTTTCGACACATCACATCGTCGATAAGTTGCTTTTAGTAGGTTGTGAGCGGTTGTAGTTAAATCTTGTTTTGAACCTTGATTGAGTAGGAGCTAATGCGAATTTTTGCTTTAGGGTGCAAGGCTTTGGGTAACCGGGAAGATTAATCTGGTTGAAGTATTATGGAGAAGTCAGCAAGTGAGGAAACAACTTGGGAGCATGAGGACGACATGCGTTCTCGTTAACTGAAGTTATTTTAGTCATAGGACTTCCGAGGACAAAAGTCATAAAAGGAAGGAATGTTGTAATGCCTCGCATTTTCAGGTTAGTTTCTAGTTGGTTTATTATATGGGTATCTTGGTAATTTTAGCCATAAAGGCCTCTTTTTGTTTTTGCAATTAAATGAGTATTGTTGGGTTATTTTGTAATTTAAAAGAACTTTTGGGAAATTCGTTGGGTTGAATTGTAAAAGAAGTTTTGGAATAAAGTAATTGAGTTTGGTTAATTAAAAGGAAAGAAAAATGAAAAACTGGCATTTGATGTAAACACCATTTGAGTTTTAAAAGGGAAAAATAAAGGAAATAAGCATTTTAAAAGAAAAAGGGTATTCTTCATGTTGTTGGTTTCCTGCTACGACGATATTGATTTTGGATATGTTTTGTTAGGTTGTCGTGGTTCGAGTTCACCCTAGTTTGAAACCGCTGGTTTGGACTGTGTTGACTTTTCAGGTAAGGGCCATCTCTACTTGGTTTGTGTGGACCCTGCTCAAGGCGAAGTTTATTGTGTAGTTTTGCATGCCGTTCGAGAATGAAAGTTTGATGTGTGTCTATTGTCATGTTGTTTGTTTTGCTATTGATCTGTCTACTCTGAAGATGCTTTGGGATTATGGGGTCCCGGGGTGCCACTCTGTATACTGTTTAAAATTACCACATTTTGTGTTCGTGCCTAGTACGTCGAGGTTATGGGGTCCCGGGGTGCATCCTATTTGTTATTTATAATTGTATCTTGTTTCTTGTAGGCATGCCGGGATTATCGGGTCCGGTTGTCTCAATTTTTCTGTTGCATGTTCTTTTGTTCTTTGTATAAGCATGTACTGTTGATAAGCGCCAAACGTTGCTTGAATTTTACAAAGCTAGAGGTCCTTCTAGGATCCTTGTAAAAACTCACAAAGATAGCTAACTTAGATCACACTTAAAATCTAAAATAGTCACTCTTAGATCCTAAGACAACTCACTCCAGAATTAGCTTGATCAAGACTAATCCAATGAATTGATTTAACTTCAAACCTAAAACAAGATTTGAAAGAAAGACAACACCAAATGGGGTCTAAGAAAACACAAGTTTTTCATTCATAAAATCTGTCCAAAATGATGTATTACAAGCCATTTTAAAGGCCAAAAATTCGTGCATGCCTTGAAATACAAAAGGACTCAAAAAGCTATTAAATGCATTTTGTAGAAAATAAGACATAAGAAGCCAAAAGTAAATTGCATGGCTTAAATGCTAGACAAAAATGGTAGATAAGCTTTAAAAAGACTCAACCAACTCTTCTAGAAGGTCCTTTGCAATTATGAGCATGGTTGGCAAGCATTGAAATCAAAAAGTCCCAAAATAAGAAATCTAGAAATTTCTTTATTTAAAATTCTGCCATGTAATTGTTATAATCCTCTTGGAATCTTCTTTTCCTTCTTCTTGTAATTGCTTCTTCATGTGCATGCAATAAGTTGGTAGTTGAATTCATATCATCCCCCCTTTCTTTAAAAGGATTTGTCCTCAAATCAAAATCTTTATGTCCTTTTTTGAACACTTTATGCTTGCTGCCATGGATGAATTTGGAAGCAAATTTGGAGTATTTCATCATAATAAACAAGTTGGCATTGTGCATGTTTTCATTCATTACTTTGGAAGGAAACTTCAATTCAATATGTTGAATAAGCTCATTTGCCTTCTGCAAAAACTCAAAAGAAACACTATAGAAACATGGTTTGAGCTTGCCCGTTAGATAGCAAGTTCCTTTATATAAAAGTCTACAAATATTTTGCTTTGAAAACAAAATAGATTTAACCTCATTGGCTTTTTCACACAAGCTCTCAATATTGGCTTTTCTCTCATTTTTTTGTATAGGCCATAAACTAATCTCATACTTATCTCTCACACTCACTTTCTCACAAGATGTTTTTTCCATAAATTCATTTGCTTTTGTCGTGGCCTTTTGTGCCTTTTCCCGTAACTCACACACATCAATATGTACATCATTAAGAGTAGGTTTTACAATAGTAGAAGGGATACAAGAAAATAAGAACTTACAATCTAATTCCTTACTAACCTCATTAGCATGTGTTGCAACTAAACCATAAAGCATTTCATTTTCAACTTTTCCACTTTCTACTTTAACCGTAGGCTGAATTTGATCACATGAATAATCTTTTTCCAAAGACAATTGAGTATTTGAAATTGGTTTAGGATTAGTGTACCTTGAAGACATCATTTTGCGAAGTGCTCTTCGTTCTTCCATATCTTATCTCATCATTTCCAACATATCTTTAAGAGCTTCAAGAACGGTACTGAAACCCGGTACATGTGTTGAATTGTGTTCATTATGTGACATGTTGAAAAGATAGTTTACCTCTAGATCCGGCCAAGGAATGTCGACCAAATGCTCTGATACCAAATGATAAGCGCCAAACGTTGCTTGAATTTTACAAAGCTAGAGGTCCTTCTAGGATCCTTGTAAAAACTCACAATGATAGCTAACTTAGATCACACTTAAAATCTAAAATAGTCACTCTTAGATCCTAAGACAACTCACTCCAGAATTAGCTTGATCAAGACTAATCCAATGAATTGATTTAACTTCAAACCTAAAACAAGATTTGAAAGAAAGACAACACCAAATGGGGTCTAAGAAAACACAAGTTTTTCATTCATAAAATCTGTCCAAAATGATGTATTACAAGCCATTTTAAAGGCCAAAAATTCGTGCATGCCTTGAAATACAAAAGGACTCAAAAAGCTATTAAATGCATTTTGTAGAAAATAAGACATAAGAAGCCAAAAGTAAATTGCATGGCTTAAATGCTAGACAAAAATGGTAGATAAGCTTTAAAAAGACTCAACCAACTCTTCTAGAAGGTCCTTTGCAATTATGAGCATGGTTGGCAAGCATTGAAATCAAAAAGTCCCAAAATAAGAAATCTAGAAATTTCTTTATTTAAAATTCTGCCATGTAATTGTTATAATCCTCTTGGAATCTTCTTTTCCTTCTTCTTGTAATTGCTTCTTCATGTGCATGCAATAAGTTGGTAGTTGAATTCATATCAACTGTTGTGATTACATGTGGGTTATAGCTAGTCCCGGTTCTTCAAGTAGTATCCTGCTAGGATGCCAGTTAATTGTGAAACACGTTTGGGGATCTGTTAGGGCTAGGCTATCAACCGCCCCTGTTATGAAATTATCTTTTTGTCATCATCTAGAGGTAGTAGAGAGCACGACGTATGTTGTTCTCATTGAGTCGGTGTCGTTGAGGATCTTTATCTCGCGCCCGATAGCCGGGGACGTGATGTAACATGCCGCCCCCGGCGATGCCTATTTTGTGGCCCTTTTAGGCGGGCCCTGATCATAGTGTACGCCTGCTATGGGAGGGCCTTAGCTTAGGGCGATATATGTGAGCAGGCTAACTCGGTGCACTGGTGAGGGCCTCTAGGACCGTGACTCAGTGGACACCTTTCCTTCGAGTATTTTTTTTAGGCATGTTGACTTGGAGCAGGACAGTGTGTGTAGGCCTACACCTGACTGGTTTCCAGCACCATGTGGTGTACGTACACGTGCCGGGTGTTAGGTAGATGGCTCACCTGACCCGGTATCGTCAGTACACCAGTAGAGATAAGTTAAGTTTAAGCTAGATAGTCGTTTAACGAACCTCATGACCAGTTATATTATCTAGAACAAGTGAGTGTCTCGAGGGCCTCAAAAGCGAGTCATGTAACGTATCCCATGACCAAGTAGTAAGAAGTTAAGCTGAGTTGGATATGTGTGCTAGCATGATAGACTCTACCTTGTGCATTGTACCCCTGTTGGGGAGTTCTTACTGAGTATTCTTTTATACTCACCCTTTCTGTGGTTATTTTCATTCCACAAGTATTTAGAACACTACCGAGATGGCTAGTTGGAAGGTGTTGAAGTGACCATGGATGGAGCCGCTGCATTGTCTTAAAGATGTTGATAGGAGAAATGTTTTTTTTTTCCTTAGTAGCATGAAATAAAATCCAACAGGAGCAGTTATTTAAGATTTGAAATTCAAAATTGCATTGATTTGTAACTGTTTTTATCAGCATGACATGGGAAACGTAATTGAAAATTACGGGTCCTTACAACTACTATGCGTAAACATGCTTACAAATCTGCTGGGGTAGGCTCCCTTATTACCCTATCGAACTGTACTTTTTCATACCCTCGAAATCCAAACAATTGATTCCAAACTTCTGCACTCCACTCAATTGACTTTCCTGCAACTGTTATGCTGCAACTTTCATCTCTAGTTCCATTTTCATAGAACTCTTTTATGCAAGACGGGTTTGCGTCAATACTCGGTCTGTAAAAGTCATCAAATCCTCGCATCATGATGGTTGCTTGGATTTCGTCATCGAGCATTACCTTTGCAATGCCCTGTTCTTGCAAAAATTCCCTCTTCTCTACTTCGGTTATTTCTACCGCCTTAACTTGTCTCCCTCGTTTTGCTTTTCTTAGCTACGACCAAGGTTCTTCTATTAACGAATCTGCGATTCCTTTTCCCTTTTCCTTCGTGTCAATTTCTTATCCTTATTTGAACTTTTACCACTTTCTTTATCGTCTAGTTTCCTGACCAATTCTGCATCCTTTGCTTCCAAAGCCTTCTTGTAATTTTCTTCCTCTTCTTCGAACTTCTTGGCTAATTCTAATATCTGATGCTTCTACATCACCGCTTCCTTCGGACACTCCCGATATAGCTATTACTTGAGCCAGTCTTGGTTCTTGCGTACTCTAGTCCCGTGTGCTTGAACCTTCAGCTACGGCGGACGATCCTTCATCAATCTGCATATACAAATGGTTTGCTCTAACTCGACGATTTCTGAAAGTGAGATTCCAGTTGAATGTTGTTCTTCCAATGTTTCGTGCTCAACAAGTTGCCTTAGGGCAACTTGTTCCTTGGCCCCAAATGTTGAGATCTTGGTAATGTTGTTGTTCTTGGATTTCATTGATTCCGTTCCTGCTATGTTAGTTCTGAACAAAAGAAACAAGGAAAAAAAATAGAGAAACTATTAGGCAATAAAGAAAAGAATTGATCGCTTCGGTTGCTAGGGTTTCAGAAAGATTTCAAGAATTTTCATAAATCAAATCGTCGATGTTATGCCCTTTTACAAACGTGCTACAAAGCTCACCTTTGAAATTACCGATTTACCCCTTGTTAAATGTGGCTGCCCCCACGGTTAGATTTATTTTGCCGTTGCGTGTCGACTCTTGGGTTCTCTGCCCTTTTAGCGTCAGTTTTGTAATCATGAACGAAGGTTTTTTATTTGTTTGTTTTTTTTTTCGAAATCAAGCTTCATATTCCTAAATCAGATTTACTACTCCTAATTCATCTAAATCCTAGAAAGAATGTAAACATAGAACCTTCTCAATAAGAGATATGTATAAATCAGCCCGCGTGCACTTTCGTTCGAGAGTTCCAACCATTAAACTTCTTACTTAGCAAGGTAGTAACGTGTGCTACTGCAGTTTATTCCGCATTCCAGGAATGCACTTTCGCTATTCAATTTTCTTCTTTTATTTTTCGTTCTAATTTCAGCATTAAGCACTTGAAAGCGATATATTTTTTTTCTACTTTTTACCTGGCACTTATATTGTCTAGAAATAGTGGATGTGAAAGTCTACTGCCCCTTTTCTACGTAGTCTTAGTGATGTTGCTTCCGCTTCATCGTGTTCCTACATGTAAAATTAACAAGTTAGTCTTGCGCTTTTAAGAACCACCCTTAATATGTATCAAATTGCTTGCCAAATTCCCCAGTAATGGAGCCAAATCCATACGCCATTCCAATGCTAATATACTTAATGGTAATTAATTCTAGGATAACTTATGCTAAGTACACTCGGAATCACTTATGCGCAAGTATACGCAGTCGGGAATTTGTACAAGTAATAAGTATATAAATTTAACGATCCCACAAAGAATTTGAAGCACAATGATATATATTAAGGGTAAAAAATGTAAATGACATGAATAGGTTTAATAGAGTTAAGTTTGGTTTACGCCAGAATTAAATTACTAATGTATACACTAATGTTGATGTTAATGCTAATGCAGATGGTGACACAATTGTAAATCTAAGTTACTTTATTTAACTAGCAATTAAAACAGAACACCATGTGTTGCTTGGTGATGTAGAAATCATGCTACCCAACCGCACAAATGCTTCCGCATTCATGGATGCAGAACTCAGCTTCTGTTGCAGCCCTACAAGATTAAGTACAGGGTTTCGCGTGAGTTAGCGGGGTTACATTGTAACGTCCATTTCGTAGTGCAAAGAGTCTTCATGCAATACTAACGTAACCTGTTGGGTCATTTGCCAGGTTCCTCTTTCGAGTAAGCTGGAGGCTAGCATATGTGGAAAGCGATATGCTAACTATTGCAACATTATAAATTTAATCACCCACATGCGAGTTTGTCTTCATTCCAATTAAACATGCTCCTTAATTTTACATGAATGCAAACTGTGGAAAGAGATATGCTAACTATTAATCTAAACAAGATGAGTTGTCATGAGAAAATGAATACATGTTGGACTTTACTTCAAGCCCCCTTCCGGAGTACTTGACTACAACTCGCGCCAGATAAAGGTGCCCGTAGGTTTGCTACTAAACACCAGTGTACGCATGTAGGTAGTGAAAAGGTTATGCTTAAATCACTTCTAAAAGTGCCTAGAGTGAACATAAACTTACCTAGTGAGAGCACTGGGTTTAATCCCTCAGCATTCCTTTTTTCCAAGGTTGATACAAAGCACCTCCAAGTGGATTGTCAAACGACTCAGAGTAAAAATACCATAGCAAGGAGCGGAACTCATTGAGCTGGTCAATTGGCCATGAGTCGTTCGGGGAACTAAAGCTAAAAGCTAGAGTCTACTATAGAGGAGCAATTAGTGGTGTTATGGGAGCTGATGACAAGGGGCTACACACTTTCAGCCGTGCCAATTCCATTTTACTGTTTTTGTTAGGAGTAGTTGTAGTATTTAAACATTTCATAGTCGTAAAAAAAATCGTCTAGTTTAAACTTCTATATTGTGTTTACTGCTATGATTGCGTTATAGGAGTGCATGTTAGCTACTTATGATTGCGTTATAAGAGTGTAGGTCACTGAATATTACACTATTGAATGTTTATTTATATATATATATATATATATGCGTCGATTAGCTACCCATGCATGTACCATGTGGAGAATCGGAAGAGGAACCACATGTTGACCCAATATGCTACTTTAGGTTGCATGATGGTTGTTCGACATTTAGGGAGTTAGGAATAACCTGACTACTACTTACGTCGCTTTGTGATAAGTATGGTGTTAGCAGCGGAAGCTGGTTCGCCCATAAATAATTAGTTACAGAAGTAACAATTTTTAGGGAAGTAAGACATTCTTTGGCTAGTCTACGCTCTTAGCATGTTCTAGTATTATTTAGTTAGCATTAATCATTGCATGCATTGGTATTTTATTTCTGTATTTTAATTTTTTTTATCAAAACAACAAAAACCATCCAAGTTAACAACATATGCTTTTTATTTTCCCATGACTCTGACTTAAGTGGTATTAGCTCTAGGCGTCAATCTCTGTAGGATCGATAAATTATATACTTATTACTTGTTGCAATTCCCGACCGCGTATACTTGCACATAAGTTATTCCGAATATACTTAGCATAAGTGAACTTAGGATTAAGTATTGTTCAATATATTAGTAGTGGAATTGCACTAGTCACAATCCATCGGTTGGTTTAGCATTGCATTCTTTGGTAAATTCACAATACAATTATGCCTTCATATATTCTTATGCCAGAAGGGACTAAAAATTAACACCAAATTCCTAAGAAGATGACATTTGAAAGAGTAAAACTTTGTAAAGACCCGACCCAAAAAGGGCTCTAAATAGGCCTTTACCCCAATGCATGCATTCAAAGTAAAGGACAATATGCAAATAATTTTCGGATTCCCAATTAAAACAAAACAATCAAGGTTCAATCAGAAATAAAGATAGTTTGCTGAAACCTGTCCCTGTCTCCAAGCACTTGTTTCAAGGCAAATACATTTCCAAAACGTACACTCTGATCAGAGATTTCTTGAAACATTTGAAACATCCTCAAATTCAATAAAGCAGGAATCCACGAAAACATTCAGAAAACATCCTAGGGCTCCGTGCCCGACTACATGCATTCAGGGGAAAATAAAAAGACAAGAGTCATAGAAATAAGAAGTCAGAGACGACAGTAGGTTCCCATGATCACAGCTCCTTCTTCAGCCATCCTGTCTCGCACCTTGGTTACCTGTAGAAAACCACAAAATAAGGGTGAGTAACGAATTACTCAGTAAGAATCCCCAACCGGGGTACAATACGATGCACATGGTCATCTAGATGAGTGTATGCAAGCTATGAATATAAACACAGAATAGAGCACATAGCTTAAGTCCACACTTGGACCTCGGATGCCAACTCAACGTCTTAGTCCGGAATAATCCACACCACACAATACGCCCTATACGAGAAACAAGTCTCGGCCTCACTGGCTGCATCATCGCGATACGAAAGGTGCACTAGCTCAAGATCCCGAGGAGCTCTCCTGGCCGGCGCCAGTAATGAGCGTAAGCATGCACCGCGTGCTTCTACAGACTATGGGGGGTGCCGGGTCTAGTGGCAAGCTGCCCATATCCGGATATCACACCTAACTAAATCTCTGGATCGGTGTCACTGACATAGGGGTGTGAGACCTGGACACGTGAACTATGTCACCTGAACCACCGCACCGAGGCTAAGGAATCGGGCCGTGGTAGGCTTACACCGTGAAGCCGCCCTTGCCCTATCGGTGGCAATCAAGGGCTACGGCCGAACACGCTGAGGACGTGCCGACTGCTGGGGACGAGGCAATGCCAAGTCATCATCCCGACCGTTGGGGTATTTAACAGTCTGCCACCCTCACCCAAGATTGCGGGGCCTACCGGTCGGGTTAGCTAAACCCTAACGGGGTCTAGGGACGGAGAACTGTCTCGACGTCCCTGCCATGGATGCAAGATACTTTATGCATCAGGCCCGGATGATGCTACCTACCTGAATTCTATCCTGCCT
The DNA here is from genome assembly GCA_036507275.1 of Sicyos edulis. Classification (NCBI taxonomy): domain Eukaryota; kingdom Viridiplantae; phylum Streptophyta; class Magnoliopsida; order Cucurbitales; family Cucurbitaceae; genus Sicyos; species Sicyos edulis. Next base: position 22,531,953 of record CM071854.1, on the reverse strand, counting down.
TAACAATCAAAGAAACAATCCAATACGTGCTCAAAAGAATACGTAAGACCTAGCATGGTACTACGAACAAGAATGAATATGAGCATGCCGAGAATGGAACAACCTAGCATGGACTAACATGAAAGAACGACATACAAAGTCATGCCATCGAGAATTTAGAACAGAGCACCTAAACTACACATGCTGATAATCACAAACAAACATACAACATCAATCACAAAGAACATCGCAGGGTCCACACAACTCCGGTAAGAAATTCTTACCTGGCCGGGGGTAACTGCACACAAAAACCTAAGATGCGATCGAACCCGAGCTAGCTACCGAGAACCTAACAAAAACAATGATAATCACAATCCAGAAGCCTAAATATAATAAAATAAACAAAGCTCGACTCGGAAGCAACTCAAGCGGCTCAGCTGACACGCGGACGGGCAGGCAGCACGGCGGGGCTGCTGCTGGGCGCAGATGGGCGGCAGAGCTGGGCGCTGGGGCGCGGATGGGCGCTACAGCACGGCGCTGGCGCGGACGCTACAAGCGACACACAGCAGACACGCGCGGGCGCACTAGGACGACGACGGGCGCGTGGGCGCGGTGCGCAGACGAGGAGCGGCGCTCGGGCGCGGGCGAGCAACGCGAGCGGCGGGCGCGCGGCTTGGTGAGTGCGACGGCCTCTGCTGGGCGTCTGTGCGGCTGCGACGGCCTGGGCGTGTAAAGACCCGACCCAAAAGGGCTCTAAATAGGCCTTTACCCCAATGCATGCATTCAAAGGAAAGGACAATATGCAAATAAGTTTTCAGATTCCCAATTAAAACAAACAATCAAGGTTCAATCAAAATCAATATAGTTGCTTGAAACTGTTTCAAGGCAAATACATTTCCAAAACGTACACTCGATCGAGATTTATTAAAACATTTGGAACATTCTCAAATTCAATAAAGCGGAATCCACAAAATCATTCGAAAAACATCCTAGGGCTCCGTGCCGCTACATGCATTCAGGGGAAAATGAAAGACAAGAGTCATAGAAATAAAAAGTCGAGACGACAAAGAAGTTTCCATGATCATAGCTCCTCCTTCACCCATCACCGCCTCGCGCCATGGTTACCCGAAAGATAAGTAAGGGTGAGTAACGAATTACTCAATAAGAATCCCCAACCGGGGGTACAATACGATGCGCATGGTCATCTAGATGAGTGTATGCAAGCTATGAATATAAACACAGAATAGAGCACATAGCTTAAGTCCACACTTGGACCTCGGATGCCAACTCGTGGTCTTAGTCCTAATAATCCACACCACACAATACGCCCTATACGAGAACCAAGTCTCGGCCTCGGCTGCCTCTCTCATCGTCGAAAAGGTGCACTAGCTCAAGATCCCGAGGAGCTCTCCGGTCGGGCGCCAGAATGAGCGTAAGTAAGCATGCACCGCGTGCTTCTACAGACTATGGGGGTGCCGGGTCTAGTGGCAAGCTGCCCATATCCGGATACCACGCCTAACTAAATCTCTCGGATCGGTGTCACCGACATAGGGGTGTGAGACTCGACACGTGAACTATGTCACCTGTACCACCGCACTGAGGCTAAGGAACGGGTCGTGGTAGGCTTACACCGAGAAGCCGCCCTTACCTTAACAGTGGCAATCAAGGCTCTTGCCGAACACGCCGAGGACGTGCGGCTGCGCCGGGGACTAGGCATTACCAAGTCATCATCCCGACCGCTGGGGCATCGCTAAGACTACCACCTCACCCAAGATTGCGGGGCCTACCGGTTGGGATAGCTAATCCCTCACGGGTCCAAGGACGGAGAATCTGTCTCGAACGTCCTTGCCATAGATGCAAGATACTTTATGCATCGGGCCCGGATGATGCTATCTACCCGAATTTCTAACTCGCCTTAACAATCGGCAAAACAATCCAATACGTGCTCAAAGAATACAAATGACCTAGCATGGTACTACGTAACAAGAATGAATATGAGCATGTCGAACGGAACAACCTAGCATGGACTAACATGAAAGAACAACGTACGAAGTCATGCCATCGAGAATTGAACAGAGCACCTAAACTATACATGCGATAATCACAAACAAACATACAACATCAATCACATAGAACATCGCAGGTCCCACACAACTCCTGTAAGAGATCCTTACCTTGGCCGGGGCAACTACACACAAAATCCTACGCGCGATCGATCCCGAGCTAGCTAACGAGAACCTAACAAACACAATAGAAATCACAATCATAGCCCTAAAAATATAATAAAACAAGCGAGCTCGGCTCGGGCACTCACACGGCACGATCGACACGCGGGCGGGCGGCAAGATGGCGGCCGCTCTTCTTGGCGCTGGATGGGCGCTGATGGGCGGCGGGGTCGGGCGCTGGCGTTGACAGCGCAGTGGGCGGCGGGTCGGGCGCTGGCGTTGATACGCGCAGGCGCAGAGCTGGCGCACGCGCTGCTGACGACGGCCGGCCGGCGCGGCAGCGCACGGCGCGACAAGCTGAAGCGGACGGACACGCGCTGCGCTGCGCGACGACGGGCGCGCTGGGCGACGCGCGCCCGACGCGCGATTTCTGCTGCGCAGGCTCGGCAGGCGATCTGGCTGGCCGCGATAGGGGGCTATCTGGCGTCTCTGGCTGGCCGCGCAGCGGGCTGCTCGAGCGTCATTGGCCGCGATGTGGGCCGCTCGAAAGCGTCTGCTCAGGCCGCTGAGCGACAGGCTGCTCGATGGCACTGCAGGGGCGATGGAGCTGGGCGACTCCGGGCGATCTGGGCTTGCTGCTGGGCGATCTGGGCGGCTCGGGCTTGCCTTTGAAGCAGATCTGGGCATGCTGGGCAGCCTGCTACAAACACACACACACACAAGCTCTTCTCCTTACCTTCGGCCAACAAGAACACCCAATCGAGAAGGTGAAGAGGATGAAGACTTACCCGGAATAATGATGAACGATCCAAGGGAGCTGCAAGGATGAAGAATCGGCAAGGAGAGCTTGGGAGAAAGCTTGGGCGGCCACAACTCTTTTGGAGAAGAAAACACAACAAACCTAATTTCTATTTCATTTAACCAAATGCACCAAACACCAAAGATCCAAGGTTAACTAAGATGTGATGCAGAAAGGAGCAACAAGAGCACCTAATGGCTCAATTGGCACACATCTCTACAAGCTTCCCAGGAGACCCGGGTTCAAACCCCGGCTGCAGCACAAATTCCTTTATTTTTACTTTTGCATCTACCCATGCTCAAACCAAACCACAAAGCCTCACAAACCTTCATAAATCCATCCAATAATTTTAGCAACTGGAAAAAAGACATAAACGGCCCTGACGGCCCGACCAAATTACTAAAATACCCTAGGGCATACCGAAGATCGGGACGAAAAAAACACGGCCGTTACAATATTCCTCCTTTTTTACGACTTTCGTCCTCGAAAGTCCTTAAGATCAAAACAAAGACAGATACCGCAATCTCAACCCGTTTTCCCGCTCACAAGCGGCCTCCTCTGAACTCTAACTCCTCCACCGAACTTTTACCAAACGGATCTCACGATTATGCAACGCCTTCGTCTCTCAAGGACCAGAATACTCACAGCTTCCTCTCAAGCTCAAATCCTCAATCACCGCAAAGGCTCAAAGTCCACAATGAACAATGGGTCCGCACATGCCGCCCCAACATCGATACGTAAAAACACCGTGCACAAATGTCAACAAACAAACTCAACCCTACAACAAATCAAGCCAAACAACTGAACCTTCCAGATTCCAAAACTAAACGGCCTACTCTTACTTCACAAAAGACCAACAAACCTCAAACCTTGACTACAAATTTCTTAACGAGATACAAACGAACCACCAATCAAGCGATCGATCCAAAAAGACAAACTTCTCCAACTAGAACACGACCACAACACTTAAGCAACCATCTTAAGGAGAAAATCGCCAGTGCAAGGAACATCCAACATTCCTCTCAAGGAAAACTCGGGAAGCAAGGACTAAACCATCACGCAGCCTATCTGCGACACAACACCTTGAGGAAAACAAATCAACAAACACAACTAATGCCACGGCACCTCTGTGCCAACTCAATCAAACGCGCTCTACTACTACGCCAATTGGGAACTCACAACAACTAGGAACAAAGCCCGAGAAGGGCTTGCTCAAGCAGAACTCAACCCAAACTTATAACGAGCAACGCCGCCTCCAAGCTACTACTCAACTCTTAAAATCCAACTGGCTACTCAAAGAACTTCCCTTTAAGCCTAAGCCTAACTCATCTTCCAACCGAAGCTCCACTCCCAAAACCTCACAAGGAAAACGGATAACGACAACCTCAAAGCTTACGGATCCTGGGCCACACGAATCCGCAAGACTACCTCGCAAGCTATCACTCGAGTGGCATCCAAAGAGCAACTCAACCACCACAGAGGCTAGAGGGAAAGGAAATCTTCAATCCCCAAAAGAACCAACAACTTGCCGAACAACTCAACTCTTCTTGGTGGCCTCTCCGCCCTTGCGGGAACAAACAACTCTTGTTTGCTAACAACACAAAGCAGGACCCTCTCATTTGGGGCTGACCATTGCGCTACTCGATCGACTACACAACTCGGGAGCTAAGCCGACTCCGCCAAACGGAAACGACTTCCCAAAGAAGCAAACTCGGAAGGGCAACGAACTCCACACACGCTCGACTTGCTCAAACCCAAGGCAACAACAACCAACTCTCTTGGAAGCAACACCCAAGAGAAAACTCAACCAATCGGACCACCAAACCAAAACAAACAAAGACTTGCTCAATCACGAGGGAGGGGTCAACTCCCAAAACTTACTCGACTAGGAACAAGACCTTAGGGCAACGCCTCCAGCTAGAACCGAACTAGCTCTCAAAACAACAAACGAACCAAATCTTGGCCAAACACTCACAAGAGGCGAGAACAACCTTTACTGCAGCCTCTAGAACACCATCCAAGAATCCGCTTAATCGGACAAACGACTACTCCCAAGCAACCAACAAACTTTTCCTTCAAGCTAGCGCTTCCACCATTAACTCCAAGACCAAGGGAGTAACGACAACTCCCCGAAGGAAACGGCTCTTACAAGCGGACAACCAACGGACAGAGAACTCCACATACGCTCACCGCCTTGCTCCACCAGAGCAACAACATCTAATCTCACGAGGCGCAACAAGGGTCCATCTCGGATGAACCTCCAAATGCCAAACGGGGCAACTCAACATCCTCGAAACAGGAGAAACAACCAACATGGTACAAACCACTCGCCCCACGAGCAAAACTAAACTCTAACAACTCCAATCCACACCTTGGTCAACACCAAGCATCAACTTGCCACCACACCGAAACCACTCCGGACTTTACTCCAAATAAACACTAGCTTGCTAGTCTACCAAGATCATAGCAACTCCACCGAGGCTACAAACTACACGCCTCCAAACTAGCCAACCGAAACTCACTAGCTGGGCCTGACTGAGCTCTGGAGAGGCTCTCCACAACCTAGGGTTCTTCGGCAACCCTCGACACACACACTGCCGGCATACGATCTAACAGACAACTGCCTGAACAACAACTCCAATTGCCAAGATCCCAACCATGCTTTGGCCAACTCCAACACCTTGGGAACCTTGGGGACCCAAACGCTACTGAGAATCGCGCCATCTTCCTACTCGGACATTAACCACAACATAACTCCTACCCAAGGAAGGATCCGAACAACTCTCTCACCATGACGATCGTAAACCACGCGGCTTAGCTACCATCGCTCTTGTTGGGTTTCCAAATCGAACTCCAACCAACGATCAACAAAAGATCCACCAACCAAGCTTAGGTCCAACTTAACAAATCTTGCCTAAGCAACAACTTGATACCACGAGCACGGTATCCTTACCACCTCAACCAAAGCCTTACGACATCCATCCGAGTCCAACTTCTCCGAACCGAGCACTAGATCCCCAAAGCAAACCCTACATGGATCTCAAACTCTCGCCACTTTAACGAACGAACCACACAAAACACACTTGTGTGCACAACTCTCAACCTTCCTTTAGAGATCCAAGACTAACAAGCGCTTTTCCCAAAAAGCAACACTAGCTCCCGGCAGAGATACAAATGACCCAAGGAACACCAAAAGTTCCATCTCCACACGATACTCGAAGTCGAGGCAACCTTGCTCTACCAAAGCATAATCATGCCAAACCAAACTTACTTTGTACCAAGCCTCAACCAAGGGTGCTTACCCCTAAGGCATCCAAAACCTCTCGCAAGGCATCACTCATCTCGCCTCATAGGCATCCAAATCATCTCATGAGCATCCAACTCGTGATCCCTCTCACTGGACCAAACTCGCATATACGATGCTCAACTCTCCTCGAGATTAGGCCCTCGAAGGTAGTTGACCGCACTACCAACCACAAAGAAAATCTCTTGGCCTTAACACTAGCGCGAGACTCACGCGCACCAACATTTACCAACCGCAACTCACGACTTACTCAACCTCCGTAAACATCGGGAAGAGGCTCCGCTCCTCTCGAGCATCCTTTCGCTTGTAGTCCATCGACTACCACCGAACTAGCCCTCCGCACGACCTAAACGGGTGCAACCGCCATAAACAGATCCAAGGCTAAAGGAGTACGCTGAACTCCGAACGGCATAGAACCATCTCTGCTATGCCCAAGCCCAACTCGAGCTCGAACTGGACTTAGTGCCAAAGTGGCACACCAACCAATGCACCTCAAGTGCTACTACTACTACAAATCCACATCCGAGGAAGTCAGGTGCATTAAACAACAACAGGCTCGCAAGGGGGCAAAGATGACCCTCATCCGCCTCAAGCCACTAACACGGCAACTTGCCAAACAATCGCCACCGGTGGAGACTCGCTAGTCCACCTCTCACAAGGGACTTCCACCACCATCCGATGAACCAAACAAAGCCAGAACGCGGCACACCTCGGCCTTTGAACAAAGGGGCATCCCACACACGGATGCTAAACTCAAACTCGGCCAACTACTTTACTACTAGCGGAGGGACTTACTAAAACATCGAGCTCTACAGGCATCCATTTGCCAACCTCGGGCGTCTCCATCAACGCCAACAAACTCATCCGAATAAACTCGCTGATCATGCCCTCCCGAACCTCCGGGGCTACAAGAGCTACCGGGGAAAAATGTTTGAAACAAACTCACATCACCGGGCTATCGTGCCGGGACTCCTCACTACGCGCTACAAATCTGCGCTGGGTCTCCGCTCTCTGATAGCTAAAGACACGCCATCAAATCTCTCATGGCCGGAGCACACTCTGCTCAAGGAGTCTCACTGAGGCGCCGCTAGCCTCTACCCCCTCCTCTAGGCAACTCAACTGCGGCCGGGCCAAAATCGCATGCGGGCCTAACAACCCCAGACGCGCCTCAACATCAACACGATCGGTCCAACTCCTCGGTCGGACATGCCAAGCGCCTGCTCCTGCAGGTGCGATCAACATACCGGCGATCTACACGAAGCACCACCACCCTCTCACTAGGGAAAAGCGAAAGAATCGGGCCACAAATGGCCAACGGGAGTCTAAGCTCGCCTCCCTCTCGAACGATGTTCCGGGGCATCCGAATCTATCTCGGATACCTCAACAAGCCGCCAAACAAACCGCTGCGCGATCATCGCGAAAGTTGGCATGATGGCTCACTAAGCCCAAACCAACAACGAGTCGTAACACCGCTTTCGTCTCCGCTCCACAACACTACACAAGGCATACACTAGATGAAAGGTATTGTAAATTCTTAACCCTTTTCTAAAACAGAAAACTTAGGCGTACTGATGACCGCCGAGTCTTTGGTGATCATGGGAAAGACGACCTACAACAAAAGGTCGGTCTACAAAGTCTATGACTCGAGCTCACGATACCAATCAGAAAGACCCGACCCAAAAGGGGCTCTAAATAGGCCTTTACCCCAATGCATGCATTCAAAGGAAAGGACAATATGCAAATAAGTTTTCAGATTCCCAATTAAAACAAACAATCAAGGTTCAATCAAAATCAATATAGTTGCTTTGAAACTGTTTCAAGGCAAATACATTTCCAAAACGTACACTCTGATCAGAGATTTATTAAAACATTTGGAACATTCTCAAATTCAATAAAGCGGAATCCACAAAATCATTCGAAAAACATCCTAGGGCTCGTGCCTCCGCTACATGCATTCAGGGAAAATGAAAGACAAGAGTCATAGAAATAAAAAGTCGAGAGACGACAAAGAAGTTCCCATGATCATAGCTCCTCCTTCACCATCCCGCCTCGCGCCATGGTTACCCGAAAGATAAGTAAGGGTGAGTAACGAATTACTCAAGAAGAATCCCCAACCGGGTACAATACGATGCGCATGGTCATCTAGATGAGTGTATGCAAGCTATGAATATAAACACGAATAGAGCACATAGCTTAAGTCCACACTTGGACCTCGGATGCCAACTCGGGGTCTTAGTCCTAATAATCCACACCACACAATACGCCCTATACGAGAACCAAGTCTCGGCCTCACTGCTCTCTCGTCGATACGAAAGGTGCACTAGCTCAAGATCCCGAGGAGCTCTCCGGCGGCGCTGTAATGAGCGTAAGCATGCACCGCGTGCTTCTACAGACTACTATGGGGTGCCGGGTCTAGTGGCAAGTCGCCCATATCCGGATACCACGCCTAACTAAATCTCTCGGATCGGTGTCACCGACATAGGGTGTGAGACTCGGACACGTGAACTATGTCACCTGTACCACCGCACTTTTGAGGCTAAGGAACGGTCGTCGTGGTAGGCTTACACCAGAAGCCGCCCTTACCTTAACAGTGGCAATCAGGGGCTCTTGCCGGACACGCCGAGGACGTCGCAGGCCGCCGGGGACTAGGCATTACCAAGTCATCATCCCGACCGTTGGGGCATCGCTAAGACTACCACCCTCACCCAAGATTGCGGGGCCTACCGGTTGGGATAGCTAATCCCTCACGGGGTCCAAGGACGGAGAACGCTCTCGACGTCCTTGCCATAGATGCAAGATACTTTATGCATCGGACCGGATGATGCTATCTACCCGAATTTCTAACTTTGCCTTAACAATCAAAGAAACAATCCAATACGTGCTCAAGAATACAAATGAGACCTAGCATGGTACTACGAGAACAAGAATGAATATGAGCATGTCGAACGGAACAACCTAGCATGGACTAACATGAAAGAACAACGTCACGAAGTCATGCGATCGAGAATTCGAAACGAGCACCTAAACTATACATGCCGATAATCACAAACAAACATACAACATCAATCACATAGAACATCGCAGGTCCACACAACTCCGGTAAGAGATCCTTACCTTGGCCGGGGCAACTACACACAAAAATCCTACGCTGCGATCGATCCCGAGCTAGCTAACGAGAACCTAACAAACACAATAGAAATCACAATCATAGCCCTAAAAATATAATAAAACAAGCGAGCTCGGCTCGGGCACTCACACGCACGACGCATCGACACGCGACGGGGCGGCGCGGATGGCGAGGCCGCTGCCATTGGCGCTGGCGATAAGCTGATGGGCGGCGGTAGGTCGGGCGCTGGCGTTGATGAAGCGCAGTGGGCGGCGGGGTCGGGCGCTGGGCGTTGACAGCGCAGTGGCGGCAGAGCTGGCGCGACGCGCGCGACGGACGGCGGCCGGGCGCGCAGCGCACGGCGCGCGACAAGCCGGAAGCGGACGGACACGCGCGGCGCTGCTGCGACGACGACGCGCGCGCGGCGGACGACGAGCGCTCGACGCGCGACTTCGCCGCGAGGGCTCGGCAGGCGCATCTTTGGCCGCGACGGTGGCCGCTCTGGCGTCTCATTGGCCGCGATGCGGCCGTATCTGAAGCGTCATTGGCCGCGATAGGGCCGTCTCGAGCGTCTCGCTCGCTCTTGGCCGCTGAGCGACAAAGTCGCTTCGATGGCACTGCAGGGCGATGGAGCTGGGCGACTCGGGCGATCTGGGCTTGCCTTTGGGCGATCTGGGCGGCTCGGGCTTGCTTCTTTTGGCAGATTCTGGGCATGCTTTGGGCGACTGCTACAAACACACACACACACAAGCTCTTCTCCTTACCTTCGCCAACAAGAACACCCAATCGAGAAGGTGAAGAGGATGAAGACTTACCCGGAATAATGATGAACGATCCAAGGGAGCTGCAAGGATGAAGAATCGGCAAGGAGAGCTTGGGAGAAAGCTTAGGCGGCCACAACTCTTTTGGAGAAGAAAACACAACAAACCTAATTTCTATTTCATTTAACCAAATGCACCAAACACCAAAGATCCAAGGTTAACTAAGATGTGATGCGAGAAAGAGCAACAAGAGCACCTAATGGCTCAATTGGCACACATCTCTACAAGCTTCCCAGAGACCGGGTTCAAACCCCTACAAGCAAAGACAAATTCCTTTATTTTTACTTTTGCATCTACCCATGCTCAAACCAAACCACAAAGCCTCACAAACCTTCATAAATCCATCCAATAATTTTAGCAACTGGAAAAAAGACATAAACGGCCCTGACGGCCCGACCAAATTACTAAAATACCCCTAGGGCATACCTGGAAGACTGGGACGAAAACTGGCCGTTCACGAGGCGCTGAGGGCTGCGTCTTCTTCGGGGCGCTGGGGTCGCTGGTGCGATCTGGTGAAATTTGCTCGGGTGGTCGCTTGGCTGGCGGAGCAGCGCTCGGGTGCAAGGGAAGAAAATCACTGCAAGGGGCTTGGGAGAGAAGAGGGTTGGGCGGCCATGGAGTTTTGGGGAAGAAAACACAAAACCTAATTTCTTTTCATTTAACAAAATGCACAAAAACTCCAAAGATCCAAGGGTAACTAAGATATGACGCGGAAAGAGTAACAATAACACATGGTGGCTCACTTGGCAAGGCTCTCCTCTAGCACACAAGGCCACCCTGGCTCAAACCCTGGTTGCAACACAATTTTCCTATATTTTAACTTTTGCATCTATCCTTGCTCAAACCCATCCACAAAGCCTCAGAAACTTACATAAATCCATCCAATAATTTTAGCAACTGGAAAAAGACATAAACGGCCCTGACGGCCTGACCAAATTACCAAAATGCCCATAGGGCACACTTGGAAGACCGGGATGAAAACCTGGGCCGTTACAATATTCCCTCCTTTTTATGACTTTCGTCCTCGAAAGTCCTTAAGACTGAACAAAGACAGATATCGCAATCTCATCCCGTCTTTCCGCTCACGAGCGGCCTCCTCCGAACTCAGACTCCTCCTCTAAACTTTTACCAACGGATCTCACTGCTACGCAACGTCTTCGACTCAAGACCAGAATACTCATAGGCTTCTCCTCGAAGCCCAAACCCTCAATCAGCTGCAAAGGCTCAAAGTCCACAATGAGCAATGGGTCCGACACATGCTGTCCCCCACATCGATACATAAAAACGCTGCACACGGTTGACAATAATAGGGGAAAAGTTAACCAATAAGCAACTCTACCAATCCTCTCGAGAATCTCCGAACGGACCAACAAACTGGGACTCAACTTCCCTCGCTTACAAAACCTCAACACACCCAAAGATCGATGCAACTTTGAAAACATGGGTTGTCCAACCTCAAACTCTAAAGCTCGACGCCAACATCGGCGTAACTTTCTCTGCTGCTCTCCGAGCTATCAACCTACTAGCTCGATACTCCGCACATCACCTCTCACGGTCAAATGCAAAGAACTCGGACTCCAACACAAAACTGATGGCCACCAACCTTTTCCCAGAACACTGAAAACCTACAACACTTACCAAACCACGCTTCAACGAAACCAAAAGACTAGCAGCCTGGAACTGCTATCCGAGGCAACCTCATAAAATCCATCACTGGTTTTCGCTGCCTAACCAGGAAACACCAACTCACAACAAGCTCCAACGGATCTGGCTCACTCCTCCCAAAAGACCATCGGTCAGAGGGTGAGAACACTACAGGAACTGCACTCGGCTCATAAGCCTCGAAAACGCTCTCCAGAACCACGGTCCATCAACGCACTACTTAGAAAATCCTTTGTTGCCACACCCTAATGGCAACAACTCCAGCCTGCAACTGACATGCCTCTACTCCATAGAAATGTCATCTGCACACGAAACGAGGTGTGAGCTCTAGCTACTGAAACCAATCCTCCAAAAATCCGAACTCACACAACAACCTCAACTAGCTGACAGCTCCCACACGGAAACTTACAATCCAACAACTTGAGTGCTACGAACTAGGAAGCTCAAACAACTACAAACTGCATAGCTATGCCAATCCACTCAACTCTAGCTCGACTTAAATCACCGACTAGGCAAGACAGCCCGCAAGCAACCGGGCCCCAGAGGGCTCCATCCACTAAACTTACCTCCATGCAAACAACGGAACAAAGCTCGCCTCAAATATGAAACACATCTCACAAGTCCAAACGATAACACATACAGGCTTAACCCTCAAGCTTAGGCTTAATGCACCTTCCCACCGAAACTTCATAAACGGAACTCCACTACCTGGTCGACACCAACTACCAAGAACAAGAATACCAACAATGGCTGGCAGAGTGCAAGCTACACTAGCCAGCAAGGATCCCTCAATAAGTCCAGACCCTAATCCAGCCACAAAGGTGCAACCTCATCCACAACTGAAACAAAGGGGCCTTCAACTACAAAGGTGCAACAAATTTCCAAGCCAACACACAAACCTTAGCCAACTATGCCAAACACTCATAGGAGGCGAACAACTCTTCTCAGCAACTTCCGCACACCACTCAAGAGTCTCGCTTAATCGGACAAACAATCGCTTTGTGGCCAACAGACTTTCCCCCTACTAACACCACTACCGCCAAGTCCAAGACCAAGGGATAATCCGACAACTCCAAAAAGGAAACAGATCCTTACAAGCAGACATCCGAAGAACAGGGAGCTCCACAAACGCTCGCTAACTTGCTCAGCTAAGCACAACATCCAACTCTCTTACTGAGGCAACAACAGGGGGTCCACCACAGACTGGACCGCCGACCACGAACAAGCAAGGACTCGCCCTCCAACACCAAATGAGGGCACTCTCAAACTCTGGGAACAGGAGAGACATCCTACAGGGAAAACCACTTACCCACGAACAAGGCTAACTCCTTGGCAACTCGAAAACCACACCTTGGCCAACATCAAGCACCAACTTGCCACCACACCGGAACCAAATCCGGACTCTACTCCAAACAAACTCTGGCTTGCTAGCCTACCAAAACTGCCAGCAACTCACCCGAGGCTACAAACTACTCGACTCTGGCTTGCCAACTAAACTCACTACCTGGGTCTGACTGAGCTCTGGCGAGGCTCTCCGCAACTAGGGTTCTTCGACAACCCTCGACACACACTGTCGTCTAACGGTCTAACAACCAACTGCCTGAACAAACAACTCCTTTTCCCAGCATCACAACCACGCTGGCCTGCTCCAAACCTCGAAACCAAAAAGACCAGAAACGCTTCAGAATGTGTCATCCTCCTACTCAAAGCATCAGCCACCATGTAGCTTCCACCCAGGGTAAGGATTCCGAGCAACACTCTTACCAACTGCGATCAGAAACTACGCGGCTTCACTACAACCACCATTTGTTCAGTACCATCTGAACTCCAACCAAGAGCCACAAGAGGTTCCACCAACCAAGTTTAGGTTCAAACAACAAACTTGCCTAAGCAACAACCCGACTACGAGCACGGTATCCTTACAACCTCAACTAAAGCCTTACAACATCCACTTGGAGTCCAACTTCTCCAAGAACTGAGCACCAGTTCTCCAATGCAAACCCTACATGGTTCTGAAACTATCACCACCAGAACGAACTACACAAAACACACTTGTGCAAACAACTCTCAACCTTCCTTCAGAGATCCAAGACTAACAGGTGCTGTTCCAAAAGGCAACACTAACTTCTGGCAGAGATACAATCAACCCAAGGAACACCAAAAGTTCCATCTCCACACGATACTCGAAGCAGTGGCAACCTTGCTCTGCTAAAACATAACGATGCCAAACCGAACTTACTTTATACCAAGACTCTACCAAGTGTGCTTTACACATAAGACAACCTGCTCATCTCATAAGGCATCCAACTCATCTCATAAGCACCAAACTCATCTCATAAGCATCCAACTCACGGTCCCTCTACTGGACCGAACTCGCATCTACAATGCTCACTCAACTCAGGTTTAGGCACCCGAAGGTAATGGACCGCACTACCAACCACAAAGATCTCTTGGCCTTAGCACTAGCGTGAGACTCACACGCACTAACACTTACCAACCGCCAACCTGCTGACTTACTCAACCCCCAGTAACACTAGGAAGAGGCTCCAGCTCCTCTCGAACATCCTTTCACTTGTAGTACTCCGACTACCACCGAACTAGCCCTCTTGCACGACCTAAACAAGTGCATTTTCCATAAATGGAATCCAATGGCTGAAGAAGTGTGCTGAACTCTGGACGGTCATAGAACCATCTGCTATACCCATGCCAAGCTCAAGCCTGAACCAGACTTAGAGCCAAAGCGGCACACCAACCATTGCACCTCAAGTGCCACTACTACCAAATCCACATCTTACTACAAATGGGGCCAGCAAGGTCACAACCTCAAGTGACAAAAACTATGGCGAGGCATACAAGAGCTCAACTCAAACAACCATGCCTAAGGCATCTCATCAAACCGAAGTCTCACTGCCTACCCTTGCATCTCCACATGATGCTCAACAAAACTCGCCGCCTCTCTCAACATGCGTGCCTAGCCCTACTCTAGGGGCTCACCATAAGAAGAGTGCTCAACTCTACCAGACAACTGGGGAAACCACCAACGGATCACGTCCGATGGGACATCGCTTTCACTGCACCCTTAACCACAGGGTTCCGACTTACTAGCTGCAAAACAACAACACTTACGGAAGAACAAGGATGTCTCAAAGAACCACCTCGAAGGCTACCAACTCTGCAGCCTACTCACCGGGCAATCAACCATCCGCTAAGGTTCAAGATCAACACCGAACTACCCGGGCTAGTTCACACTAGGACCTGCTCCACAAGCATCAACATGAGCAAAAGCCAAAGCTAACTCCTCTCTTGGAGTGGTACTCCAGGGCAAAACACCTCCACCCTCTCACTAGGGGAATTAACAGCTGGGCCACACGTGGCCTACGGGAGTCTAACCTCTGCCTCCATCCGAACGATGTCCCAGGTGATATCCGAATCTATCTGGATATCTCAACAAACCACAACATACAGCTCACATTGCGGGATGTTGGCATGATGGCGCTCTAAACCCAAACCAACGAAGAGTCAGAACCTGCTCGTCTCCGCTCCACAACACAAAACAAGGCATACACTAGATGAAAGGTATTGTAAATTCTTAACCCTTTTTCTAAAAATAGAAAACTTAGGCGTACCTGATGACTGTCGGAGTGCTGGTGATCATGGGAAAGACGACCTACAACAAAAGGTCAGTCTACAAAGTCTATGACTCTGAGCTCTGATACCAACTGTAAAGACCCGACCCAAAAAGGGCTCTAAATAGGCCTTTACCCCAATGCATGCATTCAAAGTAAAGGGCAATATGCAAATAATTTTCGGATTCCCAATTAAAACAAAACAATCAAGGTTCAATCAGAAATAAAGATAGTTTGCTGAAACCTGTCCCTGTCTCCAAGCACTTGTTTCAAGGCAAATACATTTCCAAAACGTACACTCTGATCAGAGATTTCTTGAAACATTTGAAACATCCTCAAATTCAATAAAGCAGGAATCCACGAAAACATTCAGAAAACATCCTAGGGCTCCGTGCCCGACTACATGCATTAAGGGGAAAATAAAAAGACAAGAGTCATAGAAATAAGAAGTCAGAGACGACAGCAGGTTCCCATGATCACAGCTCCTCCTTCAGCCATCCTGTCTCGCACCTTGGTTACCTGTAGAAAACCACAAAATAAGGGTGAGTAACGAATTACTCAGTAAGAATCCCCAACCGGGGTACAATACGATGCACATGGTCATCTAGATGAGTGTATGCAAGCTATGAATATAAACAAAGAATAGAGCACATAGCTTAAGTCCACACTTGGACCTCGGATGCCAACTCAGGGTCTTAGTCCGGAATAATCCACACCACACAATACGCCCTATACGAGAAACAAGTCTCGGCCTCGGCTGCCTCATCGCCGATACGAAAGGTGCACTAGCTCAAGATCCCGAGGAGCTCTCCTGTGGCGCCAGAATGAGCGTAAGCATGCACCGCGTGCTTCTCTACTGCACTATGGGGGTGCCGGTCTAGTGGCAAGCCGCCCATATCCGGATATCACGCCTAACTAAATCTCTCGGATCGGTGTCACTAACATAGGGGTGTGAGACCTAGACACGTGAACTATGTCACCAAACCACCGCACTTTTGCTAAGGAATCGATCGTGGTAGGCTTACACCGTGAAGCCGCCCTTGCCCTATCGGTGGCAATCAAGGGCTACGGCCGAACACGCCGAGGACGTCTTGATCGTCGGGGGACGAGGCAATGCCAAGTCATCATCCCGACCGCTGGGGCATTTAACGATGCCGCCACCCTCACCCAAGATTGCGGGGCCTACCGGTCGGGTTAGCTAAACCCTAACGGGGTCGGGGGACGAGAATCTGTCTCGACGTCCCTGCCATGGATGCAAGATACTTTATGCATCAGGCCCGGATGATGCTACCTACCTGAATTCTATCCTGCCTTAACAATCAGCAAACAATCCAATACGTGCTCAAAAGAATACAGCAAACAATCAGTTGTTCGCAAGCTGCACGAGATTCTGAATACTGTTCTCCTTCAATATTTTTTTTTTTCTAATAATCCTTCTTCCTTGCATTCTTCTTTGGTCAATGAGGATTTAAAGTGTATCCGTTTGATTTGAGTTATAGTCTAAGACTTTCCAACTTTGAATTACATCAAATAGGTTAGAAAAGACTTCATTAACCATCGACGAGTTTTGACCTTCAAGAAATCAACTATCAAAGAAAAAGAATATTAGCCGAAGGTCTACGTAAATGTCGGGTATTTCTAAATATAACCAATGGTTTACGCAAACTGATAAGCGTCGATCCTTGCTCAAAATTCGGCCAAAGAATGTCAAGGCTCTAATACCAAATGATAAGCGCCGATCGTTGCTTGAATTTTACAAAGCTAGAGGTCCTTCTAGGATCCTTGTAAAAACTCACAATGACAGCTAACTTAGATCACACTCAAAATCTAAAATGGTCACTCTTAGATCCTAAGACAACTCACTCCAGAATTAGTTTGATCAAGACTAATCCAATGAATTGATTTAACTTCAAACCTAAAACAAGATTTGAAAGAAAGACAACACCAAATGGGGTCTAAGAAAACACAAGTTTTTCATTCATAAATCTGTCCAAAATGATGTATTACAAGCCATTTTAAAGGCCAAAAATTCGTGCATGCCTTGGAATACAAAAGGACTCAAAAAGCTATTAAATGCATTTTGTAGAAAATAAGACATAAGAAGCCAAAAGTAAATTGCATGGCTTAAATGCTAGACAAAAGGGTAGATATGCTTTAAATACACTCAACCAACTCTTCTAGAAGGTCCATTGCAATAATGAGCATGGTTGGCAAGCATTGAAATCAAAAAGTCCCAAGATAAGAAATCTAGAAATTTCTTTATTTAAAATTCTGCCATGTAATTGTTATAATCCTCTTGGAATCTTCTTTTCCTTCTTCTTGTAATTGCTCCTTCATGTGCATGCAATAAGTTGGTAGTTGAATTCATATCATCCCCCCTTTCTTTAAAAAGATTTGTCCTCAAATCAAAATCTTTATGTCCTTTTTTGAACATTTTATGCTTGCTGCCATGGATGAATTTGGAAGCAAATTTGGAGTATTTCATCATAATAAACAAGTTGGCATTGTGCATGTTTTCATTAATTACTTTGGAAGGAAACTTCAATTCAATATGTTGAATAAGCTCATTTGCCTTCTGCAAAAACTCAAAAGAAACACTATAGAAACATGGTTTGAGCTCGCCCGTTAGATAGCAAGTTCCTTTATATAAAAGTCTACAAATATTTTGCTTTGAAAACAAAATAGATTTAACCTCATTGGCTTTTTCACACAAGCTCTCAATATTGGCTTTTCTCTCATTTTTTGTATAGGCCATAAACTAATCTCATGCTTATCTCTCACACTCACTTTCTCACAAGATTTTTTTTTTCATAAATTCATTTGCTTTTGTCGTGGCCTTTTGTGCCTTTTCCCGTAACTCACACACATCAATATGTACATCATTAAGCATAGGTTTTACAATAGTAGAAGGGATACAAGAAAATAAGTCCTTACAATGTAATTCCCTACTCACCTCATTAGCATGTGTTGCAACTAAACCATAAAGCATTTCATTTTCAACTTTTGCACTTTCTACTTTAACCGTAGACTGAATTTGATCACATGAATTATCATTTTCCAAAGACAATTGAGTATTTGAAATTAGTTTTGGATGAGTGTACCTTGAAGACATCCTTTTGCGATGTGCTCTTCTTTCTTCCATATCTTCTTTCATCATTTCCAACATATCTTTAAGAGCTTCAAGAACGGTACTAAAACCCGGTACATTTGTTGCCTTTTCTTAATTACGTGACATGTTGAAAAGATTGTTTACCTTTAGAGTCGGCCAAGGAATGTGGACCAAATGCTCTGATACCAAATGATAAGCGTCGATCGTTGCTTGAATTTTACAAAGCTAGAGGTCCTTCTAGGATCCTTGTAAAAACTCACAATGATAGATAACTTAGATCACACTCAAAATCTAAAATGGTCACTCTTAGATCCTAAGACAACTCACTCCAGAATTAGTTTGATCAAGACTAATCCAATGAATTGATTTAACTTCAAACCTAAAACAAGATTTGAAAGAAAGACAACACCAAATGGGGTATAAGAAAACACAAGTTTTTCATTCATAAAATCCATCCAAAATGATGTATTACAAGCCATTTTAAAGGCCAAAAATTCGTGCATGCCTTGGAATACAAAAGGACTCAAAAAGCTATTAAATGCATTTTGTAGAAAATAAGACATAAGAAGCCAAAAGTAAATTGCATGGCTTAAATGCTAGACAAAAGGGTAGATATGCTTTAAATACACTCAACCAACTCTTCTAGAAGGTCCATTGCAATAATGAGCATGGTTGGCAAGCATTGAAATCAAAAAGTCCCAAGAAAAGAAATCTAGAAATTTCTTTATTTAAAATTCTGTCATGTAATTGTTATAATCCTCTTGGAATCTTCTTTTCCTTCGTCTTGTAATTGCTCCTTCATGTGCATGCAATAAGTTGGTAGTTGAATTCATATCACCCCCCCTTTCTTTAAAAGGATTTGTCTTCAAATAAAAATCTTTATTTCCTTTTTTGAACATTTTATGCTTGCTGCCATGGATGAATTTGGAAGCAAATTTGGAGTATTTCATCATAATAAACAAGTTGGCATTGTGCATGTTTTCATTCATTACTTTGGAAGGAAACTTCAATTCAATATGTTGAATAAGCTCATTTGCCTTCTGCAAAAACTCAAAAGAAACACTATAGAAACATGGTTTGAGCTCGCCCGTTAGATAGCAAGTTCCTTTATATAAAAGTCTACAAATATTTTGCTTTGAAAACAAAATAGATTTAACCTCATTGGCTTTTTCACACAAGCTCTCAATATTGGCTTTTCTCTCATTTTTTGTATAGGCCATAAACTAATCTCATGCTTATCTCTCACACTCACTTTCTCACAAGATTTGTTTTTTCATAAATTCATTTGCTTTTGTCGTGGCCTTTTGTGCCTTTTCCTGTAACTCACACACATCAATATGTACATCATTAAGCATAGGTTTTACAATAGTAGAAGGGATACAAGAAAATAAGTCCTTACAATCTAATTCCCTACTCACCTCATTAGCATGTGTTGCAACTAAACCATAAAGCATTTCATTTTCAACTTTTGCACTTTCTACTTTAACCGTAGACTGAATTTGATCACATGAATTATCATTTTCCAAAGACAATTGAGTATTTGAAATTAGTTTTGGATGAGTGTACCTTGAAGACATCCTTTTGCGATGTGCTCTTCTTTCTTCCATATCTTCTTTCATCATTTCCAACATATCTTTAAGAGCTTCAAGAACGGTACTAAAACCCTGTACATTTGTTGCCTTTTCTTCATTACGTGACATGTTGAAAAGATTGTTTACCTTTAGAGTCGGCCAAGGAATGTCGACCAAATGCTCTGATACCAAATGATAAGCGCCGATCGTTGCTTGAATTTTACAAAGCTAGAGGTCCTTCTAGGATCCTTGTAAAAACTCACAATGATAGCTAACTTAGATCACACTCAAAATCTAAAATGGTCACTCTTAGATCCTAAGACAACTCACTCCAGAATTAGTTTGATCAAGACTAATCCAATGAATTGATTTAACTTCAAACCTAAAACAAGATTTGAAAGAAAGACAACACCAAATGGGGTCTAAGAAAACACAAGTTTTTCATTCATAAAATCCGTCCAAAATGATGTATTACAAGCCATTTTAAAGGCCAAAAATTCGTGCATGCCTTGGAATACAAAAGGACTCAAAAAGCTATTAAATGCATTTTGTAGAAAATAAGACATAAGAAGCCAAAAGTAAATTGCATGGCTTAAATGCTAGACAAAAGGGTAGATATGCTTTAAATACACTCAACCAACTCTTGTAGAAGGTCCATTGCAGTAATGAGCATGGTTGGCAAGCATTGAAATCAAAAAGTCCTAAGATAAGAAATCTAGAAATTTCTTTATTTAAAATTCTGCCATGTAATTGTTATAATCCTCTTGGAATCTTCTTTTCCTTCTTCTTGTAATTGCTCCTTCATGTGCATGCAATAAGTTGGTAGTTGAATTCATATCATCCCCCCTTTCTTTAAAAGGATTTGTCCTCAAATCAAAATCTTTATGTCATTTTTTGAACATTTTATGCTTGCTGCCATGGATGAATTTGGAAGCAAATTTGGAGTATTTCATCATAATAAACAAGTTGGCATTGTGCATGTTTTCATTCATTACTTTGGAAGGAAACTTCAATTCAATATGTTGAATAAGCTCATTTGCCTTCTGCAAAAACTCAAAAGAAACACTATAGAAACATGGTTTGAGCTCGCCCGTTAGATAGCAAGTTCCTTTATATAAAAGTCTACAAATATTTTGCTTTGAAAACAAAATAGATTTAACCTCATTGGCTTTTTCACACAAGCTCTCAATATTGGCTTTTCTCTCATTTTTTTGTATAGGCCATAAACTAATCCCATGCTTATCTCTCACACTCACTTTCTCACAAGATTGTTTTTTTCATAAATTCATTTGCTTTTGTCGTGGCCTTTTGTGCCTTTTCCCGGAATTCACACACATCAATATGTACATCATTAAGCATAGGTTTTACAATAGTAGAAGGGATACAAGAAAATAAGTCCTTACAATCTAATTCCCTACTCACCTCATTAGCATGTGTTGGATTTTATGAGGTCGCCTCGGATAGCAGTTCCCGGCTGCTAGTTCTTTTGGTTCTGTTGAAGCATGGTAAGGTAAATGTTGCAGGTCTCTAGTGCTGTGGGAAAAGGTTGGTGGCTGTCAATTTTGTTTTGGGTCCCGAGTTGCTGCAGTTGACCAGAGGTGTTGTGCAGGAGTTTGAGCTCGTTTGTGGTTAGCTCAGAGCAGGCAGAAAATTTACGCCGATGTTCGGCGTCGAGTTTTAGAGTTTAAGGTTGTACAGTAGCGTAGTTTTAAGGTTGTGCCGTTGTGAGTTGTGTTGAGGTTTGGTAAGCGGGAGAAGTGGAGTCTCCTGTTGTTGGACCATTTGAGATTCTCGAGAGGATTGGCAGAGTTGCATATTGGTTAGCTTTTTCTGTCATTGTCAGCCGTGTGCAGTGTTCTCATGTATCGATGTGGGGGACAGTATGTGTCGGACCCATCGCTCATTATGGACGTTGAGCCTTTGCAGCTGATTGAGGGTTTGAGCTTCGAGGGGAAGCATGTGAGTATTCTGGTCTTTGAGGCGAAGACGTTGCGTGGCCGTGTGATCCGTTCGGTAACAGTTCAGTGGAGGAGTCAGAGTTCAGAGTAAGCCGCTCGTGAGCGGGGAGGACGGGATGAGGTTGCGATATCTGTCTTTGTTTTGATCTTAAGGACTTTCGAGGACGAAAGTCAAAAAAAGGAGGGAATATTGTAACGGCCCAGGTTTTCATCCCGGTCTTCCAGGAAGGCCCTAGGGGTATTTTGGTAATTTGGTCGGGCCGTCAGGGCCGTTTATGTCTTTTCCAGTTGCAAAAATTATTGGATGGATTTATGTAGGTTTTTTAGGCTTTGTGGGTGAGTTTGAGCATGGGTAGATGCAAAAGTCAAAATGAAGGAGTTTTGTGTTGCAGCTGGGATTCGAACCCGGGTCTTCGGGAAAGCCTTTGGGGATGCGTGCCAGTTGAGCTATGGAGAGCTCTTGTTGCTCTTTCTGCGTCATATTATGGTCAGCCTTGGATCTTTGGAGTTTTTGTGCATTTGGTTAAATGAAAAGAAATTAGGTTTTGTGTTTTCTTCCCCAAAACTCCATGGCCGCCCAACCCTTCCTCTCCCAAGCCCCAAGCCGAATTTCTTCTCCTTTGCAGCCCCGAGGTTCGATCGTCTTTCCGGGTAAGTTTCTTCGTCTCTTCGTCTTCTCCGATTTGAGTTCTTGCTGGCCGAATGTAAGTAGAAGTGTGTGGGTGTGGGTGTGTGTTTGTTTGCAGCCAGCCGAGAGGAGCCTCACCAAGAGCCCCACACGTCGCAGCCTCCCACCGCCGATCGCACCAAAGCAGCAAGCCCAGCCCGACGCTGGAGTCGCCCACTCCATCGCCCCTACGATGCCATCGAGCGGCACTGTCGCTCGAGAGCCGAGCCAGACGCCCGAGACCCCTATCGCGGCCAAAGAAGACGCCTGAGACACCCGCTTCGCGCGCGCGCATCAGCCGAGTAGCCCGCGCTCCCGCTCCTCGCCAGTGCCTGCATCGCGTCGCTCGCCCGCGCGCCCAGACGCTCACCCGTGTCTGCGTCGCATGCTCAGCGCCCGCGCGCCCGTGTCGTGTCGCTCGCCTGCCGTGTCCTGCCTGTCCGTGCGCGCAGCCGCGCCCAGCCCAGCCGCATCAGCCTGCCAGCAGCGCCTAGCCCCGTGTCGTCGTGCTGTGTGAGTGCCCCCGAGCCGAGCCTGCTGTTTTATTATTTTTAGGCTTATAGATGTTGATTATTATTATGTTTGCTAGGTTCCGTTAGCTAGCTCGGGATTGTTCGCAGCTTAGGATTTGTGTGTAGAAACCTCCCGACCAAGGTAAGGATTTCTTACCGGAGTTGTGTGGACCCTGCGATGTTCTATGTGATTGTTGTTTGTATGTTTGTTTGTGATTATCAGCATGTATAGTTTAGGTGCTCTGTTCTGAATTCCTGACTAGCATGACTTCGTATGTTGTTCTCTCATGTTAGTCCATGCTAGGTTGTTCCGTTCTGGCATGCTCATATCTGTTCTTGCTTCGTAGTACCATGCTAGGTTCGTTGTATCTGTTGAGCACGTTTTGGATTGTATTGGATTGTATGCTATTGAAATGATATGTTAGAGTGTAGGTAGGTAGCATCATCCGGGCCTGATGCATAAAGTATCTTGCATCCATGGCGAGGACGTGATTTGAGGTAATACTCCGCCCCCGACCCCGTGAGGGTTTAGCTAACCCGACCGTAGGCCCCGCAATCTTGGGTGAGGGTGGCGGATCGTTAAATGCCCCAACGGTCGGGATGATGACTTGGCATTGCCTCGTCCCCGACGATCGGCACATCCTCGGCGTGTTCGGCCGTAGCCCTTGATTGCCACTGATAGGGCAAGGACGGCTTCTGTGTAAGCCTACCACGACCAATTCCTTAGCCTCAAAGTGCGGTGGTTCAGTGACATAGTTCACGTGTCCGTGTCTCACACCCTATGTCGGTGACACCGATCCAGATTTAGTTAGGCGTGGTGATTGGACATGGGCGGCTGCCACTAGACCCGGCACTTCATATTCTCGCAGTGAGCACGCGTGCGCTTACGCTCATTACTGGCGCCGACCGAGAGCTCCTCGGGATCTTGAGCTATTGCACCTTTCGTATCGGCGATGAGAGAGATGTGAGGCCGAGACTCGTTTCTCGTATAGGGCGTATTGTGTGGTGATTTATTTCCGGACTTAGACCCTGTGTTGGCATCCGAGGTCCAAGTGTGGACTTAAGCTATGTGCTCTGTTCTGTGTTTATATTCATAGCTTGCATACACTCATCTAGATGACCATGTGCATCGTATTGTACCCCGGTTGGGGATTCTTACTGAGTAATTCGTTACTCACCCTTATTTTGTGGTTTTCCACAGGTAACCAAGGTGCGAGACAGGATGGGTGAAGGAGGAGCTGTGATCATGGGAACCTGCTGTCGTCTCTGACTTTTATTTCTATGACTCTTGTCTTTTATTTTCCCCTGAATGCATGTAGCCGGGCACGGAGCCCTAGGATGTTTTCTGAATATTTTTGTGGATTCCCGCTTAATTGAGTTTGGGGATGTTTCAAATGTTTTAATAAATCTCTGATCAGAGTGTACGTTTTGGAAATGTATTTGCCTTGAAACAGGTGCTTGGAGACAGGGACAGGTTTAAGCAAACTATCTTGATTTCTGATTGAACCTTGATTGTTTTGTTTTAATTGGGAATCCGAAAATTTATTTGCATATTGTCCTTTACTTTGAATGCATGCATTGGGTTAAAGGCCTATTTAGAGCCCTTTTTGGGTCGGGTCTTTACAGTTGGTATCAGAGCTCAGAGTCATAGATTCTGTAGACTGACCTCTTGTTGTAGGTCGTCTTTCCCATGATCACCAGCACTCCGACAGTCATCAGGTACGCCTAAGTTTACTGTTTTTAGAAAAGGGTTAAGAATTTACAATACCTTTCATCTAGTGTATGCCTTGTTTTGTGTTGTGGAGCGAGAGGCAGCGGTGTTCTCGACTCGTCGTTGGTTTGGGTTTAGAGCGCCATCATGCCAACTTCCCGCAGCAGAGTCAGTATGTTGTGGTTTGTGGAGATATCCAAATAGATTCGGATACTGGCACGGGACATCGTTCCGATGAAGGCAGAGGTTAGACTCCGTGAGGCCACGTGTGGCCCAAATTGCTATTCCCCTAGTGAGAGGGTGGAGGTGTTTTGCCCTGGAGTACCACTCCAGGAGAGGAGTTAGCTTTGGCTTTTGCTCATGTTGATGCTTGTGGAGCAGGTCCCAAAGTGGGCTAGCCTGGGTAGTTCAGGTGTGGATCTTAAACCTTAGCAGATTGTCTGATTGCCCAATGAGTAGCTGCAGAGTTGGTAGCCTTCGAGGAGGTTGCTGAGACATCTTTGTTCTCTGATAAGTGTTGTTGTTTGCACCGATGGCGGAACCCCAGTAGTTAAGGGTGCAATGAGCGATGTTCCCATCGGACTTGATCCGTTGGTGGTTCCTCAGTTGTTTAATAGAGTTGAGCACTCTTCTTTTGGTGAGCCCTAGAGTAGGGCTAGCTGCTGCATGTTGAGAGAGCCGGCCAGAGTTTTGGTGAGCATCAGGTGGAGATGCAAGAGTAGGCCGTGAGACTTCAGTTAGATGAGATGTCATAGTCAGGGTTGTCTGAGTTTTGAGCCCTTGTATGCCTAGCCATAGTTTTTGTCACTTGAGGTTGTGACCTTGCTGGCCCCATTTGTAGTAAGATGTGGATTTGGTAGTAGTGGCGCTTGAGGTGCATTGGTTGGTGTGCCGCTTTGGCACTAAGTCTAGTTCAGGCCTGAGTTTGGCATGGGTATAATCAGATGGTTCTATGACCCATCCGGAGTTCAGCACACTCCTTTAGCCTTTGGTTCCGGTTGTGGCAGTTGCACCTGTTTAGGTCGTGCAAGAGAGCTAGTTCAGAGGTAGTCGTAGGACTACAAGCGAAAGGATGTTCGAGAGGAGCCGGAGCCTCTTCCTGGTGTTACCAGGGGATGAGTTTGTCAACAGGTTGAAGGTTGATTAGTGTTAGTGCGTGTGAGTCTCACGCTAGTGCTAAGGCCAAGAGATCTTTGTGGTTGGTAGTGCGGTCAACTACCTTGGAGTGCTTAAATCTAAGGAGTGTTGAGCATTGTAGATGCGAGTTTGGTCCAGCAGATGGACCATGAGTTGGATGCTCACGAGATGAGTTGGTTGTTCATGAGGTGAGTTGGATGCTCTTGAGGTGAGTTGGATGCTCATGAGATGAGCTGGATGTCCAGGAGGTGTGTTGGATGCTTTTGAGATGAGCTGGATGCCTATGAGGCGAGTTGGATGCCTATGAGATGAGTAGGATGCCTTATGTGAGGAGTTGGACGCCTTATGGGTATGCTCCCTTGGTAGAGCCTTGGTATAAAGTAAGTTCGGTTTGGCATTGTTACGCTTTAGTAGAGCAAGGTTGCCTCAGCTTCGAGTATCGTGTGGAGATGGAACTTTTGGTGTTCCTTGGGTTGATTGTATCTCTGCCAGAAGTTAGTGTTGCCTTTTGGAAAAGCACCTGTTAGTCTTGGATCTCTGAAGGAAGGTTGAGAGTTGTGCACTCAAGTGTGTTTTGTGTAGTTCGCTTACGTGGCGATAGTTTCGAGAACCATGTAGGGTTTGCATTGGAGAACCGGTGCTCGGTTCTTGGAGAAGTTGGACTCGTGGATGTTGTAAGGCTTTAGTTGAGGTTGTAAGGATACCGTGCTCGTAGTCGGGTTGTTGCTTAGGCAAGTTTGTTAAGTTGAACCTAAGCTTGGTTGGTGTAACCTCTTGTGGCTTTTGGTTGGAGTTCAGATGGTACTGAACAAATGGTGGTTGTAGTGAAGCCACGTAGTTCCTGACCGTAGTTGCTAAGGGTGTTGCTCGGAATCCTTACCCTGGGTGGAAGCTACGATGTGGCTGATGCTTTGAGTAGGAGGATGACACATTCTGAAGCGTTTCTGGTCTTTTGGTTTTTGAGGTTCGAGCAGTGCCAAAGATGGTTGTGATCTTTGAAAAAAAAGAGTTGTTTGTTTAGGCGGTTGGTCATTAGACCGTTAGACGACAAGTGTGTCGAGGGTTGCCAAGAACCCTAGTTGTGGAGAGCCTCACCGCAGCTCACCAAGCCCGGTAGTGAGTTTCAGGTTGGCAAGCCGAGTCGTGTAGGTTGTAGACCTCGGGTGAGTTCTTTGGCGATTTGGTAGGCTAGCAAGTCGGAGTTTGTTTGGAGTAGAGTCTGGATTGGTTCCGGTGTGGTGGCAAGTTGGTGCTTGGTGTTGACCAAGGTGTGGTTTTTGAGTTGCTAGAAGTTAGCCTTGATCGTGGGGCAAGTGGTTTTGCCCTGGCGGATGTCTTTCCCGCTTTCGAGTTTGAGAGTTGTTTTTTTGGTGTTTGGGGTGAGTCTTCTCTTGCCGTGGTTGGCGGTCCATCTGTGGTGGACCCCTTGTTGTTGCCTCTCCGGGAGAGTTGGATGTTGTGCTTAGTCGAGCAAGACAAATGAGCGGTTGTGAAGCTCTCTGTCCTTCTAATGTCACTTGTAAGGACTCGCTTTCTCCTTGGGAGTTGTCGTTATTCCTTGGTCTTGGAATTGGTGGTAGTGGTGCTAGTAGGAGGAAACGTTTGTTGGCTGCTTGGAAGTAGTTGTTTGTCCAGTTAAGCGGACTCGTGAGTGGTGTTCTGGAAGTTGCAGTAAGGGTTGTTCTGCCTCCTATGAGTGTTTGGCCTAGGTTGTTAAGGTTTTGTGTGTTGGCTTGGAAGCTGTTGCACCTTTGTAGTTGAAGGCTCCTTTGTATCAGTTGTGGGTTGAGGTTGCACCATTGTGGCTGGATTAGGGTCTTGACCTTTTGAGGGATCCTTGCGGGTTAGTGTAGCTTGCGCTCTGCCAGCCATTATTGGTATTCTGGTTCTTGGTAGTTGGTGTTAACCGAGTAGTGGAGTTCCGTTCATGAAGTTTCGGTGGGAAGGTGCAATAAGCTTAAGCTAGAGAGTTAAGCCTGTATGTGTTATCGTTTGGACTTGTGAGATGTGTTTCATATTTGAGGCGAGCTTTGTTCCGTTGTTTGCATGGAGGTAAGTTTAGTGGATGGAGCCCTCTGGGGCCTGGTTGTCTTGCCCAGCAGCTGATTTGAGTCGAGCTAGAGATGAGTGGATTGGCATAGCTATGCAGTTTGTAGTTGTTTGAGCTTCCGAGTTCGTAGCACTCAAGTTTTTGGATTGTAAGTTTCCGTGTGGGAGCTGTCAGTTAGTTGAGGTTGTTGTGCGAGAATAGATTTTTGGAAGATTGGTTCAGTAGCTAGAGCTCGCACCTCGTTTCGTATGCAGTTGCCATTTCTATGGAGTAGAGTCATGTCAGTTTCAGGCTGGAGTTGTTGTCACCAGGGTGTGGCAACAAAGGTTTGTTCTAGGCAGTGCGTGGATGAGCTGTGGTTCTGGAGAGCGTGGTTAAGAGGCTTATGAGCCGAGTGCAGTTCTGTAGTGTTTTCACCCTCTGACCGATGGTATTTTGGGAGGAGTGAGCCAGATCCGTTGGAGCTTGTTGTGAGTTGGTGTTTCCGTGGTTAGGCAGCGGAAACCAGTGTTGGATTTTATGAGGTCGCCTCGGATAGCAGTTCCCGGCTGCTAGTTCTTTTGGTTCTGTTGAAGCATTGATATGAATTCAACTAACAACTTATTGCATTCACATGAAGGAGCAATTACAAGAAGAAGGAAAAGAGGATTCCAAGAGGATTATAAAAATTACATGGCAGAATTTTTAAATAAAGAAATTTCTAGATTTCTTATTTTGGGACTCTTTGATTTCAATGCTTGCCAACCATGCTCATTATTGCAAGGGACATTCTAGAAGAGTTGGTTCAGTGTATTTAAAGCATATCTACTCTTTTGTCTAGCATTTAAGCCATGCAATTTACTTTTGGCTTCTTATGTCTTATTTTCTACAAAATGCATTTAATAGCTTTTTGAGTCCTTTTGTATTCCAAGGCATGCACGAATTTTTGGCCTTTAAAATGGCTTGTAATTCATCATTTTGGACAGATTTTATGAATGAAAAACTTGTGTTTTCTTAGACCCCATTTGGTGTTGTCTTTCTTTCAAATCTTGTTTTAGGTTTGAAGTTAAATCAATTCATTGGATTAGTCTTGATCAAACTAATTCTGGAGTGAGTTGTCTTAGGATCTAAGAGTGACCATTTTAGATTTTGAGTGTGATCTAAGTTAGCTGTCATTGTGAGTTTTTACAAGGATCCTAGAAGGACCTCTAGCTTTGTAAAATTCAAGCAACGATCGGCGCTTATCAAGCATGGTAAGGTAAATGTTGCAGGTCTCTAGTGCTGTGGGAAAAGGTTGGTGGCTGTCAGTTTTGTTTTGGGTCCCGAGTTGCTGCAGTTGACCAGAGGTGTTGTGCAGGAGTTTGAGCTCGTTTGTGGTTAGCTCATAACAGTCAGAAAAGTTACGCCGATGTTCGGCGTCGAGTTTTAGAGTTTGAGGTTGGACAGTGCGTAGTTTTAAGGTTGTGCCGTTGTGAGTTGTGTTGAGGTTTCGTAAGCGGGAGAAGTGGAGTCTCCTGTTGTTGGACCATTTGAGATTCTCGAGAGGATTGGCAGAGTTACATATTGGTTAGCTTTTTCTGTCATTGTCAGCCGTGTGCAGTGTTCTCATGTATCGATGTGGGGGACAGTATGTGTCGGACCCATCGCTCATTATGGACGTTGAGCCTTTGCAGCTGATTGAGGGTTTGAGCTTCGAGGGGAAGCATGTGAGTATTCTGGTCTTTGAGGCGAAGACGTTGCGTGGCCGTGTGATCCGTTCGTGCTGAATACCGGTGGAGGAGTCGAGTTCAGAGTAAGCGCTCGTGGAGCGGGAGGACGGATGAGGTTGCGAGATCCGTGTCTTTGTTTGATCTTAAGGACTTTCGAGGACGAAAGTCAAAAAAAGGAGGGAATATTGTAACTGCCCAGGTTTTCATCCCGGTCTTCCAGGAAGGCCCTAGGGGTATTTTGGTAATTTGGTCGGGCCGTCAGGGCCGTTTATGTCTTTTCCAGTTGCAAAAATTATTGGATGGATTTATGTAGGTTTTTTAGGCTTTGTGGGTGAGTTTGAGCATGGGTAGATGCAAAAGTCAAAATGAAGGAGTTTTGTGTTGCAGCTGGGATTCAACCTGGTCTTCTGGAATGCCTTTGGGGATGCGTGCCAGTTGAGCTATGGAGAGCTCTTGTTGCTCTTTCTGCGTCATATTATGGTCAGCCTTGGATCTTTGGAGTTTTTGTGCATTTGGTTAAATGAAAAGAAATTAGGTTTTGTGTTTTCTTCCCCAAAACTCCATGGCCGCCCAACCCTTCCTCTCCCAAGCCCCAAGCCGAATTTCTTCTCCTTTGCAGCCCCGAGGTTCGATCGTCTTTCCGGGTAAGTTTCTTCGCCTCTTCGTCTTCTCCGATTTGAGTTCTTGCTGGCCGAATGTAAGTAGAAGTGTGTGGGTGTGGGTGTGTGTTTGTTTGCGGCCCGGTAGAGAGAGCCCCAACCAAAGATCCCCACCGCCGCAGCCTCCCCACCCGCCGGATCGCACCAAAGAAGAAGCCCGGATCGCTGGAGTCGCCCGGCTCCATCGCCCCTCACAGATGCCATCGAGCGGCTGTGGGCTCGATGCCGAGCCGCCAGACGCCCGAGACAGCCCTATCGCCTTCAAAGAAGACGCCCGAGCACCCTGCCGCGCGCGCGCATCGCCGAGTAGCCAGCGCTCCCTCCTCGCGCTGCACGCATCGCGCGCCGCCGCGCGCGCCCGACGCTTCGCCGTGTTCTGCGTCGCATGCTCAGCGCCCGCGCGCCGTGTCGTGTCGTGTCGCTGCTGCCGTCTCGCTGCTGCTGCGCGCGCTTGCCCGCGCGCATCAGCGTCGTGCGCAGCCCAGCCCACCCGCCGCATCACCGCCGAGACGCGCTTAGCCCCGTGTCGCCGTCTTTGTGTGAGTGCCCCCGAGCCGAGCCTGCTGTTTTATTATTTTTAGGCTTATAGATGTTGATTATTATTATGTTTGCTAGGTTCCGTTAGCTAGCTCGGGATTGTTCGCAGCTTAGGATTTGTGTGTAGAAACCTCCCGACCAAGGTAAGGATTTCTTACCAGAGTTGTGTGGACCCTGCGATGTTCTATGTGATTGTTGTTTGTATGTTTGTTTGTGATTATCGGCATGTATAGTTTAGGTGCTCTGCTTCAATTCTCGACTAGCATGACTTCGTATGTTGTTCTCTCATGTTAGTCCATGCTAGGTTGTTCCGCTCGCATGCTCATATCTCTGCTCTTGCTTCGTAGTACCATGCTAGGTTCGTTGTATCTGTTGAGCACGTTTTGGATTGTATTGGATTGTATGCTATTGAAATGATATGTTAGAGTGTAGGTAGGTAGCATCATCCGGGCCTGATGCATAAAGTATCTTGCATCCATGGCAGGGACGTACGAGGTAATACTCCGTCCTTGGACCCCGTGAGGGTTTAGCTAACCCGACCGGTAGGCCCTACAATCTTGGGTGAGGGTGGCAGACTGTTAAATGCCCCAACGGTCGGGATGATGACTTGGCATTGCCTCGTCCCCGGCAATCGGCATGTCCTCGGCGTGTTCGGCGTAGCCCTTGATTGCCACCGATAGGGCAAGGACGGCTTCTGGTGTAAGCCTACCACGACCGATTCCTTTAGCCTCAAAGCGGTGGTTCGAGCTAACATAGTTCACGTGTCCGTGTCTCACACCCCTATGTCAGTGACACCGATCCAGAGATTTAGTTAGGCGTGGTGACTGGACATGGGCAGCTTGCCACTAGACCCGGCACCCCCCATATTCTGCAGTAGCACGCGGTGCGCGCTTACGCTCATTACAGCGCCGACCGGAGAGCTCCTCGGGATCTTGAGCTATTGCACCTTTCGTATCGACAGTAGACAGGCTGAGGCCGAGACTCGTTTCTCGTATAGGGCGTATTGTGTGGTGATTTATTTCCGGACTAAGACCCTGTGTTGGCATCCGAGGTCCAAGTGTGGACTTAAGCTATGTGCTCTGTTCTGTGTTTATATTCATAGCTTGCATACACTCATCTAGATGACCATGTGCATCGTATTGTACCCCGGTTGGGGATTCTTACTGAGTAATTCGTTACTCACCCTTATTCTGTGGTTTTCCACAGGTAACCAAGGTGCGAGACAGGATGGCTGAAGGAGGAGTTGTGATCATGGGAACCTGGTGTTGTCTCTGACTTTTATTTCTATGACTCTTGTCTTTTATTTTCCCCTGAATGCATGTAGCCAGCACGGAGCCCTAGGATGTTTTCTGAATGTTTTTGTGGATTCTCGCTTAATTGAGTTTGAGGATGTTTCAAATGTTTTAATAAATCTCTGATCAGAGTGTACGTTTTGGAAATGTATTTGCCTTGAAACACGTGCTTGGAGACAGGGACAGGTTTCAGCAAACTATCTTGATTTCTGATTGAACCTTGATTGTTTTGTTTTAATTGGGAATCCGAAAATTTATTTGCATATTGTCCTTTACTTTGAATGCATGCATTGGGGTAAAGGCCTATTTAGAGCCCTTTTTGGGTCGGGTCTTTACAAAGGGATACAAGAAAATAAGTCCTTACAATCTAATTCCCTACTCACCTCATTAGCATGTGTTGCAACTAAACCATAAAGCATTTCATTTTCAACTTTTGCACTTTTTACTTTAACCGTAGACTGAATTTGATCACATGAATTATCATTTTCCAAAGACAATTAAGTATTTCAAATTAGTTTTGGATGAGTGTACCTTGAAGACATCCTTTTGCGATGTGCTCTTCTTTCTTCCATATCTTCTTTCATCATTTCCAACATATCTTTAAGAGCTTCAAGAACGGTACTAAAACCCGGTACATTTGTTGCCTTTTCTTCATTACGTGACATGTTGAAAAGATTGTTTACCTTTAGAGTCGGCCAAGGAATGTCGACCAAATGCTCTGATACCAAATGATAAGCGCCGATCGTTGCTTGAATTTTACAAAGCTAGAGGTCCTTCTAGGATCCTTGTAAAAACTCACAATGATAGCTAACTTAGATCACACTCAAAATCTAAAATGGTCACTCTTAGATCCTAAGACAACTCACTTCAGAATTAGTTTGATCAAGACTAATCCAATGAATTGATTTAACTTCAAACCTAAAACAAGATTTGAAAGAAAGACAACACCAAATGGGGTCTAAGAAAACACAAGTTTTTCATTCATAAAATCCGTCCAAAATGATGTATTACAAGCCATTTTAAAGGCCAAAAATTCGTGCATGCCTTGGAATACAAAAGGACTCAAAAAGCTATTAAATGCATTTTGTAGAAAATAAGACAGAAGAAGCCAAAAGTAAATTGCATGGCTTAAATGCTAGACAAAAGGGTAGATATGCTTTAAATACACTCAACCAACTCTTCTAGAAGGTCCATTGCAGTAATGAGCATGGTTGGCAAGCATTGAAATCAAAAAGTCCCAAGATAAGAAATCTAGAAATTTCTTTATTTAAAATTCTGCCATGTAATTGTTATAATCCTCTTGGAATCTTCTTTTCCTTCTTCTTGTAATTGCTCCTTCATGTGCATGCAATAAGTTGATAGTTGAATTCATATCTTCTCACATCATTTCCAACATATCTTTAAGAGCTTCAAGAACGGTACTAAAACCCGGTACATTTGTTGCCTTTTCTTCATTACGTGACATGTTGAAAAGATTGTTTACCTTTAGATTCGGCCAAGGAATGTTGACCAAATGCTCTGATACCAAATGATAAGCGTCGATCCTTGCTTGAATTTTACAAAGCTAGATGTCCTTCTAGGATCCTTGTAAAAACTCACAATGATAGCTAACTTAGATCACACTCGAAATCTAAAATGGTCACTCTTAGATCCTAAGACAACTCACTCCAGAATTAGTTTGATCAAGACTAATCCAATGAATTGATTTATCTTCAAACCTAAAGCAAGATTTGAAAGAAAAGAAACACCAAATGGGGTTCAAGAAAACACAAGTTTTTCATTCATCAAATCTCCCCAAAATGATGTATGCCTTGGAATACAAAAGGACTCAAAAAGCTATTAAATGCATTTTGTAGAAAATAAGGCATAAGAAGCCAAAAGTAAATTGCATGGCTTAAATGCTAGACAAAAGGGTAGATATGCTTAAATACACTCAACCAACTCTTCTAGAAGGTCCCTTGCAATAATGAGCATGGTTGGCAAGCATTGAAATCAAAAAGTCCCAAGATAAGAAATCTAGAAATTCCTTTATTTAAAATTATGTCATGTAATTGTTATAATCCTCTTGGAATCTTCTTTTCCTTCTCCTTGTAATTGCTCCTTCATGTGCATGCAATAAGTTGGTAGTTGAATTCATATCAGGGCTTTTGTTGGAATAGAAAGTTTACCAAATAAAAACCCACGACGTCATTATCCTAAAAATTAATAGAGAATTTAAATTATATTATGGGAAAATTATAAATCAATATTTTTCCCAAAAATAAATGGATTAAAAGTTTATTTATTTAAAATTTTGGTCAAAATTAATGTAGGTCGAGTCTAGAAAGTAGAGGCTAGCAATTTCAGGATTAGTTTCCCGAAAGCTTCAAACCTTAGAAGAAAATCTTGAAGATTGAATTTGAATAAATACCTAAGCCTATTTAGGCGTGAAGATTAAAGCTAAACATGAGCTATGTCGATAAAGGAGGTCTTGAAGATCGAAGCTGAAGAAAAGACCTATGCCTATTTAGGCTGTCTTGAATATCGAAGATGAAGAAAAGACTAAAAGAAAATGCCGGTGGTCTTGAAGACTAAATCTAAAGAAATTAAAGACTTAAAGCCTATTTAGGAGATATTAAATCAAAATATTTTCTTGCATTAATTTGTGAAGAATCGCTTAGGATGAGTAGTGGTTCAAATTTTGGGGCTTGATAATTTTCATTTTGAGAGTTATTTAAGCAATAATATTAATGAATTCTAAGTTTTTATGCATGAATAAAAATACTTTTTAGAGCTAGAGTTTCATTTCGTGCATACTTTTTGTATAAATTTAATGGTTGCCTAATAAAGAGCCTAAATTATAAAATAAGAAAAATTAAGATTACGGTCAAAAGTAGAATGTTGAAACTATTTATAATGAAATTCTAAAATAAAAAAAACCTTGCTAATTTGTTGTTAAATCCGCAAGAACTGGAAATGTTGACAAAGACTTAAGCGACTTAAAACCAAAGAATCGCACACGTGTTTAATTTTAGAAAGATCTTTAAAACGAATCAATATAATGACATGTGGATGGTGGCAATAGAGAGAAGGAAACTCAGAACCTAAATCTAGATTTGGGCACCAATAACTTTACTTTATAAATAGGAAGATTCTAGGTCAAATATGTGAATGGAACGTGACAGAACAATGAGGAGGGGGCGTGGAATTCATTAGCAGTCATTTGACTCTGAGAGAGACTAAGTCGCATAGAGTGAGGAAATCAAAGAGAGAGCTTGTCTCAAGGACAAGGCCATGACTTTGTCATTTCTTCTACTCTTTCTCCATCCAGACTGGTTTTACTATGTTTCTTAGTTTAACCCTTAGCACTTTAGCCTTTATTGCTTTCAACACTTTATTGTTTTCTAGATTAGTGATACGATGATCTTTAGCCTTTGTTAGTTGTGTGTCTTTAGTTTTCGTGAACAGGTTTGAATCCCAGTCAAACTCAGAGTTAGTTGATGCTATATTGCTTCTAATAAATTCAAATATTTAATTTTTGTTATCTTGCTTCTACTAAATTCAATATTTATTCGTTATCTTTTGCACTCGATTTCTACAAATTAACTTTAACTTTTGGTATGTTTACTACTTTAATCTCTTTATCTTTTGTTTGTTTTGAGTCAACGTCAGGCTAAGCATTATGGGTGAAGGTTAAGGGAAAAATAATGTAGGTATTAGGGGTACATTGGAGTTGTTAAGATCATCATGATAATCAATTTAAATATCGTGTGTTGATGAACCATCCACATGTGCTCGTTCATCGTTTGCTTTGAAAGAAGGAATACTAAAAGGTATGCCAGTCATGTTCATTAGTTCATGTGAGGGCTCTTGCATGTTAAGGGAAAGTTTAGAGATAATCATCCAACTACTCCTCACAATGCACTATTTGAATGTTATTTGCTTTGTATGAGAATTTGAGTCAATTTGAATGAATAGTAGAGCAAACATTAGCTAACAGTGTGAAACTTCCACCTTACCTACTAGTGTGAAAGTTCCACCTTACCTACTAGTTATCCCTAAGAAATGTAAGTTGCATCCTAAAACCTTAACCGAACCATATTTCCATATAAACATTTTTTTAAAAGTTGTTTTTAATTAACATTAGCTTTATTAATCCAACTCCTTTTAGTTCGTTGATGAATATTTATTGCATCGCATTTTATTATATGTCATTAATGCAGTTAGACATGAGACAAAAGCTAAATAATTTTCTTTTATTACATGTTCGACTATTTAGTTAATATTGATATTTTTTAATCACTCAATCCATAGGGATAATGATAAAATATACTGATCACTTGATTGCTTTTGACTGCATACACTTGCGTATTATTGCTTTTGAATGCTTGAAGCTTTGTAAATGCTTGCTACATTAAGTAGAAATAGTCATTTAAGTCGTGCATATTCAAATCTACATTAGAGACCTTCTCCCTTGTTACCATGTTAAAATCTACACGGATTTAAATACTATGAGATATGAAAATTGGATTTAGAGATTGCATTCTTGAATGAAAATCTTGAAGAGATAGTCTACATTAATTGATAACTCGCCATTAGAGCGTATTTTAGGCTGTCTTAGTATACTTTATTTTAGAAATAGAAGAAAGAAAACAAGCCCTCATAGAAGAAATGTGAGGAAATAGCTTAGAAAATCAGCATGCATTCATAATGTAGCATCTGAAGCATGGCATTGTATTTTAGCGCAATTTATAGATAAACTGTTCCTAATCAATGCTATTTAGCAGGATTATCTATAGCATTGAGGGAAATAACGACAATGCGAATGGTGACCAGATAGTACGTAAAGTCGCATAACTCAAAAAGGAAAACACATTCGAAAAATGGAACATCAACAAGGAAAGAATCGAAGAATCAGTAATTCAATTAAGACGACATCAATCAAATAAATCCATACAAAAATTATGGAATCCCACATTTATGACGATTTGTACAGCTCACATCAACTTGCTGGCCAAGGAATTTAACTCTATAAATACTGAGGCAAGAAGCTGAAAACGATGGACTGGTCGGTTGGACACTAGCCAATTTTCGAAGCACGAGAAGTAAGTGGTGATGCGTGGGAACTGCTGACAAGGGGACTACACATACTCAGTCGTGCCAATTTTGTTTATTGTTTTTTATTAGGAATAGTTATAGTCTTTGAACATTTCATATTCGTAATAAAATTGTCTGGTTTAAACTTCTATATTATGTTTAATGTTATGATTACGTTGTAGGAGTGCATGTTAGTTACTTATGATTAAAATTTGGTAAGATCGTAGGTCACATAATGTTACACTACTATGTATTTAATTATATATATATGCGTCAATTAGCTACCCACACATGTACCTTGTGGTGAACTGGAAGGGGATTCGCATGTTGACCTAGTATGCTACTTAAGGTTGAGTGAACGACTATTCACTATTTAGGGTGTTAGGGATAACCTCAATAATGCTTATGTTGCTTGCGTTAAGTATGGAGTTCGCAGCGGAAGCTCGTTTGACCATAAATCATTAGTTACGGAAGTAACAATTGTTAGGGAAGTAAGACACTCTTTAGCTAGTCCGTGCCCTTAGGATCTTTGAGGATTAATTAGTTAGCATTACTCATTGCATGCATTACCATTTTATTTCTGCATTAATTTATTTTATATATATAAAAAAAACAACTCAACTCAAATAATATATTTTTCTTTATTATTTTTGCATGACTCTGATGTAAATGATATTAGCTCTAGACATCAATCCTTGTGGGATCGATAAATTTATATACTTACTACTTGCTGCTATTCTTGACCGCGCATACTTGCACGTAAGTGATTCTGAGTACACTTAGCGTAAGTCAACTTAGAATTAATTATTGTTCATTATATTAGCATTAGAATTACACCTGTCATGAGTCAACAAGTCAAGTCTAAGGGTTATATGCAAAAGGTTTGCAAGCTAGTCAAATCATTTATGATCTGAAATGAGCATTTAGATCTTGGAATAAAAGATTTCACGATATGTTTAAATCTTATCGGTTTCAGAAGAATGTCGATAAACCTTGTTTATATTATAAGTTTATCACAAAAAAGTAGCATTTATAGTATTTTATGTTGTTGCTATCCTATTCATAGGGAATGATGTAGGATTCTTGATGGATAACAAGAAGTGACTAGAGAACCAATTGAAGATGAAGGATTTGGGAAAACTATAGTTCGTTCATGGGATCCAAGTTATAAGTTATCAATCCAATAGAATCCTAGCCTTGTCTTGAGCATCTTGCATAGACAAAATGGTTGTCAGAGATGTGATGCATGATTCTGAAAAGGGTCAGTTACCTTTTAGGCATGAGATCACATTGTCTGAGGATCTATAAAGTAAGACGCCTTAAGAGATTGGGGAGATGAGACGGATTCCCTATTCTTTGACAGTGGGAAGATTGTGTACAAGGCCAGACATATTCAATTCGGTAGGCATTGTCAATAGATATAAGTTATGCCCAATATTGGATCACTAAACAAGGGTTACGAATATTCTCAAGTATCTTAGGAGAACAATAGTTTACATACATGTGTATGGTCGTAAGAATTTTATCCTTAGTAGGTACACAAACTCTAATTTTTAGACTCATGAGGTGTATAGGAGATCAACATTAAGACCAGTGTTCACCATTCACGGAACAACAATAGTTTGGAGAAGCATCAAATAAGGATACATTGTAGACAACACTATTAAAGTTGAGTATGTGGCAGCTTGTTGAGTAGCAAAAGAGGTTATATGGCTAAAACTTCCATATAGATTTGGATGTGGTTCCGTGTATGGATGAGCCAGTCAGTTTATATTGTTACAACAACAAGGTTGTGGCTAACTCCAAGGAACTGGTGATAAAAAATGGAAGAATATAGAGAGGAAATATCATCTCATTAGATAGATAGTGCATAGAAGAAAAGTGGTTGTCACCAAGATTGACACGAATGACAACGCTGTTGATCCTTTTACAAAGGCTCTCTGTAATATAGTATTTGAGGCGTCTTCTACAGTCGAGATCAAGTGTGGGCTGAATTTTTTGTCAACATGTTTAGACTTACTAGGCCCTAGTGCAAGTGGGAGATTGTTAAGGGTTGTGCCCTAAAGATGTGTTGTTTGTAATTAAAGAAATTGCGCTAAATTAAAGGGAAACTTATGGAAGAATTAGAAGTAGTAGTTTGTAATCTTAGTCCAAGTATTTCATATCATCATCTAAGAGGAATTCATGTCACAAAAACGAAAAAATAGGAAAAACAAAATATATTGTCTACGAGTTATTGAAATATATTTTAGCAAATGTTTTTTTTTATTCATCAATTAACAACCATTAAATTATATTATTTTTAACTAATATTGATTGATCGTTAAAAAAACCGTCAATTAATAAATTAAAAAAATATTAAAATATATTATTAGCTTATGTATGAGAAAATCTGCCGTTATATTTAGGATTACCGGATGGTTTGCGTAAACCATTGGTTATATTTAGAAATACCCGACATTTACGTAGACCTTCGACTAATATTCTTTTTCTTTGATA
The DNA here is from genome assembly GCA_036507275.1 of Sicyos edulis. Classification (NCBI taxonomy): domain Eukaryota; kingdom Viridiplantae; phylum Streptophyta; class Magnoliopsida; order Cucurbitales; family Cucurbitaceae; genus Sicyos; species Sicyos edulis. The sequence continues at coordinate 22,492,025 of CM071854.1, read as the reverse complement.
TTTGATTTCTTGAAGGTCAAAACTCGTCGATGGTTAATGAAGTCTTTTCTAACCTATTTGATGTAATTCAAAGTTGGAAAGTCTTAGACTATAACTCAAATCAAACGGATACACTTTAAATCCTCATTGACCAAAGAAGAATGCAAGGAAGAAGGATTATTAGGAAAAAAAAAATATTGAAGGAGAACAGTATTCGGAATCTCGTGCAGCTTGCGAACAACTTTCCTCTTGTTTGTTAAAACAAGAACTATCACTCATTTCCAAAAGCTTAAAAACTTCCCCATCAATTATCGAAAGGGAAGATGATTATTGGAGAAGATATATGAAATCTCGGGCATATGTATTTGACATTTGCAAAATAGCCCCTCAATAAATGTAGTTTAAACAAGCATTTTGCATACAATAGAATAATTTAAAGCATGTATCATCAAGAATCAAAACTAGAATGGGTACTAGTAAAAACCAATAAGTTTTTTATTATTCAACCAATTTTATTTGGGGGTGAGAGGGATTTAAACTCATAACCTCTTCTTCACAAACTCATATTTCATTTCAATTAAGTTATGTCTTTGCTTAGTTGACAAGATACGTAAGATTCAAAATTTTAAGCAAAAATAATCCACATATGGTTGATTTAGAGAATTAGATAGATAAATAGATTGCAACATCAAATACCTCCATGTTCTTCTAAAATATCAATTTCTAAAATTGATTTAACCGTTAAACTCTGTATGCTCATAAAAATTAAAATGATCATATATATAATAAGAATGAACACATTCGAATTTATTATTTGAACTACATAATTTTAAGTTCAATCTATACAAGAGATAAGTTGTAGACAACGGAAAGAATTCAATTTTACAACTATGCCAAATAGTTAACATTTTGAGCATATCATATAAAATCAAGAGCAACATAAAAACATGGAACAAATACGATAGCATATAAAATTAAGAGCAACATATGAACTAACAACAAAATAAAAATGATCAACGATCAAAATTTGCTCGATGTATATATGCGAGTTGTTGAACTCATATACATTGTATGCATAGAATGTATTAACACAAATCATAAAAATATGTAAAGAACTCATCTATAGCAAACGAGGTGATAGAGACTTGTGCTGATAACATGTTATAAAATAACAAAGAACAACAAGAATAAAGAAGAACAAAGTAGAGAGAAAAGAGAGTTGTTCTCTATTGTTGAGTTGTATTTCTAAATGCTTCACACCATCCTATTTATAGGATTTATGGGAGGGGTTGATAACTCATGTGAATTGTTATGTTATGGATCTCTACTACTTCATAATAGAATAGGTTTTAAATATATTTGAGAAATTGAATATTTAGCTCAATTCCTCTTAATAATATTCAATTTTAATTAAGCGCGAATAAAAAAAATAATTACAAATACTTTATAAATTGGAATTCCCTCATCTATGAGGATTGAATGCGATGGTAATAAACTGTCAGTGAGACAACCATCCTTAAATCGCAAATTAAAAAGCTTCAAACATTATAATTTTCAGCACAAAAGATTCTTTATGATCCTTTGCTTCTAATCCTAACCTCTAATCCTACATGCATTGTATTTGAAATATAGTTAACTATCTTAAGATAATAATGCTCGATTCTTTGTTAAAAATACCTTAACTAGGGACTAATTAACTCTCTAACCGAGAATTATCAACATTCATTGTTGAAAACAAAAAGGAGAGATTTCTAATGTTTTTCTTTTGGAATGTATATAAAAAATTTTAGGGTTGTTTCTACCTTGAGAATATTATAATTTTTAAATACATTAATATGTGTTGTTAGAATAAGGTGTTAAAGACTTTTGTGACAACCACTAACTTTTGCCAAATACTCTTTAGAGAAATGGAAAAAGATCACAATGATTGAAAGAGTTAAAATTGGCGGAAAGCTTTTAATTTTAAACTGTTAAATATGAGAGTTTGTAAATGATGAGATAGATGGTTTTGCTAACCATTTTTACATTTTGAATATCAGTTATTTGGTGCAAGAGCTATTTAATTCCTAAATTTGTACAAAGTGACATTTATTCTAGTTTAAAGTGATTGAAAGAGTAATGCTATGATTTAACTAAGTAAAATAAATCAGTAAAGACTATCGCAAACTCATATGGTAGACTTGTGCATAATGCTGGAGACAAGAAAAACATGTTCATAAAAAATTCCTTCAAGAATGAATTCATTATGTGTGAAGTCGTTCCAAGCTACAAATGTGAGACTTATTTTAAGATATAAGTCTTTATCCTTAAGTGTTACACTTTAAAGTATTGTAGAGAAATCAAAGGATTAAAGTAGCAACAAGAGAAAATAAGTATTTATTTAAAAGTTATTATATATTAGCGAAAATCTTAAGGATGGAAATTCTTTTAAAGTTGGTATATTGTAACAAGTCAGTTTATTTTAGTTAAGGATATGTAAGTATTTTTTTTTAGTGCGGTAACATTTGTGGCAAAATTTTATATTTAGTTTTTTTAGTAATCTTTTTTGACAAAGTTTGGTTATTACATATCTTCATATATATGAAAGTTCTTATTTCTTTTCCTATTTTTTGTTAAAATAGAGTAATAATTAAAGGTAGAAATTTTAAATTCATGACTTCTTTGTCAGGGCACACACTTAGATTGATTGAGTTATTCCTCTAGTTGGTTGAGTATTACACACAATCGACTTTAAAATGATTCCATGAATATACTTATTGTTATCGATTAAACATGCAAACTAGCTATATATGATTCTTTTAATTTTGTGAAAAATATATTTTATGTAAACCTAATATGGTATAGATATGATGTCTAAACAAATTTGTCTATACTCTTTGGAAACAATAACCATAAATAATTGATACATTCATTAAGAATATTAATTAAAGTGAGGTGTTCTTTGGTTGATATACACATGCACATATATAGACATTAATTTTATATATATATATACACATTAAGTTTATACATGTTGGATAACTTCTTAATAATTTTGTCCTAATAGTTATGGCGCATGATTGTAGACAAAACTTGTTTAGCTCGTGACATTAAGACATTATGATTTATAGTTTTTAAAATATTTTAATTTAGTCATCTACCTTGTTGATGTTTAATGTACACTTTCTTTTTTAAAAAAATGGTAAATTGATTAATAATAAACGAACATAGACTAACAATGAATGAATTATTAAAACTGTAGAAATTAATTGGTTCAACTAAATAATAAAATAACAAACTCTCAAACATTTCTTATGTAGTATATAAAGAAATTAAAACAACAATATTGTTTTATTTAAAAAAAATGTTATAAAGCAAAGAAAAACAATGAATAAAAGTTATATTTTTTTAATGACTTCATTTTTATGATCAATGGCTGAGGGAGCATGACTTGGAGACGACATTCTTACAGTCCTTCACTTTCTCGACAACTACGATCAACAAAAAGAAAATGTCACATTCAATTATAAAATTGAGACATATCAATAGAATTTTCTTAGGGAAACAAATAATAGAGATAAGCCTAATTTTTTTTTAATATTATTAATGTCTAAAAATTTATCCCCCATAAACATAAAACATAAATTCATATTTTTTCACTTTGCATATAAAAATAATGAATATTATTAAAGCAATTTCTTTAAATAAACTTTAAACTTATCCTTAAAGTACAATAAAAAAATATTAAAAAAATAATTACATTTGTCCTTACCAAAATTTATGACTTATTTAACAAAAAAGTGATTGAAGGTTTAATGTTTAGAAATAAGATGCAAAAACCTAACTAAATTTTGAAGAATTCAATTTATTCATAAAGAAACAATCTCTATTATATTTTTTCTCTAAATGTTAGAAATATATTAAAATTATGATAATCAGCAAAAAATATCGATTAATTTTAATTGTAAACTAAGTCTTTAAGTGTAACAAAAGAGTAAGGGCATGTAAAGACCCGACCCAAAAGGGGCTCTAAATAGGCCTTTACCCCAATGCATGCATTCAAAGTAAGGACAATGTGCAAATAAGTTTTCGGATTCCAATTAAAAACAAAACAATCAAGGTTCAATCATAAATCAATTTAGTTTTCTGAAACCTGTCCCTGTCTCCAAGCACCTGTTTCAAAGCAAATACATTTCCAAACGTATACTCTGATCAGAGATTTATTAAAACATTTGAAACATCCTCAAATACAACAAAGCTGGAATCCATAAAAACATTCAGAAAAACATCCTAGGGCTCCGTGCCCGGCTACATGCATTCAGAGGAAAATAAAAGACAAGAGTCATAGCAATAAAAAGTCAGAGACGACAGCAGGTTCCCATGATCACAGCTCCTCCTTCAGCCATCCTGTCTCGCACCTTGGTTACCTGTGGAAAACCACAAAATAAGGACGAGTAACGAATTACTCAGTAAGAATCCCCAACCGGGGTACAATACGATATACATGGTCATCTAGCAGAAATATATGCAAGCTATGAATATAAACACAGAATAGAGCACATAGCTTAAATCCACATATAACTTCGGATGCCAACTCAGGGTCTTAGTCCGGAAAATCCACATATAACTTCGGATGCCAACTCAGGGTCTTAGTCCGGAAAATCCACACCACACAATACGCCCTATATGAGAAATAAGTCTCGGCCTCACTGCTTCTCATCGTCCGATCACGAAAAGTGCACTAGCTCAAGATCCCGAGGAGCTCTCCGGTGGCGCTGTTGTAAGCGTAAGCGCGCACCGCATGCTACTGCAGCACTGCGGGGTGCCGGTCTAGTGGCAAGCCGCCCGTGTCCAGTCACCATGCCTAACTAAATCTACGGATCGGTGTCACCGACATAGGGGTGTGAGACTCGACACGTGAACTATGTCAGCCTGAACCACCGCACCTGAGGCTAAGGAATCGGTCGTGGTAGGCTTACACCAGGAAGCCGTCCTTGCCCTAACAGGTGGCAATCAAGGGCTACGGCCGAACACGCTGAGGACGTGCCGATTGCCGGGGACGAGGCAATGCCAAGTCATCATCCCGACCGTTGGGGCATTTAACAGTCTGCCACCCTCACCCAAGATTGCAGGGCCTACCGGTCGGGTTAGCTAAACCCTAACGGGGTCCAGGGACGGAGAACTGTCTCGACGTCCCTGCCATGGATGCAAGGTACTTTATGCATCAGGTCCGGATGATGCTATCTACCTGAACTCTAACCTGCCTTAATAATCAGCAAACAATCCAATACAATCCAATACATGCTCAAGAAGAAAACAACGAACCTAGCATGATACTACGAAGCAAGGATGAATCTGAGCATGCCGAAAGGAACAACCTAGCATGGACTAACATGAGAAACAACATAGGAAATCATGCGATCGGGAATTCGAGATAGAGCACTTATCAGGAAACATGTCAATAAACACAAACAAGCATACAATCAGCAATCACATAATATCGCAGGGTCCACACAACTCCGGTAAGAAATCCTTACTTGGCCGGGAGGCAACTACACACAAAATCCTAAGCTGCGATCGAACCCGAGCTAGCTACCGAGAACCTAACAAAAACAATGATAATCACACTCTAAAGGCTTAAATATAATAAAATAAATAGGGCTCGGCTCGGGAGCAACTCACGCGATGCGGTGACACGCTGGACGGGCAGCAAAGACGGCGGGGCCGGCTTCTTTGGCGCGGATGGGCGCTGATGGCGCTGGTGGCGGCAAATGGGCGCACACTGGCGCCGGCTGCGCAGCGCACGGACAGCCTGGGCGCGGATGGCGCGCTAGGCGCGACGCTGCCCAGGGCGCGCGCGGGACGACACGGCGCAGACGCGAGGGCGCGCGCGCGCGCGACGCGACGACGGGCTCGACCGGCGATGGCGAGGCTCGGGCGCGAGCGGCGGCTGCGCGACGCGACGGATGCATGCGGCTGCAGTCGCGCGACGCCTCTTTGGCACTGGCGGCCGCGACGGCTCGGGCACTGGCCGCTGCGTGGCTTTGTTGGGCGCACAGGTGTCAGGCGACCTCTTGCTTGGGCGCTGGGGCTCTTTGGTGCGATCTGGTGGGCCGCTGACGGCCAGGTTTCTCGGCTGGGTTGCTTGGCTGGCCAGAACGACACTCGAAGGACTCTCGGGAGAAGACTCACGTAAGATGGCTAGAGAGAAAAAGGGTTGGGCGGCCATGGGGGTTTGGAGAAGAAGACATAACAAAACCTAATTTTCTTTCATTTAATCAAATGCACCAAAACCCAAGAACTCAAGGCTAACGAAGATATGTCATGGAGAGAGTAACAAAAACACCAGTGGCTCAACTGGCCACACCACCTACCTGACTTCCCAGACCACCTGGGTTCGAAACCCACCAAACACATCTTCAACTCCTAATTTTCTTTTTGCATCTCCCCATGCCCAAACACCACCACAAAGCCTCGAAAACTTACATAAATCCATCCAATAATTTTAGGGACTGGAAAAAGACATAAACGGCCCTGACGGCCCAACCAAATTACCAAAATACCCCTAGGGCAAACTTGGAAGACCGGGATGAAAACCTGGGCCGTTACAGGGCATGAAAACAATATTAACTTAAAAAGTTTTGAACCTGAATTTTCTGTATTGTTGACATTGATACAGAGTGCATACGCTCCTATAATCTCGCATCCCATTTTACTATGTTCGTGAGAAGTCAGCTCTGTTTTGGGATCATAAGATAGAATTGCAGGGTTGATGCAGTTACGCATACACTCAGTGAATTTAGTTGACTTAGCCATTGCGAGTGAGCCTAGAACTAGCCACACCATGAATGCCCATTTTGCCCATTGTTTGCAACTCTCCATTATTTTCTATTATTTTTGTTATATCTTTCTCTTTGTAGATCAAATCCTTTAAATATATATCACTAATTTTCCACTCTCTTCCATTCCAATGGCACACCTTATTTTAACAACGTTACTTACTTTTTTTAACAATTCTATTTTTAGATCGAGACTTAGAAAGAATAAAACTAAATTGAGACTCCTTATGATTTGGTCACATAAACCAAATCAAGTAAATAGTTTTAGGTGGTATTTACAAAATATAGTTGAGAAAAACACATTTTGATCCATGTAACTTAATTTGAGATTGAATTTTATCTTATCTCGGAAAGAAAGGTGGAATCTAAAAAATAATTCTTCATTCTATAAATGTGTATCACGACTAAATTATTTGTGTTAAGATAAAGCATTGGAGTTGTTTTATTAAGTACCTCTGCCTCACCTGTGCACGTTTCTCAAATTTTCTAAGTTTTCTTGTCTAGGTCTAATGTGTTTTTTATTATATAGTTTGGACATGCATCTCAAAGCTAAAATTAAACTACACATCTATTAATGGGCAATTTTGCAAATCTCAAATAGATATGCCCGAGATTTCATATATCTTGTCCAATCCCCTTCCCTTTCGAATAATTTATCCTGCTCAAAGCCCTCCCTTCTTCATCGCTTTTGATTTATATACTTCATCTTCTTCGATTTCTCCTTTATCAGCAACAAATTACGTTTTCATCTTCAACTTCTCTTCAATTACAGTTCATTTGTTACCTTTGATAATTACAGTACTTATGAAGAATCGATAATTTACTTATTACTTGTTGGAGACCACGTATACTTGCGCGAGTGTAAACTAAAAGCACACGAAGCATCCTAGTGTTCTACTTTTACCAAAGTGAAATACTTTGAAGCACATCAACATCACCGTTTCACCCTATACGCTATCTTATTGTGGACCAGCAAAGATTTTTTAGCGTATAGTAACCTATCTGGGTGTACTATAAAAGGGTATAAAGCATGTTTGATATATATGTGGAGAGAAATCGTCATCTATTTATTTACCTACAAGTAAAAAGTCCGCGTATCTTGAACGTCAAAGACATCTACCTTTCAAAAACTCATGTCGAAGTTAAAAGAAAGCATTTAGTGGAGAATATGAATTAGGAGTAGCCCCTGAATTTTTGAGTGATGAAGAGATTTATCCACGTCTATACGTGTGAAAATCTCGGAAAGAGGGCATTTGTTGGAATAGAAAGTTTACCAAATAAAAACTCGCCACTTTATTATCCTAAAATTTAATGGAGAAATTAAATAACATTTTGGGAAAATTATAAATCAATATTTTTCTCGAAAATAAATGGATTAAAAGATTATTTATTTAAATTTTGGTCAAAATTAATGTAGGTCGAGTCTAGAAAGTAGAGGCTAGCAATTTCTGGCTTTTAGTTTCGAGAAAGCTTCAAACCTTAAAAGACAATCTTGAAGATCGAAGTTGAATAAATACCTAAGCCTATTTAGGCGTGAAGTTTAATCCTAAATATGAGCTATGTTGATTAAGGCTATTGAAGATCGAAGCTGAAGAAAAGACCTATGCCTATTTAGGTTGTCTTAAATAACGAAGCTCAAGAAAAGACTTAAAGAAAATGAAGGTGGTCTTTGAAGACTAAATCTAAAGAAATTAAAGACTTAAAGCCTATTTAGGTGATATTAAATCAAAATATTTTCGTGTAGTGGTTCAAATTTGGGGGCTTGATGATTCTCATTTTTAGAGTTATTTAAGCAATAATATTAATGAATTCTAAGTTTTTATTCATGAATAAGAATACTTTTTAGACCTAGAATTTCATTTCATGTGTACTTTTTGTATAAATTTAATGGTTGCCTAATAAAGAGCCTGAATTAGAAAATTAGAAAAAATAAGATTACGGTCAAAAGTAGAATTTTGAAACTATTTATAATGAAATTCTAAAATAAAGAAAATCTTGCTAATTTGTTGTTGAATTCGCAGGAACTAGAAATGTTGACAAAGACTTAAGAGACTTAAAGCCAAAGAATCGCACACGTGTTTAATTTTAGAAAGATCTTTAAAACGAATCAACCTAATGACATGTGGATGGTGGCAATAGAGAGAAGGAAACTCAGAACCTAAACCTAGACTTGGGCACCAATAACTTTACTCTATCAATAGAAAGATTCTAGGTCAAATATGTGAGTGGAACGTGAGAGAACAATGAGGACGGGGCGGGGAATTCATTAGCATTCATTTGACTCCGAGGGAGACTCAGTAGCATGGAGTGAGGAAATCAAGGAGAGATCTTGTCTCTAGGACAAGGCCATGACTTTGTCATTTCTTCTACTCTTTCTCGATCGAGACTGGTTTTACTGTGTTTCTTAGTTTAACCCTTAGCACTTTAGCCTTTATTGCTTTCAACACTTTATTGTTTTCTAGATTAGTGATACGATGTTCTTTAGCCTTTGTTAGTTGTATGTCTTTAGTTTTCGTGAACTGGTTTGAATCCTATAACTCAGAGCTTTGTTGATGCTATCTTGCTTCTAATAAACTCAAATATTTAATTTTTGTTAACTTGCTTCTACTAAATTCAATATTTATTTGTTATATTTTGCGTTGGATTTCTACAAATTAACTTCAACTTTTGATATGTTTATTGTTTTGATCACTTTATCTTCTGTTTGTTTTGAGTTAATGTCAGGCTAAGCATTATGGGTGAAGGTTAAGGGAAAAAGAATTGTAGGTAGAAAGTATTAGGGGTACATTGGAGTTGTTAAGATCATCATGGTATTCAATTTAAATATCGTGTGTTGATGAATTATCCACATGTGCTCGTTCATCGTTTGCTTTGAAAGAAAGAATACTAAAAGGTATGCTAGTCATGTCCTTAGTTCATGTGAGGGCTCTTGCATGTTAAGGGAAAGTTTAGAGATAATCATCCAGCTACTCAGCACAATGCACTATTTGAATGTTATTGGCTTTGTATGAGAATTTGAGTCAATTTGAATGAATGAGAGAGCAAACATTAGCTAACAGTGTGAAACTTCCGCCTTACCTACTAGTTATCCCTAAGAAATGTAAGTTGCATCCTAAAACCTAAATCGAAGCATATTTCCATATAAACATTTTTTAAAACATTGTTAATTAACATTAGCTTATTAATCCAACTCCTTTTAGTTCGTTGATGAATATTTATTGCATCGCATTTTATTATATTTTATTTATGCACTTAGACATGGGACAAAAGCTCAATAATTTTCTTTTATTACATGTTCGACTATTTAGTTAATATTGATATTTTTGAATCACTCAATCCCTAGGGATAATGATTAAATATACTTATCACTTGATGACTTTTGACTCCATACACTTGCGTATTATTGCTTTTGAATGCTTGAAGCTTTGTAAATGCTTGCTACATTAAGTAGAAATAATCATTTAGGTCTTGCATATTCAAATCTACGTTAGAGACCTTCTGTAAAGACCCGACCCAAAAGGGGCTCTAAATAGGCCTTTACCCCAATGCATACATTCAAAGGAAAGGATAATATGCAAATAAGTTTTTAGATTCCCAATTAAAACAAAACAATCAAGGTTCAATCAGAATCAATATAGTTTGCTGAAACCTGTTTCAAGGCAAATACATTTCCAAAACGTACACTCTGATCAGAGATTTATTAAAACATTTGAAACATCCTCAAATTCAATAAAGCGGGAATCCACAAAATCATTCAGAAAACATCCTAGGGCTCTGTGCCTTGCTACATGCATTCAGGGAAAATGAAAGACAAGAGTCATAGAAATAAAAAGTCGAGACGACAAAGACGCGTTCCCATGATCATAGCTCCTCCTTCACCCATCCCGCCTCGCGCCATGGTTACTGAAAGATAAGTAAGGGTGAGTAACGAATTACTCAAGAAGAATCCCCGACCGGGTACAATACGATGCACATGGTCATCTAGATGAGTGTATGCAAGCTGTGAACATAAACACATAATAGAGCACATAGCTTAAGTCCACACTTGGACCTCGGATGCCAACTCGTGGTCTTAGTCCTAATAATCCACACCACACAATACGCCCTATACGAGAACCAAGTCTCGGCCTCACTGCTCTCTCATCGTCTGAAAGGTACACTAGCTCAAGATCCCGAGGAGCTCTCGGCCGGCGCCACAGAATGAGCGTAAGCATGCACCGCGTGCTCTGCAGAACTATGGGGGTGCCGGGTCTAGTGGCAAGTCGCCCATGTCCAATCACCACGCCTAACTAAATCTCTCGGATCGGTGTCACCGACATAGGGGTGTGAGACACGGACACGTGAACTATGTCACCTGAACCACCGCACTGAGGCTAAGGAACCGGCCGTGGTAGGCTTACACCAGAAGCGGTCCTTGCCCTAACAGTGGCAATCAAGGGCTACGGCCGAACACGCCGAGGAGGCGTGCCGGTCGCGTCGGACGAGGCAATGCCAAGTCATCATCCCGACCGTTGGGGCATTTAACGATCGCCACCCTCACCCAAGATTGCGGGGCCTACCGGGTCGGGTTAGCTAAACCCTTACGGGTCCAGTGGACGGAGAACTGTCTCGACGTCCCCGCCATGGATGCAAGATACTTTATGCATCGTGCCCTGATGATGCTACCTACCTACACTTTAACCTATCATATCAATAACATACAATCCAATACAATCCAAAACGTGCTCAACAGATACAACGAACCTAGCATGGTACTACGAAGCAAGAACAGAGATATGAGCATGCTAGAACGGAACAACCTAGCATGGGCTAACATGAGAGAACAACATACGAAGTCATGCTAGTCGAGAATTCGAAATGAGCACCTAAACTATACATGCCGATAATCACAAACAAACATACAAACAACAATCACATAGAACATCGCAGGTCCACACAACTCCGGTAAGAAATCCTTACCGGCCGGGAGGCAACTACACACAAAATCCTAAGTCGCGATCGAACCCGAGCTAGCTACCGAGAACCTAACAAAAACAATGATAATCACACTCTAAAGGCTTAAATATAATAAAATAAATAGGGCTCGGCTCAAGAGCAACTCACGCGATGCGAGGTGACACTGCGACACGCGGACGGCAGCGGCACGGTGGGGCTTCTTCTTTGGCGCGGATGGGCGCGATGGGCGGCAAATGGGCGCACACCGGGCGCTGATGGGCGGCAAAATGGGCGCGCACATGGCGCTGGCTGCGCGCGCGCACAGCGGCCGGGTGCGGATGGCGCGCTAGGCGCGACGCCAGCTGGACGGCACGCGCGGGCACGCGCGCAGCGCGAGAGCGCGCGCGCGCGGCGCGAGACGCGACGACGGGCGCTGGCTGCGATGCGGACGCGAAGCTCTGCTGGCGATGGCGAAGCGGCGCGGCGCGCGCGAACGGTGCAATGCGGCGGCTGCGACGCGACGGACCTGCGGGATCGGTGCTTGCGCGCCTCTTCGCGGCGGCTGCGACGGCTGGCGCTGGCGCTGCGTCTGCTTGGGCGCTGGCGTCTGGGCGCCTTCTTCTTTGGGCGCTGAAATTTCTTTAGGTGCGATCTGGCTGGCTGCTCGCCGGACCGGCTGCTCATTGGTCGCTTGGCTGGCGGAGCAGCGCTTCGGGTCATAAGGGAAGAAAATCACGGCAAGGGGCTTGGGAGAGAAGAGGGTTGGGCGCCATGGAGTTTTGGGGAGAAAACACAAAACCTAATTTCTTTTCATTTAACCAAATGCACAAAACTCCAAAGATCCAAGGGTAACTAAGATATGACGCGGAAAAAGAGTAACAAGAGCTCTCCATAGCTCAACCGCACGCCGCCTCCTCACAGCTTTCCTGAGACCGGTTCGAATCCCAACCGCAACATAAATTTCCTATATTTTTACTTTTGCATCTATCCATGCTCAAACCCATCCACAAAGCCTCAAAACTTACATAATACCATCCAATAATTTTAGCAATGGAAAAAGATATAAACGCGCCCTGACGGCCCGACCAAATTACCAAAATACCCCGGGGCATACCTCGAAGACCGGATGAAAACTCAGGCGTTACAATATTCCCTCCTTTTTATGACTTTCGTCCTCGAAAGTCCTTAAGATCAAAGCAAAGACAGATATCTGCAATCTCATCCCGTCTTCCCGCTCACAAGCGGCCTCCTCTGAACTCGACTCCTCCACCGAACTTTCACCAAACAGGATCCCACGATTATGCAACGCCTACGTCTCAAAGACCAGAATACTCACAAAGCTTCCCCTTGAAGTTCAAACCTCAATCACCAAAAGGCTCAAAGTCCACAATGAACAATGGGTCCGGCACATGCCGCCCCAACATCGATACATATAAAAAAACACAACATGCACACTGTCAACAAACAAACTCAACCCTACAACAAATCAAGCAAACAATCGAACCTTCCAGATTCCAAAACTAAACGGCCTACTCTTACTTCACAAAAGACCAACAAACCTCAAACCTTGACTACAGCCTTAACGAGATACAAACGAACCACCAACTGGCGACTGATCCAAAAAGACAAACTTCTCCAACTAGAACACGACCACAACACTTAAGCAACCATAACTCCTGGCAGCGATACAAACAATCCAAGGAACACCAAAAGTTCCATCTCTACACGATACTCGAAGCTGAGGCAACCTTGCTCTACCAAAGCATAATCATGCCAAACCAAACTTACTTTGTACCAAGCCTCTACCAAGGGTGCTTACCCCTAAGGCATCCAAAACCTCTCGCAAGGTATCTGCTCATCTTACCTCAAAAGCATCCAACTCGCCTCATAAGCATCCAACTCATCTCGAGAGCATCCAACTCATCTCACGGGCATCCAACTCATGGTTCCCCTGCTGGACCGAACTCGCATCTACAATGCTCACTCAACTCAGGTTTAGGCACCCGAAGGTAGTGGACCGCACTACCAACCACAAAGATCTCTTGGCCTTAGCACTAGCGTGAGACTCACACGCACTAACACTTGCCACCGCCAACCTGTGACTTACTCGACCCCAAGTAACACTCGGGAAGAGGCTCCAGCTCCTCTCGAACATCCTTTCACTTGTGGTCCTTCAACTACCACCGAACTAGCCCTCTTGCACGACCTAAACAAGTGCATTTTCCTAAATGGATCCAATGGCTAAAGAAGTGTGCTGAACTCCGGACGGCATAGAACCATCTGCTATGCCAAGCCAAACTCAAGCCTGAACCAGACTTAGTGCCAAAGTGGCACACCAACCAATGCACCTCAAGTGCTACTACTACCAAATCAACATCCGAGGAAGCGGGTCATTAAACAACAACAGGCTCCCAAGGGGACAAAGATGACCCTTCATCCGCCTCAAGCCACTAACACGGCAACTTGCCAAACAATCGGGCGATCGTGGAGACTCGCTAGACCACCTCTCACAAGGGATTTCCACCACCATCCGATGAACCAAACAAAGACAGAACGGCACACCTCGGCCTTTGAGCAGCAGGGGCATCCCACACACGGATGCTAAACTCAAACCTGGCCAACTACTTTACTACTATCGTTAGAATTTACAAAAACTTGGGCCTCAAAGGGCATCAATTTGCAAACTTGGGCGTCTCCAACAACGCCAACAAACTCATCTGAATAAACCTGCTGATCATGCCCTCCCGGAACCTCCGGCTACAAGAGATACCGGGGAAAAATGCTGAAACAAACTCGCCACCGGGCTATCTGTGCCCGGACTCCTCACTACGCTGCTACAAATCGCGCTGGGTCTCCGCTCTCGAGATAGCTAAAGACACGCCATCAAATCTCTCATGGCCGAGCACACACTCGCCAAGGAGTCTCACTGAGGCGCCGCTAGCCTCTACCCCTCCTCTAGGCAACTCAATCGCCGGGCAAAACTGCATGCGGGCCTAACAACCTCGGACGCGGCCTCAACATCAACACGATCCGTCCAACTCCTCGGTCGGACATGCCAAGCGCCACTGCTCCTCAGGTGCGATCAACATACCGGCGATCTCGCACGAAGCACCACCACCCTCTCACTAGGGAAAAGCGACAGAATCGGGCCACAAATGGCCAACGGAGTCTAAGCTCGCCTCCCTCTAGAACGATGTCCCGGGGCATCCGGATCTATCTGGATACCTCAACAAGCCGCTAAACAAATCGCTCACATCATGGGAAAGTTGGCATGATGGCTCACTAAGCCCAAACCAACAACGAGTCGAGAACACGCTTTCGTCTCCGCTCCACAACACTACACAAGGCATACACTAGATGAAAGGTATTGTAAATTCTTAACCCTTTTCTAATACGTAAAACTTAGGCGTACTGATGACCGTAGCCGAGTGCCTTGATCATGGGAAAGACGACCTACAACAAAAGGTCGGTCTACAAAGTCTATGACTCGAGCTCGATACCAATCAGAAAGACCCGACCCAAAAGGGGCTCTAAATAGGCCTTTACCCCAATGCATACATTCAAGGGAAAGGATAATATGCAAATAAGTTTTTAGATTCCCAATTAAAACAAAACAATCAAGGTTCAATCAGAATCAATATAGTTTGTGAAACTGTTTCAAGGCAAATACATTTCCAAAACGTACACTCTGATCGTAGATTTATTAAAACATTTGAAACATCCTCAAATTCAATAAAGCGAATCCACAAAATCATTCGAAAACATCCTAGGGCTCAGTGCCCGCCACATGCATAGGGAAAATGAAAGACAAGAGTCATAGAAATAAAAAGTCGAGAGACGAAGACGTTCCCATGATCATAGCTCCTCCTTCACCATCCCGCCTCGCGCCATGGTTACCTGGAAGATAAGTAAGGGTGAGTAACGAATTACTCAGTAAGAATCCCCGACCGGGGTACAATACGATGCACATGGTCATCTAGATGAGTGTATGCAAGCTGTGAACATAAACACATAATAGAGCACATAGCTTAAGTCCACACTTGGACCTCGGATGCCAACTCGGGGTCTTAGTCCTAATAATCCACACCACACAATACGCCCTATACGAGAACCAAGTCTCGGCCTCACCTGTCTATCTCGCCGATATCGTCAAAAAGGTACTAGCTCAAGATCCCGAGGAGCTCTCCGGTCGGCGCTGTAATGAGCGTAAGCATGCACCGCGTGCTACTGCAGACTATGGGGGGTGCCGGGTCTAGTGGCAAGCTGCCCATGTCCAGTCACCACGCCTAACTAAATCTCTGGATCGGTGTCACCGACATAGGGTGTGAGACTCGGACACGTGAACTATGTCGGCTGAACCACCGCACTGAGGCTAAGGAACCGGCCGTGGTAGGCTTACACCGAAGCGGTCCTTGCCCTAACAGTGGCAATCAAGGGCTACGGCCGAACACGCGAGGACGTGTGCGATCGTCGGGACGAGGCAATGCCAAGTCATCATCCCGACCGTTGGGGCATTTAACAGTCTGCCACCCTCACCCAAGATTGCAGGGCCTACCGGTCGGGTTAGCTAAACCCTTACGGGGTCCAGGGACGGAGAACTGTCTCGACGTCCCTGCCATGGATGCAAGATACTTTATGCATCGGGCCCGATGATGCTACCTACCTACACTTTAACCTATCATATCAATAACATACAATCCAATACAATCCAAAACGTGCTCAACAGATACAACGAACCTAGCATGGTACTACGAAGCAAGAACAGATATGAGCATGCTAGAACGGAACAACCTAGCATGGGCTAACATGAGAGAACAACATACGAAGTCATGCTAGTCGAGAATTGAACGAGCACCTAAACTATACATGCTGATAATCACAAACAAACATACAAACAACAATCACATAGAACATCGCAGGTCCACACAACTCCGTAAGAAATCCTTACCGCCGGGAGGCAACTACACACAAAATCCTAAGTCGCGATCGAACCCGAGCTAGCTACCGAGAACCTAACAAAAACAATGATAATCACACTCTAAAGGCTTAAATATAATAAAATAAATAGGGCTCGGCTCGGGAGCAACTCACGCGATGCGGCTGACACGCGGACGGGCAGGCAGCACGGTGGGGCTTCTTCTTTGGCGCGGATGGGCGATGATGGCGGCAAATGGGCGCACATCGGGCGCTGATGGGCGGCAAATGGCGCACACTGGCGCTGGCTGCGCGCACGGACGGCGCGCTGGGGTGCGGATGGCGCGCTAGGCGCGCGACGCTACTGACGGCACGCGACGGCACGGCGCGAGACGCGGACGACGGGCGCTCGGGCTGCGATGCGGACGCGAGCTCTGCTGGCGATGGCGAAGCTGGCTGGCGCGCGCGGCGAACGGTGCAATGCGGGCGCCGCGCGCGACGCGACGGACGCGCGGATCGGTGCTGCGACGCCTCTGCTGGGCGGCTGCGACGGCTGGGTGCTGGGCGTCTGCTGGCGCCTGGCGTCTGGGCGGCGCTTCTTCTTTGGCGCTGGGGCTGCTGCGCGATCTGGTTGGCTGCTCGACCGGGCTGCTCGGTGAGTCGCTTGGCTGGCGGAGCAGCGCTCGGGGCGTAAGGGAAGAAAATCACGGCAAGGGGCTTGGGAGAGAAGAGGGTTGGGCGGCCATGGAGTTTTGGGGAGAAAACACAAAACCTAATTTCTTTTCATTTAACCAAATGCACAAAACTCCAAAGATCCAAGGGTAACTAAGATATGACGCGGAAAGAGTAACAAGAGCTCTCCATAGCTCAACTGGCACGCATCCTCACAGGCTTTCCCGGAGACCCGGGTTCGAATCCCAACTGCAACATAAATTTCCTATATTTTTACTTTTGCATCTATCCATGCTCAAACCCATCCACAAAGCCTCAAAAACTTACATAATACCATCCAATAATTTTAGCAACTGGAAAAAGACATAAACGGCCCTGACGGCCCGACCAAATTACCAAAATACCCCCAGGGCATACCTCGAAGACCGGGATGAAAACCTGGGCCGTTACACCTTCTCCCTTGTTACCATGTTAAAATCTACAAGGATTTAAATACTATGAGATATGAAAAATGGATTTAGAGATTGCATTCTTGAATGACAATCTTGAAGAGATAGTCTACATTACTTGATAACTCGTCATTAGAGCGTATTTTAGGCTGTCTTAGTATGCTTTATTTTAGAAATAGAAGAAAGAAAACAAGCTCTCATAGAAGAAATGTGAGGAAATAGCTTAGAAAATCAGCATGCATTCATAATTTAGCATCAGAAGCATGGCATTGCATTCTAGCGCAATTTATAGATAAACTGTGCCTAATCAATGCTATTTAGCAGGATTATCTGTAGCATTGTGAAAAAGGACGACAATGCGAATGGTGACCAGATAGTACGTAAAGTCGTATAACTCAAAAAGGAAAACACGTTCGAAAAAGGGCACATTAACAAGGAAAGAATCGAAGAATCAATCATGCAATTAAGACGACATCAATCAAATAAATCCAGACAAAAATCATGGAATCCCACATTTATGACGATTCGTACAGCTCACCTCAACTTGCTTGCCAAGGATTTTAACTCTATAAATACTGAGGCAAGAAGCTGAAAACGATGAACTCGTTAGTTGGCCACAAGCTGATTTTCGAAGCACGAGAAGCAAGTGGTGAAGCGTGGGAACTGCTGACAAGGGGACTACACATACTCAGCCGTGCCAATTCCATTTACTGTTTTTTATTAGGAATAGTTATAGTCTTTGAACATTTCATATTCGTAATAAAATTGTCCGGTTTAAACTTCTATATTATGTTTATTGTTATGATTACGTTGTAGGAGTGCATGTTAGTTACTTACGATTAAAATTTTATTAAAAGCGTAGGTCACAGAATGTTGCACTCATCACGTATTTAATTTTATATATATGCATCAATTAGCCACCCACGCATGTACCTTGTGGTGAGCTGGAAGGGGATTTGCATGTGACCCAATATGCTACTTAAGGTTGAGTGAACGAATATGAACTATTTACTGTGTTAGGGATTGTAACGGCCCGGAAAATTCATCCCGGCCTTCCCGAGAGGCCCAGGGGCATTTTGGTAATTTTGGGTCGGGCCGACAGGGCCGGTTTTGAAATTAAAAATTTCCGAAATAATTATGAGCCAAATTAAAAAGAATCGGGATTTTTGGTGAAGGCGTTTGGGCTTGGGAAAAGGTAAAAATAAATAAGGAATTAAATAGCGCGTCGAGCAAGAATCGAACCAGGGGCGTGTCATGTGCTAGGCGGAGGGCTCAACAGGTAGAGCCACCGCGCGCGCGCTTGTTAACTTAATCGCGCGATCTTGTATATATGTCCGCTCGTCCCCTTTTTTAAAAGGCCACTCGCCCGAACCTTCGCCCCATTTCTTATTCTTCTTCCTCGCGAGCTCCCCCGACCGACAGCCAACTTCTCTCGATTTTCTTCCTTCTCCAGCTCTGTTCGACCAAGCCTTGCCTCCAATTTGAAGTCATCTTCCTTCCCCGAGCAGCAGGTAAGCTTCCTTTTTCTCCTTTCTTTCAAAAGAAATCCGATTTCTTCTCTTTGGTTTCGATTTCATTTTTCGGCCGAGTCGAGGCGATTTGAAGTATGGGTTTTGTGCAGCTAGTGTAGGGGAGTTCTTCTTCAAAGAATCGCGTGTCGAATCCCCGTGGATCGCTTGAATTTGTTCCTTTTGTTCGCCTCGTTTCGCGCAAAAAGCAGAGCCTGTTCGCGTGTCGCGTCGCGGCGCAGCAGCCGCCGCCGAGCCTCGCCGCGACACCGCGCGCGCGTCCTCGCCAGCCTCGTGTCACGCCGCGCGCCATCGCAGCCGTGCTTGCTCGTCCATCGCAGCGCCCTCGCGCCATGCCGCCCCCGCGTCCGTCCATAGCGTGTCCGCGCCCAGCAGCGCGCACTCCAAAGACGCCCAGCTCGCCCATTCCTGCCCCCCAGCGCGCCCAGCTAGCCCCGTTGCTGCCCCGTTCGTGAAATCGGCCCGTTCGTGCGTTCGTGGTGCCTCGTGAGTTGCTCTCGAGCTGAGCCTCATTTATTTTATTATATTTAGGCCTATTGTGTGATTTTTGTTGTGATTGATAGGTTCTCGGTAGTTAGTTCGGGTTCGTTCGCCGCTTAGGATTTCGTGTCAAATTGTCCCCGGCCAAGGTAAGGATTTCTTACCGAAGTTGTGTGGACCCTACGATATATTATGCGATTGCTGATTGATTGCTTGTTTGTGTTTATTGACATGTGTAGCTAGGTTCTCTAATCTGAATTCCCAATTAGCATGATTCTTCCTGATTTAAATCTCATGTTAATCCATGCTAGGTTATTCCTTTCTAGCATGCTCGTATCTGTTCTTTCCTTCGTAGTATCATGCTAGGCTCGTTGTATTCTTATTGAGCACGTATTGGATTTTATGGAATTGTTTGCTGTTTGCTAGGCGGAGTTAGAATTGCGTAGATAGCATCATCCGGGCCGATGCATAAAGTACCTTGCATCCATGGCGGGGGACGTCGAGCAAGTCATTCCGTCCCTGGACCCCGTGAGGGATTAGCTAACCCGAGCGGTAGGCCCTGCAATCTTGGGTGAGGGTGGCAGACTGTTAAATGCCCCAATCGTCGGGATGATGACTTGGCATTGCCTCGTCCCCGATAGTCGGCACGTCCTCAGCGTGTTCGGCCGTAGCCCCTGATTGTCACCTGTTAAGGTAAGGGCGGCTTCTGGTGTAAGCCTACCACGACCCGCTTCCTTAGCCTCAAAGTGCGGTGGTTCAGCCGACATAGTTTACGTGTCGTGTCTCACACCCTATGTCGGTGACACCGATCCAAAGATTTAGTTAGGCGTGGTGGATCGGACATGGGCAGCTTTGCCTCTAGACCCGGCACTTCCCATGGTCTGCAGAGAGCACGCGCGGTGCATGTTTACGCTCATTACAAATACGACCGAGAGCTCCTCGGGATCTTGAGCCGCGTACCTTTCGCCGACGAAAGATGTGCCGGTGGCCGGGACTTGTTTCTCGTATAGGGCGACTCATGTATTGGATCAGTATGATGATATTATTCCGGACTAAGCCACCGAGTTGTTGGCATCCGAGGCCCAAGTGTGGGCTAAGCTATGTGCTCTATTCTGTGTTATATTCATAGCTTGTATACGCTCATCGAGATGACCATGTATATCGTATTGTACCCCGGTTGGGGATTCTTACTGAGTAATTCGTTACTCACCCTTATTATGTGGTTTTCCACAGGTAATCGTGGTGCGCGACAGGATGCCTGAAGGAGGAGCTGTGATCATGGGGCCCAGTCTTCCAACTCTGATTTTTGTATTATGACTCTCGTGTGTTTTGTGTTTTCCCCTGAATGCATGTAGCCGGGCACGGAGCCCTAGGATGTTTGTAAATATTTGTGGATTCCAGCATGTTGTATCTGAACAGGTTTTGAATGGCTTTTAATAAATCTCTGATCAGAGTAAACTTGGAAAATGTATTTATCTTGGAACAAGTGCTTGGAAACAGGGACAGGTTCCAGGGAAATTGTCTAGTTTTTAAAGGGGTTATTTTGAATGTTTTTGTTTTAATTGGAATCCGAAATCATGTCTGTTTAAATGTCCTTTACTTTGAATTCATGCATTGGAGTAAGGGCCCATTTAGTGCCCCATTCGGGTCGGTCCCTTACAGGGATAACCTTAATAATGCTTATGTTGCCCTGCGCTAAGTATGGAGTTTGCAGCGAAAGCTCGTTTGACCATAAATCATTAGTTACGGAAGTAAAAATTGTTAGGGAAGTAAGACAGTCTTTAGCTAGTCCTCGCGCTTAGGATCTTTGAGGATTAATTAGTTAGCATTACTCATTGCATGCATTAGCATTTTATTTCTGCATTCATTTATTTTATATATATAAAAAAAACAACTCAACTCAAATAATATATTTTTCTTTATTATTTTTGCATGACTCTGATGTAAATGATATTAGCTCTAGACATCAATCCTTGTGGGATCGATAAATTTATAAACTTATTACTTGTTGCAACTCTCGACCGCTCATACTTGCGCGTAAGTGATTCTGAGTGCACTTAGCATAAGTCAACTTAGAATTAATTACTGTTCATTATAATAGCATTAGAATTACACCTGTCATGAATCAACAAGTCAAGTCCAAGGGTTATATGCAACAGGTTTGCAAGCTAGTTAAATAATTTATGATCTAAAATGAGCATTTAGATCTTGGAATAAAAGATTTCACGATATGTTTAAATCTTATGGGTTTCAGAAGAATGTCGACAAACCTTGTTTATACAATAAGTTTATTACAAAAAAAGTAGCATGTATAGTATTTTATTTTGTTGCTATCCTATTCATAGGGAATGATGTAGGATTCTTGACTGATAGCAAGAAGTGACTAGAGAACCAATTGAAGATGAAGGGTTTGGGCAAACTATCTATCGTTCTTGGGATCCAAGTTATAAGTGATCAATCCAATAGAATCCTAGCCTTGTCTTGAGCATCTTGCATAGACAAAATGGTTGTCAGAGATATGATGCAGGATTCTGAAAGGGGTCAGTTACCTTTTAGGCATGGGATCACATTGTCTGAGGATCAATGAAGTAAGACGCCTCAAGAGATTAGGGAGGTGAGACGGATTCCCTATGCTTTGACATTGGGAAGATTGTGTACAAGGCCAGACAAATTCAACTCTGTAGGCATTGTCAATAGATATAAGGTGAATATTATTAAGAGACATTGAGCTAAATATTCAATTTCTCAAATATATTTAAAAACCTATTCAATTATGAAATGGTAGATATCCATAACATAACAATCCACATGAGTTATCAACCCCTCCCATAAATCCTATAAATAGGATGGTGTGAAGCATTTAGAAATACAACTCAACAATAGAGAACAACTCACTTTTCTCTCTACCTTGTTCTTCTTTATTCTTGTTGTTCTTTGTTATTTTATAACACATTATCAACACGAGTCTCTACCACCTCATTTTCTACATATAAGTTCTTTACTTATTTTTATGATTTGTGTTCAAACATTCTATGCGTACAATGTATATGAGTTCAACAACTTGCATATATACATCAAACAAATTTTGATCGCCGATCATTTTTATATTGTTGTTAGTTCATATGTTGCTCCTAATTTTATATGCTTCGTATTTGTTCCATGCTTTAATGTTCCTCTTGATTTTATATGATATGCTCAAAATGTTAACTATTTGGCATAGTTGTAAAATTGAATTCTTTCCGTTGTCTACAACTTATCTCTTGTATATATTGAACTTGAAATTATGTAGTTCAAATAATAAATTCGAATGTGTTCATTCTTAATATATATATATATATATAATAATTTTAATTTTTATGAGCATACAGAGTTTAATGGTTAAATCAATTTTAGAAATTGATATTTTAGTATAACATGGATGTATTTGATGTTGCAATCTATGTATCTATCTAATTCTCTAAATCAACCATATGTGGATTATTTTTGCTTAGAATTTTGAATCTTAAGTATCTTGTCAACTAAGCAAAGACATAACTTAATTGATATGAAATATGAGTTTGTGAAGAAGAGGTTATGAGTTTAAATCCTTCTCACCCCCAAATAAAATTGGTTGAATAATAAAAAACTTACTGGTTTTTACTAGTACCCATTCTAGTTTTGATTCTTGCTTATACATGCTTTAAATTATTCTATTGTATGCAAAATGATTGTTTAAATTACATTTATTGAGGGGCTATTTTGCAAATGTCAAATACATATGCCCGAGATTTCATATATCTTCTCCAATAATCCCCTTCCCGTTTGATAATTTATCTTGCTCAAAGCCCTCCCTTCTTCAGCGTTTTTGATTTGTATACTTCATCTTCTTCGATTTCTCCTTGACCAGCAACGAATTACGTTTTCATCTTCAACTTTTATTCGTTTTCTTATTCTATTTATGTTAAGCCATATACTAGCATGGAAGTCGTGTATATGTGGGGAATTTTTTATGCTTTTGGAAATGAGTGATCGTTCTTGTTTTGACAAACAAGAGGAAAGTTGTTTGCAAGCTGCACGAGATTTTCGAATATTGTTCTCCTTCAATATTGTTTTTCTAATAATCCTTCTTCCTTGCATTCTTCTTTGCTCAATGAGGATTTAAAGTGTATCCGTTTGATTTGAGTTATAGTCTAAGACTTTCAAACTTTGAATCACATCCAATAGATTAGAAAAGTCTTCATTAACCGTCGACGAGTTTTAACCTTCAAGAAATCAACTTTCAAAGAAAAAGAATATTAGCTGACGGTCTACGTAAATGTCGGACATTTCTTAATATAACCAATGGTTTACACAAACCATCCGGTAATCCTAAATATAACCATTGATTTTCTCATACATAAGCTAATAATATTTTTTAATATTTTTTTAATTTATTAATTGACGGTTTTTTTAACAATCAATTAATATGAGTTAAAAATAATAGAATTTAATGGTTGTTAATTGATGAATAAAAAAAATGGCTAAAAGATATTTCAATAACTGATAGACAATATATTTTGTTTTTACTATTTTTTCATTTTTGTGACCTGAATTCTCTTTGGATGACGATATGAAAAACGTGGGCTAAAATTACAAACTACTACTTCTAATTCTTCCACAAGTTTCCCTCTAATTTAGCGTGATTCCTTTAATTACAAACAACACACCTTTAGGAGTTAACTATCTTAAGATAATAATGCTCGATTCTTTGTTAAAAATACCTTAACTAGGGACTAATTAACTCTCTAATCGAAATTTATCAACATTCAATATTGAAAACAAAAAGAAGAGATTTCTAATGTTTTTCTTTTGGAAAGTATATAAAAATTTTTAGGGTTGTTTCTACCTTGAGAATATTCTAATTTTTAAATACATTAATATGTGTTGTTAGAATAATGTGTTAAAAACTTTTGTGACAACCACTAACTTTCACCAAATACTCTTAGAGAAATGGAAAAAGATCACAATGATTGAAAGAGTTAATATTGGCGGAAAGTTTTTAATTTTAAACCGTTTAATATGAGAGTTTGTAAATGATGAGATAGATGGTTTTGCTAACCATTTTTACATTTTGAATATCAGTTATTTGGTGCAAGAGCTATTTAATTCCTAAATTTGTACAAAGTGAAATTTATGCTAGTTTAAAGTGATTGAAAGAGTAATGCTATGATTTAACTAAGTAAAATAAATCACTAAAGACTATCGCAAACTCATATGGTAGACTTGTGCATAATGCTAGAGACAAGAAAAACAAGTTCATAAAAAATTCCTCCAAGAATGAATTCATTATGAGTGAAGTTGTTCCAAGCTACAAATGTGAGACTTATTTTAAGATGTAAGTCTTTATCCTTAAAAGTGTTACACTTTAAAGTATTGTAGAGAAACCAAAGGATTAAAGTAGCTATAAGTGTTACACTTTTTTTTTGTAATCTTTTTTGACAAAGTTTGGTTATCTTCATATATATGAAAGTTCTTATTTCTTTTCCTATTTTTTTGTTAAATTAGAGTAATAATTAAAGGTAGAAAATTTAAATTCATGACTTCTTTGTCAGGGCGCACACTTAGATTGGTTGAGTATTACACACAATCGACTTTAAAATGATTCCATGAATATAATTATTGTTATCGATTAAATTTGCAAACTAGCTATATATGATTCTTTTAATTTTGTGAAAATTATATTCTATGTAAACCTAATAGGATATAGATATGATGTCTTAACAAATTTGTCTTTACTCTTTGGAAACAATAACCATAGATAATTGATACATTCATTAAGAATATTAAGTAAAGTGAGGTGTCGTTTGGTTGATATACACATGAGGTGTTCTTTGGTTGATATACACATAACACATATATGCACATTAATTATATATATATACACACACATTAATTTTATACATGTTGGATAACTTCTTAATAATTTTGTCCTAAAAGTCATGGGCGCGTGATTGTAGACAAAACTTGTTTAGCTCGTGACATTAAGACATTATGATCTATAGTTTTTAAAAATATTTTAATTTAGTCATTTACCTCTTTGATGTTTAATGTACACTTTCATTTTTAGAAAATGGCAAATTGATTAATAATAAAGAAACATAGACTAACCATGAATGAAATTATTAAAACAGTAGAAATTAATTGGTTCAACTAAATGAGAAAATTTATAATAAAATAACAAACTCTCAAACATTTCTTGTGTAGTATATAAAGAAATTAAAACAACAATATAGTTTTATTTAAAACCATTTTATAAAGCAAAGAAAACCAATGAATAAAAGGTATATTTTTTTAATGACTTCATTTTTATGATCAATGGCTGAGGGAGCATGACTTGGAGACGACATTCTTACAGTCCTTCACTTTCTCGACAACTACAATCAACAAAAAGAAAATGTCACATTCAATTATAAAATGGAGACATATCA
Source organism: Sicyos edulis (assembly GCA_036507275.1). Classification (NCBI taxonomy): domain Eukaryota; kingdom Viridiplantae; phylum Streptophyta; class Magnoliopsida; order Cucurbitales; family Cucurbitaceae; genus Sicyos; species Sicyos edulis. Next base: position 22,465,803 of record CM071854.1, on the reverse strand, counting down.
ATAGAATTTTATTCGAGATCTATATTATTTGGAATGATAACTTTTTTATATATTTATTTTTTCAAGTAAAATTCTTAGGGAAACAAATAATAGAGATAAGCCTAATATTTTTTTTAATATTATTAATGTCTAAAATGTTAAATTTAGATAAACTCAAAATAAATTTCAAGCTTCTACGTAATAAGTTTTCATATTTAAACTTTTTGTCAAATAAAATTTATGAACTTTTTAAAAGTGTCTTTTAAATATGTTGAAGTCGTGACAATTTGTAAACATTTAGTCTTATTTTATACCACATACAATATTAATCGAAATATAAATTTAATATTATATTTTCGAATTTATCTATTATGCCCAATAAACTTTTAAACATTTAATTTTGGTTCTTATACATTATGTTAAATTTAATTTTTTGTGTTAGATTTATTTACAAAATAATTAGTCTACTCATTTATCCCCCATAAACTTAAAACATAAATTCATATTTTTTTCATTTTACATATAAAAATAATGAATATTATTAAAGCAATTTCTTTAAATAAACTTCAAATTTATCCTTTAACTGCAATAAAAAAATATTAAAAAAATAATTACATGGATTAAAATTATTTTTATTAAACCTTGTGTCCTTACCAAAATTTATGACATATTTAACAAGCAAATGGTTGAAGGTTTAATGTTTAGAAATAACATGCAAAAACCTAACTAAATTTTGAAAAATTCAATTTATTCATAAAGAAACAATCTCTATTATATTTTTTGCCTAAATGTTAGAAATATATTAAAATTATGATAATTAGCAAACAATATCGATTAATTTTAACTTTAAACTAAGTCTTTAAGTGTAACAAAAGAGTAAAGGCATGAAAACAATATTAACTTAAAAAGTTTGGAACTTGAATTTTCTATATTGTTGACATTGATACAGAGTGCATACGCGCCTATAATCTCGCATGCCATTTTACTATGTTCGTGAGAAGTGAGCTTTGTGTTGGGATCATAAGATAGAATTGCAGGATTGATGCAGTCACGCATGCACTCAGTGAATTTAGTTGACTTAGCCATTGCGAGCGAGCCTAGAACCAACCACGCCATGAATGCCCATTTTGCCGATTGTCTACAACTCTCCATTATTTTCTATTTTTTTGTTATATCTTTCTCTTTTTAGATCAAATCCTTTAAATATATGTCACTAGTTTTCCACTTTCTACCATTCCAATGGCTCACCTTATTTTAACAAGGTTTACTTACTTTTTTTAACAATTATATTTTTAGATCGAGACTTTGAAAGAATAAAACTAAATTAAGACTCCTTATGATTTGGTCACATAAACCAAATCAAGTAAATTGTTTTAGGTGGTATTTACAAAATATAGTTGAGAAAAACACATTTTGATCCATGTAACTTAATTTGAGATGAAATTTTATCTTATCTCGTAAAGAAAGATGGAATCTAAAAAATAATTCTTCATTCTATAAATCTGTATCACGACTAAATTATTTGTGTTAAGATAAAGCATTGGAGTTGTTTTATAAGTACCTCTACCTCACTTGTGCACGTTTCTCAAATTTTCTAGGTTTTCTTGTCTAGATCTAATGTGTTTTTTATTATATAGTGTGGACATGCATCTCAAAGCTAAAATTAAACTACACATTTATTGATGGGCTATTTTGCAAATCTCAAATAGATATGCCCGAGTTTTCATATATCTTCTCCAATCCTCTTCCCTTTCGATAATTTATCCTGCTCAAAGCCCTCCCTTCTTCATCGCTTTTGATTTATATACTTCATCTTCTTCGATTTCTCCTTGACCAGCAACAAATTACGTTTTCATCTTCAACTTCTCTTCATTTTCTTATTCAATTTATGTAAAGACCCAACCCGAATAAGGTCCTAAACCTAGGCCTTTAAGCTCTTATGCATGTAAGTAAACCCGAAAACATGAATGCAGAAATAAAAAAGAAAACTTTATAACATAAAATCATTCAGAGCAATTTTATTAATTGGACTTGTCCCTGTTTCCAAGCACCTGTCAAAAGTTTAACCAAAAACCAACCCTGGCCAGAGTATCGTTTATTTGCAAAAGAAAACATCCAAACAAGTTTAACAATAGAAACCGAAGCAAATAAATCAATGTTTATAAACACAACAAGTCAACCTAAGGGCTCCATGCCCTGTCTACATGAAAAAGAATTAAGAACAAATGCGACACGACTCAGAGTACTCTGTCCATGATCATCCAAAGAAATCCTCCTAGCCATCCAGTCTCGGTCCCAAGTTACCTGGTGGAAAACCACAGAAAAATAAGGGTGAGCAACGAGTCGCTCAGTAAGAATCCCCAACCGGGGTACAATACGAAAAACCAATCATCTAGTACACAGATACATGCAACCAAATACGAGCTCAGAAGGAACAACCTGGCTCAGGCTAATGCCACTTTAGAACTTGCCAATTCAAGGACTTACTATCGCAACCTACATTCGGTTTACACTTTGGATGCCCGTCGGGGTCTTACTCCATCTAGAACACGTGGATCCCATCGGGCTCTTACACCAACTCAACACAAGGATGCCCATCGGGGTCTTACACTTGCAGGATGCCCATCGGGGACTTATACCTGGTGAGGCCCATCGGAGACTTACTCACTTTTAAGCGCGATGACGCCCAACAGGGTCGTACTCAAGCAGCACTCAAGGTTGCCCATCGGGGACTTACACCAACTCAAGCACGAGGATTCCCATCGGGGTCTTACACCTACTCAATACACGGAAGCCCATCGGGGTCTTATACCAGCTTAAGCTCAAGGACACCCATCGAGGACTTACTCCTACTAGGTTCACAAGCTGCCCAACAGGAACTTACACTCCCTAGAAGCACTATGATGCCCATCGGGGACTTACACATACCGCAACAGTGTGATGCCCCTCGGGGACTTACACCCACTGTCAACGCATTGGTGCCCTTCTGGGACTTGCCCATGCGAGACCTGCACTAACAGCTCCTAACAGTCTTCTAACCACAGTAATACAAGCTAACAGTCCAACCAGGCAGAAATCTATGACAATACGATCCTCGCAGGCTCTACAGAACTTAAACAAAAAACATGGATATGCCAGAGTAAGAAAAATCCCTAGCATGGCTCTACAGAACTTAAAACAGGAAACATGGATAAATCAACAAACATGCCGACATTTCATAAACAAAGATCCTATCCACTAGAGTACTCATAGATGCTTGCAGAATACAGATGTGCTATTAAAGTATTTCGCAGGGCCCACACAACCCCAGTAACAAATCCTTACCTGGACAAGCAGAAAGAAAAACACTAAATTTCTCCTTGAGCTTCAGAGAAAACACAACCTAGGCATATGACAAGTAATAAACATATATTAAACACTAATCGAAGGCTAAACGGAGAAGAAACCAACACAAAGGCTCGGAAAGACGTTACCCTAAAACTGAAGGAAACGATCTCGGCACTCGGCCTCGGCGAAGGCGATTGCGAAGGCGAAGGCTCGAGGCTAAGAAGCTTGGCGAGATGGCGAAGGCGAAGCTGGGGAGACATGCGACACGAAGCTGTTGCGCTCGGCGAAGTGCTGCGACGAACAACGGATGCTCGCGGCTGCGGGGAGCTGCGAAGGCACGGCTGGACGAGCAACGAGCAAGAAGGGCGAAGGCGAACGACTCAGCTAAGGTGTTCGCTGGGGCGAACGAGCGTGCGGCCGAGCAGAACTGGTGTTGGCAAGGGCGAACAAGAAACGAAGCTCGGTTAGGCTTGGCGAAGGTGAGTTTGGCGAAGGTGAAGTTGAGAGAGTTTTCTCGGCTGGGACTTGGAAAAAAGTGGGAAAAGAGATAAAATGAGCTCCAAGCCCCCTAGCTATAGCCCAAGGCCCAACCAGCCTTCAAGACTCAATAGGGACAACTTTAAAACAACAAATTCTCTCAAAATTCTCCTCTAACTAGAAAGTGACTTACAAGCTCTCCAAAGGCAACACAAGTCCTGGAAAACCCAAAAACTGAACAATTACAAAACTGCCTATAAGGGTAAAATTACCAAAATGCCATTCAGGGTTAAAAAAACCCTAACGGCCCAACCAAACAACCGAAAACTAAACCGAACATACCTAGGTAACCGGAACAGATATCTGGGTCGTTACAATACTCCCTCCTTAGAAGACTTCCGTCCTTGGAAGTTGCTACACTAGAATAACTCTGGGTAGTTTCTTCTCATCTCTCCTTCCAACTCCCAAGTTGCTTCCTTAACCTTCTGATTCCGCCACTGTACCTTCACTAAATCAATGGCTCGGTTCCTCAAAACCTTTTTTCTCAAACGCTAAGATCTTTACAGGTTTCTCCTCAAAGCTCAGGTCGTTGTTTAGCTGCAAAGGCTCAAAATCTACAATGTGCGAAGGGTCTGCCACATACTGGCGGAGCATCGAAACGTGGAACACACTATGCACTGCGGCCAAGGATAGCGACAATGCTAACAGGTAAGCTACAACCCCAACCCTCTCAAGGTCCAACAAACCTGGGGCTCAGCTTCCCCCGCTTACCAAACCTCAGAACCCCACGCATCGGCGCTACCTTTAGGAAAACATGCTGACCAACTTCAAACTCTAACTCTCTACGCCTGACATCGGCGTAGCTTTTCTGCCTGCTCTGAGCGGTCACAATACAATCCCTGACCTTCTGAACTACCTTATTGGTCAACTGGAGCAACTCGGGACCCAAAACCTGCCTGTCTCCAACCTCTTCCCAGAATACTGGAGATCTGCAACGCTTACCATACAACGCCTCAAAAGGTGCCATCTGAATGGTCGACTGGTAGTTGGTGTTGTAGGAAAACTCCATCAAATACAAGTACTGATCCCAACTGCCCGGAAAATCCAACACACAGGCTCGCAACATATCCTCTAGGATCTGATTTACCCAAGATCGTCGACCATCGATCATCACTGATGAAAAGTTGTACTGTAGTTGCACTCGGTACCTAGACCTGCCTGAAGGGCTCTCCAAAACCGAGACATAAATCGAGAATATCGGTCCGAGATGATCTTAATTGGTACCCCATGGTACCTAACTATCTACTCAAGGAACAACTGTGCCCACTGCTCCACGGTATAATTTATTCTACCGGGGACGAAGTGCGAACACTTGGTCAATCTGTCAACGATCACCTAAATCTGTGTATAGCCTCTCGGAGTCCTGGGCAAACCCAAAATAAAGTCCATGGTAATCTCTTCCCATTTCCACTGTGGTACACCAAGCGGCTGCAACAAACCTGTAGGTTTCTGCCTAGGTGCCTTCACTTGCTGATAAGTGAGACACCAGCTTACAAACTGGGCAATCTCTCTCTTCATCCCCATCCACCAAAAAGTTTGCTTAAAATCCTGATACATTTTGTTGCCTTCTGGATGCCATATAAAAGGCGAGGTGTGAGCCTCGATCAACAACTCTGTACAGATACTGGCATCGGGTGGAACATAAAGCCAACCCTTATACCTCAAGCCACCATCTGGTGAGACCACAAAATCGAAGTCACCATCAGCTTAAACTCTTTCGTAGAAACTCTTTAACTTAGGATCACCCAACTGGCCATCGATAATCCTTTGCTTTATTGAAGGCTGGATGGTCAACTGGGCTACCCTGGCGGTAACCTCCCCTAACATCACTGCTATACCAGCCCTCTCAAGGTCATTCCGTATAAAACTCCGGGGGTTCAACAATGTCGCTGAATGCGAGGTCTTCCTACTCAGTGCGTCTGCCACAACATTTGCTTTTCCTGGGTGATACAGGATCTCACAATCATAATCCTTTACTAACTCCAACCACCTTCTCTGTCTCATGTTCAGTTCTTTCTGGGTAAAGAAATACTTGAGGCTTTGGTGATCTATAAACAACTGTATCTTCTCACCATACAAGTAATGCCTCCAAATCTTAAATGCAAAGACCAGAGCCGCCAACTCCATATCATGAGTGGGGTAATTCTGCTTGTACAGTTTCAACTGTCTCGACGCATACGTTCTCACTTTACCATGTTGCATCAAAACGCAACCCAAACTGAACTTACTGGCATCACTATACACCACAAAACCTCATGTTCCCTCAAGAACAGCCAACACTGGCACGGACGTCAAACTGTACTTCAACTTAGCAAAACTCTCGTCACACTTCTCATCCCAAACGAAATCGACGCCCTTCCTCGTCAAACAAGTAAGCGGAGAAGCTATAGCGGAAAAATCTCGAACGAAGCGATGATAATAACCAGCCAAACCCAGAAAACTATGAATTTCCGACACAGTGGTCGGTCTGACCCATGAACTAATTGCTTCTATTTTTTAGGGGTCCACAGCCACTCCCTCCTTAGACACAACGTGTCCAAGGAAGGCTACCTTCTCAAGCCAAAAGTCACAATTAGAAAATTTCGCATAAAGCTAGTTCTCTCTTAAGGCCGTCAAAATCTGTCTTAGGTGCGAAGCATGGTCCTCCTTAGACTTTGAATAAATAAGAATGTCATCTATGAATACTATGACAAAGCGATCCAAGAATGCCTTGAACACTATGTCCATCATATTCATAAATGCAGCTGGGGCGTTCGTCAGTCCGAAAGACAGGACCACGAACTCATAATGACCATATCTCGACCTGAATGTTGTCTTGGGGATATCTGCATCTCGAATCCTCAACTGGTGATAGCCTGACCTCAAATCAATCTTTGAAAACACACAAGCTCCCTAGAGCTGGTCAAACGGGTCATCAATGCGTGGCAGTGGATACTTATTCTTTATTGTTACCTTATTCAGCTCCCTATAATCAATGCACAGGCGCATCGAACCATCCTTTTTCTTAACAAATAGCACAGGTGCTCCACACGGGGACACACTCGGTCGAGCATCTCTTGCAACTGCTCATTTAGCTCCTTCAACTCAGCTGGTGCCATACGGTAAGGAGCTTTCCAGATAGGGAGGGTTCCTGGCTCTAGCTCTATTGTGAAGTCCACTTCTCTATTTGGCGGCAAGCCAGACAACTCTTTAGGAAACACGTCTGCAAACTCTTGTACAACAGGCACTTGCTCAACAGATAACTGACCCCGACTCTCTCCGGACAACTTGGCTAAAAAGCCCCAAGCTCCTCGAGCTAACAACCGCTGAGCCTTAACTGCAGAAACCATTGGTTGAAACACCCCACCCTAGACACCTCGAAACTTAAAACTTGGCCTGCTCGGCGGGCAGAACAATACTTCCTTACGGCGGAAATCAATCATTGCGTGGTTATCAGCTAACCACTCCATGCCGAGAATCACATCAAAACTGCTCATAGCCAACACTATAAGTGTAACCCGAAGGGACTCGTCGGATATCTGTATCCAACCGTCCTTCACCTTCTGACTAGCTAACATACTAACTCCCGAAGGAGTTGCAACAGATAACTCATACCCTAGAGGTTCTAATCTCATACAAGCATGCTCAGCAAACACAGTAGAAACGAATGAATGGGTGGAACTCGAATCAAATAACACAAAAGCAAGGTGATCAAGGACTAAGAGCGTACCTGCTACTGCGGCATCGGTTCGCTCAGCCTCCTGGCGAGTACACTTGCCCTTGCTGCTGGCCTGGCTGTGCTACCACCGTTTTCTGCTGGCAAAACTGGGCCTGATGGCCCTCCTACCCACACCTATAACACACTCTAGGATTGCCTGCACAGGGACCTCAATGCGCCTTCCGACAAGGTTTACAAAACGGAGGCAGCTTTCACTCGCCCTGCTGACGAGGCTGATCACGGTTCCAGCTTCTGTACTGATCTTTCCCCTGATGGGAACCCTGGCGGCGCTGACCGCCCGCTCGGTTAAAACTTCCCGAGGCAAACTTTCTTTTCTGGCCCGAATACACTGAGGTCTTCTGCTCAGGAGCACTAACAGCTTGCTCAAGAAGATACTTCCCATCGTAAATCGTCGCCAACTGTACAGCCTTGGCAAACGTCTCAGGGGCCTGTGCCCTAACATCATGAGACACTCCATGTCCCAAACCAGCAATAAACTTCATGATTTTCAGCTCAGGAGTAGCGATCAGCTGAGGAGCGAAATATCTGTACTCCGAGAACTTCCTTTCATAAACCTCAATCAAATCAGATTCCTGCTTTAAGATCGAGAACAGCTCAATCATCTTCTCTTGGGCTTCCTCACTGATAAACCTTTCCTTGAACTCGACCTTGAAGAAATCCCAGGTGGCAGGTGAAGCCCCAGCTGGTCTCTCACTCAAAACAGACTCCCACCACCATTTAGCTGTGCATGCTAAAACATGCGCTGCACAACGGGCTCGCTGCACCTCAGCACATGCCATCACCTTGAAGGTGTACTCCAGCTCGGTAACCCACCTGGCTGCTGTTAACGGATCTCTAGGGGCACTGAATTTCTCGGGCTTCCACTTGACAAAATCCTTCCGCCACTTGCCCAGATCCTCTGCACCTTCCGCCTCATCAGTCTCAATCACAATCGGCTTTTGTGGAGCCGGCGGTGCTGGCAGCACTGCAGTCCTCTGCTAAACCATCTGTTTCAGTTGCTCCATCTGAAGACGGGACTCCTCCCTCTGCGCAGCTAACAAAGCCTACGTCTTAGCTCTCTGCTCAGCTCTCTGATCAGCCAGTAAACTAACCATCAGAGCCCTCATGGACTCGACAAACGCTTCTCCAAGAGCAGCCTCTTAGGGCTCATTCGCCTCCACGCCCTCTCTAGGCACATCAGCAGTAGGGTTCACGGGTGGCCTGTCACCAGCCTCAGCTTGGGACGTCGTCCCCCCTGTGTCAGAATCAATACGAATGCCCTAGTTGGTCGGCCTCGAGCCTCCACGTCCTCTACGAGTAACCAGCATGCTGGCGATTTACACCAAACCAACAACGAGTTAGAACCTGCTCGTACCTGCTCTACAATCCAAAACCAAGAACATGCTAGTTGCAACCAGTATTGTAATTCTTAACCCTTAAACATTAAACTTAGGAACGTACCTGATGGTCGTGGGAGCGCTGATGATCATGGAAAATACAACCAACGACTGTAGGTTAGTCTACAGAATCTATGACTCTGAGCTCTAATACCAACTGTAAAGACCCAACCCGAATAGGGTCCTAAACCTAGGCCTTTAAGCTCTTAGGAATGTAAGTAAACCCGAAAACATGAATGCAGAAATAAAAAAGAAAACTTTATAACATAAAATCGTTTAGAGCAATTTTATTAATTGGACCTGTCCCTGTTTCCAAGCACTTGTCAAAAGTTTTACCCAAAACCAACTGTGTCCAGAGAATTGTTTATTTGCAAAAGAAAACATCCAAACAAGTTTAACAAAAGAAACTGAAGCAAATAACTCAATGTTTATAAACACAACAAGTCCACCTAAGGGCTTCATGCCCTGTCTACATGCAAAAGAATTAAGAACAAATGCGACACGACTCAGAGTACTCTATCCATGATCATCCAGCAGCATCCTCCAAGCCATCCAGTCTCGGTCCCAATTTACCTGGTGTAAAACCACAGAAAAATAGGGGTGAGCAACGAGTCGCTCAGTAAGAATCCCCAACCGGGGTATAATACGAAAAACCAATCATCTAGCACACAGATACATGCAACCAAATACGAGCTCAAAAGGAACAACCTGGCTCAGGCTAACTGCCACTTTCGAACTTGCCTATTCAAGGACTTACTATCGCAACCTATCGGGGCCTTACACTTTGGATGCCCGTCTGGGTCTTACTCCATCTAGAACACGTGGATGCCCATCGGGGTCTTACACCAACTCAACACAAGGATGCCCATCGGGGTCTTACACCTGCAGGATGCCCATCGGGGACTTACTCACTTTTAAGCGTGATGATGCCCAACAGGGTCTTACTCAAGTAGCACTCAAGCTTGCCCATCGGGGAATTACACCAACTTAAGCACGAGGATGCCCATCGTGGTCTTACACCTACTCAATACACGGAAGCCCATCGGGGTCTTATAACAGCTTAAGCTCAATGACGCCCATAGAGGACTTACTCCTACTAGGTTCACAAGCTGCCCAACAGGGACTTACACTGCCTAGAAGCACTATGATGCCCATCGGGGACTTACACATACCGCAACAGTGCGATGCCTCTCGGGGACTTACACCCACTGACAACGCATTGGTGCCCTTCGGGGACTTACCCATGCGAGACCTGCACTAACAGCTCCTAACAGTCTTCTAACCACAGTAATACATGCTAACAGTCCAACCAGGCAGAAATCTATGACAATACGATCCTAACAGGCTCTACAGAACTTAAACCGAAAACATGAATATACCAGAGTAAGAAAAATCCCTAGCATGGCTCTACAGAACTTAAAATAGGAAACATGGATAAATCAACAAACATGCCGGCATTTCAGAAACAAAGATCCTATCCACTAGAGTACTCATACATGCTTGCAGAATATAGATGTTCTATTAAAGTATTTCGCAGGGCCCACACAACCCCGTAAGAAATCTGATAAGCGCCAAACGTTGCTTGAATTTTACAAAGCTAGAGGTCCTTCTAGGATCCTTGTAAAAACTCACAATGATAGCTAACTTAGATCACACTCAAAATCTAAAATGGTCACTCTTAGATCCTAAGACAACTCACTCCAGAATTAGTTTGATCAAGACTAATCCAATGAATTGATTTATCTTCAAAACTAAAGCAAGATTTGAAAGAAAAGAAACACCAAATGGGGTTCAAGAAAACACAAGTTTTTCATTCATCAATCTCTCCAAAATGATGTATTACAAGCCATTTTAAAGGCCAAAAATTCGTGCATGCCTTAGAATACAAAAAGGAATCAAAAAGCCATTAAATGCATTTTGTAGAAAATAAGACCTAGGAAACCAAAACACAATTGCATGGCTTAAATGCTAGACAAAAGGGTAGGTATGCTTTAAATAGACTCAACCAACTCTTCTAGAAGGTCCCTTGCAATTATGAGCATGGTTGGCAAGCATTGAAATCAAAAAGTCTCAAAATAAGAAATCTAGAAATTTCTTTATTTAAAATTCTGCCATGTAATTTTTATAATCCTCTTGGAATCTTCTTTTCCTTCTTCTTGTAATTGCTCCTTCATGTGAATGCAATAAGTTGGTAGTTGAATTCATATCAAAATCCTTACCTGGACAAGCAGAAACAAAAACAGTAAATTTCTCCTTGAGCTTCAGAGAAAACACAACCTAGGCATATGACAAGTAATAAACATATATTAAACACTAATCGAAGGCTAAACGGAGAAGCAACCAACACAAAGGCTCAGGAAGACGTTACCCTAAAACTGAAGGAAACGGTCTCGACACTCGGCCTCGGCGAAGGGTCGCGGCTGAGAAGCTTGGCGAGACGGCGAAGGTGAAGTCGCGCGGAGGCGTCTTTGCGCGCGACGGCTGCCGCTACTACGGGCGAAATCTTCGCGACGAACAACGGATGCTCGCGGCTGCGGGGAGCTAAAAGGCACGGCTGGACGAGCAACGAGCAAGAAGGGCGAAGGCGAACGACTCAGCTACGGTGTTCACTAGGGAGAACGAGCGTGCGGCCGTGCAGAACTGGTGTTGGCATGGGCGAACAAGAAATGAAGCTCGGTTAGGCTTGGCGAAGGTGAGTTTGGCAAAGGCGAAGTTGAGAGACTTTTCTCGGCTGAGACTTGGGAAAAAGTGGGAAAAGAGATAAAATGAGCTCCAAGCCCCCTATTTATAGCCCAAGGCCCAACCAGCCTTCGAGACTCAACAGGGACAACTTTAAAACATCAAATTCTCTTCTAACCAGAAAGTGACTTCCAAGCTCTCCAAAGGCAACACAAGTCTTGGAAAACCCAAAAACTGAACAATTACAAAACTGCCTCTAAGGGTAAAATTACCAAAATTCCCTTCAGGGTTAAAAAAACCCTAACGGCCCAACCAAACAACCGAAAACTAAACCGAACATACCTGGGTAACCGGAACAGATCCTTAGACAATGTGATCTCATGCCTAAAAGGTAACTGACCCCTTTCAAAATCCTGCATCGCATATCTGACAACCATTTTGTCTATGCAAGATGTTTAAGACAAGGTTAGGATTCTATTGAATTGATCACTTCTAACTTGGATCCCATGTATGAATGATAGTTTGCCGAAATCCATCATCTTCAATTAGTTTGCTAGTCACTACTTGCTATCGGTCAAGAATCTTTCATCATTCCCAATGAGTAGGATAGCAACAACATAAAATTTCATAAATGCTACTTTTTTTGTAACAATCTTATTGTTTAAACGAGGTTTTTCGACATTCTTCTGGAAACCATAAGATTTAAATGTATTGTGAAATCTATTATTCCAAGATCTAGATGCTCATTTCAATACATAGATTATTTAACGAGTTTGAAAACCTTTTACACATAACCCTTGGATTTGACTTGTTGATTCATGTAGATTATCTCTTCAAGATTGTCATTCAAGAATGCAATCTTTAAACCAATTTTTCATATCTCATAGTCTTTAAATCCTTGTAGATTTTAACATGGAAACATGGGAGAAGGTCCCTAATGTAGATTTTGATATGCACGACTTAAATGATTATTTCTACTTAATGTCGCAAGCATTTACAAAGCTTAAAGCATTCAAAAGCAACAATACGCAAGTGTATGCAGTCAAAAGCAATCAAGTGATAAGTATATTTATATCATTATCTCTAAGGATTGAGTGATTAAACAATATCAATATTAACTTAAGAGTCGAACATGTAATAAAAGGAAATTGTTCACTTTTTGTCGCATGTGTTAAATGCATTAATGGAATATAATAACATGCGATGCAATAAATATTCATCAACAAACTAAAAGGAGTTGGATTAGTAAATCTAATGTAAATTTTTAAAAAATGTTTAAAAAAATGTTTATATGGAAATAAGGCTTCGGTTAAGGTTTTAGGATGCAACTTACATTTCTTAGGGATAACTAGTAGGTAAGGCAGAAGTTGCACACTGTTAACTATTGTTTGCCCTCCCGTTTATTCACATTGACTCAAATTCTCATTCAAAGCCAACGACATTCAAATAGTGCATTGTGCGCAGTAGCTAGATGATTATCCCTAAACTTTCCCTTAACATGCAAGAGCCCTCACATGAACTAATGAACATGACTAGCATACCTTTTAGTGTTCCTTCTTGTAATGGCCCAAGTTTCTGTTTCGGTTCTCCAGGTACGTTTGGTTGATTATTCGGTTGTTTGGTTGGGCCGTTAGGGTAGTTTGAGCCTTTAGAGGCATTTTGGTTATTTGGTCTTCAAGGGGTAGTTTTGGTATTTATCCAAGGTTTCTATAAGGACCCGACACGGGATGGTCCTAACTGTCCCATACTTAATGATGCAATAATTAAAATATGGGAATTAAAACTGAACTTAAATCATTACTTTATAAACTTGAACAATTGCAAGGCATAAAAAATTTAACATCCAAATCATTTAGCCTCTGGCCAGAGAAATTTAAAAAAAAAACATTACAACTTAAGACAAAACTCTTTAAACAAAAGTAAACATGATAAGACAAAGAGATGCAGCAGCCTTTCCCATGATCATCCAGTTCCTCCTCTAGCCACCTCGATGCTGTGCCAAGTTAACTGGTGGAAAAACTACAAAAAGGGTGAGTACAATTGCACTCAGTAAGATCCCACAATCGGGGTACAATACGCACAGCAAATCTTCTAGCATCCTAGCATATAAGCATCAAACAATAGCATGGTAGTCTCAACAAAAACGAATAGAAGGATGATCAACATCATGGGTCTATGCTCAAAGCTAGACAGGGTTAGCACACACTGGACTAACAAACAGGAGAAACAGTTAAGTAATATCAGAAGCTATATCCATACAGCAAACAAGGTTAGCACACACTGGGCTAACTAAGGACAGCAACACACTGGGCTAGTCCTGGACAAACTGAGCTAGCACGCAACTCGACTGTCACTCAAGTAAGTCGTGCTCATATATGTCAGTAGCACACTAGGCTAGTCTAGAGCAACACAGGCAGTAACACACTGGGCTAGCCCAGGATCAGCAACACACTGGGCCAACAAGGGACACCAGACATTGAGCTAGTCCTGCTTATACATGTCAGCAGCACACTGGGATAACAGGGGACAGACACACACTAGGCTAGTCCTGAGCAAAACCGAGCCAGCACGTAACTCGACTATCATTCGGGACACCCTAATAAACTCTAACATTCTTGGCATCCTAGAGCTAACAGGGTCCAACATACAACTAGCTTATAATCAATAGAGTATTTGCAGACATACGGTACATTTAATAAATAGGAGAGTGCAACAACAAGGTACAATAAATTAAATGCCAAGCCCTAGCAAACAACACGAGCATAAACACAATATTCAGGGAACATGGGATACAACATACAAGATCAGATCAACAGACAAACAGGAATTAAACATAACTATAAATAGAGCAGCATTCAAGAAACCTGCAAGAACCTATCCACTAGCAATGTAATCCAAACAACATGGAGAAACCTATCCACTAACAATACAACATATAAACAAACAACCAGGAGTTATCATTGAAATGCGCAGGGTCCACACAACCCCGGCAAAGAACCCCTACCTGTCAAACAAGCAGAACCTAACAATATAGAGTGCTCCTCAAGCTAACCTAACATCAAGCCAACAATAGTTAATATCCAATGCCGAACAAACTAAACAACCAAATCGAAACAGGAGCTAGGGCTTTACCGAAACCCGAACAATCACTAACTCCCTAAGGGTGGACTTGGCCAAGGCAAGCTAGTCCTTACAACAAGCAACTTCAAAGCTCACTCTAACCAATCTCGGCTAGGGCATCACCAACAACACAAACCACAAGTTAGTCTTGGTTAAACCTCAAACACAACCAATAACTTCCATGTAGCTCTCAGCCACTATGGGGATCTTGGTAGCATAACTCAACCAACAACAACTCAACTCACCTTGATGTCTTAGCAATGGAAGAAGCACAATGATGGTCTCGGCTAGCCCCTCCAACAAGCACCCAAAGATCTCGGCTAGGCTAGCTTGTACAATAAGAGAAGAAGCTTTGGTTAGAACACAACCCAACCAACAAAGTTGGTTCTCAGCTAGATCTACATCTCCACACAACAAAACACAACAAACACTTACCTTAAATGATGTGAATTCAACTACCAACTTATTGCATTCACATGAAAAAGCAATTACAAGAAGAAGGAAAAGAAGATTCCAAGAGGATTATAAAAATTACATGGCAGAATTTTAAATAAAGAAATTGCTAGATTTCTTATTTTGAGACTTTTTTATTTCAATGCTTGCCAACCATGCTCATAATTGCAAGGGACCTTCTAGAAGAGGTTGTTGAGTGTATTTAAAGCATATCTACCCTTTTGTCTAGCATTTAAGCCATGCAATTTACTTTTGGCTTCTTATGTCTTATTTTCTACAAAATGCATTTAATAGCTTTTGGAGTCCTTTTGTATTCCAAGGCATGCACGAATTTTTGGCCTTTAAAATGGCTTGTAATACATCATTTTGGACAGATTTGATGAATGAAAAACTTGTGTTTTCTTAGACCCCATTTGGTGTTGTCTTTCTTTCAAATCTTGTTTTAGGTTTGAAGTTAAATCAATTCATTGGATTAGTCTTGATCAAACTAATTCTGGAGTGAGTTGTCTTAGGATCTAAGAGTGACCATTTTAGATTTTGAGTGTGATCTAAGTTAGCTGTCATTGTGAGTTTTTACAAGGATCCTAGAAGGACCTCTAGCTTTGTAAAATTCAAGCAACGATCGGCGCTTATCATTAAAGCTCTCGACAATGATGGCTAGAGAAGAGAGCTCTCGGATTTCCACCAACAAGCAAAGGAGTTCAAGAAGATGAGCTTGACAAGGAGATCTCGTATTCAAGCAACATGAATAGGATTTTTGAATCCATGTTGGCTAAGAGATCTTAGATCTAGGCTTGAAGATGGTGAATGGCTAGATCTAGTGTGGCACAACAACAAGGAGAAGAAGAGCTTCTCGGATCTATGCTTGCAAGAGGAGAAGAAGCTTGGAAGAGGATGGAGCTTGGGAGATTGGAGATTCTACCAAGGGAGAATGAGGAAGAAGAAGAAGAGGAATGGGGGTGGAGTGGTCGGCTAGGGAAAAAGGGAAGGGAAGAAATGAGTTTTCTTTTTCTTTTTCTCAATTAAAATACAACTTTAATCCTCCTTTTGGCCAAATGTCAAATGAGGTTCCCCCTTTGAGTCCCAGCTTTAACACCTTTTTAAAACTTTTTTTAATCTCAGCACGACCTCAAACCTCTCCAAACAACTCCCGAACCGAGAACCTAAAACCAGAACACAAATAGCAGCTCAACACAAGTCTGGAAAAGCAACTGAAACCCTGGCCAATTACCAAAATACCCTTGAAGACCAAATGACCAAAATGCCCCTAGAAGCTCAAACAACCCTAACACCCAACTGAAAATCAACTGAACGTACTGGAGAACCGGAATGAAAACCTAGGCTATTACAGTTTCGATTTGTTTCTTGACTCTTGCTGAGTTGGTTTTGTGTTTCGGTTTCAAGTTCCCGGTTTGTGAATGCTTTCTGAGTGGTTTGGTGGTTATTCGGTTAAAAGAGTCAAAATAGGAAATTAAAGTGGTGTTGGTGGGACTTGAAGGGAGGATTGATAAGGGATTTGAAGCTTTGCTTTTAAAGAAGAAAATAGGATTTAATTGTGTGGTTGTTGGGATTCGAACTAATGATGGACAAGGAATTTGGAGGCTTGTCTTAACTTGCATAGGATCACATTACGTTTATTTAAGATTTCTTGCAATTTGAAGATCTGTTAGAGATAACGATTTTACTAATGTTGTTGACTCTGTTTATATTTGAATGTTTTAAAGTCAAGAGAGAGTAGAGTGAGAGTAAATCAGGAATTTTATGAAGCAATTTTCTCTGAAAAAGCCTAATTCATTATGATACTTTAAATTTATTGCTCATTCCATTTTAATTCATTGCGTAAGAAGTATTTCGATATCATTTACTATTTTATTGTGAAGCAATGTAGGATCAAAAGGCAACACTACAGGGGGGTGAATAAGGTTCGTCAAATTTTTAGTTATTTAAAAATATACTTTTAAGATCTAAACTTTGTTAATCTACAATCATCCAACAAGCAATTATAATATGTACGAATTGAAATCACAAAAAAGTAATAGTTAAGGGAAGAGAGAAAGACAATGAAGTTTATAGTGGTTCCAAAATCCTACTTCACAAAAAAGCTTCTACTTGGGTATTTTACTCGAAGATTCTCTTGTTGGTGAAAACCAAACCTACACGACCCTGTTTTTCCTAAGCTAAAGATAAACCTAAATCCTTTTCATGGGTTCAAGATTAAACCACTACTACCCTATTTTTTTTAAGGCTGAAGAGAAACCCAAATCCTTTTACTGGTTAAGGATTAAACAAATTACATTTTCTCACAACCCAAGGTGTTCCCACACCTTAATACAAATCTCAAATACAAAATAAAAATAACTCTCACAAAGTACCTCTCGTAGGCAAGATTTGCAAGTTTGCCATTAACAACTACTTCACAAATTCGCAATGTGCCAATTCAAGAATGTGTGAAGCAAATGACACTTTTTGAAGTTGGAGAATAATAATGTTGTTGTCTCAATTTAGTTCTTGAAGCAATTTATTTAATGGAGGGAAAATGAACGGTGTCCGTGGGTAAAATGATCGACGGACGAGATATGATGAAATGGTGCCATTGGATTTAGGACAAATGTAGTATATGGATAGGATTTAATGAATATAAGATGGGAATATTTTTGGTTAAAAAAGAAAAAATTTAAAAAAGAAAATCTCGTTTCTTATAGGCGATTTTTCTTTAAATCTTCATTTGTCCATATCTTCTTCATTTTAACTCGGATTTGAAGAATTCAAGATGCATTGGAATCGTCTCTCCAAGTTATACATGATAAACACCTTAAAACTCCAAAAATATCAGCAAACAAATTTCAAGTTTGTTATCATCAAAACACTAATGTATTAATTTAAGTAGGGGCCAAAAAGCCAACAATCTCCCCATTTTTTATGATGACAAACTATAGTAGAAAAATAAAATATAAAGTAATGTGTGTGATGTAAGGTATGAACCACATGCATAATCAACACGCATAATTAATGATAACATGCTTTCATTTTCTTATTAACTCTCCCTGAATGGTAATTACTTCTAAGATAACTTATGCTAAATACATCAGAATCACTTACGCGCAAGTATATGCAGTCGGGAATTGCAACAAGTAATAAGTATATAAATTTATCGATCCCTTAGAGAATTTGAATCACAATGATATATATTAATGATATGGATCAGAATGTGACTCAACATTTTACCTTCAAGCTACTCAGAAGGGATCTTCATTTACTTGTGGATGGATACAAAATCATGAAGAATGCTTTAGAAACTATCAATTTTCATATTTATGGCTATTTACATGTAATTTTAGGTTTAAAATTTTCATTTATGTGTTTTTAGGTTAAATTTTGCAACAATGGCATTATGGTAATTATGTTAGTTTCTTTATTTTAGGTTTAACTTTCCTAGGCTATAAATAGCCATGAAGTAAGTTGTAAAACTGAGATTTTGATTGAATGAAAATTAGCTCTCTACAAGAGATCATTTTCTTAGAATTTTTGGGCATGTTCTTTGTCTCTTTTTCTAAGTTTCCCTTGCAATCTTGTGATAGAATGCATTTGAGCCATTCAATCCAAATTTGATCAAGCTTGATTGTGGAGTGACTCAATCTAGAACAAGATCTTCCATATCTTGCTTCTAGATCATTGATCTTAAGGGGTAATCAAATTCTAGCCTTTTCTCTTGGTTGTTCCCAAATCTATAAGGAGGTGTTAATCTCTTAATTCAAGGGTTCTTGCTTCATCATAAGCTTGGATCTTTGGGCCGAGAATTAGGGTTGCCTTATCATTTGGTATCGAGCATAGGTTGCATCTTTGTGGCCGGCTCTAGATTTGATTTTATCTTTAACTTTCAAAGCAATTCGTTCATCTTCTTGTTCGATCTCTTGTTTCTCTGTTTTTTCATCATTGTTGGATCTATAAAAAAAAAAAAAAAAAAAAAAGTTCATGGTTCGATCTTGAATTATTCTTGTCCAATTTTAATCTGCTGCATTGAGTGCTTATATTTTCGATTGTAATACCTCGATAACGATCGAATTTGACAAACTGTTCTTCTTACGCAAATATTTAGATCAAGACGTTATCTTTAATCCTTAAGAAGACGACTTATTCAAATTAGTATCGTAAAACATTCGTTTGTGGGTTTCTTTTTCAGTGTGTAATTTACCCGAAAAAAAAAAAAAAAAAAAAACAAATTGCCGATATTTATCTTTCTTTTTTCCACAAATTCATTGTGGCCTACTCTAAATTTGATTTCATTATATCCTTGTGGCTAACCCTATATTTGAATTGATTTTATCTTTTATTTTATCCTTGTGGCCTACTTTTGTTTTCGGTCTAACACTCGCTAACAACCGAATTTGACAAATTATCCTTCCGCAAAAATTTAGATCGGTGCATTATCTATATTCTTCAAGAAGGCCATTTACTCAAATTAGTAATTTTCAGACGTTCATTTGTTTGTTTTCTTACGAGTGTTCGATATATCCGAAAAAAAAAAAAAAAAACAAATCAGAACATTTATCTTTCTTTCTATTAATTTTTGTTCTTGATTTTTTTATTTCATAATCTTTCTTGTCTTGGCTGATTTGTAAGGCTCACTATTACAAGATTTGTTTTATCCATATTAACCTACCTTTATCAAAATTTAGCCACTTTCCCAAATAGCCTACCTTTGTGTGTGACAAACACGAGTGTTCCGAGTGTAAAATCAGTAAAGGAGTGCTTGTGAGGTCTACTTTGTGTTTATTTTTAAGAGCAATGCCTCAAAAGGATTTTGCTAGTCTTCATCGAAGCATGGAGCATACAACTATTCAATTTCAAAAGTTGGATTCAAGAACGAAATTTGCTGAGAAACAATCAGCCTATGTATCTAACGAGAGATCCGATTTCTCGCACCATATAGAATATTGGAAAGTAAAGGGAAGAGCACATGGAGGAGAATTTCAACGAGAGAATATTGGTAATTATGTTCTACAACGAGAGAATGATGTTGAATACATTTTCAATGCTACTGATTTTCGCCCATTTGATGTAGGCGATCATTTAGATTCGAGGACGAATCTTCTCGAAGAAAGGGAGAATGATATGGATCAGAATGTGACTCAACATTTTACCTTCAAGCTACTCAGAAGGGATCTTCATTTACTTGTGGATGGATACAAAATCATGAAGAATGCTTTAGAAACTATCAATTTTCATATTTATGGCTATTTACATGTAATTTTAGGTTTAAAATTTTCATTTATGTGTTTTTAGGTTAAATTTTGCAACAATGGCATTATGGTAATTATGTTAGTTTCTTTATTTTAGGTTTAACTTTCCTAGGCTATAAATAGCCATGAAGTAAGTTGTAAAACTGAGATTTTGATTGAATGAAAATTAGCTCTCTACAAGAGATCATTTTCTTAGAATTTTTGGGCATGTTCTTTGTCTCTTTTTCTAAGTTTCCCTTGCAATCTTGTGATAGAATGCATTTGAGCCATTCAATCCAAATTTTGATCAAGCTTGATTGTGGAGTGACTCAATCTAGAACAAGATCTTCCATATCTTGCTTCTAGATCATTGATCTTAAGGGGTAATCAAATTCTAGCATTTTCTCTTGGTTGTTCCCAAATCTATAAGGAGGTGTTAATCTCTTAATTCAAGGGTTCTTGCTTCATCATAAGCTTGGATCTTTGGGCTGAGAATTAGGGTTGCCTTATCAATTAAGGGTAAAAAATGTAAATGACACGAATAGGTTTGATAGAGTAGAATTTGGTTTATGTAGGAATTAAATTACTAATGTAGACACTAATACTGATGCGAATGCTAATGCAGATGCTGGCACTATTGTAAATCTAAGTTACTTTATTTAACTAGCAATTAAAACAGAACACTATGTGTTGCTTGGTGATGTAGAAATCATGCTACCCAACCACACAAATGGTTACTCATTCATGGATGTAGAAATAAGTTTCGTTTACTGCAGTGCTACGAGATTAATTTTAGGGTTTCACATGCTTTAGTGGGGTTACACTGGTAACTCCAATTTCGTAGCACGAAGAGTCTTTGTGCAATACTAACGTAACCTGCTGGGTCATCCGCCAGGTTCCTCTTCCTATTAAGCTAGAGGCTAGCATACGTGGGTAGCGAGTCGACGCACACTTATTTTTAAATGCATCATTATAAATTCGATCACCCACATGTGAGTTTTTCTTAATTCCAATTAAACATGCTCGTTAATTTTACATGAATGAAAACTGAAGAAAGAGATATGCTAACTATTAATCTAAGGAAGATGAGTTTTCATGAGAAAATGAATACATGCTAGACTATACTTCAAGCCCCCTTCCAGAGTACTTGACTACAACCTGCCGGTACAATGCCCGTAGGTTTGCAACAAAACACCAATCTTACGCATATAGCAAGTGAAAAGGTTATTCCAAACTCCCTTCTAAAAAGTGTCCGAAGTGAACATAAGCTTACCGAGTGAGAATGGTGGGTTTAATCCCTTTGCATCCCCTTTTCCATGATTGATACAAAGCACCTCCAACTGGATTGTCAATCAACTCAGAGTAAATAAACCAACCGTCGTTCTTATTCTTTAACCCCATAATCTAGACTTTAGACTCATGGTAAGAATATTTAACTTTCCTACTTCATCTTATTTCACCCACGCATACAAGTTGCAGTAGATCAATTCTGAACATAATACTTGTAGATTTATTTCATGAAAGTGACAATTATGACTTGAACAACTAGATGCAAAATGAAATACAATAACAAATAAACTATCTATTTATGGTGTACAGAGTCAATCGTCATTGTTGCCAATGGCGTCATCATCTATGGTACTACATTGGTACGCAGTTCTTCGAGGTCTACAGATGAACAGAGACCGCAGGGATCTATAATAAGACCTCAGTATCTCAGACGCTCATCAATCGATAGCTTCCTCTCCAAATTGGCACAATTTTCTCCATAGATTCTTCTTCCTATTATAGCCATCCAATGTTCGTTGTTGATAACTTGCAAATGGAGCGTATTTTAGGCTGTCTTAGTATGCTTTATTTTAGAATTAGAAGAGAGAAGCAAGCATGCAATGAAGAAATGTGAAGAAATAGCTTAGAAAATTAGTATGCATTCATAAAGTAGCATCAGAAGCATGGATTCGCATTTTAGCGCTAAATTATAGATAAACTGTGCCTAATTAATATTTTTAGCAGGATATTCTGTAGCACTGCGGAAAAAGACAACAATGCGAATGGTGACCAAATGGCGTGTAAGACACGTAGACCAAAAAAAAGAGAAACACATTCAGAAGAGAGCATGTCAACGAGGAAAGAATCGAAGAATCAATCATGCAATTAAGACAACATAAATCAAATAAATTCTGATGGAAATCATGGAATCCTTCATTTTTGAAGATCTGCACATCTCACGTCAACTTGCTGAACAAGGAATCTAACTCTATATATACCAAATCAAAAAGCTAAGATCGGTTAACTGGTCGATTGTCCATGAGCAGATCGTCGAAGCACGATAAGCAAATGGTGATGCGTGGGAACTGCTGATAAAGCGACTACACATAATCAGCGGTGCCAATTCCGTTAACTATTTTTATTGGGAGTAGTTTATAGTATTCGAACATTTCAAGTCGTAATAAAATCGTCTGATTTAAACTTATATCTTATGTTTATTGGTGGGACTACGTTATTGGAGTGCATGTTAGTTACTTATGATTATAATATGTTAAGACCGTAGGTCATAGAAAGTTACACTGCTGCACATTTAAGTTTATATATATGCATCGATTAGCTACCCACGCATGTACCTCGTGGTGAACCAAAAGGGGATCTGCATGTTGATCAAGTATGCTACTTTAGGTTGAGTAAACGTCTGTTCACTATTTAAGGAGTTAGGGATAACCTCACTAATGTTTACGTTTCCTTGTGCTAAATATAGAGTTCGCAGCGAAAGCTAGTTCGACCATAAATCATTAGTTACGAAAGTAACAATTGTTAGGGAAGTAAGGCCGTCTGTGGCTAGTCCGCACGTTTAGCATCTTTTAGGAGTAATTAGTTAGCAATACTCATGGAATATTTTATTTAGGCATTTCATTTGTTTATAAAAACTTAAACCACTCAACTCAACAATATATTTTTCTTCATTTTCTTTTGCATTAACTCTGACTTAAACAATATTAACTCTAGACATCAATCCTGGTGGGATCCAAAATTTTATATACTTATTACTAGTCGCAATTCCCGATCACAGATACTTGCGTGTAAGTGATTCCAAGGGTACTTAGAATTAATTACCTTTCAGTATATTAGCTTTGAAATCGCTTATAGGTCACTTGTCAACCACGTCCTTCTCGAATATTTTTCTTTATGAGTTTCCATTTTAGTTCCGTTGATTGCTCGATTTGATTTCCAATCATCTTTTCCTCCTCAGTCATTCCTTTTGTGCAGTGAGACTTGATTGCCCATTATTTCTTTCTGTAAAGACCCGACCCGAATGGGGTCCAAAATAGGCCTTTACCTCAATGCATGCATTCAAAAGTTAAAGACAATATGCAAGAATGGTTTTCGGATTCTAAGTGAAAACTAAAGCACACAACCATCCATTTAAAAAGTCCATACAAAATTCTTGAAACCTGTCCCTGTTTCCAAGCACCTGTTCCAAGGCAAATACATTTCCCAAAACTCACTCTGATCAGAGATTTATTTAAAACATTCAAAACGTTCCAATAGTTACAACAGTGCTAGAATCCGGAAAAACAGTCAGAAAACAACCTAGGTCTCCGTGCCCAGCTACATGCATTCAGAGGAAAATAAACATAAAGAATCATAGACATAAACTCAGAGTTCGAACAACGGGTTTCCATGATCACAGCTCCTCCTCCAGCCATCCTGTCTCGCACCATGGTTACCTGTGGAAAACCACAAAATAAGGGTGAGTAACGAATTACTCAGTAAGAATCTCCAACCGGGGTACAATACGATATACATGGTCATCTAGTAGAAAGGTATGCAAGCTATGAATATAAACACAGAAGAGAGCACATAGCTTGAATCCACACATAAACCTCAGATGCCATCTCAGGGTCTTACTCCAAAAAATCTACCACACGATACGATCCTATACGAGAAACAAGTCTCGGCCTCAGCCTGTCTACTGTCGATACGAAAGGTGCACTAGCTCAAGATCCCGAGGAGCTCTCCGATCGGTGCTGTAATGAGCGTATGCGCGCACTGCATGCTAATGCAAACCATGGGGGGTGCCGGGTCTAGTGGCAAGCTGCCCAGGTCCAGTCACCATGCCTAACTAAATGTCTAGATCGGTGTCACTAACATAGGGGTGTGAGACCTGGACACGTGAACTATGTCAGCCTGTACCACCGCACTTGAGGCTAAGGAACCGGTCGTGGTAGGCTTACACCAGGAAGCGGTCCTTGCCCTAACAGGTGGCAATCAAGGGCTACGGCCGAACACGCTGAGGCATTTAACAGTCTGCCACCCTCACCCAAGATTGCAGGGCCTGCCGTTAGAGTTAGCTAAACCCTAACGGTGGATCAGGGACGGAGTACTGCCTCGCACGTCCCTGTCGTGGATGCAAGTTACGTTATGCATCCTGGCCCGGATGATACTACCTACCATATCTCAAACCTATAAACAGATATAGCAAACAATCCAATACGTGCTCAACAGATACAATGAACCTAGCATGATACTACGAAGCAATGACAGATAACGAGCATGCTAGAATGGAACAACCTAGCATGGACTAACATGAGAAACAACATAAGAAATCATGCCAGTTGGGAATTCAAAGCAGAGCACCTATCACTAAACATGCTGATAAACACAAACAAGCATACAAACAACTATCACATATAATATCGCAGGGCCCACACAACTCCTGTAAGAAATCCTTACCTTGTCAGAAGGCAACTACACACAAGAATCCTAAGTTGCGAACGATCCCGAGCTAGCTAATGAGAACCTAACAAGCACAATAATTATCACAATACAAAGGCCTAAATATAATAAAATAAATAGGGCTCAGCTCGAGAGCAACTCACACGGCACATCTGACGCGCGGACGGACAGGCTGCACGGTCGTGGGCCGCGGCCGGGCGCAGATGGCGCGCAGGAGTGCGCTACCGGGCGCCGACGGCGCAGATGGCCGGCAGGCTCGCTACCGGGCGCCGACGGCGAAGATGGGCGGCAGGCTACCCTGCGACGCTCGCGGGCGGGCTGGGCTGGGCGCAGCGCGCGCGCGCGCGACAAGCGACGAGATGACCGACGCGGCGGGCGACACGGCATGGGCCCGCTGGGACGGCGACGGGCGCGCAGGCGCTGGGGCTGCGACGAGGACGCGCTGGGACGGCGACGGGCGCGGACACAACAACCCTAATTTCTTTTCTTTTAATCAAATGCACCAAAACCCCACGGACTCAAGGCTAACCAAGATATGCCGCAGAAAGAGTAACAAAAGCTCCCAATAGCTCAACTGGCACGCAATCCAACAAGCTTCTCGGAGACCCGGGTTCGAATCCCAGCTGCAACACATTTACCTTTCATTTTTACTTTTGCATCTTACCATGCCCAAACACAACCACAAAGCCTAAAAAACCTACATAAGACCAACCAATAATTTTAACAACTGAAAAAGACATAAACGGCCATGACGGCCCGACCAAATTACCAAAATACCCTTAGGGCATACCTGGAAGTCCGGGATGAAAACCTGGGTTGTTACAATATTCCCTCCTTTTTATGACTTTCGTCCTTGAAAGTCCTTAAGACTGAAACAACACAGGATACTGCAATCTCATCCCGTCCTCCCCGCTCACGAGCAGCTTCCTCTGAACTCTGACTCCTCCACTAAACTTTTACCAAACGGATCTGACGGTTACGCAATGTCTTCGCCTCAAAGACCAGAATACTCACAGGCTTCCCCTCGAAGCTCAAACCCTCACTCAGCTGCAAAGGCTCAAAGTCCACAATGAGCGATGGGTCCGACGCATGCTGCCTCAACATCGATACATGAAAAACACTTTACAGCTGACAATGACGGAGGAAAAGCTAACCGATATGCAACTCTGCCAATCCTCTCGAGAATCTCAAATGGTTCAACAACAGGAGACTCCACTTCTTCCTCTTACCAAATCTCAAATGGTTAATACACATAACATCTAGCTTACATGTTTGTTAGTTGTTGCTTGTTTGTTTAGTCCTATGCAGTGACTAACGTGTTGTGATCCTCATGAGTAGGCCTTGAGCCGTAGCAAAGAGAGAGTTGAGTTACCTAGAGCTTGGCTTTAGAGTTAGTAGCTGCCAGAGTAGGTGCAATGGCACTAGCAGCTAGTAGAGGTGCATCCTCTTTGAAAAGCAGGCACCTAGAGTAGAGTTAGTTGCAACTCTTCGAGAAAAGTTTAAAAAGGTGTTCGCCGAGGAATGAGTAGAATTCAAGTTTCGTTCGCACAGCTTGCATGTTTCACTTAGCAGATAGCCTCGGTAGCACCACCGTTTCCAGCAGTTGGTTTGTTAAAGAAGCACAGCCAGATCGGTAGTTGGTTCCCTAAGGCGAGGATTGTGCTACTCAAATGAGCACTTTTACTGAGAGTTCGGGAAACGATGTTTGAGGCCACTGGATTTTCTAGGCTAAAGAGCGAGCAGTATTGCTCAAAGCTGAAACGAGGTTAAGATTAGAGGTGACGATTGGGTCGCAGCTATGCAAAACTTATAGTAAGTACTAGTTTGGTATTTGTGGGGCATGCTTGTTTGGAGTTGGAATGTAAAGACCCGACCCGAATGGGGTCCTAAAACAGGTCTTTACCTCAATGCATGTATTCAAAACTAAAGTCAATATGCAAAAATGGTGTTTCGGATTCTAAGTAAAAACTAAAACATAAAACATCCATTTAAAAGCCAACATAGTTTCCTGAAACCTGTCCCTGTTTCCAAGCACCTGTTCTAAGACAAATACACTTCCAAAACTTACTCTGATCAGAGATTTATTTAAAACATTCAAAACATCCAACAAATACAATAGTTCTAGAATCCGAAAAAGCATTCAGAAAAACAACCTAGGGCTCCGTGCCCAACTACATGCATTCAGAGGAAACATAAGACATAATGAGTCATAGATAAAATCAGAGTTCGACAGCTGGTTTCCATGATCACAGCTCCTCCTTCAGCCATCCTGTCTCGTACCTTGGTTACCTATGGAAAACAACAAAAATAAGGGTGAGTAACGAATTACTCAGTAAGAATCCCCAACCGGAGTACAATACGATATACATGGTCATCTAGCTGGAAGGTATGCAAGCTATGAATATAAACACAGAATAGAGCACATAGCTTAAATCCACATATAAACCTCGGATGCCAACTCAGGGTCTTACTCCGGAAAAATACACCACACAATACGCCCTATACGAGAAACAAGTCTCGGCCTCGGCTGTCATCATCGTCGATACGAAAGGTGCACCGCTCACAATCCCGAGGAGCTCTCCGATCGCGCCAGTAATGAGCGTAAGCGCGCACCGCATGCTCTCTGCAGACCATGGGGGTGCCGGGTCTAGTGGCAAGTCGCCCGTGTTCGATCACCATGCCTAACAAAATCTCCGGATCGGTGTCACCGACATAGGGTGTGAGACTCGACACGTGAACTATGTCGGCTGAACCACCGCACTTTGAGGCTAAGGAATCGGTCGTGGTAGCCTTACACCGTGAAGCCGCCCTTGCCCTAACAGTGGCAATCTAGGGCTACGGCCGAACACGCCGAGGACGTGCCGATCGCTCGGGCGAGGCAATGCCAAGTCATCATCCCGACCGTTGGGGCATTTAACGATCGCCACCCTCACCCAAGATTGCGGGGCCTACCGGTAGGGTTAGCTAAACCCTAACGGGGTCCAGTGAGACGAGTCTTGCCTCGCACGCGTCCTGCCGTGGATGCAAGGTACTTTATGCGGCTGGCCCGGATGATGCTACCTATCCAACTCTAAACTATAACATCAACAAAGAAACAATCCAATACGTGCTCAATGGATACAATGAACCTAGCATGATACTACGAAGCAAGAATGAATACGAGCATGCCAGAACGGAACAACCTAGCATGGACTAACATGAGAAACAACATAAGAAATCATGCCAGTCAAGAATTCAGAACAGAGCACCTATCCCTAAACATGCTGATAAACACAAACAAGCATACAAACAACAATCACATATAATATCGCAGGGCCCACACAACTCCGGTAAGAATCCTTACCTGGTCGAAAGGCAACTACACACAAGAATCCTAAGCTGCGATCGATCCCGAGCTAGCTAACGAGAACCTAAAAAACACAATAATAATCACAATCCATAGACCTAAATATAATAAAATAAATAGGGCTCGGCTAGGGAGCAACTCACGCGGCACGGCTGACGAGCGGACGGACAGGCTGTACGACACTGGGCGCTGCTGGGCGGTAGGGCTGCACGCTGGGCGTGCTGATGGGCTGCGCGTGCCCGCGCGGATGGGCTGGTTGGCGCAGGCGCACGGGCGCGATGGGACGGCTACAGGCGCGCTGGCGCTGGCGACGCGGACGCACTAGGACGGCGATGGGTGTGCGGGCGCTGAGTGCGCAGGCGTGAGCTCGACTGGGTGATCCGTGCGTCGCGACGGCTCGTTGCTGGGGCGCTCAGGCGTATGGGCGGCCGCAACAACGGCTCTCTTCTTTGGCGCGCTGGGGTCTCAGGCGTCAGGCGGGCCGCTGCTTGCTCACTGGCCCGCAAAACACCAAGGCTCACCTCTTCTTCTCCATACCAGCAAGAATACACCAAACAAAGAAGGAGAAAAGGAAGAGAACCCTTACCTGGGATGACACACGATCAAAGGGCTGCTCGGGGGAATGAAACTCGGCTTGGAGCTTGGGAGAGACATGCTTGGGCGGCCAAGGTGATTTTGGAGAAGAAAGACAAAAACCCTATTTCATTTCTTTTAATCAAAAGCACCAAAACTCCCATGATCCAAGGCTAACCAAGATATGACTCGAAAAGAGTAATAAGAGCAGCTCGAGGCTCAACCGGCAACGACACACAACTAACCTCCCAGACCACCTAGATTCGAAACCCAACCACCACAACTTTAACCCCTAATTTTCCTTTTGCATCTCACCATGCCCAAACACCACCATAAAGCCTCAAAACCTACATAAAACCATCCAATAATTTTTAACCCCTGAAAAAGACATAACCGGCCCTGACGGCCCGACCAAATTACCAAAATACCCCTAGGGCATACCTGGAAGACTGGGATGAAAACCTGGGCCGTTACATGGAACCCTAGAGGTAGCTGTGTGTTGGAACTCCGTTTGGAGTTTGTGTTTTCGCTTATGAGAAAGATAAAGGATGGTCGGATCGTAGTATTTGGTGAGTTTTGACTGCTACCCTCATAGTATTGCCTATGAGCGGTTTGAATGTGATACTTGGTTTAGAGTGGCTAGCTGATAACCACGTTGTAATCTAGTGCTGCCAGAAAGAAGTCCTGTTTAGTCCGCTTGAAAAGGAAAGCTTCAAGTTTTGTGGTGTCAATGGTGGATGAGATCCACAGCTAATTTCAAGACGAGAAACCAGTTGATTGATAGCTCGAGGAGCATGAGGTTAATTCGCCAAGCTGACAATTGATGATCATTTAACACTATCCGTGGATCGAGTACCAGTAGTTCAGCAGTTGGGGATGCTTCCTTGGGGAGTTAGTCGATGGACTGCCAGTCATATTAAAAGAGTTAAAGGTTCAGTTGCAGGTGTTGCTGGATGAGATCTCGTTTGTCCTAATGTTGTCCCTTGGGGAAGCACCAGTGTAATTATGGAAAAGAAAATACGAACCGATGCGCATGTGCATTGATTTTAGAAGACTCAAAAAAGTTGTAGCGAGGAATAGGTACTCGTTGCTTCGCATAGATGTTTTGGTTTACCAGCTTCAAAGAGCATCGATGTTCTACAAAGTTAAATTTGAGATCAGCACATGCCAGTTGAGGGTTAGGGATTTGGATATTCCGAAGATGGCATTCAGGGCGAGGTATGGTCACTATAAGTTCGCGAAGATGTCTTTGGAATGGACCATGCCAATCAATTAAGGTTTGTGTCGACAGTTCCGAGGGAGAACAAGTTGTTTCCTAAGTTCGTCAGGTGTAAGTTTTGGCTAGGGTATTTGGCCTTTCTAGGCCACGTGGTTTTCTCGGTATGGTGTTCATTGGGTCCAGCAAGGGTTGAAGCAGTGAGTTCTTGGGCAAAGTAGACAACAGTTATAGAGATTCGCAGCTTTCTGGGTTGGCAGGTTGTTATAGATGATTTGTCCCCAACTCTTTCCAAGATAGTAAAGCTTAGGACCCGGTTGACACGAAAGGGTTGTAAGTTCGTCTGGAACAACACATGCAAGAAAGGTTTCGCAAGGTTGAAGGGAGCTTTGGTTGCAGTGATAGTTTTGACAGTTCTAGGTGGAACACCAGGTTTAGAGTGTTCAATGATACTTCCTAATAAAAGAGTGAGGTGTGTTTCGATGCAGCACGAGACGGTGATCGCTTGTGCATCCCGTCAGTTGTTGTCCTATGAGATGGTTTACCCAGATAACAATACGGAGTTTGCAACAATGGTTTGTGCATCGTAGTTTTGGGGGCAGCGCTTGCATGGAGAGAAGATTCAGGGTCACAAGAGACTCAAGTGTTTCTTCACCTAAGAGTAAAGGAATATAAGTCAGAGGAGGTGACTCAAGTTGGTTAAGGATCAGGCTTTGAGATTTTGTATTACTTAGGTTGGACCAATGTTGCAGTTGAGGCACTTAGTAAAAAAAAAAAAAAAAAAAGAGGAATCGCACTTAACAACCTTTTGGTTGAGCAGCCTTTGTTGGTAAGAAATGTGGAGTGGGTCAATATTTTTTTAGCAATCACGGTGCAAGTTACCGCCATAGTAACAAGGTTGACAATTCAGCTATCCATCTGGTAGAGAATCATTGGAGGTCAGTCGAGTGACCTTAGCTTGTTAGGTTGTGGTCCGGGCTCAGGCAGATGGTGACACAGACTTTCAGATGCCTCAGCTGGAAGTTAGTTGTTGAAAGGGCACCTCGGTGTGCCAACTGGCTTCAAAACTATGAGCTGAGTGGTTGTTAAAGGCTCATAGTTTATCATTCTCTTGGCATCCCAAGGTACCAAGATGTATCTCGATTTTAAAATAGTCATTTTGGTGGGCCAATATGAAGAGAAAGATAATTGAGTTGTTAACTAGCACTTCACTTACTAGCAAGTGAAGGCACCCAGGCAAAAGCTAGTAGTCTTTTTGTATTGTTCAAGTTTACAACTATAAAAGTGGGAGGAGATTCGATGGATTTAGTTTCAGGTCTTTCGAGCACCTCGAGAGGTTATGCAACGATTCAGATGATAGTGGATAGATTGACCAGGTAGAGAGGTTTCTCGAGCACTAATTAAGATTGTTTAGATGGCCTCGTTGAGTTTTCTATGGTAGCGTTGCAAGCCTCTAATTTGGTTGGGCGAGGTTAGAGTTAGAAAATTAGTGGGCCCAGAGTAACTACAGATTACTAGTGAGGCGATTCAGAAAATCCAGTCTCGATTGTGATGGGTTAGAGTCACCAAGAGAGTTACATTGATGTTCATCGCATGGATTTAGGGTTTGAGGTTAACTCACATGTGTTCCAAAAGGTAGACCCGATGAAAGGTATCCTGAAGTTTAGTAAGAGGGGGAAGTTGAGTCCCTAGTTTGTGGGGCCCTTCTGGATCCCATGAAGGGTTCGGTAGTGGCCTGTCATGTAGTTGATGCCATTGTTGTCATGAGTGCACAACATGTTCGTGTTTTTCCTTTCGACACACCACATCGTTGATAAGTTGCTTTTAGTAGGTTGTGAGCGGTTGTAGTTAAATCTTGTTTTGAACCTTGATTGAGGAGGAGCTAATGCGAACTTTTGCTTTAGGGTGCAAGGCTTTGGGTAACCGAGAAGATTAATCTGGTTGAAGTATTATGGAGAGGTCAGCAAGTGAGGAAACAACTTGGGAGCATGAGGACGGCATGCGTTCTCATTAACTGAAGTTATTTTAGTCATAGGACTTTCGAGGACGAAAGTCATAAAAGGAAGGAATGTTGTAATGCCTCGCATTTTCAGGTTAGTTTCTAGTTGGTTTATTATATGGGTATCTTGGTAATTTTAGCCATAAAGGTCTCTTTTTTGTTTTTGCAATTAAATGAGTATTGTTGGGTTATTTTGTAATTTAAAAGAACTTTTGGGAAATTGGTTGGGTTGAATTGTAAAAGAAGTTTGGAATAAAGTAAGTGAGTTTGGTTAATTAAAAGGAAAGAAAAATGAGAAACTGGCATTTGATGTAAAGACCATTTGAGTTTTAAAAGGGAAAAATAAAGGAAATAAGCATTTTAAAAGAAAAAGGGTATTCTTCATGTTGTTGGTTTCGTGCTACGACGAGATTGATTTTGGATATGTTTTGTTAGGTTGTCGTGGTTCGAGTTCACCCTAGTTTGAAACCGCTGGTTTGGACTGTGTTGACTTTTCAGGTAAGGGCCATCTCTACTTGGGTTGTGTGGACCCTGCTCAAGGCGAAGTTTATTGTGTAGTTTTGCATGCCGTTCGAGAATGAAAGTTTGATGTGTGTCTGTTGTCATGTTGTTTGTTTTTCTATTGATTTGTCTACTCTGAAGATGCTTTGGGATTATGGGGTCCCGGGGTGCCACTCTGTATACTGTTTAAAATTACCACATTTTGTGTTCGTGCCTAGTACCTCGAGATTATGGGGCCCCGAGGTGCATCCTATTTGTTATTTATAATTGTATCTTGTTTCTTGTAGGCATGCCGGGGTTATGGGGTCCCGTTGTCTCAATTTTTTTGTTGCATGTTCTTTTGTTCTTTGTATAAGCATGTACTGTTGTTGATGACATGTGGGTTATAGCTAGTCCCAGTTCTGCAAGTAGTATCCTACTAGGATGCCAGTTAATTGTGAAGCACGTTTGGGGATCTGTTAAACAAGTTTTTGAATGTTCTTCCTAAGGACTCAAGTTCAACTACATGCTAAACCCAAATATAAAAAGAAAGATAAAACTGTCTCAGAGTTCGGCCATCCATGATCATCCAGCAGCCTCCTCCTAGCCATCCAGCCTTTGTCCCAAGTTACTTGATGGAAAAACCACAGAAAATAAGGGTGAGCAACGAATCACTCAGTAAGAATCCCCAACCGGGGTACAATACGAAAAAATCTCATAAAGCACACCGACATGCAACCATACAATGACTTAGAGCAAAACAATTAGTTTAGGCTATCTGCTACTCCTAGAGCTTGCATATTCAAGGGCTTACAACTACAGCCTATCCTAGGTTCTACACCTTGATGCCCTTCGGGGTCTTACACAACCTAGGTGTAAAGACCCGACCCGAATGGGGTCCAAAATAGGCCTTTACCTCAATGCATGCATTCAAAAGTTAAAGACAATATGCAAGAATGGTTTTCGGATTCTAAGTGAAAACTAAAGCACACAACCATCCATTTAAAAAGTCCATACAAAATTCTTGAAACCTGTCCCTGTTTCCAAGCACCTGTTCCAAGGCAAATACATTTCCCAAAACTCACTCTGATCAGAGATTTATTTAAAACATTCAAAACGTTCCAATAGTTACAACAGTGCTAGAATCCGGAAAAACAGTCAGAAAACAACCTAGGTCTCCGTGCCCAGCTACATGCATTCAGAGGAAAATAAACATAAAGAATCATAGACATAAACTCAGAGTTCGAACAACGGGTTTCCATGATCACAGCTCCTCCTCCAGCCATCCTGTCTCGCACCATGGTTACCTGTGGAAAACCACAAAATAAGGGTGAGTAACGAATTACTCAGTAAGAATCCCCAACCGGGGTACAATACGATATTCATGGTCATCTAGCAGAAAGGTATGCAAGCTATGAATATAAACACAGAAGAGAGCACATAGCTTAAATCCACACATAAACTTCGGATGCCATCTCAGGGTCTTACTCCGGGATAAATCCACCACACGATACTATCTTATACGAGAAACAAGTCTCGGCCTCGGCTTCATCTTGTCGATCACGAAAAGGTGCACCGCTCACAATCCCGAGGAGCTCTCCACTCGGCGCTATAATGAGCGTGCTGCGCGCACCACATGCTATCGCAAACCATGGGGGTGTCGGGTCTAGTGGCAAGTCGCCCCCAGTCCAAACCACCATGCCTAACTAAATCTCTCGGATCGGTGCCACCGACATAGGGGTGTGAGATCTGGACACGTGAACTATGTCGGCTGAACCACCTCACCGAGGCTAAGGAACCGGTCGTGGTAGGCTTACACCGTGAAGCCGTCCTTGCCCTATCGGTGGCAATCAAGGCTCTTGCTTGCCGAACAAGGCGAGGACGTGCGGCATTGTCGTCGGGACAAGGCAATGCCATGTCATCATCCCGACCGTTGGGGCATTTAACGATCGCCACCCTCACCCAAGATTGCGGGGCCTACCGTTAGGGTTAGCTAAACCCTAACGGGGTCCGAGGACGAGTATCGCCTCGCCTCGTCCGTCCCTGCCGTGGATGCAAGGTACTTTATGCATCCTCGGCCCTGATGATGCTACCTATCCAACTCTAAACTATAACATCAACAGCAAACAATCCAATACGTGCTCAACAGATACAATGAACCTAGCATGATACTACGAAGCAAGAACAGATACGAGCATGCCAGAACGGAACAACCTGGCATGGACTAACATGAGAAACAACATAAGAAATCATGCCAGTCAGGAATTCAGAACAGAGCACCTATCCCTAAACATGCTGATAAATACAAACAAGCATACAGACAGCAATCACATATAATATCGCAGGGCCCACACAACTCCGATAAGAAATTCTTACCTGGTCAGAAGGTAACTACACACAAGAATCCTAAGCTGCGATCGATCCCGAGCTAGCTAATGAGAACCTAACAAGCACAATAATTATCACAATCCATAGGCCTAAATATGATAAAATAAACAAGGCTCAGCTCTGGAGCAACACACGCAGCATGGCTAAAGCGCAGACGGACAGGTTGCACGGTCGGGGCTGCTGCTGGGCACTGATGGGCGTAGATGGGCGGCAAGGGCTGGGTGCTGGGCGCTGAAGGGCGCAGATGGGCGGCAGGGCTGCGCGAACGCGCGCGCTCGGACGGGCTGGCTGGGCGCAGGTGCACGGGCGCGGACAAGCAGACGTGATGGCTGGACGCGGGCGGGCGACACGGCACGGGTGCACGGGGACGGCGACGGACGCGCGGGCGCTAGGGCTGCCATGCGGACGCGCTGGGACAACGACGGGCGCGCGGGCGCTGAGCTGGCGCGGGATCGGGCGTCGGCGACGGATGTGCGACACACTGGCGGCGTCGGCGGTATTCTTTGCTGCTCATTGGCCGCACAACACCAAGGCTCACCTCTTCTTCTCCATACCAGCAAGAATACACCAAACAAAGAAGGAGAAGAGGAAGAGAACTCTTACCCGGGATGACACTCGATCAAAGGGCTGCTCGGGGAGATGAAACTCGGCTTGGAGCTTCGGAGAGACATGCTTGGGCGGCCAAGGAGCTTTTGGAGAAGAAACTCAAAAACCTAATTCCTTTTCTTTTAATCAAATGCACCAAAACCCAAAGGACTCAAGGCTAACCAAGATATGCAGCGGAAATAGTAACAAGATCACCTGGTGGCTCAACTGGCCACACCACTCACCTGACTTTCTAGCACCCCGGGTTCGAATCCCATCAAACGCACCTTTATTCCTCAATTTTTCTTTTGCATCTCACCATTCCCAAACACATCCACAAAGCATCAAAATCCTACTTATGTCCATCCAATAATTTTAACAACTGAAAAAGACATAAACGACCCTGACGGCCGGACCAAATTACCAAAATACCCCTAAGGCATACCTGGAAGACCGGGATGAAAACCTGGGCCGTTACACTAGGACACAATGATGCCCGTCCGGGACTTACACATAACGATGCCCATCGGGGTCTTACTCCTGCTAACTCAGTGATGCCCATCGGGGACTTACACACAAGGATGCCCATCGGGGTCTTACACCTCAAATCAATGATGCCCATCGGGGTCTTACACATACAGATGCCCATCGGGGTCTTACTCCTCAAATCAGTGCTGCCCATCGGGGTCTTACACACACGGATGCCCATCGGGGTCTTACACCTCTAGCTATCAATGTTGCCCAACAGGGTCTTACACATCTAGGATGCCCATCGGGGTCTTACTCCAGCTAGGATCATAGAGATGCCCATCGGGGTCTTACACTCCCTAGCAATCCTTATGATGCCCATCGGGAGCTTACACATAATGGAACAGTGCAGTGCCCATCGGGGACTTACCTACACTAGCACCGCATTGGTGCCCATCAGGGACTTACCTAAGCGGGACCTAAACTAGAACCCCTACAATCTCCTACACTATACATCACCTGTCTGTCCCTAGCATGAATCTAACATAATACAACAGGAAACATAGATATGCCAGAGTAGGAAAACCCTAGCATGGAACTAGCAGGATACAACAGGAAACATAGATATGCCAGGATAACAGAAACCTAGCATGGAACTAACAGAATACAAGCATAGCACAAATCTGAAATCAAGAGAAAACATGAATCCTATCCACTAGAAATCTCATACAGTTACAAGATACGACATGCTATGAAGTATTCGCAGGGTTCACACAACCCCGGTAAGAAACCCTTACCTGGAAGCAAGCAAAAAATAACAACCACTACCAACAAGCGAC
Source organism: Sicyos edulis (assembly GCA_036507275.1). Lineage (NCBI taxonomy): Eukaryota > Viridiplantae > Streptophyta > Magnoliopsida > Cucurbitales > Cucurbitaceae > Sicyos > Sicyos edulis. The sequence continues at coordinate 22,428,770 of CM071854.1, read as the reverse complement.
CCTTGAGCTTCTAAGTGAACCCGAGCAACCTAAGCAAACAATAAAAATCATCCTAATTAAACAAACAACAGCTAACATCTTAAGGTCCAAAAGAGTGGAGGTTTGGGAACTACCAATCGAGAAGCACTAGGTCTCGGCCCAACCCTCTCGGCGAAAGTGCTCTCGGCGGTGAGTGAGCAGCGGGCGGGCGTCTGCGAACGACATCAGCCTGCTGCGCGCGCGGACGACGAGCGCCGCGCCGCGCTAGGGGCACTAGGGCTGCGCTGCTGGGTGGGCTGGTGCGACAGGGGGCTGCGCACGCGCTGGAGCTGGGGCGCTGGGGCGTGCAGATGCGGACGGACGACGCGGCGAGCTCGTGCTGGGACGGCTAGCGGGTGGATGGAGCGACTTCGGCGGGCCGCGCGCGGCGAGAGAGACGACGCGCGCGTCTTTGGGCGCGATGCGCGGCGGCGTGCGCTCTGCGGGCCGCTCTACGACCGCTGCGATGGGGTTTGCGCACGCAGCGCTCGATGCGTGGCTGGGGCTGGCGCGGCAACGTCGAGAGAGGCGCGGGGGGAGACACGGGGGTGGCTCGGTGCGGCACTGGGGCTGGCGGTAGCATGCGGTCTGGGCGATGCAAGAGCTGGTGCGACGGCTAGACTCTGTTGGGCAGAAACACACACACAAGCTCCCGGTTCTTGATTCTTGGAGGACGGCAATGGTGAGAAGGAGAGGGTGAGGGGGCGTGCGGCAAGAGCTAGGGTGAAATCTTGATTTTCTTTTTTTGTTTTTTTTATTTAAATAAGCCTTGGTGATCTAAAATCCCTTCCTAGGGCTTTCCTCCTTCGAGTCCTAGCTGACGCGTTTATTTTCCTTAATTAAATCCAAACCTCCAACCCCCTTTGAGGTCAAGGGTTCGAGTCCTCCAAATAACACCTTTTAAAACCTTATTTTATATTTAACTTAAATCTGGGCTGTTACACTTGTTACCATGTTAAAATCTACACGGGTTTAAATACTATGAGATATGAAAATTGGATTTAGAGATTGCATTCTTGAATGAAAATCTTGAAGAGATAGTCTACATTAATTGATAACTCGCCATTAGAGCGTATTTTAGGCTGTCTTAGTATACTTTATTTTAGAAATAGAAGAAAGAAAACAAGCCCTCATAGAAGAAATGTGAGGAAATAGCTTAGAAAATCAGCATGCATTCATAATGTAGCATCAAAAGCATGGCATTGCATTTTAGCGCAATTTATAGATAAACTGTTCCTAATCAATGCTATTTAGCAGGATTATTTGTAGCATTGAGGGAAGGGACGACAATGTGAATGGTGACCAGATAGTACGTAAAGTCACATAACTCAAAAAGGAAAACACGTTTGAAAAATGGCACATCAACAAGGAAAGAATCGAAGAATCAATAATTCAATTAAGACGACATCAATCAAATAAATCCAGACAAAAATCACTGAATCCCACATTTATGATGATTTGTACAGCTCACCTCAACTTGCTGGCTAAGGAATTTAACTCTATAAATACTGAGGCAAGAAGCTGAAAACGATGGACTGGTCGGTTGGACACTAGCCAATTTTCGAAGCACGAGAAGTAAGTGGTGATACGTGGGAACTGCTGACAAGGGGACTACACATACTCAGTCGTGCCAATTTCGTTTATGGTTTTTTATTAGGAATAGTTATAGTCTTTGAACATTTCATATTCGTAATAAAATTGTCTGGTTTAAACTTCTATATTATGTTTATTGTTATGATTACGTTGTAGGAGTGCATGTTAGTTACTTATGATTAAAATTTGGTAAGATCGTAGGTCACAGAATGTTACACTACTACGTATTTAATTTTATATTTATGCGTCAATTAGCTACCCACGCATGTACCTTGTGGTGAAATGGAAGGGGATTCGCATGTTGACCTAGTATGCTACTTAAGGTTGAGTGAACGACTATTCACTATTTAGGGTGTTAGGGATAACCTCAATAATGCTTATGTTGCCCTGCGCTAAGTATGGAGTTCGCAGTAGAAGCTCGTTTGACCATAAATCATTAGTTACGGAAGTAACAATTGTTAGGGAAGTAAGACACTCTTTAGCTAGTCCGCGCCCTTAGGATCTTTGAGGATTAATTAGTTAGCATTACTCATTGCATGCATTAGCATTTTATTTCTGCATTCATTTATTTTATTAAAAAAAATACAACTCAACTCAAACAATATATTTTTCTTTATTATTTTTGCATGACTCTGACGTAACCGATATTTTCTCTAGACATCAATCCTTGTGGGATTGATAAATTTATATACTTATTACTTGCTGCTATTCTCGACCGCGCATACTTGCACGTAAGTGATTCTGAGTACACTTAGCATAAGTCAACTTAGAATTAATTATTGTTCATTATATTAGCATTAGAATTACACCTGTCATGAGTCAACAAGTCAAGTCCAAGGGTTATATGCAAAAGGTTTGCAAGCTAGTCAAATCATTTATGATCTGAAATGAGCATTTAGATCTTGGAATAAAAGATTTCACGATATATTTAAATCTTATCGGTTTCAGAAGAATGTCGGTAAACCTTGTTTATATTATAAGTTTATCACAAAAAAAGTAGCATTTATAGTATTTTATGTTGTTGCTACCCTATTCATAGGGAATGATGTAGGATTCTTGATGGATAACAAGAAGTGACTAGAGAACCAATTGAAGATGAAGGATTTAGGAAAACTATCATTCGTTCATGGGATCCAAGTTATAAGTTATCAATCCAATAGAATCCTAGCCTTGTCTTGAGCATCTTGCATAGACAAAATGGTTGTCAGAGATGTGATGCAAGATTCTGAAAAGGGTCAGTTACCTTTTAGGCATGGGATCACATTGTCTGAGGATCTATGAAGTAAGACGCCTTAAGAGATTGGGGAGATGAGACGGATTCCCTATGCTTTGACAGTGGGAAGATTGTGTGCAAGGCCAGACATATTAAATTCGGTAGGCATTGTCAATAGATATAACTTATGCCCAATATTGGATCACTAAACAAGAGTTAAGAATATTCTCAAGTATCTTAGGAGAACAATAGTTTACATACATGTGTATGGTCGTAAGAATTTGATCCTTAGTAGGTACACAAACTCTAATTTTTAGACTCATGAGGTGTATAAGAGATCAACATTAGGACCAGTGTTCACCATTCACGGAACAACAATAGTTTGGAGAAGCTTCAAATAAGGATACATTGTAGACAACACAATTAAAGTTGAGTATGTGGCAGCTTGTTGAGTAGCAAAAGAGGTTATATGGCTAAAACTTCCATAAAGATTTGGATGTGGTTCCGTGTATGGATAAGCCAGTCAGTTTATATTGTTTCAACAATAAGGTTGTGGCTAACTCCAAGGAACTGGTCATAAAAAATGGAAGAATATAGAGAGGAAATATCATCTCATTAGATAGATAGTGTATAGAAGAAAAGTGGTTGTCACCAAGATTGACACGAATGACAACGTTGTTGATCCTTTTACAAAGGCTCTCTATAATATAGTATTTGAGGCGTCTCCTACAGTCGAGATCAAGTGTGGGCTGAATTTTTTGTCAACATGTTTAGGCTTACTAGGCCCTAGTGCAAGTGGGAGATTGTTAAGGGTTGTGCCCTAAAGATGTGTTGTTTGTAATTAAAGAAATTGCGCTAAATTAAAGGGAAACTTGTGGAAGAATTAGAAGTAGTAGTTTGTAATCTTAGTCCAAGTATTTCATATCATCATCTAAAAGAGAATTCACGTCACAAAAATGAAAAAATAGGAAAAACAAAATATATTGTCTAGGAGTTATTGAAATATATTTTAGCAAATTTTGTTTTTATTCATCAATTAACAACCATTAAATTATATTATTTTTAATTAATATTGATTGATTGTTAAAAAAACCGTCAATTAATAAATGAAAAAAATATTAAAATATATTATTAGCTTATGTATGAGAAAATCTGCGGTTATATTTAGGATTACCGGATGGTTTGAGTAAACCATTGGTTATATTTAGAAATACCCGACATTTACGTAGACCTTCGGCTAATATTCTTTTTCTTTGATAGTTGATTTCTTGAAGGTCAAAACTAGTCGATGGTTAATGAAGTCTTTTCTAACCTATTTGATGTAATTCAAAGTTGGAAAGTCTTAGACTATAACTCAAATCAAACGGATACACTTTAAATCCTTATTGACCAAAGAAGAATGCAAGGAAGAAGGATTATTAGGAAAAAAAAAATATTGAAGGAGAACAGTATTCGGAATCTCGTGCAGCTTGCGAACAACTTTCCTCTTGTTTGTTAAAACAAGAACGATCACTCATTTCCAAAATCTTAAAAACTTCCCCACCAATACACGACTTCCATGCTAGTATATGGCTTGAACATAAATAGAATAAGAAAACAAATAAAAGTTGAAAATGAAAACGTAATTCGTTGCTGGTCAAGGAGAAATCGAAGAAGATGAAGTATATAAATCAAAAGCGCTTAAGAAGGGAGGGCTTTGAGCAAGATAAATTATCGAAAGGGAAGAGGATTATTGGAGAAGATATATGAAATCTCGGGCATATGTATTTGACATTTGCAAAATAGCCCCTCAATAAATGTAGTTTAAACAAGCATTTTGCATACAATAGAATAATTTAAAGGATGTATCATCAAGAATCAAAACTAGAATGGGTACTAGTAAAAAACCAATAAGTCTTTTATTATTCGACCAATTTTATTTGGGGGTGAGAGGGATTTAAACTCATAACCTCTTCTTCACAAACTCATATTTCATATCAATTAAGTTATGTCTTTGCTTAGTTGACAAGATACGTAAGATTCAAAATTCTAAGCAAAAATAATCCACATATGGTTGATTTAGAGAATTAGATAGATAAATAGATTGCAACATCAAATACCTCCATGTTATACTAAAATATCAATTTCTAAAATTGATTTAACTGTTAAATTCTGTATGCCTTTTATGAACATAATTAAATGTGTAAGATGTTTTTTTTATTTTTTATTTATTAATCTAAAACTGATAGGTGATGATATTCTTGTTTTAACGTTTTTTTAGAACTAAATGTAACGGCAAAGATAGTTTCTTTTGATAAAAATCTGATAGTTGATGGTTATTTTTGATAGTTTGACCTTAATTATATTCAAAGAGAACAAAAAGAAGTAGTTTTTCAATTTTTTTTCAAAAGACTGTTGAAGAATTCTGGCAGCATAACAAGTTTAAGAATATTTGACTTTGTTCTCGACGTATAAAAATGATCAACAATCAAAATTTGCTCGATGTATATATGCGAGTTGTTGAACTCATATACATTGTATGCATAGAATGTATTAACACAAATCATAAAAATATGTAAAGAACTCGTCTATAGCAAACGAGGTGGTAGAGACTCGTGCTGATAACATGTTATAAAATAACAAAGAACAACAAGAATAAAGAACAAAGTAGAGAGAAAAGAGAGTTGTTCTCTATTGTTGAGTTGTATTTCTAAATGCTTCACACCATCCTATTTATAGGATTTATGGGAGGGGTTGATAACTCATGTGAATTGTTATGTTATGGATATCGACCACTTCATAATAGAATAGGTTTTTAAATATATTTGAGAAATTGAATATTTAGCTCAATTCCTCTTAATAATATTCAACTTTAATTAAGCGCGAATAAAAAAAATAATTACAAATACTTTATAAATTGGAATTCCCTCATCTATGAGGATTGAATGCGATGGTAATAAACTGTCAGTGAGACAACCATCCTTAAATCGCAAATTAAAAAGCTTCAAACATTATAATTTTCAGCACAAAAGATTCTTTATGATCCTTTGCTTCTAATCTTAACCTTTAATCCTACATGCATTGTATTTGAAATATAGTTAACTATCTTAAGATAATAATGCTCAATTCTTTGTTAAAAATACCTTAACTAGGGACTAATTAACTCTCTAACCGAGAGTTATCAACATTCAATGTTGAAAACAAAAAGAAGAGATTTCTAATGTTTTTCGTTTGGAAAGTATATAAAAAAATTTAGGGTTGTTTCTACCTTGAGAATATTCTAATTTTTAAATACATTAATATGTGTTGTTAGAATAATGTGTTAAAGACTTTTGTGACAACCACTAACTTTCACCAAATACTCTTAGAGAAATGGAAAAAGATCACAATGATTGAAAGAGTTAATATTGGCGGAAAGATTTTAAATTTAAACCGTTTAATACGAGAGTTTGTAAATGATGAGATAGATGGTTTTGCTAACCATTTTTACATTTGAATATCAGTTATTTGGTGCAAGAGCTATTTAATTCCTAAATTTGTACAAAGTGACATTTATTCTAGTTTAAAGTGATTGAAAGAGTAATGCTATGATTTAACTAAGTAAAATAAATCAATAAAGACTATCGCAAGCTCATATGGTAGACTTGTGCATAATGCTGGAGACAAGAAAAACATGTTCATAAAAAATTCCTCCAAGAATGAATTAATTATGTGTGAAGTCGTTCCAAGCTACAAATGTGAGACTTATTTTAAGATGTAAGTCTTTATCCTTAAGTGTTACACTTTAAAGTATTGTAGAGAAATCAAAGGATTAAAGTAGCAACAAGAGAAAATAAGTATTTATTTAAAAGTTATTATATATTAGCGAAAATTTTAAGGATGGAAATTCTTTTAAAGTTGGTATATTGTAACAAGTCAGTTTATTTTAGTTAATGATATGTAAGTATTTTTTTTTATTGTGGTAACATTTGTGGCAAAAATTTATATTTAGTTTTTTTTGTAATCCTTTTTGACAAAGTTTGGTTATTACTTATTATTGTTTTTTTTAGCTATGTAAATATTTTTATCAATATTATCTTCATATATATGAAAGTTCTTATTTCTTTTCCTATTTTTTGTTAAAATAGAGTAATAATTAAAGGTAGAAAATTTAAATTCATGACTTCTTTGTCAGGGCACACACTTAGATTGATTGAGTTATTCCTCTAGTTGGTTAAGTATTACACACAATCGACTTTAAAATGATTCCATGAATATACTTATTGTTATCGATTAAACTTGCAAACTAGCTATATATGATTCTTTTAATTTTGTGAAAAATATATTATATATAAACCCTAATATGGTATAGATATGATGTCTAAACAAATTTGTCTATACTCTTTGGAAACAATAACCATAAATAATTGATACATTCATTAAGAATATTAATTAAACGATGTGTTCTTTGGTTGATAGACACATGCACATATATAAACATTAATTATATATATATATACACATTAATTTAATACATGTTGGATAACTTCTTAATAATTTTGTCCTAATAGTCATGGCGCATGATTGTAGACAAAACTTGTTTAGCTCGTGACATTAAGACATTATGATCTATAGTTTTTAAAATATTTTAATTTAGTCATTTACCTCGTTGATGTTTAATGTACACTTTCTTTTTTTAGAAAATGGTAAATTGATTAATAATAAACGAACATAGACTAACAATGAATGAATTATTAAAACACTAGAAATTAATTGGTTCAACTAAATAATAAAATAACAAACTCTCAAACATTTCTTATGTAGTATATAAAGAAATTAAAACAACAATATTGTTTTATTTAAAAAAATGTTATAAAGCAAAGAAAAACAATGAATAAAAGTTATATTTTTTTAATGACTTCATTTTTATGATCAATGGCTGAGGGAGCATGACTTGGAGACGACATCCTTACAGTCCTTCACTTTCTCAACAACTACGATCAACAAAAAGAAAATGTCACATTCAATTATAAAATTGAGACATATCAATAGAATTTGCTTAGGGAAACAAATAATAGAGATAAGCCTAATTCTTTTTTTAATATTATTAATGTCTAAAAATTTATCCCCTATAAACTTAAAACATAAATTCATATTTTTTCACTTTGCATATAAAAATAATGAATATTATTAAAGCAATTTCTTTAAATAAACTTCAAACTTATCCTTAAAGTACAATAAAAAAAAATATTTAAAAAATGATTACATTTGTCCTTACCAAAATTTATGACTTATTTAACAAAAAAGTAATTGAAGGTTTAATGTTTAGAAATAAGATGCAAAAACCTAACTAAATTTTTAAGAATTCAATTTATTCATAAAGAAACAATCTCTATTATATTTTTTCCCTAAATGTTAGAAATATATTAAAATTATGATAATCAGCAAACAATATCGATTAATTTTAACTTTAAACTAAGTCTTTAAGTGTAACAAAAGACTAAAGGCATGAAAACAATATTAACTTAAAAAGTTTTGAACCTGAATTTTCTGTATTGTTGACATTGATACAGAGTGCATACGCTCCTATAATCTCGCATCCCATTTTACTATGTTCGTGAGAAGACAGCTCTGTTTTGGGATCATAAGATAGAATTGCAGGGTTGATGCAGTTACGCATACACTCAGTGAATTTAGTTGACTTAGCCATTACGAGCGAGCCTAGAACTAGCCACACCATGAATGCCCATTTTGCCCATTGTTTGCAACTCTCCATTATTTTCTATTATTTTTTTTTATATCTTTCTCTTTGTAGATCAAATCCTTTAAATATATATCACTAATTTTCCACTCTCTTCCATTCCAATGGCGCACCTTATTTTAACAACGTTTACTTACTTTTTTTAACAATTCTATTTTTAGATCGAGACTTAGAAAGAAAAAAACTAAATTAAGACTCCTTATGATTTGGTCACATAAACCAAATCAAGTAAATAGTTTTAGGTGGTATTTACAAAATATAGTTGAGAAAAACACATTTTGATCCGTGTAACTTAATTTGAGATTGAATTTTATCTTATCTCAGAAAAAAGGTGGAATCTAAAGAAAGGTGGAATCTAAAAAATAAATGTGTATCAGACTAAATTATTTCTGTTAAGATAAAGCATTGGAGTTGTTTTATTAAGTACCTCTGCCTCACATGTGCACGTTTCTCAAATTTTCTAAGTTTCTTGTCTATGTCTAATGTGTTTTTTATTATATAGTTTGGACATGCATCTCAAAGCTAAAATTAAACTACACATTTATTGATGGGCTATTTTGCAAATCTCAAATAGATATGCCCGAGATTTCATATATCTTGTCCAATCCCCTTCCCTTTCGATAATTTATCCTGCTCAAAGCCCTCCCTTCTTCATCGCTTTTGATTTATATACTTCATCTTCTTCGATTTCTCCTTGACCAACAACAAATTACGTTTTCATCTTCAACTTCTCTTCATTTTCTTATTCTATTTAAGTTCAAGCCATAGACTAGCATGGAAGTCATGTATTGGTTGGGATTTTTTTGAGCTTATGGAAATGAAGGATTGTTCTCATTTTGACAAACAAGAGGAAATTTGTTCCCAAGCGGCACGAGATTTTTGAATACCATTCTCCTTCAATATTGTTTTCTATTAATCCTTCTTCCTTGCATTGTTCTTTGCTCAATGAGGATTTAAAGTGTATCGGTTTGATTAGAGTTATAGTCCAAAACTTTTAAACTTTAAATCACATCCAATAGGTTAGAAAAGTCTTCATTAACTGTCGACGAATTTTAATCTTCAAGAAATCAATTGTCAAATAAAAAGAATATTAGCCGACAGTCTATGGAAACCATCGGGTATTCCTAAATATCGGGTATTTCAAAATATAACCGATGGTTTACTCAAATCATCTGGTAATCCTAAATATAACCACATATCTTCTCCTACATAAGCTAATAAGATATTTTAAATTTTTTTTAATTTATTAATTGATGGTTTTGTTAACAATCCATCAATATGAGTTAAAAATAATATAATTTAATGGATATTAATTGATGAATTAAAAAAACATAGGCTAAAATATATTTCAATAATTGTTGGCAAATATATTTTGTTTTTCCTATTTTTTCATTTTTGTGACGTGAATTCCCTTTTAGCTGACGATATGAAAACGTGGGCTAAAATTACAAATTACTACTTCTAATTCTTCCTCCAATTTTCCTCTCATTTAGCACAATTTCTTTAATTACAAACCATACGCCGTTAGGGCACAACTCCTAACAATCTCCCACTTGCACTAAGTCCTAATAAGCCTAAACATGTTGACCAAAGAATGTAGCCCGCACTTGCTCTCGACCTTAGAAGACGCCTGATATAAACCTGCACTCTTTAGATGACCCTCAAATACTTTAGTAGAGAGAAAATTTGTAAAATGATCAACAATATTGTCATTCGTGTCCATCTTGGTGACAACCACTTTGCTTCTAGGCACTATCTATCGAATGAGATGATATTTCCTTTCTATATTCTTCCATATTTTATGACAGGTTCCTTGGAGTTAGCCATAACCCTGTTGTTGTAACAATAAAAAATTGACTGGCTTATCCATACGTTGAACCACATCCAAAACTTTAAGGAAGTTTCAGCCATATAACCTCTTTTGCTGCTCAACAAGCAGCCACATACTCAGCTTCCATAGTTGTGTCTACAATTTATCCTTATTTGCTGCTTCTCCAAACTATTGTTGTTCCATGAAGGGTGAACACTAGTCCTAATAGTGATCTCCTATACTGCTCATGAGTCTAAAAATTAGAGTTTGTGTACCTATTAAGGATCACATTCTTACGACCATACACAAGTATGTAAACTCTTGTTCTCCTAAGATAATTGAGAATATTCTTAACTCTTGTTTAGTGATCCAATATTGGGCATAACTTATTTCTATTGACAATGCCTACTGAGTTGAATATGTCCGGCCTTGTACACAATATAGTGTACACAATCTTCCCACTGTCCAAGCATAGGGATTCCGTCTCATCTACTCAATCTCTTGAGGCGTCTTACTTCATAGATCCTTAGACAATGTGATCTCATGCCTAAAAGGTAACTGGCCCCTTTTCGAATCCTGCATCGCATATCTGACAACCATTTTGTCTATGCAAGATGTTTAAGACAAGGTTAGGATTCAATTGAATTGATCACTTCTAACTTGGATCCCATGTATGAATGATAGTTTGCCAAAATCCATCATCTTCAATTGGTTCACTAGTCACTCCTTGCTATGGGTCAAGAATCCTTCATCATTCCCAATGAGTAGGATAGCAACAACATAAAATATCATAACTGCTACTTTTTTGTAACTATCTTATTGTGTAAACATGGTTTTTCGACATTCTTCTGGAAACCATAAGATTTAAACGTATTGTGAAATCGATCATTCCAAGATCTAGGTGCTCATTTCAATACATAGATTATTTAGCTAGCTTGAAAACCTTTTGCACATAACCCTTTGATTTGACTTGTTGATTCATGTAGATTATCTCTTCAAGATTGTCATTTAAGAATGCAATCTTTAAACTCATTTTTCATATCTCATAGTCTTTAAATCCTTGTAGATTTTAACATGGAAACAAGGGAGAAGGTCTCTAATGTAGATTTTGATATGCACGACTTAAATGATTATTCTACTTAATGTCGCAAGCATTTACAAAGCTTAAGCATTCAAAAGCAACAATACGCAAGTGTATGCCGTCAAAAGCAATCAAGTGATAAGTATATTTATATCATTATCCATAAGGATTGAGTGATTCAACAATATCAATATTAACTTAAGAGTCGAACATGTAATAAAAGGAAATTGTTCACTTTTTGTCCCATGTCTAAGTGCATTAATGGAATATAATAACATGCGATGCAATAAATATTCATCAACGAACTAAAAGAGTTGGATTAGTAAATCTAATGTAAATTTTAAAAAAATTGTTTATATGGAAACAAGGCTTCGGTTAAGGTTTTAGGATGCAACTTACATTTCTTAGGGATAACTAGTAGGTAAGGCAGAAGTTGCACACTGTTAACTAATGTTTGCCCTCCCATTTATTCACATTGACTCAAATTCTCATTCAAAGCCAACAACATTCAAATAGTGCATTGTGCGCAGTAGCTGGATGATTATCCCTAAGCTTTCACTTAACATGCAAGAGCCCTCACATGAACTAATGAACATGACTAGCATACCTTTTAGTGTTCCTTCTTGTAATGGCCCAAGTTTCCGTTTCGGTTCTCTAGGTACGTTTGGTTGATTATTCGGTTGTTTGGTTGGGCCGTTAGGGTAGTTTGAGCCTTCAGGGGCATTTTGGTCATTTGGTCTTCAGGGGGTAGTTTTGGTATTTATCCAAGGTTTCTATAAGGACCCGACACGGGATGGTCCTAACCGTCCCTTACTTAATGATGCAATAATTAAAATATGGGAATTAAAACTGAACTTAAATCATTACTTTATAAACTTGAACAATTACAAGGCATAAAAAATTTAACATCCAAATCATTTAGCCTCTAGCCAGAGAAATTAAAAAAAAAAACATTACAACTTCAGACAAAACTGTTTAAACAAAAGTAAACATGATAAGACAAAGAGATGCAGCAGCCTTTCCCATGATCATCTAGTTCCTCTTCTAGCCACCTTGATGCTGTGCCAATTAACTAGTGGAAAAACTACAAAAAGGGTGAGTACAATTGCACTCAGTAAGGATCCCACAATCGGGGTACAATACGCACATCAAATCTTCTAGCATCCTAGCATATAAGCATCAAACAATAGCATGGTAGTCTCAACAAATACGAACGAGGATGATGATCAACATCATGGGTCTATGCTCAAAGCTAGACAGGTTAGCACACAATGGACGAACAAACAGGAGAAACAGTTAAGTAATATCAGAAGCTATATCCATACAGCAAACAAGGTTAGCACACACTGGGCTAACTAAGGATAGCAACACACTGGGCTAGTCCTGGACAAACTGAGCTAGCACGCAACTCGACTGTCACTCAAGCAAGTCGTGCTCATATCTGTCAGTAGCACACTAGGCTAGTCTAGAGCAACACAGGCAGCAACACTGTAACAACCCAGTTTTCTATTCCAGTTTTCGAGGTGCCTTCGGTTCAAGATTCGGTTGTTCGGTTGGGTCGTTAGAGCTATTTTGACCCTTGGGGGTATTTTGGTCTTTTGGTCCCCGGGCAGGATTTGTGGATTTTTAGGACTTCAAGGTAGCTCCTGCCTTTGTCGAGGCTTGTTTGTTGTTGGTTGCGAGTCCCAAGATGTTTGGTCTAGTCGTTTGGAAGTTCCCTTGTGGTTTGGGTTTTGGCAAAGTTATGGTTGGTTGAGCGCTTCCTTTGGGATTCGAGCCCTGGTCCTTATTGTTGATTTGGGAGTTCGATTTAAGTGAGTTTTATTTATTGTAAAAGGTTGCTCGTTCGGGTCTCGAAGGAGGAAGCCGGGAAATGGGATTTTAGGGATTTTAAGGTTATTTAAAAAATGGATAAGGATGGAAAATAAGGAAAAAAATCCCATTTTCCCTTTTCTCTCTCTCTCTCTCTCTCTCTCTCTCTCTCTCTCTCCCCGAGCCCAGCCCGAGCCTAGCCCCAGCTCACCCCAGATCGCCCAGCCCAGGTCGCCCAAGCCCGAGCCCTAGCCACCCAGCTCGCCGAGCCGCGCAGCACGCCTTCGCCCAGCCGAGCTCGTGCCCGCGCCCGTGCCTCTTTGTGTCGCCCCAGCGCTCATCCGCGCGCAACTCAGTGCCCCAGCGCCCAGCCTCTGCGCCCATCAGCGCCCCTCAGCGCCCAGCAGCAGCCTCGTTGTGCAGCCTGCCCGTTCGCGTGTCAGCCGCGCCTCGTGAGTTGCTCCCAGCCGAGCCCTGTTTATTTTATTATATTTAGGACTTTGGATTGTGATTATTGTTGTGTTTGATAGGTTCGCTTTAGGTTGCTCGGGTTCGATCGCAGCTTAGTTTTCTTGTGTGTTGTTGCCTTCCGACCAGGTAAGGATTTCTTACCGGAGTTGTGTAGGCCCTGCGATATTATCATGATGTGCCTTGTATGCTTGTTGACTGTTATGAGCATGATAGTGATAGGGCAGCTATGATTGATTTCTTGCTAGCATGTTTTCCTGATTGTACATGTTAGTGCCATGCTAGGTTTGTTCTTCCAGCATGCTTATGATTCTTGTTTTAAGTTTGTAGTATCATGCTAGGTAAGTGTGATTGATGTCGTTTATTGTTTGCTAGCCAGGAATCATTTTTCTCTGTACTCTTAGCTAGTGTTGTAGGGTTTGTCATCATCCAGAGGCTGAGAGTGGACATAACGTACTTTGTCCCCATCGATCGGGAGTAGAGCGAAGCATAACGTACATTACTTCCCCCCCGGTCGCCGATGTGGATTTAGCTACCACATCGGCATAAGCCTAGTCTGTAGCCTGCTAGAGCGAAACCCTGCCAACGGTGTAAGCCTGCCTTGGCCTGTTCTTAGCTTTAGGTCGGTGGTACATGCTGCACAGATGAGTGCCGAGGGCCTCGCACTACTGTGATCAGTGACACCGCTTCCGAGTCTTAGGCATGCATACCTGGCCCGCGTAGTTTGTCCTTAGGCCCCCACATTTACGCCGATTCTGCAGCAAAGATGCGCAGTGCGCGCACGCAGCGTTAGTCGCCGGTTCGGAGAGCTCCCCCGGGCTAATGTCGTGAGTACACCATTTCCTTCCAGTTTAGAGCCAGACTTCGGGTACTCTCCCGTAAGTCCAGATTTATAGCAAGGGTAAGAGGCCCTTGAGGACATCCTTGGGATCAGTTTTTGAGCTGATCAATTGGCCGAGGGAGAAAGACCCTCAGAGATGTCCCGGGAATGGTTAGGGAAACCAATCATTAGGCCGGAAGTAGGAGACTTCCGAGGATTCCAGATCTTGCTTTGTAAGCTCGTTGAGCTATGATCTGTGTTGGTAGCTGTTTGCTTGTATGCTAGGGTGCTAGATGACTGATGTATCGTATTGTACCCCGGTTGGGGATTCTTACTGAGTAATTCGTTACTCACCCTTATTTTGTGGTTTTCCACAGGTAACCATGGTGCGAGACAGAATGGCTGGAGGAGGAGCTGTGATCATGGAAAGCCGTTGTGTTGAACTCTGAGTCTTGTATTTATGTATTTATGTTTTAAATGTCCTCTGAATGCATGTAGTTAGGCACGGAGCCCTAGGTTTTTTTCTGAATGTATTTCCGGATTCTAGCATTGTTGTAACTATTGGAAAGCTTGAATGTTTTAAATAAATCTCTGATCAGAGTGAGTTTTGGAAATGTATTTGTCTTGGAACAGGTGCTTGGAAACAGTGACAGGTTTCATGAATTTATGTTGACTTTTAAATGGATATTTATGTTTTAGTTTTTACTTAGAATCCGAAACACCATTTTGCATTTTGATTTTAGTTTTGAATGCATGCATTGAGGTAAAGGCCTATTTTAGAACCCCATTCGGGTCGGGTCTTTACAAACACACTGGGCCAATATTGAAAACTTGCCAGCACACACTGGGCCAACAAGGGACACCAGACACTGAGCTAGTCCGGCTTATACCTGTCAGCAGCACACTGGGCTAACAGGGGACAGACACACACTAGGCTAGTCCTGAGCAAAACCGAGCCAGCACGCAACTCGACTATCATTTGGGACACCTTAATAAACTCTAACATTCTTGGCATCCTAGAGCTAACAGGGTCCAACATACAACTAGCTTATAATCAATAGAGTATTTGCAGACATATGGTACATTTAGTAAATAGGAGAGTGTAACAACAAGGTACAATAAATTAAATGCCAAGCCCTAGCAAACAACATGAGCATAAACACAATATTCAGGGAACATGGCATACAACATACAAGATCAGATCAACAGACAAACAGGAATTAAACATAACTATAAACAGAGCAGCATTCAAGAAACCTGCAAGAACCTATCCACTAGCAATGTAATCCAGACAACATGCTGAAACCTATCCACTAACAGTGCAACATATAAATAAACAACCAAGAGTTATCATTGAAATGCGCAGGGTTCACACAACCCCGGCAAGGAACCCTTACCTGTCAAACAAGCAGAACCTAACAATATAGAGTGCTCCTTGAGCTGTAGATCACCACACAAGTTAACCTAACAACAAGCCAACATTAGTTAATATCCAATGCCGAACAAACTAAACAACCAAATAGAAACAAGAGCTAGGGCTTTACCGAAACCCGAACAATCACCAACTCCCCAAGGGTGGTCTCGTCCAAGGCAAGCTAGTCCTTACAACCAGCAACTTCAAAGCTCACTCTAACCAATCTCGGCTAGGGCATCACCAACAACACAAACCACAAGTTAGTCTTGGTTAAACCTCAAACACACAACCAATAACTTCCATGTAGCTCTCAGCCACTATGGGGATCTTGGTAGCATAACTCAACCAACAACAACTCAACTCACCTTGATGTCTCGGCAATGGAGGAAGCACAATGATGGTCTCGGCTAGCCCCTCCAACAAGCACCCAAAGATCTCGGCTAGGCTAGGCTTGTACAATAAGAGAAGAAGCTTTGGTTAGAACACAACCAAACCAACCAAGTTGGTTTTCAGCTAGATCTACAACTTCACACAACAAAACACAACAAACACTTACCTTGAAGCTCTCGACAATGATGGCTAGAGAAGAGAGCTCTCGGATTTCCACCAACAAGCAAAGGAGTTCAAGAAGATGAGCTTGACAAGGAGATCTCGTATTCAAGCAACATGAATAGGATTTGTGAATCCATGTTGGCTAGGAGATCTAACATCTAGGCTTGAAGATGGTGAATGGCTAGATCTAGTGTGGCCAACAACAAGGAGAAGAAGAGCTTCTCGGATCTATGCTTGCAAGAGGAGAAGAAGCTTGGAAGATGATGGTGCTTGGGAGCTTAGAGATTCGACCAAGGGAGAATGAGGTAGAAGAAGAAGAGGAATGGGGGTGGAGTGGTCGGCTAGGGCAAAAGGGAAAGGAAGAAATGAGTTTTCTTTTTCTTTTTCTCAATTAAAATTCAACTTTAATCCTCCTTTTGGCCAAATGTCAAATGAGGTTCCCCCTTCGAGTCCCAGCTTTAACACCTTTTTAAAACTATTTTTTGTTTCATCTCGTACGACCTCAAACCTCTCCAAACAATTCCCAAACCGGGAACCTAAAACCGGAACACAAATAGCAGCTCAACACAAGTCTGGAAAAGCAACTGAAACCCTGGGCAATTACCAAAATACCCTTGAAGACCAAATGACCAAAATGCCCCTAGAAACTCAAACAACCCTAACACCCAACTGAAAATCAACTGAACGTACCTGGAGAACCGGAATGAAAACCTAGGCTATTACAGTTTCGATTTGTTTCTTTACTCTTGTTGAGTTGGTTTTGTGTTTCGGTTTCAGGTTCCCGGTTTGTGAATGCTTTCTGAGTGGTTTGGTGGTTGTTCGGTTAAAAGAGTCAAAATAGGAAATTAAAGTGTTGTTGGTGGGACTTGAAGGGAGGGTTGACAAGGGATTTGAAGCTTTGCTTTTAAAGAAGAAAATAGGATTTAATTGTGTGGTTGTTGGGATTCAAACTAGTGATGGACAAGGAATTTGGAGGCTTGTCTTAACTTGCATAGGATCACATTACGTTTACTTAAGATTTCTTGCAATTTGAAGATCTGTTAGAGATAACGATTTTACTAATGTTGTTGACTCTGTTTATATTTGAATGTTTTAAAGTCAAGAGAGAGCAGAGTTGATAAGGATCATGGAGTTCCACAAGTTGCACTTGGACCTATTACACGATCCAAAGCAAAGAAGATTCAACAAGCATTCATTCTTCACCTTCGACAGTGGATAGCTTCAATTCAAAATTCATTTCATGTGCTAGAGACCATTTCAAGGGAAGAGGAACCATTTGATGCTTTGGAAGTCAATGTATGCAAGATTGAAGTTGTCCATGGAATTAATGACATTTGACTTGATTTAAATGTCTTAATCATTCAACAAGGGGAAATACAAATGTTAGAATTGGCAACACAAACATCAATTTTCAGATTTTAGGAGCTTTTATGCAAGTCTATGTTTAAAATCTTGTTTTTAATGTTTTAGGTTATATTTTGCAACAATGGCATTATGGTAATTATGTTGGTTTTCTTTATTTTAGGTTTAACTTTCATAGGCTATAAATAGCCATGAAGTAAGTTGTAAAACTGAGATTTTGATTGAATGAAAATTAGCTCTCTACAAGAGATCATTTTCTTAGAATTTTTGGGCATGTTCTTTGTCTCTTTTTCTAAGTTTCCCTTGCAATCTTGTGATAGAATGCATTTGAGCCATTCAATCCAAATTTTTGATCAAGCTTGATTGTGGAGTGACTCAATCTAGAACAAGATCTTCCATATCTTGCTTCTAGATCATTGATCTTAAGGGGTAATCAAATTCTAGCCTTTTCTCTTGGTTGTTCCCAAATTTATAAGGAGGTGTTAATCTCTTAATTCAAGGGTTCTTGCTTCATCATAAGCTTGAATCTTTGGGCCGAGAATTAGGGTTGCCTTATCATTTGGTATCGTGAGCATAGGTTGCATCTTTGTGGCCGCTCTAGATTTGATTTTATCTTTATCTTTCAAAGAATTCGTTCATCTTCTTGTTCATATCTTGTTTCTCTGTTTTTTCATCGTTGTTGGATCATAAAAAAAAAAAAAAAAAAGTTCATGGTTCGATCTTGAATTATTCTTGTCCAATTTTAAATCTTTGCATTGAATTCTTATATTTTCGATTGTAATACCTCGATAACGATCGAATTTGACAAACTGTTTCTTCCGAAAATATTTAGATCGATCGTTATCTTGAATCCTTAAGAAGACGACTTATTCAAATTAGTATCGTAAAGTATTCGTTTGTGGGTTTCTTTTTCAATTGTGTAATTTACCCGAAAAAAAAAAAAAAATTTGCGGATATTTATCTTTCTTTTCCATCAAATTCCTTGTGGCCTACTCAAGATTTGATTTCATTATATCCTTGTGGCCAACCCTATATTTGAATTGAATTTTATCTTTTATTTTATCCATGTGCCTCTTTGTTTTTCCAGTTATAACACCTTGCTAACGATCGAATTTGTCAAATTGTCCATCTACAAAATTTTAGATCGGTGTGTTATCTATATTCTTCAAGAAGGCTATTTACTCAAATTAGTAATTTCAAACGTTCATTTGTTTGTTTCCTTCTGAGTGTTCCATATATCCGAAAAAAAAAAAGAAAAAAAAAACAAATCTGAACATTTATCTTTCTTTCTATTTCTTTTTGTTCTTGATTTTGTTATTTCATAATTTTTCTTGTCTTGGCTGATTTGTAAGGCTCACTATTACAAGATTTGCTTTATACATATTAGCCTACCTTTATCAAACTTTAGCCACTTTCCCAAATAGCCTACCTTTGTGTGTGATAAACACGAGCGTTAGAGTGTAAAATTCAAAGGAGTTGAGTGTGTGAGGTCCTTCATATATATTTTACTATTTTACAACCATGAATCAAGATGGGAGAGATGGAGAGGAGATTAGTGAAGCTAGGTGGAGAGAAGCTCAAAGTGGGGTCATTAATCGTTTAACTCAAGTTGTTAATTCCTTAAGCGATAGGTTGGAGCGAATGGAAGTAGCTTTAGGAAATCCTCAAGGGAGGGAGGATAACTTTAATTATGAAGGAGTTGAAAATGAAGATGGAGAAGATAATGTTAACCTCTTAGCGGGATACAATCCACGGGGAGGGAGAGTTTTAGGTCGAGGGGACGAGGAGGAAGAAGAGGGGTAGGGAAATTATAGCACCTAGAAGGGTCGAAAGGGAGAACCAATATGAAAGAGGAGTAGGGGGAGTAAAGCTTAAAATTCCTACTTTCCATGGGAAATCTGATCCGGAGGAGTATTTGCAATATGAGAGCAAAATTGAGCATGTTTTCGATTGCAACAACTTTAGTGAAGAAAGGAAGTTGAAACTTGCCGTTGCTGAATTTTGTGATTATGCCAATATTTGGTGGGCTTCTTTGAAATCCGAATGGAGGAGAAATTTTGAAGAACCAATTGAAACATGGGAGGAGTTGAAGACACTAATGAGAAAAAGGTACATTCCTAAACATTATTCTCGAGAACTCAAGCAAAAGCTCTATACTTTGCAACAGGATCCAAAAGTGTAGAGGATTATTACAAGGAAATGGAGGTCCTTATGAACAGAGCATGCATTAACGAAGATGAGGAGGATACAATGGCTAGGTTCCTTGGCGGGTTGAACCGACAATTGGCTCATCAAGTTGATAGACAACCTTACTTTGATATGAAGGAATTGTTACACCTTCTTTGTCAAAATTGAAGGACAATTAGCATGGGAGAAGGAGAATTCCAAGAGGTACTCTTCTTCTAAGTCTACTACTTTTTCTGCCAATACTTGGAAAAAAATGCAAATAATGTTAAGGTTGAATTGAAGCCAAAAGGCAAGTATGAGTTTGACAAAAAGGACAATGCCGAAAGTTCTAAAGGCAAGGATAAAATGGAAGGATATAAGGAGGTTCGAGAGAGAAATAGAGATATCAAATGTTGGAAATGTCAAGGGAGTGGACATATTAGTCGTGATTGTCCTAACAAGAGAGTCATGATCATTAAAAATGGACAAGTTGTCACCGATGGAGAGGACAAATGACGAAGATGAGTTAATTGATGAAAAGAAAATGAGAATGAGGAGGAATTGGAAGATGGGAGTCATTTGGCCCTTGTAACAAGAAGACTCCTTACCACTCAAATTAAGGAGAATGATGTTGATGACCAAAGAGACAACTTATTCCATACACGATGTCTCGTTAATGGGACTCCTTGTAGTCTTGTTATTGATAGTGGAAGTTGCACCAACGTCGTCAGTACATTTTTGATCAAGAGGTTGCAAATTCCAATTCAGCACCATCCTAAACCATACAAGCTCCAATGGCTCAATGATAGTGGGGCAATGAAGGTAGTTTCTCAAGCTTTAATTACTTTTTCTTTAGGAAAATATCAAGATGAGATTCTTTGTGATGTGTTACCTATGCTCATTGGAGATATATTGCTTGGTAGACCTTGGCAATTTGATAGGAAGGTCATGTATGATGGTTATTTGAATAGGTATTCTTTCACAAAAGATGGAAGAAAAACAACTCTTGTACCTTTAAGTTCTAATGATGTATATATTGATCAACTGAAGTTGGAGGAAAAAGAGAGAGTATGAAGAAAAAGAATTAAAAGAAAAAAAAAGAAGTGAGTGAGAAAATAGCGAAAAATAAAAGAGAGAAAAAAAGTGGTAGGGAGAGTGAAAAAGTGATGAAATTGAAAAAAGTCAAAAAAGTGAGCTGTTTTGCTAGAGTGGGAGAGGTGAGAAGGGCAATGTTTTCCCAAAAACCAATCTTTGTGCTTATGTACAAGGAAGGATATTTGGCTTCTAACGATAATACTCTTTCTTTGCCTAGTGTGTTTCAATCTCTTTTACAGGAATTTGAGGATGTGTTCCAAGATGAAGTACCTAAAGGACTACCTCCCATTCGAGGAATTGAACACAAAATAGACTTCATTCCAGGGTCATCATTCCCAATAGGCCACTTATAGAGCCAATCCAACCGAGACCAAGGAAATTCAAAGACAAGTGGAGGAGCTCATTGATAAAGGCTATGTACGAGAGAGTTTGAGTCCATGCTCGCACTGGCATATTGGTGCCAAAGAAAGATGGAACTTGGCGCATGTGTGTGGATTGTAGAGCCATCAACAAAATCATCAGTAAAGTATCGACATCCTATTCCTAGACTAGATGATATGTTTGATGAATTGCATGGTTCGTGCTTATTTACAAAGATTGATTTAAAATCTGGATATCATCAAATTAGAATGCATGTAGGTGATGAATGGAAAACAACTTTCAAAACTAAGTTTGGGTTGTATGAATGGCTTGTTATGCCTTTTGGACTAACTAATGCTCCTAGCACATTTATGCGTTTAATGAACTATGTTTTGAGAGAATATTTAGGAAAGTATGTTGTTGTGTATTTTGATGATATTCTAATTTATTCAAAGACTTTGCTTGAACATGTCGAACATGTTAGAGTCTGTTCTAACTACACTTAGAAATGAGGAACTTTATGCTAATTTGAATAAGTGTTGTTTTTGCATGGAAAAAGTTAACTTTCTTGGATTTATAGTTGGTAAAAATGGAGTAGAAGTGGACATTGAGAAAGTTAAGGCAATTCGCGATTGGCCAACACCAACAAATGCAAGTGAGGTAAGGAGTTTTCACGGGTTAGCTAGCTTTTATAGGCGGTTTATAAAGGACTTTAGTACCATAGCTGCACCATTGAATGATTTGGTAAAAAAATGTTGTGTTCCAATGGGGGGAAATGCAAGATAAAGCCTTTAATGAACTTAAGGAGAAATTAACCAATGCACCATTGCTTGTCTTGCCTAACTTTGAAAAGACATTTGAAATTGAGTGTTATGCAAGTGGTTTGGGCATAGGTGCTGCTTTTAATGCAAGATGGAAGGCCTTTGATGTACTTTAGTGAAAAACTAAATGGGGCGACATTGAACTATCCTACCTATGATAAAGAATTGTTTGCTTTAGTTCGTACATTGCGGTATGGCAACACTACTTATGGCCTAGAGAGTTCGTGATTCACACCGATCATGAGAGCTTGAAGCATCTTAAGGGTCAAAGTAAATTGAACCGCCGGCATGCAAAGTGGGTAGAATTTATTGAAACATTTCCCTATGTGATCAAATATAAGCAAGGTAAAGATAATATCGTGGCTGATGCATTGTCAAGAAGGTACAATCTCTTTACTTCTCTTACTGCAAAAATTCTTGGATTTGAGCACATTAAAGAGCTATATAAATCTGACAAAGATTTTGGACCAATTTTGCATCTTGTCGAGTTGGAAAAGTTTTGGATGATTATTATGTCTTTCATGAATATTTGTTTAAGAAAAATAAACTTTGTGTTCCTAATTGTTCTATAAGAGATTTACTTGTGAAAGAGGCCCATGGTGGTGGCTTAATGGGACATTTTGGGATTCATAAAACTTATGATATGTTGCATGAACATTTTTTTTGGCCTAAGATGAAACATGATGTTCATAAGGTTTGTAGTCAATGTTTTAAATGCAAAGCGGCTAAGTCTAGAACCCAACCAAATGGATTGTATACTCCTTTGAATGTACCTAATGAACCATGGACTGATATATCTATGGATTTTATCCTTGGTTTGCCGCGAACCAAAAGGGGTAAAGATAGTATTTTTGTTGTGGTTGATAGATTTAGTAAAATGGCTCATTTTATAGCATGTAACAAAACGGATGATGCAAAGCAAGTGGCTGATATTTTCTTTAGAGAAGTAGTAAGATTACATGGAATTCCTAAAACTATTGTTAGTGATAGGGATGTTAAATTTTTAAGTCACTTTTGGAAAGTATTATGGGGTAAATTAGGCACTAAACTACTGTTTTCAACCACATGTCATCCTCAAACCGATGGGCAAACCGAGGTGGTTAATAGAACTTTAGGAACTTTGCTTAGAGCTATTATTTCTAAGAACATTAAGTCTTGGGAGGAATGCTTGCCATTTGTAGAGTTTGCATACAATAGAGCAATTCATAGTACCACTCATTGTTCTCCTTTTGAAGTTGTTTATGGATTTAATCCACTTACACCTCTTGATTTGCTTCCTATTCCGTCTAATGTTTTTGTGAGTGATGCAAAGAACAAATAAGGCAGATTTGATCAAGAATTTGCACAAGGATGTAAAAGAGAGAATTGAGAAACAAAATTTCCAAGTCGCTTCGCGAATTAACAAAGGACGAAAGGAACTCATTTTTAAACTAGGAGATTGGGTTTGGGTTCATTTTCGAAAGGAGAGATTTCCATCTCAAAGGAAGACCAAGTTACATGCAAGAGGAGATGGTCCTTTTCAAGTTCTTGAGAGGATTAACAACAATGCCTACAAAATCGATCTTCCAGGTGACTTTTCAGTGAGTTCTACTTTTAATGTTGCTGACTTGAGTCCTTTTGATGTAGGTGACGATTTTCCAGATTCGAGGACGAATCCTTTCGAAGAGGGGGAAGATGATAAGGATCATGGAGTTCCACAAGTTGCACTTGGACCTATTACACGATCCAAAGCAAAGAAGATTCAACAAGCATTCATTCTTCACCTTCGAAAGTGGATAGCTTCAATTCAAAATTCATTTCATGTGCTAGAGACCATTTCAAGGGAAGAGGAACCATTTGATGCTTTGGAAGTCAATGTATGCAAGATTGAAGTTGTCCATGGAATTAATGACATTTGACTTGATTTAAATGTCTTAATCATTCAACAAGGGGAAATACAAATGTTAGAGTTGGCAACGCAAACATCAATTTTCAGATTTTAGGAGCTTTTATGCAAGTCTATGTTTAAAATCTTGTTTTTAATGTTTTAGGTTATATTTTGCAACAATGGCATTATGGTAATTATGTTGGTTTTCTTTATTTTAGGTTTAACTTTCATAGGCTCTAAATAGCCATGAAGTAAGTTGTAAAACTCAGATTTTGATTGAATGAAAATTAGCTCTCTACAAGAGATCATTTTCTTAGAATTTTTGGGCATGTTCTTTGTCTCTTTTTCTAAGTTTCCCTTGCAATCTTGTGATAGAATGCATTTGAGCCATTCAATCCAGCCTTGATCAAGCTTGATTGTGGAGTGACTCAATCTAGAACAAGATCTTCCATATCTTGCTTCTAGATCATTGATCTTAAGGGGTAATCAAATTCTAGCCTTTTCTCTTGGTTGTTCCCAAATCTATAAGGAGGTGTTAATCTCTTAATTCAAGGGTTCTTGCTTCATCATAAGCTTGGATCTTTGGGCTGAGAATTAGGGTTGCCTTATCACTCCTCCAAACAAACTCTGGCTTGCTAGCCTACCAAAACTGCCAGCAACTCACCCGAGGTCTACCAAAACTACCTGGGTCTGACTGAGCTCTGGTGAGGCTCTCCACAACTAGGGTTCTTCGGCTACCCTCGACACATACCGTCGTCAAACGGTCTAACAACCAACTGCCTGAACGAACAACTCCTTTTTCCAGCATCACAACGATGCTGGCCTACTCCGAACCTCGAAACCAAAAAGACCAGAAACGCTTCAGAATGTGTCATCCTCCTACTCAACCATGAACCCCAACCATGAACCACAAGAGGTTCCACCAACCAAGCTTAGGTCCAACCTAACCAAACTTGCCTATGCAACAACCCAACTACGAGCACGATATCCTCACAACCTCCACTAAAGCCTTACAACATCCATCTGGAGTCCAACTCCTCCAAGAACTAAGCACCAGTTCTCCAATGCAAACCCTATATGGTTCCAAAACTCTCGCCACCAGAACGAACTACACAAAAACACACTTATGAGCACAACTCTCAAGCTTCCTTAAGAGATCCAAGACTAACAGGTGCTTTCCAAAGGCAACACTAACTTCTGGCAGAGATACAATCAACCAAAGGAACACCAAAAGTTCCATCTCCACAAGATACACGAAGCAGTGGCAACCTTGCTCTGCTAAAACATAACGCTGCCAAACCGAACTTACTTTATACCAAGTCTCTACCAAGCGTGCTTACACATAAGGCGTCCAACTCCTCTCATAAGGCATCCTACTCATCTCATAGGCACCCAACTCGCCTCATACGCATTCAACTCATCTCATAAGCACCCAACTCGCCTCATAGGCATCCAACTCATCTCATAAGCATCCAACTCATGGCCCCTCTGCTGGACCAAACTCGCATCTACGATGCTCAACTCTCCTCAAGTTTAGGCACTCAAAGGTAGTTGACCGCACTACCAACCACAAAGATCTCTTGGCCTTAACACTAGCGTGAGACTCACGCGCACTAACACTTACCAACCGTCAACCTGCTGAGTTACTCAACCCCCGGTAACTCTGGGAAGAGGCTCCGGCTCCTCTCGAACATCCTTTCGCTTGTAGTCCTACGACTACCACTGAACTAGCTCTCTTGCACGACATAAACAGGTGCAACTGCCACAAACGGATCCAAAGGCTAAAGGAGTGTGCTGAACTCCGGACGGGTCATAGAACCATCTGCTATACCCATGCCAAACTCAGGCCTGAACCAGACTTAGTGCCAAAGCGGCACACCAACCAATGCACCTCAAGTGCCACTACTACCAAATCCACATCTTACTACAAATGGGGCCAGCAAGGTCACAACCTCAAGTGACAAAAACTATGGCTAGGCATACAAGGGCTCAAAACTCAAACAACCCTGCCTATGGCATCTCATCTAACTGAAGTCTCATGGCCTACTCTTGCATCTCCACATGATGCTCAACAAAACTCCGACCGACTCTCTCAACATGCAGCAGCTAGCCCTACTCTAGGGCTCACCAAAAGAAGAGCTCAACTTTACTAAACAACTGGGAAACCACCAACGGATCAAGTCGGATGGGAACACTGCTCGCTGCACCCTTAACTACAGGGTTCCGACTTATTGGCTGCAAGACAACAACAATTTACAAGAGCACAAAGATGCCTCAGCAACTTCCTCGAAGGCTACCAACTCTGCAGCTACCCACTAGGCAATCAAACAATCTGCTGAGGTTCAAGATCAACACTTGAACTACCCAGGCTAATCCACACTGGAACCTGCTCCACTAGCATCAACATGAGAAAAGCCATAACTAACTCCCCTCCTGGAGTGGTACTCCAGGGCAAATCACCTCCACCCTCTCTCTAGGGAAAAAACTAACAACTGGGCTACAAGTGGACTACGGGAGTCTAATCCCTGCCTCCCTCCGGGACGATGCCCCAGCAGTATCTGAATCTATCTGGATACCCTGACAAGCTGCTAACATACTTCTTATACTGCGGGAAGTTGACATGATGGTGCTCTGGACCCAAACCAACAACGAGTCAGAACCTGCTCGTCTCTGCTCCACAACACTACACAAGGCATACACTAGATGAAAAGTATTGTAAATTCTTAACCCTTTTCTAAAACTGTAAACTTAGGCGTACTGATGACCGCCGAGTCTTGATGATCATGGAAAAATGACCTACAACAAAGGTCGGTCCTACGAGAATCTATGACTCGAGCTCGATACCAATCAGAAAGACCCGACCCGAATGGGGTCCGAAATAGGCCTTTACCTCAATGCATGTGTTCAAAACTTAAAGACAATATGCAAGAATGGTTTTCGGATTCTAAGTAAAAACTAAAACATGCAAACATCCATTTAAAAAGTCAATACAAAATTCACAAAAACATCCCTGTTTTCAAGCACTGTTCCAAGGCAAATACATTTCCAAAACTCACTCTGATCAGAGATTTATTTAAAACATTCAAAACTTTCCAATAGTTACAACAATGCTAGAATCTGGAAAAGCAGTCAGAAAACAACCTAGGGCTTCGTGCCCAGCTACATGCATTCAGAGGAAAGTAAAACATAAAGAATCATAGACATAAACTCAGAGTTCAAACAACGGGTTTCCATGATCACAGCTCCTCCTCCAGCCATCCTGTCTTGCACCATGGTTACCTGTGGAAAACCACAAAATAAGGGTGAGTAACGAATTACTCAGTAAGAATCCCCAACCGGGGTACAATACGATATACATGGTCATCTAGCAGAAAGGTATGCAAGCTATGAATATAAACACAGAAGAGAGCACATAGCTTAAATCCACACATAAACTTCGGATGCCATCTCAGGGTCTTACTCCGAGATAATCCACCTCATGATACGATCCTATACGAGAAACAAGTCTCGGCCTCGGCTGTCTCTTATCGTCGACTGAAAGGTGCACTCGCTCACAATCCGAGGAGCTCTCCGATCGGCGCTATAATGAGCGTATCGCGCGCGACCGCATGCTACTACAAACCATGGGGGTGTCGGGTCTAGTGGCAAGCTGCCCAGGTCCAGTCACCATGCCTAACTAAATCTCTGGATCGGTGTCACTGACATAGGGGTGTGAGACCTGGACACGTGAAATATATCAGCCTAAACCACAGCACTTGAGGCTAAGGAACCGGTCGTCGTAGGATTACACCAGGAAGCCGTCCTTGCCCTATCAGGTGGCAATCAAGGGCTACTGTCGAACACGCTGAGGACGTGCCGGCTGCCGGGGACAAGGCAATGCCAAGTCATCATCCCGATCGTTGGGACATTTAATAGTCTGCCACCCTCACCCAAGATTGCAGGGCCTACCGTTAGGGTTAGCTAAACCCTAACGGGGTCCGAGGACGAGTCTTGCCTCGTGCGTCCACGCCCATGGATGCAAGGTACTTTATGCATCTGGCCCGGATGATGCTACCTATCTGAACTCTAAACTATAACATCAACAACAAACAATCCAATACGTTCTCAATAGATACAACGAACCTAGCATGATACTACGAAGCAAGAACAGATATGAGCATGCCAGAATGGAACAACATAGCATGGACTAACATGAGAAACAATATAAGAAATCATGCCAGTCGGGAATTCAGAACAGATCACCTTTCGCTAATCATGCTGATAATACAAACAAGCATACAAACAGCAATCACATATAATATCGCAGGGTCCACACAACTCCGGTAAGAAATCCTTACCTGGTCGGAAGGCAACTACACACAAGAATCTTAAGCTGCGATCGATCCCGAGCTAGCTAACGAGAACCTAACAAACACAATAATTATCACAATCCATAGGCCTAAATATAATAAAATAAACAGGGCTCAGCTCCGGAGCAACTAACGCAAAGATACCGGTAGCCTTGGACGGACGGACGAAGTTTGCACGGCCGGATCTCTGCTTGGCGCTGGCGGCGGTAGAGCTGCGCGGCTGCGGCGAGCGAGACACAGATGGCACAACGCTGATATGCGGCAAGGGCTGCACGCGAGCGCGCGGACGGGCTGGCAGGGCGCAGGCGCTCGGGCGCGGACAAGCAGACGCGATGGCTGGACGCGGGCGGGCGAGCGACGCAGGCGGGCGAGCGACACGGCACGGGCGCGCGGGCGCTGCGCGTGGACTGGCCGCACGGGCTGCTGACGACGCGGACGGGCTGGGATGGCGACGGACGCTGGGGCTGCGACGTGGACACGGATGAGCGGGCGCGCTGGCGACGTGGACACGGATGAGCGGGCGCGCTGGCGACGTGGGCGTGCAGGTGCTAGCTCGGCTGGGCGATCTGGGCATCTGGGCGGCTGCGACAGGGTCTGGTGTGCACGACAGGCAGCTGCAGGCGTCTGGGCGTGAGACAGGCAGCTGCAGGCGTCTGGGCGTGCGACAGGCAGGGCTGGGCACTGGGCTGCTCGGCTAGGGGCTTCTGCTGGGTGACCTGCTGCTCGGCCGGGACGACGCTCGATGGCCAAAGCTTGGCACGGGGAAGAAAATCACGGCAAGGGGGCTTGGGAGAGAAGCTTGGGCGGCCAAGAAGTTTTTGAAGAAGAAAGCCAAAAAACCTAATTTCCTTTCATTTAATCAAATGCACCAAAACCCAAAGGACTCAAGGCTAACCAAGATATGCCACGGAAAGAGCAACAAGATCCTCCTGTGGCTCAACTGGCCACTCCACCCACCTGACCTCCTACCATCCCGGGTTCGAATCCTAACAAACACATCGTTATTCCTCAATTTTTCTTTTGCATCTCACCATGCCCAAACACATCCACAAAGCCTCAAAAACCTACATAAGACCATCCAATAATTTTAGCAACTGAAAAAGACATAAACGGCCCTGACGGCCAGAACAAAATACCAAAATACCCCTAGGGCATACCTGGAAGACCGGGATGAAAACCTGGGCCGTTACAATAAGGCTCGAGCTTGCCTCCCAAAGTGCAACATTTGACTTTGGAACTCCTTGTTCCTCTATTCTGCGGCACTAAATAGGCATGTTAGTCGCAGTATCTGTTCCTTGATTTTAAACTCCTTAGGTATGTTCTTGTTGTTTGCCATTTGAAAAACTCCTCAAACCTTCAGTGTCTGCTCCTTTTGGTCACAGTGCAACCCTTGGTGAAGGCATAACGTCCTGTTTGAATGTGGGAAGAATTTTCTTTTTGACCTGCTTCCCATATGCTTTCGTTCCTCTTCGATGATTCACCCTATGTAGATTGTTAAACCTGCACAGATACCATATATTAAGAGCATCCTTGTCTGAGATAGTGTTGTGTCATGCGTTGTTGGCATGACGGTAGTTTTGATGAAATAGTTCTAGTGATGTCACTGGAAGTTGAGGCTAGAGTGTTGAACTGGTTTATTCCTTCCCCACTCTGTGTCTGTAGAACTACCGTAATGCCTCGCATTTTCGGGTTAGTTTCTAGTTGGTTTATTATATGGGTATCTTGGTATCTTTTTGTTTTTTGCAATTAAATGAGTAGTGTTGGGTTATTTTGTAATTTAAAAGAACTTTTGGGAAACTGGTTGGGTTGAATTGTAAAAGAAGTTTTGGAATAAAGTAATTGAGTTTGGTTAATTAAAAGGAAAGAAAAATGAGAAACTGGCATTTGATGTAAAGCCCATTTGAGTTTTAAAAGGGAAAAATAAAGGAAATAAGCATTGTAAAAGAAAAAGGGTATTCTTCATGTTGTTGGTTTTGTGCTACGACGAGATTGATTTTGGATATGTTTTGTTAGGTTGTCGTGGATCGAGTTCACCCTAGTTTGAAACTGCTGGTTTGGACTGTGTTGACTTTTCAGGTAAGGGCCATCTCTACTTGGGTTGTGTGGACCCTACTCAAGGCGAAGTTTATTGTGTAGTTTTGCATGCCGTTCGAGAATGAAAGTTTGATGTGTGTCTGTTGTCATGTTGTTTGTTTTGCTATTGATCTGTCTACTCTGAGGATGCTTTGGGATTATGGGGTCTTGAGGTGCCACTCTATATATTGTTTAAAATTACCACATTTTATGTTCGTTCCTAGTACCTCGAGACTATGGGTCCTGGGGTGAATCCTATATGTTATTTATAATTGTATCTTGTTTCTTGTAGGCATGTCGGGGTTATGGGGTCCCGTTGTGTCAATTTTTCTGTTGCATGTTCTTTTGTTTTCTGTATAAGCATGTACTGTTTTTTATGACGTGTGGGTTTTAGCTAGTCCCAGTTCTGCAAGTAGTATCCTGCTACGATGCCAATTAATTGTGAAGCATGTTTGGGGATCTGTTAGGGCTAGGCTATCAACCGCCCCTATTATGAAATTATCTTCTTATCATCATCTAGAGGTTGTAGAGAGCACGACGTATGTTGTTCTCATTGGGTCGGTGTCATTGAGGATCTTTATCCCACGCCCGGTAGCCAGGGATGTGATGTAACATGCTGCCCTCAGCTATGCCTAGTTTGTGGCCCTTTTAAGCGGGCCCTAATCATAGTGTACACCTGCTATGGGAGGGTCTTAGCTTAGGGCGATAGGTGTGAGCAGGCTGACTCGGTGCACTGGTGAGGGCCTCTAGGACCGTGACTCAGTGGACACCTTTCCTTCTAGTATTTTTTTTAGGCATGTCAACCTGGACCAGGACAGTCTGTGTAGGCCTACACCTGACTGGTTTCCAGCACCATGCGGTGTATGCATACACGTGTCGGGTATCGTCAGTACACTAGTAGAGATAAGTTAAGTTTAAGCTAGACAGTCATGTAACGAACCTCATGACCAGTTATATTATCTAGAATAGGTGAGTGTCTCGAGGGCCTCACAAGCGAGTCATGTAACCTATCCCATGACCAAGTAGTAAGAAGTTAAGCTGAGTTGGATATGTGTGCTAGCATGATAGACTCTACCTTGTGCATTGTACCCCTATTGGGGAGTTCTTACTGAGTATTCTTTTATACTCACCCTTTCTGTGGTTATTTTCTTTCCACAAGTATTTAGGACACTACTGAGATGGTTAGCTGGAAGGTGTTGTAGTGATCATGGATGGAGCCGCTGCATTGTCTTAAAGATGTTGATAGGACATATGTTTTTTTTTTCCTTAGTAGCATGCAATTATTTAAACTCCTGTTATTTCTATGAGCTGTTTACATGGATGCCACTGTTTGTAATTAACTTATTATTTATTTGAAACATTTTGTAAATACCTTGGCCAAGGGCTTGTTTTTAATTTATTCATTTTGAAATAAATTCCAACAGGAGCAGTTATTTAAGATTTGAAATTCGAAATTGCATTGATTTGTAACTGTTTTTAGTCAGCATGACATAGGAAACGTAATTGAAAATTACATGTCCATACATTTGGTATCAGAGCACAGAGTCATAGATTCTATAGACTGACCTACATAGTAGGTTGTTGTTTTCCCCCATGATCTTCAGCATTCCAGCGACCGTCAGGTATGTCAAACTTAAATAAGGGTTTTGGTTAATGCACATAACATCTAGCTTACATGTTTGTTAGTTGTTGCTTGTTTGTTTAGTCCTATGCGGTGACTAACGTGTTGTGATCCTCATGAGTAGGCCTTGAGCCGTAGCAAAGAGAGAGTTGAGTTACCTAGAGCTTGGCTTTAGAGTTAGTAGCTGCCAGAGTAGGTGCAATGGCACTAGCAGCTAGTAGAGGTGCATCCTCTTTGCAAAGCAGGCACCTAGAGTAGAGTTAGTTGCTACTCTTCGAGAAAAGTTTAAAAAGGTGTTCGCCGAGGAATGAGTAGAATTCAAGTTTCGTTCGCACAGCTTGCATGTTTCACTTCGCAGATAGGCTTGGTAGCACCACCGTTTCCAGCAGTTGGTTTATTAAAGAATCACAGCCAGATCAGGTAGTTGGTTCCCTAAGGCGAGGATCGTGCTACTCAAATGAGCACTTTTATAGAGAGTTCAGGAAACGATGTTTGAGGCCACTGAAACGAGGTTAAGATTAGAGATGACGATTGGGTCGCAGCTATGTAAAATTTATAGTAAGTACCAGTTTGGTATTTGTGGGGCAAGATTGTTTGGAGTTGGAACCCCAGAGGTTCTAGCTGTGTGTTGGAACTCTGTTTGGAGTTAGTGATTTCGCTTATGAGAAAGATAAATGATGGTCGGATCGTAGTATTTGGTGAGTTTTGACTGCTACCCTCATAGTACTGCCTATGAGCGGTTTGAATGTGATACTTGGTTTAGAGTGGCTAGCTGATAACCACATTGTAATCTAGTGCCGCCAGAAAGAAGTCGTGTTTAGTCCGCCTGAAAAGGAAAGCTTCAAGTTTTGTGGTGTCAATGGTGGATGAGATCCACAGTTGATTTCAAGAGGAGAAACCAGTTGATTGATAGCTCGATGAGCATGAGGTTAGTTCGCCAGGCTGACAATTGATGATCATTTAACACTATCCATGGATCGAGTACCAGTAGTTCAGCAGTTGGGGATGCTTCCTTGGGGAGTTAGTCGATGGACTTCCAGTCGTATTAAAAGAGTTAAAGGTTCAGTTACAGGTGTTGCTGGATGAGGTCTCGTTTGTCCTAGTGTTGTCCCTTAGGGAAGCACCAGTGTAATTATGGAAAAGGAAATACGAACCGATGCGCATGTGCATTGATTTTAGAAGACTCGAAAAAGTTGTAGCTAGGAATAGGTTTCGCAAGGTTGAAGGAAGCTTGGTTGCAGAGATAGTTTTGACAGTTCTAGGTGGAACACCAGGTTTAGAGTGTTCAATGATACTTCCTAATAAAAGAGTGAGGTGTGTTTCGATGCAGCACGAGAAGGTGATCGCTTGTGCATCCCGTCAGTCGTTGTCCTATGAGATGGTTTACCCAGATAACGATACGGAGTTTGCAACAATGGTTTGTGCATGGTAGTTTTGGGGGCAGCGCTTGCATGGAGAGAAGGTTCAGATCTGCACAGGTCACAAGAGACTCAAGTGTTTCTTCACCTAAGAGTACTGGAATATAAGTCAGAGCAGGTGACTCAAGTTGGTTAAGGATCAGGCTTTGAGATTTTGTATTACTTAGGTTGGACCAATGTTGTAGTTCAGGCACTTAGTAAAAAAAAAAAAGAAAAAAGAAGAGGAATCGCACTTAACAACCTTTTGGTTGAGCAGCCTTTGTTGGTAAGAAATGTGGAGTGGGTCAATATTTTAGCAATCACGGTGCAAGTTACCGCCATAGTAGCAAGGTTGACAATTCAGCTATCCATCTGGTAGAGAATCATTGGAGGTCAGTCGAGCGACCTTAGCTTGTTAGGTTGTGGTCCGGGCTCAGGCAGATGGTGACACAGACTTTCAGATGCCTCAGCTGGAAGTTTGTTGTTGAAAGGGCACCTTGGTATGCCAGCTGGCTTCGGAACTATGAGCTGAGTGGTTGTTAAAGGCTCATATTTTATCATTCTCTTGGCATCCGGAAGGTACCAAGATGTATCTGATTTTTAAAATAGTCATTTTGGTGGGCCAATATGAAGAGGAAGATAATTGAGTTGTTAACTAGTACTTCACTTACTAGCAAGTGAAGGCACCCAGGCAAAAGCTAGTAGTCTTTTTGTATTGTTTAAGTTTACCGCTATAAAAGTGGGAGAAGATTCGATGGATTTAGTTTCAGGTCTTTCGAGCACCCCGAGAGGTTATGCAACGATTCAGATGATAGTGGATAGATTGACCAGGTAGAGAGGTTTCTCGAGCACTAGTTAAAATTGTTTAGATGGCCTTGTTGAGTTTTGTATGGTAGCATTGCAAGCCTCTAATTTGGTGGGACGAGGTTAGAGTTAGCCAATTAGTGGGCGCAGAGTAACTACAGATTACTAGTGAGGTGATTCAGAAAATCCAGTCTTGATTGTGATGGTTAGAGTCACCAAGAGAGTTACATTGATGTTCATCGCATGGATTTAGGGTTTGACGTTAACTCACATGTGTTCCAAAAGGTAGACCCGATGAAAGGTATCCTGAAGTTTGGTAAGAGGGGGAAGTTGAGTCCCTAGTTTGTGGGGCCCTTCTGGATCCCATGAAGGGTTCGATAGTGGCCTGTCATGTAGTTGATGCCATTGTTGTCATGAGTGCACAACATGTTCGTGTTTTGCCTTTTGACACATCACATCGTCGATAAGTTGCTTTTAGTAGGTTGTGAGCGGTTGTAGTTAAATCTTGTTTTGAACCTTGATTGAGTATGAGCTAATGCGAATTTTTGTTTTAGGGTGCAAGGCTTTGGGTAATGATAAGGCAACCCTAATTCTCAGCCCAAAGATCCAAGCTTATGATGAAGCAAGAACCCTTGAATTAAGAGATTAACACCTCCTTATAGATTTGGGAACAACCAAGAGAAAAGGCTAGAATTTGATTACCCCTTAAGATCAATGATCTAGAAGCAAGATATGGAAGATCTTGTTCTAGATTGAGTCACTCCACAATCAAGCTTGATCAAGGCTGGATTGAATGGCTCAAATGCATTCTATCACAAGATTGCAAGGGAAACTTAGAAAAAGAGACAAAGAACATGCCCAAAAATTCTAAGAAAATGATCTCTTGTAGAGAGCTAATTTTCATTCAATCAAAATCTGAGTTTTACAACTTACTTCATGGCTATTTATAGCCTATGAAAGTTAAACCTAAAATAAAGAAACCCAACATAATTACCATAATGCCATTGTTGCAAAATATAACCTAAAACATTAAAAACAAGATTTTAAACATAGACTTGCATAAAAGCTCCTAAAATCTGAAAATTGATGTTTGCGTTGCCAACTCTAACATTTGTATTTCCCCTTGTTGAATGATTAAGACATTTAAATCAAGTCAAATGTCATTAATTCCATGGACAACTTCAATCTTGCATACATTGACTTCCAAAGCATCAAATGGTTCCTCTTCCCTTGAAATGGTCTCTAGCACATGAAATGAATTTTGAATTGAAGCTATCCAATCATCGAAGGTGAAGAATGAATGCTTGTTGAATCTTCTTTGCTTTGGATCGTGTAATAGGTCCAAGTGCAACTTGTGGAACTCCATGATCCTTATCATCTTCCCCTCTTGAAAGGATTCGTCCTCGAATCTGGAAAATCATCACCTACATCAAAAGGACTCAAGTCAAGCAACATTAAAAGTAGAACTCACTTTGAAAAGTCACCCGGAAGATCGATTTTGTAGGCATTGTTGTTAATCCTCTCAAGAACTTGAAAAGGACCATCTCCTCTTGCATGTAACTTGGTCTTCCTTTGAGATGGAAATCTCTCCTTTCAAAATGAACCCAAACCCAATCTCCTGGTTTAAAAATGAGTTCCTTTCGTCCTTTGTTAATTCGCGAAGCGACTTGGAAATTTTGTTTCTCAATTCTCTCTTTCACATCCTTGTGCAAATTCTTGATCAAATCTGCCTTATTTATTGCTTTGCATCACTCACAAAAACATTAGACGGAATAGGAAGCAAATCAAGAGGTGTAAGTGGATTAAATCCATAAACAACTTCAAAAGGAGAATAATAATGAGTGGTACTATTAATTGCTCTATTGTATGCAAACTCTACAAATGGCAAGCATTCCTCCCAAGACTTAATGTTCTTAGAAATAATAGCTCTAAGCAAAGTTCCTAAAGTTCTATTAACCACCTCGGTTTGCCCATCGGTTTGAGGATGACATGTGGTTGAAAACAGATAGTTTAGTGCCTAATTTACCCCATAATACTTTCCAAAAGTGACTTAAAAATTTAACATCCCTATCACTAACAATAGTTTTAGGAATTCCATGTAATCTTACTACTTCTCTAAAGAAAATATCAGCCACTTGCTTTGCATCATCCGTTTTGTTACATGCTATAAAATGAGCCATTTTACTAAATCTATCAACCACAACAAAAATACTATCTTTACTCCTTTTGGTTCATGGCAAACCAAGGATAAAATCCATAGATATATCAGTCCATGGTTCATTAGGTACATTCAAAGGAGTATACAATCCATTTGGTTGGGTTCTAGACTTAGCCGCTTTGCATTTAAAACATTGACTACAAACCTTATGAACATCATGTTTCATCTTAGGCCAAAAAAATGTTCATGCAACATATCATAAGTTTTATGAATCCCAAAATGTCCCATTAAGCCACCACCATGGGCCTCTTTCACAAGTAAATCTCTTATAGAACAATTAGGAACACAAAGTTTATTTTTCTTAAACAAATATTCATGAAAGACATAATAATCATCCAAAACTTTTCCAACTCGACAAGATGCAAAAATTGGTCCAAAATCTTTGTCGATTTATATAGCTCTTTAATGTGCTCAAATCCAAGAATTTTTGCAAAGAAGAGAAGTAAAGAGCTTGTACCTTCTTGACAATGCATCAGCCACGATATTATCTTTACATTGCTTATATTTGATCACATAGGAAATGTTTCAATAAATTCTACCCACTTTGCATGCCGGCGGTTCAATTTACTTTGACCCTTAAGATGCTTCAAGCTCTCATGATCGGTGTGAATCACGAACTCTCTAGGCCATAAGTAGTGTTGCCATACCGCAATGTACGAACTAAAGCAAACAATTCTTTATCATAGGTAGGATAGTTCAATGCTGCCCCATTTAGTTTTTCACTAAAGTACATCAAAGGCCTTCCATCTTGCATTAAAACAGCACCTATGCCCAAACCACTTGCATCACACTCAATTTCAAATGTCTTTTCAAAGTTAGTCAAGACAAGCAATGGTGCATTGGTTAATTTCTCCTTAAGTTCATTAAAGGCTTTATCTTGCATTTCCCCCCATTGGAACACAACATTTTTTTTTACCAAATCATTCAATGGTGCAGCTATGGTACTAAAGTCCTTTATAAACCGCCTATAAAAGCTAGCTAACCCGTGAAAACTCCTTACCTCACTTGCATTTGTTGGTGTTGGCCAATCGCGAATTGCCATAACTTTCTCAATGTTCACTTCTACTCCATTTTTACCAACTATAAATCCAAGAAAGTTAACTTTTTCCATGCAAAAACAACACTTATTCAAATTAGCATAAAGTTCCTCATTTCTAAGTGTAGTTAGAACAGACCTAACATGTTCGACATGTTCAAGCAAAGTCTTTGAATAAATTAGAATATCATCAAAATACACAACAACATACTTTCCTAAATATTCTCTCAAAACATAGTTCATTAAACGCATAAATGTGCTAGGAGCATTAGTTAGTCCAAAAGGCATAACAAGCCATTCATACAACCCAAACTTAGTTTTGAAAGTCGTTTTCCATTCATCACCTACATGCATTCTAATTTGATGATATCCAGATTTTAAATCAATCTTTGTAAATAAGCACGAACCATGCAATTCATCAAACATATAATCTAGTCTAGGAATAGGATGTCGATACTTTACAAAGTGATTTTGTTGATGGCTCTACAATCCACACACATGCGCCAAGTTCCATCTTTCTTTGGCACCAATATGACAGTCTTGAGCATGGACTCAAACTCTCTCGTACATAGCCTTTATCAATGAGCTCCTCCACTTGTCTTTGAATTTCCTTGGTCTCGGTTGGATTGGCTCTATAAGCTGGCCTATTGAGAATGACATTTTCTGGAATGAAGTCTATTTTGTGTTCAATTCCTCGAATGGGAGGTAGTCCTTTAGGTACTTCATCTTGGAACACATCCTCAAATTCTGTAAAAGAGATTGAAACACACTAGGCAAAGAAAGAGTATTATCGTTAGAAGCCAAATATCCTTCCTTGTACATAAGCACAAAGATTGGTTTTGGGAAAACATTGCCCTTCTCACCTCTCCCACTCTAGCAAAACAGCTCACTTTTTTGACTTTTTTCAATTTCATCACTTTTTCACTCTCCCTACCACTTTTTTTCTCTTTTTTTTTTCGCTATTTTCTCACTCACTTCTTTTTTTTCTTTTAATTCTTTTTCTTCATACTCTCTCTTTTTTTCCTCCAACTTCAGTTGATCAATATATACATCATTAGAACTTAAAGGTACAAGAGTTGTTTTTCTTCCATCCTTTGTGAAAGAATACCTATTCAAATAACCATCATACATGACCTTCCTATCAAATTGCCAAGGTCTACCAAGCAATATATCTCCAGCGAGCATAGGTAACACATCACAAAGAATCTCATCTTGATATTTTCCTAAAGAAAAAGTAATTAAAGCTTGAGAAACTACCTTCATTGCCCCACTATCATTGAGCCATTGGAGCTTGTATGGTTTAGGATGGTGTTGAATTGGAATTTGCAACCTCTTGATCAAAAATGTACTTACGACGTTGGTGCAACTTCCACTATCAATAACAAGACTACAAGGAGTCCCATTAACGAGACATCGTGTATGGAATAAGTTGTCTCTTTGGTCATCAACATCATTCTCCTTAATTTGAGTGGTAAGGAGTCTTCTTGTTACAAGGGCCAAATGACTCCCATCTTCCAATTCCTCCTCATTCTCATTTTCTTTTCATCAATTAACTCATCTTCGTCATTGTCCTCTCCATCGGTGACAACTTGTCCATTTTAATGATCATGACTCTCTTGTTAGGACAATCACGACTAATATGTCCACTCCTTGACATTTCCAACATTTGATATCTCTATTTCTCTCTCGAACCTCCTTATATCCTTCCATTTTATCCTTACCTTTAGAACATTCGGCATTGTCCTTTTGTCAAACTCATACTTGCCTTTTGGCTTCAATTCAACCTTAACATTATTTGCATTCTTTTTCCAAGTATTGGCGAGAAAAGTAGTAGACTTAGAAGAAGAGTACCTCTTGGAATTCTCCTTCTCCCATGCTAATTGTCCTTCAATTTTGACAAGAAGTGTAACAATTCCTTCATATCAAAGTAAGGTTGTCTATCAACTTGATGAGCCAATTTTCGGTTCAACCCGCCAAGGAACCTAGCCATTGTATCCTCCTCATCTTCGTTAATGCATGCTCTGTTCATAAGGACCTCCATTTCCTTGTAATAATCCTCTACACTTTTGGATCCCTGTTGCAAAGTATAGAGCTTTTGCTTGAGTTCTCGAGAATAATGTTTAGGAATGTACCTTTTTCTCATTAGTGTCTTCAACTCCTCCCATGTTTCAATTGGTTCTTCAAAATTTCTCCTCCATTCGGATTTCAAAGAAGCCCACCAAATATTGGCATAATCACAAAATTCAGCAACGGCAAGTTTCAACTTTCTTTCTGCACTAAAGTTGTTGCAATCGAAAACATGCTCAATTTTGCTCTCATATTGCAAATACTCCTCCGGATCAGATTTCCCATGGAAAGTAGGAATTTTAAGCTTTACTCCCCCTACTCCTCTTTCATATTGGTTCTCCCTTTCGACCCTTCTAGGTGCTATAATTTCCCTACCCCCTCTTCTTCCTCCTCGTCCCCCTCGACCTAAAACTCTCCCTCCCCGTGGATTGTATCCCGCTAAGAGGTTAACATTATCTTCTCCATCTTCATTTTCAACTCCTTCATAATTAAAGTTATCCTCCCTCCCTTGAGGATTTCCTAAAGCTACTTCCATTCGCTCCAACCTATCGCTTAAGGAATTAACAACTTGAGTTAAACGATTAATGACCCCACTTTGAGCTTCTCTCCACCTAGCTTCACTAATCTCCTCTCCATCTCTCCCATCTTGATTCATGGTTGTAAAATAGTAAAATATATATGAAGGACCTCACACACTCAACTCACTGAATTTTACACTCGGGCGCTCGTGTTTATCACACACAAAGGTAGGCTATTTGGGAAAGTGGCTAAAGTTTGATAAAGGTAGGCTAATATGGATAAAGCAAATCTTGTAATAGTGAGCCTTACAAATCAGCCAAGACAAGAAAAATTATGAAATAACAAAATCAAGAACAAAAAGAAATAGAAAGAAAGATAAATGTTGATTTTTTTTTTTTCCTGATATATGGAACACTCGAGAAGAAAACAAACAAATGGACTTTTGAAATTACTAATTTGAGTAAATGGCCTTCTTGAAGAATATAGATAATACACCGATCTAAATTTTTGTAGATGGACAATTTGACAAATTCGATCGTTAGCAAGGTGTTATAACTGAAACAACAAGTAGGCACATGGATCAAATAAAAGATAAAATAAATTCAAATATAGGGTTGGC
Organism: Sicyos edulis; assembly: GCA_036507275.1. NCBI lineage: Eukaryota > Viridiplantae > Streptophyta > Magnoliopsida > Cucurbitales > Cucurbitaceae > Sicyos > Sicyos edulis. The sequence continues at coordinate 22,387,896 of CM071854.1, read as the reverse complement.
CACAAGGATATAATGAAATAAAATCTAGAGTAGGCCACAAGGAATTTGATGGAAAAGAAAGATAAATATCTGGCCATTTTTTTTTTTTTCCGGGTAAATTACACACTGAAAAAGAAACCCACAAACGAATGCTTTACAATGCTAATTTGAATAAGTAGTCTTCTTAAGGATTAAAGATAACGTACTGATCTAAATATTTGCAGAAGAACAGTTTGTCAAATTCGATCGTTATCGAGGTATTACAATCGAAACAATAAGCATTCAATGCAGCAGTTTAAAATTGGACAAGAATAATTCAAGATCGAACCATGAACTTTTTTTTTTTTTTTTTTTTTTATAGATCCAACAATGATGAAAAAAACAGAGAAACAAGATCTGAACAAGAAGATGAACGAATTGCTGAAAGTTAAAGATAAAATCAAATCTAGAGCCGGCCACAAAGATGCAACCTATGCTCTGATACCAAATGATAAGGCAACCCTAATTCTCAGCCCAAAGATCCAAGCTTATGATGAAGCAAGAACCCTTGAATTAAGAGATTAACACCTCCTTATAGATTTGGGAACAACCAAGAGAAAAGGCTAGAATTTGATTACCCCTTAAGATCAATGATCTAGAAGCAAGATATGGAAGATCTTGTTCTAGATTGAGTCACTCCACAATCAAGCTTGATCAAGGCTGGATTGAATGGCTCAAATGCATTCTATCACAAGATTGCAAGGGAAACTTAGAAAAAGAGACAAAGAACATGCCCAAAAATTCTAAGAAAATGATCTCTTGTAGAGAGCTAATTTTCATTCAATCAAAATCTGAGTTTTACAACTTACTTCATGGCTATTTATAGCCTATGAAAGTTAAACCTAAAATAAAGAAACCCAACATAATTACCATAATGCCATTGTTGCAAAATATAACCTAAAACATTAAAAACAAGATTTTAAACATAGACTTGCATAAAAGCTCCTAAAATCTGAAAATTGATGTTTGCGTTGCCAACTCTAACATTTGTATTTCCCCTTGTCGAATGATTAAGACATTTAAATCAAGTCAAATGTCATTAATTCCATGGACAACTTCAATCTTGCATACATTGACTTCCAAAGCATCAAATGGTTCCTCTTCCCTTGAAATGGTCTCTAGCACATGAAATGAATTTTGATTTGAAGCTATCCACTGTCGAAGGTGAAGAATGAATGCTTGTTGAATCTTCTTTGCTTTGGATCGTGTAATAGGTCCAAGTGCAACTTGTGGAACTCCATGATCCTTATCATCTTCCCCCTCTTGAAAAGGATTCGTCCTCGAATCTGGAAAATCATCACCTACATCAAAAGGACTCAAGTCGACAACATTAAAAGTAGAACTCACCAAAAAGTCACCCGGAAGATCGATTTTGTAGGCATTGTTGTTAATCCTCTCAAGAACTTGAAAAGGACCATCTCCTCTTGCATGTAACTTGGTCTTCCTTTGAGATGGAAATCTCTCCTTTCGAAAATGAACCCAAACCCAATCTCTGGTTTAAAAATGAGTTCCTTTCGTCCTTTGTTAATTCGCGAAGCGACTTTCCAAAATTTTGTTTCTCAATTCTCTCTTTCACATCCTTGTGCAAATTCTTGATCAAATCTGCCTTATTTGTTGTTTGCATCACTCACAAAAACATTAGACGGAATAGGAAGCAAATCAAGAGGTGTAAGTGGATTAAATCCATAAACAACTTCAAAAGGAGAACAATGAGTGGTACTATGAATTGCTCTATTGTATGCAAACTCTACAAATGGCAAGCATTCCTCCCAAGACTTAATGTTCTTAGAAATAATAGTTCTAAGCAAAGTTCCTAAAGTTCTATTAACCACCTCGGTTTGCCCATCGGTTTGAGGATGACATGTGGTTGAAAACAGTAGTTTAGTGCCTAATTTACCCCATAATACTTTCCAAAAGTGACTTAAAAATTTAACATCCCTATCACTAACAATAGTTTTAGGAATTCCATGTAATCTTACTACTTCTCTAAAGAAAATATCAGCCACTTGCTTTGCATCATCCGTTTTGTTACATGCTATAAAATGAGCCATTTTACTAAATCTATCAACCACAACAAAAATACTATCTTTACCCCTTTTGGTTCGTGGCAAACCAAGGATAAAATCCATAGATATATCAGTCCATGGTTCATTAGGTACATTCAAAGGAGTATACAATCCATTTGGTTGGGTTCTAGACTTAGCCGCTTTGCATTTAAAACATTGACTACAAACCTTATGAACATCATGTTTCATCTTAGGCCAAAAAAAATGTTCATGCAACATATCATAAGTTTTATGAATCCCAAAATGTCCCATTAAGCCACCACCATGGGCCTCTTTCACAAGTAAATCTCTTATAGAACAATTAGGAACACAAAGTTTATTTTTCTTAAACAAATATTCATGAAAGACATAATAATCATCCAAAACTTTTCCAACTCGACAAGATGCAAAATTGGTCCAAAATCTTTGTCGATTTATATAGCTCTTTAATGTGCTCAAATCCAAGAATTTTTGCAGAAGAGAAGTAAAGAGATTGTACCTTCTTGACAATGCATCAGCCACGATATTATCTTTACCTTGCTTATATTTGATCACATAGGGAAATGTTTCAATAAATTCTACCCACTTTGCATGCCGGCGGTTCAATTTACTTTGACCCTTAAGATGCTTCAAGCTCTCATGATCGGTGTGAATCACGAACTCTCTAGGCCATAAGTAGTGTTGCCATACCACGCAATGTACGAACTAAAGCAAACAATTCTTTATCATAGGTAGGATAGTTCAATGCTGCCCCATTTAGTTTTTCACTAAAGTACATCAAAGGCCTTCCATCTTGCATTAAAACAGCACCTATGCCCAAACCACTTGCATCACACTCAATTTCAAATGTCTTTTCAAAGTTAGGCAAGACAAGCAATGGTGCATTGGTTAATTTCTCCTTAAGTTCATTAAAGGCTTTATCTTGCATTTCCCCCCATTGGAACACAACATTTTTTTTTACCAAATCATTCAATGGTGCAGCTATGGTACTAAAGTCTTTTATAAACCGCCTATAAAAGCTAGCTAACCCATGAAAACTCCTTACCTCACTTGCATTTGTTGGTGTTGGCCAATCGCGAATTGCCTTAACTTTCTCAATGTCCACTTCTACTCCATTTTTACCAACTATAAATCCAAGAAAGTTAACTTTTTCCATGCAAAAACAACACTTATTCAAATTAGCATAAAGTTCCTCATTTCTAAGTGTAGTTAGAACAGGACCTAACATGTTCGACATGTTCAAGCAAAGTCTTTGAATAAATTAGAATATCATCAAAATACACAACAACATACTTTCCTAAATATTCTCTCAAAACATAGTTCATTAAACGCATAAATGTGCTAGGAGCATTAGTTAGTCCAAAAGGCATAACAAGCTATTCATACAACCCAAACTTAGTTTTGAAAGTCTGTTTTCCATTCATCACCTACATGCATTCTAATTTGATGATATCCAGATTTTAAATCAATCTTTGTAAATAAGCACGAACCATGCAATTCATCAAACATATCATCTAGTCTAGGAATAGGATGTCTATACTTTACAGATGATTTTGTTGATGGCTCTACAATCCACACACATGCGCCAAGTTCCATCTTTCTTTGGCACCAATATGACAGTCTTGAGCATGGACTCAAACTCTCTCGTACATAGCCTTTATCAATGAGCTCCTCCACTTGTCTTTGAATTTCCTTGGTGTCGGTTGGATTGGCTCTATAAGCTGGCCTATTGGGAATGACAGCCCACTGAATGAAGTCTATTTTGTGTTCAATTCCTCGAATGGGAGGTAGTCCTTTAGGTACTTCATCTTGGAACACATCCTCAAATTCTGTAAAAGAGATTGAAACACACTAGGCAAAGAAAGAGTATTATCGTTAGAAGCCAAATATCCTTCCTTGTACATAAGCACAAAGATTGGTTTTTGGGAAAACATTGCCCTTCTCACCTCTCCCACTCTAGCAAAACAGCTCACTTTTTTGACTTTTTCAATTTCATCACTTTTTCACTCTCCCTACCACTTTTTTTCTCTCTTTTATTTTTCGCTATTTTCTCACTCACTTCTTTTTTTCTTTTAATTCTTTTTCTTCATACTCTCTCTTTTTTCCTCCAACTTCATTGATCAATATATACATCATTAGAACTTAAAGGTACAAGAGTTGTTTTTCTTCCATCTTTTGTGAAAGAATACCTATTCAAATAACCATCATACATGACCTTCCTATCAAATTGCCAAGGTCTACCAAGCAATATATCTCCAGCGAGCATAGGTAACACATCACAAAGAATCTCATCTTGATATTTTCCTAAAGAAAAAGTAATTAAAGCTTGAGAAACTACCTTCATTGCCCCACTATCATTGAGCCATTGGAGCTTGTATGGTTTAGGATGGTGTTGAATTGGAATTTGCAACCTCTTGATCAAAAATGTACTTACGACGTTGGTGCAACTTCCACTATCAATAACAAGACTACAAGGAGTCCCATTAACGAGACATCGTGTATGGAATAAGTTGTCTCTTTGGTCATCAACATCATTCTCCTTAATTTGAGTGGTAAGGAGTCTTCTTGTTACAAGGGCCAAATGACTCCCATCTTCCAATTCCTCCTCATTCTCATTTTCTTTTCATCAATTAACTCATCTTCGTCATGTCCTCTCCATCGGTGACAACTTGTCCATTTTTAATGATCATGACTCTCTTGTTAGGACAATCACAACTAATATGTCCACTCCTTGACATTTCCAACATTTGATATCTCTATTTCTCTCTCGAACCTCCTTATATCCTTCCATTTTATCCTTACCTTTAGAACTTTCGGCATTGTCCTTTTGTCAAACTCATACTTGCCTTTTGGCTTCAATTCAACCTTAACATTATTTGCATTCTTTTTCCAAGTATTGGCGTAAAAAGTAGTAGACTTAGAAGAAGAGTACCTCTTGGAATTCTCCTTCTCCCATGCTAATTGTCCTTCAATTTTGACAGCAAGGTAACAATTCCTTCATATCAAAGTAAGGTTGTCTATCAACTTGATGAGCCAATTGTTGGTTCAACCCGCCAAGGAACCTAGCCATTGTATCCTCCTCATCTTCGTTAATGCATGCTCTGTTCATAAGGACCTCCATTTCCTTGTAATAATCCTCTACACTTTTGGATCCTGTTGCAAAGTATAGAGCTTTTGCTTGAGTTCTCGAGAATAATGTTTAGGAATGTACCTTTTTCTCATTAGTGTCTTCAACTCCTCCCATGTTTCAATTGGTTCTTCAAAATTTCTCCTCCATTCGGATTTCAAAGAAGCCCACCAAATATTGGCATAATCACAAAATTCAAGAACGGCAAGTTTCAACTTTCTTTCTGCACTAAAGTTGTTGCAATCGAAAACATGCTCAATTTTGCTCTCATATTGCAAATACTCCTCCGGATCAGATTTCCCATGGAAAGTAGGAATTTTAAGCTTTACTCCCCTACTCCTCTTTCATATTGGTTCTCCTTTCGACCCTTCTAGGTGCTATAATTTCCCTACCCCTCTTCTTCCTCCTCGTCCCCCTCGACCTAAAACTCTCCCTCCCCGTGGATTGTATCCCGCTAAGAGGTTAACATTATCTTCTCCATCTTCATTTTCAACTCCTTCATAATTAAAGTTATCCTCCCTCCCTTGAGGATTTCCTAAAGCTACTTCCATTCGCTCCAACCTATCGCAAGGAATTAACAACTTGAGTTAAACGATTAATGACCCCACTTTGAGCTTCTCTCCACCTAGCTTCACTAATCTCCTCTCCATCTCTCCCATCTTGATTCATGGTTGTAAAATAGTAAAATATATATGAAGGACCTCACACACTCAACTCACTGAATTTTACACTCGGAACGCTCGTGTTTATCACACACAAAGGTAGGCTATTTGGGAAAGTGGCTAAAGTTTGATAAAGGTAGGCTAATATGGATAAAGCAAATCTTGTAATAGTGAGACTTACAAATCAGCCAAGACAAGAAAAATTATGAAATAACAAAATCAAGAACAAAAGAAATAGAAAGAAAGATAAATGTTGATTTTTTTTTCCGGATATATGGAACACTCAGAAGAAAACAAACAAATGGACTTTTGAAATTACTAATTTGAGTAAATGGCCTTCTTGAAGAATATAGATAATACACCGATCTAAATTTTTGTAGATGGACAATTTGACAAATTCGATCGTTAGCAAGGTGTTATAACTGGAAACAACAGTAGGCACATGGATCAAATAAAAGATAAAATAAATTCAAATATAGGGTTGGCCACAAGGATATAATGAAATAAAATCTAGAGTAGGCCACAAGGAATTTGATGGAAAAGAAAGATAAATATCTGGCCATTTTTTTTTTTTTCCGGGTAAATTACACACTGAAAAAGAAACCCACAAACGAATGCTTTACAATGCTAATTTGAATAAGTAGTCTTCTTAAGGATTAAAGATAACGTACTGATCTAAATATTTGCAGAAGAACAGTTTGTCAAATTCGATCGTTATCGAGGTATTACAATCGAAACAATAAGCATTCAATGCAGCAGTTTAAAATTGGACAAGAATAATTCAAGATCGAACCATGAACTTTTTTTTTTTTTTATAGATCCAACAATGATGAAAAAAACAGAGAAACAAGATCTGAACAAGAAGATGAACGAATTGCTGAAAGTTAAAGATAAAATCAAATCTAGAGCCGGCCACAAAGATGCAACCTATGCTCTGATACCAAATGATAAGGCAACCCTAATTCTCACCCAAAGATCCAAGCTTATGATGAAGCAAGAACCCTTGAATTAAGAGATTAACACCTCCTTATAGATTTGGGAACAACCAAGAGAAAAGGCTAGAATTTGATTACCCTTAAGATCAATGATCTAGAAGCAAGATATGGAAGATCTTGTTCTAGATTGAGTCACTCCACAATCAAGCTTGATCAAGGCTGGATTGAATGGCTCAAATGCATTCTATCACAAGATTGCAAGGGAAACTTAGAAAAAGAGACAAAGAACATGCCCAAAATTCTAAGAAAATGATCTCTTGTAGAGAGCTAATTTTCATTCAATCAAAATCTGAGTTTTACAACTTACTTCATGGCTATTTATAGCCTATGAAAGTTAAACCTAAAATAAAGAAACCCAACATAATTACCATAATGCCATTGTTGCAAAATATAACCTAAAACATTAAAAACAAGATTTTAAACATAGACTTGCATAAAAGCTCCTAAAATCTGAAAATTGATGTTTGCGTTGCCAACTCTAACATTTGTATTTCCCCTTGTCGAATGATTAAGACATTTAAATCAAGTCAAATGTCATTAATTCCATGGACAACTTCAATCTTGCATACATTGACTTCCAAAGCATCAAATGGTTCCTCTTCCTTGAAATGGTCTCTAGCACATGAAATGAATTTTGATTTGAAGCTATCCATCATCGAAGGTGAAGAATGAATGCTTGTTGAATCTTCTTTGCTTTGGATCGTGTAATAGGTCCAAGTGCAACTTGTGGAACTCCATGATCCTTATCATCTTCCCCTCTTCGAAAGGATTCGTCCTCGAATCTGGAAAATCATCACCTACATCAAAAGGACTCAAGTCGGCAACATTAAAAGTAGAACTCACTTTGAAAAGTCACCGGAAGATCGATTTTGTAGGCATTGTTGTTAATCCTCTCAAGAACTTGAAAAGGACCATCTCCTCTTGCATGTAACTTGGTCTTCCTTTGAGATGGAAATCTCTCCTTTCGAAAATGAACCCAAACCCAATCTCCTGGTTTAAAAATGAGTTCCTTTCGTCCTTTGTTAATTCGCGAAGCGACTTGGAAATTTTGTTTCTCAATTCTCTCTTTCACATCCTTGTGCAAATTCTTGATCAAATCTGCCTTATTTGTTGCTGCATCACTCACAAAAACATTAGACGGAATAGGAAGCAAATCAAGAGGTGTAAGTGGATTAAATCCATAAACAACTTCAAAGGAGAACAATGAGTGGTACTATGAATTGCTCTATTGTATGCAAACTCTACAAATGGCAAGCATTCCTCCCAAGACTTAATGTTCTTAGAAATAATAGTTCTAAGCAAAGTTCCTAAAGTTCTATTAACCACCTCGGTTTGCCCATCGGTTTGAGGATGACATGTGGTTGAAAACAGAGTTTAGTGCCTAATTTACCCCATAATACTTTCCAAAAGTGACTTAAAAATTTAACATCCCTATCACTAACAATAGTTTTAGGAATTCCATGTAATCTTACTACTTCTCTAAAGAAAATATCAGCCACTTGCTTTGCATCATCCGTTTTGTTACATGCTATAAAATGAGCCATTTTACTAAATCTATCAACCACAACAAAAATACTATCTTTACCCCTTTTGGTTCGTGGCAAACCAAGGATAAAATCCATAGATATATCAGTCCATGGTTCATTAGGTACATTCAAAGGAGTATACAATCCATTTGGTTGGGTTCTAGACTTAGCCGCTTTGCATTTAAAACATTGACTACAAACCTTATGAACATCATGTTTCATCTTAGGCCAAAAAAAATGTTCATGCAACATATCATAAGTTTTATGAATCCCAAAATGTCCCATTAAGCCACCACCATGGGCCTCTTTCACAAGTAAATCTCTTATAGAACAATTAGGAACACAAAGTTTATTTTTCTTAAACAAATATTCATGAAAGACATAATAATCATCCAAAACTTTTCCAACTCGACAAGATGCAAAATTGGTCCAAAATCTTTGTCGATTTATATAGCTCTTTAATGTGCTCAAATCCAAGAATTTTTGCACTAAGAGAAGTAAAGAGATTGTACCTTCTTGACAATGCATCAGCCACGATATTATCTTTACCTTGCTTATATTTGATCACATAGGGAAATGTTTCAATAAATTCTACCCACTTTGCATGCCGGCGGTTCAATTTACTTTGACCCTTAAGATGCTTCAAGCTCTCATGATCAGTGTGAATCACGAACTCTCTAGGCCATAAGTAGTGTTGCCATACCTGCAATGTACGAACTAAAGCAAACAATTCTTTATCATAGGTAGGATAGTTCAATGTTGCCCCATTTAGTTTTTAACTAAAGTACATCAAAGGCCTTCCATCTTGCATTAAAACAGCACCTATGCCCAAACCACTTGCATCACACTCAATTTCAAATGTCTTTTCAAAGTTAGGCAAGACAAGCAATGGTGCATTGGTTAATTTCTCCTTAAGTTCATTAAAGGCTTTATCTTGCATTTCCCCATTGGAACACAACATTTTTTTACCAAATCATTCAATGGTGCAGCTATGGTACTAAAGTCTTTTATAAACCGCCTATAAAAGCTAGCTAACCCATGAAAACTCCTTACCTCACTTGCATTTGTTGGTGTTGGCCAATCGCGAATTGCCTTAACTTTCTCAATGTCCACTTCTACTCCATTTTTACCAACTATAAATCCAAGAAAGTTAACTTTTTCCATGCAAAAACAACACTTATTCAAATTAGCATAAAGTTCCTCATTTCTAAGTGTAGTTAGAATGCAGACCTAACATGTTCGACATGTTCAAGCAAAGTCTTTGAATAAATTAGAATATCATCAAAATACACAACAACATACTTTCCTAAATATTCTCTCAAAACATAGTTCATTAAACGCATAAATGTGCTAGGAGCATTAGTTAGTCCAAAAGGCATAACAAGCTATTCATACAACCCAAACTTAGTTTTGAAAGCTGTTTTCCATTCATCACCTACATGCATTCTAATTTGATGATATCCAGATTTTAAATCAATCTTTGTAAATAAGCACGAACCATGCAATTCATCAAACATATCATCTAGTCTAGGAATAGGATGTCTATACTTTACAGTGATTTTGTTGATGGCTCTACAATCCACACACATGCGCCAAGTTCCATCTTTCTTTGGCACCAATATGACAGTCTTGAGCATGGACTCAAACTCTCTCGTACATAGCCTTTATCAATGAGCTCCTCCACTTGTCTTTGAATTTCCTTGGTGTCGGTTGGATTGGCTCTATAAGCTGGCCTATTGGGAATGACATTACTGGAATGAAGTCTATTTTGTGTTCAATTCCTCGAATGGGAGGTAGTCCTTTAGGTACTTCATCTTGGAACACATCCTCAAATTCTGTAAAAGAGATTGAAACACACTAGGCAAAGAAAGAGTATTATCGTTAGAAGCCAAATATCCTTCCTTGTACATAAGCACAAAGATTGGTTTTGGGAAAACATTGCCCTTCTCACCTCTCCCACTCTAGCAAAACAGCTCACTTTTTTTTTGACTTTTTTCAATTTCATCACTTTTTCACTCTCCCTACCACTTTTTTTCTCTTTTATTTTTCGCTATTTTCTCACTCACTTCTTTTTTTCTTTTAATTCTTTTCTTCATACTCTCTCTTTTTTCCTCCAACTTCAGTTGATCAATATATACATCATTAGAACTTAAAGGTACAAGAGTTGTTTTTCTTCCATCTTTTGTGAAAGAATACCTATTCAAATAACCATCATACATGACCTTCCTATCAAATTGCCAAGGTCTACCAAGCAATATATCTCCAGTGAGCATAGGTAACACATCACAAAGAATCTCATCTTGATATTTTCCTAAAGAAAAAGTAATTAAAGCTTGAGAAACTACCTTCATTGCCCCACTATCATTGAGCCATTGGAGCTTGTATGGTTTAGGATGGTGTTGAATTGGAATTTGCAACCTCTTGATCAAAAATGTACTTACGACGTTGGTGCAACTTCCACTATCAATAACAAGACTACAAGGAGTCCCATTAACGAGACATCGTGTATGGAATAAGTTGTCTCTTTGGTCATCAACATCATTCTCCTTAATTTGAGTGGTAAGGAGTCTTCTTGTTACAAGGGCCAAATGACTCCCATCTTCCAATTCCTCCTCATTCTCATTTTCTTTTCATCAATTAACTCATCTTCGTCGCTGTTGTCCTCTCCATCGGTGACAACTTGTCCATTTTTAATGATCATGACTCTCTTGTTAGGACAATCACAACTAATATGTCCACTCCTTGACATTTCCAACATTTGATATCTCTATTTCTCTCTCGAACCTCCTTATATCCTTCCATTTTATCCTTACCTTTAGAACTTTCGGCATTGTCCTTTTGTCAAACTCATACTTGCCTTTTGGCTTCAATTCAACCTTAACATTATTTGCATTCTTTTTCCAAGTATTGGCGAGAAAAAGTAGTAGACTTAGAAGAAGAGTACCTCTTGGAATTCTCCTTCTCCCATGCTAATTGTCCTTCAATTTTGACAAAGAAGGTGTAACAATTCCTTCATATCAAAGTAAGGTTGTCTATCAACTTGATGAGCCAATTGTTGGTTCAACCCGCCAAGGAACCTAGCCATTGTATCCTCCTCATCTTCGTTAATGCATGCTCTGTTCATAAGGACCTCCATTTCCTTGTAATAATCCTCTACACTTTTGGATCCTCATTGCAAAGTATAGAGCTTTTGCTTGAGTTCTCGAGAATAATGTTTAGGAATGTACCTTTTTCTCATTAGTGTCTTCAACTCCTCCCATGTTTCAATTGGTTCTTCAAAATTTCTCCTCCATTCGGATTTCAAAGAAGCCCACCAAATATTGGCATAATCACAAAATTCAGCAACGACAAGTTTCAACTTCCTTTCTTCACTAAAGTTGTTGCAATCGAAAACATGCTCAATTTTGCTCTCATATTGCAAATACTCCTCCGGATCAGATTTCCCATGGAAAGTAGGAATTTTAAGCTTTACTCCCCCTACTCCTCTTTCATATTGGTTCTCCCTTTCGACCCTTCTAGGTGCTATAATTTCCCTACCCCCTCTTCTTCCTCCTCGTCCCCTCGACCTAAAACTCTCCCTCCCCGTGGATTGTATCCCGCTAAGAGGTTAACATTATCTTCTCCATCTTCATTTTCAACTCCTTCATAATTAAAGTTATCCTCCCTCCTTGAGGATTTCCTAAAGCTACTTCCATTCGCTCCAACCTATCGCTTAAGGAATTAACAACTTGAGTTAAACGATTAATGACCCCACTTTGAGCTTCTCTCCACCTAGCTTCACTAATCTCCTCTCCATCTCTCCCATCTTGATTCATGGTTGTAAAATAGTAAAATATATATGAAGGACCTCACACACTCAACTCATTTGAATTTTACACTCGGACGCTCGTGTTTATCACACACAAAGGTAGGCTATTTGGGAAAGTGGCTAAAGTTTGATAAAGGTAGGCTAATATGGATAAAGCAAATCTTGTAATAGTGAGCCTTACAAATCAGCCAAGACAAGAAAAATTATGAAATAACAAAATCAAGAACAAAAAGAAATAGAAAGAAAGATAAATGTTCAGATTTTTTTTTTCCGGATATATGGAACACTCAGAAGGAAACAAACAAATGGACGTTTGAAATTACTAATTTGAGTAAATGGCCTTCTTGAAGAATATAGATAACACACCGATCTAAATTTTTGTAGATGGACAATTTGACAAATTCGATCGTTAGCAAGGTGTTATAACTGGAAACAACAGTAGGCACATGGATAAAATAAAAGATAAAATAAATTCAAATATAGGCCACAAGGATATAATGAAATCAAATCTAGAGTAGGCCACAAGGAATTTGATGGAAAAGAAAGATAAATATCTGGCAATTTTTTTTTTTTTTCGGGTAAATTACACACTGAAAAAGAAACCCACAAACGAATGCTTTACCATGCTAATTTGAATAAGTCGTCTTCTTAAGGATTAAAGATAACGTCTTGATCTAAATATTTGCGTAAGAACAGTTTGTCAAATTCGATCGTTATCGAGGTATTACAATCGAAAAAATAAGCATTCAATGCAGCAGTTTAAAATTGGACAAGAATAATTCAAGATCGAACCATGAACTTTTTTTTTTTTTTATAGATCCAACAATGATGAAAAAAATAGAGAAACAAGATCTGAACAAGAAGATGAACGAATTGCTGAAAGTTAAAGATAAAATCAAATCTAGAGCCGGCCACAAAGTTGCAACCTATGCTCACGATACCAAATGATAAGGCAACCCTAATTCTCATTAAAGATCCAAGCTTATGATGAAGCAAGAACCCTTGAATTAAGAGATTAACACCTCCTTATAGATTTGGGAACAACCAAGAGAAAAGGCTAGAATTTGATTACCCCTTAAGATCAATGATCTAGAAGCAAGATATGGAAGATCTTGTTCTAGATTGAGTCACTCCACAATCAAGCTTGATCAAGGCTGGATTGAATGGCTCAAATGCATTCTATCACAAGATTGCAAGGGAAACTTAGAAAAAGAGACAAAGAACATGCCCAAAAATTCTAAGAAAATGATCTCTTGTAGAGAGCTAATTTTCATTCAATCAAAATCTGCGTTTTACAACTTACTTCATGGCTATTTATAGCTTATGAAAGTTAAACCTAAAATAAAGAAAACCAACATAATTACCATAATGCCATTGTTGCAAAATATAACCTAAAACATTAAAAACAAGATTTTAAACATAGACTTGCATAAAAGCTCCTAAAATATGAAAATTGATGTTTGTGTTGCCAACTCTAACATTTGTATTTCCCCTTGTCGAATGATTAAGACATTTAAATCAAGTCAAATGTCATTAATTCCATGGACAACTTCAATCTTGCATACATTGACTTCCAAAGCATCAAATGGTTCCTCTTCCCTTGAAATGGTCTCTAGCACATGAAATGAATTTTGATTTGAAGCTATCCACTGTCGAAGGTGAAGAATGAATGCTTGTTGAATCTTCTTTGCTTTGGATCGTGTAATAGGTCCAAGTGCAACTTGTGGAACTCCATGATCCTTATCAATTTCGTTTATTTTTTTTTATTAGGAATAGTTATAGTCTTTGAACATTTCATATTCGTAATAAAATTGTCTGGTTTAAACTTCTATATTATGTTTAATGTTATGATTACGTTGTAGGAGTGCATGTTAGTTACTTATGATTAAAATTTGGTAAGATCGTAGGTCACATAATGTTACACTACTATATATTTAATTTTATATATATGCATCAATTAGCTACCCACGCATGTACCTTGTGGTGAACTGGAAGGGGATTCGCATGTTGACCTAGTATGCTACTTAAGGTTGAGTGAACGACTATTCACTATTTAGGGTGTTAGGGATAACCTCAATAATGCTTATGTTGCCTTGCGTTAAGTATGAAGTTCGCAGCGGAAGCTCGTTTGACCATAAATCATTAGTTACGGAAGTAACAATTGTTAGGGAAGTAAGACACTCTTTAGCTAGTCCGCGCCCTTAGGATCTTTGAGGATTAATTAGTTAGCATTACTCATTGCATGCATTACCATTTTATTTCCGCATTAATTTATTTTATTAAAAAAAAAACAACTCAACTCAAACAATATATTTTTCTTTATTATTTTTGCATGACTCTGACGTAACCGATATTTTCTATAGACATCAATCCTTCTGGGATTGATAAATTTATATACTTATTACTTGCTGCTATTCTTGACCGTGCATACTTGCACGTAAGTGATTCTGAGTACACTTAGCGTAAGTCAACTTAGAATTAATTATTGTTCATTATATTAGCATTAGAATTACACCTGTCATGAGTCAACTAGTCAAGTCCAAGGGTTATATGCAAAAGGTTTGCAAGCTAGTCAAATCATTTATGATCTGAAATGAGCATTTAGATCTTGGAATAAAAGATTTCACGATATGTTTAAATCTTATCGGTTTCAGAAGAATGTCGATAAACCTTGTTTATATTATAAGTTTATCACAAAAAAAGTAGCATTTATAGTATTTTATGTTGTTGCTATCCTATTCATAGGGAATGATGTAGGATTCTTGATGGATAACAAGAAGTGACTAGAGAACCAATTGAAGATGAAGGATTTGGGAAAACTATAGTTCGTTCATGGGATCCAAGTTATAAGTTATCAATCCAATAGAATCCTAGCCTTGTCTTGAGCATCTTGCATAGACAAAATGGTTGTCAGAGATGTGATGCATGATTCTGAAAAGGGTCAGTTACCTTTTAGCATGGGATCACATTGTCTGAGGATCTATAAAGTAAGACGCCTTAAGAGATTGGGGAGATGAGACGGATTCCCTATTCTTTGACAGTGGGAAGATTGTGTACAAGGCCAGACATATTCAATTCGATAGGCATTGTCAATAGATATAAGTTATGCCCAATATTGGATCACTAAACAAGGGTTATGAATATTCTCAAGTATCTTAGGAGAACAATAGTTTACATACATGTGTATGGTCGTAAGAATTTGATCCTTAGTAGGTACACAAACTCTAATTTTTAGACTCATGAGGTGTATAGGAGAACAACATTAAGACCAGTGTTCACCATTCACGGAACAACAATAGTTTGGAGAAGCATCAAATAAGGATACATTGTAGACAACACTATTAAAGTTGAGTATGTGGCAGCTTGTTGAGTAGCAAAAGAGGTTATATGGCTAAAACTTCCATATAGATTTGGATGTGGTTCCGTGTATGGATGAGCCAGTCAGTTTATATTGTTACAACAACAAGGTTGTGGCTAACTCCAAGGAACTGGTCATAAAAAATGGAAGAATATAGAGAGGAAATATCATCTCATTCGATAGATAGTGCATAGAAGAAAAGTGGTTGTCACCAAGATTGACACGAATGACAACGTTGTTGATCCTTTTACAAAGGCTCTCTGTAATATAGTATTTGAGGCGTCTTCTACAGTCGAGATCAAGTGTGGGCTGAATTTTTTGTCAACATGTTTAGACTTACTAGGCCCTAATGCAAGTGGGAGATTGTTAAGGGTTGTGCCCTAAAGATGTGTTGTTTGTAATTAAAGAAATTGCGCTAAATTAAAGGGAAACTTATGGAAGAATTAGAAGTAGTAGTTTGTAATCTTAGTCCAAGTATTTCATATCATCATCTAAGAGGAATTCATGTCACAAAAACGAAAAAATAGGAAAAACAAAATATATTGTCTACGAGTTATTGAAATATATTTTAGCAAATTTTTTTTTATTCATCAATTAACAACCATTAAATTATATTATTTTTAACTAATATTGATTGATCGTTAAAAAAACCGTCAATTAATAAATTAAAAATATATTAAAATATATTATTAGCTTATGTATGAGAAAATCTGCGGTTATATTTAGGATTACCGGATGGTTTGCGTAAACCATTGGTTATATTTAGAAATACCCGACATTTACGTAGACCTTCGGCTAATATTCTTTTTCTTTGATAGTTGATTTCTTGAAGGTCAAAACTCGTCGATGGTTAATGAAGTCTTTTCTAACCTATTTGATGTAATTCAACGTTGGAAAGTCTTAGACTATAACTCAAATCAAACGGATACACTTTAAATCCTCATTGACCAAAGAAGAATGCAAGGAAGAAGGATTATTAGGAAAAAAAAAATATTGAAGGAGAACAGTATTCGGAATCTCGTGCAGCTTGCGAACAACTTTCCTCTTGTTTGTTAAAACAAGAACGATCACTCATTTCCAAAAGCTTAAAAACTTCCCCACCAATTATCGAAAGGGAAGATGATTATTGGAGAAGATATATGAAATCTCGGGCATATGTATTTGACATTTGCAAAATAGCTCCTCAATAAATGTAGTTTAAACCAGCATTTTGCATACAATAGAATAATTTAAAGCATGTATCATCAAGAATCAAAACTAGAATGGGTACTAGTAAAAACCAATAAGTTTTTTATTATTCAACCAATTTTATTTGGGGGTGAGAGGGATTTAAACTCATAACCTCTTCTTCACAAACTCATATTTCATTTCAATTAAGTTATGTCTTTGCTTAGTTGACAAGATACGTAAGATTCAAAATTTTAAGCAAAAATAATCCACATATGGTTGATTTAGAGAATTAGATAGATAAATAGATTGCAACATCAAATACCTCCATGTTCTTCTCAAATATCAATTTCTAAAATTGATTTAACCGTTAAACTCTGTATGCTCATAAAAATTAAAATGATCATATATATAATAAGAATGAACACATTCGAATTTATTATTTGAACTACATAATTTCAAGTTCAATCTATACAAGAGATAAGTTGTAGACAACGGAAAGAATTCAATTTTACAACTATGCCAAATAGTTAACATTTTGAGCATATCATATAAAATCAAGAGCAACATAAAAACATGGAACAAATACGATAGCATATAAAATTAAGAGCAACATATGAACTAACAACAAAATAAAAATGATCAACGATCAAAATTTGCTCGATGTATATATGCGAGTTGTTGAACTCATATACATTGTATGCATAGAATGTATTAACACAAATCATAAAAATATGTAAAGAACTCATCTATAGCAAACGAGGTGATAGAGACTCGTGCTGATAACATGTTATAAAATAACAAAGAACAACAAGAATAAAGAAGAACAAAGTAGAGAAAAAAGAGAGTTGTTCTCTATTGTTGAGTTGTATTTCTAAATGCTTCACACCATCCTATTTATAGGATTTATGGGAGGGGTTGATAACTCATGTGAATTGTTATGTTATGGATCTCTACTACTTCATAATAGAATAGGTTTTAAATATATTTGAGAAATTGAATATTTAGCTCAATTCCTCTTAATAATATTCAATTTTAATTAAGCGCGAATAAAAAAAATAATTGCAAATACTTTATAAATTGGAATTCCCTCATCTATGAGGATTGAATGCGATGGTAATAAACTGTTAGTGAGACAACCATCCTTAAATCGCAAATTAAAAAGCTTCAAACATTATAATTTTCAGCACAAAAGATTCTTATGATCCTTTGCTTATAATCCTAACCTCTAATCCTACATGCATTGTATTTGAAATATAGTTAACTATCTTAAGATAATAATGCTCGATTCTTTGTTAAAAATACCTTAACTAGGGACTAATTAACTCTCTAACCGAGAATTATCAACATTCATTGTTGAAAACAAAAAGGAGAGATTTCTAATGTTTTTCTTTTGGAATGTATATAAAAATTTTTAGGGTTGTTTCTACCTTGAGAATATTATAATTTTTAAATACATTAATATGTGTTGTTAGAATAAGGTGTTAAAGACTTTTGTGACAACCACTAACTTTTGCCAAATACTCTTTAGAGAAATGGAAAAAGATCACAATGATTGAAAGAGTTAAAATTGGCAGAAAGCTTTTAATTTTAAACTGTTAAATATGAGAGTTTGTAAATGATGAGATAGATGGTTTTGCTAACCATTTTTACATTTTGAATATCAGTTATTTGGTGCAAGAGCTATTTAATTCCTAAATTTGTACAAAGTGACATTTATTCTAGTTTAAAGTGATTGAAAGAGTAATGCTATGATTTAACTAAGTAAAATAAATCAGTAAAGACTATCGCAAACTCATATGGTAGACTTGTGCATAATGCTGGAGACAAGAAAAACATGTTCATAAAAAATTCCTTCAAGAATGAATTCATTATGTGTGAAGTCGTTCCAAGCTACAAATGTGAGACTTATTTTAAGATGTAAGTCTTTATCCTTAAGTGTTACACTTTAAAGTATTGTAGAGAAATCAAAGGATTAAAGTAGCAACAAGAGAAAATAAGTATTTATTTAAAAGTTATTATATATTAGAGAAAATCTTAAGGATGGAAATTCTTTTAAAGTTGGTATATTGTAACAAGTCAGTTTATTTTAGTTAAGGATATGTAAGTTTTTTTTTTTATTGCGGTAACATTTGAGGCAAAAATTTATATTTAGTTTTTTTTGTAATCTTTTTTGACAAAGTTTGGTTATTACATATCTTCATATGTATGAAAGTTCTTATTTCTTTTCCTATTTTTTGTTAAAATAGAGTAATAATTAAAGGTAGAAATTTTAAATTCATGACTTCTTTGTCAGGGCACACACTTAGATTGATTGAGTTATTCCTCTAGTTGGTTGAGTATTACACACAATCGACTTTAAAATGATTCCATGAATATACTTATTGTTATCGATTAAACATGCAAACTAGCTATATATGATTCTTTTAATTTTGTGAAAAATATATTATATGTAAACCTAATATGGTATAGATATGATGTCTAAACAAATTTGTCTATACTCTTTGGAAACAATAACCATAAATAATTGATACATTCATTAAGAATATTAATTAAAGTGAGGTGCTCTTTGGTTGATATACACATGCACATATATAGACATTAATTATATATATATATATACACACATTAATTTTATATATGTTGGATAACTTCTTAATAATTTTGTCCTAATAGTTATGGCGCATGATTGTAGACAAAACTTGTTTAGCTCGTGACATTAAGACATTATGATCTATAGTTTTTAAAATATTTTAATTTAGTCATCTACCTTGTTGATGTTTAATGTACACTTTCTTTTTTAAAAAAATGGTAAATTGATTAATAATAAACAAACATAGACTAACAATGAATGGATTATTAAAACTGTAGAAATTAATGGGTTCAACTAAATAATAAAATAACAAACTCTCAAACATTTCTTATGTAGTATATAAAGAAATTAAAACAACAATATTGTTTTATTTAAAAAAATGTTATAAAGCAAAGAAAAACAATGAATAAAAGTTATATTTTTTTAATGACTTCATTTTTATGATCAATGGCTGAGGGAGCATGACTTGGAGACGACATTCTTACAGTCCTTCACTTTCTCGACAACTACGATCAACAAAAAGAAAATGTCACATTCAATTATAAAATTGAGACATATCAATAAAATTTTCTTAGGGAAACAAATAATAGAGATAAGGCTAATTTTTTTTTTAATATTATTAATGTCTAAAAATTTATCCCCCATAAACTTAAAACATAAATTCATATTTTTTCACTTTGCATATAAAAATAATGAATATTATTAAAGCAATTTCTTTAAATAAACTTCAAACTTATCCTTAAAGTACAATAAAAAAATATTAAAAAAATAATTACATTTGTCCTTACCAAAATTTATGACTTATTTAACAAAAAAGTGATTGAAGGTTTAATGTTTAAAAATAAGATGCAAAAACCTAACTAAATTTTGAAGAATTCAATTTATTCATAAAGAAACAATCTCTATTATATTTTTTCTCTAAATGTTAGAAATATATTAAAATTATGATAATCAGCAAAAAATATCGATTAATTTTAACTGTAAACTAAGTCTTTAAGTGTAACAAAAGAGTAAGGGCATGAAAACAATATTAACTTAAAAAGTTTTGAACCTGAATTTTCTGTATTGTTGACATTGATACAGAGTGCATACGCTCCTATAATCTCGCATCCCATTTTACTATGTTCGTGAGAAGACAGCTCTGTTTTGGGATCATAAGATAGAATTGCAGGGTTGATGCAGTTACGCATACACTCAGTGAATTTAGTTGACTTAGCCATTGCGAGCGAGCCTAGAACTAGCCACACCATGAATGCCCATTTTGCCCATTGTTTGCAACTCTCCATTATTATTATTATTATTTTTTTTATATCTTTCTCTTTGTAGATCAAATCCTTTAAATATATATCACTAATTTTCCACTCTCTTCCATTCCAATGGCACACCTTATTTTAACAACGTTTACTTACTTTTTTTAACAATTCTATTTTTAGATCGAGACTTAGAAAGAATAAAACTAAATTAAGACTCCTTATGATTTGGTCACATAAACCAAATCAAGTAAATAGTTTTAGGTGGTATTTACAAAATATAGTTGAGAAAAACACATTTTGATCCATGTAACTTAATTTGAGATTGAATTTTATCTTATCTCGGAAAGAAAGGTGGAATCTAAAAAATAATTCTTCATTCTATAAATGTGTATCACGACTAAATTATTTGTGTTAAGATAAAGCATTGGAGTTGTTTTATTAAGTACCTCTGCCTCACCTGTGCACGTTTCTCAAATTTTCTAAGTTTTCTTGTCTAGGTCTAATGTGTTTTTTATTATATAGTTTGGACATGCATCTCAAAGCTAAAATTAAACTACACATTTATTAATGGGCTATTTTGCAAATCTCAAATAGATATGCCCGAGATTTCATATATCTTGTCCGATCCCCTTCCCTTTCGATAATTTATCCTGCTCAAAGCCCTCCCTTCTTCATCGCTTTTGATTTATATACTTCATCTTCTTCGATTTCTCCTTTATCAGCAACAAATTACGTTTTCATCTTCAACTTCTCTTCAATTACAGTTCATTTGTTACCTTTGATAATTACAGTACTTATGAAGAATCGATAATTTACTTATTACTTGTTGGAGACCACGTATAGTTGAGCGAGTGTAAACTAAAAGGACACGAAGCATCCTAGTGTTCTACTTTTACCAAAGTGAAATACTTTGAAGCACATCAACATCACCGTTTCACCCTATACGCTATCTTATTGTGGACCATCAAAGATTTTTTAGCGTATAGTAACCTATCTGGGTGTACTATAAAAGGGTATAAAGCATGTTTGATATATATGTGGAGAGAAAACGTCATCTATTTATTTACCTACAAGTAAAAAGTCCGCGTATCTTGAACGTCAAAGACATACCTTTCAGAAACTCATGTCGAAGTTAAAAGAAAGCATTTAGTGGAGAATATGAATTAGGAGTAGCCCCTGAATTTTTGAGTGATGAAGAGATTCATCCACGTCTATACGTGCGAAAATCTCGAAAAGAGGGCATTTGTTGGAATAGAAAGTTTACCAAATAAAAACTCGCCACGTCATTATCCTAAAATTTAATGGAGAAATTAAATAACATTTTGGGAAAATTATAAATCAATATTTTTCTGGAAAATAAATGGATTAAAAGATTATTTATTTAAATTTTGGTCAAAATTAATGTAGGTCGAGTCTAGAAAGTAGAGGCTAGCAATTTCTGGCTTTAAGTTTCTAGAAAGCTTCAAACCTTAAAAGACAATCTTGAAGATCGAAGTTGAATAAATACCTAAGCCTATTTAGGCGTGAAGATTAATCCTAAATATGAGCTATGTTGATTAAGGCTATTGAAGATCAAAGCTGAAGAAAAGACATATGCCTATTTAGGTTGTCTTAAATATCGAAGCTCAAGAAAAGACTAAAAGAAAATGAAGGTGGTCTTTGAAGACTAAATCTAAAGAAATTAAAGACTTAAAGCCTATTTAGGTGATATTAAATCAAAATATTTTCGTGCAGTAATGTGTGAAGAATCGCTTAGGATGAGCAGTGGTTCAAATTTGGGGGCTTGATGATTCTCATTTTTAGAGTTATTTAAGCAATAATATTAATGAATTCTAAGTTTTTATGCATGAATAAGAATACTTTTTAGACCTAGAATTTCATTTCGTGTGTACTTTTTGTATAAATTTAATGGTTGCCTAATAAAGAGCCTGAATTAGAAAATTAGAAAAAATAAGATTACGGTCAAAAGTAGAATTTTGAAACTATTTATAATGAAATTCTAAAATAAAGAAAATCTTGCTAATTTGTTGTTGAATTCGCAGGAACTGGAAATGTTGACAAAGACTTAAGAGACTTAAAGCCAAAGAATCGTCACGTGTTTAATTTTAGAAAGATCTTTAAAACGAATCAACGTAATGACATGTGGATGGTGGCAATAGAGAGAAGGAAACTCAGAACCTAAACCTAGACTTGGGCACCAATAACTTTACTCTATCAATAGAAAGATTCTAGGTCAAATATGTGAGTGGAACGTGAGAGAACAATGAGGACGGGGCGGGGAATTCATTAGCATTCATTTGACTCCGAGAGAGACTCAGTAGCATGGAGTGAGGAAATCAAGGAGAGATCTTGTCTCTAGGACAAGGCCATGACTTTGTCATTTCTTCTACTCTTTCTCGATCGAGACTGGTTTTACTGTGTTTCTTAGTTTAACCCTTAGCACTTTAGCCTTTATTGCTTTCAACACTTTATTGTTTTCTAGATTAGTGATACGATGTTCTTTAGCCTTTGTTAGTTGTATGTCTTTAGTTTTCGTGAACTGGTTTGAATCCCAATCGAACTCAGAGCCTGTTGATGCTATCTTGCTTCTAATAAACTCAAATATTTAATTTTTGTTATCTTGCTTCTACTAAATTCAATATTTATTTGTTATATTTTGCGTTGGATTTCTACAAATTAACTTCAACTTTTGATATGTTTATTGTTTTGATCACTTTATCTTCTGTTTGTTTTGAGTTAATGTCAGGCTAAGCATTATGGGTGAAGGTTAAGGGAAAAAGAATTGTAGGTAGAAAGTATTAGGGGTACATTGGAGTTGTTAAGATCATCATGGTATTCAATTTAAATATCGTGTGTTGATGAATTATCCACATGTGCTCGTTCATCGTTTGCTTTGAAAGAAAGAATACTAAAAGGTATGCTAGTCATGTCCTTAGTTCATGTGAGGGCTCTTGCATGTTAAGGGAAAGTTTAGAGATAATCATCCAGCTACTCAGCACAATGCACTATTTGAATGTTATTGGCTTTGTATGAGAATTTGAGTCAATTTGAATGAATGGGAGAGCAAACATTAGCTAACAGTGTGAAACTTCTGCCTTACCTACTAGTTATCCCTAAGAAATGTAAGTTGCATCCTAAAACCTAAATCGAAGCATATTTCCATATAAACATTTTTTAAAACATTCTTAATTAACATTAGCTTATTAATCCAACTCCTTTTAGTTCGTTGATGAATATTTATTGCATCGCATTTTATTATATTTCATTTATGCACTTAGACATGAGACAAAAGCTGAATAATTTTCTTTTATTACATGTTCGACTATTTAGTTAATATTGATATTTTTGAATCACTCAATCCCTAGGGATAATGATTAAATATACTTATCACTTGATGGCTTTTGACTCCATACACTTGCGTATTATTGCTTTTGAATGCTTGAAGCTTTGTAAATGCTTGCTACATTAAGTAGAAATAATCATTTAGGTCTTGCATATTCAAATCTACGTTAGAGACCTTCTCCCTTGTTACCATGTTAAAATCTACAAGGATTTAAATACTATGAGATATGAAAAATGGATTTAGAGATTGCATTCTTGAATGACAATCTTGAAGAGATAGTCTACATTACTTGATAACTCGTCATTAGAGCGTATTTTAGGCTGTCTTAGTATGCTTTATTTTAGAAATAGAAGAAAGAAAACAAGCCCTCATAGAAGAAATGTGAGGAAATAGCTTAGAAAATCAGCATGCATTCATAATTTAGCATCAAAAGCATGGCATTGCATTCTAGTGCAATTTATAGATAAACTGTGCCTAATCAATGCTATTTAGCAGGATTATCTGTAGCATTGTGGAAAAGGACGACAATGCGAATGGTGACCAGATAGTTCGTAAAGTCGTATAACTCAAAAAGGAAAACACGTTCGAAAAAGGGCACATTAACAAGGAAAGAATCGAAGAATCAATCATGCAATTAAGACGACATCAATCAAATAAATCCAGACAAAAATCACGGAATCCCACATTTATGACGATTCGTATAGCTCACCTCAACTTGCTCGCCAAGGATTTTAACTCTATAAATACTGAGGCAAGAAGCTGAAAACGATGAACTGGTTAGTTGGCCACAAGCTGATTTTCGAAGCACGAGAAGCAAGTGGTGAAGCGTGGGAACTGCTGACAAGGGGACT
This sequence comes from Sicyos edulis, assembly GCA_036507275.1. Taxonomy (NCBI): domain Eukaryota; kingdom Viridiplantae; phylum Streptophyta; class Magnoliopsida; order Cucurbitales; family Cucurbitaceae; genus Sicyos; species Sicyos edulis. The sequence continues at coordinate 22,363,150 of CM071854.1, read as the reverse complement.
ACACATACTCAGCCGTGCCACTTCCATTTACTGTTTTTTATTAGGAATAGTTATAGTCTTTGAACATTTCATATTCGTAATAAAATTGTCCGGTTTTAACTTCTATATTATGTTTATTGTTATGATTACGTTGTAGGAGTGCATGTTAGTTACTTACGATTAAAATTTTATTAAAAGCGTAGGTCACAGAATGTTGCACTACTGCGTATTTAATTTTATATATATGCATCAATTAGCCACCCACGCATGTACCTTGTGGTGAGCTGGAAGGGGATTTGCATGTGACCCAATATGCTACTTAAGGTTGAGTGAACGAATATGAACTATTTAGGGTGTTAGGGATAACCTTAATAATGCTTATGTTGCCCTGCGCTAAGTATGGAGTTTGCAGCGGAAGCTCGTTTGACCATAAATCATTAGTTACGGAAGTAAAAATTGTTAGGGAAGTAAGACAGTCTTTAGCTAGTCCGCGCGCTTAGGATCTTTGAGGATTAATTAGTTAGCATTACTCATTGCATGCATTAGCATTTTATTTCTGCATTCATTTATTTTATATATATAAAAAAAACAACTCAACTCAAATAATATATTTTTCTTTATTATTTTTGCATGACTCTGATGTAAATGATATTAGCTCTAGACATCAATCCTTGTGGGATCGATAAATTTATATACTTATTACTTGTTGCAACTCTCGACCGCTCATACTTGCGCGTAAGTGATTCTGAGTGCACTTAGCATAAGTCAACTTAGAATTAATTCATCGCTCATTATAATAGCATTAGAATTACACCTGTCATGAATCAACAAGTCAAGTCCAAGGGTTATATGCAACAGGTTTGCAAGCTAGTTAAATAATTTATGAACTAAAATGAGCATTTAGATCTTGGAATAAAAGATTTCACGATATGTTTAAATCTTATGGGTTTCAGAAGAATGTCGACAAACCTTGTTTATACAATAAGTTTATTACAAAAAAAGTAGCATGTATAGTATTTTATTTTGTTGCTATCCTATTCATAGGGAATGATGTAGGATTCTTGACTGATAGCAAGAAGTGACTAGAGAACCAATTGAAGATGAAGGGTTTGGGCAAACTATCTATCGTTCTTGGGATCCAAGTTATAAGTGATCAATCCAATAGAATCCTAGCCTTGTCTTGAGCATCTTGCATAGACAAAATGGTTGTCAGAGATATGATGCAGGATTCTGAAAGGGGTCAGTTACCTTTTAGGCATGGGATCACATTGTCTGAGGATCAATGAAGTAAGACGCCTCAAGAGATTTGGGAGGTGAGACGGATTCCCTATGCTTTGACAGTGGGAAGATTGTGTACAAGGCCAGACAAATTCAACTCTGTAGGCATTGTCAATAGATATAAGGTGAATATTCTTAAGAGAAATTGAGCTAAATATTCAATTTCTCAAATATATTTAAAAACCTATTCTATTATGAAATGGTAGATATCCATAACATAACAATCCACATGAGTTATCAACCCCTCCCATAAATCCTATAAATAGGATGGTGTGAAGCATTTAGAAATACAACTCAACAATAGAGAACAACTCACTTTTCTCTCTACCTTGTTCTTCTTTATTCTTGTTGTTCTTTGTTATTTTATAACACATTATCAGCACGAGTCTCTACCACCTCATTTTCTACAGATAAGTTCTTTACTTATTTTTATGATTTGTGTTCAAACATTCTATGCGTACAATGTATATGAGTTCAACAACTTGCATATATACATCAAACAAATTTTGATCGCCGATCATTTTTATATTGTTGTTAGTTCATATGTTGCTCCTAATTTTATATGCTTCGTATTTGTTCCATGCTTTAATGTTGCTCTTGATTTTATATGATATGCTCAAAATGTTAACTATTTGGCATAGTTGTAAAATTGAATTCTTTCCGTTGTCTACAACTTATCTCTTGTATATATTGAACTTGAAATTATGTAGTTCAAATAATAAATTCGAATGTGTTCATTCTTAATATAAATATATAATAATTTTAATTTTTATGAGCATACAGAGTTTAATGGTTAAATCAATTTTAGAAATTGATATTTTAGTATAACATGGATGTATTTGATGTTGCAATCTATATATCTATCTAATTCTCTAAATCAACCATATGTGGATTGTTTTTGCTTAGAATTTTGAATCTTAAGTATCTTGTCAACTAAGCAAAGACATAACTTAATTGATATGAAATATGAGTTTGTGAAGAAGAGGTTATGAGTTTAAATCCCTCTCACCCCCAAATAAAATTGGTTGAATAATAAAAAACTTACTGGTTTTTACTAGTACCCATTCTAGTTTTGATTCTTGCTTATACATGCTTTAAATTATTCTATTGTATGCAAAATGCTTGTTTAAATTACATTTATTGAGGGGCTATTTTGCAAATGTCAAATACATATGCCCGAGATTTCATATATCTTCTCCAATAATCCCCTTCCCTTTCGATAATTTATCTTGCTCAAAGCCCTCCCTTCTTCAGCGCTTTTGATTTGTATACTTCATCTTCTTCGATTTCTCCTTGACCAGCAACGAATTACGTTTTCATCTTCAACTTTTATTCGTTTTCTTATTCTATTTATGTTAAGCCATATACTAGCATGGAAGTCGTGTATATGTGGGGAATTTTTTAAGCTTTTGGAAATGAGTGATCGTTCTTGTTTTGACAAACAAGAGGAAAGTTGTTTGCAAGCTGCACGAGATTTTCGAATATTGTTCTCCTTCAATATTGTTTTTCTAATAATCCTTCTTCCTTGCATTCTTCTTTGCTCAATGAGGATTTAAAGTGTATCCGTTTGATTTGAGTTATAGTCTAAGACTTTCAAACTTTGAATCACATCCAATAGATTAGAAAAGTCTTCATTAACCGTCGACGAGTTTTAACCTTCAAGAAATCAACTTTCAAAGAAAAAGAATATTAGTTGACGGTCTACGTAAATGTCGGACATTTCTTAATATAACCAATGGTTTACACAAACCATCCGGTAATCCTAAATATAACCATTGATTTTCTCATACATAAGCTAATAATATATTTTAATATTTTTTTAATTTATTAATTGACGGTTTTTTTAACAATCAATTAATATGAGTTAAAAATAATATAATTTAATGGTTGTTAATTGATGAATAAAAAAAATGGCTAAAATATATTTCAATAACTGATAGACAATATATTTTGTTTTTCCTATTTTTTCATTTTTGTGACCTGAATTCTCTTTGGATGAGGATATGAAAAACGTGGGCTAAAATTACAAACTACTACTTCTAATTCTTCCACAAGTTTCCCTCTAATTTAGCGTGATTCCTTTAATTACAAACAACACACCTTTAGGAGTTAACTATCTTAAGATACTAATGCTCGATTCTTTGTTAAAAATACCTTAACTAGGGACTAATTAACTCTCTAATCGGAAGTTATCAACATTCAATGTTGAAAACAAAAAGAAGAGATTTCTAATGTTTTTCTTTTGGAAAGTATATAAAATATTTTAGGGTTGTTTCTACCTTGAGAATATTCTAATTTTTAAATACATTAATATGTGTTGTTAGAATAATGTGTTAAAGACTTTTGTGACAACTACTAACTTTCACCAAATACTCTTAGAGAAATGGAAAAAAGATCACAATGATTGAAAGAGTTAATATTGGCGGAAAGTTTTTAATTTTAAACCGTTTAATATGAGAGTTTGTAAATGATGAGATAGATGGTTTTGCTAACCATTTTTACATTTTGAATATCAGTTATTTGGTGCAAGAGCTATTTAATTCCTAAATTTGTACAAAGTGAAATTTATGCTAGTTTAAAGTGATTGAAAGAGTAATGCTATGATTTAACTAAGTAAAATAAATCAGTAAAGACTATCGCAAACTCATATGGTAGACTTGTGCATAATGCTAGAGACAAGAAAAACAAGTTCATAAAAAATTCCTCCGAGAATGAATTCATTATGAGTGAAGTTGTTCCAAGCTACAAATGTGAGACTTATTTTAAGATGGAAGTCTTTATCCTTAAAAGTGTTACACTTTAAAGTATTGTAGAGAAACCAAAGGATTAAAGTAGCTATAAGTGTTACACTTTTTTTTGTAATCTTTTTTGACAAAGTTTGGTTATCTTCATATATATGAAAGTTCTTATTTCTTTTCCTATTTTTTTGTTAAATTAGAGTAATAATTAAAGGTAGAAAATTTAAATTCATGACTTCTTTGTCAGGGCGCACACTTAGATTGGTTGAGTTATTCCTCTAGTTGGTTGAGTATTACACACAATCGACTTTAAAATGATTCCATGAATATACTTATTGTTATCGATTAAATTTGCAAACTAGCTATATATGATTCTTTTAATTTTGTGAAAAATATATTCTATGTAAACCTAATAGGATATAGATATGATGTCTTAACAAATTTGTCTTTACTCTTTGGAAACAATAACCATAGATAATTGTTACATTCATTAAGAATATTAATTAAAGTGAGGTGTTCTTTGGTTGATATACACATGAGGTGTTCTTTGGTTGATATACACATAACACATATATGCACATTAATTATATATATATACACACACATTAATTTTATACATGTTGGATAACTTCTTAATAATTTTGTCCTAAAAGTCATGGGCGCGTGATTGTAGACAAAACTTGTTTAGCTCGTGACATTAAGACATTATGATCTATAGTTTTTAAAAATATTTTAATTTAGTCATTTACCTCTTTGATGTTTAATGTACACTTTCATTTTTAGAAAATGGCAAATTGATTAATAATAAACAAACATAGACTAACCATGAATGAAATTATTAAAACAGTAGAAATTAATTGGTTCAACTAAATGAGAAAATTTAGAACAAAATAACAAACTCTCAAACATTTCTTATGTAGTATATAAAGAAATTAAAACAACAATATAGTTTTATTTAAAACCATTTTATAAAGCAAAGAAAACCAATGAATAAAAGGTATATTTTTTTAATGACTTCATTTTTATGATCAATGGCTGATGGAGCATGACTTGGAGACGACATTCTTACAATCCTTCACTTTCTCGACAACTACAATCAACAAAAGGAAAATGTCACATTCAATTATAAAATGGAGACATATCAATAGAATTTTATTCTAGATCTATATTATTTGGAATGATAACTTTTTTATATATTTATTTTTTCAAGTAAAATTCTTAGGGAAACAAATAATAGAGATAAGCCTAATATTTTTTTAATATTATTAATGTCTAAAATGTTAAATTTAGATAAACTCAAAATAAATTTCAAGCTTCTACGTAATAAGTTTTCATATTTAAACTTTTTGTCCAATAAAATTTATGAACTTTTTAAAAGTGTCTTTTAAATATGTTGAAGTCGTGACAATTTGTAAACATTTAGTCTTATTTTATACCACATACAATATTAATCGAAATATAAATTTAATATTATATTTTCGAATTTATCTGTTATGCCCAATAAACTTTTAAACATTTAATTTTGGTTCTTATACATTATGTTAAATTTAATTTTTTGTGTTAGATTTATTTACAAAATAATTAGTCTACTCATTTATCCCCCATAAACTTAAAACATAAATTCATATTTTTTTCATTTTACATATAAAAATAATGAATATTATTAAAGCAATTTCTTTAAATAAACTTCAAATTTATCCTTTAACTGCAATAAAAAAATATTAAAAAAATAATTACATGGATTAAAATTATTTTTATTAAACATTGTGTCCTTACCAAAATTTATGACATATTTAACAAGCAAATGGTTGAAGGTTTAATGTTTAGAAATAACATGCAAAAACCTAACTAAATTTTGAAAAATTCAATTTATTCATAAAGAAACAATCTCTATTATATTTTTTGCCTAAATGTTAGAAATATATTAAAATTATGATAATTAGCAAACAATATCGATTAATTTTAACTTTAAACTAAGTCTTTAAGTGTAACAAAAGATTAAAGGCATGAAAACAATATTAACTTAAAAAGTTTGGAACTTGAATTTTCTATATTGTTGACATTGATACAGAGTGCATACGCGCCTATAATCTCGCATGCCATTTTACTATGTTCATGAGAAGTGAGCTTTGTGTTGGGATCATAAGATAGAATTGCAGGATTGATGCAGTCACGCATGCACTCAGTGAATTTAGTTGACTTAGCCGTTGCGAGCCAGCCTAGAACCAACCACGCCATGAATGCCCATTTTGCCGATTGTCTACAACTCTCCATTATTTTCTATTTTTTTGTTATATCTTTCTCTTTTTAGATCAAATCCTTTAAACATATGTCACTAGTTTTCCACTTTCTACCATTCCAATGGCTCACCTTATTTTAACAAGGTTTACTTACTTTTTTTAACAATTATATTTTTAGATCGAGACTTTGAAAGAATAAAACTAAATTAAGACTCCTTATGATTTGGTCACATAAACCAAATCAAGTAAATTGTTTTAGGTGGTATTTACAAAATATAGTTGAGAAAAACACATTTTGATCCATGTAACTTAATTTGAGATGAAATTTTATCTTATCTCGTAAAGAAAGACGGAATCTAAAAAATAATTCTTCATTCTATAAATCTGTATCACGACTAAATTATTTGTGTTAAGATAAAGCATTGGAGTTGTTTTATAAGTACCTCTACCTCACTTGTGCGCGTTTCTCAAATTTTCTAGGTTTTCTTGTCTAGATCTAATGTGTTTTTTATTATATAGTGTGGACATGCATCTCAAAGCTAAAATTAAACTACACATTTATTGATGGGCTATTTTGCAAATCTCAAATAGATATGCCCGAGATTTCATATATCTTCTCCAATCCTCTTCCCTTTCGATAATTTATCCTGCTCAAAGCCCTCCCTTCTTCATCACTTTTGATTTATATACTTCATCTTCTTCGATTTCTCCTTGACCAGCAACAAATTACGTTTTCATCTTCAACTTCTCTTCATTTTCTTATTCAATTTATGTAAAGACCCAACCCGAATAAGGTCCTAAACCTAGGCCTTTAAGCTCTTATGCATGTAAGTAAACCGGAAAACATGAATGCAGAAATAAAAAAGAAAACTTTATGACATAAAATCATTCATAGCAATTTTATTAATTGGACTTGTCCCTGTTTCCAAGCACCTGTCTAAAGTTTAACCAAAAACCAACCCTGGCCAGAGTATCGTTTATTTGCAAAAGAAAACATCCAAACAAGTTTAATAATAGAAACCGAAGCAAATAAATCAATGTTTATAAACACAACAAGTCAACCTAAGGGCTCCATGCCCTGTCTACATGAAAAAGAATTAAGAACAAATGCGACACGACTTAGAGTACTCTGTCCATGATCATCCAGCAGCATCCTCCTAGCCATCCAGTCTCGGTCCCAAGTTACCTGGTGGAAAACCACAGAAAAATAAGGGTGAGCAACGAGTCGCTCAGTAAGAATCCCCAACCGGGGCACAATACGAAAAACCAATCATCTAGCACACAGATACATGCAACCAAATACGAGCTCAGAAGGAACAACCTGGCTCAGGCTAATGCCACTTTAGAACTTGCCAATTCAAGGACTTACTATCGCAACCTACATTCGGTTTACACTTTGGATGCCCGTCAGGGTCTTACTCCATCTAGAACACGTGGATCCCATCGGGGTCTTACACCAACTCAACACAAGGATGCCCATCGGGGACTTATACCTGGTGAGGCCCATCGGAGACTTACTCACTTTTAAGCGCGATGACGCCCAACAGGGTCGTACTCAAGCAGCACTCAAGGTTGCCCATCGGGGACTTACACCAACTCAAGCACGAGGATTCCCATCGGGGTCTTACACCAACTCAATACACGGAAGCCCATCGGGGTCTTATACCAGCTTAAGCTCAAGGACGCCCATCGAGGACTTACTCCTACTAGGTTCACAAGCTGCCCAACAGGGACTTACATTCCCTAGAAGCACTATGATGCCCATCGGGGACTTACACATACCGCAACAGTGTGATGCCCCTCGGGGACTTACACCCACTGACAACGCATTGGTGCTCTTCTGGGACTTACCAATGCGAGACATGCACTAACAGCTCCTAACAATCTTCTAACCACAGTAATACAAGCTAACGTCCAACCAGGCAGAAATCTATGACAATACGATCCTAGCAGGCTCTACAGAACTTAAACAAAAAACATGGATATGCTAATGTAAGAAAAATCCCTAGCATGGCTCTACAGAACTTAAAACAGGAAAGATGGATTAATCAACAAACATGCCGACATTTCAGAAACAAAGATCCTATCCACTAGAGTACTCATACATGCTTGCAGAATACAGATGTGCTATTAAAGTATTTCGCAGGGGCCACACACAACCCCAAGAACAAATCCTTACCGGACAAGCGTAAACAAAAAAAAACATAAATTTCTCCTTGAGCTTCAGAGAAAACACAACCTAGGCATATGACAAGTAATAAACATATATTAAACACTAATCGAAGGCTAAACGGAGAAGAAATCAACACAAAGGCTCGGGAAGACGTTACCCTAAAATTGAAGGAAACGGTCTCGACACTCGGCCTCGGCGAAGGCGATTGCGAAGGCGAAGGCTCGGGGCTAAGAAGCTTGGCGAGACGGCGAAGGCGAAGCTGGGGAGACATGCGACACGAAGCTGCTGCGCTCGGCGAAGTGCTGCGACGAACAACGGATGCTCGCGGCTGCGGGGAGTTGCGAAGGCACGGCTGGACGAGCAACGAGCAAGAAGGGCAAAGGCGAACGACTCAGCTAAGGTGTTCGCTGGGGCGAACGAGCGTGCGGCCGAGCAGAACTGGTGTTGGCAAGGGAGAACAAGAAACGAAGCTCGGTTAGGCTTGGCGAAGGTGAGTTTGGCGAAGGCGAAGTTGAGAGAGTTTTCTCGGTTGGGACTTGGAAAAAAGTGGGAAAAGAGATAAAATGAGCTCCAAGCCCCCTATTTATAGCCCAAGGCCCAACCAGCCTTCAAGACTCAATAGGGACAACTTTAAAACAACGAATTCTCTCAAAATTCTCCTCTAACTAGAAAGTGACTTAGAAGTTCTCCAAAGGCAACACAAGTCCTGGAAAACCAAAAAACTGAACAATTACAAAACTGCCTCTAAGGGTAAAATTACCAAAATGCCATTCAGGGTTAAAAAAACCCTAACGGCCCAACCAAACAACCGAAAACTAAACCGAACATACCTAGGTAACCGGAACAGATATCTAGGTCGTTACAATACTCCCTCCTTAGAAGACTTCCGTCCTTGGAAGTTGCTACACTAGAATAACTCCGGGTAGTTTCTTCTCATCTCTCCTTCCAACTCCCAAGTTGCTTCCTTAACCTTCTGATTCCGCCACTGTACCTTCACTAAATCAATGGCTCGGTTCCTCAAAACCTTTTTCTCAAACGCTAAGATCTTTACAGTTTCTCCTCAAAGCTCAGGTCGCTGTTTAGCTGCAAAGGCTCAAAATCTACAATGTGCGAAGGGTCTGCCACATACTGGCGGAGCATCGAAACGTGGAACACACTATGCACTACGGCCAAGGATGGCGACAATGCTAACAGGTAAGCTACAGCCCCAACCCTCTCAAGGTCCAACAAACCTGGGGCTCAGCTTCCCCCGCTTACCAAACCTCAGAACCCCACGCATCGACGCTACCTTTAGGAAAACATGCTGACCAACTTCAAACTTTAACTCTCTACGCCTGACATCGACGTAGCTTTTCTGCCTGCTCTGAGCGGTCAACATACGATCCCTGACCTTCTGAACTACCTTATTGGTCAACTGGAGCAACTCGGGACCCAAAACCTGCCTGTCTCCAACCTCTTCCCAGAATACTGGAGATCTGCAACGCTTACCCTACAACGCCTTAAACGGTGCCATCTGAATGGTCGACTGGTAGTTGGTGTTGTAGGAAAACTCCATCAAATACAAGTACTGATCTCAACTGCCCGGAAAATCCAACACATAGGCTCGCAACATATCCTCTAGGATCTGATTTACCCGCACCGTCTGACCATCAGTCTGCTGATGAAAAGTTGTACTGTAGTTGCACTCGGTACCTAGACCTGCCCGAAGGGCTCTCCAAAACCGAGACATAAATCGAGAATATCGGTCCGAGATGATCTTAATTGGCACCCCATGGTACCTAACTATCTACTCAAGGAACAACTGTGCCCACTGCTCCACGGTATAATTTATTCTACCGGGGACGAAGTGCGCACACTTGGTCAATCTGTCAACGATCACCTAAATCTGTGTATAGCCTCTCGGAGTCCTGGGCAAACCCAAAATAAAGTCCATGGTAATCTCTTCCCATTTCCACTGTGGTACACCAAGCGGCTGCAACAAACCTGTAGGTTTCTGCCTAGGTGCCTTCACTTGCTGATAAGTGAGACACCAACTTACAAACTGGGCAATCTCTCTCTTCATCCCCATCCACCAAAAAGTCTGCTTAAGATCCTGATACATTTTGTTGCCTTCTGGATGCCATATAAAAGGCGAGGTGTGAGCCTCGGTCAACAACTCTGTACGGATACTGGCATCGGCTGGAACACAAAGCCGACCCTTATACCTCAAGCCACCATCTGGTGAGACCACAAAATCGAAGTCACCATCAGCTTAAACTCTTTCGTATAAACTCTTTAACTTAGGATCACCCAACTGGCCATCGATAATCCTTTGCTTTATTGAAGGCTGGATGGTCAACTGGGCTACCCTGGCGGTAACCTCCCCTAACATCACTGCTATACCAGCCCTCTCAAGATCATTTCTTATAAAACTCCGGGGGTTCAACAATGCCGCTGAATGCGAGGTCTTCCTACTCAGTGCGTCTGCCACAACATTTGCTTTTCCTAGGTGATACAGGATCTCACAATCATAATCCTTTACTAACTCCAACCACCTTCTCTGTCTCATGTTCAGTTCTTTCTGGGTAAAGAAATACTTGAGGCTTTGGTGATCTGTAAACAACTGTATCTTCTCACCATACAAGTAATGCCTCCAAATCTTAAGTGCAAAGACCACAGCCGCCAACTCCATATCATGAGTGGGGTAATTCTGCTTGTACGGTTTCAACTGTCTCGACGCATACGTTATCACTTTACCATGTTGCATCAAAACGCAACCCAAACTGAACTTACTGGCATCACTATACACCACAAAACCTCATGTTCCCTCTAGAACAGCCAACACTGGCACGGACGTCAAACTGTACTTCAACTTAGCAAAACTCTCGTCACACTTTTCATCCCAAACGAAATTGACGCCCTTCCTCGTCAAACAAGTAAGCGGAGAAGCTATAGCGGAAAAATCTCGAACGAAGCGATGATAATAACCAGCCAAACCCAGAAAACTACGAATTTCCGACACAGTGGTCGGTCTGGCCCACGAACTAATTGCTTCTATTTTTTAGGGGTCCACAGCCACTCCCTCCTTAGACACAACGTGTCCAAGGAAGGCTACCTTCTCAAGCCAAAAGTCACAATTAGAAAATTTCGCATAAAGCTAGTTCTCTCTTAAGGCCGTCAAAATCTGTCTTAGGTGCGAAGCATGGTCCTCCTTAGACTTTGAATAAATAAGAATGTCATCTATGAATACTATGACAAAGCGATCCAAGAATGCCTTGAACACTATGTCCATCATATCCATAAATGCAGCTGGGGCGTTCGTCAGTCCGAAAGACATGACCACGAACTCATAATGACCATATCTCGACCTGAATGCTGTCTTGGGGATATCTGCATCCCGAATCCTCAACTGGTGATAGCCTGACCTCAAATCAATCTTTGAAAACACACAAGCTCCCTAGAGCTAGTCAAACGGGTCATCAATGCGTGGCAGTGGATACTTATTCTTTATTGTTACCTTATTCAGCTCCCTATAATCGATGCACAGGCGCATCGAACCATCCTTTTTCTTAACAAACAGCACAGGTGCTCCACACGGGGACACACTCGGTCGAGCATCTCTTGCAACTGCTCCTTTAGCTCCTTCAACTCAGCTGGTGCCATACGGTAAGGAGCTTTCCAGATAGGGAGGGTTCCTGGCTCTAGCTCTATTGTGAAGTCCACTTCTCTATTTGGCGGCAAGCCAGGCAACTCTTTAGGAAACACGTCTGCAAACTCTTGTACAACAGGCACTTGCTCAACAGATAACTGACCCCGACTCTCTCCGGACAACTTGGCTAAAAAGTCCCAAGCTCCTCGAGCTAACAACCGTTGAGCCTTAACTGCAGAAACCATTGGTTGAAACACCCCGCCCTAGACACCTCGAAACTTAAAACTTGGCCTGCTCGGCGGGCAGAACAATACTTCCTTACGGCGGAAATCAATCATTGCATGGTTATCAGCTAACCACTCCATGCTGAGAATCACATCAAAACTGCTCATAGCCAACACTATAAGTGTAACCCGAAGGGACTCGTCGGATATCTGTATCCAACCGTCCTTCACCTTCTGACTAGCTAACATACTAACTCCCGAAGGAGTTGCAACAGATAACTCATACCCTAGAGGTTCTAATCTCATACAAGCATGCTCAGCAAACACAATAGAAACGAATGAATGGGTGGAACCCGAATCAAATAACACAAAAGCAAGGTGATCAAGGACTAAGAGCGTACCTGCTACTGCGGCATCGATTCGCTCAGCCTCCTGGCGAGTCGTAGCATACACTTGCCCTTGCTACTGGATTGGCTGTGCTACCAACGTTTTCTACTGGAAAAATTGGGCCTGATGCCCCTCCTACCCACACCTATAACACGCTCTAGGATTGCCTGCACAGGGACCCCAATGCGCCTTCCGACAAGGTTTACAAAACGGAGGCAGCTTCCACTCGCCCGCTGACGAGGCTGATCACGGTTCCAGCTTCTGTACTGATCTTTCCCCTGATGGGAACCCTGGCGGCGCTGACCGCTCGCTCGGTTAACACTTCCCGAGGCAAACTTTCTTTTCTGGCCCGAATACACTGAGGCCTTCTGCTCAGGAGCACTAACAGCTTGCTCAGGAGGATACTTCCCATCGTAAATCGTCGCCAACTGTACAGCCTTGGCAAACGTCTCAAGGGCCTGTGCCCTAACATCATGAGAAACTCCCTGTCCCAAACCAGCAATAAACTTCATGATTTTCAGCTCAGGAGTAGCGATCAGCTGAGGAGTGAAATATCTGTACTCCGAGAACTTCCTTTCATAAACCTCAATCAAATCAGATCCCTGCTTTAAGATCGAGAACAGCTCAATCATCTTCTCTTGGGCTTCCTCACTGATAAACTTTGCCTTGAACTCGGCCTTGAAGAAATCCCAGGTGGCAGGTGGAGACCCAGCTGGTCTCTCACTCAAAACAGACTCCCACCACCATTTAGCAGTGCCTGCTAAAACATGCGCTGCACAATGGGCTCGCTGCACCTCAGCACATGCCATCACCTTGAAGGTGTACTCCAGCTCGGCAACCCACCTGGCTGCTGTTAACGGATCTCTAGGGGCACTGAATTTCTCGGGCTTCCACTTGACAAAATCCTTCCGCCACTTGCCCAGATCCTCTGCACCTTCCGCCTCCTCAGTCTCAATCACAATCGGCTCTTGTGGAGCTGGCGGTGCTGGCAGCACTGCAGTCCTCTGCTAAACCACCTATTTCAGTTGCTCCATCTGAAGACGGGACTCCTCACTCTACTCAGCTAACAAAGCCTGCGTCTTAGCTCTCTGCTCAGCTCTCTGATCAGCCAGTAAACTAACCATCAGAGCCCTCATGGACTCGGCAAACGCTTCTCCAAGAGCAGCCTCTTGGGGCTCATTCGCCTCCACGCCCTCTCTAGGCACATCAGCAGTAGGGGTCACGGGTGGCCTGTCACCAGCCTCAGCTTGGGACGTCGTCCCCCCTGTGTCAGAATCAATACGAATGCCCTGGTTGGTCGGCCTCGAGCCTCCACGTCCTCTACGAGTAACCAGCATGCTGGCGATCTACACCAAACCAACAACGAGTTAGAACCTGCTCGTACCTGCTCTACAATCCACAACCAAGAACATGCTAGTTGCAACCAGTATTGTAATTCTTAACCCTTAAACATTAAACTTACGGACGTACCTGATGGTCGTGGGAGCGCTGATGATCATGGCAAATACAACCAACGACTGTAGGTTAGTCTACAGAATCTATGACTCTGAGCTCTAATACCAACAGTAAAGACCCAACCCGAATAGGGTCCTAAACCTAGGCCTTTAAGCTCTTAGGCATGTAAGTAAACCCGAAAACATGAATGCAGAAATAAAAAAGACAACTTTATAACATAAAATCGTTTAGAGCAATTTTCTTAATTGGACCTGTCCCTGTTTCCAAGCACATGTCAAAAGTTTTACCCAAAACCAACCGTGGCCAAAGAATTGTTTATTTGCAAAAGAAAACATCCAAACAAGTTTAACAAAAGAAACTGAAGCAAATAACTCAATGTTTATAAACACAACAAGTCCACCTAAGGGCTTCATGCCCTGTCTACATGCAAAAGAATTAAGAACAAATGCGACACGACTCAGAGTACTCTATCCATGATCATCCAGCAGCATCCTCCTAGCCATCCAGTCTCGGTCCCAATTTACCTGGTGGAAAACCACAGAAAAATAAGGGTGAGCAACGAGTCGCTCAGTAAGAATCCCCAACCGGGGTACAATACGAAAAACCAATCATCTAGCACACAGATACATGCAACCAAATACGAGCTCAAAAGGAACAACCTGGCTCAGGCTAACTGCCACTTTAGAACTTGCCTATTCAAGGACTTACTATCGTAACCTATCGGGGTCTTACACTTTGGATGCCCGTCGGGGTCTTACTCCATCTAGAACACGTGGATGCCCATCGGGGTCTTACACCAACTCAACACAAGGTTGCCCATCGGGGTCTTACACCTGCAGGATACCCATCGGGGACTTATACTTGGTGAGGCCCATCGGGGACTTACTCACTTTTAAGCGCGATGACGCCCAACAGGGTCTTACTCAAGTAGCACTCAAGCTTGCCCATCAGGGAATTACACCAATTTAAGCACGAGGATGCCCATCGGGGTCTTACACCTACTCAATACACGGAAGCCCATCAGGGTCTTATAACAGCTTAAGCTCAATGACGCCCATCGAGGACTTACTCCTACTAGGTTCACAAGCTGCCCAATAGGGACTTACACTGCCTAGAAGCACTATGATGCCCATCGGGGACTTACACATACCGCAACAGTGTGATGCCCCTCGGGGACTTACACCCACTGACAACGCATTGGTGCCCTTCGGGGACTTACCCATGCGAGACCTGCACTAACAGCTCCTAACAGTCTTCTAACCACAGTAATACATGCTAACAGTCCAACCAGGCTGAAATCTATGACAATACGATCCTAACAGGCTCTACAGAACTTAAACCGAAAACATGAATATACCAGAGTAAGAAAAATCCCTAGCATGGCTCTACAGAACTTAAAATAGGAAACATGGATAAATCAACAAACATGCCGGCATTTCAGAAACAAAGATCCTATCCACTAGAGTACTCATACATGCTTGCAGAATATAGATGTTTTATTAAAGTATTTCGCAGGGCCCACACAACCCTAGTAACAAATCCTTACCTGGACAAGCAAAAACAAAAACAGTAAATTTCTCCTTGAGCTTCAGAGAAAACACAACCTAGGCATATGACAAGTAATAAACATATATTAAACACTAATCGAAGGCTAAACGGAGAAGCAACCAACACAAAGGCTCGGGAAGACGTTACCCTAAAACTGAAGGAAACGGTCTCGGCACTCGGCCTCGGCGAAGGCTCGCGTCTGCGAAGCTTGGCGAGACGGCGAAGGTGAAGCTGCGGAGGCGTGCTGCACGAAGCTGCTGCGCTCGGTGAAGTGCTGCGACGAACAACGGATGCTCGCGGCTGCGGGGAGCTGTGAAGGCACGACTGGACGAGCAACGAGCAAGAAGGGCGAAGACAAATGACTCAGCTACGGTGTTAGTTGGGGAGAACGAGCATGCGGCCGTGCAGAACTGGTGTTGGCAAGGGCGAACAAGAAATGAATCTCGGTTAGGCTTGGCGAAGGTGAGTTTGGCGAAGGCGAAGTTGAGAGACTTTTCTCAGCTGGGACT
The DNA here is from genome assembly GCA_036507275.1 of Sicyos edulis. Lineage (NCBI taxonomy): Eukaryota > Viridiplantae > Streptophyta > Magnoliopsida > Cucurbitales > Cucurbitaceae > Sicyos > Sicyos edulis. The sequence goes on along the minus strand of CM071854.1, from coordinate 22,346,991 downwards.
TGGGAAAAAGTGGGAAAAGAGATAAAATGAGCTCCAAGCCCCCTATTTATAGCCCAAGGCCCAACCAGTCTTCGAGACTCAACAGGGACAACTTTAAAACATCAAATTCTCTTCTAACCAGAAAGTGACTTCCAAGCTCTCCAAAGGCAACACAAGTCCTAGAAAACCCAAAAACTGAACAATTACAAAACTGACTCTAAGGGTAAAATTACCAAAATACCTTTCAGGGTTAAAAAAACCCTAACGGCCCAACCAAACAACCGAAAACTAAACCAAACATACCTGGGTAACCGGAACAGATCCTTAGACAATGTGATCTCATGCCTAAAAGGTAACTGACCCCTTTCAAAATCCTGCATCGCATATCTGACAACCATTTTGTCTATGCAAGATGTTTAAGACAAGGTTAGGATTCTATTGAATTGATCACTTCTAACTTGGATCCCATGTATGAATGATAGTTTGCCGAAATCCATCAACTTCAATTAGTTTGCTAGTCACTCCTTGCTATCGGTCAAGAATCTTTCATCATTCCCAATGAGTAGGATAGCAACAACATAAAATTTCATAAATGCTACTTTTTTTTGTAACAATCTTATTGTTTAAACGAGGTTTTTCGACATTCTTCTGGAAACCATAAGATTTAAATGTATTGTGAAATCTATTATTCCAAGATCTAGATGCTCATTTCAATACATAGATTATTTAACGAGCTTGAAAACCTTTTACACATAACCCTTGGATTTGACTTGTTGATTCATGTAGATTATCTATTCAAGATTGTCATTCAAGAATGCAATCTTTAAACCAATTTTTCATATCTCATAGTCTTTAAATCCTTGTAGATTTTAACATGGAAACATGGGAGAAGGTCCCTAATGTAGATTTTGATATGCACGACTTAAATGATTATTTCTACTTAATGTCGCAAGCATTTACAAAGCTTAAAGCATTCAAAAGCAACAATACGCAAGTGTATGCAGTCAAAAGCAATCAAGTGATAAGTATATTTATATCATTATCTCTAAGGATTGAGTGATTAAACAATATCAATATTAACTTAAGAGTCGAACATGTAATAAAAGGAAATTGTTCACTTTTTGTCCCATGTTTAAGTGCATTAATGGAATATAATAACATGCGATGAAATAAATATTCATCAACGAACTAAAAGGAGTTGGATTAGTAAATCTAATGTAAATTTTTAAAAAATGTTTTAAAAAATGTTTATATGGAAATAAGGCTTCTGTTAAGGTTTTAGGATGCAACTTACATTTCTTACGGATAACTAGTAGGTAAGGCAGAAGTTGCACACTGTTAACTATTGTTTGCCCTCCCGTTTATTCACATTGACTCAAATTCTCATTCAAAGCCAACAACATTCAAATAGTGCATTGTGCGTAGTAGCTGGATGATTATCCCTAAACTTTCCCTTAACATGCAAGAGCCCTCACATGAACTAATGAACATGACTAGCATACCTTTTAGTGTTCCTTCTTGTAATGGCCCAAGTTTCTATTTCGGTTCTCCAGGTACGTTTAGTTGATTATTCGGTTGTTTGGTTGGGCCGTTAGGGTAGTTTGAGCCTTTAGAGGCATTTTGGTCATTTGGTCTTCAGGGGGTAGTTTTGGTATTTATCCAAGGTTTCTATAAGGACCCGACACGGGATGGTCCTAACTGTCCCATACTTAATGATGCAATAATTAAAATATGGGAATTAAAACTGAACTTAAATCATTACTTTATAAACTTGAACAATTACAAGGCATAAAAAATTTAACATCCAAATCATTTAGCCTCTGGCCAGAGAAATTTTTAAAAAAACATTACAACTTCAGACAAAACTCTTTAAACAAAAGTAAACATGATAAGACAAAGAGATGCAGCAGCCTTTCCCATGATCATCCAGTTCCTCCTCTAGCCACCTCGATGCTGTGCTAAGTTAACTGGTGGAAAAACTACAAAAAGGGTGAGTACAATTGCACTCAGTAAGGATCCCACAATCGGGGTACAATACGCACATCAATTCTTCTAGCATCCTAGCATATAAGCATCAAACAATAGCATGGTAGTCTCAACAAAAACGAATAGAAGGATGATCAACATCATGGGTCTATGCTCAAAGCTAGACAGGGTTAGCACACACTGGACTAACAAACAGGAGAAACAGTTAAGTAATATAAGAAGCTATATCCATACAGCAAACAAGGTTAGCACAAACTGGGCTAACTAAGGACAGCAACACACTAGGCTAGTCCTGGACAAGCCGAGCTAGCACGCAACTCGACTGTCACTCAAGTAAGTCGTGCTCATATATGTCAGTAGCACACTAGGCTAGTCTAGAGCAACCGGGCAGTAACACACTGGGCTAGCCCAGGATCAGCAACACACTGGGCCAACAAGGGACACCAGACATTGAGCTAGTCCGGCTTATACATGTCAGCAGCACACTGGGCTAACAGGGGACATACACACACTTGGCTAGTCCTGAGCAAAACCGAGCCAGCACGTAACTCGACTATCATTCGGGACACCCTAATAAACTCTAACATTCTTGGCATCCTAGAGCTAACAGGGTCCAACATACAACTAGCTTATAATCAATAGAGTATTTGCAAACATACGGTACATTTAATAAATAGGAGAGTGCAACAACAAGGTACAATAAATTAATTGCCAAGCCCTAGCAAACAACACGAGCATAAACACAATATTCAGGGAACATGGGATACAACATACAAGATCAGATCAACAGACAAACAAGAATTAAACATAACTATAAACAGAGCAGCATTCAAGAAACCTGCAAGAACCTATCCAGTAGCAATGTAATCCAGACAACATGGAGAAACCTATCCACTAATAGTACAACATATAAACAAACAACCAGAAGTTATCATTGAAATGCGTAGGGTCCACACAACCCCGGTAAAGAACCCCTACCTGTCAAACAAGCAGAACCTAACAATATAGAGTGCTCCTCAAGCTAACCTAACATCAAGCCAACAATAGTTAATATCCAATGTCGAACAAACTAAACAACCAAATCGAAACAGGAGCTAGGGCTTTACCGAAACCCGAACAATCACCAACTCCCTAAGGGTGGACTTGGCCAAGGCAAGCTAGTCCTTACAACAAGCAACTTCAAAGCTCACTCTAACCAATCTCGGCTAGGGCATCACCAATAACACAAACCACAAGTTAGTCTTGGTTAAACCTCAAACACAACCAATAACTTCCATGTAGCTCTCAGCCACTATGGGGATCTTGGTAGCTGTAAAGACCCGACCCAAAAAGGGGCTCTAAATGGGCCTTTACCCCAATGCATGTAGTGAAAATAAAAGATATTATGAAAAATACATTTCGGATCCCAAGTAAAAACAGAAACATTCAACAACCAAAACATACATTTCTAAAAGCATACTCTGATCAGAGATTTATTTAAACCATTAAAACAAACCGCAAGTACAATTATGCTGGAATCCATAAAACGTAATAAAACATCCTGGGGGCTCTGTGCCCGTCTACATGCATTCAGGGGAAATAACCAAAAGTCAAGAGTCATGATAAATAAAATAGAATAATCGTAGATGACAAAGCAGATTCCATGATCACGGCTCCTCCATCACCCATCCTGTCTCCCGCCTTGATTACCCGTGGAAAACCACGAGATAAGGGTGAGTAACGAATTACCCAAAGAAGAATTCCCAACCGGGGTACAATACGATATACATGATCATCTAGAAGAATGTATGCAAGCTATGAGTACAAACACAGAGCGAGCACATAGCTAAGTCCACACTTGGACCTCGGATGCCAACTCGTGGTCTTAGTCCGGAAATACCACAACACACTAAACGCACTATACGGGAACAAGTCCCGGCCTCGGCTGCCTCATCGCCGATCACGAAAGGTGCACGGCTCAAGATCCCGAGGAGCTCTCCAATCGGCGCTGTAATGAGCGTAAGGATGCACCGCGTGCTTCTACAGACTATGGGGTGCCGGGTCTAGTGGCAAGCCGCCCATATCCGGATACCACGCCTAACTAAATCTCGGATCGGTGTCACCGACATAGGGTGTGAGACTCGACACGTGAACTATGTCACCGCACCACCGCACTGAGGCTAAGGAACGGGTCATGGTAGGCTTACACCAGAAGCCGCCCTTACCTTATCGTGTGGCAATCAAGGGCTCCGCCGAACACGCCGAGGACGTGCCGGCTGCCGCCGGGACTAGGCATTGCCAAGTCATCATCCCGACCATTGGGGCATCGCTTAGACTACCACCCTCACCCAAGATTGCGGGGCCTACCGGTTGGGATAGCTAATCCCTCACGGGGTCCAAGGATCGGAGAATCTGTCTCAATCGTCCTTGCCATAGATGCAAGATACTTTATGCATCGGGCCCGGATGATGCTATCTACCCGAATTCTAAACCTTAACAATAATAACGATTCAATCAATGCACCCCAATACGTGCTCATCGATATACAAAGAACCTAGCATGATACTACGAAGCAAGAACAGATATCGAACATGCTAGAACAGAACAACCTAGCATGGGCTAACATGAGAAACAATACAAGAGATCATGCCATCAGAATTGAACAGAGCACCTAGAGATAAACATGCTAGTAATCATACACAGCATACAAAAACAACAATCACAAATATACCGCAGGTCCACACAACCCCAGTAAGAAATCCTTACCTTGGTCGGAAGACTTCTACACACAAATCCTAAGTCATGAACAATCCCGAGCTAGCGAGCGGGAACCTAGCAAACCAACAAGAATCAAAGATCTAAAATATCTAAACAACAATAGAACAAAAAGCTCGGCTCGGGGGAACTCACGCGCGCGACGACAAGAGCTTGGGGTCACTGGCGAGTGGCACGGCAAGGACGCTGCTACTGGCTGCGCTACCGCACACAGCAGACGGACACGCTACCGCCGCGCTACCGCACGGCAGACGGCAGCGAGGACGCGCGCGCGCGAACGTGTCTCGCGCGCGAGCGCGGCGAGCAGCTCAGCGGGGACGCGCGCGCGGCGAGCAGCTTCGGCAAGCGGACACGGCGAGGGCGCGCGAGCGCTGGCGAGGACCTCCTGGCGCGAGCGATCGGGCGATCTGTGCTGCTGGGCGAACGGCAAGGCCGCTGGGACAGATCTGGCGCGTCGAGCGATCGGCCGGCTGGACGTCACGACGATCGATCGAGCGATCTGTCTTCTTTGGGCGAACGGCAAGGCTCTTTGGACAGATCTGGGCGTCGAAGCGATCGGCTGGGACGTCGAGCGAAAGCGATCGGGCGATGGGCGAACGGCAAGGCTGCTGGCTCGGCTACACTCGGCTGGCTGCAATCAACACAACACACACAACACACCTCTTTTCACTTGGCCAAACGCACACCAAATGAATGAGAAGAAGAAGAAGAAGATCAATACCTACCCGAATGATGATGATCGAACCCAAGGAGATGCAAGGATGAAGAATCGGCAAGGCTATGGAGATGGAGAGCTTTGGGCGGCCAAGAGATGTTTTGGAGAAGAAGATGAAATAACCTAATTCTATTTCATTTAACCAAATGCACCAAAACTCCAAAATCCAAGGTTAACTAAGATGTGATGCGAGAAAGAGTAACAAGAGCACCTAATGGCTCAATTGGCACACCTCTCTACAAGCTTCCCAGAGACCTGGTTCAAACCCCAAATTGCAAAGACAAATTCCTCTATTTTTACTTTTGCAACAAACCTTGCTCAAACCGAACCACAAACCCCTCCAAAACCTACATAAAACCATCCAATAATTTTAGTAATCGAAAAGACACAAACGACTCTGACGGCCCGACCAAATTACCAAATTACCCCTAGGGCATACCTGGAAGACCGGAAGAAAAACACTGGTCGTTACAATATTCCCTCCTTTTTATGACTTTCGTCCTCGAAAGTCCTTAAGACAAAAACACTTCGTGGGTAATGCAATCTCATCTCGTCTTCCCGCTCCCAAGTGGCTTCCTCGTAACCCCGACTCTTCCATCAAACCTTTACCAAACGAATCTCGCGATTACGCAACGCCTTGGTCTCAAAGGCAAGGATCCTCACCGCTTCTCCTCGAAGTTCAAATCCTCATTCACCGCAAAGGCTCAAAGTCCACAATGTGCGACGGGTCCGGCACATCTTGCCTCAACATCGATACATGAAAAACACTATGCACCGCCGATAGTGACGGAGGTAGGGCTAACCGGTAAGCAACTCTGCCAATCCTCTCTAGGATCTCAAATGGACCAACAAATCGGGGACTCAACTTCCCACGCTTACCAAACCTCGTAACACCTCGCATCGGAGCAACCTTAAGGAACACATGCCGACCAACCTCAAACTCCAAATCTCGACGCCTAACATCGGCGTAACTCTTCTCGCTGCTCTGAGCGGTCAACATACGAGCTCTAATCTTCTGCCTTGCACCATTGGTCAATCGCAGAACTCGGGACCCAAAACTCCGTCTATCACCGACCTCTTCCCGAAACACGGGGGCCGACAACGCTTACCATACAATGCCTCGAATGGAGCCATCTGAATCGTCGATCGTAATCGTTGTTATAGGCAAACTCCATCAAATGAGATATCGGTCCCAATCGCTCGGGAAATCCAACACACAAGCCCTCAACATATCCTCGAGAATCGATTCACTCTCTCGGTCGACCATCCGTCTGAGGGTGAAAAGTCATCTTTGAAATCGCACTCTGTGCCCAAACCCTTACGGGCGCTCTCGAACGAAGTGAACCGCGAGTCACGATCGGACACAATCCTCACCGGTACACCATGATAACGGATGATCTCGCTCCAAAAGCAGTGCGCCCACTGTTCCACGGTATAAGTGTCTCTACCGGAATGAAGTGTGCGCTCTTGAATCAAACGGTCGACTATCACCCAAATCGAGAGAACTTCCTCGAGTCCTTGGCAAACCAGATATAAAGTCCATAGAGATCTCTTCCCATTTCCACTGGGGTACACTCGATGGTCAGCAACAAACCAGTGGCCTCTGCTGGGTGCCTTCACTTGGCGACAAGTGAGACACCTACCGACAAACTCTGCCACATCTCTCTTCATCCCCATCCACCGTAAAGTCCGCTTAAGGTCTCGATACATCTTGGTACCCCGGGTGCCAAGAAAAAGGGGAACAGATGGGCCTCCGAGAGCAACTCGGCTCGCAAACCTGCAATGTCCGGAACACACAACCGGCCTCTATAAGTCAACCCACCGTCGGTGAATACACAAAGTCAAAGTCACCGACAAAGATGACTCTCAAACCAATCTCTTAAGTGCGGGGTCACCCAACCCGGCCGTCTATAATCCATTGCCAATCGATCACTGAATAGTCAATCGAGCTACCACAGCGGTAACCTCTCCCAACAACATCGCAACCTCGGCCCGCTCGAACTCTCTCTGCAAACTGGCTGAACTCAACAACGCCAGCAGAGTGCGACGTCTTTCTCGCTCAAAGCATCGGCCACTACATTGGCTTTACCCGGATGGTACAAAATCTCGCAGATCATAATCCTTTACCACTCTAACCATCTCCTCTCGCCTCATATTCAACTCCTTCGAGTAAACAGATACTTGAGGCTCGTGATCGGTAAACATCTCGAATCCGCTCACCGCATGTGTAATGCCTCCAAATCTTCGGTTGCAAACACCACTGCTTTGCCAACTCCATATCATGAGTCGGGTAGTTCGCTCATACGGCTTCAATTGACGGGAAGCATAGGCAATGACCTTCCCGTCTTTGCATCAACACACAACCTAATCCAAACTTGGAAGCATCATCAGAGACCACGAAACCACTGTCCCCTCCGGATCGCCAACACTCGTCTTTGGGTCAAATCGCGCTTGAGCACGGCAAAGCTCTCATCACATCTCGCTGTCCCAAACAAACTCGACACCCTTCCTCGCCGACGAGTGAGGGGCGAGGCTAAAGCAGAGAAGTCCTTGACGAACCGACGGTAGTAACTCGCCAAACCCGTAAAGCCGCGAATCTCGCAGAATCGAAGTCGGCTTGGCCCATGAACTCACGGCCTCAATCTTCGCGGGGTCCACGGCTATACCATCTCTCGAAACTACGTGGCCTAGGAAGGCCACCGCTCCAACCAGAATCACATTTGGAAAACTTCGCATAAAGCCGGTTTTCCTCAAAGCCGCCAATACTACGCCTCAAATGCTCTGCATGGTCTTCTTTAGACCTCGAATAAATCAGAATATCGTCAATGAACACGATGACGGTCGTCCAAAAATGATTTGAACACCCTATCCATCATGTCCATGAACGCTACCGCAGGCATTGGTCAATCCAAACGACATGACCACAAACTCATAGTGACCATATCTAGACTCGAAAGTCGTCTTAGGAATGTCGGCATCCCCGATCCGCAAAATCGATGGTGGTAACCGGATCTCGAGATCTATCTTGGAGAACACCAAGCTCCTCAAGGCGATCGAACAAATCATCGATACGGGGCAACGGATACTTATTCTTCATCACACCTTATTAAGCTCGCGGTAATCAATACATAAGCGCATAGAACCATCCTTCTTTTTCACAAACAGATCGTGCTCCCCACGAGGACACACTCGACGGATGAACCCTCGATCTAACATCTCCTGCAACTGAATCTTCGCCTTTAACTCTGCTTTGGCGCCATACGATACGGAGCCTTCGAGATAGGGAGGGTCCTCGGCTCGAGCTCAATTGTGAAGTCAACCTCTCTCTCGGGGCAACCCCAGAATCCTCGTGAAACACGTCCGCAAACTCCTCGCACGACCGGTACTGATCAACAGACAGAGAGGGCGGCTCTTCCCGCATAACTTGGCTAAATAGCCCCAAGCTCCATGAGCTAGCAAACGACGAGCTTTCACAATGACACCATCGGCGGGCAAACTCCACCTGACTCCACGAAACTTAAAGTCAATGCCGACTGCGGCTGAACACTACTTCTTTCCGGTGGCGGTCAATCAACGCGTGGTTAGCAACTAACCACTCCATACCAAGAATCACATCAAAACCACTCATAGGCGTAACTATGAGTGTGGCTACAAGCAACTCTCCTGGATATCTCGATCCGGCCATCCTTAATTTTATCTCTAGCTAACATACTAACTCCCGAAGGAGTTGCAACAGATAACTCAAAACCTAGAGGCTCTAGCCTCAACTTAGCATGCTCAACAAACAACACGAGATACAAATGAATGCGTAGAACCTGAATCAAACAAGACAAATGCGCAGTTGATCTAAAACAAGAAGCGTACACCGCACAGCATGCATCCGTGCGCTCGGCCTCCCGACGGTCGTAGCAAACACTCGACCTCGCCGCTGCTGGGGCCGAGCCGCCATAGCCGGCCGAGAGACGTAAACGGATCATATGTCCCTCCTTACCACAACGAAAACACACTCGGGCCCTGTCTCGCAAGCTCCAGTGTGGGTCCTCCCGCAAGCAGCAAGCAAGGAACTCGCTCGGGACGCCCTGCTGCGCGGGCCGAAACGGATCGGGGCCCTATGCCGATCCGGCTTTGAATCGCCCTTGGCGACGCTGCCGCCACCCCCGAAAGTCAAACTTTCTCTTACGCCCCACAATTGCTGGGACAGACGCCAGCAGAGCGGCAACAACCCGCTCGGCAGGGATACTTCCCATTATAGATCGTGGCTAATCGGATGTACCCTAGCATAAGTGTCGGGGCACGAGCCCGACATCTCGGGAAACACCTCGCCTCAATCCGGATATGAACTTCCGAATCTTCACTCTGGGGGTGGCAATCAATCGAGGAGCAAAATATCCATACTCGAGAACTTGCGCTCATATTCCTCAATGGAATCGTAACCCCGCCTTCGTGTTCCGGAAGAGCTCCACCATCTTCTCCTGAGCCTCATCACCGATGAACTTTACCTTGAACTCACCTTGAAGAACTCCCAAGTAGCGGGTGGAGACCACTGGTCTCTCGCTCAAGGTGGACTCCCACCACCATCTCGCCAGTGCCTCCTAGCACATGAGCCGCACATCTCGGCCTCAAATATCGGGGCACACCATGATCGGAAGGTGTACTCCAAATGGGCAATCCACTGGCCGCCGCTAACGCATCACCGGTGGCATCAAACTTCTCGAAGCTTCCACTTCACAAAATCCTTCACCACCTACCCAATTCCTCGGCACCCTCTGCCATATCGCCTCTGGGGCTACTTGCTCTGTGGAGCCGGAGGTGCTCTTGAGCTCTCTTTGAACCAATCGAGTCACCGCTCGATCTGGGCTCGGGACTCTTCCGCGCCCATGCGCCAACAAGGCTCAGGTCTCGCCTCTGGTCACTCAACATGCGACCATAAAAGTCCTCATAGACTCGGCAAACTCTGCTCCAGAGCGCCTCACGGCCTTCGATCGCCTCAACGCCCGCTCTAGGCGTAACGAGAGGAGCCGCCGGTGGAATGCCATCGATGTCGGCTTGGGACGATGTCCTGCGCAGATGATCCGATCCCGATACCTCGACCGCTCTCGAACCTCCTCTCCCGATGCGGGTGGGATCGCATGTTTGGCGATCTACATCCAAACCAACAACGAATCAAAACACGCTGTCACCATTCCACAACACTAAACAAGGCATACACTAGATGATAGGTATTGTAAATTCTTAACCCTTTTCCTTTCTAAAACAATAAATCTAGGCGTACACGATGATCGCTTGAGTCTTGATGATCATGGAAAACGACCTACAACAAAAGGTCAGTCTACAGAATCTATGACTCTGAGCTCTGATACCAACTGTAAAGACCCGACCCAAAAAGGGGCTCTAAATGGGCCTTTACCCCAATGCATGTAGTGAAAATAAAAGATATTATGAAAAATACATTTCGGATCCCAAGTAAAAACAGAAACATTCAACAACCAAAACATACATTTCTAAAAGCATACTCTGATCAGAGATTTATTTAAACCATTAAAACAAACCGCAAGTACAATTATGCTGGAATCCATAAAACGTAATAAAACATCCTGGGGGCTCTGTGCCCGTCTACATGCATTCAGGGGAAATAACCAAAAGTCAAGAGTCATGATAAATAAAATAGAATAATCAGAGATGACAGCGGGATTCCATGATCACGGCTCCTCCATCACCCATCCTGTCTCCCGCTTGATTACCTCGTGGAAAACCACGAATAAGGGTGAGTAACGAATTACCCAGAAGAATTCCCAACCGGGTACAATACGATATACATGATCATCTAGAAGAATGTATGCAAGCTATGAGTACAAACACGAGGCGGAGCACATAGCTAAGTCCACACTTGGACCTCGGATGCCAACTCGGGGTCTTAGTCCGGAAATACCACAACACACTAAACGCACTATACGGGAACAAGTCCCGCCTCACCGCCTACTCGCCGATCACGAAAGGTGCACTCGCTCAAGATCCCGAGGAGCTCTCCGATCGGCGCCCAGAATGAGCGTAAGGATGCACCGCGTGCTTCTACAGACTATGGGGTGCCGGGTCTAGTGGCAAGCCGCCCATATCCGGATACCACGCCTAACTAAATCTCTGGATCGGTGTCACCGACATAGGGGTGTGAGACTGGACACGTGAACTATGTCGGCTGTACCACCGCACTTTGAGGCTAAGGAACGGGTCATGGTAGGCTTACACCGTGAAGCCGCCTTACCTTATCGTGTGGCAATCAAGGGCTCTTTGCCGAACACGCCGAGGACGTGCGTTACCGCCGGGACTAGGCATTGCCAAGTCATCATCCCGACCATTGGGGCATCGCTTAGACTACCACCTCACCCAAGATTGCGGGGCCTACCGGTTGGGATAGCTAATCCCTCACGGGTCCAAGGACGGAGAATCTGTCTCAATCGTCCCTGCCATAGATGCAAGATACTTTATGCATCGGGCCCGGATGATGCTATCTACCCGAATTCTAAACCTTAACAATAATAACGATTCAATCAATGCGGTCAATACGTGCTCATCGGATACAAAGAACCTAGCATGATACTACGAAGCAAGAACAGATATCGAACATGCTAGAACAGAACAACCTAGCATGGGCTAACATGAGAAACAATACAAGAGATCATGCCATCGAGAATTGATGCAGAGCACCTAGAGATAAACATGCTAGTAATCATACACAGTGCATACAAAACAACAATCACAAATATACCGCAGGTCCACACAACCCCGGTAAGAAATCCTTACCTTGGTCGGAAAGACTTCTACACACAAATCCTAAGTCATGCGGAACAATCCCGAGCTAGCGGCGGGAACCTAGCAAACCAACAATGAATCGGCATCTAAAATATCTAAACAACAATAGAAACAACAAGCTCGGCTCGGGAACTCACGCGCGCGACGACAAGAGCTTGGGGCTCTTGGCGAGCCGGCACGGCAAGGACGCTACTACCGGGCCGCTACTACGGCACACGGCACGGACACGCGCTGCACGGCACGGCACGGCAGGGCAGCGCGCGCGCGCGGCGAACGCGAAACGCGCGCGCGCGCGAGCAGCTTCAGCGAGGACGCGCGGCGGGCGAGCGGCTTCGGCAAGCGGACACGGCGAGGGCGCGCGCGAGCGCCGGCGAGGACCTCTGGCGCGAGCGATCGGGCGATCTGTCTTCTTGGGCGACGAGCAAGGCCAGCTGGGACAGATTCTGGCGTCGAGCGATCGGCCGGACGTCACGACGATCGGAGCGATCTGTCTTTCCTGGCGAGCGGCAAGGCTTCTTTGGGACAGATCTGGCGTCGAGCGATCGGCCGACGTCGAGCGATCGGGCGATGGGCGAACGGCAAGGTCGCTGCTCGGCTACACTCGGTACCGGGCCGCAATCAACACAACACACACAACACACCTCTTTTCACTTGGCCAAACGCACACCAAATGAATGAGAAGAAGAAGAAGAAGATCAATAATACCTACCCTAATGATGATGATCGAACCCAAGGAGATGCAAGGATGAAGAATCGGCAAGGCTATGGAGATGGAGAGCTTTGGGCGGCCAAGAGATGTTTTGGAGAAGAAGATGAAATAACCTAATTCTATTTCATTTAACCAAATGCACCAAAACTCCAAAATCCAAGGTTAACTAAGATGTGATGCGAGAAAGAGTAACAAGAGCACCTAATGGCTCAATTGGCACACCTCTCTACAAGCTTCCCAGAGACCGGGTTCAAACCCCAATTGCAAAGACAAATTCCTCTATTTTTACTTTTGCAACAAACCTTGCTCAAACCGAACCACAAACCCCTCCAAAAACCTACATAAAACCATCCAATAATTTTAGTAACTGGAAAAGACACAAACGACCCTGACGGCCCGACCAAATTACCAAATTACCCCTAGGGCATACCTGGAAGACCGGGAAGAAAAACCTGGGTCGTTACAGTAGCATAACTCAACCAACAACAACTCAACTCACCTTGATGTCTCAGCAATGGAGGAAGCACAATGATGGTCTCGGCTAGCCCCTCCAACAAGCACCCAAAGATCTCGGCTAGGCTAGCTTGTACAATAAGAGAAGAAGCTTTGGTTAGAACACAACCCAACCAACCAAGTTGGTTCTCAGCTAGATCTACAACTCCACACAACAAAACACAACAAACACTTACCTTAAAGCTCTCGACAATGATGGCTAGAGAAGAGAGCTCTCGGATTTCCACCAACAAGCAAAGGAGTTCAAGAAGATGAGCTTGACAAGGAGATCTCGTATTCAAGCAACATGAATATGATTTTTGAATCCATGTTGGCTAAGAGATCTTAGATCTAGGCTTGAAGATGGTGAATGGCTAGATCTAGTGTGGCACAACAACAAGGAGAAGAAGAGCTTCTCGGATCTATGCTTGCAAGAGGAGAAGAAGCTTGGAAGAGGATGGAGCTTGGGAGATTGGAGATTCTACCAAGGGAGAATGAGGAAGAAGAAGAAGAGGAATGGGGGTGGAATGGTCGGCTAGGGCAAAAGGGAAGGGAAGAAATGAGTTTTCTTTTTCTTTTTCTCAATTAAAATACAACTTTAATCCTCCTTTTGGCCAAATGTCAAATGAGGTTCCCCCTTTGAGTCCCAGCTTTAACACCTTTTTAAAACTTTTTTTTTTAATCTCGTACGACCTCAAACCTCTCCAAACAACTCCCGAACCGGGAACCTAAAACCAGAACACAAATAGCAGCTCAACACAAGTCTGGAAAAGCAACTGAAACCCTGGGCAATTACCAAAATACCCTTGAAGACCAAATGACCAAAATGCCCCTAGAAGCTCAAACAACCCTAACACCCAACTGAAAATCAACTGAACGTACCTGGAGAACCGGAATGAAAACCTAGGCTATTACAGTTTCGATTTGTTTCTTGACTCTTGCTGAGTTGGTTTTGTGTTTCGGTTTCAAGTTCCCGGTTTGTGAATGCTTTCTGAGTGGTTTGGTGGTTGTTCGGTTAAAAGAGTCAAAATAGGAAATTAAAGTGTTGTTGGTGGGACTTGAAGGGAGGATTGATAAGGGATTTGAAGCTTTGCTTTTAAAGAAGAAAATAGGATTTAATTGTGTGGTTGTTGGGATTCGAACTAATGATGGACAAGGAATTTGGAAGCTTGTCTTAACTTGCATAGGATCACATTACGTTTATTTAAGATTTCTTGCAATTTGAAGATCTGTTAGAGATAACGATTTTACTAATGTTGTTAACTCTGTTTATATTTGAATGTTTTAAAGTCAAGATAGAGCAGAGTGAGAGTAAATCAGGAATTTTATGAAGCAATTTTCTCTGAAAAAGCCTAATTCATTATGATACTTGAAATTTATTGCTCATTCCATTTTAATTCATTGCGTAAGAAGTATTTCGATATCATTTACTGTTTTATTGTGAAGCAATGTAGGATCAAAAGGCAACACTAGAGGGGGGTGAATAAGGTTCGCCAAATTTTTAGTTATTTAAAAATATACTTTTAAGATCTAAACTTTGTTAATCTACAATCATCCAACAAGCAAGTATAATATGTACGAATTGAAATCACAAAAAAGTAATAGTTAAGGGAAGAGAGAAAGACAATGAAGTTTATAGTGGTTCCAAAATCCTACTTCACTCCCCAAGGCTTCTACTTGGGTATTTTACTCGAAGATTCTCTTGTTCGTGAAAACCAAACCTACACGACCCTGTTTTTCCTAAGCTAAAGATAAACCTAAATCCTTTTCATGGGTTCAAGATTAAACCACTATAACCCTATTTTTTTAAGGCTGAAGAGAAACTCAAATCCTTTTACTGGTTAAGGATTAAACAAATTACATTTTCTCACAACCCAAGGTGTTCCCACACCTTAATACAAATCTCAAATACAAAATAAAAATAACTCTCACAAAGTACCTCTCGTAGGCAAGATTCGCAAGTTTGCCATTAACAACTACTTCACAAATTCGCAATGTGCCTATTCAAGAATGTGTGAAGCAAATGACACTTTTTGAAGCTGGAGAATAATAATGTTGTTGTCTCAATTTAGTTCTTGAAGCAATTTATTTAATGGAGAGAAGATGAACGGTGTCCGTGGGTAAAATGATCGACGGACGAGATATGATGAAATGGTGCCATTGGATTTAGGACAAATGTAGTATATGGATAGGATTTAATGAATATAAGATGGGAATATTTTTGGTTAAAAAAGAAAATCTCGTTTCTTATAGGCAATTTTTCTTCAAATCTTCATTTGTCCATATCTTCCTCATTTTAACTCGGATTTGAAGAATTCAAGATGCATTGGAATCGTCTCTCCAAGTTATACATGATAAACACCTTAAAACTCCAAAAATATCAGCAAACAAATTTCAAGTTTGTTATCATCAAAACACTAATGTATTAATTTAAGTAGGGGCCAAAAAGCCAACAATCTCCCCATTTTTTATAATGACAAACTATAGTAGAAAAATAAAATATAAAGTAATGTGTGTGATGTAAGGTATGAACCACATGCATAATCAACACGCATAATTAATGATAACATGCTTTCATTTTCTTATTAACTCTCCCTGAATGGTAATTACTTCTAAAATAACTTATGCTAAATACATCAGAATCACTTACGCGCAAGTATATGCAGTCGGGAATTGCAACAAGTAATAAGTATATAAATTTATCGATCCCTTAGAGAATTTGAATCACAATGATATATATTAAGGGTAAAAAATGTAAATGACACAAATAGGTTTGATAGAGTAGAATTTGGTTTATGTAGGAATTAAATTACTAATGTAGACACTAATACTGATGCGAATGCTAATGCAGATGCTGGCACTATTGTAAATCTAAGTTACTTTATTTAACTAGCAATTAAAACAGAACACTATGTGTTGCTTGGTGATGTAGAAATCATGCTACCCAACCACACAAATGGTTACTCATTCATGGATGTAGAAATAAGCTTCGTTTACTGCAGTGCTACGAGATTAATTTTAGGGTTTCACATGCTTTAGTGGGGTTACACTGGTAACTCCAATTTCGTAGCACGAAGAGTCTTTGTGCAATACTAACGTAACCTGTTGGGTCATCCGCCAGGTTCCTCTTCCTATTAAGCTAGAGGCTAGCATACGTGGGTAGCGAGTCGACGCACACTTATTTTTAAATGCATCATTATAAATTCGATCACCCACATGTGAGTTTTTCTTAATTCCAATTAAACATGCTCGTTAATTTTACATGAATGAAAACTGAAGAAAGAGATATGCTAACTATTAATCTAAGGAAGATGAGTTTTCATGAGAAAATGAATACATGCTAGACTATACTTCAAGCCCCCTTCCAGAGTACTTGACTACAACCTGCCGGTACAATGCCCGTAGGTTTGCAACAAAACACCAATCTTACGCATATAGCAAGTGAAAAGGTTATTCCAAACTCCCTTCTAAAAAGTGTCCGGAGTGAACATAAGCTTACCGAGTGAGAACTGTGGGTTTAATCCCTTTGCATCCCCTTTTCCATGGTTGATACAAAGCACCTCCAACTGGATTGTCAATCAACTCAGAGTAAATAAACCAACCGTCGTTCTTATTCTTTAACCCCATAATCTAGACTTTAGACTCATGGTAAGAATATTTAACTTTCCTACTTCATCTTATTTCACCCACGCATACAAGTTGCAGTAGATCAATTCTGAACATAATACTTGTAGATTTATTTCATGAAAGTGACAATTATGACTTGAACAACTAGATGCAAAATGAAATGAAATAACAAATAAACTTTCTATTTATGGTGTATAGAGTCAATCGTCATTGTTGCCAATGGCGTCATCATCTATGGCACTACATTGGTACGCAGTTCTTCGAGGTCTACAGATGAACAGAGACCGCCGGGATCTATAATAAGACCTTAGTATCTCAGACGCTCATCAATCGATAGCTTCCTCTCCAAATTGGCACAATTTTCTCCATAGATTCTTCTTCCTATTATAGCCATCCAAGGTTCGTTGTTGATAACTTGCAAATGGAGCGTATTTTAGGCTGTCTTAGTATGCTTTATTTTAGAATTAGAAGAGAGAAGCAAGCATGCAATGAAGAAATGTGAAGAAATAGCTTAGAAAATTAGTATGCATTTATAAAGTAGCATCAGAAGCATGGATTCGCATTTTAGCGCTAAATTATAGATAAATTGTGCCTAATTAATATTTTTAGCAGGATATTTTGTAGCACTGCGGAAAAAGACAACAATGCGAATGGTGACCAAATGGCGTGTAAGACACGTAGACCAAAAAAAGGAGAAACACATTCAGAAGAGAGCATGTCAACGAGGAAAGAATCGAAGAATCAATCATGCAATTAAGACAGCATAAATCAAATAAATTTTGATGGAAATCATGGAATCCTTCATTTATGAAGATTTGCACAGCTCACGTCAACTTGCTGAACAAGGAATCTAACTCTATATATACCAAATCAAAAAGCTAAGATCGGTTAACTGGTCGATTGGCCATGAGCCGATCGTCGAAGCACGATAAGCAAATGGTGATGCGTGGGAACTGCAGATAAAGCGACTACACATAATCAGCGGTGCCAATTCCGTTAACTATTTTTATTGGGAGTAGTTTATAGTATTCGAACATTTCAAGTCGTAATAAAATCGTTTGATTTAAACTTATATCTTATGTTTATTGGTGGGACTACGTTATTGGAGTGCATGTTAGTTACTTATGATTATAATATGTTAAGACCGTAGGTCATAGAAAGTTACACTGCTGCACATTTAAGTTTATATATATGCATCGATTAGCTACCGACGCATGTACCTCGTGGTGAACCAAAAGGGGATCTGCATGTTGATCAAGTATGCTACTTTAGGTTGAGTAAACGTCTGTTCACTATTTAAGGAGTTAGGGATAACCTCACTAATGTTTACGTTTCCTTGTGCTAAATATAGAGTTCGCAGCAAAAGCTAGTTCGACCATAAATCATTAGTTACGAAAGTAACAATTGTTAGGGAAGTAAGGCAGTCTGTGGCTAGTCCGCACGTTTAGCATCTTTTAGGAGTAATTAGTTAGCAATACTCATGGAATATTTTATTTAGGCATTTCATTTGTTTATAAAAACATAAACCACTCAACTCAACAATATATTTTTCTTCATTTTCTTTTGCATTAACTCTGACTTAAACAATATTAACTCTAGACATCAATCCTGGTGGGATCCAAAATTTTATATACTTATTACTAGCTGCAATTCCTGACCGCGTATACTTGCGTGTAAGTGATTCCAAGGGTACTTAGAATTAATTACCTTTCAGTATATTAGCTTTGAAATCGCTTATAGGTCACTTGTCGACCACGTCCTTCTCGAATATTTTTCTTTATGAGTTTCCATTTTAGTTCCGTTGATTGCTCGATTTGATTTCCAATCATCTTTTCCTTCTCAGTCATTCCTTTTGTGCAGTGAGACTTGATTGCCCATTATTTCTTTCTGTAAAGACCCGACCCGAATGGGGTCCAAAATAGGCCTTTACCTCAATGCATGCATTCAAAAGTTAAAGACAATATGCAAGAATGGTTTTCAGATTCTAAGTGAAAACTAAAGCACACAAACATCCATTTAAAAAGTCCATACAAAATTCCTGAAACCTGTCCCTGTTTCCAAGTACCTGTTCCAAGGAAAATACATTTCCCAAAACTCACTCTGATCAGAGATTTATTTAAAACATTCAAAACTTTCCAATAGTTACAACAATGCTAGAATCCAGAAAAGCAATCAGAAAACAACCTAGGACTCCGTGCCCAGCTACATGCATTTAGAGGAAAATAAACATAAAGAATCATAGACATAAACTCAGAGTTCGAACAACGGGTTTCCATGATAACAGCTCCTCCTCCAGCCATCCTGTCTCGCACCATGGTTACCTGTGGAAAACCACAAAATAAGAGTGAGTAACGAATTACTCAGTAAGAATCCCCAACCGGGGTACAATACGATATACATGGTCATCTAGCAGAAAGGTATGCAAGCTATGAATATAAACACAGAAGAGAGCACATAGCTTAAATCCACACAAAAACCTCGAATGCCATCTCAGGGTTTTACTCCGGAAAATCTACAACGATACGATCCTATACGAGAAACAAGTCTCGGCCTCAGCCTGTCTACTGTCGATACGAAAGGTGCACTAGCTCAAGATCCCGAGGAGCTCTCCGGTCGGTGCTGTAATGAGCGTATCACGCGCACCGCATGCTGCTCACGCAAACCATGGGGTGCTGCAGTCTAGTGGCAAGTCGCCCAGTCCGATCCACCATGCCTAACTAAATCTCTGGATCGGTGTCACTGACATAGGGGTGTAAGACCTGGACACGTGAACTAAGTCAGCTTGTACCACCGCACCTGAGGCTAAGGAACCGGTCGTGGTAGGCTTACACCAGGAAGCGATCCTTGCCCTAACAACTGGTAATCAAGGGCTACGGCCGAACACACTGAGGACGTGCCGACTATCGGGGATAAGGCAATTCCATGTCATCATCCCGACCGTTGGGGCATTTAACAGTCTGCCACCCTCACCCAAGATTGCAAGGCCTGCCGTTAGAGTTAGCTAAACCCTAACGGTGGATCAGGGACGGAGTACGGCCTCGCACGTCCCTGTCGTGGATGCAAGTTACGTTATGCATCCTGGCCCGGATGATACTACCTACCATATCTCAAACCTATAAATAGATACAGCAAACAATCCAATACGTGCTCAACAGATACAATGAACCTAGCATGATACTACGAAGCAAGGACAGATAACGAGCATGCCAGAATGGAACAACCTAGCATGGACTAACATGAGAAACAACATAAGCAATCATGCCAGTCGGGAATTCAAAGCAGAGCACCTATCAGTAAACATGCTGATAAACACAAACAAGCATACAAACAGCTATCACATATAATATCGCAGGGCCCACACAACTCCGGTAAGAAATCCTTACCTTGTCGGAAGGCAACTACACACAAGAATCCTAAGTTGCGAACGATCCCGAGCTAGCTAATGAGAACCTAACAAGCACAATAATTATCACAATCCAAAGGCCTAAATATAATAAAATAAATAGGGCTCAGCTCGAGAGCAACTCACACGGCACATCTGACGCGCGGACGGACAGGTTGCATGGTTGTGGCTGCTGCTGGGCGCAGATGGGCGGTAGGAGCTGAGCGTTGGGCGCTGACGGGGCAAGATGGCCGGCAGGGCTGCGCGCACGCGCGCTGGGACGGGCTGGCTGGGCGCAGGTGCACGGGCGCAGACAAGCAGACGCGATGGCTGGACGCGTGCGGGCGACACTGCACGGGCGCGCTGGGACGGCGACGGGCGCACAGGCGCTGGGGCTGCGATGAGGACGCGCTGGGACGACGACGGGCGCGCGGTAGGGCTGCTGGGCGTTTGGGCGCCTGGGCGATGGGGCTGCTGGTGCGACGGCAGGGGCTGGGTGTTGTTTGGCGTCAGGCGGAAATTTGCTTCTTTGCTGGTGGGCTGCACAACACCAAGGCTCACCTCTTCTTCTCCATACTAGCAAGAATACACCAAACAAAGAAAGAGAAGAGGAAGAGAACTCTTACCCGGGATGACACTCGATCAAAGGGCTGCTCGGGGAGATGAAACTCGGCTTGGAGATTGGGAGAGACATGCTTGGGCGGCCAAGGTTCATTTGGAGAAGAAACACAACAACCCTAATTTCTTTTCTTTTAATCAAATGCACCAAAACCCCAAGGACTCAAGGCTAACCTAGATATGTCGCGGAAAGAGTAACAAAAGCTCCCAATAGCTCAACTGGCACGCAATCCAACAAGCTTTTCTAAGACCCGGGTTCGAATTCCAGTTGCAACACATTTACCTCTCATTTTTACTTTTGCATCTTACCATGCCCAAACACAACCACAAAGCCTAAAAAACCTACATAAGACCAACCAATAATTTTAACAACTGAAAATGACATAAACGGCCCTGACGGCCCAACCAAATTACCAAAATACCCCTAGGGCATACCTGGAAGTCCGGGATGAAAACCTGGGCCGTTACAATATTCCCTCCTTTTTATGACTTTCGTCCTTGAAAGTCCTTAAGATTGAAACAACACAGGATACTGCAATCTCATCCCGTCCTCCCCGCTCACGAGCGACTTCCTCTAAACTCTGACTCCTCCACTGAACTTTTACCAAACGGATCTGACGGTTACGCAACGTCTTCGCCTCAAAGACCAGAATACTCACAGGCTTCCCCTCGAAGCTCAAACCCTCACTCAGCTGCAAAGGCTCAAAGTCCACAATGAGCGATGGGTCCGACGCATGCTGCCTCAACATCGATACATGAAAAACACTTTACAACTGACAATGACGGAGGAAAAGCTAACCGATATGCAACTCTGCCAATCCTCTCGAGAATCTCAAATGGTCCAACAACAAGAGACTCCACTTCTCCCGCTTACCAAACCTCAACATACCTCGCATCGGTGCAACCTTAAAAACACGTACTGTCCAACCTCAAACTCTAAATCTCGACGTCGTACATCGGCGTAACTTTTCTGCCAGCTCTGAGCTATCAACATACGGCCTCTAAACTCCTGCACATCATCTCTAGTCAACTGCAGCAACTCAGGACCCAAAACAAAACTGACGGCCATCGACCTCTTCCCAGAACACTGGAATCCTACCACACTTACCATACAACGCCTCAACGAAACCACAAGAACTGACCGCTTAGAACTACAACCCAAGGCAACCTCATAAAACCAACACTGGTCTCCCGCTGCCCAACCACGGAAACCCCAACTCCCAACAAGTTCTGAAGGATCTGGCTCACTCCTCCCAAAAGACCATCGGTCAGAGGGTGAAAACACTACTGGGACTGAACTCGGCTCATAAGCCTCTTAACAATGCTCTCCAGAAACACAGCTCATCAACGCACTGCCTAGAATAAACCTTTGTTGCCACACCCTGGTGCCCACACTCTAGCCTGAAACCGCCATGTCACACTCCATAGTAATGACATCTCCACTGGGACGAGGTGCGAGCTCTAGCTACTGCAACTAATCTGCCAAACATCCGAACTCACTCAACAACCTCAACCAGCTACCGGCTTCCACACGAAATTCTACAAACCAACAACTTGAGTGCTACGAACTCGGTAGCCTAACCAACCGCACACTACATAACCACGCCAATCTACTCAACTCCAACTCGACCTAGGTCACTGACTGGAAAAGTCAACCTCCTATCAACAGGGCCCCAGAGGGCTCCCTCCACCAAACTTACCTCCATGCAAGCAACGGAACGAAGCTTGCCTCAAATATGAAACACATCTCACAAATCCAAACGATAACACATACAGGCTTAACCCTCCAGCTTAGGCTTATTGCACCTTCCTACCGAGACTTCACAAACGGAACTCCACTACTCGGTTAACACCAACTACCAAGAACCAGAATACCAATAATGGCTGGCAGAGCACAAGCTACACTAACCAGTAAGGATCCCTCAAAAGGTCAAGACCCTAATCCAACCACAATGGTGCAACCTCATCCACAACTGATACAAGGGGTTCTTCAACTACAAAGGTGCAACAGCTCCCTGGCCAAACACACAAAGAACCTTAACTGACTAGGCCAGACACTCACAAAAGGCAGAACAACCCTTACTGCAACTTCCAGAACACCACACAAGAGTCCGCTTAACTGGACAAACAACTGCTTCCAAGCAGCCAACAAACTTTTCCCTTTTGCTAGCACCACTACCATCAACTCCAAGACCAAGGGAGTAACCTGACAACTCTTAAGAGAAAACAGATCCTTACAAGCGGACATCCGAAGGACAGAGAGCTCCACACACGCTCGCTGTCTTGCTCCGCTAAAGCCACAACATCTAACTCTCACGGAGGCAACAACAGGGGGTTCCACCACAGACTGAACCGCCAACCACAAACTAGCCAAGACTCACCTCCAAACACCAAAGGAGGGCAACTCTCAACATCCTGGAAACAGGAAAAATAACCACGAGCAAAACTAACTTCTAGCAACTCAAAACCACACCTTGATCAACACCAAGCACCAACTTGCCACCACACTGGAACCAATCCGGACTCTACTCCAACCAAACTCTAGCTTGCTAGCTTACCAAAACTGCCAGCAACTCACCCGAGGTCTACAACCTACACGACTCCGGCTTGCCAACTGAAACTCACTACCTGGGTCTGACTGAGCTCTGGTGAGGCTCTCCACAACTAGGGTTCTTCGGCAACCCTCAACACACACTGTCGTCAAACAGTCTAACAGCCAACTGCCTGAACAAACATCTCCTTTTTCCAGCATTACAACAATGCTGGCCTGTTCCGAACCTCGAAACCAAAAAGACCAGATACGCTTCAGAATGTGTCATCCTCCTACTCAAAGCATCAGCCACATCGTAGCTTCCACCCAGGGTAAGGATTCCGAGCAACACTCTTAACAACTACGGTCAGGAACTACGTGGCTCCGCTACAACCACCATTTGTTATGTACCATCTGAACTCCAACCATGAACAACAAGAGGTTCCACCAACCAAGCTTAGGTCCAACTAAACCAAACTTTCCTAAGCAATAACCCGACTACGAGCACGGTATCCTTACAATCTCAACTAAAGCCTTTCAACATCCACCTGGAGTCCAACTTCCCCAAGAACTGAGCACCAGTTCTCCAATGCAAACCCTACATGGTTCCGAAACTCTCGCCACCAGAACGAACTACACAAAACACACTTGTGTGCACAACTCTCAACCTTCCTTTAGAGATCCAAGACTAACAGGTGCTTTTCCAAAAAGGCAACACTATCTCCTGGCAGAGACACAATCAACCAAAGGAACACCAAAAGTTCCATCTCCACCCGATACTCGAAGCTGTGGCAACCTTGCTCTACTAAAGCATAACGATGCCAAACCGAACTTACCTTATACCAAGACTCTACCAAGTGTGCTTTACACATAAGGCATCCAACTCATCTCATAAGGCATCCAACTCAACTCATAAGCATCCAACTCATCTCATAGGCATCCAACTCAACTCATAAGCATCCAACTCATCTCATAGGCATCCAACTCATCTCATAAGCATCCAACTCATCTCATAAGCATCCAACTCATCTCATAAGCATCCAACTCATGACCCCTCTACTGGACCAAACTCGCATCTACGATGCTCAACTCTCCTCAGATTTAGGCACTCAAAGATGGTTGACCGCACTACCAACCACATAGATCTCTTGGCCTTAGCACTAGCGTGAGACTCACGCGCACTAACACTTACCAACCGTCAACCTGCTGAGCTACTCAACCCCCGGTAACTCTGGGAAGAGGCTTCGGCTCCCCTCGAACATCCTTTCACTTGTAGTCCTACGACTACCACTGAACTAGCTCTCTTGCACGAGCTAAACAGGTGCAACTGCCATAAACGGATCCAGAGGCTAAAGGAGTGAGCTGAACTCCGGACGAGTCATAGAACTACCCATGCCAAACTCAGGCCTGAACCAGACTTAGTGCCCAAACGACACACCAACCAACGCACCTCAAGTGCGACAACCACCACATTCTACAACTTACTACAAATAGGTCCAACAAGGTCACGACCTCAAGGGACCAAAACTCTGGTTAGGCATACAAGAGCTCACAACTCAAACAACCCTGACTATGGCATCTCATCTAACTGAAGTCTCACGGCTTACTCTTGCATCTCCACATGATGCTCTACAAAACTCTGGCCGGCTCTCTCAATATGCAGCAGCTAGCTCTGCTCTAGGAGCTCACCATAAGAAGAGTGCTCAACTATGCTAGACAATTGAGGGAACCACCAACAGATCAAGTCCGGTGGGAACACTGCTCGCTGCACCCTTAACCACAGGGTTCCGACTTATGGCTGCAAAACAACAACAATTTACAAGAGCACAAAGATGTCTCAACAACCTCCTCGAAGGCTACCAACTCTGCAGCTACTCACTGGGCAATCAAACAATCAGCTAAGGTTCAAGATCAACACTTGAACTACCCAGGCTAGTCCACACTGGAACCTGCTCCACAAGCATCAACATGAGCAAAGCCATAGCTAACTCCTCTCATGGAGTGGTACTCCAGGGCAAATCACCTCCACCCTCTCTCTAGGGGAAAACTAACAACTGGCCACAAGTGACCTAAGAGAGTCTAATCTCTACCTCCCTCTAAGACAATGTCCCAGCGGTATCAGAATCTATCTGGATACCCTGACTAGCTGCTATCATACTTCTTACACTATGGGAAGTTGGCATGATGGTGCTCTGGACCCAAACCAACAACGAGTCAGAACCTGCTCGTCTCCGCTCCACAACACTAAATAAGGCATACACTAGATGAAAAGTATTGTAAATTCTTAACCCTTTTCTAAAAGTGTAAACTTAGGCATACCTGATGAGTGTCGGAGTGCTGATGATCATGGAAAAAATGACCTACAACAAAAGGTCAGTCTACAGAATCTATGACTCTGAGCTCTGATACCAACTGTAAAGACCCGACCCGAATGGGGTCCAAAATAGGCCTTTACCTCAATGCATGCATTCAAAAGTTAAAGACAATATGCAAGAATGGTTTTCGGATTCTAAGTGAAAACTAAAGCACACAAACATCCATTTAAAAAGTCCATACAAAATTCCTGAAACCTGTCCCTGTTTCCAAGCACCTGTTCCAAGGCAAATACATTTCCCAAAACTCACTCTGATTAGAGATTTATTTAAAACATTCAAAACTTTCCAATAGTTACAACAGTGCTAGAATCACAAAAAACAGTCAGAAAACAACCTAGGTCTCTGTGCCCAGCTACATGCATTCAGAGGAAAATAAACATAAAGAATCATAGACATAAACTCAGAGTTCGAACAACGGGTTTCCATGATCACAGCTCCTCCTCCAGCCATCCTGTCTCGCACCATGGTTACATGTGGAAAACCACAAAATAAGGGTGAGTAACGAATTACTCAGTAAGAATCCCCAACTGGGGTACAATACGATATACATGGTCATCTAGCAGAAAGGTATGCAAGCTATGAATATAAACACAGAAGAGAGCACATAGCTTAAATCCATACATAAACCTCGGATGCCATCTCAGCGTCTTACTCCAGAAAATCTACCACACGATACGATCCTATACGAGAAACAAGTCTCGGCCTCAGCCTGTCTACTGTCGTTATGAAAGGTGCACTAGCTCAAGATCCCGAGGAGCTCTCCGGTCGGCGCTGTAATGAGCGTATGCGCACACTGCATGCTACTGCAAACCATGGGGGGTGCCTGGTCTAGTGGCAAGCTGCCCAGGTCCAGTCACCATGCCTAACTACATCTCTGGATCGATGTCACTGACATAGGGGTGTGTGAGACTTGGACACGTGAACTATGTCAGCCTGTACCACCGCACCTGAGGCTAAGGAACCGGTCGTGGTAGGCTTACACCAGGAAGCGGTCCTTGACCTAACAGGTGGCAAACAAGGGCTACAGCCGAACACGCTGAGGACGTGCCGACTTTCGGGGACAAGGAAATGCCATGTCATCATCCCGACCGTTGTGGCATTTAACAGTCTGCCACCCTCACCCAAGATTGTAGGGCCTACCGTTAGGGTTAGCTAAACCCTAACGGTGGATCAGGGACGGAGTACTGCCTCGCATGTCCCTGTCGTGGATGCAAGTTACGTTATGCATCCTGGCCCGGATGATGCTACCTACCATATCTCAAACCTATAAACAGATACAACAAACAATCCAATACGTGCTCAACAGATACAATGAACCTAGCATGATACTACGAAGCAAGGACAGATAACGAGCATGCCAGAACGGAACAACCTAGCATGGACTAACATGAGAAACAACATAAGAAATCATGCCAGTCGAGAATTTAAAGCAGAGCACCTATCACTAAACATGCTGATAAACACAAACAAGCATACAAACAACAATCACATATAATATCGTAGGGCCCACACAACTCCGGTAATAAATCCTTACCTTGTCGGAAGGCAACTACACACAAGAATCCTAAGTTGCGAACGATCCCGAGCTAGCTAATGAGAACCTAACAAGCACAATAATTATCACAATCCAAAGGCCTAAATATAATAAAATAAACAGGGCTCAGCTCGGGAGCAACTCACACGGCACGGCTGACGCGCGGACGGACAGGCTGCACGGTCGTGGCTGCTGTTGGGCTCTGATGGGCGCAGATGGGCTGCAGGGGCTGCGCGCTGGGCGCTGACGGGCGCAGATGGTTGGTAGGGCTACGGGCACGCGCGTGCGCGGACTGGCTCACTGGGCGCAGGCGCACAGCCGAGGACAAGCAGACGCGATGGCTGGACGCGGGTGGGTGACACAACACGGGCGCGCTGGGACGGCGACGGGTGCAGATTGGTCACGCTGGAACGACGACGGGCGCGCGGCACGGCTGCTGGGCGTCTGGGAGGCTGGGCGATGGGGCAGTTGATGCGACGGCAGGGGTTGGGCGTCTGGGCAGGGGCTGCTGCTGCTCGGCTGGGCTGCACAACACCAAGGCTCAATTCTTCTTCTCCATACTAGCAAGAATACACCAAACAAAGAAGGAGAAGAGGAAGAGAACTCTTACCCGGGATGACACTCGATCAATGTAGTGGCCGATGCTTTGAGTAGAAAGACGTCGCACTCCGCGGCGTTGTTGAGTTCCCAGCCCAGTTTGCAAAGAGAGTTCGAGCGGGCCGAGGTTGCAGTGTTGTTGGGTGAGGTTACCGCCGAGTAGCTCGATTGGATTGCTCACCCGTCGATTAGCGCAAATGGATTATAGACAGCCAGATTGGGTGACCCCGCACTTAAGAGATTGGTTGACAGAGTTAGTCTTGTGAGACTTTGACTTTGTATATTCACGAGCATAAAGGTTGACTTATAGAGGCCGTTGTGTGTTCCGGATATTGCGGGATTGCGAGCGAGTTGCTCTCGAGGCACACAGTTCCCCATTTGCTTGGCACCCCGGGTACCAGATGTATCGAGACCTTAAGCGGACCTTCCGGTGGATGGGAATGAAGAGAGATGTGGCGAGTTTGTCGGCGGTGTCTCACTTGTCGCCAAGTGAAGGCACCCAGCAGAGGCCACTGGGTTTGTTGCAACCACCGAGTGTGCCCAAGTGGAAATGGGAAGAGATCTCCATGGACTTTATCTCTGGTTTGCCAAGGACTCAGGAAGTTCTCTCGATTTGGGTGATAGTCGACCGTTTGACCAAGAGCGCACACTTCATTCTGGTAGAGACACTTATACCGTGGGAACAGTGGCGCGCGATTGTTTTTGGAACAGATCATCCGTTATCATGGTGTGCCGGTGAGGATTGTGTCCGATCGTGACTCGCGGTTCACTTCTCGTTTCGAGAGCGCCCGAAGGGTTTGGGCACAGAGTGCGATTTAAAAGATGACTTTTCACCCTCGAGACGGATGGTCGATCGAGAGTGAATCGATTCTCGAGGATATGTTGAGGGCTTGTGTGTTGGATTTCCCGAGCGATTGGGACCAGATGTCTGTACTTGATGGAGTTTGCCTATAACAACAACAGCTACAGATCGGCGATTCGGATGGCTCCATTCGAGGCATTGTATGGTAAGCGTTGTCGGTCCCCGTGTTCGGGGGAAGAGGTTGGTGATAGACGTGTTTTGGGTCCCGAGTTCTGCGCTTGACCAATGGTGCAGTCAGAGAAGATTAGAGCTCGTATGTTGACAAACTCGAGTAGGCGAGAAGAGTTACGCCGATGTTCGGCGTCGGGATTTGGAGTTTGAGGTTGGTCAACATGTGTTCCTTAAGGTTGCTCCGATGCGAGGTGTTTTGAGGTTTGGTAAGCGTGGGAAGTTGAGTCCCCGTTTTGTTGGTCCATTTGAGATCCTAGAGAGGATTGGCGAGTTGCTTACCTGTTAGCCCTACCTTCGTCACTATCAGCGGTGCATAGTGTTTTTCATGTATCGATGTTGAGGCAAGTATGTGCCGGACCGTCGCACATGTGGACTTTGAGCCTTTGCACCGAATGAGGATTTGAACTTCGAGGAGAAGCCGGTGAGGATCCTTGCCTTTGAGACCAAGACGTTGCGTAATCGCGAGATTCGTTTGGTAAAGGTTCGATGGAAGAATCGTGGTTCTGAGGAAGCCACTTGGGAGCGGAAGACGAGATGAGATTGCATTATCCTGAGTTGTTTTGAGTTTTAAGGACTTTCGAGGACGAAAGTCATAAAAAGGAGGGAATATTGTAACGACCAGTTTTTCATCCCGGTCTTCCGTGTATGCCCTAGGGGTAATTTGGTAATTTGGTCGGGCCGTCAGGGCCGTTTGTGTCTTTTCCATTACTAAAATTATTGGATGGATTTATGTAGGTTTTTGAAGGATTTGTGGTTTGGTTTGAGCAAGGTTTGATGCAAAAGTAAAAATAAAGGAAATTGTCTTTGCACTGGGTGCATAGTGTTTTTCATGTATCGATGTTGAGGCAAGATGTGCCGGACCCGTCGCACATTGTGGACTTTGAGCCTTTGCAATTGAATGAGGATTTGAACTTCGAGGAGAAGCCGGTGAGGATGGGCCTTTGAGACCAAGACGCGTTGCGTAATCGCGAGATTCGTTTGGTAAAGGTTCGATGGAAGAATCGTGGTTACGAGGAAGCCACTTGGGAGCGGGAAGACGAGATGAGATTGCATTATCCTGGAAATGTTTGAGTCTTAAGGACTTTCGAGGACGAAAGTCATAAAAAGGAGGAATATTGTAACGACCAGGATTTTCATCCCGGTCTTCCGGTATGCCCTAGGGGTAATTTGGTAATTTGGTCGGGCCGTCGGGCCAGTTTGTGTCTCTTTCCAGATTACTAAAATTATTGGATGGATTTATGTAGGTTTTTGAAGGATTTGTGGTTTGGTTTGAGCAAGGTTTGATGCAAAAGTAAAAATAAAGGAAATTGTCTTTGCAAATGGGGTTTGAACCCGGTCTCTGAAAGCTTGTGGGGATGTGTGCCAATTGAGCCATTAGTTGCTCTTGTTGCTCTTTCTGCATCACATCTTAGTTAACCTTGGATCTTTGGTGTTTGGTGCATTTGGTTAAATGAAATAGAAATTAGGTTTGTCCATCTTCTTCTCCAAAGTGTGTGGCCGCCCAAGCTTTGCTCTCCATTGCCTTGCCGAATTCTTCATCCTTGCAGCTCCCTTGGATCGTTCATCATCATTCCGGGTAGGTATCGATCTCCCTCTTCTTCTTCTCATCCGTTTGGTGTGCTGTTTGGCCAAGTGAATAGAGGAGTGTTGTGTGTGTTTGTGTTGATTGCAGCCAGCCGAGAGAAGCCCCAGCCAGCAGCCATCGTCGCACGTCCAG
This sequence comes from Sicyos edulis, assembly GCA_036507275.1. Taxonomy (NCBI): domain Eukaryota; kingdom Viridiplantae; phylum Streptophyta; class Magnoliopsida; order Cucurbitales; family Cucurbitaceae; genus Sicyos; species Sicyos edulis. The sequence continues at coordinate 22,316,136 of CM071854.1, read as the reverse complement.
CCGGCCAGCTCGCCACGCCAGATCGCGCCACAGCAGCAGCCGATCGCCCCTGTCGTCGCACCGATCGCCCTTGCCGTCACATACACTGCCGCGCTTAGATCTCGCCGCGACAAGAACCGCCCTGCTCGCGCCATCGCCACCCGGCGTCACGCCGGACGACCGCGCAGCAGCGAGCGCTGACGCCCGACGCCTGCCTTCACCGTGTCGCTTGCCGAGCCGCTCGCCGCCACGCCCGCGACGTTACGCCCGCGCGCGCGCGTCCCCTCGCCGAAAGCGGCTCGCCGTGTCCGCATCGCACTCGTGGCCCGGCGCGCGCGCTCGCGCTGCCTAGTCCCGTCTATCCGTGCGCACAGCAGCGCCCCCAGCGCCCATCCGCGTGCACGCAGACGCGCCGAATGACGCGCGGCGCCTAGCCTAGCCCTGCCGCGCTGCCCGCCAAGAACTCCAAGTTCGTGTCGCCATGCCACGTGAGTGCCCCGAGCCGAGCTTGCTGTTCTATTGTTTTTAGACGTTTTAGATGCTGATTATTATTGGTTTGCTAGGTTCCCGCTCGCTAGCTCGGGATTGTTCCGCAGCTTAGGATTTGTGTGTAGAAGCCTCCCGACCAAGGTAAGGATTTCTTACCGGAGTTGTATGGGCCTGCGGTATATTTGTGATTGTTGTTTTGTATGCTGTGTATGATTATTAGCATGTTTAGCCCTAGGTGCTCGTTTCAATTCTGATCGCATGAACTCTTGTATTGTTTCTCATGTTAGCCCATGCTAGGTTGTTCCATTCTGGCATGTTCGATATCTGTTCTTGCTTTGTAGTATCATGCTAGTTTCCTTGTATCTGTTGAGCACGTATTGGACTGCATTGAATGAATTGTTATTATTGCTATGGTTTAGAGTTCAGGTAGGTAGCATCATCCGGGCCGGATGCATAACGTAACTTGCATCCCCGCGAGGGACGTTTGAGATGGTGCTTCGTCCCCGATCCCGTTAGGGGTTTAGCTAACCCTAACGGTTGGCCACCGCAATCTTGGGTGAGGGTGGCGGATCGTTAAATGCCCCAACGGTCGGGATGATGACTTGGCATTGCCTCGTCCCGGCGATCGGCACGCCTCAGCGTGTTCGTGTAGAGCCCTTGATTGCCACTGTTAGGGCAAGGACCGCTTCTGGTGTAAGCCTACCACGACCGGTTCCTTAGCCTCGGTGCGGTGGTACAGCCGACATAGTTCACGTGTCCGTGTCTCACACCCTATGTCGGTGACACCGATCCGTAGATTTAGTTAGGCATGGTGATCGAACACGGGCGGCTTGCCACTAGACCCGGCACCCCGAGTTTGCGGTGCATGCGGTGCGCGCGCTACGCTCATTCACGCACGCCGATCGAGAGCTCCTCGGGATCTTGAGCGATGCACCTTTCGTGTCGACGATGAGATAGGCCGAGGCCGGGACTTGTTCCGTATAGGGGCGTATAGTGTGTTGTGGTATTTCCGGACTAAGACCACGAGTTGGCATCCGAGGTCCAAGTGTGGACTTAGCTATGTGCTCCGCTCTGTGTTTGTACTCATACCTTGCATACATTCTTCTAGATGATCATGTATATCGTATTGTACCCGGTTGGGGATTCTTACTGAGTAATTCGTTACTCACCCTTATTCTGTGGTTTTCCACGAGTAACCAAGCGGGAGACAGGATGGTCAAGGAGGAGCCGTGATCATGGAATCCTGCTGTCATCTCTGACCATTTTATTATATCATGACTCTTGACTTTTGTTATTTCCCCTGAATGCATGTAGACGGGCACGGAGCCCTAGGATGTTTTCTTACGTTTTATGGATTCCAGCATATTTGTACTTGTGGAATGTTTAAATGGTTTAAATAAATCTCTGATCAGAGTATGCTTTTAGAAATGTATGTTTTGACTGTTGAATGTTTCTGTTTTTACTTGGGATCCGAAATATATTTTTCATAATGTCTTTTATTTTGAATACATGCATTGGGGTAAAGGCCCATTTAGAGCCCCTTTTGGGTCGGGTCTTTACATACATGCATTCAGAGGAAAAATAGGACATAATGAGTCATAGATAAAATCAGAGTTCGACAGCTGGTTTCCATGATCACAGCTCCTCCTTCAGCCATTCTGTCTCGCACCTTGGTTACCTGTGGAAAACCACAAAAATAAGGGTGAGTAACGAATTACTCAGTAAGAATCCACAACTGGGGTACAATACGATATACATGGTCATCTAGCTGGAAGATATGCAAGCTATGAATATAAACACAGAATAGAGCACATAGCTTAAATCCACATATAAACCCCGGATGCCAACTCAGGGTCTTACTCCAAAAAAATCCACCACACAATACGCCCTATACGAGAAACAAGTCTCGGCCTCAGCCTGTCTACTGTCGATACGAAAGGTGCACTGGCTCACAATCCCGAGGAGCTCTCCAGTCGGCGCTGTAATGAGCGTAAGCGCCGCGCACGCATGCTCACTGCAGACCATGGGGTGCCGGGTCTAGTGGCAAGCTACCCGAGTCTAGTCACCATGCCTAACTAAATCTCTCGGATCGGTGTCACGAGACATAGGGTGTGAGACACGGACACGTGAACTATGTCACCTGAACCACCGCACTGAGGCTAAGGAACCGGTCGTGGTAGGCTTACACCAGAAGTCGCCCTTGCCCTAACAGTGACAATCAAGGGCTACGGCCGAACACGCCGAGGACGTGCCGATCGCTCGGGGCGAGGCAATGCCAAGTCATCATCCCGACCGTTGGGGCATTTAACGATCTGCCACCCTCACCCAAGATTGCGGGGCCTACCGTAGGGTTAGCTAAACCCTAACGGGGTCGAGGGACGAGTCTTGCCTCGTCGCGTCCCCTGCGCCGTGTGGATGCAAGGTACTTTATGCATCCCGGCCCGATGATGCTACCTATCCGAACTCTAAACTATAACATCAACGAAGAAACAATCCAATACGTGCTCAACAGATACAACGAACCTAGCATGATACTACGAAGCAAGAATGATCTGAGCATGCGAGCGGAACAACCTAGCATGGACTAACATGAGAAACAACATAAGAAATCATGCCAGTCAGGAATTCAGAACAAAGCACCTATCCCTAAACATGCTGATAAACACAAACAAGCATACAAACAGCAATCACATATAATATCGCAGGGCCCACACAACTCCGGTAAGAAATCCTTACCTGGTCGGAAGGCAACTACACACAAGAATCCTAAGCTGCGATCGATCCCGAGCTAGCTAACGAGAACCTAACAAACACAATAATAATCACAATCCATAGACTTAAATATAATAAAATAAATAGGGCTCGGCTCGGGAGCAACTCACGCGACACGGCTGACGTGCGGATGGACAGGCTGTATGACACTGGGCGTGCTGGGCACGCTGCCACGGCGCTGATGGGCTGCGCGTGCTCGTGCGGACGGGCTGGCTGGATCACATGCGCGATGGGATGGCGACAGGCGCGCGGGCGCTGGCGACGCGGACGCACTGGGACGACGACGGGTGCGCGGGCGCTGGGCGCGCAGGCGTGAGCTCGGTTGGGCGATCTAGTGCATGCGACGGGCCTGTTGCTGGGCGCCTGGGCGTATGGGCGGCTGCGACGGCCTGCTGCTGGGCGCCTGGGGGTCTCGGCGTCTGGGCAGGGGCTGCTGCTGCTCGGCTGGGCTGCACAACACCAAGGCTCACCTCTTCTTCTCCATACCAGCAAGAATACACCAAACAAAGAAGGCAAAAAGGAAGAGAACCCTTACCCGGGATGACACATGGTCAAAGGGCTGCTCGGGGGAATGAAACTCGGCTTGGAGCTTGGGAGAGACAAGCTTGGGCGGCCAAGGTGATTTTGGCGAAGAAAGACAAAAACCCTATTTCATTTCTTTTAATCAAAAGCACCAAAACTCCCATGATCCAAGGCTAACCAAGATATGAAGCAGAAAGAGTAACAAGAGCAGCTCGAGGCTCAACCGGCAACGACACACAACTAACCTCCCAGACCACCTAGATTCGAAACCCAACCACCACAACTTTAACCCCTAATTTTCCTTTTGCATCTCACCATGCCCAAACACCACCATAAAGCCTCAAAACCTACATAAAACCATCAAATAATTTTTAACCCCTGAAAAAGACATAACCGGCCCTAACGGCCCGACCAAATTACCAAAATACCCCTAGGGCATACCTGGAAGACCGGGATGAAAACCTGGGCCGTTACATGGAACCCCAGAGGTAGCTGTGTGTTGGAACTCCGTTTGGAGTTTGTGTTTTCGCTTATGAGAAAGATAAAGGATGGTCGGATCGTAGTATTTGGTGAGTTTTGACTGCTACCCTCATAGTACTGCCTATGAGCGGTTTGAATGTGATACTTGGTTTAGAGTGGCTAGCTGATAACCACGTTGTAATCTAGTGCTGCCAGAAAGAAGTCCTGTTTAGTCCGCCTGAAAAGGAAAGCTTCAAGTTTTGTGGTGTCAATGGTGGATGAGATCCACAACTAATTTCAAGACGAGAAACCAGTTGATTGATAGCTCGAGGAGCATGAGGTTAATTCGCCAAGCTGACAATTGATGATCATTTAACACTATCCGTGGATCGAGTACCAGTAGTTCAGCAGTTGGGGATGCTTCCTTGGGGAGTTAGTCGATGGACTACCAGTCGTATTAAAAGAGTTAAAGGTTCAGTTGCAGGTGTTGCTGGATGAGATCTCGTTTGTCCTAGTGTTGTCCCTTGGGGAAGCACCAGTGTAATTATGGAAAAGAAAATACGAACCGATGCACATGTGCATTGATTTTAGAAGACTCAAAAAAGTTGTAGCAAGGAATAGGTACTCGTTGCTTCGCATAGATGTTTTGGTTTACCAGCTTCAAAGAGCATCGATGTTCTCCAAAGTTAAATTTGAGATCAGCACATGCCAGTTGAGGGTTAGGGATTTGGATATTCCGAAGATGGCATTCAGGGCGAGGTATGGTCACTATAAGTTCGCGAAGATGTCTTTGGAATGGACCATGCCAATCAATTAAGGTTTGTGTCGACAGTTCCGAGGGAGAACAAGTTGTTTACTAAGTTCGTCAGGTGTAAGTTTTGGCTAGGGTATTTGGCCTTTCTAGGCCACGTGGTTTTCTCGGTATGGTGTTCATTGGGTCCAACAAGGGTTGAAGCAGTGAGTTCTTGGGCAAAGTAGACAACAGTTATAGAGATTCGCAGCTTTCTGGGTTGGCAGGTTGTTATAGATGATTTGTCCCCAACTCTTTCCAAGATAGTAAAGCTTAGGACCAGGTTGACACGAAAGGGTTGTAAGTTCGTCTGGAACAACACATGCAAGAAAGGTTTCGCAAGGTTGAAGGGAGCTTTGGTTGCAGTGATAGTTTTGACAGTTCTAGGTGGAACACCATGTTTAGAGTGTTCAATGATACTTCCTAATAAAAGAGTGAGGTGTGTTTCGATGCAGCACGAGACAGTGATCGCTTGTGCATCCCGTCAGTTGTTGTCCTATGAGATGGTTTACCCAGATAACAATACGGAGTTTGCAACAATGGTTTGTGCATCGTAGTTTTGGGGGCAGCGCTTGCATGGAGAGAAGATTCAGGGTCACAAGAGACTCAAGTGTTTCTTCACCTAAGAGTACAGGAATATAAGTCAGAGGAGGTGACTCAAGTTGGTTAAGGATCAGGCTTTGAGATTTTGTATTACTTAGGTTGGACCAATGTTGCAGTTGAGGCACTTAGTAAAAAAAAAAAAAAAAAGAGGAATCGCACTTAACAACCTTTTGGTTGAGCAACCTTTGTAAGAAATGTGGAGTGGGTCAATATTTTAGCAATCACGGTGCAAGTTACCGCCATAGTAGCAAGGTTGACAATTCAGCTATCCATCTGGTAGAGAATCATTGGAGGTCAGTCGAGTGACCTTAGCTTGTTAGGTTGTGGTCCGGGCTCAGGCAGATGGTGACACAGACTTTCAGATGCCTCAGCTGGAAGTTAGTTGTTGAAAGGGCACCTCGGTGTGCCAACTGGCTTCAAAACTATGAGCTGAGTGGTTGTTAAAGGCTCATAGTTTATCATTCTCTTGGCATCCGGAAGGTACCAAGATGTATCTGATTTTTAAAATAGTCATTTTGGTGGGCCAATATGAAGAGAAAGATAATTGAGTTGTTAACTAGCACTTCACTTACTAGCAAGTGATGGCACCCAGGCAAAAGCTAGTAGTCTTTTTGTATTGTTCAAGTTTACCACTATAAAAGTGGGAGGAGATTCGATGGATTTAGTTTCAGGTCTTTCGAGCACCTCGAGAGGTTATGCAACGATTCAGATGATAGTGGATAGATTGACCAGGTAGAGAGGTTTCTCGAGCACTAATTAAGATTGTTTAGATGGCCTCGTTGAGTTTTCTATGGTAGCGTTGCAAGCCTCTAATTTGGTGGGGCGAGGTTAGAGTTAGAAAATTAGCGGGCCCAGAGTAACTACAGATTACTAGTGAGGCGATTCAGAAAATCCAGTCTCGATTGTGATGGGTTAGAGTCACCAAGAGAGTTACATTGATGTTCATCGCATGGATTTAGGGTTTGAGGTTAACTTACATGTGTTCCAAAAGGTAGACCCGATGAAAGGTATCCTGAAGTTTAGTAAGAGGGGGAAGTTGAGTCCCTAGTTTGTGGGGCCCTTCTGGATCCCATGAAGGGTCTTGATGAGTGGCCTGTCATGTAGTTGATGCCATTGTTGTCATGAGTGCACAACATGTTCGTGTTTTTCCTTTCGACACACCACATCGTTGATAAGTTGCTTTTAGTAGGTTGTGAGCGGTTGTAGTTAAATCTTGTTTTGAACCTTGATTAAGGAGGAGCTAATGCGAACTTTTGCTTTAGGGTGCAAGGCTTTGGGTAACCGAGAAGATTAATCTGGTTGAAGTATTATGGAGAGGTCAGCAAGTGAGGAAACAACTTGGGAGCATGAGGACGACATGCGTTCTCATTAACTGAAGTTATTTTAGTCATAGGACGTTCGAGGACGAAAGTCATAAAAGGAAGGAATGTTGTAATGCCTCGCATTTTCAGGTTAGTTTCTAGTTGGTTTATTATATGGGTATCTTGGTAATTTTAGCCATAAAGGTCTCTTTTTTGTTTTTGCAATTAAATGAGTATTGTTGGGTTATTTTGTAATTTAAAAGAACTTTTGGGAAATTCGTTAGGTTGAATTGTAAAAGAAGTTTTGGAATAAAGTAAGTGAGTTTGGTTAATTAAAAGGAAAGAAAAATGAGAAACTGGCATTTGATGTAAAGACCAGTTGAGTTTTAAAAGGGAAAAATAAAGGAAATAAGCATTTTAAAAGAAAAAGGGTATTCTTCATGTTGTTGGTTTCGTGCTACGACGAGATTGATTTTGGATATGTTTTGTTAGGTTGTCGTGGTTCGAGTTCACCCTAGTTTGAAACCGCTGGTATGGACTGTGTTGACTTTTCAGGTAAGGGCCATCTCTACTTGGGTTGTGTGGACCCTGCTCAAGGCGAAGTTTATTGTGTAGTTTTGCATGCCGTTCGAGAATGAAAGTTTGATGTGTGTCTGTTGTCATGTTGTTTGTTTTTCTATTGATTTGTCTACTCTGAAGATGCTTTGGGATTATGGGGTCCCGGGGTGCCACTCTGTATACTGTTTAAAATTACCACATTTTGTGTTCGTGCCTAGTACCTCGAGATTATGGGGCCCCGAGGTGCATCCTATTTGTTATTTATAATTGTATCTTGTTTCTTGTAGGCATGCCGGGATTATTGTGGCCCTTTTAGGCGGGCCCTGATCATAGTGTACGCCTGCTATGGGAGGGCCTTAGCTTAGGGCGATATGTGTGAGCAGGCTAACTCGGTGCACTGGTGAGGGCCTCCAGGACCGTGACTCAGTGGACACCTTTCCTTCGAGTATTTTTTTTAGGCATGTTGACGTGGAGCAGGACAGTGTGTGTAGGCCTACACCTGACTGGTTTCCAGCACCATGTGGTGTACGTACACGTGCCGGGTGTTAGGTAGATGGCTCACCTGACCCGGTATCGTCAGTACACCAGTAGAGATAAGTTAAGTTTAAGCTAGATAGTCGTGTAACAAACCTCATGACCAGTTATATTATCTAGAACAGGTGAGTGTCTCGAGGGCCTCAAAAGCGAGTCATGTAACGTATCTCATGACCAAGTAGTAAGAAGTTAAGCTGAGTTGGATATGTGTGCTAGCATGATAGACTCTACCTTGTGCATTGTACCCCTGTTGGGGAGTCCTTACTGAGTATTCTTTTATACTCACCCTTTCTGTGGTTATTTTCTTTCCACAGGTATTTAGGACACGACCGAGATGGTTAGCTGGAAGGTGTTGAAGTGACCATGGATGGAGCCGCTGCATTGTCTTAAAGATGTTGATGGGAGAAATGTTTTTTTTTTCCTTAGTAGCATGAAATAAAATCCAACAGGAGCAGTTATTTAAGATTTGAAATTCAAAATTGCATTGATTTGTAACTGTTTATAGTCAGCATGACATAGGAAACGTAATTGAAAATTACGGGTCCTTACAACTACTATGCGTAAACATGCTTCCAAATCTGCTAGGGTAGGCTCCCTTATTACCTTATCGAACTGTACTTTTTCATACCCTCGAAATCCAAACAATTGATTCCAAACTTCTGCACTCCACTCAATTGACTTTCTTGCAACTGTTATGCTGCAACTTTCATCTCCAGTTCCATTTTCATAGAACTCTTTTATGCAAGACGGGTTTACATCAATACTCGGTCTGTAAAAATCATCAAATCCTCGCATCATGATGGTTGCTTGGATGTCGTCATCGAGCATTGCCTTTGCAAAGCCCTGTTCTTGCAAAAATTCCCTCTTCTCTGCTTCGGTTATTTCTACCGCCTTAACTTGTCTCCCTCGTTTTGCTTTTCTTGGCTAAGACCAAGGTTCTTCTATTAACGAATCGGCGATTCCTTTTCCCTTTTCCTTCCCGTCAATTTCTTATCCTTATTTGAACTTTTACCACTTTCTTTATTGTCTAGTTTCCTGACCAATTCTGCATCCTTTGCTTCCAAAGCCTTCTTGTAATTTTCTTCCTCTTCTTTGAACTTCTTGGCTAATTCTAATATCTGATGCTTCTGCATCACCGCTTCCTTCAGACACTCCCGATATAGCCATTACTTGAGCCAATCTTGGTTCTTGCGTACTCTGGTCCCGTGTGCTTGAACCTTTAGCTACGGCGGCCGATCCTTCATCAGTCTGCATACAAATGGTTGGGTCTAATGTGGCGATTTCTGAAAGTGAGATTCCAGTTGAATGTTGTTCTTCCAATGTTTCGTGCGCAACAAGTTGCCTTAGGGAAACTTGTTCCTTTGCCCGAAATGTTGAGATCTTGGTAATGTTGTTGTTGTTGGATTTTGATAAGCGCCGATCGTTGCTTGAATTTTACAAAGCTAGAGGTCCTTCTAGGATCCTTGCAAAAACTCACAATGAAGGCTAACTTAGATCAAACTTAAAATCTAAAATAGTCACTCTTAGATCCTAAGACAACTCACTCCAGAATTAGCTTGATCAAGACTAATCCAATGAATTGATTTTACTTCAAACCTAAAGCAAGATTTGAAAGAAATGAAACACCAAATGGGGTTCAAGAAAACACAAGTATTTCCATTCATAAATCTGTCCAAAATGATGTATTACAAGCCATTTTAAAGGCCAAAAATTCGTGCATGCCTTGGAATACAAAAGGACTCAAAAAGCTATTAAATGCATTTTGTAGAAAATAAGACATAAGAAGCCAAAAGTAAATTGCATGGCTTAAATGCTAGACAAAAGGGTAGATATGCTTTAAATACACTCAACCAACTCTTCTAGAAGGTCCCTTGCAATAATGAGCATGGTTGGCAAGCATTGAAATCAAAGAGTCCCAAAATAAGAAATCTAGAAATTTCTTTATTTAAAATTCTGCCATGTTGTCATCTTCCAAAATAAAATTACTATTCTCATGCCATCTTCACTTCAATCTCTTCTTCACTTGTTGTGCTAACGTTGTAAATAAATTCGGGATGAAAAAGTTTTGTCTCTTCTTGTGCATTGGCAAGCTTTTGAAGATGTAATATATATTCCTCTTGAATCTTCTTCGCCTTACTCCTTGTAATAGGTCCTTCAGGTACATGCAATGGATCGGTTATTTGATTCGTATCATCCCCCCTTTCTGTAAAAGGATTTGACCTCAAATCAAGATCTTCAATTCCTACATCAAAAGGAGTCAAGTCAGCCACATTAAAAGTAGAACTTACATTGTACTCACCTCGAAGATCTAGCTTGTATGCATTATCATTTATTCGTTCAAGTACTTGAAAAGGACCATCTCCCCTTGGTTGTAGTTTAGACTTCCTTTGATCCGGAAACCTCTCTTTTCGTAGATGAACCCAAACCCAATCCCCCTTTTTAAAAATCAATTGCTTTCTCCCATGATTTTTGGTAGTGATTAGCTTCTGATTTTTCTTTTCAATCCTTTCTTTGATTTCTTTGTGCAATTCCTTTACGTATTCGGCCTTAGAAGATGCTGCATCACTAGTAAACATATTAGGCGGCAATGGTGATAAATCTAGTGGAGTTAGAGGATTAAAGCCATACACAATCTCAAATGGTGAACAATGAGTGGTACTATGTATCGCTCTATTGTATGCAAATTCCACAAATGGTAGAGTTTCTTCCCATGTATTCAGATTCTTTGAAATTAAGGATCTAAGTAGGGCTCCTAACGTTCTATTAACCACCTCGGTTTGTCCATCAGTTTGTGGGTGACATGTTGTAGAAAACAAAAGCTTGGTTCCTAATTTTCCCCAAAAAACTTTCCAAAAATGACTTAAAAATTTGACATCTCTATCACTCACAATTGTTTTGGGAATTCCATGTAATCTAACCACTTCCCTAAAGAAAAGATTAGCTATGTTAGTGGCATCATCTGTTTTGTTACATGGAATGAAATGTGCCATCTTACTAAACCTATCAACAACAACAAAAATGCTATCATGATGTCTCTTAGTCTTTGGTAATCCTAGAACAAAATCCATGCTAATGTCAACCCAAGGTTCGCTAGGAACATCTAACGGTGTGTAAAGACCATGTGGTTGTGTCTTAGACTTAGCCTCTTTACATTTGAAACATTGTTTGCATTCTTTGTTCACATCCTTCCTCATTTTCAACCAATAAAAGTGTTCACTCAACATGCTATATGTTTTAAATTCCCAAAATGTCCCATAAGTCCTCCCCATGAGCTTCTTTTACAAGTAACTCCCTAATTGAACACTTAGGAATACAAAGTTTCCTTTCCTAAAAAGCATGTCATCAAATAAAATATGATCATGAACATTGTTTCCTTCTAAGCATTGCAAATAAACATCATGAAATTCAGACTTCTCAACTTTGTACAACTCAACCATATGTTTAAACCCAAGAATTTTTGCACTAAGAGAAGAAAATAATGCATACCTTCTTGACAATGCATCAGCCACCACATTGTCCTTACCTTTCTTGTAATGAATGACATAAGGAAATGTCTCAATGAATTCTACCCACTTCGCATGTCTCTTATTTAGCTTTGTTTGGCTCTTGAGATGCTTCAAACTTTCATGATCCGTGTGGATGACAAACTCTTTTGGCCACAAATAATGTTGCCAAACTTGCAACGCCCTAACAAGTGCATGTAGCTCTTTGTCATATGTCGGGTATTTGAGTTGTGCTCCATTTAGCTTTTCACTAAAAAAATGATTGGCCTTTTCTCTTGCATCAAAACAGCCCCTATACCTATTCCACTTGCATCACATTCAATCTCAAAAGATTTATCAAAGTTAGGTAAAGAAAGACAAGGTGCATTAGTCAATTTTTCTTTAAGTTCATTGAATGCATTTTCTTGTTTTTGTTTCCATTCAAATTTCACATTCTTCCTAACAAGTTCATTCAATGGTGAGGCTATGCTACTGAAATCCTTAATAAACCTCCTATAGAAACTAGCCAAACCATGAAAAGATCTTACCTCGGTTGCATTCGTGGGTGTTGGCCATTCTCGAATAGCCTTAACCTTTTCTTCATCAACTTGCACTCCATTCTTTCCAACAATGAATCCTAGGAAATTAACTTGGTCTAGACAAAACTACACTTTTGAAGTTCGCATAAAGTTTCTCTTCTCTAAGTTTAAGTAAAATTGTCTTAACATGCAAAACATGATCATTCAAGCTTTTTTGAGTAAACAAGGATGTCATCAAAGTATACGACAACAAATTTCCCAATGTATTCTCTCAAAACATGATTCATTAATCGCATAAAAGTACTTGGTGCATTAGTAAGGCCAAATGGCATAACAAGCCACTCATAAAGCCCAAACTTTGTTTTAAAAGCGCTTTCCACTCATCTCCTACATGCATTCTAATTTGATGATAACCACTCTTAAGATCTATTTTTGAAAACAAGTTTGCACCATGTAATTCATCTAGCATATCATCTAATCTAGGAATGGGATGTCGATACTTTACCGTTATCTTGTTGATAGCTCGAAAATCAACACACATCCTCCAAGTGCCATCTTTCTTTGGTACTAAAATAACCGGAACCGAACAAGGACTCATGCTTTCCCTAACATAGCCTTTATCCATGAGTTCCTCCACTTGCCTTTGAATCTCCTTGGTTTCGGTTGGATTTGTCCTATAGGCAGCCATGTTTGGAAGAGTTGCTCCGGAAATGAAGTCAATTTGGTGCTCAATTCCTCTTAGAGGGGGTAATCCCATAGGTGCATCTTCATGTGGAAACATGTCATTAAATTCCTGCAAAAGAGACTTAAAAACACTTGGCAAACCATTTTCAGATTTGGGCTCATTTACCAAACACATCCCTTTGCACATAAGTACAAATTTTGGTTCTTGAGCTAAAACTTTCCTCACTTCCCTTTTTTGTATAACCAAACTCACATTCTTTCTTTTTTCCTCAAAATCACTCTTTTTTCTCTCTTTATTGTCACTCACCTTTTGCCCCTCACTTTTCTCTCTTTTTTCACTCTTCTCTCTTACCTTACTTTCTTCTCTCCTCTCTTGTTCTTCAAATTCTTTTCTTTTCTTTTCTAATTTCAATTGATCACAATGTACTTCATATGGTGACAATGGAAGTAAAGTAAATTTTTTTCCACTCAAAGTAAAATTATACTTATTTCTCAATCCATCAAAAGTGACCTCTCTATCATATTGCCAAGGTCGGCCTAACAAAATATCCCCCGCATGCATAGGTACAACATCACAAAGAACTTCATCTTTATATCTTCCCAAAGTAAAAGGAATAAGAGCTTGAGAGTTTACCTTAAGCTCTCCTTTGTTGGTCAACCATTGAAGCTTGTATGGTTTCGAATGTGGACGAGTAGTTAGTTGGAGTCTTTTAACAAGAAAGCTACTCACCACAATTGTACAACTTCCACTATCAATTACCACACTACATGGGTTTCCTTTAACCAAGCATCTTGTATGAAACAAGTTTCCCTTTGATCTTCAACTTTTTCTTCTTTAATTTGCACATTAAGTACCCTTCTTGTGACCAAAGAAATGAAGTTACCTTCTTCAATGTACTCATCATCATGTGCTCCATATTCTGCCTCAAGTTCTTCATCATGCTCCTCACGATCATCATCCGAATCAATTACACCATTTCTTATCACCATAACTCTTTTATTGACACATTCCTTGCTCATGTGCCCAAATCCTTTGCACTTCCAACATTGAATAGAACTAGACTTCTCCCTTACCTCCTTTGAAACTTCATTCTTTTTAGTATTGGAACTCTCGGCCTCTACTCTTTTTGCAGCCACAAACTTTCCTTTTGTTGCATTGATTCATTCCTATGCATAAAACTATCCTTGCTCCAAGTATTAGAATTTGAAAAAGTATGAGTTTTAGATGAATACCTTTTCGAATGCTCCCTTTCTTCCTTCAATTGAGCTTCAATTTTTATGGCATAATGATACATATCTTCAAGGTAAGGTGGTGGATTCCTATCAACCGGATGAGCAATTTCTCGATTTAAACCTCCAAGAAACCTAGACATAGTGTCCTCCTCGTCCTCTCGTATTTTTGCTCTTTCCATCAATGACTCCATCTCTTGATAATATTCAGCCACATTTTTGTTCCCTGCCTCAATGCTTGCAATTTAGTTTTCAAATCTCTTTCATAATGTTTGGGAACATACCTCTTTCTCATAGCTTCTTTAAGTTCTTCCCATGTCTCTATTGGATCCTCCTCTTTTCTTCTTCTTTCGGATTTGAGATGTTGATACCATTCACCAAATGGTTTGTGAATTCGGCAATAGCAAGTTTCATCTTTTTGTTCTCACTATATGAATTACAATCAAACACATGTTCTATTTTTCTTTCCCATTGCAAGTATGCCTCAGAGTCCGCTGCCCACTAAAGGGTGGAATTTTGAGTTTAACTCCACTTCTCTCTATCTTCGTGCATTCTTTCTATCCTTCTAGGTTGCATGATATTTGCATGATTATTTCTTCCTCCCCTTGCATGACCTCTTCCTCCACCTAGTCTCTCTTGTCCAACCAAGTCTAACATACCTTCATCATCTTGCAATACTCGTTCTTCTCGTCGCTGATGTGCTCTCCTTTCCTCTCTATCTTCCCTCATCATTTCCATCATACCTTGAAGGGCTTGAAGAATAGCAACATTAACATCCGAACTGTGGTGCTTTTTCCTCATTATGTGACATGTTGCAAATATCAAAATGGACCTCTCCACACTTCTCACAAAGATTTCACTCGGGACACTCGTGTTTAACACTCAAAGGTAGGCTTTTGGTACTAGGTCAAAGATGTAAGGGCTGGTCTAAGAATTTGGTGCAATCTTGCTTTAAACTTGATATAAAACCAATTCAACAATCAACTTTCACAAACTAAACTAGAGTAATTCAACTTAGGATTAGCAGCTAATTAAAAAACAAAACATAAACAAAAAAACAAGAACTTTAATGTGCCTTGGATCTTTGATACTTTTTTTTTTTTTTTTTCAATGAATTTTTTTTTTTCTCTGCTTTCTTCTTTTTTTTTTTTTACTCACTTGATTTTTTTTTTTTGATCCAAGAGCAATACAAATGAATTCTACAAAGTACTTCTAAAGAATACAAATGTACTTGCTTGAATAGAAAATTGAAAGAGATAAAAAAAAAAAAAAAAAAAAAACTAACACAAAGTAAAGATAGTTCACCTCAAAATTCAGCCAAAGAATGTCAAGGCTCTGATACCAAATGATAAGCGCCGATCGTTGCTTGAATTTTACAAAGCTAGAGGTCCTTCTAGGATCCTTGCAAAAACTCACAATGAAGGCTAACTTAGATCACACTTAAAATCTAAAATAGTCACTCTTAGATCCTAAGACAACTCACTCCAGAATTAGCTTGATCAAGACTAATCCAATGAATTGATTTTACTTCAAACCTAAAGCAAGATTTGAAAGAAATGAAACACCAAATGGGGTTCAAGAAAACACAAGTTTTTCCATTCATAAATCTGTCCAAAATGATGTATTACAAGCCATTTTAAAGGCCAAAAATTCGTGCATGCCTTGGAATACAAAAGGACTCAAAAAGCTATTAAATGCATTTTGTAGAAAATAAGACATAAGAAGCCAAAAGTAAATTGCATGGCTTAAATGCTAGACAAAAGGGTAGATATGCTTTAAATACACTCAACCAACTCTTCTAGAAGGTCCCTTGCAATAATGAGCATGGTTGGCAAGCATTGAAATCAAAGAGTCCCAAAATAAGAAATCTAGAAATTTCTTTATTTAAAATTCTGCCATGTTGTCATCTTCCAA
The DNA here is from genome assembly GCA_036507275.1 of Sicyos edulis. Taxonomy (NCBI): domain Eukaryota; kingdom Viridiplantae; phylum Streptophyta; class Magnoliopsida; order Cucurbitales; family Cucurbitaceae; genus Sicyos; species Sicyos edulis. Next base: position 22,300,280 of record CM071854.1, on the reverse strand, counting down.
AATAAAATTACTATTCTCATGCCATCTTCACTTCAATCTCTTCTTCACTTGTTGTGCTAACGTTGTAAATAAATTCGGGATGAAAAAGTTTTGTCTCTTCTTGTGCATTGGCAAGCTTTTGAAGATGTAATATATATTCCTCTTGAATCTTCTTCGCCTTACTCCTTGTAATAGGTCCTTCAGGTACATGCAATGGATCGGTTATTTGATTCGTATCAGATTTCATTGATTCCATTCCTGCTATGTTAGTTCTGAACAAAAGAAACAAGGAAAAAAAATAGAGAAACTATTGCGCAATAAAGAAAAGAATTGATCGCTTTGGTTGCTAGGGTTTCAGAAAGATTTCAAGAATTTTCGTAAATCAAATCGTCGATGTTATGCCCTTTTACAAACGTGCTACAAAGCTCACCTTTGAAATTACCGATTTACCCCTTGTTAAATGTGGCTGCCCCAACGGTTAGATTTATTTTGCCATTGCGCGCCAACTCTTGGGTTCTCTGCCGTTTTAGCGTCAGTTTTGTAATCATGAACGAAGGTTTTTTATTTGTTTGTTTTTTTCTTGGAAATCAAGCTTCATATTCCTAAATCAGATTTACTACTCCTAATTCATCTAAATCCTAGAAAGAATGTAAACATAGAACCTTCTCAATAAGAGATATGTATAAATCAGCCCACGTGCACTTTCGTTCAAGAGTTCCAACCATTAAACTTCTTACTAAGCAAGGCAGTAACGTGTGCTACTACAGTTTATTCCGCATTCCAGGAATGCGCTTTCGCTATTCAATTCTCTTCTTTTATTTTTCGTTCTAATTTCAGCATTAAGCACTTGAAAGCGATATATTTTTTTTTTCTACTTTTTACCTGGCACTTATATTGTCTAGAAATAGTGGATGTGAAAGTCTACTGCCCCTTTTTTACGTAGTCTTAGTGATTTTGCTTCCGCTTCATCGTGTTCTTGCATGTAAAATTAACAAGTTAGTCTTTCACTTTTAAGAACCACCCTTAATATGTATCAAATTGGTTGCCAAATTCCCCAGTAATGGAGCCAAATCCATACGCGATTCCAATGCTAATATATTTAATGGTAATTAATTCTAAGATAACTTATGCTAAGTACACTTGGAATCACTTACGCGCAAGTATACGCAGTCGGGAATTGCTACAAGTAATAAGTATATAAATATATCGATCCCACAAAGAATTTGAAGCACAATGATATATATTAAGGGTAAAAAATGTAAATGACATGAATAGGTTTGATAGAGTTAAGTTTGGTTTATGCAAGAATTAAATTACTAATGTATTCACTAATGTTGATGCTAATGCTAATGCAGATGCTGACACTATTGTAAATCTAAGTTACTTTATTTAACTAGCAATTAAAACAGAACACTATGTGTTGCTTGGTGATGTAGAAATCATGCTACCCAACCGCACAAATGCTTCCGCATTCATGGATGCAGAACTCAGCTTCTGTTGCAACCCTACAAGATTAAGTACAGGGTTTCGCGTGAGTTAGTGGGGTTACATTGTAACGTCCATTTCGTAGTGCATAGAGTCTTCATGCAATACTAACGTAACCTGTTGGGTCATCTGCCAGGCTCCTCTTTCTAGTAAGCTGGAGGCTAGCATATGTGGAAAGAGATATGCTAACTATTGCAACATTATAAATTTGATCACCCACATGCGAGTTTGTCTTAATTCCAACTAAATATGCACCTTAATTTTGACATGAATGCAAACTGTGGAAAGAGATATGCTAACTATTAATCTAAACAAGATGAGTTGTCATGAGAAAATGAATACATGCTGGACTTTACTTCAAGCCCTCTTCCGGAGTACTTGACTACAACCTGCCGGTACAGTGCCCGTAGGTTTGCTACTAAACACCAGTGTACGCATGTAGGTAGTGAAAAGGTTATGCTTAAATCACTTCTAAAAGTGCCTACAGTGAACATAAATTTACCTAGTGAGAGCACTGGGTTTAATCCCTCAGCATTCCTTTTTTTCAAGGTTGATACAAAGCACCTCCAAGTGGATTTTCAAACGACTTAGAGTAAAAATACCATAGCCAGGAGCGGAAATCATTGAGCTGGTAGGTTGGCCATGAGTCGTTCGGGGAACTAAAGCTAAAAGCTAGAGTCTACTATAGAGGAGCAATTAGTGGTGTTATGGGAGCCGATGACAAGGGGCTACACACTTTCAGCCGTGCCAATTCCATTTTACTTTTTTTGTTAGGAGTAGTTGTAGTATTTAAACATTTCATAGTCGTAACAAAATCGTCTGGTTTAAACTTCTATATTGTGTTTACTGCTATGATTGCGTTATAGGAGTGCATTTTAGCTACTTATGATTGTGTTATAGGAGTGTAGGTCACTGAATATTACACTGTTGAATGTTTATTTATATATATATATATATATATATATACACGTCGATTAGCTACCCATGCATGTACCATGTGGAGAATCGGAAGAGGAACCACATGTTGACCCAGTACGCTACTTTAGGTTGCATGATGGTTGTTCGACAGTTAGGGAGTTAGGAATAACCTGACTACTGCTTACGTCGCTTTGTGATAAGTATGGTGTTAGTAGCGGAAGCTGGTTCGCCCATAAATAATTAGTTACAGAAGTAACAATTTTTAGGGAAGTAAGACATTCTTTGGCTAGTCTGCGCTCTTAGCATGTTCTAGTATTATTTAGTTAGCATTAATCATTGCATGCATTGGTATTTTATTTCTGTATTTTAATTTTTTTATCAAAACAACAAAAACCATCCAACTTAACAACATATGCTTTTTATTTTCCGCATAACTCTGACCTAAGTGGTATTAGCTCTAGGCGTCAATCTCTGTAGGATCGATAAATTATATACTTATTACTTGCTGCAATTCCCGACCGCGTATACTTGCACATAAGTTATTCCAAATATACTTAGCATAAGTGAACTTAGGATTAAGTACTGTTGATACGAATCAAACAACTGATCCATTGCATGTACCTAAAGGACCTATTACAAGGAGTAAGGCGAAGAAGATTCAAGAGGAATATATATTACATCTTCAAAAGCTTGCCAATGCACAAGAAGAGACAAAACTTTTTCATCCCGAATTTATTTACAACATTAGCACAACAAGTGAAGAAGAGATTGAAGTGAAGATGGCATGAGAATAGTCATTTTTATTTTGGAAGATGACAACATGGCAGAATTTTAAATAAAGAAATTTCTAGATTTCTTATTTTGGGACTTTTTGATTTCAATGCTTGCCAACCATGCTCATTATTGAAATGGACCTTCTAGAAGAGTTGGTTGAGTGTATTTAAAGCATATCTACTCTTTTTGTCTAGCATTTAAGCCATGCAATTTACTTTTGGCTTCTTATGTCTTATTTTCTACAAAATGCATTTAATAGCTTTTTGAGTCCTTTTGTATTCCAAGGCATGCACGAAATTTTGGCCTTTAAAATGGCTTGTAATACATCATTTTGGACAGATTTTATGAATGAAAAACTTGTGTTTTCTTAGACCCCATTTGGTGTTGTCTTTCTTTCAAATCTTGCTTTAGGTTTGAAGTTAAATCAATTCATTGGATTAGTCTTGATCAAACTAATTCTGGAGTGAGTTGTCTTAGGATCTAAGAGTGACCATTTTAGATTTTGAGTGTGATCTAAGTTAGATGTCATTGTGAGTTTTTACAAGGATCCTAGAAGGACCTCTAGCTTTGTAAAATTCAAGGAAGGATCGGCGCTTATCAAGTGTGGAGAGGTCCATTTTGATATTTGCAACATGTCACATAATGAGGAAAAAGCACCACAGGTTCCGGATGTTAATGTTGCTATTCTTCAAGCCCTTCAAGGTATGATGGAAATGATGAGGGAAGATAGAGAGGAAAGGAGAGCACATCAGCGACGAGGAGAACGAGTATTGCAAGATGATGAAGGTATGTTACACTTGGTTGGACAAGAGAGACTAGGTGAAGCAAGAGGTCATGCAAGGGGAGGAAGAAATAATCATGCAAATATCATGCAACCTAGAAGGATAGAAAGAATGCATGAAGATAGAGAAGCTGGAGTTAAACTCAAAATTCCACCCTTTAGTGGAACGGCAGACTCTGAGGCATACTTGCAATGGGAAAGAAAAATAGAACATGTGTTTGATTGTAATTCATATAGTGAGAACAAAAAGATGAAGCTTGCTATTGCCGAATTCAAAAACCATGCTGGTGAATGGTATCAACATCTCAAATTCGAAAGAAGAAGAAAAGAGGAGGATCCAATAGAGACATGGGAAGAACTTAAAGAAGCTATGAGAAAGAGGTATGTTCCCAAACATTATGAAAGAGATTTGAAAACTAAATTGCAAGCATTGAGGCAGGGAACAAAAAGTGTGGCTGAATATTATCAAGAGATGGAGTGATAAGCGCCGATCCTTGCTTGAATTTTACAAAGCTAGAGGTCCTTCTAGGATCCTTGCAAAAACTCACAATGAAGGCTAACTTAGATCACACTTAAAATCTAAAATGGTCACTCTTAGATCCTAAGACAACTCACTCCAGGATTAGTTTGATCAAGACTAATCCAATGAATTGATTTAACTTCAAACCTAAAGCAAGATTTGAAAGAAAGACAACACCAAATGGGGTCTAAGAAAACACAAGTTTTACATTCATGAAATCTGTCCAAAATGATGAATTACAAGCCATTTTAAAGGCCAAAAATTCGTGCATGCCTTGGAATACAAAAGGACTCAAAAAGCTATTAAATGCATTTTGTAGAAAATAAGACATAAGAAGCCAAAAGTAAATTGCATGTCTTAAATGCTAGACAAAAGAGTAGATATGCTTTAAATACACTCAACCAACTCTTCTAGAATGTCCCTTGCAATAATGAGCATGGTTGGCAAGCATTGAAATCAAAGAGTCCCAAAATAAGAAATCTAGAAATTTCTTTATTTAAAAATTCTGCCATGTAATTTTTATAATCCTCTTGGAATCCTCTTTTCCTTCTTCTTGTAATTGCTCCTTCATGTGAATGCAATAAGTTGTTAGTTGAATTCATATCATCCCCCCTTTCTTTAAAAGGATTTGTCCTCAAATCAAAATCTTTATGTCTTTTTTTGAACACTTTATGCTTGCTGCCATGGATGAACTTAGAAGCAAATTTGGAGTATTTCATCATAATAAACAAGTTGGCATTGTGTTTGTGGTCATTCTCTACTTTCGAAGGAATCTTCGCTTCGAGATGTTGTATAAGATCTTTTGCTTCCTGTAACAACTCAAAAGAAACACTAGACAAACATGGTTTGAGCTCGCCCGTTAGATAGCAAGTTCCTTTATATAAAAGTCTACAAATATTTTGCTTTGAAAACAAAATAGATTTAACCTCATTGGCTCTTTCACACAAGCTCACAACAGTGGCTTTTCTCTCATTTTTCTCTATAGGCCATAAACTAATCTCATGCTTATCTCTCACACTCATTTTCTCACGAGATTCTTTTTCTCTAAAATCATATGCTTTTGTTTTGGCCTTTTGTGCCTTTTTCCCTAACTCACACACATCAACACGTACATCATTAATAGTAGGTGTTACAATAGTAGAGGGATTACAAGCAAATAAGTCCATGCAAACTAATTTTTCGCTTAACTCACATGCATTTGTTGAAACTAAACCACTAAGCATTTTATTTTCATTGATACAACTTTCTACAACCATAGGCTGAATTTCATCACATAAACTATTATTTTTCATAGAAAATTGAATATTTGAAATTGGTTTATGATTAGTGTACCTTGAAGACATCCTTTTGCGATGTGATCTTCTTTCTTCCATATCTTCTCTCATCATTTCCAACATATCTTTAAGAGCTTCAAGAACGGTACTAAAACCTGGTGCATGCGTCGCTTGTTCTTCATTATGTGCCATGTTGAAACGAAGTCTAGAGTCGGCAAAAGAATGTCGACCAAATGCTCTGATACCAAATGATAAGCGCCGATCCTTGCTTGAATTTTACAAAGCTAGAGGTCCTTCTAGGATCCTTGCAAAAACTCACAATGAAGGCTAACTTAGATCACACTTAAAATCTAAAATGGTCACTCTTAGATCCTAAGACAACTCACTCCAGGATTAGTTTGATCAAGACTAATCCAATGAATTGATTTAACTTCAAACCTAAAGCAAGATTTGAAAGAAAGACAACACCAAATGGGGTCTAAGAAAACACAAGTTTTACATTCATGAAATCTGTCCAAAATGATGAATTACAAGCCATTTTAAAGGCCAAAAATTCGTGCATGCCTTGGAATACAAAAGGACTCAAAAAGCTATTAAATGCATTTTGTAGAAAATAAGACATAAGAAGCCAAAAGTAAATTGCATGTCTTAAATGCTAGACAAAAGAGTAGATATGCTTTAAATACACTCAACCAACTCTTCTAGAATGTCCCTTGCAATAATGAGCATGGTTGGCAAGCATTGAAATCAAAGAGTCCCAAAATAAGAAATCTAGAAATTTCTTTATTTAAAAATTCTGCCATGTAATTTTTATAATCCTCTTGGAATCCTCTTTTCCTTCTTCTTGTAATTGCTCCTTCATGTGAATGCAATAAGTTGTTAGTTGAATTCATATCATGGAGTCATTGATGGAAAGAGCAAAAATACGAGAGGACGAGGAGGACACCATGTCTAGGTTTCTTGGTGGTTTAAATCGAGAAATTGCTCATCCGGTTGATAGGAATCCACCACCTTACCTTGAAGATATGTATCATTATGCCATAAAAATTGAAGCTCAATTGAAGGAAGAAAGTGAGCATTCGAAAAGGTATTCATCTAAAACTCATACTTTTTCAAATTCTAATACTTGGGGCAAGGATAGTTTTATGCATAGGAATGAATCAATGCAACAAAAAGGAAAGTTTGTGGCTGCCAAAAGAGTAGAGGCCGAGAGCTCCAATACTAAAAAGAATGAAGTTTCAAAGGAGGCAAGGGAGAAGTCTAGTTCTATTCAATGTTGGAAGTGCAAAGGATTTGGGCACATGAGCAAGGAATGTGTCAATAAAAGAGTTATGGTGATAAGAAATGGTGTAATTGATTCGGATGATGATTGTGAGGAGCATGATGAAGAACTTGAGGCAGAATATGGAGCACATGATGATGAGTACATTGAAGAAGGTAACTTCATTTCTTTGATCACAAGAAGGGTACTTAATGTGCAAATTAAAGAAAAAAAAGTTGAAGATCAAAGGGAAAACTTGTTTCATACAAGATGCTTGGTTAAAGGAAACCCATGTAGTGTGGTAATTGATAGTGGAAGTTGTACAATTGTGGTGAGTAGCTTTCTTGTTAAAAGACTCCAACTAACTACTCGTCCACATTCGAAACCATACAAGCTTCAATGGTTGACCAACAAAGGAGAGCTTAAGGTAAACTCACAAGCTCTTATTCCTTTTACTTTGGGAAGATATAAAGATGAAGTTCTTTGTGATGTTGTACCTATGCATGCGGGGGATATTTTGTTAGGCCGACCTTGGCAATATGATAGAGAGGTCACTTTTGATGGATTGAGAAATAAGTATACTTTTACTTTGAGTGGAAAAAAAATTACTTTACTTCCATTGTCACCATATGAAGTACATTGTGATCAATTGAAATTAGAAAAGAAAAGAAAAGAATTTGAAGAACAAGAGAGGAGAGAAGAAAGTAAGGTAAGAGAGAAGAGTGAAAAAAGAGAGAAAAGTGAGGGGCAAAAGGTGAGTGAAAATAAAGAGAGAAAAAAGAGTGATTTTGAGGAAAAAAGAAAGAATGTGAGTTTGGTTATACAAAAAAGGGAAGTGAGGAAAGTTTTAGCTCAAGAACCAAAATTTGTACTTATGTGCAAAGGGATGTGTTTGGTAAATGAGCCCAAATCTGAAAATGTTTTGCCAAGTATTTTTAAGTCTCTTTTGCAGGAATTTAATGACATGTTTCCACATGAAGATGCACCTATGGGATTACCCCCTCTAAGAGGAATTGAGCACCAAATTGACTTCATTTCCGGAGCAACTCTTCCAAACATGGCTGCATATAGGACAAATCCAACCGAAACCAAGGAGATTCAAAGGCAAGTGGAGGAACTCATGGATAAAGGCTATGTTAGGGAAAGCATGAGTCCTTGTTCGGTTCCGGTTATTTTAGTACCAAAGAAAGATGGCACTTGGAGGATGTGTGTTGATTGTCGAGCTATCAACAGATAACGGTAAAGTATCGACATCCCATTCCTAGATTAGATGATATGCTAGATGAATTACATGGTGCAAACTTGTTTTCAAAAATAGATCTTAAGAGTGGTTATCATCAAATTAGAATGCATGTAGGAGATGAGTGGAAAACTGCTTTTAAAACAAAGTTTGGGCTTTATGAGTGGCTTGTTATGCCATTTGGCCTTACTAATGCACCAAGTACTTTTATGCGATTAATGAATCATGTTTTGAGAGAATACATTGGGAAATTTGTTGTCGTATACTTTGATGACATCCTTGTTTACTCAAAAAGCTTGAATGATCATGTTTTTCATGTTAAGACAATTTTACTTAAACTTAGAGAAGAGAAACTTTATGCGAACTTCAAAAAGTGTAGTTTTTGTCTAGACCAAGTTAATTTCCTAGGATTCATTGTTGGAAAGAATGGAGTGCAAGTTGATGAAGAAAAGGTTAAGGCTATTCGAGAATGGCCAACACCCACGATTGCAACTGAGGTAAGATCTTTTCATGGTTTGGCTAGTTTCTATAGGAGGTTTATTAAGGATTTCAGTAGCATAGCCTCACCATTGAATGAACTTGTTAAGAAGAATGTGAAATTTGAATGGAAACAAAAACAAGAAAATGCATTCAATGAACTTAAAGAAAAATTGACTAATGCACCTTGTCTTTCTTTACCTAACTTTGATAAATCTTTTGAGATTGAATGTGATGCAAGTGGAATAGGTATAGGGGCTGTTTTGATGCAAGAGAAAAGGCCAATCATGTTCTTTAGTGAAAAGCTAAATGGAGCATAACTCAAATACCCGACATATGACAAAGAGCTACATGCGCTTGTTAGGGCGTTGCAAGTTTGGCAACATTATTTGTGGCCAAAAGAGTTTGTCATCCACACGGTTCATGAAAGTTTGAAGCATCTCAAGAGCCAAACAAAGCTAAATAAGAGACATGCGAAGTGGGTAGAATTCATTGAGACATTTCCTTATGTCATTCATTACAAGAAAGGTAAGGACAATGTGGTGGCTGATGCATTGTCAAGAAGGTATGCATTATTTTCTTCTCTTAGTGCAAAAATTCTTGGTTTTAAACATATGGTTGAGTTGTACAAAGTTGAGAAATCTGATGATACGAATCAAATAACCGATCCATTGCATGTACCTGAAGGACCTATTACAAGGAGTAAGGCGAAGAAGATTCAAGAGGAATATACATTACATCTTCAAAAGCTTGCCAATGCACAAGAAGAGACAAAACTTTTTCATCCCGAATTTATTTACAACGTTAGCACAACAAGTGAAGAAGAGATTGAAGTGAAGATGGCATGAGAATAGTAATTTTATTTTGGAAGATGACAACATGGCAGAATTTTAAATAAAGAGATTTATGAATGAAAAACTTGTGTTTTCTTGAACCCCATTTGGTGTTTCATTTCTTTCAAATCTTGCTTTAGGTTTGAAGTAAAATCAATTCATTGGATTAGTCTTGATCAAGCTAATTCTGGAGTGAGTTGTCTTAGGATCTAAGAGTGACTATTTTAGATTTTAAGTGTGATCTAAGTTAGCCTTCATTGTGAGTTTTTGCAAGGATCCTAGAAGGACCTCTAGCTTTGTAAAATTCAAGCAACGATCGGCGCTTATCATTTGGTATCAGAGCCTTGATATTCTTTGGCTGAATTTTGAGGTGAACTATCTTTACTTTGTGTTAGTTTGTTAGTTTGTTATTTTATTTTTTTTATCTCTTTCAATTTTCTATTCAAGCAAGTACATTTGTATTCATTAGAAGTACTTTGTAGAATTCATTTGTATTGCTCTTGGATCATAAAAAAAAAAAAAAAAAAAGTCAGTAGCAAAAAAAAGAAAAAGAAGAAACAGTAGCAAAAAAAAAAAAAATTCATTGAAAAAAAAAAAAGTATCAAAGATCCAAGGCACATTGAAGTTCTTGTTTTTTTTCGTTTATGTTTTGTTTTTAATTAGCTGCTAATCCTAAGTTGAATTACTCTAGTTTAGTTTGTGAAAGTTGATTGTTGAATTGGTTTTATATCAAGTTTAAAGCAAGATTGCACCAAATTCTTAGACCAGCCCTTACATCTTTGACCTAGTACCAAAAGCCTACCTTTGAGTGTTAAACACGAGTGTCCCGAGTGAAATCTTTGTGAGAAGTGTGGAGAGGTCCATTTTGATATTTGCAACATGTCACATAATGAGGAAAAAGCACCACAGGTTCCGGATGTTAATGTTGCTATTCTTCAAGCCCTTCAAGGTATGATGGAAATGATGAGGGAAGATAGAGAGGAAAGGAGAGCACATCAGCGACGAGAAGAACGAGTATTGCAAGATGATGAAGGTATGTTAGACTTGGTTGGACAAGAGAGACTAGGTGGAGGAAGAGGTCATGCAAGGGGAGGAAGAAATAATCATGCAAATATCATGCAACCTAGAAGGATAGAAAGAATGCACAAAGATAGAGAAGCTGGAGTTAAACTCAAAATTCCACCCTTTAGTGGAACGGCGGACTCTGAGGCATACTTGCAATGGAGGTAAGGGAGAAGTCTAGTTCTATTCAATGTTGGAAGTGCAAAGGATTTGGGCACATGAGCAAGGAATGTGTCAATAAAAGAGTTATGGTGATAAGAAATGGTGTAATTGATTCGGATGATGATTGTGAGGAGCATGATGAAGAACTTGAGGCAGAATATGAAGCACATGATGATGAGTACATTGAAGAAGGTAACTTCATTTCTTTGGTCACAAGAAGGGTACTTAATGTGCAAATTAAAGAAGAAAAAGTTGAAGATCAAAGGGAAAACTTGTTTCATACAAGATGCTTAGTTAAAGGAAACCCATGTAGTGTGGTAATTGATAGTGGAAGTTGTACAAATGTGGTGAGTAGCTTTCTTGTTAAAAGACTCCAACTAACTACTCGTCCACATTCAAAACCATACAAGCTTCAATGGTTGACCAACAAAGGAGAGCTTAAGGTAAACTCTCAAGCTCTTATTCCTTTTACTTTGGGAAGATATAAAGATGAAGTTCTTTGTGATGTTGTACCTATGCATGCGGGAGATATTTTGTTAGGCCGACCTTGGCAATATGATAGAGAGGTCACTTTTGATGGATTGAGAAATAAGTATAATTTTACTTTGAGTGGAAAAAAATTTACTTTACTTCCATTGTCACCATATGAAGTACATTGTGATCAATTGAAATTAGAAAAGAAAAGAAAAGAATTTGAAGAACAAGAGAGGAGAGAAGAAAGTAAGGTAAGAGAGAAGAGTGAAAAAAGAGAGAAAAGTGAGGGGCAAAAGGTGAGTGACAATAAAGAGAGAAAAAAGAGTGATTTTGAGGAAAAAAGAAAGAATGTGAGTTTTTACAAGGATCCTAGAAGGACCTCTAGCTTTGTAAAATTCAAGCAAGGATCGGCGCTTATCATCTGAATTTCATGATGTTTATATGCAATGCTTAGGAGGAAACAATGTTCATGATCATATTGTATTTGATGACATGCTTTTTAGGAAAGGGAAGCTTTGTATTCCTAAGTGTTCAATTAGGGAGTTACTTGTAAAAGAAGCTCATGGGGGAGGACTTATGGGACATTTTGGGGAATTTAAAACATATAGCATGTTGAGTGAACACTTTTATTGGTTGAAAATGAGGAAGGATGTGAACAAAGTATGCAAACAATGTTTCAAATGTAAAGAGGCTAAGTCTAAGACACAACCACATGGTCTTTACACACCTTTAGATGTTCCTAGCGAACCTTGGGTTGACATTAGCATGGATTTTGTCCTAGGATTACCAACGACTAAGAGACATCATGATAGCATTTTTGTTGTTGTTGATAGGTTTAGTAAGATGGCACATTTCATTCCATGTAACAAAACAGATGATGCCACTAACATAGCTAATCTTTTCTTTAGGGAAGTGGTTAGATTACATGGAATTCGCAAAACAATTGTGAGTGATAGAGATGTCAAATTTTTAAGTCATTTTTGGAAAGTTTTATGGGGAAAATTAGGAACCAAGCTTTTGTTTTCTACAACATGTCACCCCCAAACTGATGGACAAACCGAGGTGGTTAATAGAACGTTAGGAGCCCTACTTAGATCCTTAATTTCAAAGAATCTGAATACATGGGAAGAAACTCTACCATTTGTGGAATTTGCATACAATAGAGCGATACATAGTACCACTCATTGTTCACCTTTTGAGATTGTGTATGGCTTTAATCCTTTAACTCCACTAGATTTATCACCATTGCCGCCTATTATGTTTACTAGTGATGCAGCATCTTCTAAGGCCGAATACGTAAAGGAATTGCACAAAGAAATCAAAGAAAGGATTGAAAGGAAAAATCAAAAGCTAATCTCTACCAAAAATCATGGGAGAAAGCAATTGATTTTTAAAAAGGGGGATTGGGTTTGGGTTCATCTACGAAAAGAGAGGTTTCCGGATCAAAGGAAGTCTAAACTACAACCAAGGGGAGATGGTCCTTTTCAAGTACTTGAACGAATAAATGATAATGCATACAAGCTAGATCTTCGAGGTGAGTACAATGTAAGTTCTACTTTTAATGTGGCTGACTTAGCTCCTTTTGATGTAGGAACTGAAGATCTTGATTTGAGGTCAAATCCTTTTACAGAAAGGGGGGATGATACGAATCAAACAACTGATCCATTGCATGTACCTGAAGGACCTATTACAAGGAGTAAGGCGAAGAAGATTCAAGAGGAATATACATTACATCTTCAAAAGCTTGCCAATGCACAAGAAGAGACAAAACTTTTTCATCCCGAATTTATTTACAACATTAGCACAACAAGTGAAGAAGAGATTGAAGTGAAGATGGCATGAGAATAGTCATTTTTATTTTGGAAGATGACAACATGGCAGAATTTTAAATAAAGAAATTTCTAGATTTCTTATTTTGGGACTTTTTGATTTCAATGCTTGCCAACCATGCTCATTATTGAAATGGACCTTCTAGAAGAGTTGGTTGAGTGTATTTAAAGCATATCTACCCATTTGTCTAGCATTTAAGCCATGCAATTTACTTTTGGCTTCTTATGTCTTATTTTCTACAAAATGCATTTAATAGCTTTTTGAGTCCTTTTGTATTCCAAGGCATGCACGAATTTTTGGCCTTTAAAATGGCTTGTAATACATCATTTTGGACAGATTTATGAATGAAAAACTTGTGTTTTCTTAGACTCCATTTGGTGTTGTCTTCCTTTCAAATCTTGTTTTAGGTTTGAAGTTAAATCAATTCATTGGATTAGTCTTGATCAAACTAATTCTGGAGTGAGTTGTCTTAGGATCTAAGAGTGACCATTTTAGATTTTGAGTGTGATCTAAGTTAGCTGTCATTGTGAGTTTTTACAAGGATCCTAGAAGGACCTCTAGCTTTGTAAAATTCAAGGAACGATCGGCCCTTATCAACTGTTCAATATATTAGTAGTGGAATCGCACTAGTCACAATTCATCGGTTGCTTTAGCATTGCATTATTTGGTAAATTCACAATACAATTATGCCTTCATATATTCTTATGCCAGAAGGGACTAAAAATTAACACCAAATTCCTAAGAAGATGACATTTGAAAGAGTAAAACTTACTACGACAATGACTGTGTACCCTAGCACATATTTGCTCGAGAACTTTTACATATTGAGTTGAATAATTTTTATAGCTTATTTTGAGTAGAATTCGGTTGTATTGTTGGAACTACAAAAGTACCCTAGTCACGCCTTGTTTCTCAAATAGACATTTACAGTTCATTTATTTCTTACTTTATGCAAGCAAGCCAATTTCAACTAAACCCATTTGTTACCTTTTTTTCTATTTTCTAAACATCACCTTTGATAATTACAGTACTTGTGGAGAATCGATAATTTACTTATTACTTATTAGAGACTACGTATACTTGCGCGAGTGTAAACTAAAAGCACACGAAGCATCCTAGTGTTCTACTTTTACCAAAGTGAAATACTTTGAAGCACATCGACATCAGTGTTTCACCCTTTAAGCTATCTTATTGTGGACCATCAAGGATTTTTTAGCGTATAGTAACTTGTCTGAGTGTACTATAAAAGGGTATAAAGCATGTTTGATATGTGGAGAGAAAACATCATCTATTTATTTACCTACAGGTAAAAATTTCGTGTATCTTGAACATCAAAGACATCTAACTTTCAGAAACCCATGTTGAATTCAAAAGAAAGCATTTAGTGGAGAACATGAATTAGGAGTAGCCCTTGAATTTTTGAGTGATGAAGAGATTCATCCACATTTATACGTGCGAAAATCTCAAAAAGAGGACTTTTGTTGGAATAGAAAGTTTACCAAATAAAAACCCACAACGTCATTATCCTAAAAATTAATAGAGAAATTAAATTATATTATGGGAAAATTATAAATCAATATTTTTCCCAAAAATAAATGGATTAAAAGTTTGTTTATTTAAAATTTTGGTCAAAATTAATGTAGGTCGAGTCTAGAAAGTAGAGGCTAGCAATTTCAGGCTTAGTTTCCCGAAAGCTTCAAACCTTAGAAGAAAATCTTGAAGATTGAAGTTGAATAAATACCTAAGCCTATTTAGGCGTGAAGATTAAAGCTAAACATGAGCTATGTCGATTAAGGAGGTCTTGAAGATCGAAGTTGAAGAAAAGACCTATGCCTATTTAGGCTGTCTTGAATATCGAAGATGAAGAAAAGACTAAAAGAAAATGCAGGTGGTCTTGAAGACTAAATCTAAAGAAATTAAAGATTTAAAGCCTATTTAGGAGATATTAAATCAAAATATTTTCGTGCATTAATTTGTGAAGAATCGCTTAGGTTGAGTAATGGTTCAAATTTGGAAGCTTGATAATTCTCATTTTGAGAGTTATTTAAGCAATAATATTAATGAATTCTAAGTTTTTATGCATGAATAAAAATACTTTTTAGAGCTAGAGTTTCATTTCGTGCATACTTTTTGTATAAATTTAATGGTTGCCTAATAAAGAGCCTGAATTAGAAAATAAAGATTACGGTCAAAAGTAGAATGTTGAAACTATTTATAATGAAATTCTAAAATAAAAAAACCTTGCTAATTTGTTGTTAAATCCGCAAGAACTGGAAATGTTGACAAAGACTTAAAAGACTTAAAACCAAAGAATCGCACACGTGTTTAATTTTAGAAAGATCTTTAAAACGAATCAATATAATGACATGTGGATGGTGGCAATAGAGAGAAGGAAACTCAGAACCTAAATCTAGATTTGGGCACCGATAACTTTACTCTATAAATAGGAAGATTCTAGGTCAAATATGTGAATGGAACGTGACAGAACAACGAGGAAGGGGAGAGGAATTCATTAGCAGTCATTTGAATCTGAGAGAGACTAAGTCGCATGAAGTGAGGAAATCAAAGAGAGAGCTTGTCTTAAGGACAAGGCCATGACTTTGTCATTTCTTCTACTCTTTCTCCATCGAGACTGGTTTTACTATGTTTCTTAGTTTAACCCTTAGCACTTTAGCCTATATTGCTTTCAACACTTTATTGTTTTCTAGATTAGTGATACGATGATCTTTAGCCTTTGTTAGTTGTATGTCTTTAGTTTTCGTGAACTGGTTTGAATCCCAGTCAAACTCAGAGTTAGTTGATGCTATCTTGCTTCTAATAAATTCAAATATTTAATTTTTGTTATCTTGCTTCTACTAAATTCAATATTTATTCGTTATCTTTTTCACTCGATTTCTACAAATTAACTTCAACTTTTGGTATGTTTACTACTTTCATCTCTTTATCTTCTGTTTGTTTTGAGTCAACGTCAGGCTAAACATTATGGGTGAAGGTTAAGGGAAAAAGAATGTAGGTATTAGGGTACATTGGAGTTGTTAAGATCATCATGATAATCAATTTAAATATCGTGTGTTGATGAACCATCCACATGTGCTCGTTCATCGTTTGCTTTGAAAGAAGGAGTACTAAAAGGTATGCTAGTCATGTTCATTAGTTCATGTGAGTGCTCTTGCATGTTAAGGGAAAGTTTAGAGATAATCATCCAACTACTCCGCACAATGCACTATTTCAATGTTATTTGCTTTGTATGAGAATTGGAGTCAATTTGAATGAATAGGAGAGCAAACATTAGCTAACAGTGTGAAACTTCCACCTTACCTACTTGTTATCCCTAAGAAATGTAAGTTGCATCCTAAAACCTTAACCGAACCATATTTCCATATAAACATTTTTTTAAAAGTTGTTTTTAATTAACATTAGCTTTATTAATCCAACTCCTTTTAGTTCGTTGATGAATATTTATTGCATCACATTTTATTATATTTCATTAATGCACTTAGACATGAGACAAAAGCTGAATAATTTTCTTTTATTACATGTTCGACTATTTAGTTAATATTGATATTTTTGAATCACTCAATCCCTAGGGATAATGATAAAATATACTTATCACTTGATTGCTTTTGACTGCATACACTTGCGTATTATTGCTTTTGAATGCTTGAAGCTTTGTAAATGCTTGCTAGATTAAGTAGAAATAATCATTTAAGTCGTGCATATTCAAATCTACATTAGAGACCTTCTCCCTTGTTGTAAGAACCTGACCCGAAGAACGGTCTCTAACCTAGATCCTTACTTAGCATGCATGGTTAAGAATACAAATCACCATTCAGTGTACCAATTTAAAACATTTCAATCAACACAATTAAAACAAAATCATAAATCCTTTAATTAAAACCAACAAGTAAAGTGACTGATCAGTACTTTCTTAAAATCAAGGAAACGGTTCGAGAAATCTTAAACAAGTTTTTGAATGTTCTTCCTAAGGACTCAAGTCCAACTACATGCTAAACCCAAATATAAAAAGAAAGATAAAACTGTCTCAGAGTTCGACCATCCATGATCATCCATCAGCCTCCTCCTAGCCATCCAGCCTTTGTCCCAAGTTACTTGATGGAAAAACCACAGAAAATAAGGGTGGGCAACGAATCACTCAGTAAGAATCCCCAACCGGGGTACAATACGAAAACATCTCATAGAGCACACCGACATGCAACCATACAATGACTTAGAGCAAAACAATTAGTTTAGGCTATCTGCTACTCCTAGAGCTTGCATATTCAAGGGCTTACAACTACAGCCTATCCTAGGTTCTACACCTTGATGCCCTTCGGGGTCTTACACAACCTAGGTGTAAAGACCCGACCCGAATGGGATCCAAAATAGGCCTTTACCTCAATGCATGCATTCAAAATTTAAAGACAATATGCAAGAATGGTTTTCAGATTCTAAGTGGAAACTAAAACACACAAACATCCATTTAAAAAGTCCATACAAAATTCCTGAAACCTGTCCCTGTTTCCAAGCACCTGTTCCAAGGCAAATACATTTCCCAAAACTCACTCTGATCAGAGATTTATTTAAAATATTCAAAACTTTCCAATAGTTACAACAGTGCTAGAATCCGGAAAAACAGTCAGAAAACAACTTAGGGCTCCGTGCCCAGCTACATGCATTCAGAGGAAAATAAACATAAAGAATCATAGACATAAACTCAGATTCGAACAACGGGTTTCCATGATCACAGCTCCTCCTCCAGCCATCCTGTCTCGCACCATGGTTACCTGTGGAAAACCACAAAATAAGGGTGAGTAACGAATTACTCAATAAGAATCCCCAACCGGGGTACAATACGATATTCATGGTCATCTAGCAGAAAGGTATGCAAGCTATGAATATAAACACAGAAGATAGCACATAGCTTAAATCCACACATAAACTTCGGATGCCATCTCAGGGTCTTACTCCGGGATAAATCCACCACACGATACTATCCTATACGAGAAACAAGTCTCGGCCTCAGCCGGTCTACTGTCGATACGAAAGGTGCACTGGCTCACAATCCCGAGGAGCTCTCCAGTCGGCGCTATAATGAGCGTACGCGCGCACCACATGCTACTGCAAACCATGGGGGGTGCCGGGTCTAGTGGCAAGCTGCCCAGGTCCAGCCACCATGCCTAACTAAATCTCCGGATCGGTGTCACCGACATAGGGTGTGAGACACGGACACGTGAACTATGTCACTGAACCACCGCACTTTGAGGCTAAGGAACCGGTCGTGGTAGGCTTACACCAGGAAGTCGTCCTTGCCCTATCAGGTGGCAATCAAGGGCTACTGCCGAACAAGCTGAGGACGTGCCGGCTGCCGGGGACAAGGTAATGCCATGTCATCATCCCGACCGTTGGGGCATTTAACAGTCTTCCACCCTCACCCAAGATTGCAGGGCCTACCGTTAGGGTTAGCTAAACCCTAATGGGGTCCAGGGACGGAGTACTGCCTCGTACCTTCCTGCCGTGGATGCAAGGTACTTTATGCATCCTGGCCCGGATGATGCTACCTATTTGAACTCTAAACTATAACATCAACAGCAAACAATCCAATACGTGCTCAACAGATACAACGAACCTAGCATGATACTACGAAGCAAGAACAGATACGAGCATGCCAGAACGGAACAACCTAGCATGGACTAACATGAGAAACAACATAAGAAATCATGCCAGTCAGGAATTCAGAACAGACAACCTATCCCTAAACATGCTGATAAACACAAACAAGCATACAAACAGCAATCACATATAATATCGCAAGGCCCACACAACTCCGGTAAGAAATCCTTACCTGGTCGGAAGGCAACTACACACAAGAATCCTAAGCTGCGATCGATCCCGAGCTAGCTAATGAGAACCTAACAAGCACAATAATTATCACAATCCATAGGCCTAAATATGATAAAATAAACAAGGCTCAGCTCGGGAGCAACACACGCAGCACGGCTGAAGCGCGGACGGACAGGTTGCACGGTCGGGGCTGCTGATGGGCGTAGATGGGTGGCAAGGGCTGCGTGCTGGGCACAGATGGGCTGCAGGGCTGCGCGCACGCGCGCGCGAGGACGGGCTGGCTGGGCGCAGGTGCACGGGCGCGGACAAGCAGACTCGATGGCTGGACGCGGGCGGGCGACACGACACGGGCGCACTGGGACGGC
The DNA here is from genome assembly GCA_036507275.1 of Sicyos edulis. Classification (NCBI taxonomy): domain Eukaryota; kingdom Viridiplantae; phylum Streptophyta; class Magnoliopsida; order Cucurbitales; family Cucurbitaceae; genus Sicyos; species Sicyos edulis. Next base: position 22,281,004 of record CM071854.1, on the reverse strand, counting down.
GACAGGCGCGCGGGCGCTGGGGCAACGACGCGGACGCGCTGGGACGGCGACGTTCGCGTGGGCGCTGGGCGCGGACTGGGCGTACGACGGTTGTGCGGCCTTGACTACTTTGGCGTCTCGGCGGGTATTGGCCGCCGACTGGCCGCACAACACCAAGGCTCACCTCTTCTTCTCCATACCAGCAAGAATACACCAAACAAAGAAGGAGAAGAGGAAGAGAACTCTTACCCGGGATGACACTCGATCAAAGGGCTGCTCGGGGAGATGAAACTCGGCTTGGAGCTTGGGAGAGACATGCTTGGGCGGCCAAGGAGCTTTTGGAGAAGAAACTCAAAAACCTAATTCCTTTTCTTTTAATCAAATGCACCAAAACCCAAAGGACTCAAGGCTAACCAAGATATGCCGCGAAAAAAAGTAACAAGATCACCTGGTGGCCAACTGGCCACACCACCCACCTGACTTCCTAGCACCCCGGGTTCGAATCCCAACAAACGCACCATTATTCCTCAATTTTTCTTTTGCATCTCACCATTCCCAAACACATCCACAAAGCATCAAAATCCTACTTATGTCCATCCAATAATTTTAACAACTGAAAAAGACATAAACGGCCCTGACGGCCCGACCAAATTACCAAAATACCCCTAGGGCATACCTGGAAACCGGGATGAAAACCTGGGCCGTTACACTAGGACACAATGATGCCCGTCCGGGACTTACACATAACGATGCCCATCGGGGTCTTACTCCTGCTAACTCAGTGATGCCCATCGGGGACTTACACACAAGGATGCCCATCGGGGTCTTACACCTCAAATCAATGATGCCCATCGGGGTCTTACACATACGGATGCCCATCGGGGTCTTACTCCTCAAATCAGTGCTGCCCATCGGGGTCTTACACACACGGATGCCCATCGGGGTCTTACACCTCTAGCTATCAATGCTGCCCAATGGGGTCTTACACATCTAGGATGCCCATCGGGGTCTTACTCCAGCTAGGATCATAGAGATGCCCATCGGGGTCTTACACTCCCTAGCAATCCTTATGATGCCCATCGGGGGCTTACACATAATGAAAATCTTGAAGAGATAGTCTACATTAATTGATAACTCGCCATTAGAGCGTATTTTAGGCTGTCTTAGTATACTTTATTTTAGAAATAGAAGAAAGAAAACAAGCCCTCATAGAAGAAATGTGAGGAAATAGCTTAGAAAATCAGCATGCATTCATAATGTAGCATCAAAAGCATGGCATTGCATTTTAGCGCAATTTATAGATGTGTTCCTAATCAATGCTATTTAGCAGGATTATCTGTAGCATTGAGGGAAAGGACGACAATGTGAATGGTGACCAGATAGTACGTAAAGTCACATAACTCAAAAAGGAAAACACGTTCGAAAAATGGCACATCAACAAGGAAAGAATTGAAGAATCAATAATTCAATTAAGACGACATCAATCAAATAAATCCAGACAAAAATCACGGAATCCCACATTTATGATGATTTGTACAGCTCACCTCAACTTGCTGGCTAAGGAATTTAATTCTATAAATACTGAGGCAAGAAGCTGAAAACGATGGACTGGTCGGTTGGACACTAGCCAATTTTCGAAGCACGAGAAGTAAGTGGTGATACGTGGGAACTGCTGACAAGGGGACTACACATACTCAGTCGTGCCAATTTCGTTTATGGTTTTTTATTAAGAATAGTTATAGTCTTTGAACATTTCATATTCGTAATAAAATTGTCTGGTTTAAACTTCTATATTATGTTTATTGTTATGATTACGTTGTAGGAGTGCATGTTAGTTACTTATGATTAAAATTTGGTAAGATCGTAGGTCACAGAATGTTACACTACTACGTATTTAATTTTATATTTATGCGTCAATTAGCTACCCACGCATGTACCTTGTGGTGAAATGGAAGGGGATTCGCATGTTGACCTAGTATGCTACTTAAGGTTGAGTGAACGACTATTCACTATTTAGGGTGTTAGGGATAACCTCAATAATGCTTATGTTGCCCTGCGCTAAGTATGGAGTTCGCAGCAGAAACTCGTTTGACCATAAATCATTAGTTACGGAAGTAACAATTGTTAGGGAAGTAAGACACTCTTTAGCTAGTCCGCGCCCTTAGGATCTTTGAGGACTAATTAGTTAGCATTACTCATTGCATGCATTAGCATTTTATTTCTGCATTCATTTATTTTATTAAAAAAAATACAACTCAACTCAAACAATATATTTTTCTTTATTATTTTTGCATGACTCTGACGTAACCGATATTTTCTCTAGACATCAATCCTTCTGGGATTGATAAATTTATATACTTATTACTTGCTGCTATTCTCGACCGCGCATACTTGCACGTAAGTGATTCTGAGTACACTTAGCATAAGTCAACTTAGAATTAATTATTGTTCATTATATTAGCATTAGAATTACACCTGTCATGAGTCAACAAGTCAAGTCCAAGGGTTATATGCAAAAGGTTTGCAAGCTAGTCAAATCATTTATGATCTGAAATGAGCATTTAGATCTTGGAATAAAAGATTTCACGATATGTTTAAATCTTATCGGTTTCAGAAGAATGTCGGTAAACCTTGTTTATATTATAAGTTTATCACAAAAAAAGTAGCATTTATAGTATTTTATGTTGTTGCTACCCTATTCATAGGGAATGATGTAGGATTCTTGATGGATAACAAGAAGTGACTAGAGAACCAATTGAAGATGAAGGATTTGGGAAAACTATCATTCGTTCATGGGATCCAAGTTATAAGTTATCAATCCAATAGAATCCTAGCCTTGTCTTGAGCATCTTGCATAGACAAAATGGTTGTCAGAGATGTGATGCAAGATTCTGAAAAGGGTCAGTTACCTTTTAGGCATGGGATCACATTGTCTGAGGATCTATGAAGTAAGACGCGTTAAGAGATTGGGGAGATGAGACGGATTCCCTATGCTTTGACAGTGGGAAGATTGTGTACAAGGCCAGACATATTAAATTCGGTAGGCATTGTCAATAGATATAAGTTATGCCCAATATTGGATCACTAAACAAGAGTTAAGAATATTCTCAAGTATCTTAGGAGAACAATAGTTTACATACATGTGTATGGTCGTAAGAATTTGATCCTTAGTAGGTACACAAACTCTAATTTTTAGACTCATGAGGTGTATAAGAGATCAACATTAGGACCAGTGTTCACCATTCACGGAACAACAATAGTTTGGAGAAGCTTCAAATAAGGATACATTGTAGACAACACAATTAAAGTTGAGTATGTGGCAGCTTGTTGAGTAGCAAAAGAGGTTATATGGCTAAAACTTCCATAAAGATTTGGATGTGGTTCCGTGTATGGATAAGCCAGTCAGTTTATATTGTTTCAACAATAAGGTTGTGGCTAACTCCAAGGAACTGGTCATAAAAAATGGAAGAATATAGAGAGGAAATATCATCTCATTAGATAGATAGTGCATAGAAGAAAAGTGGTTGTCACCAAGATTAACACGAATGACAACGTTGTTGATCCTTTTACAAAGGCTCTCTGTAATATAGTATTTGAGGCGTCTCCTACAGTCGAGATCAAGTGTGGGCTGAATTTTTTGTCAACATGTTTAGGCTTACTAGGCCCTAGTGCAAGTGGGAGATTGTGAAGGGTTGTGCCCTAAAGATGTGTTGTTTGTAATTAAAGAAATTGCGCTAAATTAAAGGGAAACTTGTGGAAGAATTAGAAGTAGTAGTTTGTAATCTTAGTCCAAGTATTTCATATCATCATCTAAAAGAGAATTCACGTCACAAAAATGAAAAAATAGGAAAAACAAAATATATTGTCTAGGAGTTATTGAAATATATTTCAGCAAATTTTTTTTTATTCATCAATTAACAACCATTAAATTATATTATTTTTAATTAATATTGATTGATTGTTAAAAAAACCGTCAATTAATAAATGAAAAAAATATTAAAATATATTATTAGCTTATGTATGAGAAAATCTGCGGTTATATTTAGGATTACCAGATGGTTTGCGTAAACCATTGGTTATATTTAGAAATACCCGACATTTAGGTAGACCTTCAGCTAATATTCTTTTTCTTTGATAGTTGATTTCTTGAAGGTCAAAACTCGTCGATGGTTAATGAAGTATTTTCTAACCTATTTGATGTAATTCAAAGTTGGAAAGTCTTAGACTATAACTCAAATCAAACGGATACACTTTAAATCCTCATTGACCAAAGAAGAATGCAAGGAAGAAGGATTATTAGGAAAAAAATATATTGAAGGAGAACGATGTTCGAATCTCGTGCAGCTTGCGAACAACTTTCCTCTTGTTTGTTAAAACAAGAACGATCACTCATTTCCAAAATTTTAAAAACTTCCCCACCAATACACGACTTCCATGCTAGTATATGGCTTGAACATAAATAGAATAAGAAAACAAATAAAAGTTGAAAATGAAAACGTAATTCGTTGCTGGTCAAGGAGAAATCGAAGAAGATGAAGTATATAAATCAAAAGCGCTTAAGAAGGGAGGGCTTTGAGCAAGATAAATTATCGAAAGGGAACAGGATTATTGGAGAAGATATATGAAATCTCGGGCATATGTATTTGACATTTGCAAAATAGCCCCTCAATAAATGTAGTTTAAACAAGCATTTTGCATACAATAGAATAATTTAAAGGATGTATCATCAAGAATCAAAACTAGAATGGGTACTAGTAAAAACCAATAAGTCTTTTATTATTCAACCAATTTTATTTGGGGGTGAGAGGGATTTAAACTCATAACCTCTTCTTCACAAACTCATATTTCATATCAATTAAGTTATGTCTTTGCTTAGTTGACAAGATACGTAAGATTCAAAATTCTAAGCAAAAATAATCCACATATGGTTGATTTAGAGAATTAGATAGATAAATAGATTGCAACATCAAATACCTCCATGTTATACTAAAATATCAATTTCTAAAATTGATTTAACTGTTAAATTCTGTATGCCTTTTATGAACATAATTAAATGTGTAAGATGTTTTTTTTTTTTATTTATTAATCTAAAACCGATAGGTGATGATATTCTTGTTTTAACGTTTTTTTAGAACTAAATGTAACGGCAAAGATAGTTTCTTTTTATAAAAATCTGATAGTTGATGGTTATTTTTTATAGTTTGACCTTAATTATATTCAAAGAGAACAAAAAGAAGTAGTTTTTCAATTTTTTTTCAAAAGACTGTTGAAGAATTCTGGCAGCATAACAAGTTTAAGAATATTTGACTTTGTTCTCGACGTATAAAAATGATCAACAATCAAAATTTGCTCGATGTATATATGCGAGTTGTTGAACTCATATACATTGTATGCATAGAATGTATTAACACAAATCATAAAAATATGTAAAGAACTCATCTATAGCAAACGAGGTGGTAGAGACTCGTGCTGATAACATGTTATAAAATAACAAAGAACAACAAGAATAAAGAAGAACAAAGTAGAGAGAAAAGAGAGTTGTTCTCTATTGTTGAGTTGTATTTCTAAATGCTTCACACCATCCTATTTATAGGATTTATGGGAGGGGTTGATAACTCATGTGAATTGTTATGTTATGGATATCGACCACTTCATAATAGAATAGGTTTTTAAATATATTTGAGAAATTGAATATTTAGCTCAATTCCTCTTAATAATATTCAACTTTAATTAAGCGCGAATAAAAAAAATAATTACAAATACTTTATAAATTGGAATTCCCTCATGATAAGGATCATGGAGTTCCACAAGTGTCACTTGGACCTATTACACGATCCAAAGCAAAGAAGATTCAACAAGCATTCATTCTTCACCTTCGACAGTGGATAGCTTCAGTTCAAAATCCATTTCATGTGCTAGAGACCATTTCAAGGGAAGAGGAACCATTTGATGCTTTGGAAGTCAATGTATGCAAGATTGAAGTTGTCCATGGAATTAATGACATTTGACTTGATTTAAATGTCTTAATCATTCGACAAGGGGAAATACAAATGTTAGAGTTGGCAACACAAACATCAATTTTCAGATTTTAGGAGCTTTTATGCAAGTCTATGTTTAAAATCTTGTTTTTAATGTTTTAGGTTATATTTTGCAACAATGGCATTATGGTAATTATGTTGGTTTCTTTATTTTAGGTTTAACTTTCATAAGCTATAAATAGCCATGAAGTAAGTTGTAAAACTCAGATTTTGATTGAATGAAAATTAGCTCTCTACAAGAGATCATTTTCTTAGAATTTTAGGGCATGTTCTTTGTCTCTTCTTCTAAGTTTCCCCTGCAATCTTGTGATAGAATGCATTTGAGCCATTCAATCCAGCCTTGATCAAGCTTGATTGTGGAGTGACTCAATCTAGAACAAGATCTTTCATATCTTGCTTCTAGATCATTGATCTTAAGAGGTAATCAAATTCTAGCCTTTTCTCTTGGTTGTTCCCAAATCTATAAGGAGGTGTTAATCTCTTAATTCAAGGGTTCTTGCTTCATCATAAGCTTGGATCTTTGGGCTGAGAATTAGGGTTACCTTATCACCTCATCTATGAGGATTGAATGCGATGGTAATAAACTGTCAGTGAGACAACCATCCTTAAATCGCAAATTAAAAAGCTTCAAACATTATAATTTTCAGCACAAAAGATTCTTTATGATCCTTTGCTTCTAATCCTAACCTCTAATCCTACATGCATTGTATTTGAAATATAGTTAACTATCTTAAGATAATAATGCTCAATTCTTTGTTAAAAATACCTTAACTAGGGACTAATTAACTCTCTAACCGAGAGTTATCAACATTCAATGTTGAAAACAAAAAGAAGAGATTTCTAATGTTTTTCGTTTGGAAAGTATATAAAAAATTTTAGGGTTGTTTCTACCTTGAGAATATTCTAATTTTTAAATACATTAATATGTGTTGTTAGAATAATGTGTTAAAGACTTTTGTGACAACCACTAACTTTCACCAAATACTCTTAGAGAAATGGAAAAAGATCACAATGATTGAAAGAGTTAATATTGGCGGAAAGTTTTTAATTTTAAACCGTTTAATATGAGAGTTTGTAAATGATGAGATAGATGGTTTTGCTAACCATTTTTACATTTGAATATCAGTTATTTGGTGCAAGAGCTATTTAATTCCTAAATTTGTACAAAGTGACATTTATTCTAGTTTAAAGTGATTGAAAGAGTAATGCTATGATTTAACCAAGTAAAATAAATCAATAAAGACTATCGCTAGCTCATATGGTAGACTTGTGCATAATGCTGGAGACAAGAAAAACATGTTCATAAAAAATTCCTCCAAGAATGAATTAATTATGTGTGAAGTCGTTCCAAGCTACAAATGTGAGACTTATTTTAAGATGTAAGTCTTTATCCTTAAGTGTTACACTTTAAAGTATTGTAGAGAAATCAAAGGATTAAAGTAGCAACAAGAGAAAAAAAGTATTTATTTAAAAGTTATTATATATTAGCGAAAATTTTAAGGATGGAAATTCTTTTAAAGTTGGTATATTGTAACAAGTCAGTTTATTTTAGTTAATGATATGTAAGTACTTTTTTTTATTGTGGTAACATTTGTGGCAAAAATTTATATTTAGTTTTTTTTGTAATCCTTTTTGACAAAGTTTGGTTATTACTTATTATTGTTTTTTTTAGCTATGTAAATATTTTTATCAATATTATCTTCATATATATGAAAGTTCTTATTTCTTTTCCTATTTTTTGTTAAAATAGAGTAATAATTAAAGGTAGAAAATTTAAATTCATGACTTCTTTGTCAGGGCACACACTTAGATTGATTGAGTTATTCCTCTAGTTGGTTAAGTATTACACACAATCGACTTTAAAATGATTCCATGAATATACTTATTGTTATCGATTAAACTTGCAAACTAGCTATATATGATTCTTTTAATTTTGTGAAAAATATATTATATGTAAACCTAATATGGTATAGATATGATGTCTAAACAAATTTGTCTATACTCTTTGGAAACAATAACCATAAATAATTGATACATTCATTAAGAATATTAATTAAACGAGGTGTTCTTTGGTTGATAGACACATGCACATATATAAACATTAATTTTATATATATATACACATTAATTTTATACATGTTGGATAACTTCTTAATAATTTTGTCCTAATAGTCATGGCGCATGATTGTAGACAAAACTTGTTTAGCTCGTGACATTAAGACATTATGATCTATAGTTTTTAAAATATTTTAATTTAGTCATTTACCTCGTTGATGTTTAATGTACACTTTCTTTTTTTAGAAAATGGTAAATTGATTAATAATAAACGAACATAGACTAACAATGAATGAATTATTAAAACAGTAGAAATTAATTGGTTCAACTAAATAATAAAATAACAAACTCTCAAACATTTCTTATGTAGTATATAAAGAAATTAAAACAACAATATTGTTTTATTTAAAAAAATGTTATAAAGCAAAGAAAAACAATGAATAAAAGTTATATTTTTTTAATGACTTCATTTTTATGATCAATGGCTGAGGGAGCATGACTTGGAGACGACATTCTTACAGTCCTTCACTTTCTCAACAACTACGATCAACAAAAAGAAAATGTCACATTCAATTATAAAATTGAGACATATCAATAGAATTTGCTTAGGGAAACAAATAATAGAGATAAGCCTAATTCTTTTTTTAATATTATTAATGTCTAAAAATTTATCCCCTATAAACTTAAAACATAAATTCATATTTTTTCACTTTGCATATAAAAATAATGAATATTATTAAAGCAATTTCTTTAAATAAACTTCAAACTTATCCTTAAAGTACAATAAAAAAATATTTAAAAAATGATTACATTTGTCCTTACCAAAATTTATGACTTATTTAACAAAAAAGTGATTGAAGGTTTAATGTTTAGAAATAAGATGCAAAAACCTAACTAAATTTTGAAGAATTCAATTTATTCATAAAGAAACAATCTCTATTATATTTTTTCCATAAATGTTAGAAATATATTAAAATTATGATAATCAGCAAACAATATCGATTAATTTTAACTTTAAACTAAGTCTTTAAGTGTAACAAAAGACTAAAGGCATGAAAACAATATTAACTTAAAAAGTTTTGAACCTGAATTTTCTGTATTGTTGACATTGATACAGAGTGCATACGCTCCTATAATCTCGCATCCCATTTTACTATGTTCGTGAGAAGACAAACTCTGTTTTGGGATCATAAGATAGAATTGCAGGGGTTGATGCGATTCACGCATACACTCAGTGAATTTAGTTGACTTAGCCATTGCGAGCGAGCCTAGAACTAGCCACACCATGAATGCCCATTTTTCCCATTGTTTGCAACTCTCCATTATTATTATTATTATTATTATTATTTATATCTTTCTCTTTGTAGATCAAATCCTTTAAATATATATCACTAATTTTCCACTCTCTTCCATTCCGCACCTTATTTTAACAATGTTGATAGTTTGCCAAAATCCATCATCTTCAATTGGTTCACTAGTCACTCCTTGCTATCGGTCAAGAATCCTTCATCATTCCCAATGAGTAGGATAGCAACAACATAAAATATCATAACTGCTACTTTTTTTGTAACTATCTTATTGTGTAAACAAGGTTTTTCGACATTCTTCTGGAAACCATAAGATCTAAACGTATTGTGAAATCGATCATTCCAAGATCTAGGTGCTCATTTCAATACATAGATTATTTAGCTAGCTTGAAAACCTTTTGCACATAACCCTTTGATTTGACTTGTTGATTCATGTAGATTATCTCTTCAAGATTTTCATTCAAGAATGCAATCTTTAAACTCATTTTTCATATCTCATAGTCTTTAAATCCTTGTAGATTTTAACATGGAAACAAGGGAGAAGGTCTCTAATGTAGATTTTGATATGCACGACTTAAATGATTATTTCTACTTAATGTCGCAAGCATTTACAAAGCTTAAGCATTCAAAAGCAACAATACGCAAGTGTATGCAGACAAAAGCAATCAAGTGATAAGTATATTTATATCATTATCCATAAGGATTGAGTGATTAAACAATATCAATATTAACTTAAGAGTCGAACATGTAATAAAAGGAAATTGTTCACTTTTTGTCCCATGTCTAAGTGCATTAATGGAATATAATAACATGCGATGCAATAAATATTCATCAACGAACTAAAAGGAGTTGGATTAGTAAATTTTAAAAAATGTTTTAAAAAATGGAATATAATGTAAATTTTAAAAAAAATGTTTAAAAAAATTGTTTATATGGAAACAAGGCTTCGGTTAAGGTTTTAGGATGCAACTTACATTTCTTAGGGATAACTAGTAGGTAAGGCAGAAGTTGAACATTGTTAACTAATGTTTGCCCTCCCATTTATTCACATTGACTCAAATTCTCATTCAAAGCCAACAACATTCAAATAGTGCATTGTGCGCAGTAGCTAGATGATTATCCCTAAGCTTTCCCTTAACATGCAAGAGCCCTCACATGAACTAATGCACATGACTAGCATACCTTTTAGTGTTCCTTCTTGTAATGGCCCAAGTTTCCGTTTCGGTTCTCTAGGTACGTTTGGTTGATTATTCGGTTGTTTGGTTGGGCCGTTAGGGTAGTTTGAGCCTTCAGGGGCATTTTGGTCATTTGGTCTTCAGGGGGTAGTTTTGGTATTTATCCAAGGTTTCTATAAGGACCCGGCACGGGATGGTCCTAACCGTCCCTTACTTAATGATGCAATAATTAAAATATGGGAATTAAAACTGAACTTAAATCATTACTTTATAAACTTGAACAATTACAAGGCATAAAAAATATAACATCCAAATCATTTAGCCTCTAGCCAGAGAAATTTAAAAAAAACATTACAACTTCAGACAAAACTGTTTAAACAAAAGTAAACATGATAAGACAAAGAGATGCGTGAGCCTTTCCCATGATCATCCAGTTCCTCCTCTAGCCACCTCGATGCTGTGCCAAGTTAACTAGTGGAAAAACTACAAAAAGGGTGAGTACAATTGCACTCAGTAAGGATCCCACAATCGGGGTACAATACGCACATCAAATCTTCTAGCATCCTAGCATATAAGCATCAAACAATAGCATGGTAGTCTCAACAAATACGAACAGAAGGATGATCAACATCATGGGTCTATGCTCAAAGCTAGACAGGGTTAGCACACACTGGACGAACAAATAGGAGAAACAGTTAAGTAATATCAGAAGCTATATCCATACAGCAAACAAGGTTAGCACACACTGGGCTAACTAAGGATAGCAACACACTGGGCTAGTCCTGGACAAACTAAGCTAGCACGCAACTCGACTGTCACTCAAGCAAGTCGTGCTCATATCTGTCAGTAGCACACTAGGCTAGTCTAGAGCAACACGGGCAGCAACACTGTAACAACCCAGTTTTCTATTCCAGTTTTCAAGGTGCCTTCGGTTTAAGATTCGGTTGTTCGGTTGGGTTGTTAGAGCTATTTTGACCCTTGGGGGTATTTTGGTCTTTTGGTCCCCGGGCAGGATTTGTGGATTTTCAGGACTTCAAGGTAGCTCCTGCCTTTGTCGAGGCTTGTTTGTTGTTGGTTGCGAGTCCCAAGATGTTTGGGCTAGTCGTTTGGAAGTTCCCTTGTGGTTTGGGTTTTGGCAAAGTTATGGTTGGTTGAGCGCTTCCTTTGGGATTCAAGCCCTGGCCCTTATTGTTGATTTGGGAGTTCGATTTAAGTGAGTTTTATTTATTGGAAAAGGTTGCTCGTTCGGGTCTCGAAGGAGGAAGTTGGGAAATGGGATTTTAGGGATTTTAAGGTTATTTAAAAAATGGATAAGGATGGAAAATAAGGAAAAAAATCCCATTTTCCCTTTTCTCTCTCTCTCTCTCTCTCTCTCTCTCTCTCTCTCTCTCTCTCTCTCTCTCTCTCTCTCTCTCTCTCCCCGAGCCCAGCCCGAGCCTAGCCCCAGCTCACCCCAGCTCGCCCAGCCCAGGTTGCCCAAGCCCGAGCCCTAGCCGCCCAGCTCACCGAGCCCAGCCCCCTGCTCGCCCAGGTCGCTCAGCCCCTGCTCGCATCAGCCCGCACAGTGATGCGTCGCCCAACCCCGAGTCGCCCCGCACAGTGCTGCATTACTCGTCCCCGCGCCAGGCCGTTCCGTCAGCGCCCGAGTCACCAAGATTCGAGCCGCCCCGTGCCAGATCCCGCGACCCCTGTAGCTCGCCTTGCCAGATCGCGCGTCCTTGCAGCCGTTGCATCGCGTCGCCCGCGCGCCCTCAGAGCTCGCCGCGTCGCCGCCACAAGCGCCGCCTTCCCAGCCGAGCCGCGCCGCACGCCTTCGCCCAGCCGAGCTCGCGCCAGCGCCTGCGCCCCTTTGTGTCGCCCCAGCGCTCGTTCGCGCGCAACTCAGCGCCCAGCCTCTGCGCCCCTCAGCGCTTCTCGGCAGCAATGAGAAGAGCCTCATTGTCACAGCTGCCCGTTAAGCATATCACCAGCGCCTCGTGAGTTGCTCCCGAGCCGAGCCCTGTTTATTTTATTATATTTACGCCTTTGGATTGTGATTATTGTTGTGTTTGATAGGTTCCCTTTAGGTTGCTCGGGTTCGATCGCAGCTTAGTTTTCTTGTGTGTTGTTGCCTTCCGACCAGGTAAGGATTTCTTACCGGAGTTGTGTGGGCCCTGCGATATTATCATGATGTGCCTTGTATGCTTGTTGGTATTATGAGCATGATAGTGATAGGGCAAATATGATTGATCTCTTGCTAGCATGTTTGCCTGATTGTACATGTTAGTGCCATGCTAGGTTTGTTCTTCCAGCATGCTTATGATTCCTGTTTTAAGTTCGTAGTATCATGCTAGGTAAGTGTGATTGATGTCGTTTATTGTTTGGTAGCCAGGAATCATTTTTCTCTGTACTCTTAGCTAGTGTTGTAGGGTTTGTCATCATCCAGAGGCTGAGAGCGGACATAACGTACTTTGTCCCCACCGGTCGGGAGTAGAGCGAAGCATAACGTACATTGCTTCCCCCCCCTCGGCCGCCGATGTGGATTTAGCTACCACATCGGCATAAGCCTAGTCTCAGAGCTGCTAGAGCGGAACCACCGCCAACGGTGTAAGCCTACCTTGGCCTGTTCTTAGCTTCGGTGGTACATGGTACATGCCGCATGATGAGTGTCGAGGGCCTCGCACTCATCGTGATCGGTGACACCGCTTCCGAGTCTTAGGCATGCATACCTGACCCGCGTAGTTTGTCCTTAGGCCCCCACATTTACGCCGGTTGCAGCAGCATGCGGTGTGCGTGCACACGCGCGTTAGTCGCCCAGTTCGGAGAGCTCCCAAAGCTAATGTCGTGAGTACACCATTTCCTTCCAGTTTAGAGCCAGACTTCGGGTACTCTCCCGTAAGTCCAGATTTATAGCAAGGGTAAGAGGCCCTTGAGGACATCCTTGGGATCAGTTTTTGAGCTGATCAATTGGCCGAGGGAGAAAGACCCTCAGAGATGTCCCGAGATTGGTTAGGAAAACCAATCATTAGGCCGAAAGTAGGAGACTTCCGAGGATTCCAGATCTTGCCTTGTAAGCTCGTTGAGCTATGATATGTGTTGGTAGCTGTTTGCTTGTATGCTAGGGTGCTAGATGACTGATGTATCGTATTGTACCCCGGTTGGGGATTCTTACTGAGTAATTCGTTACTCACCCTTATTTTGTGGTTTTCCACAGGTAACCATGGTGCGAGACAGGATGGCTGGAGGAGGAGCTGTGATCATGGAAACCCGTTGTGTTGAACTCTGAGTCTTGTATTTATGTATTTATGTTTTAAATGTCCTCTGAATGCATGTAGTTAGGCAAGAAGCCCTAGGTTGTTTTCTGAATGTATTTCCGGATTCTAGCATTGTTGTAACTATTGGAAAGCTTGAATGTTTTAAATAAATCTCTGATCAGAGTGAGTTTTGGAAATGTATTTGTCTTGGAACAGGTACTTGGAAACAGAGACAGGTTTCAGGAATTTATGTTGACTTTTAAATGGATGTTTATGTTTTAGTTTTTACTTAGAATCTGAAACACCATTTTGCATTTTGATTTTAGTTTTGAATGCATGCATTGAGGTAAAGGCCTATTTTAGAACCCCATTCGGGTCGGGTCTTTACAAACACACTGGGCTAGCCCAGGATCAGCAACACACTGGGCCAATACTGAAAACTTGCCAGCACACACTGGGCCAACAAGGGACACCAGACACTGAGCTAGTCCGGCTTATACCATACCTCAAGACACTGCACCGGGCTAACATGGGACATACACACACTAGGCTAGTCCTGAGCAAAACCGAGCCAACACGCAACTTGACTATCATTTGGGACACCTTAATAAACTCTAACATTCTTGGCATCCTAGAGCTAACAGGGTCCAACATACAACTAGCTTATAATCAATAGAGTATTTGCTGACATATGGTACATTTAGTAAATAGGAGAGTGCAACAACATGGTACAATAAATTAAATGCCAAGCCCTAGCAAACAACACGAGCATAAACACAATATTCAGGGAACATGGCATACAACATACAAGATCAGATTAACAGACAAACAAGAATTAAACATAACTATAAACAGAGCAGCATTCAAGAAACGTGCAAGAACCTATCCACTAGCAATGTAATCCAGACAACATGCTGAAACCTATCCACTAACAGTGCAACATATAAACAAACAACCAAGAGTTATCATTGAAATGCGCAGGGTTCACACAACCCCGGCAAGGAACCCTTACCTGTCAAACAAGCAGAACCTAACAATATAGAGTGCTCCTTGAGCCGCAGATCACCACACAAGCTAACCTAACAACAAGCCAACAGTAGTTAATATCCAATGCCGAACAAACTAAACAACCAAATAGAAACAGGAGCTAGGGCTTTACCGAAACCCGAACAATCACCAACTCCCCAAGGGTGGTCTCGTCCAAGGCAAGCTAGTCCTTACAACCAAAGAACTTCAAAGCTCACTCTAACCAATTTCGGCTAGGGCATCACCAACAACACAAACCACAAGTTAGTCTTGGTTAAACCTCAAACACACAACCAATAACTTCCATGTAGCTCTCAGCCACTATGGGGATCTTGGTAGCATAACTCAACCAACAACAACTCAACTCACCTTGATGTCTCGGCAATGGAGGAAGCACAATGATGGTCTCGGCTAGCCCCTCCAACAAGCACCCAAAGATCTCGGCTAGGCTAGGCTTGTACAACAAGAGAAGAAGCTTTGGTTAGAACACAACCAAACCAACCAAGTTGGTTTTCAGCTAGATCTACAACTCCACACAACAAAACACAACAAACACTTACCTTGAAGCTCTCGACAATGATGGCTAGAGAAGAGAGCTCTCGGATTTCCACCAACAAGCAAAGGAGTTCAAGAAGATGAGCTTGACAAGGAGATCTCGTATTCATGGAGTTCCACAAGTTGCACTTGGACCTATTACACGATCCAAAGCAAAGAAGATTCAACAAGCATTCATTCTTCACCTTCGACAGTGGATAGCTTCAGTTCAAAATCCATTTCATGTGCTAGAGACCATTTCAAGGGAAGAGGAACCATTTGATGCTTTGGAAGTCAATGTATGCAAGATTGAAGTTGTCCATGGAATTAATGACATTTGACTTGATTTAAATGTCTTAATCATTCGACAAGGGGAAATACAAATGTTAGAGTTGGCAACACAAACATCAATTTTCAGATTTTAGGAGCTTTTATGCAAGTCTATGTTTAAAATCTTGTTTTTAATGTTTTAGGTTATATTTTGCAACAATGGCATTATGGTAATTAAGTTGGTTTCTTTATTTTAGGTTTAACTTTCGTAGGCTATAAATAGCCATGAAGTAAGTGTAAAACTCAGATTTTGATTGAATGAAAATTAGCTCTCTACAATAGATCATTTTCTTAGAATTTTAGGGCATGTTCTTTGTCTCTTCTTCTAAGTTTCCCTTGCAATCTTGTGATAGAATGCATTTGAGCCATTCAATCCAAATTTTTGATCAAGCTTGATTGTGGAGTGACTCAATCTAGAACAAGATCTTCCATATCTTGCTTCTAGATCATTGATCTTAAGAGGTAATCAAATTCTAGCCTTTTCTCTTGGTTGTTCCCAAATCTATAAGGAGGTGTTAATCTCTTAATTCAAGGGTTCTTGCTTCATCATAAGCTTGGATCTTTGGGCTGAGAATTAGGGTTGCCTTATCAATAGTCGTGTAACAAACCTCATGACCAGTTATATTATCTAGAACAGGTGAGTGTCTCGAGGGCCTCACAAGCGAGTCATGTAACGTATCCCATGACCTAGTAGTAAGAAGTTAATCTGAGTTGGATACGTGTGCTAGCATGATAGACTCTACCTTGTGCATTGTACCCCTGTCAGGGAGTTCTTACTAAGTATTCTTTTATACTCACCATTTTTGTGGTTATTTTCTTTCCACAAGTATTTAGGACACTACCGAGATGGTTAGCTGGAAGGTGTTGAAGTGATCATGGATGGAGCCGCTGCATTGTCTTAAAGATGTTGATAGGACAAAATGTTTTTTTTTTCCTTAGTAGCATGCAATTATTTAAACTCCTGTTATTTCTATGAGTTGTTTACATGGATGCCACTGTTTGTAATTAACTTATTATTTATTTGAAACATTTTGTAAATACCTTGGCCCAGGGCTTGTTTTTAATTTATTCATTTTGAAATAAAATCCAACAGGAGCAGTTATTTAAGATTTGAAATTCGAAATTGCATTGATTTGTAACTTGTTTTTGTCAGCATGACATAGGAAACGTAATTGAAAATTACGAGTCCTTACATTTGGTATCAGAGCACAGAGTCATAGATTCTATAGACTGACCTACATAGTAGGTTGTTGTTTTCCCCCATGATCTTCAGCATTCCAGCGACCGTCAGGTATGTCAAACTTAAATAAGGGTTTTTGTTAATGCGCATAACATCTAGCTTACATGTTTATTAGTTGTTGCTTGTTTGTTTAGTCCTATGCGGTGACTAACGTGTTGTGATCCTCATGAGTAGGCCTTGAGCCGTAGCAGAGAGAGAGTTGAGTTACCTAGAGTTTGGCTTTAGAGTTAGTAGCTGCCAGAGTAGGTGCAATGGCACTAGCAGCTAGTAGAGGTGCATCCTCTTTGCAAAGCAGGCACCTAGAGTAGAGTTAGTTGCTACTCTACGAGAAAAGTTTAAAGAGGTGTTTGTTGAGGAATGAGTAGAATTCAAGTTTCGTTCGCACAGCTTGCATGTTTCACTTAGCAGATAGCCTCGGTAGCACAACCGTTTCCAGCAGTTGGTTTGTTAAAGAAGCACTGCCAGATCAGGTAGTTGGTTCCCTAAGGCGAGAATAGTGTAACCGCCCAGGTTTTCATCCCGGTCTTCCAGGTTTGCCCTAAGTGATAAGCGCCGATCGTTGCTTGAATTTTACAAAGCTAGAGGTCCTTCTAGGATCCTTGTAAAAACTCACAATGACAGCTAACTTAGATCACACTCAAAATCTAAAATGGTCACTCTTAGATCCTAAGACAACTCACTCCAGAATTAGTCTGATCAAGACTAATCCAATGAATTGATTTAACTTCAAACCTAAAACAAGATTTGAAAGAAAGACAACACCAAATGGGGTCTAAAAAAACACAAGTTTTTCATTCATAAAATCTCTCCAAAATGATGTATTACAAGCCATTTTAAAGGCCAAAATTTGTGCATGCCTTGGAATACAAAAGGACTCAAAAAGCTATTAAATGCATTTTGTAGAAAATAAGACATAAGAAGCCAAAAGTAAATTGCATGGCTTAAATGCTAGACAAAAGGGTAGATATGCTTTAAATACACTCAACCAACTCTTCTAGAAGGTCCCTTGCAATAATGAGCATGGTTGGCAAGCATTGAAATAAAAAAGTCCCAAGATAAGAAATCTAGAAATTTCTTTATTTAAAATTCTGCCATGTAATTTTTATAATCCTCTTGAAATCTTCTTTTCCTTCTTCTTGTAATTGCTCCTTCATGTGAATGCAATAAGTTGGTAGTTGAATTCATATCATCCCCCCTTTCTTTAGAAGGATTTGTCCTCAAATCAAAATCTTTATGTCTTCTTTTGAACACTTTATGCTTGCTGCCATGGATGAACTTAGAAGAAAATTTGGAGTATTTCATCATAATAAACAAGTTGCCATTGTGTTTGTGGACATTCTTTACTTTAGAAGGAATCTTCGCTTCGAGATGTTGTATAAGATCTTTTGCTTCCTGTAAGAACTCAAAAGAAACACTAGACAAACATGGTTTGAGCTCGCCCGTTAGGTAGCAAGTTCCTTTATATAAAAGTCTACAAATATTTTTCTTTGAAAACAAAATGGATTTAACCTCACTAGCTCTTTTACACAATCTCTCATCATTGGCTTTTCTCTCATTTTTCTTCATAGGTCATAAACTAAGCTCATGCTTCTCTCTCTCATTCATTTTCTCACATGATTCTTCATCAATAAACTCACATGCTTTTGTCATGGCCTTTTGTGCCTTTTTCTCTAACTCACACACATCAACTTGTACATCATTTAGATTAGGTTTTACAATAGTAGAATGATTACAAGCAAACACGTCCTCACATTATAGTTCCCTTGCATGTATTGCAAACTAAACCACAATGCATTTCATTTTCAATGATACAACTTTCTACTTCAACCCTAGGCTGAATTTCATCACATAAACTATCATTTTCCAAAGATATTGAATATTTGAAATTGGTTTAGGTTGAGTGTACCTTGAAGACATCCTTTTGTGATGTGCTCTTCTTTCTTCCATATCTTCTCTCATCATTTCTGACATATCTTTAAGAGCTTCAAGAACGGTACTAAAACTTGGTACATGTGTTGCCTTTTCTTCATTACTTGACATGTTGAAAAGATTGTTTACCTCTAGAGTCGGCCAAGGAAAGTTAACCAAATGCTCTGATACCAAATGATAAGCGCCGATCGTTGCTTGAATTTTACAAAGCTAGAGGTCCTTCTAGGATTCTTGTAAAAACTCACAATGACAGCTAACTTAGATCACACTCAAAATCTAAAATGGTCACTGTTAGATCCTAAGACAACTCACTCCAGAATTAGTTTGATCAAGACTAATCCAATGAATTGATTTAACTTCAAACCTAAAACAAGATTTGAAAGAAAGACAACACCAAATGGGGTCTAAGAAAACACAAGTTTTTCATTCATAAAATGATATGAATTCAACTACCAACTTATTGCATTCACATGAAGGAGTAATTACAAGAAGAAGGAAAAGAAGATTCCAAGAGGATTATAAAAATTACATGGCAGAATTTTAAATAAAGAAATTTCTAGATTTCTTATTTTGAGACTTTTTGATTTCAATGCTTGCCAACCATGCTCATAATTGCAAGGGACCTTCTAGAAGAGTTGGTTGAGTCTATTTAAAGCATACCTACCCTTTTGTCTAGCATTTAAGCCATGCAATTGTGTTTTGGTTTCCTAGGTCTTATTTTCTACAAAATGCATTTAATGGCTTTTTGAGTCCTTTTTGTATTC
Source organism: Sicyos edulis (assembly GCA_036507275.1). Lineage (NCBI taxonomy): Eukaryota > Viridiplantae > Streptophyta > Magnoliopsida > Cucurbitales > Cucurbitaceae > Sicyos > Sicyos edulis. The sequence continues at coordinate 22,261,394 of CM071854.1, read as the reverse complement.
TAAGGCATGCACGAATTTTTGGCCTTTAAAATGGCTTGTAATACATCATTTTGGAGAGAATTTATGAATGAAAAACTTGTGTTTTCTTAGACCCCATTTGGTGTTGTCTTTCTTTCAAATCTTGCTTTAGGTTTGAAGTTAAATCAATTCATTGGATTAGTCTTGATCAAACTAATTCTGGAGTGAGTTGTCTTAGGATCTAAGAGTGGCCATTTTAGATTTTGAGTATGATCTAAGTTAGCTATCATTGTGAGTTTTTACAAGGATCCTAGAAGGACCTCTAGCTTTGTAAAATTCAAGCAAGGATCGGCGCTTATCATAAAATCTCCAAATTGATTTATTACAAGCCATTTTAAAGGCAAAAAATTTGTGCATGCCTTGGAATACAAAAGGACTCAAAAAGCTATTAAATGCATTTTGTAGAAAATAAGACATAAGAAGCCAAAAGTAAATTGCATGGCTTAAATGCTAGACAAAAGGGTAGATATGCTTTAAATACACTCAACCAACTCTTCTAGAAGGTCCCTTGCAATAATGAGCATGGTTGGCAAGCATTGAAATCAAAAAGTCCCAAGATAAGAAATCTAGAAATTTCTTTATTTAAAATTCTGCCATGTAATTGTTATAATCCTCTTGGAATCTTCTTTTCCTTCTTCTTGTAATTGCTCCTTCATGTGCATGCAATAAGTTGGTAGTTGAATTCATATCATCCCCCCTTTCTTTAAAAGGATTTGTCCTCAAATCAAAATCTTTATGTCCTTTTTTGAACATTTTATGCTTGCTGCCATGGATGAATTTGGAAGCAAATTTGGAGTATTTCATCATAATAAAGAAGTTGGCATTGTGTTTGTGGTCATTCTTTACTTTAGAAGGAATCTTCGCTTCGAGATGTTGTATAAGATCTTTTGCTCCTGTAAGAACTCAAAAGAAACACTAGACAAACATGGTTTGAGCTCGCCCGTTAGATAGCAAGTTCCTTTATATAAAAGCCTACAAATATTTTGCTTTGAAAACGAAATAGATTTAACCTCATTGGATCTTTCACACAAGCTCACAACATTGGCTTTTCTCTCATTTTTCTCTATAGGCCATAAACTAATCTCATGCTTATCTCTCACACTCATTTTCTCACGAGATTCTTTTTCTCTAAAATCATATGCTTTAGTTTTGGCCTTTTGTGCCTTTTTCCCTAACTCACACACATCAACATGTACATCATTAATAGTAGGTGTTACAATAGTAGAAGGGATACAAGAAAATAAGTCCTTACAATCTAATCCCTTACTAACCTCATTTGCATGTGTTGCAACTAAACCATAAAGCATTTCATTTTCAACTTTTGCACTTTCTACTTTAATCGTAGACTGAATTTGATCACATGAATTATCATTTTCCAAAGACAATTGAGTATTTGAAATTAGTTTTGGATGAGTGTACCTTGAAGACATCCTTTTGCGAAGTGCTCTTCTTTCTTCCATATCTTCTTTCATCATTTCCAACATATCTTTAAGAGCTTCAAGAACGGTACTAAAACCCGATACATTTGTTGTTTTTTCTTCATTACGTGACATGTTGAAAAGATTGTTTACCTTTAGATTCGGCCAAGGAAAGTTAACCAAATGCTCTGATACCAAATGATAAGCGCCGATCGTTGCTTGAATTTTACAAAGCTAGAGGTCCTTCTACGATCCATGTAAAAACTCACAATGACAGCTAACTTAGATCACACTCAAAATCTAAAATGGTCACTCTTAGATCCTAAGACAACTCACTCCAGAATTAGTTTGATCAAGACTAATCCAATCAATTGATTTAACTTCAAACCTAAAACAAGATTTGAAAGAAAGACAACACCAAATGGGGTCTAAGAAAACACAAGTTTTTCATTCATAAAATCTCCAAAATGATTTATTACAAGCCATTTTAAAGGCCAAAAATTCGTGCATGCCTTGGAATACAAAAGGACTCAAAAAGCTATTAAATGCATTTTGTAGAAAATAAGACATAAGAAGCCAAAAGTAAATTGCATGGCTTAAATGCTAGACAAAATGGTAGATATGCTTTAAATACACTCAACCAACTCTTCTAGAAGGTCCCTTGCAATAATGAGCTTGGTTGGAAAGCATTGAAATCAAAAAGTCCCAAGATAAGAAATCTAGAAATTTCTTTATTTAAAATTATGCCAATAATTGTTATAATCCTCTTAGTATCTTCTTTTCCTTCTTCTTGTAATTGCTCCTTCATGTGCATGCAATAAGTTGGTAGTTGAATTCATATCAGTAGGGCTCCTAACGTTCTATTAACCACCTCGGTTTGTCCATCAGTTTGGGGGTGACATGTTGTAGAAAACAAAAGCTTGGTTCCCAATTTTCCCCATAAAACTTTCCAAAAATGACTTAAAAATTTGACATCTCTATCACTCACAATTGTTTTGGGAATTCCATGTAATCTAACCACTTCCCTAAAGAAAAGATTAGCTATGTTAGTGGCATCATCTGTTTTGTTACATGGAATGAAATGTGCCATCTTACTAAACCTATCAACAACAACAAAAATGCTATCATGATGTCTCTTAGTCTTTGGTAATCCTAGTACAAAATCCATGCTAATGTCAACCCAAGGTTCGGTAGGAACATCTAAAGGTGTGTAAAGACCATGTGGTTGTGTCTTAGACTTAGCCTCTTTACATTTGAAACATTGTTTGCATACTTTGTTCACATCCTTCCTCATTTTCAACCAATAAAAGTGTTCACTTAACATGCTATATGTTTTAAATTCCCCAAAATGTCCCATAAGTCTTCCCCCATGAGCTTCTTTTACAAGTAACTCCCTAATTGAACACTTAGGAATACAAAGCTTCCCTTTCCTAAAAAGCATGTCATCAAATACAATATGATCATGAACATTGTTTCCTCCTAAGCATTGCAAATAAACATCATGAAATTCAGATTTCTCAACTTTGTACAACTCAACCATATGTTTAAAACCAAGAATTTTTGCACTAAGAGAAGAAAATAATGCATACCTTCTTGACAATGCATCAGCCACCACATTGTCCTTACCTTTCTTGTAATGAATGACATAAGGAAATGTCTCAATGAATTCTACCCACTTCGCATGTCTCTTATTTAGCTTTGTTTGGCTCTTGAGATGCTTCAAACTTTCATGATCCGTGTGGATGACAAACTCTTTTGGCCACAAATAATGTTGCCAAACTTGCAACGCCCTAACAAGTGCATGTAACTCTTTGTCATATGTCGGGTATTTGAGTTGTGCTCCATTTAGCTTTTCACTAAAGAACATGATTGGCCTTTTCTCTTGCATCAAAACAGCCCTATACCTATTCCACTTGCATCACATTCAATCTCAAAAGATTTATCAAAGTTAGGTAAAGAAAGACAAGGTGCATTAGTCAATTTTTCTTTAAGTTCATTGAATGCATTTTCTTGTTTTTGTTTCCATTCAAATTTCACATTCTTCCTAACAAGTTCATTCAATGGTGAGGCTATGCTACTGAAATCCTTAATAAACCTCCTATAGAAACTAGCCAAACCATGAAAAGATCTTACCTCGGTTGCATTCGTGGGTGTTGGCCATTCTCGAATAGCCTTAACCTTTTCTTCATCAACTTGCACTCCATTCTTTCCAACAATGAATCCTAGAAATTAACTTGGTCTAGACAAAAACTACACTTTTGAAGTTCGCATAAAGTTTCTCTTCTCTAAGTTTAAGTAAAATTGTCTTAACATGCAAAACATGATCATTCAAGCTTTTGAGTAAACAAGGATGTCATCAAAGTATACGACAACAAATTTCCCAATGTATTCTCTCAAAACATGATTTATTAATCGCATAAAAGTACTTGGTGCATTAGTAAGGCCAAATGGCATAACAAGCCACTCATAAAGCCCAAACTTTGTTTTAAAAGCGCTTTTTCCACTCATCTCCTACATGCATTCTAATTTGATGATAACCACTCTTAAGATCTATTTTTGAAAACAAGTTTGCACCATGTAATTCATCTAGCATATCATCTAATCTAGGAATGGGATGTCGATACTTTACCGTTATCTGTTGATAGCTCGACAATCAACACACATCCTCCAAGTGCCATCTTTCTTTGGTACTAAAATAACCGGAACCGAACAAGGACTCATGCTTTCCCTAACATAGCCTTTATCCATGAGTTCCTCCACTTGCCTTTGAATCTCCTTGGTTTCGGTTGGATTTGTCCTATATGCAGCCATGTTTGGAAGAGTTGCTCGGAAATGAAGTCAATTTGGTGCTCAATTCCTCTTAGAGGGGTAATCCCATAGGTGCATCTTCATGTGGAAACATGTCATTAAATTCCTGCAAAAGAGACTTAAAAATACTTGGCAAAACATTTTCAGATTTGGGCTCATTTACCAAACACATCCCTTTGCACATAAGTACAAATTTTGGTTCTTGAGCTAAAACTTTCCTCACTTCCCTTTTTTGTATAACCAAACTCACATTCTTTATTTTTTTCCTCAAAATCACTCTTTTTCTCTCTTTATTTTCACTCACCTTTTGCCCCTCACTTTTCTCTCTTTTTTTCTCTTCTCTCTTACCTTACTTTCTTCTCTCCTCTCTTGTTCTTCAAATTCTTTTCTTTTCTTTTCTAATTTCAATTGATCACAATGTACTTCATATGGTGACAATGGAAGTAAAGTAAATTTTTTTCCACTCAAAGTAAAAGTATACTTATTTCTCAATCCATCAAAAGTGACCTCTCTATCATATTGCCAAGGTCGGCCTAACAAAATATCCCCGCATGCATAGGTACAACATCACAAAGAACTTCATCTTTATATCTTCCCAAAGTAAAAGGAATAAGAGCTTGTGAGTTTACCTTAAGCTCTCCTTTGTTGGTCAACCATTGAAGCTTGTATGGTTTCAATGTGGACGAGTAGTTAGTTGGAGTCTTTTAACAAGAAAGCTACTCACCACAATTGTACAACTTCCACTATCAATTACCACACAACATGGGTTTCCTTTAACCAAGCATCTTGTATGAAACAAGTTTTCCCTTTGATCTTCAACTTTTTTTTCTTTAATTTGCACATTAAGTACCCTTCTTGTGATCAAAGAAATGAAGTTACCTTCTTCAATGTACTCATCATCATGTGCTCCATATTCGCCTCAAGTTCTTCATCATGCTCCTCACAATCATCATCCGAATCAATTACACCATTTCTTATCACCATAACTCTTTTATTGACACATTCCTTGCTCATGTGCCCAAATCCTTTGCACTTCCAACATTGAATAGAACTAGACTTCTCCCTTGCCTCCTTTGAAACTTCATTCTTTTTAGTATTGGAGCTCTCGGCCTCTACTCTTTTGGCAGCCACAAACTTTCCTTTTGTTGCATTGATTCATTCCTATGCATAAAACTATCCTTGCCCCAAGTATTAGAATTTGAAAAAGTATGAGTTTTAGATGAATACCTTTCGAATGCTCACTTTCTTCCTTCAATTGAGCTTCAATTTTTATGGCATAATGATACATATCTTCAAGGTAAGGTGGTGGATTCCTATCAACCGGATGAGCAATTTCTCGATTTAAACCACCAAGAAACCTAGACATGGTGTCCTCCTCGTCCTCTCGTATTTTTGCTCTTTCCATCAATGACTCCATCTCTTGATAATATTCAGCCACACTTTTTGTTCTCTGCCTCAATGCTTGCAATTTAGTTTTCAAATCTCTTTCATAATGTTTGGGAACATACCTCTTTCTCATAGCTTCTTTAAGTTCTTCCCATGTCTCTATTGGATCCTCCTCTTTTCTTCTTCTTTCGGATTTGAGATGTTGATACCATTCACCGGCATGGTTTGTGAATTCGGCAATAGTAAGCTTCATCGTTTTGTTCTCACTATATGAATTACAATCAAACACATGTTCTATTTTTCTTTCCCATTGCAAGTATGCCTCAGAGTCCATTGCCCACTAAAGGGTGGAATTTTGAGTTTAACTCCACTTCTCTATCTTCATGCATTCTTTCTATCCTTCTAGGTTGCATGATATTTGCATGATTATTTCTTCCTCCCCTTGCATGACCTCTTCCTTCACCTAGTCTCTCTTGTCCAACCAAGTGTAACATACCTTCATCATCTTGCAATACTCGTTCTCCTCGTCGCTGATGTGCTCTCCTTTCCTCTCTATCTTCCCTCATCATTTCCATCATACCTTGAAGGGCTTGAAGATTAGCAACATTAACATCCGGAACCTGTGGTGCTTTTTCCTCATTATGTGACATGTTGCAAATATCAAAATGGACCTCTCCACACTTCTCACAAAGATTTCACTCGGGACACTCGTGTTTAACACTCAAAGGTAGGCTTTTGGTACTAGGTCAAAGATGTAAGGGCTGGTCTAAGAATTTGGTGCAATCTTGCTTTAAACTTGATATAAAACCAATTCAACAATCAACTTTCACAAACTAAACTAGAGTAATTCAACTTAGGATCAGCAGCTAATTAAAAACAAAACATAAACAAAAAAAAAAAAGAACTTCAATGTGCCTTGGATCTTTGATACTTTTTTTTTCAATGATTTTTTTTTTTTGCAACAGATTTTTTTTCTTTTTTTTTTTTTGCTACTGATTTTTTTTTAATTTTTTTATGATCCAAGAGCAATATAAATGAATTCTACAAAGTACTTCTAAAGAATACAAATGTACTTGCTTGAATAGAAAATTGAAAGAGATAAAAAAAAATAAAATAAAAAATAACAAACTAACACAAAGTAAAGATAGTTCACCTCAAAATTCAGCCAAAGAATGTCAAGGCTCTGATACCAAATGATAAGCGCCGATCGTTGCTTGAATTTTACAAAGCTAGAGGTCCTTCTAGGATCCTTGTAAAAACTCACAATGACAGCTAACTTAGATCACACTCAAAATCTAAAATGATCACTCTTAGATCCTAAGACAACTCACTCCAGAATTAGTTTGATCAAGACTAATCCAATGAATTGATTTAACTTCAAACCTAAAACAAGATTTGAAAGAAAGACAACACCAAATGGGGTCTAAGAAAACACAAGTTTTTCATTCATAAAATCTCTCCAAAATGATGTATTACAAGCCATTTTAAAGACAAAAAATTCGTGCATGCCTTGGAATACAAAAGGACTCAAAAAGCTATTAAATGCATTTTGTAGAAAATAAGACATAAGAAGCCAAAAGTAAATTGCATGGCTTAAATGCTAGACAAAAGGGTAGATATGCTTTAAATACACTCAATCAACTCTTCTAGAAGGTCCATTGCAATAATGAGCATGGTTGGCAAGCTTTGAAATCAAAAGGTCCCAAAATAAGAAATCTAGAAATTTCTTTATTTAAAATTCTGCCATGTTGTCATCTTCCAAAATAAAAAATGACTATTCTCATGCCATCTTCACTTCAATCTCTTCTTCATTTGTTGTGCTAATGTTGTAAATAAATTCGGGATGAAAAAGTTTTGTCTCTTCTTGTGCATTGGCAAGCTTTTGAAGATGTAAAATATATTCCTCTTGAATCTTCTTAGCCTTACTCCTTGTAATAGGTCCTTCAGGTACATGCAATGGATCAGTTGTTTGATTCGTATCATCTCACCTCTTTTCTCTCGGCCAAAGAAGAACACCAATTGAAAGAAGAAGAAGAGATCGAGACACTTACCCGAGATGACGAACGGACGAAGGAGCCGCTTGGGGAGAGAGCTTGGGCGGCTAGGGTGGGTTTGGAGAACAAAACACAAACAACCCTAATTTCCTTCATTTAGACAAATGCACCAAAACCCCAAAGACCCATAGCTAACCAAGATATACCGCAGAATGAGCATCTATAACAGCTCGAGGCACAACCGGCAACGACACTCAACTGACCTCCTAGACAACTTGGGTTCGAACCCCAACAAACACACCTTTAATCCTCAATTTTACTTTTGCATCTCACCATGCCCAAACACATCCACAAAGCAACAAAATCCTACATAAGGCCATCCAATAATTTTAGCAACTTAAAAAGACATAAACGGCCCTGACAGCCCGACCAAATTACCATAATACCCCTAGGGCATACCTGGAAGATCGGGATGAAAACCTGTGCCTTTACAATATTCCCTCCTTTTTATGACTTTCGTCGTCGAAAGTCCTTAAGATCAAAAAAACATTTCGGATATCGCAATCTCATCTCGCCCTCCCCGCTCACGAGCGCTTCCTCTGAACTCGACTCCTCCACCGAACTTTTACCAAACGGATCTCATGATTACGCAACGCCGCCGTCCCAAAAGACCGAGATACTCACAGGCTTCCCTCCTGAAGCTCAAATCATCATTCACCGCAAAGGCTCAAAGTCCATAATGAGCGATGGGTCCGACACATACTGCCTCAACATCGATACATGAATAACACTGTGCACTGCTGACAATGACAGAGGAAAAGCTAACCGATATGCAACTCTGTCAATCCTCTCGAGAATCTCAAACGGACCAACAAACGGGATTCAACTCCCTCACTTACCAAACCTCAACACACCTCGCATCGGTGCAACCTTAAAACACGCATCGCTCAACCTCAAACTCCAAATCTCGACGCCAACATCGGCGTAACTCTTCTGCCTACTACTCGAGCCGACAACAAACGAGCTCTAATCTTCTACATCAGATCGCTCTTTGGTTAATCAGAGCAACTCAGACCCAAAACCGACGGCCACCAACCTTTTCCCGCACACTAGAAACCTGCAACATTTACCATACAACGCCTCAACGGAACCATATGAACTAACAACTGGGAACTGCTACCCAAAGCGACCTCATAAAGCCAACACTGGTCTCCCGCTACCTAACCACGGAAACACCAACCCGCAACAAGATCTAAAGGATCTGGCTCACTCCTCCCAAAAGACCATCGGTCAGAGGGTGAAAACACTACTGGGACTGAACTCGGCTCATAAGCCTCTGAAGAATGCTCTCAAGAACCACGAGTCTTCCACACACTGCCTAGAATAAACCTTTGTTGCCACACCTTGGTACCAACGACTATAGCCTGAAACTGCCATGTCACTACTCCATAGTAATGACATCTCCACCCGGAGCGTGGTGCGAGCTCTAGCTATTGAACTAATCCGCCAAAAATCCGAACTCACAAAACAACCTCAACTAACTGACAGCTCCCACACGGAAACCTACAATCCAATAACTTGAGTGCTACGAACTCAGAAGCCCAAACAACTGCAAACTGCATAGCTACGCCAATCTACTCAACTCTAGCTAGACTTAGATCACTGACTGGACAAGTCAGCCCGCTAACAATAGGGCCCCAGAGGGCTCCCTCCACTAAACTTACCTCCATGCAAGCAACGTAACAAATCTTGCCTCAAATATGAAACACATCTCACAAGTCCAAATGGTAACACAAACAGGCTTATACCCTCTAGCTTAAGCTTATTGCACCTACCCACCGAACTTCATAAACGGAACACCACTACGCGGTTAACACCAACTACCAAGAATAAGAATACCAATAATGGCTGGCAGAGCACAAGCTACACTAACCAGCAAGGATCCCTCAAAGATCAAAACCCTAGTCCAGCCACAATGGTGCAACCTCATCCCACAACTGATACAAAGGGTTCCTCAACTACAACTGCAAATGCAAACTCCTGTGCCAAACACACACAAGAGGCAGAACAACCCTTACAACAACTTCCAGAACACCACTCAAGAGTCCGCTTAATTGGACAAACAACTGCTCTCAGGCGGCCAACAGATTTTTCCCTCTTGCTAATACCACTACCACCAACTCCAAGACCAAGGGAGTAACCTGACAACTCCTATGAGGAACAGTTCCTTACAAGCGGACAACCGAAGGACAGAGAGCTCCACACATGCTCTCTGTCTTGCTCTGCTAAGCAAGAACATCTAAATCTCACGGGGCAACAACAAGGGGGGTTTCACCACAAACTGAACCGCCAACCACAAACTAGCAAAGACTCACCCCCAAATGCCAAAGTAGGCAACACCTGAAACTCCAGAACAGGAAAAACATCCGACAGGGCAAGAACCACTAGCCCCACGAGCAAGATTAACTTCTAGCAACTCAAAACCACACCTTGATCAACACCAAGCACCAACTTGCTACCACACAGGAACCAATCTGGACTCTACTTCAAACAAACTCTAGCTTTGTCAATAGATATAAGTTATGCCCAATATTGGATCACTAAACAAGAGTTAAGAATATTCTCAAGTATCTTAGGAGAACAATAGTTTACATACATGTGTATGGTCGTAAGAATTTGATCCTTAGTAGGTACACAAACTCTAATTTTTAGACTCATGAGGTGTATAAGAGATCAACATTAGGACCAGGGTTCACCATTCACTTTAAACAACAATAGTTTGGAGAAGCTTCAAATAAGGATACATTGTAGACAACACAATTAAAGTTGAGTATGTGGCAGCTTGTTGAGTAGCAAAATAGGTTATATGGCTAAAACTTCCATAAAGATTTGGATGTGGTTCCGTGTATGGATAAGCCAGTCAGTTTATATTGTTACAACAATAAGGTTGTGGCTAACTCCAAGGAACTGGTCATAAAAAATGGAAGAATATAGAGAGGAAATATCATCTCAATAGATAGATAGTGCATAGAAGAAAAGTGGTTGTCACCAAGATTGACACGAATGACAACGTTGTTGATCCTTTTACAAAGGCTCTCTGTAATATAGTATTTGAGGTGTCTCCTACAGTCGAGATCAAGTGTGGGCTGAATTTTTTGTCAACATGTTTAGGCTTACTAGGCCCTAGTGCAAGTGGGAGATTGTTAAGGGTTGTGCCCTAAAGATGTGTTGTTTGTAATTAAAGAAATTGCGCTAAATTAAAGGGAAACTTGTGGAAGAATTAGAAGTAGTAGTTTGTAATCTTAGTCCAAGTATTTCATATCATCATCTAAAAGAGAATTCACGTCACAAAAATGAAAAAATAGGAAAAACAAAATATATTGATAAGCGCCGATTGTTGCTTGAATTTTACAAAGCTAGAGGTCCTTCTAGGATCCTTGTAAAAACTCACAATGACAGCTAACTTAGATCACACTCAAAATCTAAAATGGTCACTCTTAGATCCTAAGACAACTCACTCCAGAATTAGTTTGATCAAGACTAATCCAATGAATTGATTTAACTTCAAACCTAAAACAAGATTTGAAAGAAAGACAACACCAAATGGGGTCTAAGAAAACACAAGTTTTTCATTCATAAAATCAGTCCAAAATGATGTATTACAAACCATTTTAAAGGCAAAAAATTCGTGCATGCCTTGGAATACAAAAGGACTCAAAAAGCTATTAAATGCATTTTGTAGAAAATAAGACATAAGAAGCCAAAAGTAAATTGCATGACTTAAATGCTAGACAAAATGGTAGATATGCTTTAAATACACTAAACCAACTCTTCTAGAAGGTCCCTTGCAATAATGAGCATGGTTGGCAAGCATTGAAATCAAAAAGCCCCAAAATAAGAAATCTAGAAATTTCTTTATTTAAAATTCTGCCATGTAATTTTTATAATCCTCTTGGAATCTTCTTTTCCTTCTTCTTGTAATTACTCCTTCATGTGAATGCAATAAGTTGGTAGTTGAATTCATATCATATATTGTCTAGGAGTTATTGAAATATATTTTAGCAAATTTTTTTTTATTCATCAATTAACAACCATTAAATTATATTATTTTTAATTAATATGGATTGATTGTTAAAAAAACTGTCAATTAATAAATGAAAAAAATATTAAAATATATTATTAGCTTATGTATGAGAAAATCTGCGGTTATATTTAGGATTACCGGATGGTTTGCGTAAACCATTGGTTATATTTAGAAATACCCGACATTTACGTAGACCTTCGGCTAACATTCTTTTTCTTTGATAGTTGATTTCTTGAAGGTCAAAACTCGTCGATGGTTAATGAAGTCTTTTCTAACCTATTTGTTGTAATTCAAAGTTGGAAAGTCTTAGACTATAACTCAAATCAAACGGATACACTTTAAATCCTCATTGACCAAAGAAGAATGCAAGGAAGAAGGATTATTAGGAAAAAAAAAATATTGAAGGAGAACATGATTCTAATCTCGTGCAGCTTTCGAACAACTTTCCTCTTGTTTGTTAAAACAAGAACAATCACTCATTTCCAAAATCTTAAAAACTTCCCCACCAATACACGACTTCCATGCTAGTATATGGCTTGAACATAAATAGAATAAGAAAACAAATAAAAGTTGAAAATGAAAACGTAATTCGTTGCTGGTCAAGGAGAAATCGAAGAAGATGAAGTATATAAATCAAAAGCGCTTAAGAAGGGAGGGCTTTGAGCAAGATAAATTATCGAAAGGGAAGACGATTATTGGAGAAGATATATGAAATCTCGAGCATATGTATTTGACATTTGCAAAATAGCCCCTCAATAAATGTAGTTTAAACAAGCATTTTGCATACAAAAGAATAATTTAAAGGATGTATCATCAAGAATCAAAACTAGAATGGGTACTAGTAAAAACCAATAAGTCTTTTATTATTCAACCAATTTTATTTGGGGGTGAGAGGGATTTAAACTCATAACCTCTTCTTCACAAACTCATATTTCATATCAATTAAGTTATGTCTTTGCTTAGTTGACAAGATACGTAAGATTCAAAATTCTAAGCAAAAATAATCCACATATGGTTGATTTAGAGAATTAGATAGATAAATAGATTGCAACATCAAATACCTCCATGTTATACTAAAATATCAATTTCTAAAATTGATTTAACTGTTAAATTCTGTATGCCTTTTATGAACATAATTAAATGTGTAAGATGTTTTTTTTTATTTTTTATTTATTAATCTAAAACCGATAGGTGATGATATTCTTGTTTTAACGTTTTTTTAGAACTAAATGTTACGGCAAAGATAGTTTCTTTTTATAAAAATCTGATAGTTGATGGTTATTTTTGATAGTTTGACCTTAATTATATTCAAAGAGAACAAAAAGAAGTAGTTTTTCAATTTTTTTTCAAAAGACTGTTGAAGAATTCTGGCAGCATAACAAGTTTAAGAATATTTGACTTTGTTCTCGACGTATAAAAATGATCAACAATCAAAATTTGCTCGATGTATATATGCGAGTTGTTGAACTCATATACATTGTATGCATAGAATGTATTAACACAAATCATAAAAATATGTAAAGAACTCATCTATAGCAAACGAGGTGGTAGAGACTCGTGCTGATAACATGTTATAAAATAACAAAGAACAACAAGAATAAAGAAGAACAAAGTAGAGAGAAAAGAGAGTTGTTCTCTATTGTTGAGTTGTATTTCTAATGCTTCACACCATCCTATTTATAGGATTTATGGGAGGGGTTGATAACTCATGTGAATTGTTATGTTATGGATATCGACCACTTCATAATAGAATAGGTTTTTAAATATATTTGAGAAATTGAATATTTAGCTCAATTCCTCTTAATAATATTCAACTTTAATTATGCGCGAATAAAAAAATAATTACAAATACTTTATAAATTGGAATTCCCTCATCTATGAGGATTGAATGCGATGGTAATAAACTGTCAGTGAGACAACCATCCTTAAATCGCAAATTAAAAAGCTTCAAACATTATAATTTTCAGCACAAAAGATTCTTTATGATCCTTTGCTTCTAATCCTAACCTCTAATCCTACATGCATTGTATTTGAAATATAGTTAACTATCTTAAGATAATAATGCTCAATTCTTTGTTAAAAATACCTTAACTAGGGACTAGTTAACTCTCTAACCGAGAGTTATCAACATTCAATGTTGAAAACAAAAAGAAGAGATTTCTAATGTTTTTCGTTTGGAAAGTATATAAAAAATTTTAGGGTTGTTTCTACCTTGAGAATATTCTAATTTTTAAATACATTAATATGTGTTGTTAGAATAATGTGTTAAAGACTTTTGTGACAACCACTAACTTTCACCAAATACTCTTAGAGAAATGGAAAAAGATCACAATGATTGAAAGAGTTAATATTGGCGGAAAGTTTTTAATTTTAAACCGTTTAATATGAGAGTTTGTAAATGATGAGATAGATGGTTTTGCTAACCATTTTTACATTTGAATATCAGTTATTTGGTGCAAGAGCTATTTAATTCCTAAATTTGTACAAAGTGACATTTATTCTAGTTTAAAGTGATTGAAAGAGTAATGCTATGATTTAACTAAGTAAAATAAATCAATAAAGACTATCGCAAACTCATATGGTAGACTTGTGCATAATGCTGGAGACAAGAAAAACATGTTCATAAAAAATTCCTCCAAGAATGAATTAATTATGTGTGAAGTCGTTCCAAGCTACAAATGTGAGACTTATTTTAAGATGTAAGTCTTTATCCTTAAGTGTTACACTTTAAAGTATTGTAGAGAAATCAAAGGATTAAAGTAGCAACAAGAGAAAAAAGTATTTATTTAAAAGTTATTATATATTAGCGAAAATTTTAAGGATGGAAATTCTTTTAAAGTTGGTATATTGTAACAAGTCAGTTTATTTTAGTTAATGATATGTAAGTATTTTTTTTATTGGGGTAACATTTGTGGCAAAAATTTATATTTAGTTTTTTTTGTAATCCTTTTTGACAAAGTTTGGTTATTACTTATTATTGTTTTTTTTAGCTATGTAAATATTTTTATCAATATTATCTTCATATATATGAAAGTTCTTATTTCTTTTCCTATTTTTTGTTAAAATAGAGTAATAATTAAAGGTAGAAAATTTAAATTCATGACTTCTTTGTCAGGGCACACACTTAGATTGATTGAGTTATTCCTCTAGTTGGTTAAGTATTACACACAATCGACTTTAAAATGATTCCATGAATATACTTATTGTTATCGATTAAACTTGCAAACTAGCTATATATGATTCTTTTAATTTTGTGAAAAATATATTATATGTAAACCTAATATGGTATAGATATGATGTCTAAACAAATTTGTCTATACTCTTTGGAAACAATAACCATAAATAATTGATACATTCATTAAGAATATTAATTAAACGAGGTGTTCTTTGGTTGATAGACACATGCACATATATAAACATTAATTATATATATATATACACATTAATTTTATACATGTTGGATAACTTCTTAATAATTTTGTCCTAATAGTCATGGCGCATGATTGTAGACAAAACTTGTTTAGCTCGTGACATTAAGACATTATGATCTATAGTTTTTAAAATATTTTAATTTAGTCATTTACCTCGTTGATGTTTAATGTACACTTTCTTTTTTAGAAAATGGTAAATTGATTAATAATAAACGAACATAGACTAACAATGAATGAATTATTAAAACAGTAGAAATTAATTGGTTCAACTAAATAATAAAATAACAAACTCTCAAACATTTCTTATGTAGTATATAAAGAAATTAAAACAACAATATTGTTTTATTTAAAAAATGTTATAAAGCAAAGAAAAACAATGAATAAAAGTTATATTTTTTAATGACTTCATTTTTATGATCAATGGTCGAGGGAGCATGACTTGGAGACGACATTCTTACAAATCCTTCACTTTCTCAACAACTACGATCAACAAAAAGAAAATGTCACATTCAATTATAAAATTGAGACATATCAATAGAATTTGCTTAGGAAACAAATAATAGAGATAAGCCTAATTCTTTTTTAATATTATTAATGTCTAAAAATTTATCCCCTATAAACTTAAAACATAAATTCATATTTTTCACTTTGCATATAAAAAATAATGAATATTATTAAAGCAATTTCTTTAAATAAACTTCAAACTTATCCTTAAAGTACAATAAAAAATATTTAAAAATGATTACATTTGTCCTTACCAAAATTTATGACTTATTTAACAAAAAAGTGATTGAAGGTTTAATGTTTAGAAATAAGATGCAAAAACCTAACTAAATTTTGAAGAATTCAATTTATTCATAAAGAAACAATCTCTATTATATTTTTTCCCTAAATGTTAGAAATATATTAAAATTATGATAATCAGCAAACAATATCGATTAATTTTAACTTTAAACTAAGTCTTTAAGTGTAACAAAAGACTAAAGGCATGAAAACAATATCAACTTAAAAAGTTTTGAACCTGAATTTTCTGTATTGTTGACATTGATACAGAGTGCATACGCTCCTATAATCTCGCATCCCATTTTACTATGTTCGTGAGAAGACACTGCTTTGTTTTGGGATCATAAGATAGAATTGCGTGGTTGATGCGGTTACGCATACACTCAGTGAATTTAGTTGACTTAGCCATTGCGAGCGAGCCTAGAACTAGCCACACCATGAATGCCCATTTTGCCCATTGTTTGCAACTCTCCATTATTATTATTATTATTATTTTTATATCTTTCTCTTTGTAGATCAAATCCTTTAAATATATATCACTAATTTTCCACTCTCTTCCATTCCGCACCTTATTTTAACAATGTTTACTTACTTTTTTTAACAATTCTATTTTTAGATCGAGACTTAGAAAGAAAAAAACTAAATTAAGACTCCTTATGATTTGGTCACATAAACCAAATCAAGTAAATAGTTTTAGGTGGTATTTACAAAATATAGTTGAGAAAAACACATTTTGATCCGTGTAACTTAATTTGAGATTGAATTTTATCTTATCTCGGAAAGAAAGGTGGAATCTAAAAAATAATTCTTCGTTCTATAAATGTGTATCACGACTAAATTATTTCTGTTAAGATAAAGTGTAAGGGACCGACCCGAATGGGGCACTAAATGGGCCCTTATCCCAATGCATGTATTCAAAGTAAAGGACATTTAAACAGACATGATTTCGGATTCCAATTAAAACAAAAACATTCAAAATAACCCCTTTAAAAGCTAGACATTTTCCCTGAAACCTGTTCCTGTTTCCAAGCACCTGTTCCAGGATAAATACATTTCCAAAGTTTACTCTGATCAGAGATTTACTAAAAGCCATTCAAAACCTGTTCAGATACAACATGCTGGAATCCACAAATATTTACAAACATCCTAGGGCTCGTGCCCGCTACATGCATTCGGGGAAAACAAAAACACACGAGAGTCATAATACAAAAATCGAGTTGGAAGATCTGGGCCCCATGATCACGGCTCCTCCTTCACCATCTGTCTGCCTCGCAACTTCGGTTACTGTGGAAAAACCACAATAATAAGGGTGAGCAACGAATCGCTCAAGAAGAATCCCCAACCGGGTACAATACGATATACATGGTCATCTCGATGAGCGTATGCAAGCTATGAATATAACACGTAATAGAGCACATAGCTTAGCCCACACTTGGGCCTCTGGATGCCAACTCGGTGGGCTTAGTCCGAGTAAAATCATCATACAGATCCAATACATAAGTCGCCCTATACGAGAAACAAGTCCCGGCCTCACTGCTCATCGTCGACGAAAGGTACACTGCTCACAATCCCGAGGAGCTCTCCGGTCGTATTTGTAATGAGCGTAAGCATGCACCGCGTGCTCACTGCAGACTATGGGGTTGCCAGTGGTCGAAGGCAAGCTGCCCATATCCGGTCCACCACGCCTAACTAAATCTTTGGATCGGTGTCACCGACATATAGGTGTGAGACTGGACACGTAAACTATGTCACCTGAACCACCGCACTGGGGCCAAGAAACGGTCGTGGTAGGCTTACACCAGAAGCCGTCCTTGCCTTAACAGTGGCAATCGTGGCTCTCTCGCCAAACATGCCGAGGACATGCCGGCCGCCGGGGACGAGGCAATGCCAAGTCATCATCCCGACCGTTGGGGCATTTAACATCGCCACCCTCAC
Organism: Sicyos edulis; assembly: GCA_036507275.1. Lineage (NCBI taxonomy): Eukaryota > Viridiplantae > Streptophyta > Magnoliopsida > Cucurbitales > Cucurbitaceae > Sicyos > Sicyos edulis. The sequence continues at coordinate 22,243,537 of CM071854.1, read as the reverse complement.
CCAAGATTGCGGGGGCCTACCGCTCGGGTTAGCAAATCCCTCACGGGGTCCAGGGGACGGAATGACTTGCTCGACGTCCCCGCCATGGATGCAAGGTTCTTTATGCATCGTGGCCCGGATGATGCTATCTACCCGCAATTCTAACTCGCCCTAGCAAACGAAAAAACAATTCCATAAAATCCAATACGTGCTCAATAAGAATACAACGAGCCTAGCATGATACTACGAAGCAAGGAACAGATCACGAGCATGCGAGAAAAGGAACAACCTAGCATGGATTAACATGAGAATTAACCAAGAAATCATGCTAACCGAATTCAGATTGATTGAAGCACCTAGCTACACATGTCAATAATCACAAACAGGCAATCAATCAACAATCACATATAATATCGCGAGGTCCACACAACCCCTGGTAAGAAATCCTTACCTTGGTCGGGGGCGGTTTGGCACGAAATCCTAAGTCGCGAACAATCTCGATCTAGCTACCGGAACCTATCAATCAACACAAAAATCACACAATAGGCCTAAATATAGTAAAACAAACAAGGCTCACTCGGGAGCAACTCACGAGGCACGCATTTAACGCATTTAACGGGCCGATTGCACGAACGGGGCAAAGAACGGGGCTCGAAGAGGCGCGCGCCGCGGCGCAGAATGGCGCGTGGCGCGGACGCAGCGCGGATGGCGCGCGCTAACTGCGGCGCGTCATGCAGGCGAACAGAGTGTGGCTCGTCTGGGCGCCGCGATGCAACGCGACACGAGGTGGTGAGGACGCGCGCGAGCTCGGGACGAAGTCGCGGCGTGGCTCGGCGGCGGCCGGCTGCTCTCGCGCGCGCGACGACGGCCGAACAGGCGAACAGGGGCGATGGAAAGGAAGCTCGACCGAGCGATCGGCGAAGATTCGACGGCCGATAGTTGTTGGACGAGCTCTCCTACGCAAGCTGCACAAAACCCATCCAGAAATTCACTTCAACACGGTCGGGAAGCGAAGCCCCGGAACAGGGGAGAGACTCGCCGGAAAAGAGGAAGAGAGGAGAAGAAGAGAGGTTTACCTGCTGCTCGGGAATGGAAACCGACCTTGAGATGGAGAGGAACTCCGGCGAATTGGAGTCGGCGAGGAGAAATGGCGAAGGGGTTCATTGTTGTCGGTCGGAGGGGATCACGAAGAAGAAGAAGAAGAAGAAACGGGAGCGAACTCGGGCGATTTTGGCTTTTAAATAAAATGCACGAAGACAGGCATATATACAAGCTCGCGCGCAAAGATTAACAAACGAGCGCGGTGGCTCGGCTGGCTGTGCCCTCCGCCTAGCATGCGACACTACCTGGTTCGATTCTGCCGCCGCGCTATTTAATTCCCTATTTATTTTTGCTCCTTCCCAAGCCCAAACGCTTTCACCAAAAATCCCGATCCCATTCAAATTGACTCGTAATTATTCTCGCAATTTTAAATTTCAAAACCGGCCCGACCCAAAATTACCAAAATGCCCCTGGGCCTCCCGGGAAGGCCGAGATGAATTTTCCGGGCCGTTACAATACTCCCCCTTACAAGACTTTCGTCCTCGAAAGTCACTTAAGATTGAAACAACTCGGGATAATGCAATCTCATCTCATCCTCCCGCTCCCAAGTGGCTTCCTCTCGAACTCGACTCCTCCACCGAACCTTTACGAGCCGGATTTCACGATTACGCAGTTGTCTTTGTCTCAAAGGCAAGAATTCCCACCGCTTTTCCTCGAAGCTCAAATCCTCATTCACCGCAAAGGCTCAAAATCCACAATGTGCGACGGGTCCGCACGCATCGCCTCAACATCGATACATGAAATACACCGCACTCTGCCGACAATGACGGAGGCAAGGCTAATCGATAAGCAACTTTGACCGATCCTCTCCGGGATTTCAAACGGACCAACAAAACGGGGCTCGGCTTCCCACGCTTGCCAAACCTCAAAACTCCTCGCATTGGTGCGACCTTCGAGAATACATGCCGACCAACCTCAAACTCCAAATCCCGACGTCGAACATCGGCATAACTCTTCCATCGCTCTGGGTGTTGTCAACATACGGGCTCTAATCTTCGCACAAAGATCATTGGTCAATTGCGAAGAACTCGGGACCCAAAACTCGCCTATCACCAACCTCTTCCCAAAACACGTGAGATCGGCAACGCTTGCCATATAAAAGCCTCGAATGGAGCCATCAGATAATCGCCGATCGATAATCGTTGTTATATGCAAATCCATCGATACGAATCTCGGGTCCCAATCGCGGGAAATCCAACACACAAGCCCTCAACATATCTTCGAGAATCTGTTTCACCCTCTCGATCGACCATCGGTGCGAGGTGAAAAGTCATCTTTAAATCGCACTCGATGCCTAAACCCTTCGGAGCGCTCTCCGAGAAACGAGAAGTGAACCTCGAATCACGGTCGAATCACGATCCTCACAGGCACACCGTGATAGCGAATGATCTGCTCCAAAAATACCGCGCGCCTTTCGTTCCACGGTATAAGTGTCTCTACCGGAATGAAGTGTGCGCTCTTAGTCAAACGGTCAACTATCACCCGGATCTGAGTGAACTTCCGCGAGTCCTCGGCAAACCCGAAATGAAGTCCATGGAGATTTCTTCCCATTTCCACCGAGGCACACTCGTGCCGCAACAATCCGGCCGGTCTCTGCTGGGTGCCTTCACTTGGCGGCAGTCGGACATCGATCGACAAACTCCGCAACACCTCTTTTCATACCCATCCACCGTAATGTTCGCTTAAGATCTCGATACATCTTGGTACCCCGGGTGCCAAGCAAACGGAGAATCTGTGGGCCTCTCGAGAGCAACTCGCTCGCAAACTCGCAACATCCGGAACACACATCCGGCCTCACGTCATACGCCAAATTTTATGCTCGTGAATATACAAAATCAAAGTCGCCACAACATCGACTCACAACCAACCTCTTAAGTGCGGGGTCACTCACCGACTATCAATAATCCATTGCCTAATCGATGGTCGGATCATCAATCGAGCTACTCTAGCAGTAACCTCACCCAAAGAATATCGCAATCTCACCCGCTCGAACTCTCTCTCGCAATGCTGGGCTGCGAACTCGATACAAAGAGTGCGACGTCTTTCTACTTAAGGCATCGGCTACAATGTTGGCTTTACCGGATGGTACAGAATCTCGCAATCATAATCTTTCACTAGCTCTAACCATCTCCTCTGCCTCATGTTCAACTCTTTTCGGGTAAATGATACTTGAGGCTCGTGATCGGTAAACATCCGAATCCGCTCACCGTATAGATAATGCCTCCAAATCTTCAAAGGCAAACACCACTGCGCCAACTCCATATCATGATTCGGATAGTTCTACTCATATGGCTTCAGCTGACGGGAAGCATAAGCAATGACCTTCCCGTGCTGCATCAACACACAACCCAACCCGAACTTGGAAGCATCAGCAGTAAACCACGAAACCACCTGTCCCCTCGGATCGCCAACACAATGAAGTCAAATCTGCGCTTGAGCCTGCAAAGCTCTCATCACACCTACCGTCCCAAACAAACTCGACACCCTTCCTCGTCAGACGAGTGAGGGGCGAGGCTATGGCGGAAAAATCCTTAACAAACCGACGGTAGTAACCTGCCAAACCTAGGAAGCTGCGTATCTCGGTAACCAAAGTCGGCCTGGCCCACGAACTCACGGCCTCAATCTTTGCAGGATCCACAGCTATACCATCTCTCGAGACTATATGACCTAAGAAGGCCACTTGTTCCAACCAGAACTCACATTTGGAAAATTTCGCATAAAGCTGGTTTTCCCTCAAGGCTGTCAACACTTTCCTCAAATGCTCTGCATGATCCTTTCTGGTCCTTGAATAGATCAGAATATCGTCAATGAACACAATGACGAAGCTGTCCAAAAATGCTTTGAACACCCTATCCATCATGTCCATGAACGCTGCTGGTGCATTCGTCAATCCAAACGACATGACCCCAAACTCGTAGTGCCCATATCTAGACACGAACGCTGCCTTAGGAATGTCGGCGTCCCTAATCCGCAATCTGGTGATACCTGGATCTCAAATCTATCTTGGAGAACACGGAAGCTCCCTGAAGCTGATCGAACAAATCATCGATACGGGGCAACGGATATTTATTCTTCACAGTCACCTTATTAAGCTCACGATAGTCAATGCATAGGCGCATCGAACCATCCTTTTTCTTCACAAACAACACTGGCGCTCCCCACGGGGACACACTCGGACGGATGAATCCTCGATCTAACATCTCCTGCGCACTGAACCTTCGCCTTTAGCTCGGTGGCGCCATACGATCGGAGCCTTCGAGATAGGGAGGGTCCCCGGCTCGAGCTCAATTGTGAAGTCAACCTCTCTCTCGGGGGCAACCCCGCAATTCCTCGAGGAACACGTCAAGAAACTCCCTGCAACCGGCACTTGATCAACAATCGGTGAGGGACGGCTCTCCGACAATTTGGCTAGGTAGCCCCAAGCTCCATGAGCTAGCAAACGACGGGCTTTCACACCGTGACACCATCGGCGGGCAACCTCCCACCTGGCTCCACGAAACTTGAAGTGGGCCGACCCGCTGCTCAACACTACTTCCTTCCGGTGGCGGTCAATCAATGCGTGGTTAGCGGCTAACCATTCCATACCAAGAATCACGTCGAAACCACTCATGGGTAGAACTATGAGCGTAGCTACCAAAGAACTCTCCTGATATCTCGATCCGGCCATCCTTAATCTTATCTTTAGCTAACATATTAACTCCCGAAGGAGTAGCAACAGATAATTCAAAACCTAGAGGCTCTAATCTCAACTTAGCATGCTCAAAGAAACAAAACAGATACAAACGAGTGCGTAGGGCTGAGTCAAACAAGACAAATGCACAATGATCCAAAACAAGAAGCGTACGCCATCATGCGGCATCTGCGCTGACGCCACCTCCCGACGGTTCAGAGCGAACACCCGCCTCTGCCGCTGCACAACCGCACGGCCGAATCGCCATAGCTGGCCGATCACAAGAACGGATCATATGCCCTCCTTTCCACATCGGAAACACCGCTGAGCCCGCCGACAAGCTCCGGTGGGCTCTTCCACAAGTGGCACAAGTAGGAGTTCGCTGGGACCGCCTCGCTCGGCGAGGCCGAATCGGCCGGAATCCTATGCCGATCCCGGTTCGAACGGCCCTTGGCGACGCCGCCGCCTCCTCTCGAACTCAAACCTCCTCTTCTGTCCCACTACGCTTGGACAGACGCCAGCACCGAGGCGCGCGCCACCCGCTCAACAGATACTTTCCGTTATAAATAGTGGCCACCAACCGCTTTAGCATAAGTGATAGGGGCGGGGCTCACACATCCCGAGACACACCCCGCCTCGGACTGAGAAATGAACTTCCGAATTTTCAATTCGAGGGTCGCTATTAGTCATGAGCAAAATAACCATACTCAAAAACTTCCTCTCGTATTCTTCTATCGAATCGTAACCCTGCTGCAGATTTCTGAAAAAGTGCCACCATCTTCTCTTGAGCCTCATCGCTAATATATTTGACCCTGAACTCGCACTTAAAGAACTCCCGGTGGCGGTGGAGACCCAGCTGGTCTCTCACTCAAGGTGGACTCCCACCACCATCTAGCTACGCCCCCTAACGCATGGGCTGCACACCTCGGCCTCTGCACATCGGGGCACACCATAATCAGGAAGGTGTACTCCAAATGGGCAATCCATCTGGCTGCTGATAAAGCGTCACCTGTGGCGTCAAACTTATCAGGGTTCCACTTTACGAAGTCCTTCAACCATTTACCAAGTTCATCGGCACCTTCGCCACTACGCCTCAAAGGTGGCTGGCTCTGCGGAGTGAAGTCTTCTTTGCGCCTGTTGAAACAAACGAGTCAATCGCTCGATCGAGCTCGGGACTCTTCCCGCCATCTTTGCCAATAAAGCACGGTCTCGCCTCCGGCCACTCAACAGTCAACCACCATAGACCTCATGGAATTAGCAAATTCTCGCTCCAGAGAGCGATCTCACGCAGCGCCGCGATCGCCTCAATGCCTACTCGGCCTCAACCGGGAGCTACAGGGCGGAATGCTATCCGTCTCGGCTTGGGACGATGTCCTGCGGTGTCGATCCGATCCTGACACCTCGGCCTCCTCTCGGGCGTCCTCTTCCGGCGCGGGTAACTGGCATGCTGGCGATCTACACCCAAACCAATAACGAGTCAGAACATGCTCGTCTCCGCTCCACAATACTACACAAGGCATACACTAGATGACAGTATTGTAAATTCTTAACCCTTTTTAAAACAACAAATAGTAAACTTAGGCGCACTGCACATGACCGTCGAGTGCTAGTGATCATGGGAAAACGACCTACAACAACAGTCATACTACGTAATTTATGACTCTAGGCTCGATACCAACTGTAAGGGACCGACCCGAATGGGGCACTAAATGGGCCCTTATCCCAATGCATGTATTCAAAGTAAAGGACATTTAAACAGACATGATTTCGGATTCCAATTAAAACAAAAACATTCAAAATAACCCCTTTAAAAACTAGACATTTTCCCTGAAACCTGTTCCTGTTTCCAAGCACCTGTTCCAGGATAAATACATTTCCAAAGTTTACTCGATCGATTTACTAAAAGCCATTCAAAACTGTTCGGATACAACATGCTGGAATCCACAAATATTTACAAACATCCTAGGGCTCAGTGCGCTCTACATGCATTCAGGGGAAAACAAAAAAACACACGAGAGTCATAATACAAAAATCAGAGTTGGAAGACTGGGCCCCATGATCACAGCTCCTCCTTCAGCCATCCTGTCTCGCAACTCGGTTACCTGTGGAAAAACCACAATAATAAGGGTGAGCAACGAATCGCTCAAGAAGAATCCCCAACGGGGTACAATACGATATACATGGTCATCTCGATGAGCGTATGCAAGCTATGAATATAACACGAGAATAGAGCACATAGCTTAGCCCACACTTGGGCCTCGGATGCCAACTCGGTGGCTTAGTCCGAGTAAAATCATCATACTGATCCAATACATAAGTCGCCCTATACGAGAAAAAAGTCCCGGCCTCACTGCTTCATCTCTGTCGACGAAAGGTACACCGCTCACAATCCCGAGGAGCTCTCCGATCGCGCACGTAATGAGCGTAAGCATGCACCGCGTGCTACTGCAGACTATGGGGGTTGCCAGTGGTCCGAAGGCAAGCCGCCCATATCCAATCCACCACGCCTAACTAAATCTTTGGATCGGTGTCACCGACATAGGGTGTGAGACTGGACACGTAAACTATGTCACCTGAACCACCGCACTGGGGCCAAGAAACGGTCGTGGTAGGCTTACACCGTGAAGCCGCCCTTGCCTTAACAGTGGCAATCGTGGGCTACCGCCAAACATGCCGAGGACATGCCGGCCGCCGGGGGCGAGGCAATGCCAAGTCATCATCCCGACCGTTGGGGCATTTAATGATCCGCCACCCTCACCCAAGATTGCGGGGCCTACCGCTCGGGTTAGCAAATCCCTCACGGGGTCCAGGGCGGAATGACTTGCTCGACGTCCCCGCCATGGATGCAAGGTTCTTTATGCATCGGGCCCGGATGATGCTATCTACCGCAATTCTAACTCGCCTAGCAAACAAACAAACAATTCCATAAAATCCAATACGTGCTCAATAAGAATACAACGAGCCTAGCATGATACTACGAAGCAAGGAACAGATACGAGCATGCCGAAAAGGAACAACCTAGCATGGATTAACATGAGAATTAACCAAGAAATCATGCTAACCGGAATTCGATTGAAGCACCTAGCTACACATGTCAATAATCACAAACAGGCAATCAATCAACAATCACATATAATATCGCAGGTCCACACAACCCCTGTAAGAAATCCTTACCTTGGTCGGGGACGGTTTGGCACGAAATCCTAAGTCGCGAACAATCTCGATCTAGCTACCGGAACCTATCAATCAACACAAAAATCACACAATAGGCCTAAATATAGTAAAACAAACAAGGCTCACTGGAGCAACTCACGAGGCACGATTTAACGCATTTAACGAACGGGCGATTGCACGAACGGGCAAAGAACGGGCTCGAAGGGCGCTGGGGCGCGAAAATGGGCGCGTGGGCGCGCTGGTGCGCACGCTGGGCGCGGACGCGCGATGGCGCTGCTGCTGCGCGTCGATGCAGGGCGAACAGAGCGTGGCTCGCCTGGGCGCCGGCGATGCAACGCGACACGAGGGCTGGTGAGGACGATACGCGAGCTCGGGACGAAGTGCGGCGGGCTCGCCGGCTGGGCTGCTATCGCGCGCGCACGCCAAACAGGCGAACAGGGGCGATGGAAAGGAAGCTCGACCGAGCGATCGGCGAAGATTCGACGGCCGATAGTTGTTGGACGAGCTCTCCCACGCAAGTGCACAAAACCCATCCGTAAATTCACTTCAACACGGCCGGGAAGCGAAGCCCCAAACAGGAGAGACTCACGGAAAAGAGGAAGAGAGGAGAAGAAGAGAGGTTTACCTGCTGCTCGGGAATGGAAACCGACCTTGAGATGGAGAGGAACTCCGGCGAATTGGAGTCGGCGAGGGAGAAATGGCGAAGGGGGTTCGCTGTCGGTCGGAGGGGATTCACGAAGAAGAAGAAGAAGAAGACGGGAGCGAACTCGGGCGATTTTGGCTTTTAAATAAAACGCACGAAGACAGGCATATATATAAGCTCGCGCAAAAGATTAACAAACGAGCGCGGTGGCTCAACCGGTTTGTGCCCTCCGCCTAGCATGCGACACTACCTGTTTCGATTCCCTGCTCGACGCGCTATTTAATTCCCTATTTATTTTTGCTCCTTCCCAAGCCCAAACGCTTTCACCAAAAATCCCGATCCCATTCAAATTGACTCGTAATTATTCTGGCAATTTTAAATTTCAAAACCGGCCCGACCCAAAATTACCAAAATGCCCCTGGGCCTCCCGGGAAGGCCGAGATGAATTTTCCGGGCCGTTACATAAAGCATTGGAGTTGTTTTATTAAGTACCTCTGCCTCACCTGTGCACGTTTCTCAAATTTTCTAAGTTTTCTTGTCTATGTCTAATGTGTTTTTATTATATAGTTTGGACATGCATCTCAAAGCTAAAATTAAACTACACATTTATTGATGGGCTATTTTGCAAATCTCAAATAGATATGCCCGAGATTTCATATATCTTGTCCAATCCACTTCCCTTTCGATAATTTATCCTGCTCAAAGCCCTCCCTTCTTCATCGCTTTTGATTTATATACTTCATCTTCTTCGATTTCTCCTTGACCAACAACAAATTACGTTTTCATCTTCAACTTCTCTTCATTTTCTTATTCTATTTAAGTTCAAGCCATAGACTAGCATGGAAGTCATGTATTGGTTGGGATTTTTTTGAGCTTATGGAAATGAAGGATTGTTCTCATTTTGACAAACAAGAGGAAATTTGTTCCCAAGCGCACGAGATTTTTTGAATACCATTCTCCTTCAATATTGTTTTCTATTAATCCTTCTTCCTTGCATTGTTCTTTGCTCAATGAGGATTTAAAGTGTATCGGTTTGATTAGAGTTATAGTCCAAAACTTTTAAACTTTAAATCACATCCAATAGGTTAGAAAAGTCTTCATTAATCGTCGACGAAATTTTAATCTTCAAGAAATCAATTGTCAAATAAAAAGAATATTAGCCGACAGTCTATGGAAACCATCGGGTAATCCTAAATATCGGGTATTTCAAAATATAACCGATGGTTTACTCAAATCATCCGTAATCCTAAATATAACCACATATCTTCTCCTACATAAGCTAATAAGATATTTTAAATTTTTTTTAATTTATTAATTGATGGTTTTGTTAACAATCCGTCAATATGAGTTAAAAATAATATAATTTAATGGATATTAATTGATGAATTAAAAAACATAGGCTAAAATATATTTCAATAATTGTTGGCAAATATATTTTGTTTTTCCTATTTTTTCATTTTTGTGACGTGAATTCCCTTTTAGCTGACGATATGAAAACGTGGGCTAAAATTACAAATTACTACTTCTAATTCTTCCTCCAATTTTCCTCTCATTTAGCACAATTTCTTTAATTACAAACCATACGCCGTTAGGGCACAACTCCTAACAATCTCCCACTTGCACTAAGTCCTAATAAGCCTAAACATGTTGACCAAAGAATGTAGCCCGCACTTGCTCTCGACCGTAGAAGACGCCTGATATAAACCTGCACTCTTTAGATGACCCTCAAATACTTTAGTAGAGAGAAAATTTGTAAAATGATCAACAATATTGTCATTCGTGTCAATCTTGGTAACAACCACTTTGCTTCTAGGCACTATCTATCGAATGAGATGATATTTCCTTTCTATATTCTTCCATATTTTATGAAAGGTTCCTTGAGTCACCATAACCCTGTTGTTGTAACAATAAAAATTGACTGGCTTTCCATACGTTGAACCACATCCAAAACTTTAAGGAAGTTTCAATATATATAACCTCTTTTGTCGCTCAACAAGCGACCACATACTCACTTCCATAGTTGTGTCTACAATTTATCCTTATTTGCTGCTTCTCCAAACTATTGTTGTTCCATGAAGGGTGAACACTAGTCCTAATAGTGATCTCCTATACTGATCATGAGTCTAAAAATTAGAGTTTGTGTACCTATTAAGGATCACATTCTTACGACCATACACAAGTATGTAAACTCTTGTTCTCCTAAGATAATTGAGAATATTCTTAACTCTTGTTTAGTGATCCAATATTGGGCATAACTTATTTCTATTGACAATGCCTACTGAGTTGAATATGTCCGGCCTTGTACACAATATAGTGTACACAATCTTCCCACTGTCCAAGCATAGGGAGTTCGTCTCATCTACTCAATCTCTTGAGGCGTCTTACTTCATAGATCCTTAGACAATGTGATCTCATGCCTAAAAGGTAACTGACCCCTTTTCGAATCCTGCATCGCATATCTGACAACCATTTTGTCTATGCAAGATGTTTAAGACAAGGTTAGGATTCAATTGAATTGATCACTTCTAACTTGGATCCCATGTATGAATGATAGTTTGCCAAAATCCATCATCTTCAATTGGTTCACTAGTCACTCCTTGCTATCGGTCAAGAATCCTTCATCATTCCCAATGAGTAGGATAGCAACAACATAAAATATCATAACTGCTACTTTTTTTGTAACTATCTTATTGTGTAAACAAGGTTTTTCGACATTCTTCTGGAAACCATAAGATTTAAACGTATTTTGAAATCGATCATTCCAAGATCTAGGTGCTCATTTCAATACATAGATTATTTAGCTAGCTTGAAAACCTTTTGCACATAACCCTTTGATTTGACTTGTTGATTCATGTAGATTATCTCTTCAAGATTTTCATTCAAGAATGCAATCTTTAAACTCATTTTTCATATCTCATAGTCTTTAAATCCTTGTAGATTTTAACATGGAAAAAAGGGAGAATGTCTCTAATGTAGATTTTGATATGCACGACTTAAATGATTATTTCTACTTAATGTCGCAAGAATTTACAAAGCTTAAGCATTCAAATGCAACAATACACAAGTGTATGCAGTCAAAAGCAATCAAGTGATAAGTATATTTATATCATTATCCATAAGGATTGAGTGATTAAACAATATCAATATTAACTTAAGAGTCGAACATGTAATAAAAGGAAATTGTTCACTTTTTGTCCCATGTCTAAGTGCATTAATGGAATATAATAACATGCGATGCAATAAATATTCATCAACGAACTAAAAGGAGTTGGATTAGTAAATCTAATGTAAATTTTTAAAAAAATGTTTAAAAAAATTGTTTATATGGAAACAAGGCTTCGGTTAAGGTTTTAGGATGCACCTTACATTTCTTAGGGATAACTAGTAGGTAAGGCAGAAGTTGCACATTGTTAACTAATGTTTGCCCTCCCATTTATTCACATTGACTCAAATTCTCATTCAAAGCCAACAACATTCAAATAGTGCATTGTGCGCAGTAGCTGGATGATTATCCCTAAGCTTTCCCTTAACATGCAAGAGCCCTCACATGAACTAATGAACATGACTAGCATACCTTTTAGTGTTCCTTCTTGTAATGGACCAAGTTTCCGTTTCGGTTCTCTAGGTACGTTTGGTTGATTATTCGGTTGTTTGGTTGGGCTGTTAGGGTAGTTTGAGCCTTCAGGAGCATTTTGGTCATTTGGTCTTCAGGGGGTAGTTTTGGTATTTATCCAAGGTTTCTATAAGGACCCGACACGGGATGGTCCTAACCGTCCCTTACTTAATGATGCAATAATTAAAATATGGGAATTAAAACTGAACTTAAATCATTACTTTATAAACTTGAACAATTACAAGGCATAAAAAATTTAACATCCAAATCATTTAGCCTCTAGCCAGAGAAATTTAAAAAAACATTACAACTTCGCATAAAATCTGTTTAAACAAAAGTAAACATGATAAGACAAAGAGATGCAAAGCTGACCTTTCCCATGATCATCCAGTTCCTCCTCTAGCCACCTCGATGCCGTGCCAAGTTAACTAGTGGAAAAACTACAAAAAGGGTGAGTACAATTGCACTCGTAGAGGATCCCACAATCGGGGTACAATACGCACATCAAATCTTCTAGCATCCTAGCATATAAGCATCAAACAATAGCATGGTAGTCTCAACAAATACGAACAGAAGGATGATCAACATCATGGGTCTATGCTCAAAGCTAGACAGGGTTAGCACACACTGGACGAACAAACAGGAGAAACAGTTAAGTAATATCAGAAGCTATATCCATACAGCAAACAAGGTTAGCACACACTGGGCTAACTAAGGATAGCAACACACTGGGCTAGTCCTGGACAAACTGAGCTAGCACGCAACTCGACTGTCACTCAAGCAAGTCGTGCTCATATCTGTCAGTAGCACACTAGGCTAGTCTAGAGCAACACGGGCAGCAACACTGTAACAGCCCAGTTTTCTATTCCAGTTTTCGAGGTGCCTTCGGTTCAAGATTCGGTTGTTCGGTTGGGTCGTTAGAGCTGTTTTGACCCTTGGGGGTATTTTGGTCTTTTGGTCCCCGGGCAGGATTTGTGGATTTTCAGGACTTCAAGGTAGCTCCTGCCTTTGTCGAGGCTTGTTTGTTGTTGGTTGCGAGTCCCAAGATGTTTGGGCTAGTCGTTTGGAAGTTCGGTTGTGGTTTAGGTTTTGGCAAAGTTATGGTTGGTTGAGCGCTTCCTTTGGGATTCGAGCCCTGGCCCTTATTGTTGATTTGGGAGTTCGATTTAAGTGAGTTTTATTTATTGGAAAAGGTTGCTTGTTCGGGTCTCGAAGGAGGAAACTGGGAAATGGGATTTTAGGGATTTTAAGGTTATTTAAAAAATGGATAAGGATGGAAAATAAGGAAAAAAATCCCATTTTCCCTTCTCTCTCTCTCTCTCTCTCTCCCCGAGCCTAGCCCGAGCCTAGCCGCAGCTCTCCCCAGCTCGCCCAGCCCAGGTCGCCCAAGCCCGAGCCCTAGCCGCCCAGCTCGCCGAGCCCCACCCCTGCTGCATCACCGCCCACACAGATCGTCGCGTCGCCCCCCGAGTCGCCCCACACGAGCTTTGCGTTGCTCGTCCCCGCGCCGAGCCGTTCACCCAAGTCCCGAAGTCGCCCAGATCCGAGCCGCCCCGTGCCAGATCCCGCATCCCCTGTAGCTCGCCTTGCCAGATCGCGCGTCCTTGCAGCCGTCGCATCGCGTCGCCCCGTGCGCGTCTCTGTAGCTCGCCGCGTCGCCAGCCCGCGCGCCTTCCCTGTGCCGAGCCGCGCCGCACGCCTTCGCCCAGCCGAGCTCGTGCCCGCGCCTGCGCCCCTTTGTGTCGCCCCAGCGCTCGTTCGCGCGCAACTCAGCGCCCAGCCTCTGCGCCCCTCAGGGCCCGATGAGCGACCTCGGCCATGCGACTGCCTGTTAAACATTATCACCGCCTCGTGAGTTGCTCCCGAGCCGAGCCCTGTTTATTTTATTATATTTAGGCCTTTGGATTGTGATTATTGTTGTGTTTGATAGGTTCGCTTTAGGTTGCTCGGGTTCGATCGCAGCTTAGTTTTCTTGTGTGTTGTTGCCTTTCGACCAGGTAAGGATTTCTTACCGGAGTTTTGTGGGCCCTGCGATATTATCATGATGTGCCTTGTATGCTTGTTGACTGTTATGAGCATGATAATGATAGGGCAGCTATGATTGATCTCTTGCTAGCATGTTTGCCTGATTGTACATGTTAGTGTCATGCTAGGTTTGTTCTTCCAGCATGCTTATGATTCCTGTTTTAAGTTCGTAGTATCATGCTAGGTAAGTGTGATTGATGTCGTTTATTGTTTGGTAGCCAGGAATCATTTTTCTCTGTACTCTTAGCTAGTGTTGTAGGGTTTGTCATCATCCAGAGGCTGAGAGCGGACATAACGTACTTTGTCCCCACCGGTCGGGAGTAGAGCGAAGCATAACGTACATTGCTTCCCCCCCCTCGGCCGCCGATGTGGATTTAGCTACCACATCGGCATAAGCCTAGTCTGTAGCCTGCTAGAGCGGAACCCTGCCAACGGTGTAAGCCTACCTTGGCCTGTTCTTAGCTTCAGGTCGGTGGTACATGCTGCACAGATGAGTGTCGAGGGCCTCGCACTACTGTGATCAGTGACACCGCTTCCGAGTCTTAGGCATGCATACCTGGCCCGCGTAGTTTGTCCTTAGGCCCCCACATTTACGCCGGTTGCAAAGAAGATGCGCAGCGCGTGCACACGCCAGCGTTAGTCGCCGGTTCGAGAGCTCCCGGCCTAATGTCGTGAGTACACCATTTCCTTCCAGTTTAGAGCCAGACTTCGGGTACTCTCCCGTAAGTCCAGATTTATAGCAAGGGTAAGAGGCCCTTGAGGACATCCTTGGGATCAGTTTTTGAGCTGATCAATTGGCCGAGGGAGAAAGACCCTTAGAGATGTCCCGGGATTGGTTAGGAAAACCAATCATTAGGCCGGAAGTAGGAGACTTCCGAGGATTCCAGATCTTGCCTTGTAAGCTCGTTGAGCTATGATCGTGTTGGTAGCTGTTTGCTTGTATGCTAGGGTGCTAGATGACTGATGTATCGTATTGTACCCCGGTTGGGGATTCTTACTGAGTAATTCGTTACTCACCCTTATTTTGTGGTTTTCCACAGGTAACCATGGTGCGAGATGTAATGGTTTGGAGGAGGAGCTGTGATCATGGAAACCCGTTGTGTTGAACTCTGAGTCTTGTATTTATGTTTTAAATGTCTTCTGAATGCATGTAGTTAGGCACGAAGCCCTAGGTTGTTTTCTGAATGTATTTCCGGATTCTAGCATTGTTGTAACTATTGGAAAGCTTGAATGTTTTAAATAAATATCTGATCAGAGTGATTTTTGGAAATGTATTTGTCTTGGAACAAGTGCTTGGAAACAGAGACAGGTTTCAGGAATTTATGTTGACTTTTAAATGGATGTTTATGTTTTAGTTTTTACTTAGAATCCGAAACACCATTTTGCATTTTGATTTTAGTTTTGAATGCATGCATTGAGGTAAAGGCCTATTTTAGAACCCCATTCGGGTCGGGTCCTTACAAACACACTGGGCTAGCCCAGGATCAGCAACACACTGGGCCAATACTGAAAACTTGCCAGCACACACTGGGCCAACAAGGGACACCAGACACTGAGCTAGTCCGGCTTATACCTGTCAGCAGCACATTGGGCTAACAGAGGACAGACACACACTAGGCTAGTCCTGAGCAAAACCGAGCCAGCACGCAACTTGACTATCATTTGAGACACCTTAATAAACTCTAACATTCTTGGCATCCTAGAGCTAACAGGGTCCAACGAACAACTAGCTTATAATCAATAGAGTATTTGCAGACATATGGTACATTTAGTAAATAGGAGAGTGCAACAACAAGGTACAATAAATTAAATGCCAAGCCCTAGCAAACAACACGAGCATAAACACAATATTCAGGGAACATGGCATACAACATACAAGATCAGATCAACAGACAAACAAGAATTAAACATAACTATAAACAGAGCAGCATTCAAGAAACCTGTAAGAACCTATCCACTAGCAATGTAATCGAGACAACATGCTGAAACCTATCCACTAACAGTGCAACATATAAACAAACAACCAAGAGTTATCATTGAATTGCACAGGGTTCACACAACCCCAGCAAGGAACCCTTACCTGTCAAACAAGCAGAACCTAACAATATAGAGTGCTCCTTGAGCTGCAGATCACCACACAAGCTAACCTAACAACAAGCCAACAGTAGTTAATATCCAATGCCGAACAAACTAAATAACCAAATAGAAACAGGAGCTAGGGCTTTACCGAAACCCGAACAATCACCAACTCCCCAAGGGTGGTCTCGTCCAAGGCAAGCTAGTCCTTACAACCAGCAACTTCAAAGCTCACTCTAACCAATCTCGGCTAGGGCATCACCAACAACACAAACCACAAGTTAGTCTTGGTTAAACCTCAAACACACAACCAATAACTTCCATGTAGCTCTCAGCCACTATGGGGATCTTGGTAGCATAACTCAACCAACAACAACTCAACTCACCTTGATGTCTCGGCAATGGAGGAAGCACAATGATGGTCTCGGCTAGCCCCTCCAACAAGCACCCAAAGATCTCGGCTAGGCTAGGCTTGTACAACAAGAGAAGAAGCTTTGGTTAGAACACAACCAAACCAACCAAGTTGGTTTTCAGCTAGATCTACAACTCCACACAACAAAACACAACAAACACTTACCTTGAAGCTCTCGACAATGATGGCTAGAGAAGAGAGCTCTCGGATTTCCACCAACAAGCAAAGGAGTTCAAGAAGATGAGCTTGACAAGGAGATCTCGTATTCAAGCAACATGAATAGGATTTGTGAATCCATGTTGGCTAGGAGATCTCACATCTAGGCTTGAAGATGGTGAATGGCTAGATCTAGTGTGGCCAACAACAAGGAGAAGAAGAGCTTCTTGGATCTATGCTTGCAAGAGGAGAAGAAGCTTGGAAGAGGATGGTGCTTGGGAGCTTAGAGATTCGACCAAGGGAGAATGAGGTAGAAGAAGAAGAGGAATGGGGGTGGAGTGGTCGGCTAGGGCAAAAGGGAAGGGAAGAAATGAGTTTTCTTTTTCTCAATTAAAATTCAACTTTAATCCTCCTTTTGGCCAAATGTCAAATGAGGTTCCCCCTTCAAGTCCCAGCTTTAACACCTTTTTAAAACTATTTTTTGTTTCATCTCGTACGACCTCAAACCTCTCCAAACAATTCCCAAACCGGGAACCTGAAACTGGAACACAAATAGCAACTCAACACAAGTCTGGAAAAGCAACTGAAACCCTGGGCAATTACCAAAATACCCTTGAAGACCAAATGACCAAAATGCCCCTAGAAACTCAAACAACCCTAACACCCAACTGAAAATCAACTGAACGTACCTGGAGAACCGGAATGAAAACCTAGCCTATTACAGTTTCGATTTGTTTCTTTACTCTTGCTGAGTTGGTTTTGTGTTTCGGTTTCAGGTTCCCCGTTTGTGAATGCTTTCTTAGTGGTTTGGTGGTTGTTCGGTTAAAAGAGTCAAAATAGGAAATTAAAGTGTTGTTGGTGGGACTTGAAGGGAGGATTGACAAGGGATTTGAAGCTTTGCTTTTAAAGAAGAAAATAGGATTTAATTGTGTGGTTGTTGGGATTCAAACTAGTGATGGACAAGGAATTTGGAGGCTTGTCTTAACTTGCATAGGATCACATTACGTTTACTTAAGATTTCTTGCAATTTGAAGATCTGTTAGAGATAATGATTTTACTAATGTTGTTGACTCTGTTTATATTTGAATGTTTTAAAGTCAAGAGAGAGCAGAGTGAGAGTAAATCAGGAATTTTCTGAAGCAATTTTCTCTGAAAAAGCCTAATTCATTATGATACTTGAAATTTATTGCTCATTCCAATTTAATTCATTGCGTAAGAAGTATTTTGATATCATTTACTGTTTTGTTGTGAAGCAATGTAGGATCAAAAGGCAACACTAGAGGGGGGTGAATAAGGTTCGCCAAATTTTTAGTTATTTAAAAATATACTTTTAAGATCTAAACTTTGTTAATCTACAATCATCCGACAAGCAATTATAATATGTACGAATTGAAATCGCAAAAAAGTAATAGTTAAGGGAAGAGAGAAAGATAATGAAGTTTATAGTGGTTCTGAAATCCTACTTCACTCCCCAAGGCTTCTACTTGGGTATTTTACTCGAAGATTCTCTTGTTGGTGAAAACAAAACCTACACGATCCTCTTTTTCCTAAGCTAAAGATAAACCTAAATCCTTTTCACGGGTTCAAGATTAAACCACTACTACCCTATTTTTTTAAGGCTGAAGAGAAACTCAAATCCTTTTACTGGTTAAGGATTAAACAAATTACATTTTCTCACAACCCAAGGTGTTCCCACACCTTAATAAAAATCTCAAATACAAAATAAAAATAACTCTCACAAAGTACCTCTCGTAAGCAAGATTCACAAGTTTGCCATTAACAACTACTTCACAAATTCGCAATGTGCCAATTCAAGAATGTGTGAAGCAAATGACACTTTTTGAAGCTGGAGAATAATAATGTTGTTGTCTCAATTTAGTTCTTGAAGCAATTTATTTAATGGAGAGAAGATGAACGGTGTCCGTGGGTAAAATGTCTTAGTATGCTTTATTTTAGAATTAGAAGAGAGAAGCAAGCATGCAATGAAGAAATGTGAAGAAATAGCTTAGAAAATTAGTATGCATTCATAAAGTAGCATCAGAAGCATGGATTCGCATTTTAGCGCTAAATTATAGATAAACTGTGCCTAATTAAAATTTTTAGCAGGATATTCTGTAGCAGTGCAGAAAAAGATAACAATGCGAATGGTGACCAAATGGCGTGTAAGAGACGTAGACCAAAAAAAGGAAAAAACACATTCAGAAGAGAGCACGTCAACGAGGAAAGAATCAAAGAATCAATCATGCAATTAAGACAGCATAAATCAAATAAATTTCGATGGAAATCATGGAATCTGATAAGGCAACCCTAATTCTCAGCCCAAAGATCCAAGCTTATGATGAAGCAAGAACCCTTGAATTAAGAGATTAACACCTCCTTATAAATTTGGGAACAACCAAGAGAAAAGGCTAGAATTTGATTACCTCTTAAGATCAATGATCTAGAAGCAAGATATGGAAGATCTTGTTCTAGATTGAGTCACTCCACAATCAAGCTTGATCAAGGCTGGATTGAATGGCTCAAATGCATTCTATCACAAGATTGCAAGGGAAACTTAGAAAAAGAGACAAAGAACATGCCCTAAAATTCTAACAAAATGATCTCTTGGAGAGAGATAATTTTCATTCATTCAAAAATCCCAGTTTTACAACTTACTTCATGGCTATTTATAGCCTAGGAAAGTTAAACCTAAAATAAATAAGCTAACATAATTACCATAATGCCATTGTTGCAAAATTTAACCTAAAAACACATAAATGAAAATTTTAAACCTAAAATTACATGTAAATAGCCATAAATATGAACATTGATAGTTTCTAAAGCATTCTTCATGATTTTGTATCCATCCACAAGTAAATGAAGATCCCTTCTAAGTAGCTTGAAGGTAAAATGTTGAGTCACATTCTGATCCATATCATTCTCCCTTTCTTCGAGAAGATTCGTCCTCGAATCTAAATGATCGCCTACATCAAATGGGCGAAAATCAGTAGCATTGAAAATGTATTCAACATCATTCTCTCGTTGTAGAACAAACTTGAAGTCATGAGATGTCCATGGTAAATTGTCTACTGAATTCCATTTAGGTTTCTTGTCAAATGAACATCGATCCTTCCAAAAGTGCCTCCAAACCCAATCACTTGGTTTGAACACCTTATGGTTCCTGCCATGCATGATCTTTGATGTAAATTTTGTGCTTTGCTTCCTAATAAATCGGTTAGCATTACATTTGTTGTGATTGTTGACTTTCAAAGGAATCTTTAGTTTAAGATGTTGTATAAGTTCTTTCGCCTCCTGTATGAACTCAAAAGAAACACTAGAGAAACATGGTTTGAACTCACCAGTTAGAAAACAAATCCCTTCATGTAAGAGACTAAAAATATTTTTCTTTGAAAACAAAATAGATTTAACCTCACATGCTTTTTCAGATAAGCTCACATCATTGGCTTTTCTCTCATTTTTTTTTATTGGCCATAAACTATTCTCTTGCTTTTCTCTCTCACTCTTTTTCTCACAAGATTTTTTTTTAATAAATTCACATGCTTTTGTTTTGACCATTTGTGCCTTTTTCCCTAACTCACACACATCATCCTGTACATCATTAGGAGTAGGTGCTACAATAGTGGAAGGCTTACAAATGAATAAGCCTTTGCAATCTAATTTCCTACTAAGCTCATAAGCATGTGTTGAAACTAAATTACGAAGTAATTCATTTTGATTGTCACCACTTTGTTTCTCAACAATAGGCTTAGTTTTAGTACACAAACTAATCAAGTTTACGAAGATGAATGAACCTTTGAGTTTTGTATAAGTTTAGTGTACCTTGTAGTCTTCATTTGGAGATGCTTCTCAATCTTTATTGCCATGCACACCATCCTTTGTAAATCTTCATAAGGTTGAAGATCAAGTTGAATGGAAATCTCCTTGTTAAGCCCTCTAAAGAATCGACCCATTGTTACTTGCTCGTCCTCATATATTTCTAGATCCTCAAGCAACTTTTTCATCTCCATGTAGTAAGTCTCCACACTTTTTCTCTCTTGTCTCAAAGTTTGTAAGCTATGGAAAAACTTAGGAACAAATTGCTCTCTCATCAATTGCTTAAGAACATTCCATGATTTAATTGGACGATTTAGCTTCCTCCTCCTAGAAAATAAGTTATCCCACCAAATAATGCCATATTCTCTAAGATGAGACACAACGAGTTTTACCTTTTCTTCATCATCAAGAGTGTAACAATCAAAGACATAATTAACTTGCCTTTCCCATTGAATGTACTCAGTTGGGCTGGACTTCCATAGAATTTAGGAAGTTTTGGCTTCATGCTTCCAAAGTTGTATTCAATTTTATAAACTCCACTTTGATTTCTCTCTTGGACAACTTGAAATTCTCCTCCATGTGCTCTTCCCTTTACTTTCCAATATTCTATATGGTGCGAGAAATCGGATCTCTCGTTAGATACATAGGCTGATTGTTTCTCAAAGAAATTTCATTCTTGAATCCAACTTTTGAAATTGAATAGTTGTATGCTCCATGCTTCGATGAAGCCTAGCAAAATCCTTTTGAGGCATTGCTCTTAAAAATAAACACAAAGTAGACCTCACAAGCACTCCTTTACTGATTTTACACTCGGAACGCTCGTGTTTGTCACTCACAAAGGTAGGCTATTTGGGAAAGTGGCTAAATTTTGATAAAGGTAGGTTAATATGGATAAAGCAAATCTTGTAATAGTGAGCCTTACAAATCAGCCAAGACAAGAAAGATTATGAAATAACAAAATCAAGAACAAAAAGAAATAGAAAGAAAGATAAATGTTACGATTTGTTTTTTTTTTTTTTGGATATATCGAACACTCGAAAGGAAACAAACAAATGAACGTCTGAAATTACTAATTTTAGTAAATGACCTTCTTGAAGAATATAGATAATGCACCGATCTAACCTTTTGCAGAAGGATAATTTGTCAAATTCGGTTGTTAGCGAGTGTTAGAACTGAAAACAAAAAGTAGGCCACAAGGATAAAATAAAAGATAAAATCAATTCAAATATAGGGTTGGCCACAAGGATAAAAGGAAATAAAATCTAGAGTAGGCCACAAGGAATTTGATGGAAAAGAAAGATAAATATCTTGCAATTTTTTTTTTTTTGGGTAAATCACACACTTTGAAAAAGAAACCCACAAACGAATGCTTTACGATACTAATTTGAATAAGCCGTCTTCTTAAGGATTAAAGATAACGCACTAATCTAAATTTTTGCAGAAGAATAGTTTGTCAAATTCGATCGTTATCGAGGTAATACAATCGAAAATATAAGAATTCAATGCAGCATTTAAAATTGGACAAGAATAATTCAAGATCGAACCATGAACTTTTTTTTTTTTTTTTTTATAGATCCAACAACGATGAAAAAGCAGAGAAACAAGATATGAACAAGAAGATGAACGAATTGCTTTGAAAGATAAAGATAAAATCAAATCTAGAGCCGGCCACAAAGATGCAACCTATGCTCGATACCAAATGATAAGGCAACCTAATTCTCACCCAAAGATCCAAGCTTATGATGAAGCAAGAACCCTTGAATTAAGAGATTAACACCTCCTTATAAATTTGGGAACAACCAAGAGAAAAGGCTAGAATTTGATTACCTCTTAAGATCAATGATCTAGAAGCAAGATATGGAAGATCTTGTTCTAGATTGAGTCACTCCACAATCAAGCTTGATCAAAAATTGGATTGAATGGCTCAAATGCATTCTATCACAAGATTGCAAGGGAAACTTAGAAAAAGAGACAAAGAACATGCCCTAAAATTCTAACAAAATGATCTCTTGGAGAGAGCTAATTTTCATTCATTCAAAAATCCCAGTTTTACAACTTACTTCATGGCTATTTATAGCCTAGGAAAGTTAAACCTAAAATAAATAAGCTAACATAATTACCATAATGCCATTGTTGCAAAATTTAACCTAAAAACACATAAATGAAAATTTTAAACCTAAAATTACATGTAAATAGCCATAAATATGAACATTGATAGTTTCTAAAGCATTCTTCATGATTTTGTATCCATCCACAAGTAAATGAAGATCCCTTCTAAGTAGCTTGAAGGTAAAATGTTGAGTCACATTCTGATCCATATCAGAATCCTTCATTTATGAAGATCTGCACAGCTCACGTCAACTTGCTGAACAAGGAATCCAACTCTATATATACCAAATCAAAAAGCTGAGATCGGTTAACTGGTCGATTAGCCATGAGCCGATCGTCGAAGGACGAGAAGCAAATGGTGATGCGTGGGAACTGCTGATAAAGAGACTACACATAATCAGTAGTGCCAATTCCATTAACTATTTTTATTAGGAGTAGTTTATAGTATTTGAACATTTCAAGTCGTAATAAAATCGTCTGATTTAAACTTATATCTTATGTTTATTGGTGGGACTACGTTATAGGACTGCATGTTAGTTACTTATGATTATAATATGTTAAGACCGTAGGTCATAGAAAGTTACATCTGCTGCATTTAAGTTTATATATATGCATCGATTAGCTACCCACACATGTACCTCGTGGTGAACCAAAAGGGGATCTGCATGTTGATCGAGTATGCTACTTTAGGTTGAGTGAATGTCTGTTCACTATTTAAGGAGTTAGGGATAACCTCACTAATGCTTACATTTCCCTATGCTAAATATAGAGTTCGCAGCGAAAGCTAGTTCGACCATAAATCATTAGTTACGAAAGTAACAATTGTTAGGGAAGTAAGGCAGTCTGTGGCTAGTCTGCACGTTTAGCATCTTTTAGGAGTAATTAGTTAGCAATACTCATGGCATATTTTATTTAGGCATTTCATTTGTTTATAAAAACATAAACCACTCAACTCAACAATATATTTTTCTTCATTTTCTTTTCATTAACTCTAACTTAAACAATATTAACTCTAGACATCAATCCTGGTGGGATCCATAATTTTATATACTTATTACTAGCTGCAATTCCTGACCGCGTATACTTGCGTGTAAGTGATTCCAAGGGTACTTAGAATTAATTACCTTTCAGTATATTACCTTTGAAATCGCTTATAGGTCACTTGTCGACCACGTCCTTCTTGAATATTCTTCTTTATGAGTTTCCATTTTAGTTCCGTTGATTGCTCGATTTGATTTCCAATCATCTTTTCCTTCTTAGTCATTCCTTTTGTGCAGTGAGACTTGATTACCCATTATTTCTTTCCTTTTCTGTTCTCAGTCATTCCTTCTGTGCGACAGCTTGATTGTCGATTATTTCCTTCCATTTCTGTTTTTAGTCATTACTTCTAGGCTACAACTTCCTACAAAAATAGGATACGTCAGCAGTTTCTGCTTAATCACCTTATTCACGCGCTTGTACACCTGTTTTATACCAAAAATAACATCTTTTGCAAAGATGACGTCCTGCAATGCTGATAGCACGCATACTAGATAACTGGCCATTTGCGCTTTCTTTTCGCATTATACTACTCATTTGTTTTGCTTTTCTTTATTTAGCACGCGGTTTTAAGGACTAAATAGAGCCATTATTTAGCACTGTCAAACCCCCAAACATACATATTGCTCGCCCCGAGCAATACAGGCATAAGAAATAATTTCTCAACTTTAAAAAAAAGCAGGTTTTACTTCCAAAAAGAACATCAAGTTCCTCATTGGTGCACAGAATCACAAGGTAGACTAGTGTGCTTATTTTATTAGCACTAGTTTCCACTACTTTTGGCCGACTGATCGAACATCTCAAGAATTCATGCCTACGACTGCAAAGCATTTTATTCAATATTTCTGTTTTTTATAAGTTTGCTAGAGTACGATACGACTAAGGAATGATTAATGATTTATTAGATAATTCTGCTCCAAACATTTTGTCCACGGCTTATTTGTTTTGGGTTCCTCTATAAGGTTGTGTAGCAGTGCTAACAGAATACTTGGATCTCTCACGGCTCATTTGCTCGGTTCAACGTTTCTTTTACCTTGAATGTTTTGAGAGGATTATTTATTTATTTATTTTTTTTACAGCACACATGTGCTTCTCACCCCCAAACTCAAATTCTTCATTGTCCCAATGAAGGTGAGACCTATTTCCCACAAACTTATTTTCTTGCGTTTAGATTTCAGAATTCCTTCTTGACACATTCTATTTTTCTTCCTACTCTTAGCACCCATTATTGCTAATTCTCCGTTGTTACTAGAGAACCTACTTTCCCGGTACTTCTGATTTACCTAATGCCCTTTTTTAGCTATAAAAATTGACCAACGGATTGCGAATTTTAAAATAATGAAATCTTCTACCAATGTAAGTATATGCATGTGCTAAGTAGAGCGTAGTTAGAAAAGACTGAAAGAAAAATATTAATTCGAGTACCTAAAAAGTTAAATACTTCCTTTAGCTCTCTGAGTCTGCATTGTCTGCGAGAGAGTCTCCTAGTGGTATCCATTCCTATAGCACTTCTATTGGAAAAGGAGGAAGGTGGAAAGCTGGGTTCCTGCTTTGAAGCTCTCTTCTGATTCTATGATCCAGTGCTTGCATATATGTTCATGAGGCTCGCGCTTGCCTCCCAAAGTGCAACATTTGACTTTGGAACTCCTTGTTCCTCTATTCTGCGGCACTAAATAGGCATGTTAGTCGTAGTATCTGTTCCTTGATTGTCAACTCCTTAGGTATGTGCTAGTTGTTTGCCATTTGAAAAACTCCTCAAACCTTCAATTATCATCCTTTCGGTCACAATGCAACCCTTGGTGAAGGCATAACGTCTGTTTGAATGTGGAAAGAATTTTCTTTTTTTACACGCTTCCCATATGCTTCAGATTCCTCTTGATGATTCACCCTATGTAGATTGTTAAACACCATGCATACCACCATATATTAAGAGCATCCTTATGCGAGATAGTGTTGTGTCATGCGTTGTTGGCTTGACGGTAGTTTTGATGAAATAGTTCTAGTGATGTCACTGGAAGTTGAGGCTAGAGTGTGGAACTGGTTTATTCCTTCCCCACTCTGTGTCTGTAGAACTACTGTAATGCCTCGCATTTTCGGGTTAGTTTCTAGTTGGTTTATTATATAGGTATCTTGGTAATTTTAGCCATAAAGGCCTCTTTTTGTTTTTTGCAATTAAATGAGTATTGTTGGGTTATTTTGTAATTTAAAAGAACTTTTTGGAAATTGGTTGGGTTGAATTGTAAAAGAAGTTTTGGAATAAAGTAATTGAGTTTGGTTAATTAAAAGGAAAGAAAAATGAGAAACTGGCATTTGAGGTAAAGCCCATTTTAGTTTTAAAAGGGAAAAATAAAGGAAATAAGCATTTTAAAAGAAAAAGGGTATTCTTCATGTTGTTGGTTTTGTGCTACGACGAGACTGATTTTGGATATGTTTTGTTAGGTTGTCGTGGTTCGAGTTCACCCTAGTTTGAAACTGCTGGTTTGGACTATGTTGACTTTTCAGTTAAGGGCCATCTCTATTTGGGTTGTGTGGACCCTGCTCAAGGCGAAGTTTATTGTGTAGTTTCGCATGTCGTTCGAGATTGAAAGTTTGATGTGTGTCTGTTGTAATGTTTGTTTGTTTTGCTATTGATCTGTCTACTCTGAGGATGCTTTGGGATTATGGGGTCCCGAGGTGCCACTCTGTATACTGTTTAAAATTACCATATTTTATATTCGTTACACTCTGCATCCTATATGTTATTTATAATTGTATCTTGTTTCTTGTAGGCATGTCAGGATTATGGGGTCCCGTTGTGTCAATTTTTCTGTTGCATGTTCTTTTGTTCTCTGTATAAGCATGTACTATTTTTTATGACGTGTGGGTTATAGCTAGTCCCGGTTCTACAAGTAGTATCCTGCTACGATGCCAGTTAATTGTGAAGCACGTTTGGGGATTTGTTAGGGCTAGGCTATCAACCGCCCCTATTATGAAATTATCTTCTTATCATCATCTAGAGGATGTAGAGAGCACGACATATGTTGTTCTCACTGGGTCGGTGTCGTTGAGGATCTTTATCCCACGCCTGATAGCCAGGGATGTGATGTAACATGCAGCCCTCGGCTATGCCTAGTTTTTTGGCCCTTTTAGGGGGGCCCTGATCATAGTGTACCCCTGCTATGGGAGGGTCTTAGCTTAGGGCGATAGGTGTGAGCAGGCTGACTCGGTGCACTAGTGAGGGCCTCCAGGACCGTGACTCAATGGACACCTTTCCTTCTAGTATTTTTTTTAGGCATGTCGACCTGGACCAGGACAGTCTGTGTAGGCCTACACCTGACTGGTTTCTAGCACCATGCGGTGTCTGCATACACGTGCCAGGTTTCGTTAGTACACTAGTAGAGAAAAGTTAAGTTTAAGCTACATAGTCGTGTAACGAACCTCATGACCAGTTATATTATCTAGAACAGGTGAGTGTCTTGAGGGCCTCACAAGCGAGTCATGTAACGTATCCCATGACCAAGTAGTAAGAAGTTAATCTGAGTTGGATACGTGTGCTAGCATGATAGACTCTACCTTGTGCATTGTACCCCTATCAGGGAGTTCTTACTAAGTATTCTTTTATACTCACCCTTTTTGTGGTTATTTTCTTTCCACAAGTATTTAGGACACTACCGAGATGGTTAGCTGGAAGGTGTTGGAGTGATCATGGATGGAGCCGCTGCATTGTCTTAAAGATGTTGATAGGACAAAATGTTTTTTTTTCCTTAGTAGCATGCAATTATTTCAACTCCTGTTATTTCTATGAGTTGTTTACATGGATGCCACTGTTTGTAATTAACTTATTATTTATTTGAAACATTTTGTAAATACCTTGGCCAAGGGCTTGTTTTTAATTTATTCATTTTGAAATAAAATCCAACAGGAGCAGTTATTTAAGATTTGAAATTCGAAATTGCATTGATTTGTAACTTGTTTTAGTCAGCATGACATAGGAAACGTAATTGAAAATTACGAGTCCTTACATTTGGTATCAGAGCACAGAGTCATAGATTCTATAGACTGACCTACATAGTAGGTTGTTGTTTTCCCCCATGATCTTCAGCATTCCAGCGACCGTCAGGTATGTCAAACTTAAATAAGGGTTTTTGTTAATGCGCATAACATCTAGCTTACATGTTTATTAGTTGTTGCTTGTTTGTTTAGTCCTATGCGGTGACTAACGTGTTGTGATCCTCATGAGTAGGCCTTGAGCCGTAGCAGAGAGAGAGTTGAGTTACCTAGAGTTTGGCTTTAGAGTTAGTAGCTGCCAGAGTAGGTGCAATGGCACTAGCAGCTAGTAGAGGTGCATCCTCTTTGCAAAGCAGGCACCTAGAGTAGAGTTAGTTGCTACTCTACGAGAAAAGTTTAAAGAGGTGTTCGTTGAGGAATGAGTAGAATTCAAGTTTCGTTCGCACAGCTTGCATGTTTCACTTAGCAGATAGCCTCGGTAGCACCACCGTTTCCAGCAGTTGGTTTGTTAAAGAAGCATTGCCAGATCAGGTAGTTGGTTCCCTAAGGCGAGAATAGTGTAACCGCCCAGGTTTTCATCCCGATCTTCCAGGTATGCCCTAAGGGTATTTTGGTAATTTGGTAGGGCCGTCAGGGCCGTTTCTGTCTTTTTCAGTTGTTAAAATTATTGGATGGTCGTATGTAGGGTTTTGTTGCTTTGTGGATGTGTTTGGGCATGGAGAGATGCAAAAATAAATTAGGGAAGTAAAAGTGTGGCTGTTGGGATTCGAACCCGGGTCGCCGGTAAGTCAGAGGGGTAGTGTGCCAGTTGTGCCACTGGGTGCTTTTGTTGCTCTTTCCGCGGTTTGTCTTGGTTAGCTATGGGTCTTTGGGGTTTTGGTGTATTTGATTAAATGAAGAGAAATAGGTTTTCATCCCCTTTTGTTCTCCAAACTCCCTAGCCGCCCCAAGCCCTCTCTCTAGCTTTTGCCATGTTCTTCTTCCCCTTGCCAAGCTCCTTCCATCGTTCGTCGTACGGGGTAAGTGTCTCGATCCCTTCTTCTCCTTCGCTTAGTGTGTTCTTGCTGGCCGAGAGAAGGAGAGGTTGATTTCTTGGTGTTGTGCAGCCTAGCCGAGCAGTAGAAGCCCCTGCCCATCGCCAGCAGCAGCGTCGAGCAGCCTGTTGCATCGCACCAACAGCAGATCGCGTCGCCCATCGCCCAGCCGAGCTGCCCAGCGTCCAGCCCCTACACGTCGCACGCCCAGATGCCCATCGCTCAGCCCCTGCCATCGCGCCAGACGCCCATCGCCTGCAGCAGTAGCTCTCGTGCCATCGCTCCCAGCCTGTGTCGCGTTGCCAGCAGCTGCATCGCCCCTACAGCGCCAGCGTCGTCTCCCGTCCGCGCGCAGCCTAGCGCTAGTCCGTGTCTGCGCGCCCGCGCGCGCAGCCCCCTGCCGCCCAACAGCGCCGTACAGCACGTCTAGCTCGGGGTCGATCGCAGCATAGGATCTTTGTGTGTAGTTGCCTTCCGACCAAGGTAAGGATTTCTTACCGGAGTTGTGTGGGCCCTGCGATATATTCTGTGATTGCTGTTTGTATGCTTGTTTATGTTTATCAGCATGTTTAGTGATAGGTGCTCGGTTTTGAATTCCGACTGGCATGATTCTCGTGTTGTTTCTCATGTTAGTTCCATGCTAGGTTGTTCTGTTCTGGCATGCTCGTTATCTTTTCTTGCTTCGTAGTATCATGCTAGGTTCATTGTCTCTGCTGAGCACGTATTGGATTGTTTGATGTATCTGTTTATAGTTTAGAGTTATGATAGGTAGCATCATCCGGGCGAGGATGCATAACGTAACTTGCTTCCGTGGCAGGGACGTACGAGGCAGTACTCCTTCCCTGATTCGTCGTTAGGGTTTAGCTAACCCTAATTGCAGCCCAGTGCAATCTTGGGTGAGGGTGGCAGACTGTTAAATGCCCCAACGGTTGGGGGAATGATGAGGCATTACCTTGTCCCTGACAGTCGACACGTCCTCAGCGTGTCGGCCGTAGCCCTTGATTGCCACCTGATAGGGCAAGGATCGTTTCCTGGTGTAAGCCTACCACGATCGGTTCCTTTGCCTCAAGTGCGGTGATACAGGCTGACATAGTTCACGTGTCCTGGTCTCACACCCCTATGTTCAATGACACCGATCCAGAGATTTGTTAGGCATGAGTACTAGACCAGGGCAGCTTGCCCTAGACCCGGCACCCCCTGGTTTGCAGCAGCATGCGGTGCGCGCACACGCTCATTACAGCGCCGACTGGAGAGCTCCTCGGGATCTTGAGTTCAGTGCACCTTTCGTATCGACAGTAGGAAGGCTGAGGCCGAGACTAGTTTCTCGTATAGTATCGTATCTGGTATATTTCTGGAGTAAGACCGTAAGATGGCATCCGAGGTTTATGTAAGGAGTAAAGTGATGTGCTCTCTTCTATGTTTATATTCATGGCTTGCATACTTTCTGCTAGATGACCAGTTTTATCGTATTGTACCCCGGATGGGGATTCTTACTGAGTAATTCGTTACTCACCCTTATTTTGTGGTTTTCCACAGGTAACCATAGTGCGAGACAGGATGGCTGAAGGAGGAGCTGTGATCATGGAAACCAGCTAATTAAACTCTGAGTCTTAATTATGTTTTATATTTTATTGTCCTCTAAATGCATGTAGTTGGGCACGGAGCCCTTAGGATGTTTTCTGATTGTTTCTGGATTCTGACACTGCTGTAAATCGTTTAAAGTTTTGAATGTTTTGAATAAATCTCTGATCAGAGTATATTTTGGAAATGTATTTGGCTTGGAACAGGTGCTTGAAAACTGGGACAGGTTTCAGGAATTAAATGTTTGTCTTTTAAAATAGATGTTGTATGTTTTTGGTTTTCATTCAAAATCTAGAATACAATCCTGCATAGTGTTGTTAAATTTTTAAAGCATGCATTGAGGTAAAGGCCTAGTTTAGGACCCCAATCGGGTCGGGTCTTGACAGATCATGCTACTCAAATGAGCACTTTTACAGAGAGTTCGGGAAACAATGTTTGAGGCCACTGGATTTTCTAAGCTAAAGAGCCAGCACTATTGCTTAAAGCTGAAACGAGGTTAAGATTAGAGGTGACAATTGAGTCGCAGCTATGCAAAAGTTATAGTAAGTACTAGTTTGGTATTTGTGGGGCAAGCTTGTTTGGAGTTGGAACCCCAGAGGTTCTAGCTGTGTGTTGGAACTCGGTTTGGAGTTAGTGTTTTCGCTTATGAGAAAGATAAAGGATGGTCGGATCGTAGTATTTGGTGAGTTTTGACTGCTACCCTCATAGTACTGCCTATGAGCGGTTTGAATGTGATACTTGGTTTAGAATGGCTAGCTGATAACCACGTTGTAATCTAGTGCCGCCAGAAACAAGTCGTGTTTAGTCCGCCTGAAAAGGAAAGCTTCAAGTTTTGTGGTGTCAATGGTGGATGAGATCCACAGTTAATTTTAAGAGGAGAAACCAGTTGATTGATATCTCGAGGAGCATGAGGTTAATTAGCCAAGCTAACAATTTATGATCATTTAACACTATCCGTGGATCGAGTACTAGTAGTTCAGCAGTTGGGGATGCTTCCTTGGGGAGTTAGTCGATGGACTGCTAGTCGTATTAAAAGAGTTAAAGGTTCAGTTGCAGGTGTTGCTGGATGAGATCTCGTTTGTCCTAGTGTTGTCCCTTGGAGAAGCACTAGTATAATTATGGAAAAGAAAATACGAACTGATGCGCATGTGCATTGATTTTAGAAGACTCGAAAAAGTTGTAGCGAGGAATAGGTACTCGTTGCTTCGCATAGATGTTTTGTTTTACCAGCTTCAGAGAGCATCAATGTTCTCCAAAGTTAAATTTGAGATCAGCACATGCCAGTTAAGGGTTAGGGATTTGGATATTCCGAATATGGCATTCAGGGCGAGGTATGGTCACTATAAGTTCGAGAAGATGTCTTTGGAATGGACCATGCCAATCAATTAAGGTTTGTGTCGACAGTTCCGAGGGGGAACAAGTTGTTTACTAAGTTCGTCAGGTGTAAGTTTTGGCTAGGGTATTTGGCCTTTCTAGGCCACGTGGTTTTTTCGGTATGGTGTTCATTGGGTCCCGCAAGGGTTGAAGTAGTGAGTTCTTGGGCAAAGTAGACAACAGTTATAGAGATTCGCAGCTTTCTGGGTTGGCAGGTTGTTATAGATGATTTGTCCCCAACTCTTTCCAAGATAATAAAGCTTAGGACCTGGTTGACACGAAAGGGTTGCAAGTTCGTCTGGAACAACACATGCAAGAAAGGTTTTGCAAAGTTGAAGGGAGCTTTGGTTGTAGTGATAGTTTTGACAGTCCTAGGTGGAACACCAGGTTTAGAGTGTTCAATGATACATCCTAATAAAAGAGTGAGGTGTGTTTCGATGCAGCACGAGAAGGTGATCGCTTGTGCATCCCGTTAGTTGTTGTCCTATGAGATGGTTTACCCAGATAATGATTGGAGTTTGCAACAATGGTTTGTGCATCGAAGTTTTGGGGGCAGCGCTTGCATGGAGAGAAGATTCAGATCTGCATAGGTCACAAGAGACTCAAGTGTTTCTTCACCTAAGAGTACTGGAATATAAGTCGGAGGAGGTGACTCAAGTTGGTTAAGGATCAGGCTGTGAGATTTTGTATTACTTAGGTTGGACCAATGTTGCAGTTGAGGCACTTAGTAAAAAAAAAGAAAAAAAGAAGAGGAATCGCACTTAACAACCTTTTGGTTGAGCAGCCTTTGTTGGTAAGAAATGTGGAGTGGGTCAATATTTTAGCAATCACGGTGCAAGTTACCTTCATAGTAGCAAGGTTGACAATTCAGCTAGCCATCTGGTAGAGAATCATTGGAGGTCAGTCGAGCAACCTTAGCTTGTTAGGTTGTGGTCTGGGCTCAGGCAGATGGTGACACAGACTTTCAGATGCCTCAGCTGGAAGTTAGTTTTTGAAAAGGCACCTCGGTGTGCCAGCTGGCTTCGGAACTATGAGCTGAGTGGTTGTTAAAGGCTCATAGTTTATCATTCTCTTGGCATCCGGAAGGTACCAAGATGTATCTAATTTTTAAAATAGTCATTTTGGTGGGCCAATATGAAGAGGAAGATAATTGAGTTGTTAACTAGTACTTCACTTTCTAGCAAGTGAAGGCACCCAGGCAAAAGCTAATAGGCTTTTTGTATTGTTTAAGTTTATCGCTATAAAAGTGGGAGGAGATTCGATGGATTTAGTTTCAGGTCTTTCGAGCACCCCGAGAGGTTATGCAACGATTCAGATGATAGTGGATAGATTGACCAGGTAGAGAGGTTTCTCGAGCACTAGTTAAGATTGTTTAGATGGCCTCGTTGAGTTTTGTATGGTAGCGTTGTTACGGCCCAGGTTTTCATCCCAGACTTCCAGGTATGTTCTAGGGGTATTTTGGTAATTTGGTTGGGCCGTTTAGGCTATTTGAGTCCTTTGCTGAGGTTGGGGATTTGCTGTGTGTGCTGGTTCTATGCCCTGGGAGTGTTTGGAGAGGTTTCAACACGTTTCTTATTATCTATAACAAGAAGTTTTTTCTCATAGAGGAATGCCCTCCAGCACCGGCACCTAATGCGGCATGTAATATTCGTGAAGTGCACAATGCTAATGAAAAGGCAAGGGTCTATATCTTGGCAAGTGTCTCGGACATTCCAGCCAAGAAACTAGAGAACATGGTAACTGCTTTAGAGATGATGAAAGCCCTTTATGAAATTTTTTGGGCAATCGTCGCCTTAGGTAAAGCATGATATTCTTTGGGTCGTAATAGACAAAGCTAGTCAGGTAAAATTTATTCTTGAGATGCTACCAAGTAGCTTCTTACAATTTAAATAGCAATATTTGTTGTGAACAAGATTGCATTTAACCCCACTACTCTTCTTATTGAACTTCAAACCTTCGAGTCCATGTTGAAAGTCAAGGAAAAAGAGGGGGAGACAAATGTTGTCACCAAGAATAAGAGTTCTAGAACCATGGGTTTAGGGACCAAGCCTAAAGGTCGGACCTTTAAGGCAAAGTTCTCAAAGAAAAAGAATCTGGGTGGGAGAAAGAATAAACACAATGCTCTAAGGAAAGTCGAGGCTAACAAGGATGGGAAATGTTTCCATTTTAAAAAGGTTGGTCATTGGAAAAGGACATGTCCTAAGTAAAGAGGAATGAAGAAAGACAAAGAAGGTAAATCACGTTTACTTGTTCTAGAGTCATGTTTCGTGGAAGAATCATCTAATGGTTGGATATTAGATTCGGGCACCATTTAATGACATTTGTCTTCATTTCTGGGAAGTGACTCTTCGGAGTAGTTAGAACCTGGGTAGATAACCTTGAAGGTGGGGACCGATGAAGTTGTTTATGCAACTGTTATTGGAAGTGTCAAGTTATTTTTAAGCAATTCTTTTTAATTGTTAGAGAATGTGTTGTTGGTTCCTCGTATTAAGAAGGAAGAAAGAATGAGGCCCAAATTGATATCAAATCCGAGGAAACGGATTTGGGTTTGAAATAATTTGACTTTCTTGGCCGATACAACTAGGCCATTTCTCTTGACAATATTGTAAAACGTTTGAAGGTGCTTAAAATGTTGATCAATATTTTGAGAAAAAATCAAAACATCATCGATGTAAACTATTGAAAATTCTTGAAAACCATTGATAATGTCATTCATGATTTTTTGAAATTCTGATGGAGCATTTTTTAGGCCAAATGGCATTACATTCCATTCATATTGTCCAAACGGGACATTGAAAGCAGTTTTTAATCGATCTTTTTCGGCGATTTGGATTTGCCAAAAACCTGATTTGAGATCGAACTTTGAAAACACCTTTGCGTTTGAAATGCGCTTGATTAAATCTATTTTATTTGGAATGGGATAGCGAATCCATTCCAAAACCTTGTTTAAGGGTTTGTAATTAATTACCAGCCTGGGGACTCCGCGTTCCTTTTCGGCTTGGTTGTTGACGTAGAATGCTGCACAAGACGATGGGCTCTTGGACGGCCTGATCAGCTTTTTCTGCAGCAAATCCTCAATTTCATTCTTGCAGATAGCAAGAAGGTTAGCATTCATTTGAATGGGTCTGGACTTTGTTGGAATTGCTTCTTCCTTAAAGTCCTTGATGTAAGGGAGAGAAACGACATGGTGTTTTCTTTCCCAAAATGCATTGGGGAAGTCTGAACAGATGTCCTGTTCGAGCTTCTTATGGAATTGATTAATCCAAAGTTTTATTCTTGGAGTAATCAATTGTTCTTCAATCTTCTTATAAGATATTTCATCCTTAAGAAAATTCATCTGGTCTTCTTTGGTTTGAATTACATCAACCACGTGAGTTTTTACGGGTTGAGTGAATTCAAAAATGATTTTAGAATCAAGGATGCTCGATTCTAAACCCTTTTCAGTTATCTAAAATGGGTATAATTGTGTCAAGAATGGTGTTCCTAATATGATTTCCATATTAAGATCCTTGACAAGTATGAAGGTATTTACAAAGCAAATACCGTCTTTGCATATATGTGCATTTGATAGTTTGTGCTCAATTTCGAGCTGCTCGTTGTTAGCGCTTTTAAGCGCAACTTGAGTCTTTTCGAAGTACGTTGAAGGTATTCTACCTTCGCGAATGCAGTTTTGATCGGCTCCTGAGTCAAGCAGGGCGACCAATTCTGTTTTGAAGTCACCTACCTTTAGCATAACAACCGTGTACCATTTATGGTATGGTATCTCGGTGATTTGGCCGATGAAGGATTGTTGTTCATCTGGGATATCTTCCTCTTGATCAGCTTCTCCTATGATTGGGGTGCTTCTCAGGGTGGCTACTTCAACCCAAAGCTTTGAAACGTGATTGACCATGTCAAGCTTGAGTTGTTGAACCTCTGCTTTGAGGGTTTTTATCTCAGCTTGTAGGTCTTTTGTGGAGACGGACGTCTTCTCTACCAGAAATTGTTGCATAACATGTGACATGTTATATGTCTCAAACGATTCGGTCTTTTTGGGCTTCTCTTGATTTTGAGTGGGGTTAGCCGAATGAAGGGAGGCCTTAAGATCAGTAATGATCTTCTTTTGTAGTTCTGGATCGTTAACTCTTTCGGCGATGTCGAAAAGAGCTCGTTGATCCATTGTCAGCACATTGATACAACCACCACATGCCCTCATGCCAATGTGGTTGATCGATCCATGTTCACTTGAGGAGGAGCTGTCAGTATCCTCATGGTCGTCGAGGATCTGGCCAATCTCTTGTTCACTACTGTCCGAACTTTCAGATTCAGAATCAGAGAGAACAATGTTTAGTATTTGATTTTTGAGCTCTTCATCGATTTCGAGCTCGTTGATTTTGCCGCGAACGGGGCACCAGTTTGTGTAGTGACCTGGTCGCTTGCATTTGTAGCAAACTTCTTTTCCCCTTTGGGGATTATATTTCCCTTTGCCCTGATATCGGTTTGGATAGCGGGGCTTTTGATAGGAACATTTGTGACAATTGTCATAGGACTTCTTCTCATGGTATTTGCGGTTATCATACCGTGATACCCTTGAAGAATTAAAATGTCTCTTATGACCTTTTTGTCTTGAAGTAGATGGTTGTGTAGTTTCATGACAACCATATTGATAACAGAAGGATCCTAGGATAGCTTTTCCTATCTTCAGATCATCAATCTTGGAGCAGAGCTTTTGTTCTCCGCAGAGCTTGAGTCCTTCCCTAATGACTATGGTACTGATATCACCATAGGATAATTGATCCCATTCGATTTCTCAATCAAATTGTGCTCGAAGAGCTTCTTCGATCCTTTGAGAGAAATGGTTTGGGAGACCTTCGATAAACTTTTGTTTCCAAACTGCTAAGGCGCAGTCTGCTCTAACCATGACCTTGGCTAGGTACGTATCTTTGTACCATCTAAAGTCGCCAAGAGATTTGCACTTCATCTTTAATAAGACGGAGGCAGATCTTTCTTGATATACTGTGGGATCTCCGATGAAAAACATTGAAATGGTATAAACAAGCGTATAAACCGCATCTTTAGTCTCAATTGTTTGTGGAGGTTTTCCAGGCTCTTGTTTAATCGTTTGTGTTGAATGGGTAAGGATGGCAGTTTTGTCATCCTCGGGCATGTATTCCCACCAGTCCTTGAGGATTCCCGTAAATCCGGAGACTAGGAGCTCGGCGGTTTCATGATCTATTTTACCCTTCATTCTGAAGGCATTAGCAGCCATCATCATATTGGTGGCCAATATTAGAATAAGATGGTCTGATAGGCCATCAAGATTCCACTCATAAATTTCGGTCCCGCTGAAGGCCGCTACGGTCATGATACCCCTTTCCTCGAATGCAACATCCGGGATAGAAGGTCTCTTGTAGTACAAGCGAGACTCTATACTTGTTTCTGGAACTGATGAAATGCCGTGGACGTCTTTTGAAGTGCTGGCAGGAGTAGAAACCTCCCGATTCAGATATTCTTCTCTGAATTTTTTGATATCGTAATCCGAGGGTCAAATATAACATTGATCCCTTGGCTTGTTGATGGAGAGCCGACACTCTGAGTTAATTCTCCAAGCATCTTTTGAATATTTTGGAGAGTATCAACATCTTTGTCAAGAAGTATGCCTTTACTCAGAGTTGGAGGCTTGAATAGAGGTATCGATCTATCCACAGGGGGTACCCCCTTGAGATAGAGAGGTGGCTGTTTGAAGCTGGATTTTGACTCCTTATAGATTTTCTCCTCAATTTTGTCAACTTGCTTAGCGATTGTTGACAATATCTTGTTGGAGAAGTTGTTTTGATGTTGGATATTTTTTATATCCTTTAGAGAAGGTGGATCCTTCTCGTCTCTTGATATAGTCTTGAAGGGAGATGCTATAATCTTATCTCCATATGTCGTTTCAATTTCCACTTCCTCAATTGGAGGCTGAATACCATGGATGATACCACGTCGAGTGATTTTCCAGTTTGATGTTGTGAGAACGTTAACTCCAAGTTCCATCCAAATAAAGAATGGAATGTCTTGTTGTGCGTTCTCCATATACGATTACCACTGAGAACGGATGGCGTCCCGTTCTTCTTCGGAGTACTCCTTGAAAAATCTGTCCCTCTTCTCTTTATTTTCCTTAGAAAGAAAGTCTTTCTTAAGGAGATCTTTGTTGATAGAGAAAGAGAG
This sequence comes from Sicyos edulis, assembly GCA_036507275.1. NCBI lineage: Eukaryota > Viridiplantae > Streptophyta > Magnoliopsida > Cucurbitales > Cucurbitaceae > Sicyos > Sicyos edulis. The sequence goes on along the minus strand of CM071854.1, from coordinate 22,205,563 downwards.
GATGACATTGATCTGGCTATCTGCCACAAATCGGCTTTCCATATCCGATTGTGTTGGAGATACAGATCTATCAGCATAATGAATCATAGCATAGGCGTTGTCGTAGTCAACCGACTGAACCCGTAGGGACTCGGTTCTTCCGATTGATGCTGTAGCCATATGGACTTCAGAGGTGTTGGGCCTGGATCTCAAGAACTCTTTTGTTCTTGGGAAGATTTCTTGGGCATCCTCAAATTTTACTTCGACGCTTCCGTCGTTGTGTTCAATTATTTGAGTAGGAGTCGGCTTCCTGATGACAGGAGGGCAGACTTGCTTTAAATCCCAGGAAAAATTCCTAGTGATTTGCTCCCAAGTAAGAGTCTTGGGGACATTGATGGTTGCTCTGCCCATGTTTGCCTCTATGAGCATGGTAGATCCGCTCACAGACTTCCGGAGGGCTCTAGGAGTAACATTTGTATGCATCAACTTGTAGCAGATGCGAAAAATCACTACAGCTGAGTGAGTTTCAGATTGAATATCAAGATTTTTGGTGTTGACGTCTAACATTAGAGCAGACAGGATATTGGCGTCTGGTAATGAGAGAGTCAAATTTGGAAAACAATTGAAGAAGATCGGTCCATTTTCGAGGTTGGACTCGACCATGCCCATGAGGTAATTTGTATAGGTTTTGTGTTTCTTGTCTCGAAGGGAAACAAGGACTGGAATGTCTAGACCGAGTCTAAACAGAGGTTTAATGGCCACTTGGACCATGCAAACATGAATAAATTTGAATTCTTCGCGATGGCGAAGAATCATATTCTTTGAAAAGAGGTTGAGTGTTGTGCTATCTTGATCAATAGGCACGACATGCTCAGATAATTTGATACAGTTCTTCTGGAAGAACAATGAATTAGGGTTTTTGTAAACCATTTTTGAATCAATTTTTGGAATCGACCAATTTTGAAGGGCTTCTTCAACCTTGGCGATTTGGAGTTCATTTTGATTCATATTTGAAAGATGAAGGTCTTCACCTTCTTTGAATGAGGACGAGGATTTGAAGTCCTCTTCATTTGAAATTTTCTCTTTACCTTTGAGTCCTTTAATCTTAGATAGAAATTTGGACATGAGAGTAGGCTTCCAGGATTCTCTTCTTCAAAATAAATTTCTTCAGTTACCAAATAGAAATCTCGCTATCCTATTCCAGCTGCTCACAAACGGACTCACTGCGCTCTCTGCGACTTACGGCCAGAGGAGACAGCAGGCTGGCAATCAAAGGGTTTCACAAGAAATGGAAATGGTAAATGAGAAGAGCAAAATTTAGAGGTAGAGAAAGAAGAAAGATAACAATCTTCCAAACTTTTATTTATGATAAAAGGTTACAAAGATATATGAGAAAACTTTGAATTTGGATAACGGTTGGCTCTGATACCAAATAAGGGGAGGATCTTTACAACCGTGTTATCCAGCGTTCGAAGCAGAAATCTTTCTATCTTCATAGGGAAGTAGAGAGCGAAAAACTTCGAATCTGCCTTGAACTTACAAACTCGCAATCTTTTATAGACCGCGGACTTGAAACTGAAATTGAAAATGAAAAACTAAAAGATAAGAAGTGGGAGGCAAGACATGACCCTTGCACTCGAAACCACTTTAGAAAAAGCAATAAAGTAAACTAAATTATTACAAACTGACAAAAGTAAATAGTAAAAAGCAAACAATAACTACATTATTACAAAACGACAAATAGTAAAAGACAAACAGTAAAACCAAATAGTAAAGGAATCTAAATTATTACAAAAAGGCAAAAGTAAACAGTTGAGATGACCAGTCGACAGGTCGAATCTTCCAATCTGCATTATTGAGCATACCCCCTTCCACTTTGGATGCACATCCAAAGTAGACGTCGAACGAATTCAAGATTTCCACGTAAACGTTAGCCATATCCTACGCCGGCGACCAATGGACTCACTGTGCTTTGCTATCATCGCATTTACTCGCCTTACTGCCTCTAGTACATCTCACCGGACCTGTAGTCTTAAGCCTCTGCTTTTGGAAATCTAATTCTCGGGTGTTGAAAATACAAGTATTTTCCAAGCCAGAAGTAGGCTCTCGGCGTGCTGAACTCTGCAGATTTTTGTCTCCGTCTTGAATGGCTTTTTTCTCGTTTATTTACAGAAATTTATAAGAACAAAATTAACATGTATATACAAAAAGAGGAGAAAAAACATGAAACACTCTCTTTTTTTTTTGTTCGGACCATTACAACCCTTTTTTAATTGGACCTATTGTGGTCCTTTATAATCGTGATATAATTTGAGTAATCATAGTTTAATGACAATCGCGGTCTTTGATAGTTTAACGACTTTGCGGTCTAATGATAGTTTAATGACTTTGCGGTCTATGAAGTAACTAGTTTACCGACTATTTCGGTCGTGTCGTAGTTTAATGACGATTTCGTTCTATGAGAAATTGTAGTTTTAGAACGATTACGGTTCGTTGAGATCGTAGACGTATTCAATCTCATATTCATCTGAGTCGGATGGTTCGACTTCAGACTGTTTGGATAAGCCTGAATCATCCGCTAATGAGGCTAGCTCACTCCACCATTTCTGCAAATCAGATTCAAAAGAGGTTTGAGCTAGGGCAGCCATTAACTGCGCTTTTTTGTTAAAGAACTCTTGGTTCCTTTGAGAAGAAAGGTCTTGTAAATGACCATTCTTTGAGAACCAAGCTTTCATGAATCGAATATCGGAGTGGGCAGTCTTAAACTTATCCCACCATTTGATGGAGATGACTTTCACCAAACTCTTAGTGAGAGTGGAAACATGCACCTCGAAATTCCAGGATAGGATCCATGGAATTTGAAAGTACATGGAAAAAGTCATGGTAATTGGAAAACTATTTTTGAATATGTTCTTCGAAAAATAGTAGAATGATTCAAATAGGGACGAGGAAGATGTTGGTAGTAAGACCAAACACCGTCCACCAGCTGACGAACCACATCGGGAAATGAACCTTCTGTGCGTTCGGGCAGAAATGAATAAACCATGAATGTTTGAATTCTGGTAGAAGAGGACTTGATACCAGACGCGAACATAATCGCGATATGAGTAAGTTTAAGGAGTAAATTTCGTCGAGAATGATTTTTCGGTATGGATACTGTAACAGCCCGGTTTTCAGCTAAATGTAAATAAGGTTTTTATATGTTTTATTTTTGAAAGGTGTTGTTGGGAGGACTCGAACCCTTGGCCTAAAAAGGGGTTTGGAAGCTTGGATTTAAATAAAGAAAATAAACGCGTCAGCCAGGGCTCGAAGGGGGGGAAGCCTTGGGAAGGGAATTTGAGATTCCCAAGGCCTATTTAATTTAGGGAAGAAAGGAAAAGAAAAAAAAAAAGAAAAGAACTCCATTTTCTCGCAACCCTCACCCTAGCCGCACCACACCATCGCCGCCGTCGCACCCAGCCACACCCTCGTCGCCGTCGCACCCAGCCCAGCCTCCGCACCGCACCAGGTCGCCCAACCCAGGCCGCCTCGCACCAGGTCGCACGCCCTGCATCGCCCACTTCCGCCCAGCCCCGCACCGCACCGAGCCACCACCCAGCCCAGACGTCCAGCCGTCGTCGACGCCCACACCGGACCGCTCGCTGCTGCGCGACACCCCAATGAGACGGGCGCTTTCGCCGTCGCCCCCAGCCAGTCCACCGCTCGCGCGCCGTCTCGCAGCCTCATGTCGCCGCCCGCCGCTGCCCGCCGTCCCGACGCTTTATCGCGCGCCCACCCCAGCGCGTCTGCTCGTCTTGCCGCGCGCTCGAGCCAGAGTCCAGCGCCAGCGCCCCTGCCACACTAGTAGCGCCCATCCCCACTCCTTGCTGCCGAGACCGCATGTCTTCTCGGTTGGTAATTCCCGAGCCTTTCCCCTTTTAGACTTAAAGCTGCTGGCTGCTGTTTATTTATTTAGGATGTTTTTATTGTATGCCTAGGTTGCTCGGGTTTGCTTTAAAGCTCGAGGGTCGTTATTTGATTCGTGATAGTTATTCTCCACTTATTTCCAGGTAAGGATTCCTTACCCGGGGTTGTGTGGACCCTGCGAATACTTGATAGCATGCCATGTCTTGTGATTGTATGAATTTCCTAGTGGATAGGTTGCATGCTCTTTCTTGCTTCCAGATGGTGTTGTACTTGTATTCATGATTTATTCTATTAGTTCCATGCTAGGGGTTTGATTATCTTGGCATACCTTGTCCTATTTTATCCTGTTAGTTCCATGCTAGGGGTAGGCGGGTGAGGTATAGTGTAGAAGAATGTAGGGGTAACTAGTTTAGGTCCCGCTCGGGTAAGACCCCGATGGACATCTGGAGGTGTAAGGCCCTGATGGGCATCCTAGGTGTGTAAGGCCCCACTGGGCATCACTGATTCTGGAGGTGTAAGGCCCCAATGGGCATCCTAGGTGTGTAAGGCCCCACTGGGCATCACTGATTCTGGAGGTGTAAGACCCCAATGGGCATCCTAGATGTGTAAGGCCCCACTGGGCATCACTGATTCTGGAGGTGTAAGGCCCCAATGGGCATCCTAGGTGTGTAAGGCCCCACTGGGCATCACTGAGTCCTAGGTGTGTAAGGCCCCACTGGGCATCACTGAGTCCTAGGTTGTGTAAGGCCCCACTGGGCATCACTGAGTCCTAGGTGTGTAAGGCCCCACTGGGCATCACTGAGTCCTAGGTTGTGTAAGGCCCGAAGGGCATCGAAGTGTAGAACCTAGGTGATAAGTGATAAGCGCCGATCGTTGCTTGAATTTTACAAAGCTAGAGGTCCTTCTAGGATCCTTGCAAAAACTCACAATGAAGGCTAACTTAGATCACACTTAAAATCTAAAATAGTCACTCTTAGATCCTAAGACAACTCACTCCAGAATTAGCTTGATCAAGACTAATCCAATGAATTGATTTTACTTCAAACCTAAAGCAAGATTTGAAAGAAATGAAACACCAAATGGGGTTCAAGAAAACACAAGTTTTTCATTCATAAATCTGTCCAAAATGATGTATTACAAGCCATTTTAAAGGCCAAAAATTCGTGCATGCCTTGGAATACAAAAGGACTCAAAAAGCTATTAAATGCATTTTGTAGAAAATAAGACATAAGAAGCCAAAAGTAAATTGCATGTCTTAAATGCTAGACAAAAGGGTAGATATGCTTTAAATACACTCAACCAACTCTTCTAGAAGGTCCCTTGCAATAATGAGCATGGTTGGCAAGCATTGAAATCAAAAAGTCCCAAGATATGAAATCTAGAAATTTCTTTATTTAAAATTCTGCCATGTTGTCATCTTCCAAAATAAAATTACTATTCTCATGCCATCTTCACTTCAATCTCTTCTTCACTTGTTGTGCTAACGTTGTAAATAAATTCGGGATGAAAAAGTTTTGTCTCTTCTTGTGCATTGGCAAGCTTTTGAAGATGTAATATATATTCCTCTTGAATCTTCTTCGCCTTACTCCTTGTAATAGGTCCTTCAGGTACATGCAATGGATTGGTTATTTGATTCGTATCATCCCCCCTTTCTGTAAAAGGATTTGACCTCAAATCAAGATCTTCAATTCCTACATCAAAAGGAGCCAAGTCAGCCACATTAAAAGTAGAACTTACATTGTACTCACCTCGAAGATCTAGCTTGTATGCATTATCATTTATTCGTTCAAGTACTTGAAAAGGACCATCTCCCCTTGGTTGTAGTTTAGACTTCCTTTGATCCGAAAACCTCTCTTTTCGTAGATGAACCCAAACCCAATCCCCCTTTTTAAAAATCAATTGCTTTCTCCCATGATTTTTGGTAGTGATTAGCTTCTGATTTTTCTTTTCAATCCTTTCTTTGATTTCTTTGTGCAATTCCTTTACGTATTCGGCCTTAGAAGATGCTGCATCACTAGTAAACATATTAGGCGACAATGGTGATAAATCTAGTGGAGTTAGAGGATTAAAGCCATACACAATCTCAAATGGTGAACAATGAGTGGTACTATGTATCGCTCTATTGTATGCAAATTCCACAAATGGTAGAGTTTCTTCCCATGTATTCAGATTCTTTGAAATTAAGGATCTAAGTAGGGCTCCTAACGTTCTATTAACCACCTCGGTTTGTCCATCAGTTTGGGGGTGACATGTTGTAGAAAACAAAAGCTTGGTTCCTAATTTTCCCCATAAAACTTTCCAAAAATGACTTAAAAATTTGACATCTCTATCACTCACAATTGTTTTGGGAATTCCATGTAATCTAACCACTTCCCTAAAGAAAAGATTAGCTATGTTAGTGGCATCATCTGTTTTGTTACATGGAATGAAATGTGCCATCTTACTAAACCTATCAACAACAACAAAAATGCTATCATGATGTCTCTTAGTCTTTGGTAATCCTAGAACAAAATCCATGCTAATGTCAACCCAAGGTTCGCTAGGAACATCTAACGGTGTGTAAAGACCATGTGGTTGTGTCTTAGACTTAGCCTCTTTACATTTGAAACATTGTTTGCATACTTTGTTCACATCCTTCCTCATTTTCAACCAATAAAAGTGTTCACTCAACATGCTATATGTTTTAAATTCCCCAAAATGTCCCATAAGTCCTCCCCCATGAGCTTCTTTTACAAGTAACTCCCTAATTGAACAATTAGGAATACAAAGTTTCCCTTTCCTAAAAAGCATGTCATCAAATACAATATGATCATGAACATTGTTTCCTCCTAAGCATTGCAAATAAACATCATGAAATTCAGACTTCTCAACTTTGTACAACTCAACCATATGTTTAAACCCAAGAATATTTGCACTAAGAGAAGAAAATAATGCATACCTTCTTGACAATGCATCACCCACCACATTGTCCTTACCTTTCTTGTAATGAATGACATAAGGAAATGTCTCAATGAATTCTACCCACTTCGCATGTCTCTTATTTAGCTTTGTTTGGTTCTTGAGATGCTTCAAACTTTCATGATCCGTGTGGATGACAAACTCTTTTGGCCACAAATAATGTTGCCAAACTTGCAACGCCCTAACAAGTGCATGTAGCTCTTTGTCATATGTCGGGTATTTGAGTTGTGATCCATTTAGCTTTTCACTAAAAAACATGATTGGCCTTTTCTCTTGCATCAAAACAGCCCCTATACCTATTCCACTTGCATCACATTCAATCTCAAAAGATTTATCAAAGTTAGGTAAAGAAAGACAAGGTGCATTAGTCAATTTTTCTTTAAGTTCATTGAATGCATTTTCTTGTTTTTGTTTCCATTCAAATTTCACATTCTTCCTAACAAGTTCATTCAATGGTGAGGCTATGCTACTGAAATCCTTAATAAACCTCCTATAGAAACTAGCCAAACCATGAAAAGATCTTACCTCGGTTGCATTCGTGGGTGTTGGCCATTCTCGAATAGCCTTAACCTTTTCTTCATCAACTTGCACTCCATTCTTTCCAACAATGAATCCTAGGAAATTAACTTGGTCTAGACAAAAACTACACTTTTGAAGTTCGCATAAAGTTTCTCTTCTCTAAGTTTAAGTAAAATTGTCTTAACATGCAAAACATGATCATTCAAGCTTTTGAGTAAACAAGGATGTCATCAAAGTATACGACAACAAATTTCCCAATGTATTCTCTCAAAACATGATTCATTAATCGCATAAAACTACTTGGTGCATTAGTAAGGCCAAATGGCATAACAAGCCACTCATAAAGCCCAAACTTTGTTTTAAAAGCGCTTTTCCACTCATCTCCTACATGCATTCTAATTTGATGATAACCACTCTTAAGATCTATTTTTGAAAACAAGTTTGCACCATGTAATTCATCTAGCATATCATCTAATCTAGGAATGGGATGTCGATACTTTACCGTTATCTTGTTGATAGCTCGACAATCAACACACATCCTCCAAGTGCCATCTTTCTTTGGTACTAAAATAACCGGAACCGAACAAGGACTCATGCTTTCCTAACATAGCCTTTATCCATGAGTTCCTCCACTTGCCTTTGAATCTCCTTGGTTTCGGTTGGATTTGTCCTATAGGCAGCCATGTTTGGAAGAGTTGCTCGAAATGAAGTCAATTTGGTGCTCAATTCCTCTTAGAGGGGGTAATCCCATAGGTGCATCTTCATGTGGAAACATGTCATTAAATTCCTGCAAAAAGAGACTTAAAAACACTTGCCAAACCATTTTCAGATTTGGGCTCATTTACCAAACACATCCCTTTGCACATAAGTACAAATTTTGGTTCTTGAGCTAAAACTTTCCTCACTTCCCTTTTTTGTATAACCAAACTCACATTCTTTCTTTTTTCCTCAAAATCACTCTTTTTTCTCTCTTTATTGTCACTCACCTTTTGCCCCTCACTTTTCTCTCTTTTTTCACTCTTCTCTCTTACCTTACTTTCTTCTCTCCTCTCTTGTTCTTCAAATTCTTTTCTTTTCTTTTCTAATTTCAATTGATCACAATGTACTTCATATGGTGACAATGGAAGTAAAGTAAATTTTTTTCCACTCAAAGTAAAAGTAAGTATATTTCTCAATCCATCAAAAGTGACCTCTCTATCATATTGCCAAGGTCGGCCTAACAAAATATCCCCCGCATGCATAGGTACAACATCACAAAGAACTTCATCTTTATATCTTCCCAAAGTAAAAGGAATAAGAGCTTGAGAGTTTACCTTAAGCTCTCCTTTGTTGGTCAACCATTGAAGCTTGTATGGTTTCGAATGTGGACGAGTAGTTAGTTGGAGTCTTTTAACAAGAAAGCTACTCACCACATTTGTACAACTTCCACTATCAATTACCACACTACATGGGTTTCCTTTAACCAAGCATCTTGTATGAAACAAGTTTTCCCTTTGATCTTCAACTTTTTCTTCTTTAATTTGCACATTAAGTACCCTTCTTGTGACCAAAGAAATGAAGTTACCTTCTTCAATGTACTCATCATCATGTGCTCCATATTCTGCCTCAAGTTCTTCATCATGCTCCTCACGATCATCATCCGAATCAATTACACCATTTCTTATCACCACAACTCTTTTATTGACACATTCCTTGCTCATGTGCCCAAATCCTTTGCACTTCCGACATTGAATAGAACTAGACTTCTCCCTTACCTCCTTTGAAACTTCATTCTTTTTAGTATTGGAACTCTCGGCCTCTACTCTTTTTGCAGCCACAAACTTTCCTTTTTGTTGCATTGATTCATTCTATGCATAAAACTATCCTTGCTCCAAGTATTAGAATTTGAAAAAGTATGAGTTTTAGATGAATACCTTTTCGAATGCTCCCTTTCTTCCTTCAATTGAGCTTCAATTTTTATGGCATAATGATACATATCTTCAAGGTAAGGTGGTGGATTCCTATCAACCGGATGAGCAATTTCTCGATTTAAACCTCCAAGAAACCTAGACATGGTGTCCTCCTCGTCCTCTCGTATTTTTGCTCTTTCCATCAATGACTCCATCTCTTGATAATATTCAGCCACACTTTTTGTTCCTGCCTCAATGCTTGCAATTTAGTTTTCAAATCTCTTTCATAATGTTTGGGAACATACCTCTTTCTCATAGCTTCTTTAAGTTCTTCCCATGTCTCTATTGGATCCTCCTCTTTTTCTTCTTCTTTCGGATTTGAGATGTTGATACCATTCACCGGCATGGTTTGTGAATCGGCAATAGCAAGTTTCATCTTTTTGTTCTCACTATATGAATTACAATCAAACACATGTTCTATTTTTCTTTCCCATTGCAAGTATGCCTCGAGAGTCCGCTGCCCACTAAAGGGTGGAATTTTGAGTTTAACTCCACTTCTCTATCTTCGTGCATTCTTTCTATCCTTCTAGGTTGCATGATATTTGCATGATTATTTCTTCCTCCCCTTGCATGACCTCTTCCTCCACCTAGTCTCTCTTGTCCAACCAAGTCTAACATACCTTCATCATCTTGCAATACTCGTTCTTCTCGTCGCTGATGTGCTCTCCTTTCCTCTCTATCTTCCCTCATCATTTCCATCATACCTTGAAGGGCTTGAAGAATAGCAACATTAACATCCGGAACTGTGGTGCTTTTTCCTCATTATGTGACATGATGCAAATATCAAAATGGACCTCTCCACACTTCTCACAAAGATTTCACTCTGGACACTCGTGTTTAACACTCAAAGGTAGGCTTTTGGTACTAGGTCAAAGATGTAAGGGCTGGTCTAAGAATTTGGTGCAATCTTGCTTTAAACTTGATATAAAACCAATTCAACAATCAACTTTCACAAACTAAACTAGAGTAATTCAACTTAGGATCAGCAACTAATTAAAAACAAAACATAAACAAAAAAACAAGAACTTCAATGTGCCTTGGATCTTTGATACTTTTTTTTTTCATGCTTTTTTTTTTTTTCTTTTTTTTTTTTTTTTTGCTACTGATTTTTTTTTTTATGATCCAAGAGCAATACAAATGAATTCTACAAAGTACTTCTAAAGAATACAAATGTACTTGCTTGAATAGAAAATTGAAAGAGATAAAAAAATAAAATAAAAAATAACAAACTAACACAAAGTAAAGATAGTTCACCTCAAAATTCAGCCAAAGAATGTCAAGGCTCTGATACCAAATGATAAGCGCCGATCGTTGCTTGAATTTTACAAAGCTAGAGGTCCTTCTAGGATCCTTGCAAAAACTCACAATGAAGGCTAACTTAGATCACACTTAAAATCTAAAATAGTCACTCTTAGATCCTAAGACAACTCACTCCAGAATTAGCTTGATCAAGACTAATCCAATGAATTGATTTTACTTCAAACCTAAAGCAAGATTTGAAAGAAATGAAACACCAAATGGGGTTCAAGAAAACACAAGTTTTTCATTCATAAATCTGTCCAAAATGATGTATTACAAGCCATTTTAAAGGCCAAAAATTCGTGCATGCCTTGGAATACAAAAGGACTCAAAAAGCTATTAAATGCATTTTGTAGAAAATAAGACATAAGAAGCCAAAAGTAAATTGCATGTCTTAAATGCTAGACAAAAGGGTAGATATGCTTTAAATACACTCAACCAACTCTTCTAGAAGGTCCCTTGCAATAATGAGCATGGTTGGCAAGCATTGAAATCAAAAAGTCCCAAGATATGAGATCTAGAAATTTCTTTATTTAAAATTCTGCCATGTTGTCATCTTCCAAAATAAAATTACTATTCTCATGCCATCTTCACTTCAATCTCTTCTTCACTTGTTGTGCTAACGTTGTAAATAAATTCGGGATGAAAAAGTTTTGTCTCTTCTTGTGCATTGGCAAGCTTTTGAAGATGTAATATATATTCCTCTTGAATCTTCTTCGCCTTACTCCTTGTAATAGGTCCTTCAGGTACATGCAATGGATTGGTTATTTGATTCGTATCAATAAGGCAACCCTAATTCTCAGCCCAAAGATCCAAGCTTATGATGAAGCAAGAACCCTTGAATTAAGAGATTAACACCTCCTTATAGATTTGGGAGCAACCAAGAGAAAAGGCTAGAATTTGATTACCTCTTAAGATCAATGATCTAGAAGCAAGATATGGAAGATCTTGTTCTAGATTGAGTCACTCCACAATCAAGCTTGATCAAGGCTGGATTGAATGGCTCAAATGCATTCTATCACAAGATTGCAAGGGAAACTTAGAAGAAGAGACAAAGAACATACCCTAAAATTCTAAGAAAATGATCTCTTGTAGAGAGCTAATTTTCATTCAATCAAAATCTGAGTTTTACAACTTAGTGCATGGCTATTTATAGCCTATGAAAGTTAAACCTAAAATAAAGAAACCAACATAATTACCATAATGCCATTGTTGCAAAATATAACCTAAAACATTAAAAACAAGATTTTAAACATAGACTTGCATAAAAGCTCCTAAAATCTGAAAATTGATGTTTGTGTTGCCAACTCTAACATTTGTATTTCCCCTTGTCGAATGATTAAGACATTTAAATCAAGTCAAATGTCATTAATTCCATGGACAACTTCAATCTTGCATACATTGACTTCCAAAGCATCAAATGGTTCCTCTTCCCTTGAAATGGTCTCTAGCACATGAAATGGATTTTGAACTGAAGCTATCCATTGTCGAAGGTGAAGAATGAATGCTTGTTGAATCTTCTTTGCTTTGGATCGTGTAATAGGTCCAAGTGCAACTTGTGGAACTCCATGATCCTTATCACTAGGATAGGCTGTAGATGGAAGCCCTTGAGTAGGCTCGCCCTAGAAGTAGCTCATAGCCTAAACCAACCGTTTCTGCTCTAAGTCATTGTATGGTTGCATGTCCGTGTGCTAAATGAGATGTTTTCGTATTGTACCCCGGTTGGGGATTCTTACTGAGTAACTCGTTGCTCACCCTTATTTTCTGTGGTTTTCCACCAGGTAACTTGGGACAGAGGCTGGATGGCTAGGAGGAGGCTGCTGGATGATCATGGATAGCTGACTCTGAGTTGCACGTTTCTTTCATTGGTTTTATGATTTAGCATGTAGTGGGACTTGAGTTCCTAGGAAAGCACTCAAACTATTTATGTTTCCCGAAACGTACCTTTGTCTTGTTTTAAGAAAGTACTGATCAGTCATTTACTCGTTGATTTTATTTATTGGGATTTATGGTTTTGCTTAAAATGTGTTGATTGCAAAGATTTAAATTTAGTACCCGGATAGATGTTTTACATTCTTAATCATGCATGCTAAGTAAGGATCTAGGTAGAGACCGTTTCTCGGGTCGGGTCCTTACAGTTGGTATCAGAGCTCAGAGTTATAGGTTCTGTAGACTGACCTGCAGATGTAGGTTGTTTTCCATGATCATCAGCGCTCCGCCAGCCATCAGGTATGTCCGTAAGTTTAAGGTTAAGGGTTAAGAATTACAATACCGTTTGCACCTTGCATGTACATGACTTGTTGTTGTAGAGCAGGGAAAACAGGTTCTGACTCATTGTTGGTTTGGGTGTAGATTGTCAGCATGCCAGTCACTCGTAGAGGGCAGGGAGGCTCGAGGCCAACCACCTAGGGCATTCGTATTGATTCTGACACCAGAGGGACTTCGTCCCAAGCTGATGCTGATGTTAGGCCACCGACAGGCCCTTCTGCTTCGTTGCCCGGAGAGGGCGTGGAGGCAAATGAGCCTCGAGAGGCTGCACCGGGAGTTGCTTTTGTGGAGTCCATGAGGGCTCTTATGGTTGGGTTGATAGCTGACCAGAGGGCCGAGTAGAGAGCTGAAACGTAGCTTTATTAGTTGCGCAGAGGGAGGAGTCCCGAATTTAGATAGAGCAGCTGACCGAGTTGGGTCAAGTGAGGATCAGAGTGCCACCAGATCGCCTTGACTCGTGAAGCCAATTGTGAATGAGGCCGTTATGGCGGAAGGTGCTGAGGATCTAGGCAAGTGGCTGAAGGATTTTGTGAAATGGAAGCCCGAGAAGTTTAGTGCCCCTGGAGAACCGTTGGTAGCTGCCTGGTGGATTGCTGAGTTAGAATATACATTTATGGTGATGGCTTGTCCTGAAGTGCAGCGAGCTCGATGTGCAGCTCATGTGTTAGCTGGTACAGCTAAGTGGTGGTGGGATTCCACTTTGAGTGAGAGACCGGCTGGGTCTCCACCTGCCACCTGAGAATTCTTCAAGGCTGAGTTCAAGGCAAAAATTATCAGTGAAGAAGCCCAAGAAAAGATGATTGAGCTGTTTTCAAACCTTAAGCAGGGGTCTGACTCGATCGAGGTGTATGAGAAAAAGTTTTCGGAGTATGGTACTTCGCGCAGCAGTTGATTGCTACCCCTGAGTTGAAGATCAGGAAGTTTATTGCGGGTTTGAGACAGGGAGTGTCTCAGGATGTTAGGGCGGTCCCAGGCAGGTTCCCGCTTGTGCTTCTTGTGGGAGAACCCACACTAGAGCTTGTCAGACAGGGCCCAGGGTGTGTTTTCGCTGTGGTAAGGAGGGGCATATGATCCGTTCTTGTACTTAGCCAGCTATGGCAGCTCAGCCAGAGCAGCAGCAGGGTCGGGTGTTTGCTACGACCCGTCATGAGGCCGAGCGTACGGATGCCGCGGTGGCAGGTACGCTTCTTGTTTTAGATCACTGCGCATTTGTCTTGTTTGATTCTGGTTCTACGCATTCATTTGTATCTGTGTTGTTTGCTGAGCATGCTAAATTGAGATTAGAGCCTCTAGGTTTTGAGTTGCCTGTTGCAACTCCTTCGGGAGTTGATATGTTAGCTAGAGATAAGATTAGGGATGGCCAGATCGAGATATCCGGAGAGTTGCTTGTGGCTACGCTTATAGTTCTGCCTATGAGCGGTTTCGATGTGATTCTTGGTATGGAGTGGTTAGCTGCTAACCATGCGTTGATTGACTGCCACCGGAAAGAAGTAGTGTTCATGCCGCCTGGTCGGCCCAGCTTTAAGTTTCGTGGAGTCCAGGGTGGAGTTTGCCCACCGATGGTGTCAGTTGTGAAAGCTCGTCGTTTGCTAGCTCATGGAGCTTGGGGCTACCTAGCCAAGTTGTGCGGGAGAGCGCCGCCGCCGATCGCTTGATCGGTGTCGGTTGTGCAGGAGTTTGCGGATGTGTTTCTGAGGAGTTACTGGGTTGCCCCGAAGAGAGAGGTTGACTTCACAATTGAGCTCGGCAGCCGGACCCTCCCTATCTCGAAGGCTCGTGTATCGTATGGCGCCAGTGAGTTACAGAATCAAGGTTTCGGGCCAGCGAGAGATGTTAGACCGAGGGTTCATCCGTTCGAGTGTGTCCCCGTGGGGAGCACCAGTTCTGTTTGTGAAGAAGAAGGATGGTTCGATGCGCTTATGTATTGATTATCGTGAGCTTAATAAGGTGACAGTGAAGAATAAGTATCCGTTGCCCCGTATTGATGATTTGTTCGATCAGCTTCAGGGAGCTTCCGTGTTCTCCAAGATAGATTTGAGATCCGGTTACCATCAGTTGCGGATCAGGGATGCCGACATTCCTAAGACAGCTTTCAGGTGATATGGATCAGAATGTGACTCAACATTTTACCTTCAAGCTACTTAGAAGGGATCTTCATTTACTTGTGGATGAATACAAAATCATGAAGAATGCTTTAGAAACTATCAATTTTCATATTTATGGCTATTTACATGTAATTTTAGGTTTAAAATTTTCATTTATGTGTTTTTAGGTTAAATTTTGCAACAATGGCATTATGGTAATTATGTTAGTTTCTTTATTTTAGGTTTAACTTTCCTAGGCTATAAATAGCCATGAAGTAAGTTGTAAAACTCAGATTTTGATTGAATGAAAATTAGCTCTCTACAAGAGATCATTTTCTTAGAATTTTTGGGCATGTTCTTTGTCTCTTTTTCTAAGTTTCCCTTGCAATCTTGTGATAGAATGCATTTGAGCCATTCAATCCAGCCTTGATCAAGCTTGATTGTGGAGTGACTCAATCTAGAACAAGATCTTCCATATCTTGCTTCTAGATCATTGATCTTAAGGGGTAATCAAATTCTAGCCTTTTCTCTTGGTTGTTCCCAAATCTATAAGGAGGTGTTAATCTCTTAATTCAAGGGTTCTTGCTTCATCATAAGCTTGGATCTTTGGGCTGAGAATTAGGGTTGCCTTATCATTTGGTATCAGTGATAAGGCAACCCTAATTCTCAGCCCAAAGATCCAAGCTTATGATGAAGCAAGAACCCTTGAATTAAGAGATTAACACCTCCTTATAGATTTGGGAACAACCAAGAGAAAAGGCTAGAATTTGATTACCCTTAAGATCAATGATCTAGAAGCAAGATATGGAAGATCTTGTTCTAGATTGAGTCACTCCACAATCAAGCTTGATCAAGGCTGGATTGAATGGCTCAAATGCATTCTATCACAAGATTGCAAGGGAAACTTAGAAAAGAGACAAAGAACATGCCCAAAATTCTAAGAAAATGATCTCTTGTAGAGAGCTAATTTTCATTCAATCAAAATCTGAGTTTTACAACTTACTTCATGGCTATTTATAGCCTAGGAAAGTTAAACCTAAAATAAAGAAACTAACATAATTACCATAATGCCATTGTTGCAAAATTTAACCTAAAAACACATAAATGAAAATTTTAAACCTAAAATTACATGTAAATAGCCATAAATATGAAAATTGATAGTTTCTAAAGCATTCTTCATGATTTTGTATTCATCCACAAGTAAATGAAGATCCTTCTAAGTAGCTTGAAGGTAAAATGTTGAGTCACATTCGATCCATATCATTCTCCCTTTCTTCGAGAAGATTCGTCCTCGAATCTAAATGATCGCCTACATCAAATGGGCGAAAATCAGTAGCATTGAAAATGTATTCAACATCATTCTCTCGTTGTAGAACAAACTTGAAGTCATGAGATGTCCATGGTAAATTGTCTCACAATTCCATTTAGGTTTCTTGTCAAATGAACATCGATCCTTCCAAAAGTGCCTCCAAACCCAATCACCTGGTTTGAACACCTTATGGTTGCTGCCATGCATGATCTTTGATGTAAATTTTGTGCTTTGCTTCCTAATAAATCGGTTGGCATTACGTTTGTTGTGATTGTTGACTTTCAAAGGAATCTTTAGTTTAAGACGTTGTATAAGTTCTTTCGCCTCTGTATGAACTCAAAAGAAACACTAGAGAAACATGGTTTGAACTCACCAGTTAGAAAACAAATCCCTTCATGTAAGAGACTAAAAATATTTTTCTTTGAAAATAAAATAGATTTAACCTCACATGCTTTTTCAGATAAGCTCACATCATTGGCTTTTCTCTCTTTTTTTTTTTTTTATTGGCCATAAACTATTCTCTTGCTTTTCTCTCTCACTCTTTTTCTCACAAGATTTTTTTTTTAATAAATTCACATGCTTTTGTTTTGACCATTTGTGCCTTTTTCCCTAACTCACACACATCATCATGTACATCATTAGGAGTAGGTGCTACAATAGTGGAAGGTTTACAAATGAATAAGCCTTTGCAATCTAATTTCCTACTAAGCTCATAAGCATGTGTTGAAACTAAATTACGAAGTAATTCATTTTGATTGTCACCACTTTGTTTCTCAACAATAGGCTTAGTTTTAGTACACAAACTAATCAAGTTTACAAGATGAATGAACCTTTGAGTTTTGTATAAGTTTAGTGTACCTTGTAGTCTTCATTTGGAGATGCTTCTCAATCTTTATTGCCATGCGCACCATCCTTTGTAAATCTTCATAAGGTTGAAGATCAAGTTGAATGGAAATCTCCTTGTTAAGCCCTCTAAAGAATCGACCCATTGTTACTTGCTCGTCCTCATATATTTCTAGATCCTCAAGCAACTTTTTCATCTCCATGTAGTAAGTCTCCACACTTTTGCTCTCTTGTCTCAAAGTTTGTAAGCTATGGAAAAACTTAGGAACAAATTGCTCTCGCATCAATTGCTTAAGAACATTCCATGATTTAATTGGACGATTTAGCTTCCTCCTCCTAGAAAATAAGTTATCCCACCAAATAATGCCATATTCTCTAAGATGAGACACAACGAGTTTTACCTTTTCTTCATCATCAAGAGTGTAACAATCAAAGACATAATTAACTTGCCTTTCCCATTGAATGTACTCAGTTGGGCCTGGACTTCCATAGAATTTAGGAAGTTTTGGCTTCATGCTTCCCAAGTTGTATTCAATTTTATAAACTCCACTTTGATTTCTCTCTTGACAAGACTTGAAATTCTCCTCCATGTGCTCTTCCCTTTACTTTCCAATATTCTATATGGTGCGAAATCGGATCTCTCGTTAGATACATAGGTGATTGTTTCTCGGCAAAATTTCGTTCTTGAATCCAACTTTTGAAATTGAATAGTTGTATGCTCCATGCTTCGATGAAGCCTAGCAAAATCCTTTTGAGGCATTGCTCTTAAAAATAAACACAAAGTAGACCTCACAAGCACTCCTTTCTTGATTTTACACTTGGAACGCTCGTGTTTGTCACACACAAAGGTAGGCTATTTGGGAAAGTGGCTAAATTTTGATAAAGGTAGGTTAATATGGATAAAGCAAATCTTGTAATAGTGAGCCTTAAAAATCAGCCAAGACAAGAAAGATTACGAAATAAAAAAATCAAGAACAAAAAGAAATAGAAAGAAAGATAAATGTTCTGATTTGTTTTTTTTTTTTTTTTCGGATATATCGAACACTCGAAAGGAAACAAACAAATGAACGTCTGAAATTACTAATTTGAGTAAATGGCCTTCTTGAAGAATATAGATAATGCACCGATCTAAACTTTTGCGAAGGATAATTTGTCAAATTCGGTTGTTAGCGAGGTGTTAGAACTGAAAACAAAAGTAGGCCACAAGGATAAAATAAAAGATAAAATCAATTCAAATATAGGGTTGGCCACATGGATATAATGAAATCAAATCGAGAGTAGTCCACAAGGAATTTGATGGAAAAGAAAGATAAATATCGGCAATTTGTTTTTTTTTCCCGTAAATTACACAATGAAAAAGAAACCCACAAACGAATGCTTTACGATACTAATTTGAATAAGTCGTCTTCTTAAGAATTAAAGATAACGTCTTGATCTAAATATTTTCGAATAACAGTTTGTCAAAATCGATCGTTATCGAGGTATTACAATCGAAAATATAAGCATTCAATGCAAAAGAGCTTAAAATTGGACAAGAATAATTCAAGATCGAACCATGAACTTTTTTTTTTTTTTTTTTTATAGATCCAACAATGATGAAAAAACAGAGAAACAAGATCTCGAACAAGAAGATGAACAATTCTTTGAAAGTTAAAGATAAAATCAAATCTAGAGCCGACCACAAAGATGCAACCTATGCTCGATACAAATGATAAGGCAACCCTAATTCTCAAATTTCAAGATCCAAGCTTATGATGAAGCAAGAACCCTTGAATTAAGAGATTAACACCTCCTTATAGATTTGGGAACAACCAAGAGAAAAGGCTAGAATTTGATTACCCCTTAAGATCAATGATCTAGAAGCAAGATATGGAAGATCTTGTTCTAGATTGAGTCACTCCACAATCAAGCTTGATCAAGGCTGGATTGAATGGCTCAAATGCATTCTATCACAAGATTGCAAGGGAAACTTAGGAAAAGAGACAAAGAACATGCCCAAAAATTCTAAGAAAATGATCTCTTGTAGAGAGCTAATTTTCATTCAATCAAAATCTGAGTTTTACAACTTACTTCATGGCTATTTATAGCCTAGGAAAGTTAAACCTAAAATAAAGAAACTAACATAATTACCATAATGCCATTGTTGCAAAATTTAACCTAAAAACACATAAATGAAAATTTTAAACCTAAAATTACATGTAAATAGCCATAAATATGAAAATTGATAGTTTCTAAAGCATTCTTCATGATTTTGTATTCATCCACAAGTAAATGAAGATCCCTTCTAAGTAGCTTGAAGGTAAAATGTTGAGTCACATTCTGATCCATATCATCAGGTCTAGATATGGCCACTATGAGTTTGTGGTCATGTCGTTTGGATTGACTAATGCCCCAGCGACGTTCATGGACATGATGGATAGGGTGTTCAAATCATTTTTGGACAGCTTCGTCATCGTGTTCATTGACGATATTCTGATCTATTCGAGGACTAAGGAGGATCATGCAGAGCATTTGAGGCGAGTATTGGCAGCTTTGAGGGAAAACCAGCTTTATGCGAAGTTTTCCAAATGTGAGTTCTAGTTGGAGCAGGTGGACTTCCTAGGTCACGTGGTTTCGAGAGATGGTATAGCCGTGGACCCCGCGAAGATTGTGAGTTCGTGGGCCAAGCGGACTTCGATTCTTGCCGAGATACGCGACGATTCAGGGATTGGCGGGTTACTACCGTCGGTTCGTTAAGACTTTTCCGCCATAGCCTCGCCTCTCACTCGTCGGCGAGGAAGGGTGTCGAGTTTGTTTGGGACAAGATAAGTGTGATGAGAGCTTTGCTGTGCTCAAGCGCGGTTTGACTTCAACACTGATGTTGGCGATCCGTGAGAGAGCGAGGTGGTTTCGTGGTATACAAATGATGCTTCCAAGTTTGGGTTAGGTTGTGTGTTGATGCAAAGCACGAGAAGGTCATTACCTATGCTTCCCGTCGGCTAAAGCCGTATGAGCGAACTACCCAACTCATGATATGGAGTTGGCGGCGAGTGGTGTTTGCACCGATGATTTGGAGGCATTACACCGTATGGTGAGCGGATTCGAGATGTTTACCGATCACGAGCCTCAAGTATCTGTTTACTCGGTAGGAGTTGAATATGAGGCGAGAGGAGATGGTTAGAGTTGGTAAAGGATTATGATCATGCGAGATTTTGTACCATCCGGTAAAGCCAATGTAGTGGTGATGCTTTGAGTAGGAAGACGCCGCGCACTCGCGGCGTTGTTGAGTTCCCAGCCAGTTGCGAGAGAGAGTTCGAGCGGGCCGAGGTTGCGATGTTGTTGGGTGAGGTTACCGCCAGAGTAGCTCGATTGATAGTTCAAATTGCGTCGATTAGACAAATGGATTATTGATAGCCACCGAGTGACCCCGCACTTAAGAGATTGTTTGACGAGTTAGTGCGAGACGGAGAGTTTGATTTCGTATATTCACGAGACGGTGGGTTGACTTATAGAGGCCGATTGTGTGTTCCGGATGTTGCGAGGATTGCGAGCGAGTTGCTCTCGAGAGGGCCAAAATTCTCCGTTTGCTTGGCACCCTGGGTACCAAGATGTATCGAGACCTTAGCGAACATTACGGTGGATGGGTATGAAGAGAGATGTTGCGGAGTTTGTCGATCGGTGTCTCACTTGTCGACAAGTGAAGGCACCCAGCAGCAGCAGGCCGGCCGGTTTATTGCAAAATTACGAGTGTGCCTCAGTGGAAATGGGAAGAGATCTCCATGTACTTTATTTCTGGTTTGCCGAGGACTCCGAGGAAGTTCTGTCAGATCTGGGTGATAGTCGATCAGTTGACCAAGAGCGCACACTTCATTCCCGGTAGAGACACTTATACTTGTGGAAACAATGGCGCGATTGTTTTTGGAGCGAGATCATTCGTTATCATGGTGTGCTGTGAGGATTGTGTCGGACCGTGATTCGCGGTTCACTTCTCGTTTCGAGAGCGCTCCGAGAAAGGTTTAGGCACCGAGTGCGATTTCAAAGACAACTTTTCACCCTCGAGCGGATGGACAGATCGAGAGGGTGAACCAGATTCTCGAGGATATGTTGAAGGCTTGTGTGTTGGATTTCCGGCGATTGGGACCAGATATCAGTATCGATGGAGTTTGCATATAACAACGATTATCGATCGACGATTCGATGGCTCCATTCGAGGCTTTGTATGGTAAGCGTTGTCGGTCCCCGTGTTCAGGAAGAGGTTGGTGATAGGCGTGTTTTGGGTCCCGAGTTGCTGCAGATTGACTAATAGAGCGATCTGCGAAGATTAGAGCTCGTATGTTGACAAATTCGAGCGGCGAGCAGAAAAGTTACGCCGATGTTCGGCGCCGAGATTTGGAGTTTGAGGTTGGTCGGCATGTGTTCCTAAAGGTTGCTCCGATGCAAGGTGTTTTGAGGTTTGCAAGCGTGGGAAGTTGAGTCCCCGTTTTTTGGTCCGTTTGAGATTACGGAGAGGATTGGCGAGTTGCTTATCGGTTAGCTCTACCTCCGTCATTGTCAGCGGTGCACAGTGTGTTCCATGTATCGATGTTGAGGCAGTATGTGCCGGACCCGTCACATATTATGGACTTTGAGCCTTTGCAGCTGAATGAGGATTTGAGCTTCGAGGAGAAGCCAGTGGGGATCCTTGCCTTTGAGACAAAGACGTTGCGTAATCGTGAGATCCGTTTGGTAAAGGTTCAGTGGAGGAGTCAGAATTCTGAGGAAGCCACTTGGGAGCGGGAAGACGAGATGAGATTGCACTACCCTGAGCTGTTCCAGTCTTAAGGACTTTCGAGGACGAAAGCCATAAAAAGGAGGGAATATTGTAACGGCCCAGGTTTTCATCCCGGTCTTCCAGGTATGCCCTAGGGGTATTTTGGTAATTTGGTCGGGCCGTCGGGCCGTTTATGTCTTTTTCCAGTTGCCAAAATTATTGGATGGATTTATGTAAGTTTTTGAGGCTTTGTGGATGGGTTTGAGCATGGATAGATGCAAAAGTAAAAAATAAAGGATATTGTGTTGCAACTGGGATTCGAACCCGGGTCTCCGGGAAAGCCTATGGGGAAGCATGCCAGTTGAGCTATGGAGAGCTCTTGTTGCTCTTTTCGCGTCATATCTTGGTTAGCCTTGGATCTTTGGAGTTTTGGTGCATTTGGTTAAATGAAAAAGAAATTAGGTTTTTGTTCTTCTTCTCCAAAACTCTCCTTGCCGTCCAAGCTTGTTCTCCCTAGCTCCCCAAGCCGATTTTCATCCCCTTTGCAGCTCCGTGGTTCGATCGTCTTTCCGGGTAAGTTTCTTCGTCTCTTCTTCTTCTTCGATTTGGATTCTTGCTGGCCGAATGTAAGTAGAAGAGTGTGGGTGTGTAAAGACCCGACCCAAAAGGGGCTCTAAATGGCCTTTACCCCAATGCATGTATTGAAAATAGAAGACATTATGAAAAAACACATTTCGGATTCCAAGTAAAAACAGAAACATTCAACAACCAAAACATACATTTCTAAAAGCATACTCTGATCAGAGATTTATTTAAACCATTAAAACAATCCACAAGTACAAATATGCTGGAACCCGTAAAACGTAAGAAAACATCCTAGGGCTCTGTGCCCGTCTACATGCATTCAGGGGAAATAACAAAAAGTCAAGAGTCATGATAAAATAAAATAGTCAGAGATGACAGCAGGATTCCATGATCACGGCTCCTCCTTCACCATCCTGTCTCGCGCCTTGGTTACTGTGGAAAACCACGAATAAGGGTGAGTAACGAATTACTCAGTAAGAATCCCCAACCGGGGTACAATACGATATACATGATCATCTAGAAGAATGTATGCAAGCTATGAGTATAAACACAGAATAGAGCACATAGCTTAAGTCCACACTTGGACCTCGGATGCCAACTCAGGGTCTTAGTCCGGAAATAAATCCACCACACAATACGCCCTATACGAGAAACGAGTCTCGGCCTCACTTCATCTCATCGTCGATACGAAAGGTGCACTAGCTCAAGATCCCGAGGAGCTCTCCGGTCGGCGCTTGTAATGAGCGTAAGCGCACCGCATGCTACCGCAAACTCGGGGTGCCGGGTCTAGTGGCAAGCCGCCCGTGTTCGATCACCATGCCTAACTAAATCTCTGGATCGGTGTCACCGACATAGGGGTGTGAGACTGGACACGTGAACTATGTCGGCTGTACCACCGCACTTTGAGGCTAAGGAACCGGTCGTGGTAGGCTTACACCGTGAAGCGGTCCTTGCCTATCGTGTGGCAATCAAGGCTCTACGGCCGAACACGCCGAGGACGTGCCGATCGCCGGGGCGCAGGCAATGCCAAGTCATCATCCCGACCGTTGGGGCAATAAACAGTTTGCCACCCTCACCCAAGATTGCAGGGCCAGCCGTTAGGGTTAGCTAAACCCTAACGGGATCAGGGACGGAGTACCATCTCGTACGTCCCTGTCGGGGATGCAAGTTACGTTATGCATCCGGCCCGGATGATGCTACCTACCTGAACTCTAAACCATAGCAATAATAATAAATCAATCAATGCAGTCCAATACGTGCTCAACAGATACAAGGAACCTAGCATGATACTACGAAGCAAGAACAGATATCGAACATGCCAGAATGGAACAACCTAGCATGGGCTAACATGAGAAACAATACAAGAGTTCATGCCATCGAGAATTGAAATGAGCACCTAGGGCTAAACATGCTAATAATCATACACAGCATACAAAACAACAATCACAAATATACCGCAGGGGCCCACACAACTCCGGTAAGAAATCCTTACCTTGGCGGGAGGCAACTACACACAAAATCCTACGCTGCGATCGATCCGAGCTAGCTAACGAGAACCTAACAAACACAATAGAAATCACCATCATAGCCCTAAAATATAATAAAACAAGCAGGCTCGGCTCGGGGCACTCACACGGCACGACGACACGAAATTGAAATCTTCTTCAGCGGCTGGTGCGGCTGAAATTGGCGGGCGCTGGCGCGCGCCGGCGCGGCAAGCGCGCGCATGGACACGCTTGGAGCACGGCAAGGGCGAAGGCGCTGGCGGCGGCGTGCGATCGCGACACGGCAGCGGGCTTCAGCGGCAGGACGCGCCTGCGTAGGCGCGACGTCTGGCGCGCTGGCGCCGCGGCGTGGCGTCGCGGCGACGCAGACGCGGCTGGCGCGCGGGCGAAGCGCTCGGAGTGAAGGCGCGTGGCGGCTGGGCGTCGCTGCTGCGCGCAAATCGTGCGCGACGGCGGGCTGCGAGAAGCGGGCGTCGATGGACGGATCTGGCGGCGGCTGGCTGGTGCGCGGCGGCGAGTGGCGGCCGACCGACGCGTTGCGGGCGTCTTTGCTCGGCAGATCCGGACGGCAGCTTGCGCGCGCGACGGGCTCATCGTGCGATCTGGGCGTCTTTGCCGGCGATGCGCGGCCGGTGGTGGGCGATCCGGCGCTGGGCGGACTGCAACAACAACACACACACACATGGGCACCTCCTCTTACCTTCGGCCAAAGAAACAACCTATCGAGAAGATGAAGAAGATGAATACCTACCCGGAATGATGATCGAACTACGGAGCGAAGAAGGGGATGAAATTCGGCTAGAGAAAGTTGGGGAAACAAGCTTGGGCGGCTAGGAGGATGTGTTGGAGAAGAAGAACAAAACCTAGCTTTTCTTTTCCATTTAACCAAATGCACCAAAACCCCAAAATCCAAGGCTAACCATAAAATGACACGGAAAGAGCAACAAGAGCTCTCAATAGCTCAACCGCCCACACCACCCACCCGACTTCTCGGACCACACCGGTTCAAACCCACCAAACACACTTTTAACACACAATTTTCCTTTTGCATCTCCCCATGCCCAAACACATCCACAAAGCCTCAAAACTTACATAAATCCATCCAATAATTTTAGCAAATCGAAAAAAGACATAAACGGACTGACGGCCCGACCAAATTACTAAAATACCCCTAGAGCATACCGGAAGACCGGGATGAAAACTTGGGTCGTTACAATATTCCCTCCTTTTTATGACTTTCGTCCTCGAAAGTCCTTAAGACAAAAACAACACGGATATCGTGCATTCTCATCCCGTCCTTCCCGCTCACGAGCGCCTCCTCCGAACTCGGACTCCTTCACTAAACTTTTACCAACGGATCTCACTTCTACGCAACGTCTTGACTCAAGACCGAATACTCATAGGCTTCTCCTCGAAGCCCAAACCCTCAATCACCGCAAGGGCTCAAAGTCCACAATGAACAATGGGTCCGCACATCTGCCGCCCCAACATCGATACATAAAAACACAGTACACATTGTCAACAAACAAACTCAACCCTACAACAAATCAAGCAAACAATCTGAAACTTCCAGATTCCAAAACTAAACGGCCTACTCTTACTTCACAAAAGACCAACAAACCTCAAACCTTGACTACACTTAACGAGATACAAACGAACCACCAATCGGCGATCGATCCAAAAGACAAACTTCTCCAACTAGAACACGACCACAACACTTAAGCAACCATCTTAAGGAGAAAATCGCCAGCAAGGAACATCCAACATTCCTCTCAAGGAAAACTCGGGAAGCAAGGACTAAACCATCACGCAGCCTATCTGCGACACAACACCTTGAGGAAAACACAGCTCAACGACTTACCAACCAATGCCACGACACCTCTGTGCCAACTCAAACAAACGCGCTCTACTAACGCCAACCGGGAACTCACAACAACTAGGAACAAAGCCCGAGAAGGGCTTGCTCGTGAACTCAACCCAAACTTATAACGAGCAACGCTCTCCTCCAAGCTACTACTCAACTCTTAAAATCCAACGGCTACTCAAAGGACTTCCCTTTAAGCCTAAGCCTAACTCATCTTCCAACCGAAGCTCCACTCCCAAAACCTCACAAGGAAAACGGATAACGACAACCTCAAAGCTTACGGATCCTGGGCCACACGAATCCGCAAGACTACCTCGCAAGCTATCACTCGAGGTGGCATCCAAGGAGCAACTCAACCACCACAGAGGCTAGAGGAAAGGAAATCTTCAATCCCCAAAAGAACCAACAACTTGCCGTAACAACTCAACTCTTACTGGCCGGCCTCCGCCCTTGCGGGAACAAACAACTCTTGTTTGCTAACAACACAAAGCGAGGACCCTCTCATTTGGGCTGATCATTTGCGCTACTCGATCGACTACACAACTCAAGAGCTAAGTGACTCGCCAAACGGGAAACGACTTCCCAAAGAAGCAAACTCTAGAAGGGCGTGAACTCCACACACGCTCGCTGACTTGCTCAAACCCAAGGCAACAAGAACCAACTCTCTTGGAAGCAACACCCAAGAGAAAACTCAACCAATCGGACCACCAAACCGAAACAAACAAAGACTTGCTCAATCACGAGGGAGGGGTCAACTCCCAAAACTTACTCGACTAGGAACAAGACCTTAGGTCAACGCCCTCCAGGCTAGAACCGAACTAGCTCTCAAAACAACAAACGAACCAAATCTTGGCCAAACACTCACAAGAGGCGAGAACAACCTTTACTGCAAATTCTAGAACACCATCCAAGAATCCGCTTAATCGGACAAACGACTACTTCCAAGCGACCAACAAACTTTTCCTTCAAGCTAGCGCTTCCACCATTAACTCCAAGACCAAGGGAGTAACTCGACAACTCCCGAAGGAAACGGCTCTTACAAGCGGACAACCAACGGACAGAGAACTCCACATACGCTCACCGTCTTGCTCCACCGCAGCAACAACATCTAATCTCACGGGCGCAACAAGGGTCCATCTCGGATCGAACCTCCAAATGCCAAACGGGGCAACCCAACATCCTGGAAACAGGAAAAACAACCAACATGGTACAAACCACTCGCCCCACGAGCAAAACTAAACTCTAACAACTCCAATCCACACCTTGGTCAACACCAAGCATCAACTTGCCACCACACCGAAACCACTCCTGACTTTACTCCAAATAAACACTAGCTTGCTAGTCTACCAAGATCACTAGCAACTCCACCGAGGCTACAAACTACACGCCTCCAAATGCTAGCCAACTGAAACTCACTAGCTGGGCTCGACCGAGCTCTCGAGAGGCTCTCCACAACCTAGGGTTCTTCGGCAACCCTCGACACACCTGCTGCCAAGGCATACGATCTAACAGGACAACCGCTCGAACAACCAACTCCAATTGCCAAAGATCCCAACCATGCTGGCCAACTCCAACACCTTGGGAACCTTGGGGACCCAAACTACTGAGAATCGTCATCTTCCTACTCGGACATTAACCACAACATAACTCCTATCCAAGGAAGGATCCGAACAACTCTCTCACCATGACGATCGAAACCACGCGGCTTAGCTACCACCGCTCTTGTTTAGTTTCCAACCTGAACTCCAACCAACGATCAACAAAAGATCCACCAACCAAGCTTAGGTCCAACTTAACAAATCTTGCCTAAGCAACAACTTGATACCACGAGCACGGTATCCTTACCACCTCAACCAAAGCCTTACAACATCCATCCGAGTCCAACTTCTCCGAACCGAGCACTAGATCCCCAAAGCAAACCCTACATGGATCTCAAAACTCTCGCCACTTTAACGAACCACACAAAACACACTTGTGTGCACAACTCTCAACCTTCCTTTAGAGATCCAAGACTAACAAGCGCTTTTCCCAAAAAGCAACACTAGCTCTGGCAGAGATACAAAAGCAGTCCAAGGAACACCAAAAGTTCCATCTCCACACGATACTGAAGTGAGGCCACCTTGCTCTACCAAAGCATAATCATGCCAAACCAAACTTACTTTGTACCAAGCCTCAACCAAGGGTGCTTACCTAAAGGCATCCAAAACCTCTCGCAAGGCATCACCTCATCTCGCCTCATAGGCATCCAAATCATCTCATGAGCATCCAACTCGAGATCCTCTCACTGGACCAAACTCGCATATATACGATGCTCAACTCTCCTCGAGATTAGGCCCTCGAAGGTAGTTGACCGCACTACCAACCACAAAGAAAATCTCTTGGCCTTAACACTAGCGCGAGACTCACGCGCACCAACATTTACCAACCGGCAACCTGCGACTTACTCAACCTCCGTAAACACCGGGAAGAGACTCGGCTCCTCTCGAGCATCCTTTCGCTTGTAGTCCATCGACTACCACTGAACTAGCCCTCTGGCACGACCTAAACGGGTGCAACTGCCATAAACAGATCCAAGGCTAAAGGAGTACGCTGAACTCCGAACGGCATAGAACCATCTGTTATGCCAAAGCCAAACTCAAGCCTGAACCGGACTTAGTGCCAAAGTGGCACACCAACCAATGCACCTCAAGTGCTACTACTACCAAATCCACATCTCGAGGAAGTGGGTCATTAAACAACAAAGAGGCTCGCAAGGGGGCAAAGATGACCCTTCATCCGCCTCAAGCCACTAACACGGCAACTTGCCAAACAATCGGGCGATCGGTGGAGACTCGCTAGTCCACCTCTCACAAGGGACTTCCACCACCATCCGATGAACCAAACAAAGACAGAACGGCACACCTCGGCCTCTGAGCAAAGCCAGGCATCCCACACACGGATGCTAAACTCAAACTCGCCAACTACTTTACTACTAGCGGTGGGACTTACTAAAACATCGAGCTCTCTGAGGCATCCATTTGCCAACTCAGGCGTCTCCATCAACGCCAACAAACTCATCCGAATAAACTCGCTGATCATGCCCTCCCGGAACCTCCGGGGCTACAAGAGCTACTGGGGAAAAATGTTTGAAACAAACTCACACCGGGCTATCTGTGCCGGGAATCCTCACTACGCGCTACAAATCGCGCACTGGTCTCCGCTCTCGATAGCTAAAGACACGCCATCAAATCTCTCATGGGTTGGAGCACACTCTGCTCAAGGAGTCTCACTCGAGGCGCCGCTAGCCTCTACCCCCTCCTCTAGGCAACTCAACTGCCGGCCAAATCGGCATGCGGGCCTAACAACCCCGACGCGGCCTCAACATCAACACGATCGGTCCAACTCCTCGGTCGGACATGCCAAGCGCCTGCTCCCTGGGGTGCGATCAACATATCGGCGATCCGCACGAAGCACCACCACCCTCTCACTAGGGAAAAGCGACAATCGGGCCACAAATGGCCAACGGAGTCTAAGCTCACGCCTCCCTGCGAACGATGTCCCGGGGCATCCGAATCTATCTGGATACCTCAACAAGCCGCTAAACAAACCGCTCGCGCCTGCGGAAAGTTGGCATGATGGCTCACTAAGCCCAAACCAACAACGAGTCGTAACTCGCTGTCTCGGCTCGGCACTCACACGCGCACGACGACGACACGGGCCGAAAAGCCGCTGCAGGCCGGTGCGGCTGGCTGGCGCTGGCAGCGCTGGGCGCGCGCGCTAGCGCGACACGACACTGGAGCACGGCAAGGGCGGGCGGCGCGCGCGGCGCCGCGCGGCGTCGCGATCGCGGACGACACGGCGGCGGCTCGGCGAGGGGAGGACGCGCGCGCGCGCGACGTCTCATGCGGCGGCGCGCGGGCGCGCGGCGCGGCGAGCGCGACGACGCAGACGCGGCTGGCGCGCGGCGAGCGAGCGCGGCGAGTGAAGGCGCGTGGCGCGCTGGCGATCTGCTGCTGCGCATAAATCGCGCGACGGCGGCTCTGCGCGAATCGGGCGTCGCGATGGACGGATCTGGCGGCCGGCTGGGTGCGCGCGACGGCGGCGAGCGGTGGCCGACCGACGCGTTTCGGGCGTGTGCTCGCCGGCAGATCCGGACGGTGTTGCTGCGCGCGACGGCTCATCAGTGCGATCTGGGCGTGTTTGCTCGGCGGATCTGCCCGGTGGTGGCGATCCGGCGCTGGGCGCACTCGCAACAACACACACACACATGGGCACCTCCTCTTACCTTCGGCCAAGCAAAACAACCTATCGAGAAGATGAAGAAGATGAATACCTACCCGAATGATGATCGAACTACGGAGCAACAAGGGGATGAAATTCGGCTAGAGAAAGTTGGGGAAACAAGCTTGGAAGGCTAGGAGGATGTGTTGGAGAAGAAGAACAAAACCTAGCTTTTCTTTTCCATTTAACCAAATGCACCAAAACCCCAAAATCCAAGGCTAACCATAAAATGACACGGAAAGAGCAACAAGAGCTCTCAATAGCTCAACCGCCACACCACCCACCGACTTCTCGGACCACAGGTTCAAACCCACAAAACACACTTTTAACACACAATTTTCCTTTTGCATCTCCCCATGCCCAAACACATCCACAAAGCCTCAAAACTTACATAAATCCATCCAATAATTTTAGCAATCGAAAAAAGACATAAACGGACTGACGGCCCGACCAAATTACTAAAATACCCTAGAGCATACCGAAAGACCGGATGAAAACTGGTCGTTCACGGTGTGTGTGTGTGTTTTGATTGCAACACCGAGAGGAGCCCCACCAAGCCAGAAATTTCACCGCGCACTCACGGCCGCGCCAGATCGCGCCCGAATCGCTCCCTCGCCGCACACTCAAAGAAATGAGCCCATACCGCCGGAATCGCCCAACCCCTTCGCTCCTCGTCGCGCAGAATAAAGCGCGCCAGCCGCCAGACGCCTAGCTCGCCATGACGCCATCGCCGCCCAACGCCCGCGCGCGTCGCGCAGTGCTGCGCTGCGTCCGCGTCCGTGTCGCAAAGCCCAGCGCCCAGCGTGTCCTTGCTCCGTGCCGCTTGCCCGCGCTTTCCCCTCGTCCGTCCGTGTGCAGCGCGCGCCCGTCGTGCGTGCAGCGCCGCGCCCAGCGTGCGTCATACCATCGATTGCCCAGTAATACGGCCAATTCACCCACACCAACCAGCCAGCGCGCCCGGCCGTGTCGTCGTGCGCGTGTGAGTGCCCCGAGCCGAGCACGCTTTGTTTTATTATATTTTAGGCCTATGGTTGTGATTATTGCTATGTTTGTTAGGTTCTCGATAGCTAGCTCGGGAGTGATCGCAGCTTAGGATTTTGTGTGTAGAAGCCTCCCGACCAAGGTAAGGATTTCTTAGCGGTGTTGTGTGGGCCCTACGATATTATATGTGATTGCTGTTTGTATGCTTGTTTGTGTTTATCAACATGTTTAGTGATATGTGCTATGTTCTGAATTTTCGACTGACATGAATTCTTACGTTGTTCCTCATGTTAGTCCATGCTAGGTTGTTCTGTTCTGGCATGCTCGTTATCTGTTCTTGCTTCGTAGTATCATGCTAGGTTCGTTGTATCTGTTGAGCACGTATTGGATTGTATTGGATTGTTTGCTGTTGATGTTATAGTTTAGAGTCCAGATAGGTAGCATCATCCGGGCCCGAATGCATAAAGTATCTTGCATCGATGGCAGGGACGTACGAGGTAGTACTCCGTCCCTGGACCCCGTTAGGGTTTAGCTAACCCTACCGGTAGGCCCTGCAATCTTGGGTGAGGGTGCCAGTCTGTTAGATGCCCCAACGGTCGGGATGATGACTTGGCATTTCCTTGTCCCCGGCAGTCGGCACGCCCTCGGCGTGTTCGGGTGAGCCTTGATTGCCACCGTTAGGGCAAGGACGGCTTCTGGTGTAAGCCTACCACGACCGATTCCTTAGCCTCGTGCGATGGTTCAGCCGACATAGTTCACGTGTCCGTGTCTCACACCCCTATGTCGGTGACACCGATCCGTAGATTTAGTTAGGCATGGTGACTAGACTCGGCAACTTGCCACTAGACCCTGTACCCCGAGTCCGCAGCGAGGCATGCGGTGCGCGCGCGCATACGCTCATTACAAATACCCCGGAGAGCTCCTCGGGATTGTGAGCGATGCACCTTTCGTATCGACAGTGAGAGATGTGCCGAGGCCGAGACTTGTTTCTCGTATAGGGCGTTTTGTGTGATGGATTTTCCTGGACTAAGACCACGAGTTGGCATCCGAGGATTATTTGTGGATTTAAGCTATGTGTTCTATTCTGTGTTTATATTCATAGCTTGCATACATTCATCTAGATGACCATGTGTATCGTATTGTACCCGGTTGGGGATTCTTCTTGAGTAATTCGTTACTCACCCTTATTTCGGGGTTTTCCACGGTAACCAAGGTACGAGACAGGATGGTCAAGGAGGAGCAGCTGTGATCATGGGAACTCACTTTGTCATCTCTCGACCTTTTTATATTATGACTCTTGTCTTTTTATTTCCCCAGAATGCATGTAGTCGGGCACAGAGCCCTAGGATGTTTTCTCAATGTTTTTGTGGATTCCAAAGATTGTTGTATCTCGAGAAGGTTCTCAATGATTTTAATAAATCTCGATCGAGTAAACTTTTGAAATGTATTTGTCTTGAAACAGTGCTTGGAGACAGGGGGCCGAGTTTCAATGAAATCGTATTGATTTACGATTGAATGCTGAATGTTTTAATTTTAATTGGAATCTGAAATCATATTTGTATATTGTCCTTACTTTGAATGCATGCATTGGGGTAAAGGCCCATTTAGAGCCCCTTTTGGGTCGGGTCTTTACAGTCTTGCTCCGCTAAAGCAACAACATCTAAATCTCACGGGGGCAACAATAGGGGGGGTTCCACCACAGACTGAACCGCCAACCACAACCTAGCCAAGACTCACCTCCACACCAAAGGAGGGCAACTCTCCACATCCTGGAAACAGGAAACAACCGACAAGGACGAACCACTCGCCCCACGAGCTAAACTAACTTCTAGAAACTCAAAAACCACACCTTGGTCAACACCAAGCACCAACCTGCCACCACACCGGAACCAATCCGGACTCTACTCCAAACAAACTCTGGCTTGCTAGCCTACCAAAACTGCCAGCAACTCACCCGAGGTCTACAACCTACTCGACTCCGGCTTGCCAACTGAAACTCACTACATGGGTCTGACTGAGCTCTGGTGAGGCTCTCCACAACTAGGGTTCTTCGGCTACCCTCGACACACACCGTCGTCAAACGGTCTAACAGCCAACTGCCTGAACGAACAACTCCTTTTTCCAGCATCACAACCATGTTGCCCTGCTCCGAACCTCGAAACCAAAAAGACCAGAAACGCTTCAGAATGTGTCATCCTCCTACTCAAAGCATCAGCCACAATTTAGCTTCCACCCAGGGTAAGGATTCCGAGCAACACTCTTAGCAACTACGATCAGGAACTACGTGGCTTGGCTACAACCACCATTTGTTCAGTACCATCTGAACCCCAACCATGAACCACAAGAGGTTCCCCCAACCAAGCTTAGGTCCAACCTAACCAAACTTGCCTAAGCAACAACCCAACTACGAGCACGGTATCCTCACAACCTCCACTAAAGCCTTACAACATCCATCTGGAGTCCAACTCCTCCAAGAACTGAACACCAGTTCTCCAATGCAAACCCTATATGGTTCCGAAACTCTCGCCACCAGAACGAACTACACAAAAACACACTTATGAGCACAACTCTCAAGCTTCCTTCAGAGATCCAAGACTAACAGGTGCTTTCCAAAGGCAACACTAACTTCTGGCAGAGATACAATCAACCAAAGGAACACCAAAAGTTCCATCTCCACACGATACACGAAGCAGTGGCAACCTTGCTCTGCTAAAACATAACGATGCCAAACCGAACTTACTTTATACCAAGTCTCTACCAAGCGTGCTTACACATTAGGCATCCAACTCCTCTCATAAGGCATCCTACTCATCTCATAGGCACCCAACTCGCCTCATACGCATTCAACTCATCTCATAAGCACCCAACTCGCCTCATAGGCATCCAACTCATCTCATAAGCATCCAACTCATGGCCCCTCTGCTGGACCAAACTCGCATCTACCATGCTCAACTCTCCTCAGATTTAGGCACTCAAAGGTAGTTGACCGCACTACCAACCACAAAGATCTCTTGGCCTTAACACTAGCGTGAGACTCACGTGCACTAACACTTACCAACCGTCAACCTGCTGAGTTACTCAACCCCCGATAACTCTAGGAAGAGGCTCCGGCTCCTCTCGAACATCCTTTCGCTTGTAGTCCTACGACTACCACTGAACTAGCTCTCTTGCACGACATAAACAGGTGCAACTGCCACAAACGGATCCAAAGGCTAAAGGAGTGTGCTGAACTCCGGACGGGTCATAGAACCATCTGCTATACCCATGCCAAACTCAGGCCTGAACCAGACTTAATGCCAAAGCGGCACACCAACCAATGCACCTCAAGTGCCACTACTACCAAATCCACATCTTACTACAAATGGGGCCAGCAAGGTCACAACCTCAAGTGACAAAAACTATGGCTAGGCATACAAGGGCTCAAAACTCAAACAACCCTGCCTATGGCATCTCATCTAACTGAAGTCTCACGGCCTACTCTTGCATCTCCACATGATGCTCAACAAAACTCCGACCGACTCTCTCAACATGCAGCAGCTAGCCCTACTCTAGGGCTCACCAAAAGAAGAGGTCAACTTTACTAAACAACTGGGAAACCACCAACGGATCAAGTCGGATGGGAACATCGCTCACGCACTGCACCCTTAACTCTGAGGTTCCGACTTCTTCGGCCGCAAGACAACAAGAATTTACAAGAGCACAAAGATGCCTCAGCAACTTCCTCGAAGGCTACCAACTCTGCAGCTACCCACTGGGCAATCAAACAATCTGCTGAGGTTCAAGATCAACACTTGAACTACCCAGGCTAATCCACACTGGAACCTGCTTCACTAGCATCAACATGAGCAAAGCCATAGCTAACTCCCCTCCTGGATAGGTACTCCAGGGCAAATCACCTCCACCCTCTCTCTAGGGGAAAAACTAACAACTGGGCCACAAGTGGCCTACGGGAGTCTAATCCCTGCCTCCCTCCGGGACGATGCCCCAGCAGTATCTGAATCTATCTGGATACCCTGACAAGTTGCTAACATACTTCTTATACTGCGGGAAGTTGGCATGATGGTGCTCTAGACCCAAACCAACAACGAGTCAGAACCTGCTCGTCTCCGCTCCACAACACTACACAAGGCATACACTAGATGAAAAGTATTGCAAATTCTTAACCCTTTTCTAAAACTATAAACTTAGGCGTACCTGATGACTGTCGAAGTGCTGATGATCATGGAAAAACGACCTACAACAAAAGGTCAGTCTACATAATCTATGACTCTGAGCTCTGATACCAACTGTAAAGACCCGACCCGAATGGGGTCCGAAATAGGCCTTTACCTAAATGCATGTGTTCAAAACTTAAAGACAATATGCAAGAATGGTTTTCGAATTCTAAGTAAAAACTAAAACATGCAAACATCCATTTAAAAAGTCAATACAAAATTCCTGAAACCTGTCCCTGTTTCCAAGCACCTGTTCCAAGGCAAATACATTTCCAAAACTCACTCTGATCAGAGATTTATTTAAAACATTCAAAACTTTCCAATAGTTACAACAGTGCTAGAATCCGAAAAAGCAGTCAGAAAACAACCTAGGGCTCCGTGCCCAGCTACATGCATTCAGAGGAAAGTAAAACATAAAGAATCATAGACATAAACTCAGAGTTCGAACAACGGGTTTCCATGATCACAGCTTCTCCTCCAGCCATCCTGTCTTGCACCATGGTTACCTGTGGAAAACCACAAAATAAGGGTGAGTAACGAATTACTCAGTAAGAATCCCCAACCGGGGTACAATACGATATACATGGTCATCTAGCAGAAAGGTATGCAAGCTATGAATATAAACACAGAAGAGAGCACATAGCTTAAATCCACACATAAACTTCGGATGCCATCTCTGGGTCTTACTCCGGGATAATCCACCTCATGATACGATCCTATACGAGAAACAAGTCTCGGCCTCAGCTTGTCTACTGTCGATACAAAAGGTGCACTGGCTCACAATCCTGAGGAGCTCTCCAGTCGGCGCTATAATGAGTGTATGCGCGCACCGCATGCTACTGCAAACCATGGGGGGTGCCGGGTCTAGTGGCAAGTCGCCCGTGTCCATCCACCATGCCTAACTAAATCTCTACGGATCGGTGTCACTAACATAGGGGTGTGAGACCTGGACACGTGAACTATGTCAGCCTGAACCACCGCACTTGAGGCTAAGGAACCGGTCGTGGTAGGCTTACACCAGGAAGCCGTCCTTGCCCTATCAGGTGGCAATCAAGGGCTACTGTCGAACATGCTGAGGACGTGCCGGCTGCCGGGGACAAGGCAATGCCAAGTCATCATCCCGACCGTTGGGGCATTTAACAGTCTGCCACCCTCACCCAAGATTGCGGGGCCTACCGTTAGGGTTAGCTAAACCCTAACGGGGTCGAGGACGAGTCTTGCCTCGTACGTCCCTGCCATGGATGCAAGGTACTTTATGCATTCTGGCCCGGATGATGCTACCTATCTAAACTTTAAACTATAACATCAACAGCAAACAATCCAATACGTGCTCAATAGATACAACGAACCTAGCATGATACTACGAAGCAAGAACAGATACGAGCATGCTAGAATGGAACAACATAGCATGGACTAACATGAGAAACAATATAAGAAATCATGCCAGTCGGGAATTCAGAACAGATCACCTATCGCTAATCACGCTGATAAACACAAACAAGCATACAAACAGCAATCACATATAATATCGCAGGCCCACACAACTCCTGTAAAGAAATCCTTACGGTGGAAGGCAACTACACACAAGAATCCTAAGCTGCGATCAATCCCGAGCTAGATAACGAGAACCTAACAAACACAATAATTATCACAATCCATAGGCCTAAATATAATAAAATAAACAGGGCTCAGCTCCGGAGCAACTCACGCAAAGACGGCCGACGCTTGGACGGACAGAGTTGCTGCGGTCGGTCGCTGCTGCGGCTGATGGGCGGCGAGGGCTGGCGCGCAGCTGGCGACGACGGCGCAGATATGGCATCTGATGGCCGGCATGGGCGCAAGGCTACGTGCCGCGTGACGGACGCTAAGCTGGCGGAGGCGCTCGGGCGCGGACAAGCAGACGCGATGGCTGGACGCGGGCGGGCGAGCGACACGGCATGGGCGCGCCGACGTGTTGACTTTTCAGGTAAGGGCCATCTCTACTTGGGTTGTGTGGACCCTACTCAATGCGAAGTTTATTGTGTAGTTTTGCATGCCGTTCGAGAATGAAAGTTTGATGTGTGTCTGTTGTCATGTTGTTTGTTTTGCTATTGATCTGTCTACTCTGAGGATGCTTTGGGATTATGGGGTCTTGAGGTGCCACTCTGTATACTGTTTAAAATTACCACATTTTATGTTCGTGCCTAGTACCTCGAGATTATGGGGTCCTGGGGTGCATCCTATATGTTATTTATAATTGTATCTTGTTTCTTGTAGGCATGCCGGTATTATGGGGTCCCGTTGTGTCAATTTTTTTGTTGCATGTTCTTTTGTTTTCTGTATAAGCATGTACTGTTTTTTATGACGTGTGGGTTATAGCTAGTCCCGGTTCTGCAAGTAGTATCCTACTACGATGCCAGTTAATTGTGAAGCACGTTTGGGGATCTGTTAGGGATAGGCTATCAACCGCCCATATTATGAAATTATCTTCTTATCATCATCTAGAGGCTGTAGAGAGCACGACGTATGTTGTTCTCATTGGGTCTGTGTACTGGTGAGGGCCTCCAGGATGTGATGTAACATGCTGCCCTCAGCTATGCCTAGTTTGTGGCCCTTTTAGGCGGGCCCTAATCATAGTGTACGCCTACTATGGGAGGGTCTTAGCTTAGGGCGATAGGTGTGAGCAGGCTGACTCGGTGCACTCGTGAGGGCCTCCAGGACCATGACTTAGTGGACACCTTTCCTTTTAGTATTTTTTTAGGCATGTCAACCTGGACCAGGACAGTCTGTGTAGGCCTACACCTGACTGGTTTCAGCACCATGCGGTGTATGCATACACGTGTCGGGTATCGTCAGTACACTAGTAGAGATAAGTTAAGTTTAAGCTTGACAATCATGTAACGAACCTCATGACCAGTTATATTATCTAGAATAGGTGAGTGTCTCGAGGGCCTCACAAGCGAGTCATGTAACCTATCCCATGACCAAGTAGTAAGAAGTTAAGCTGAGTTGGATATGTGTGCTAGCATGATAGACTCTACCTTGTGCATTGTACCCCTGTTGGGGAATTCTTACTAAGTATTCTTTTATACTCACCCTTTTTGTGGTTATTTTCTTTCCACGAGTATTTAGGACACTACTGAGATGGTTAGCTGGAAGGTGTTGTAGTGATAATTGATGGAGCCGCTGCATTGTCTTAAAGATGTTGATAGGACATATGTTTTTTTTTCCTTAGTAGCATGCAATTATTTAAACTCATGTTATTTCTATGAGCTGTTTACATGGATGCCACTGTTTGTAATTAACTTATTATTTATTTGAAACATTTTGTAAATACCTTGGCCAAGGGCTTGTTTTTAATTTATTCATTTTGAAATAAATTCCAACAGGAGCAGTTATTTAAGATTTGAAATTCGAAATTGCATTGATTTGTAACTGTTTTTAGTCAGCATGACATAGGAAACGTAATTGAAAATTACATGTCCTTACATTTGGTATCAGAGCACAGAGTCATAGATTCTATAGACTGACCTACATAGTAGGTTGTTGTTTTCCCCCATGATCTTCAGCATTCCAGCGACCGTCAGGTATGTCAAACTTAAATAAGGGTTTTGGTTAAAGCACATAACATCTAGCTTACATGTTTGTTAGTTGTTGCTTGTTTGTTTAGTCCTATGCGGTGACTAACTTGTTGTGATCCTCATGAGTAGGCCTTGAGCCGTAGCAAAGAGAGAGTTGAGTTACCTAGAGCTTGGCTTTAGAGTTAGTAGCTGCCAGAGTAGGTGCAATGGCACTAGCAGCTAGTAGAGGTGCATCCTCTTTGCAAAGCAGGCACCTAGAGTAGAGTTAGTTGCTACTCTTCGAGAAACGTTTAAAAAGGTGTTCGCCGAGGAATGAGTAGAATTCAAGTTTCGTTCGCACAGCTTGCATGTTTCACTTAGCAGATAGCCTTGGTAGCACCACCGTTTCCAACAGTTGGTTTGTTAAAGAAGCACAGCCAGATCAGGTAGTTGGTTCCCTAAGGCGAGGATCGTGCTACTCAAATGAGCACTTTTATAGAGAGTTCGAGAAACGATGTTTGAGGCCACTGAAACGAGGTTAAGATTAGA
Organism: Sicyos edulis; assembly: GCA_036507275.1. Taxonomy (NCBI): domain Eukaryota; kingdom Viridiplantae; phylum Streptophyta; class Magnoliopsida; order Cucurbitales; family Cucurbitaceae; genus Sicyos; species Sicyos edulis. The sequence goes on along the minus strand of CM071854.1, from coordinate 22,166,223 downwards.
GATGACGATTGGGTCGCAGCTATGCAAAATTTATAGTAAGTACCAGTTTGGTATTTGTGGGGCAAGCTTGTTTGGAGTTGGAACCCCAGAGGTTCTAGCTGTGTGTTGGAACTCTGTTTGGAGTTAGTGTTTTCGCTTATGAGAAAGATAAATGATGGTCGGATCGTAGTATTTGGTGAGTTTTGACTGCTACCCTCATAGTACTACCTATGAGCGGTTTGAATGTGATACTTGGTTTCGAGTGGCTAGCTGATAACCACGTTGTAATCTAGTGCCGCCAGAAAGAAGTCGTGTTTAGTCCGCCTGAAAAGGAAAGCTTCAAGTTTTGTGGTGTCAATGGTGGATGAGATCCACAGTTAATTTCAAGAGGAGAAACCAGTTGATTGATAGCTCGATGAGCATTAGGTTAGTTCGCCAAGCTGACAATTGATGATCATTTAACACTATCCGTGGATCGAGTACCAGTAGTTCAGCAGTTGGGGATGCTTCCTTGGGGAGTTAGTCGATGGACTGCCAGTCGTATTAAAAGAGTTAAAGGTTCAGTTGCAGGTGTTGCTGGATGAGGTCTCGTTTGTCCTAGTGTTGTCCCTTAGGGAAGCACCAGTGTAATTATGGAAAAGAAAATACGAACCGATGCGCATGTGCATTGATTTTAGAAGACTCGAAAAAGTTGTAGCGAGGAATAGGTTTCGCAAGGTTGAAGGGAGCTTTGGTTGCAGTGATAGTTTTGACAGTTCTAGGTGGAACACCAGGTTTAGAGTGTTCAATGATACTTCCTAATAAAAGAGTGAGGTGTGTTTCGATGCAGCACGAGAAGGTGATCGCTTGTGCATCCCGTCAGTTGTTGTCCTATGAGATGGTTTACCCAGATAACGATACGGAGTTTGCAACAATGGTTTGTGCATCGTAGTTTTGGGGGCAGCGCTTGCATGGAGAGAAGATTCAGATCTGCACAGGTCACAAGAGACTCAAGTGTTTCTTCACCTAAGAGTACCGGAATATAAGTCGAGCGGTGACTCAAGTTGGTTAAGGATCGAGCTTTGAGATTTTGTATTACTTAGGTTGGACCAATGTTGCGATTCGGGCACTTAGTAAAAAAAAAAAAAAAAAGAGGAATCGCACTTAACAACCTTTTGGTTGAGCAGCCTTTGTTGGTAAGAAATGTGGAGTGGGTCAATATTTTAGCAATCACGGTGCAAGTTACCGCCATAGTAGCAAGGTTGACAATTTCAGCTATCCATCTGGTAGAGAATCATTGGAGGTCAGTCGAGCGACCTTAGCTTGTTAGGTTGTGGTCCGGGCTCGAGCGGATGGTGACACAGACTTTCAGATGCCTCAGCTGGAAGTTAGTTGTTGAAAGGGCACCTTGGTATGCCAGCTGGCTTCGGAACTATAAGCTGAGTAGTTGTTAAAGGCTCATATTTTATCATTCTCTTGGCATCCGGAAGGTACCAAGATGTATCTGATTTTTAAAATAGTCATTTTGGTGGGCCAATATGAAGAGGAAGATAATTGAGTTGTTAACTAGTACTTCACTTACTAGCAAGTGAAGGCACCCAGGCAAAAGCTAGTAGTCTTTTTGTATTGTTTAAGTTTACCGCTATAAAAGTGGGAGAAGATTCGATGGATTTAGTTTCAGGTCTTTCGAGCACCCCGAGAGGTTATGCAACGATTCAGATGATAGTGGATAGATTGACCAGGTAGAGAGGTTTCTCTAGCACTAGTTAAAATTGTTTAGATGGCCTTGTTGAGTTTTGTATGGTAGCATTGCAAGCCTCTAATTTGGTGGGACGAGGTTAGAGTTAGCCAATTAGTGGGCGCAGAGTAACTACAGATTACTAGTGAGGTGATTCAGAAAATCCAGTCTCGATTGTGATGGTTAGAGTCACCAAGAAAGTTACATTGATGTTCATCGCATGGATTTAGGGTTTGACGTTAACTCACATGTGTTCCAAAAGGTAGACCCGATGAAAGGTATCCTGAAATTTGGTAAGAGGGGGAAGTTGAGTCCCTAGTTTGTGGGGCCCTTCTGGATCCCATGAAGGGTTTCGAGAGTGGCTTTCATCATGTAGTTGATGCCATTGTTGTCATGAGTGCACAACATGTTCGTGTTTTGCCTTTCGACACATCACATCGTCGATAAGTTTCTTTTAGTAGGTTGTGAGCGGTTGTAGTTAAATCTTGTTTTGAACCTTGATTGAGTAGGAGCTAATGCGAATTTTTGCTTTAGGGTGCAAGGCTTTGGGTAACCGGGAAGATTAATCTGGTTGAAGTATTATGGAGAAGTCAGCAAGTGAGGAAACAACTTGGGAGCATGAGGACGACATGCGTTCTCGTTAACTGAAGTTATTTTAGTCATAGGACTTCCGAGGACAAAAGTCATAAAAGGAAGGAATGTTGTAATGCCTCGCATTTTCAGGTTAGTTTCTAGTTGGTTTATTATATGGGTATCTTGGTAATTTTAGCCATAAAGGCCTCTTTTTGTTTTTGCAATTAAATGAGTATTGTTGGGTTATTTTGTAATTTAAAAGAACTTTTGGGAAATTCGTTGGGTTGAATTGTAAAAGAAGTTTTGGAATAAAGTAAGTGAGTTTGGTTAATTAAAAGGAAAGAAAAATGAGAAACTGGCATTTGATGTAAAGACCATTTGAGTTTTAAAAGGGAAAAATAAAGGAAATAAGCATTTTAAAAGAAAAAGGGTATTCTTCATGTTGTTGGTTTCGTGCTACGACGAGATTGATTTTGGATATGTTTTGTTAGGTTGTCGTGGTTCGAGTTCACCCTAGTTTGAAACCGCTGGTTTGGACTGTGTTGACTTTTCAGGTAAGGGTCATCTCTACTTGGGTTGTGTGGACCCTGCTCAAGGCGAAGTTTATTATGTAGTTTTGCATGCCGTTCGAGAATGAAAGTTTAATGTGTGTCTATTGTCATGTTGTTTGTTTTGCTATTGATCTGTCTACTCTGAAGATGCTTTGGGATTATGGGGTCCCGGGGTGCCACTCTGTATACTGTTTAAAATTACCACATTTTGTGTTCGTGCCTAGTACGTCGAGATTATGGGGTCCCGGGGTGCATCCTATTTGTTATTTATAATTGTATCTTGTTTCTTGTAGGCATGCTGGGATTATGGGGTCCTGTTGTCTCAATTTTTCTGTTGCATGTTCTTTTGTTCTTTGCATAAGCATGTACTGTTGTGATTACATGTGGGTTATAGCTAGTCCGGGTTCTTCAAGTAGTATCCTGCTAGGAAGCCAGTTAATTGTGAAGCACGTTTGGGGATCTGTTAGGGTTAGGCTATCAACCGCCCCTGTTATGAAATTATCTTTTTGTCATCATCTAGAGGTAGTAGAGAGCACGACGTATGTTGTTCTCATTGAGTCGGTGTCGTTGAGGATCTTTATCTAGCGCCCGATAGCCGGGGACGTGATGTAACATGCCGCCCCCGGCGATGCCTATTTTGTGGCCCTTTTAGGCGGGCCCTGATCATAGTGTACGCCTGCTATGGGAGGGCCTTAGCTTAGGGCGATATGTGTGAGCAGGCTAACTCGGTGCACTGGTGAGGGCCTCCAGGACCGTGACTCAGTGGACACCTTTCCTTCGAGTATTTTTTTAGGCATGTTGACGTGGAGCAGGACAGTGTGTGTAGGCCTACACCTGACTGGTTTCCAGCACCATGTGGTGTACGTACACGTGCCGGGTGTTAGGTAGATGGCTCACCTGACCCGGTATCGTCAGTACACCAGTAGAGATAAGTTAAGTTTAAGCTAGATAGTCGTTTAACGAACCTCATGACCAGTTATATTATCTAGAACAGATGAGTGTCTCGAGGGCCTCAAAAGCGAGTCATGTAACGTATCCCATGACCAAGTAGTAAGAAGTTAAGCTGAGTTGGATATGTGTGCTAGCATGATAGACTCTACCTTGTGCATTGTACCCCTGTTGGGGAGTTCTTACTGAGTATTCTTTTATACTCACCCTTTCTATGGTTATTTTCATTCCACAGGTATTTAGGACACTACCGAGATGGTTAGCTGGAAGGTGTTGAAGTGACCATGGATGGAGCCGCTGCATTGTCTTAAAGATGTTGATAGGAGAAATGTTTTTTTTTTCTTAGTAGCATGAAATAAAATCCAACAGAGCAGTTATTTAAGATTTGAAATTCAAAATTGCATTGATTTGTAACTGTTTTTAGTCAGCATGACATAGGAAACGTAATTGAAAATTACGGGTCCTTACAACTACTATGCGTAAACATGCTTACAAATCTGCTGGGGTAGGCTCCCTTATTACCCTATCGAACTGTACTTTTTCATACCCTCAAAATCCAAACAATTAATTCCAAACTTCTGCACTCCACTCAATTGACTTTCCTGCAACTGTTATGCTGCAACTTTCATCTCTAGTTCCATTTTCATAGAACTCTTTTATGCAAGACAGGTTTGCGTCAATACTCCGTCTGTAAAAATCATCAAATCCTCGCATCATGATGGTTGCTTGGATTTCGTCATCGAGCATTACCTTTGCAAAGCCCTGTTCTTGCAAAAATTCCCTCTTCTCTACTTCGGTTATTTCTACCGCCTTAACTTGTCTCTGATAAGCGCCGATCGTTGCTTGAATTTTACAAAGCTATAGGTCGTTCTAGGATCCTTGTAAAAACTCACAATGACAGCTAACTTAGATCACACTCAAAATCTAAAATGGTCACTCTTAGATCCTAAGACAACTCACTCCAGAATTAGTTTGATCAAGACTAATCCAATGAATTGATTTAACTTCAAACCTAAAACAAGATTTGAAAGAAAGACAACACCAAATGGGGTCTAAGAAAACACAAGTTTTTCATTCATAAAATCTGTCCAAAATGATGTGTTACAAGCCATTTTAAAGGCCAAAAATTCGTGCATGCCTTGGAATACAAAAGGACTCAAAAAGCTATTAAATGCATTTTGTAGAAAATAAGACATAAGAAGCCAAAAGTAAATTGCATGGCTTAAATGCTAGACAAAAGGGTAGATATGCTTTAAATACACTCAACCAACTCTTCTAGAAGGTCCATTGCAATAATGAGCATGGTTGGCAAGCATTGAAATCAAAAAGTCCCAAAATAAGAAATCTAGAAATTTCTTTATTTAAAATTCTGCCATGTTGTCATCTTCCAAAATAAAAATGACTATTCTCATGCCATCTTCACTTCAATCTCTTCTTCACTTGTTGTGCTAATGTTGTAAATAAATTTGGGATGAAAAAGTTTTGTCTCTTCTTGTGCATTGGCAAGCTTTTGAAGATGTAATATATATTCCTCTTGAATCTTCTTCGCCTTACTCCTTGTAATAGGTCCTTCAGGTACATGCAATGGATCAGTTGTTTGATTCGTATCAGTCTCCCTCGTTTTGCTTTTCTTAGCTACGACCATGGTTCTTCTATTAACGAATCGGCGATTCCTTTTCCCTTTTCCTTCGTGTCAATTTCTTATCCTTATTTGAACTTTTACCACTTTCTTTATCGTCTAGTTTCCTGACCAATTCTGCATCCTTTGCTTCCAAAGCCTTCTTGTAATTTTCTTCCTCTTCTTCGAACTTCTTGGCTAATTCTAATATCTGATGCTTCTGCATCACCGCTTCCTTCAGACACTCCCGATATAGCCATTACTTGAGCCAGTCTTGGTTCTTGCGTCCTTTAGTCCCGTGTGCTTGAACCTTCAGCTACGGCCGACGATCCTTCATCAATCTGCATATACAAATGGTTTGCTCTAACGCGGCGATTTTTGAAAGTGAGATTCCAGTTGAATGTTGTTCTTCCAATGTTTCGTGCGCAACAAGTTGCCTTAGGGCAACTTGTTCCTTGGCCCCAAATGTTGAGATCTTGGTAATGTTGTTGTTCTTGGATTTCATTGATTCTGTTCCTGCTATGTTAGTTCTGAACAAAAGAAACAAGGAAAAAAAATAGAGAAACTATTGCGCAATAAAGAAAAGAATTGATCGCTTCAGTTGCTAGGGTTTCAGAAAGATTTCAAGAATTTTCATAAATCAAATCGTCGATGTTATGCCCTTTTACAAACGTGCTACAAAGCTCACCTTTGAAATTACCGATTTACCCCTTGTTAAATGTGGCTGCCCCCACGGTTAGATTTATTTTTCCGTTGCGTGTCGACTCTTGGGTTCTCTGCTCTTTTAGCGTCAGTTTTGTAATCATGAACGAAGGTTTTTTATTTGTTTGTTTTTTTTTTCGAAATCAAGCTTCATATTCCTAAATCAGATTTACTACTCCTAATTCATCTAAATCCTAGAAAGAATGTAAACATAGAACCTTCTCAATAAGAGATATGTATAAATCAGCCCGCGTGCACTTTCGTTCGAGAGTTCCAACCATTAAACTTCTTACTAAGCAAGCGATAACGCAGTGCTATCTGCAGCTTTATTCCGCATTCCAGGAATGCACTTTCGCTATTCAATTCTCTTCTTTTATTTTTCGTTCTAATTTCAGCATTAAGCACTTGAAAGCGATATATTTTTTTTCTACTTTTTACCTGGCACTTATATTGTCTAGAAATAGTGGATGTGAAAGTCTACTGCCCCTTTTCTACGTAGTCTTAGTGATGTTGCTTCCGCTTCATCGTGTTCCTGCATGTAAAATTAACAAGTTAGTCTTGCACTTTTAAGAACCACCCTTAATATGTATCAAATTGCTTGCCAATTCCCCAGTAATGGAGCCAAATCCATACGCCATTCCAATGCTAATATACTTAATGGTAATTAATTCTAGGATAACTTATGCTAAGTACACTCGGAATCACTTACGCGCAAGTATACATAGTCGGGAATTTCTACAAGTAATAAGTATATAAATTTAATGATCCCACAAAGAATTTGAAGCACAATGATATATATTAAGGGTAAAAAATGTAAATGACATGAATAGGTTTGATAGAGTTAAGTTTGGTTTACGCCAGAATTAAATTACTAATGTATACACTAATGTTGATGCTAATGCTAATGCAGATGGTAACACAATTGTAAATCTAAGTTACTTTATTTAACTAGCAATTAAAACAGAACACTATGTGTTGCTTGGTGATGTAGAAATCATGCTACCCAACCGCACAAATGCTTCCACATTCATGGATGCAGAACTCAGCTTCTGTTGCAGCCCTACAAGATTAAGTACAGGGTTTCACGTGAGTTAGCGGGGTTACATTGTAACGTCCATTTCGTAGTGCAAAGAGTCTTCATGCAATACTAACGTAACCTGTTGGGTCATTTGCCAGGTTCCTCTTTCGAGTAAGCTGGAGGCTAGCATATGTGGAAAGAGATATTCTAACTATTGCAACATTATAAATTTGATCACCCACATGCGAGTTTGTCTTCATTCCAATTAAACATGCTCCTTAATTTTACATGAATGCAAACTGTGGAAAGAGATATGCTAACTATTAATCTAAACAAGATGAGTTGTCATGAGAAAATGAATACATGTTGGACTTTACTTCAAGCCCCCTTCCGGAGTACTTGACTACAACCTGCCGGTACAGTGCCCGTAGGTTTGCTACTAAACACCAGTGTACGCATGTAGGTAGTGAAAAGGTTATGCTTAAATCACTTCTAAAAGTGCCTAGAGTGAACATAAACTTACCTAGTGAGAGCACTGGGTTTAATCCCTCAGCATTCCTTTTTTCCAAGGTTGATACAAAGCACCTTGTAACGACCCAGGTTTTTCTTCCCGGTCTTCCAGGTATGCCCTAGGGGCTCTAAATGGGCCTTTACCCCAATGCATGTAGTGAAAATAAAAGACATTATGAAAAATACATTTCGGATTCCAAGTAAAAACAGAAACATTCAACAACCAAAACATACATTTCTAAAAGCACACTCTGATCAGAGATTTATTTAAACCATTAAAAATCCACAAGTACCAATATGCTGGAATCCATAAACGTAAGAAAACATCCTGGGGCTCTGTGCCCGTCTACATGCATTCAGGGGAAATAGTAAAAAGTGAAGAGTCATAATAATTAAAATAAAACAATCAGAGATGACAGCAGGTTCCATGATCATAGCTCCTCCTTCAGCCATCCTGTCTCCCGCCTTGATTACCTGTGGAAAACCACGTAATAAGGGTGAGTAACGAATTACCCAGTAAAGAATCCCCAACCGGGGTACAATACGATATACATGATCATCTAGAAGAATGTATGCAAGCTATGAGAACAAACACAGAGCGGAGCACATAGCTAAGTCCACACTTGGACCTCGGATGCCATCTCAGGGTCTTAGTCCGGAAATACCACAACACACTAAACGCACTATACGGGAACAAGTCCCGGCCTCGGCTGCCCTCGACGATACGAAAGGTGCACCGCTCAAGATCCCGAGGAGCTCTCCGGTCGGCGCCAGTAATGAGCGTAAGGATGCACCGCGTGCTTCTACAGACTATGGGGGTGCCGGGTCTAGTGGCAAGCCGCCCATATCCGGATACCACGCCTAACTAAATCTGGATCGGTGTCACCGACATAGGTGTGAGACTGGACACGTGAACTATGTCACCTGTACCACCGCACTTTGAGGCTAAGGAACGGGTCATGGTAGGCTTACACCGAAAGCCGTCCTTACCTTATCGGTGGCAATCAAGGGCTCTTGCCGAACACGAGGACGTGCGCGTTACCGCCGGGGACTAGGCATTGCCAAGTCATCATCCCGACCATTGGGGCATCGCTTAGACTACCACCCTCACCCAAGATTGCGGGGCCTACCGGTTGGGATAGCTAATCCCTCACGGGGTCCAAGGACGGAGAACTGTCTCAATCGTCCTTGCCATAGATGCAAGATACTTTATGCATCGGGCCGGATGATGCTATCTACCCGAATTCTAAACCTTAACAATAATAACGATTCAATCAATGCACCCAATACGTGCTCATCGGATACAAAGAACCTAGCATGATACTACGAAGCAAGAACAGATATCGAACATGCTAGAAACAGAACAACCTAGCATGGACTAACATGAGAAACAATACAAGAGATCATGCCACTCGAGAATTGAATGCAGCACCTAGAGATAAACATGCTAGTAATCATACACGAGCATACAAAACAACAATCACAAATATACCATGAGGTCCACACAACCCCTGTAAGAAATCCTTACCTTGGTCGGAAGACTTTTACACACAAATCCTAAGTCTGCGGAACAATCCCGAGCTAGCGGCGGGAACCTAGCAAACCAACAATAATCGGCATCTAAAATATCTATACAACAATAGAACAGCAAGCTCGGCTCGGGAACTCACGCGCGCGCGACGACACGAGCTTGGGGTCGCGGCAAGCCGCTCGGCAAGGCAAAGGCGCTGCCCTGCCTACTGCACGGCAGCGAGGACACGCTTGTGTATTGGCTGTGCCGCACGGCACGGACACGCACCGCCGCGCTACCGGCACGATGCAAGCGAGGACACGCGCGCGGGCGAAGCGCTCGACGAAGCGCGCGCGCGCGCGCTGGCGTCGGGCGAAGCGCGCGCGACGAGCAACTCGGCGGACGGCGCGCGCGCGCGAATGTCTGAGCCGGCGCGCGGCGAGCGGCTCGGCAAGCGGACACGGCGAGGGCGTGCGAGCGATCGGCTGGACGTCTTGGCGCCGGCGAGACCTCTGGCGTCGCGAGCGATCGGGCGATTCTTTGGCTGGGCGAACGGCGAGGCTCTTCGCGAACAGTGCAGGCGTGCGACGAGAGCGCTCGACCGATCTGGGCGTCGACAGAGCCGCTCGACCGATCTGGGCGTCACGGCAGAGCTGGCTCGACCGATCTGGGCGTCTGGCTGGGTGGGATGATGGTCACTCTCCTCTCGGGCCGCACAACACACACACACACACAACCCCTTTTTCTTACATTCGGCCAACAAACACCCAAATGAGAAGATGAAGAAGACGAAGACTTACCCTAATGATGATGATCGAACCCAAGGAGATGCAAGGATGAAGAACTCGGCAAGGCTATGGAGATGGAGAGCTTGGGCGGCCAAGAGATGTTTTGGAGAAGGAGATGAAATAACCTATTTCTATTTCATTTAACCAAATGCACCAAAACTCCAAAAATCCAAGGTTAACTAAGATGTGATGCGAAAGAGTAACAAGAGCACCTAATGGCTCATATGGCACACCTCTCTACAAGCTTCCCGGAGACCCTGGTTCAAACCCACTGCAAGACACAAATCCCTTTATTTTTACTTTTGCAACAAACCTTGCTCAAACCAAACCACAAACCCCTCCAAAAACCTACAAAAACCATCCAATAATTTTAGTAATCGGAAAAGACACAAACGACTCTGACGGCCCGACCAAATTACCAAATTACCCCTAGGGCATACCCGGAAGACCGGGAAGAAAAACTCAGGTCGTTACAATATTCCCTCCTTTTTATGACTTTCGTCCTCGAAAGTCCTTAAGACAAAAACACGCGTGGTAATGCAACCTCATCTCGTCTTCCCGCTCCCAAGTGGCCTCCTCGAATCCCGACTCCTCCATCGAACCTTTACCAAACGAATCTCGCGATTACGCAACGTCTTGGTCTCAAAGGCAAGGATCCTCACCGGCTTTTCTCTCGAAGTTCAAATCCTCATTCACCGCAAAGGCTCAAAGTCCACAATGTGCGACGGGTCCGGCACATCTTGCCTCAACATCGATACATGAAAAACACTATGCACCGTGATAGTGACGGAGGTAGGGCTAACCGGTAAGCAACTCTGCCAATCCTCTCTAGGATCTCGAACGGACCAACAAAACGGGGACTCAACTTCCTCGCTTACCAAACCTCAAAACACCTCGCATCGGAGCAACCTTAAGGAACACATGCTTGACCAACCTCAAACTCCAAATCTCGACGCCGAACATCGGCGTAACTCTTCTCGCTGCTCGCTCCGAGTCAAACATACGAGCTCTAATCTTACGCCTCCGCACCATTGGTCAACTGCGCAGAACTTTCGGACCCAAAACTCGTCTATCACCAACCTCTTCCCGAACACGGGGACCGACAACGCTTACCATACAATGCCTCGAATGGAGCCATCCAGAATCGCCGATCGTAATCTGTTGTTATAGGCAAACTCCATCAAGTATGCGAATCATCGGTCCCAACCGCTCGGGAAATCCAACACACAAGCCCTCAACATATCCTCGAGAATCGATTCACTCTCTCGGTCGACCATCCGTCTGAGGGTGAAAAGTCATCTTTGGCGCACTCTGTGCCCAAACCCTTCTCGGGCGCTCTCGAAAACGAGAAGTGAACCATGAGTCACGATCGGACACAATCCTCACCGGTACACCATGATAACGGATGATCTCGCTCCAAAAAACAATTTGCGCCCAGCTGCTCCACGGTATAAGTGTCTCTACCGGGAATGAAGTGTGCGCTCTTGGTCAAACGGTCGACTATCACCCAAATCGAGAGAACTTCCTCGAGTCCTTGGCAAACCAGATATAAAGTCCATAGAGATCTCTTCCCATTTCCACAGGGTACACTCGATGGCTGCAACAAACTCGCTGCCTCTGCTGGGTGCCTTCACTTGGCGACAAGTGAGACACCTACGACAAACTCTGCCACATCTCTCTTCATCCCCATCCACCGTAAAGTCCGCTTAAGGTCTCGATACATCTTGGTACCCCGGGGTGCCAAGCAAAAGGGGGACTGGGGCCTCTGAGAGCAACTCGCTCGCAAACTCGCAATATCCGGAACACACAACCGGCCTCTATAAGTCAACCCACCGTGCTGGGAATACACAAAGTCAAAGTCACCGTCAGCACTAACTCACAACAACCAATCTCTTAAGTGCGGGGTCACCCAACCGGCCGTCTATAATCCATTTGCCGAATCGACGGCCGAATAGTCCAATCGAGCTACCACGCGGTAACCTCTCCCAACAACATCGCAACCTCGGCCCGCTCGAACTCTCTCTCGCAAATCTGGCTGAACTCAACAACGCCGCAGAGTGCGGCGTCTTTCTGCTCAAAGCATCGGCCACTACGTTGGCTTTACCCGGATGGTACAAAATCTCGCAGATCATAATCCTTTACCAACTCTAACCATCTCCTCTCGCCTCATATTCAACTCCTTCTTCGAGTAAACAGATACTTGAGGCTCGGTGATCGGTAAACATCTCGAATCCGCTCACCATACGGTAATGCCTCCAAATCTTCATTGCAAACACCACTGCGCTAACTCCATATCATGAGTCGGGTAGTTCTCTCTCATACGGCTTGGTGGACGGGAAGCATAGGCAATGACCTTCCCGTCTTTGCATCAACACACAACCTAAACCAAACTTGGAAGCATCATCAGAGACCACGAAACCACTGTCCCCTCGGATCGCCAACATCGTCTTGAAGTCAAATCTGCGCTTGAGCTCACAGCAAAGCTCTCATCACACTCTCTTGTCCCAAACAAACTCGACACCCTTCCTCGTCGGACGAGTGAGGGGGCGAGGCTAAAGCGAAAAAGTCCTTGACGAACCGACGGTAGTAACCGCCAAACCAGTAAAGCTGCGAATCTCGGCAGAATCGAAGTCGGCTTGGCCCATGAACTCACGGCCTCAATCTTGGCATCGGGGTCCACGGCTATACCATCTCTCGAAACCACGTGGCCTAAGAAGGCCACCGCTCCAACCAGAAATCACATTTGGAAAACTTCGCATAAAGTGGTTTTCCCTCAAAGCCGCCAATACTCGCCTCAAATGCTCTGCATGGTCTTCTTTAGACCTCGAATAAATCGAATATCGCCAATGAACACAATGACGGTTTGTCCAAAAATGATTTGAACACCCTATCCATCATGTCCATGAACGCACTGGGGCATTGGTCAATCCAAACGACATAACCACAAACTCATAATGACCATATCCGGACTCGAAAGTCGTCTTAGGAATGTCGGCATCCCGATCCGCAAATCGATGGTAACCGGATCTCGATCTATCTTGGAGAACACAGAAGCTCCTGGTCGGCGATCGAACAAATCATCGATACGGGGCAACGGATACTTATTCTTCATCACACCTTATTAAGCTCGCGGTAATCAATACATAAGCGCATAGATCCATCCTTCTTTTTCACAAACAGAATCGTGCTCCCCACGGGGACACACTTGGACGGATGAACCCTCGGTCTAACATCTCCCGCAAATCGAATCTTGCCTTTAACTCACTGGCGCCATGCGATATGGAGCCTTCGAGATAGGGAGGGTCCTGGCTCGAGCTCAATAATGAAGTCAACCTCTCTCTTTGGGGCAACCCCAGTAACTCCTCGGAAACACGTCCGCAAACTCCTGCACGACCGGCACTGATCAGCAGACAATGAGGAGGCGCTCTTCCCGCACAACTTGGCTAGATAGCCCCAAGCTCCATGAGCTAGCAAACGACGAGCTTTCACACCGACACACCATCGGCGGGCAAACTCCACCACGACTCCACGAAACTTAAAGCTAGGCCGACTGGCGGCCTGAACACTACTTCTTTCCGGTGGCGGTCAATCAACGCGTGGTTAGCAAAATGCTAACCACTCCATACCAAGAATCACATCAAAACCACTCATAGGTAGAACTATGAGTGTGGCTACTAGCAACTCTCCTGATATCTCGATCCGGCCATCCTTAATCTTATCTCTAGCCAACATACTAACTCCCGAAGGAGTTGCAACAGATAACTCAAAACCTAGAGGTTCTAGTCTTAACTTAGCATGCTCAAGAAAAACAACACGATATACAAATGAATGCGTAGAAACCGAGAATCAAACAAGACAAATGCGCAGTGATCTAAAACAAGAAGCGTACCGCCATACGCATCCGTGACGCTCGGCCTCTGACGGGTCGTAGCAAACACTCGACCGCCGCTTCTGCTACTGGCCGAGCCGCCATAGCCGGGCCGAGGACGTAAACGGATCATATGTCCCTCTTTACCACAACGGAAACACACTCGGGCCCCATGCATCGCAAGCTCCAGTGTGGGTCCTCCCGCAAGAAGCACACGCGAGAACTCGCTCGGGACCGCCTGCTGGCGAGGCCGAAAACGGATCGGGGCCTATGCCGATCCCGGCTTTGAATCGCCCTTGGCGACGCGCCGCCACCACCCGAAGTCAAACTTCCTCTTACGCCCCACACCGCCGGGACAGACGCCGAACAGAGCGGCAACAACCCGCCAAGCAGATACTTCCCATTATAGATCGTGGCTAATCGACAGCCCCTAGCATAAGTGTCGGGGGCACGAGCCACGACATCTGGGAAACACCACGCCTCAATCCGGATATGAACTTCCGAATCTTCACTCTGGGTGGCAATCAACCGAGGAGCAAAATATCCATACTCCGAGAACTTGCGCTCATATTCCTCAATGGAGTCGAACCACGCTTCGTGTTCCGGAAGAGCTCCACCATCTTCTCCCGAGCCTCATCACCGATGAACTTTACCTTGAACTCACCCTTGAAAGAACTCCCGTGTAGCGGGTGGAGACCCACCGGTCTCTCGCTCAAAGTGGACTCCCACCACCATCTCGCCGTGCCTCCTAGCACATGAGCCGCACATCTCGGCCTCTCGAATATCGGGGCACACCATGATCGTGAAGGTGTACTCCAAATGGGCAATCCACTGGCCGCTGCTAACGCATCACCGGTGGCATCAAACTTCTCGGCTTCCACTTCACAAAATCCTTCACCACCTACCCAATTCCTCGGCACCCTCTGCCATATCTCGCCTCTGGGGCTACTTGCTCTGTGGAGCCGGAGGTGCTACCGAGCTCTGCTTTGAACTAATCGAGTCACCGCTCGATCTGGGCTCGGGACTCTTCCTGCCCATACGCCAACAAGGCACAGGTCTCGCCCTCTGGTCACTCAACATGCTGACCATAAAAGCCCTCATAGACTCAAGCAAACTCTGCTCCGGAGCGATCTCACGGCGCTCGATCGCCTCAACGCCCGCTCTAGGCGTAACAGGAGGAGCTGGCGGTGGAATGCCATCGATGTCGGCTGGGGCGATGTCCTGCAGATGATCGATCCGATCCTCGATACCTCGACTCGCGCTCGAACCTCCTCTCTCCGATGCGGGTGATCGCATGTTTGGCGATCTACATCCAAACCAACAACGAATCAAAACACGCTGTCACCATTCCACAACACCAAACAAGGCATACACTAGATGATAGGTATTGTAAATTCTTAACCCTTTTCCTTTCTAAAACAATAAATCTAGGCGTACTGATGACTCGCTTGAGTCTTGATGATCATGGAAAACGACCTACAACAAAAGGTCGATCTACTGAGAATCTATGACTCGAGCTCGATACCAATCAGAAAGACCCGACCCAAAAGGGGCTCTAAATGGGCCTTTACCCCAATGCATGTAGTGAAAATAAAAGACATTATGAAAAATACATTTCGGATTCCAAGTAAAAACAGAAACATTCAACAACCAAAACATACATTTCTAAAAGCACACTCTGATCAGAGATTTATTTAAACCATTAAAAATCCACAAGTACCAATATGCTGGAATCCATAAACGTAAGAAAACATCCTCGGGGCTCTGTGCCCGCCTACATGCATTCGGGGGAAATAGTAAAAGTGAAGAGTCATAATAATTAAAATAAAACAATCGTGAGATGACAAGCAGGTTCCATGATCATAGCTCCTCCTTCACCATCCTGTCTCCCGCCTTGATTACCCGTGGAAACCCACGTAATAAGGGTGAGTAACGAATTACCCAGTAGAAGAATCCCCAACCGGGGTACAATACGATATACATGATCATCTAGAAGAATGTATGCAAGCTATGAGAACAAACACAGAGCGGAGCACATAGCTAAGTCCACACTTGGACCTCGGATGCCATCTCAGGGTCTTAGTCCGGAAATACCACAACACACTAAACGCACTATACGGGAACAAGTCCCGGCCTCGGCGCCTCACGACGATACGAAAGGTGCACTCGCTCAAGATCCCGAGGAGCTCTCCGATCGTATTGTAATGAGCGTAAGGATGCACCGCGTGCTTCTACAGACTATGGGGTGCCGGGTCTAGTGGCAAGCCGCCCATATCCGGATACCACGCCTAACTAAATCTCTCGGATCGGTGTCACCGACATAGGGTGTGAGACTGGACACGTGAACTATGTCACCGGCTGTACCACCGCACTTTGAGGCTAAGGAACGGGTCATGGTAGGCTTACACCGTGAAGCCGCCCTTACCTTATCGGTGGCAATCAGGGCTCTTGCCCGAACACGCCGAGGACGTGCCGGCCGCCGGGACTAGGCATTGCCAAGTCATCATCCCGACCATTGGGGCATCGCTTAGACTACCACCCTCACCCAAGATTGCGGGGGCCTACCGGTTGGGATAGCTAATCCCTCACGGGGTCAAGGATCGGAGAACTGCCTCAATCGTCCTTGCCATAGATGCAAGATACTTTATGCATCGGGCCCGGATGATGCTATCTACCCGAATTCTAAACCTTAACAATAATAACGATTCAATCAATGCACCCAATACGTGCTCATCGAGATACAAAGAACCTAGCATGATACTACGAAGCAAGAACAGATATCGAACATGCTAGAAACAGAACAACCTAGCATGGACTAACATGAGAAACAATACAAGAGATCATGCCATCGAGAATTGAATGAGCACCTAGAGATAAACATGCTAGTAATCATACACAGCATACAAAACAACAATCACAAATATACCGCAGGTCCACACAACCCCTGTAAGAAATCCTTACCTTGGTCGGAAGACTTTTACACACAAATCCTAAGTCATGAACAATCCCGAGCTAGCGAAGGGAACCTAGCAAACCAACAATAATCAGCATCTAAAATATCTATACAACAATAGAACAACAAGCTCGGCTCGGGGAACTCACGCGGCGCGACGACACGAGCTTGGGGTCGCCGGCAAGCCGCTCGGCAAGGTCGGGCGCTGCTGCGCTACCGGGCACGGCAGGACACGCTACCGGCCGTGGCGCCGCACGCACGGACACGCACCGCTGCGCGCTACCGCACGACAAGCGAGGACACGCGCGCGCGGCGAAGGCGTCTGACGGCGCGCGCGCGCGCCGGCGCGTCTGGGCGAAGGCGCGCGGACGAGCAACTCGGCAGGGACGCGCGCGCGGGCGAATGTCTGAGCGAAGGCGCGCGGGCGAGCGGCTCGGCAAGCGGACACGGCGAGGGCGTGCGAGCGATCGGCTGGACGCGTCTTTGCGCCGGGCGAGGACCTCTGGCGTCGCGAGCGATCGGCGATCTGCTCGGCTGGGCGAACGGGCGAGGCTGCTGCGCGAATGCCGGCGTCACGACAGAGCCGCTCGACCGATCTGGGCGTCTGACAGAGCCGCTCGACCGATCCGGGCGTCGCGACAGAGCCGCTCGACCGATCGAGCGTCTGGTGGCTGGGCCGATGATGATGGCTTTGCTCCTCTCACCGGGCCGCACAACACACACACACACACAACCCCTTTTTCTTACATTCGGCCAACAAACACCCAAATGAGAAGATGAAGAAGACGAAGACTTACCCGGAATGATGATGATCGAACCCAAGGAGATGCAAGGATGAAGAACTCGGCAAGGCTATGGAGATGGAGAGCTTGGGCGGCCAAGAGATGTTTTGGAGAAGGAGATGAAATAACCTATTTCTATTTCATTTAACCAAATGCACCAAAACTCCAAAAATCCAAGGTTAACTAAGATGTGATGCGAAAGAGTAACAAGAGCACCTAATGGCTCATATGGCACACCTCTCTACAAGCTTCCCAGAGACCCGGTTCAAACCCCTACTGCAAAGACAAATCCCTTTATTTTTACTTTTGCAACAAACCTTGCTCAAACCAAACCACAAACCCCTCCAAAAACCTACAAAAACCATCCAATAATTTTAGTAACTGGAAAAGACACAAACGACCCTGACGGCCCGACCAAATTACCAAATTACCCCTAGGGCATACCTGGAAGACCGGGAAGAAAAACCTGGGTCGTTACACACCTCCAAGTGGATTGTCAAACGACTCAGAGTAAAAATACCATAGCAAGGAGCGAAACTCATTGAGCTGGTCAATTGGCCATGAGTCGTTCGGGGAACTAAAGCTAAAAGCTAGAGTCTACTATAGAGGAGCAATTAGTGGTGTTATGGGAGCTGATGACAAGGGGCTACACACTTTCAGCCGTGCCAATTCCATTTTACTGTTTTTGTTAGGAGTAGTTGTAGTATTTAAACATTTCATAGTCGTAAAAAAAATCGTCTAGTTTAAACTTCTATATTGTGTTTACTGCTATGATTGCGTTATAGGAGTGCATGTTAGCTACTTATGATTGCGTTATAATAGTGTAGGTCACTGAATATTACACTGTTGAATGTTTATTTATATATATATATATATATATATATATGCGTCGATTAGCTACCCATGCATGTACCATGTGGAGAATCGGAAGAGGAACCACATGTTGACCCAGTATGCTACTTTAGGTTGCATGATGGTTGTTCGACATTTAGGGAGTTAGGAATAACCTGACTACTACTTACGTCGCTTTGTGATAAGAATGGTGTTAGCAGCGGAAGCTGGTTCGCCCATAAATAATTAGTTACAGAAGTAACAATTTTTAGGGAAGTAAGACATTCTTTGGCTAGTCTACGCTCTTAGCATGTTCTAGTATTATTTAGTTAGCATTAATTATTGCATGCATTGGTATTTTATTTCTGTATTTTAATTTTTTTTATCAAAACAACAAAAACCATCCAACTTAACAACATATGCTTTTTATTTTCCCATGACTCTGACTTAAGTGGTATTAGCTCTAGGCGTCAATCTCTGTAGGATCGATAAATTATATACTTATTACTTGTTGCAATTCCCGACCGCGTATACTTGACATAAGTTATTCCGAATATACTTAGCATAAGTGAACTTAGGATTAAGTATTGTTCAATATATTAGTAGTGGAATTGCACTAGTCACAATTCATCGGTTGGTTTAGCATTGCATTATTTGGTAAATTCACAATACAATTATGCCTTCATATATTCTTATGCCAGAAGGGACTAAAAATTAACACCAAATTCCTAAGAAGATGACATTTGAAAGAGTAAAACTTACTACGACAATGACTGTGTACCCTAGCACATATTTGCTCGAGAACTTTAACATATTGAGTTGAATAATTTTTATAGCTTATTTTGAGTAGAATTCAGTCGTATTGTTGGAACTGCACAAGTACCCTAGTCGCGCCTTGTTTCTCAAATATACATTTACAGTTCATTTATTTCTTACTTTATGCAAGCAAGCCAATTTCAACTAAACCCATTTGTTACCTCTTTTTCTATTTTCTAAACATCACCTTTGATAATTACAGTACTTGTGGAGAATCGATAATTTACTTATTACTTATTGGAGACTACGTATACTTGCGCGAGTGTAAACTAAAACCACACGAAGCATCCTAGTGTTCTACTTTTACCAAAGTGAAATACTTTGAAGCACATCGACATCAGTGTTTCACCCTGTAAGCTATCTTATTATGGACCATCAAGGATTCTTTAGCGTATAGTAACTTGTCTGAGTGTACTATAAAAGGGTATAAAGCATGTTTGATATGTGGAGAGAAAACATCATCTATTTATTTACCTACAGGTAAAAAGTCCGTGTATCTTGAACATCGAAGACATCTAACTTTCAGAAACCCATGTCGAATTCAAAAGAAAGCATTTAGTGGAGAACATGAATTTAGGAGTAGCCCTTGAATTTTTGAGTGATGAAGAGATTCATCCACGTCTATACGTGCGAAATCTCGAAAAGAGGGCTTTTGTTGGAATAGAAAGTTTACCAAATAAAAACCCACGACGTCATTATCCTAAAAATTAATAGAGAAATTAAATTATATTATGGGAAAATTATAAATCAATATTTTTCCCAAAAATAAATGGATTGAAAGTTTATTTATTTAAAATTTTGGTCAAAATTAATGTAGGTCGAGTCTAGAAAGTAGAGGCTAGCAATTTGTGCTTAGTTTCCTAAAGCTTCAAACCTTAGAAGAAAATCTTGAAGATTGAAGTTGAATAAATACCTAAGCCTATTTAGGCGTGAAGATTAAAGCTAAACATGAGCTATGTCGATTAAGGAGGTCTTGAAGATCGGTTTCAAGAAAAGACCTATGCCTATTTAGGCTGTCTTGAATATCGAAGATGAAGAAAAGACTAAAAGAAATTGCAGGTGGTCTTGAAGACTAAATCTAAAGAAATTAAGGACTTAAAGCCTATTTAGGAGATATTAAATCAAAATATTTTCTTGCATTAATTTGTGAAGAATCGCTTAGGATGAGTAGTGGTTCAAATTTGGGGGCTTGATAATTTTCATTTTGAGAGTTATTTAAGCAATAATATTAATGAATTCTAAGTTTTTATGCATGCATAAAAATACTTTTTAGAGCTAGAGTTTCATTTCGTGCATACTTTTTGTATAAATTTAATGGTTGCCTAATAAAGAGCCTAAATTATAAAATAAGAAAAATTAAGATTACGGTCAAAAGTAGAATGTTGAAACTATTTATAATGAAATTCTAAAATAAAAAAACCTTGCTAATTTGTTGTTAAATCCGCAAGAACTGGAAATGTTGACAAAGACTTAAGCGACTTAAAACCAAAGAATCGCACACGTGTTTAATTTTAGAAAGATCTTTAAAACGAATCAATATAATGACATGTGGATGGTGGCAATAGAGAGAAGGAAACTCAAAACCTAAATCTAGATTTGGGCACCAATAACTTTACTTTATAAATAGGAAGATTCTAGGTCAAATATATGAATGGAACGTGACAGAACAATGAGGAGGGGGCGTGGAATTCATTAGCAGTCATTTGACTTTGAGAGAGACTAAGTCGCATGGAGTGAGGAAATCAAAGAGAGAGCTTGTCTCAAGGACAAGGCCATGACTTTGTCATTTCTTCTACTCTTTCTCCATCCAAACTGGTTTTACTATGTTTCTTAGTTTAACCCTTAGCACTTTAGACTTTATTGCTTTCAACACTTTATTGTTTTCTAGATTAGTGATACGATGATCTTTAGCCTTTGTTAGTTGTGTGTCTTTAGTTTTCGTGAACAGGTTTGAATCCCAGTCAAACTCAGAGTTAGTTGATGCTATATTGCTTCTAATAAATTCAAATATTTAATTTTTGTTATCTTGCTTCTACTAAATTCAATATTTATTCGTTATCTTTTGCACTCGATTTCTACAAATTAACTTCAACTTTTGGTATGTTTACTACTTTAATCTCTTTATCTTTTGTTTGTTTTGAGTCAACGTCAGGCTAAGCATTATGGGTGAAGGTTAAGGGAAAAATAATGTAGGTATTAGGGGTACATTGGAGTTGTTAAGATCATCATGATAATCAATTTAAATATCGTGTGTTGATGAACCATCCACATGTGCTCGTTCATCGTTTGCTTTGAAAGAAGGAATACTAAAAGGTATGCCAGTCATGTTCATTAGTTCATGTGAGGGCTCTTGCATGTTAAGGGAAAGTTTAGAGATAATCATCCAACTACTCCTCACAATGCACTATTTGAATGTTATTTGCTTTGTATGAGAATTTGAGTCAATTTGAATGAATAGTAGAGCAAACATTAGCTAACAGTGTGAAACTTCCACCTTACCTACTAGTTATCCCTAAGAAATGTAAGTTGCATCCTAAAAGCTTAACTGAACCATATTTCCATATAAACATTTTTTTAAAAGTTGTTTTTAATTAACATTAGCTTTATTAATCCAACTCCTTTTAGTTCGTTGATGAATATTTATTGCATCGCATTTTATTATATGTCATTAATGCAGTTAGACATGAGACAAAAGCTGAATAATTTCTTTTATTACATGTTCGACTATTTAGTTAATATTGATATTTTTTAATCACTCAATCCATAGGGATAATATAAAATATACTGATCACTTGATTGCTTTTGACTGCATACACTTGCGTATTATTGCTTTTGAATGCTTGAAGCTTTGTAAATGCTTGCTACATTAAGTAGAAATAATCATTTAAGTCGTGCATATTCAAATCTACATTAGAGACCTTCTCCCTTGTTACCATGTTAAAATCTACACGGATTTAAATACTATGAGATATGAAAATTGGATTTAGAGATTGCATTCTTGAATGAAAATCTTGAAGAGATAGTCTACATTAATTGATAACTCGCCATTAGAGCGTATTTTAGGCTGTCTTAGTATACTTTATTTTAGAAATAGAAGAAAGAAAACAAGCCCTCATAGAAGAAATGTGAGGAAATAGCTTAGAAAATCAGCATGCATTCATAATGTAGCATCAGAAGCATGGCATTGTATTTTAGCGCAATTTATAGATAAACTGTTCCTAATCAATGCTATTTAGCAGGATTATCTATAGCATTGTGGGAAAGGACGACAATGCGAATGGTGACCAGATAGTACGTAAAGTCGCATAACTCAAAAAGGAAAACACATTCGAAAAATGGCACATCAACAAGGAAAGAATCGAAGAATCAGTAATTCAATTAAGACGACATCAATCAAATAAATCCATACAAAAATTATGGAATCCCACATTTATGACGATTTGTACAGCTCACATCAACTTGCTGGCCAAGGAATTTAACTCTATAAATACTGAGGCAAGAAGCTGAAAACGATGGACTGGTCGGTTGGACACTAGCCAATTTTTGAAGCACGAGAAGTAAGTGGTGATGCGTGGGAACTGCTGACAAGGGGACTACACATACTCAGTCGTGCCAATTTCGTTTATTGTTTTTTATTAGGAATAGTTATAGTCTTTGAACATTTCATATTCGTAATAAAATTGTCTGGTTTAAACTTCTATATTATGTTTAATGTTATCATTACGTTGTAGGAGTGCATGTTAGTGACTTATGATTAAAATTTGGTAAGATCGTAGGTCACATAATGTTACACTACTATGTATTTAATTTTATATATATGCATCAATTAGCTACCCACGCATGTACCTTGTGGTGAACTGGAAGGGGATTCGCATGTTGACCTAGTATGCTACTTAAGGTTGAGTGAACGACTATTCACTATTTAGGGTGTTAGGGATAACCTCAATAATGCTTATGTTGCCTTGCGTTAAGTATGGAGTTCGCAGCGGAAGCTCGTTTGACCATAAATCATTAGTTACGGAAGTAACAATTGTTAGGGAAGTAAGACACTCTTTAGCTAGTCCGCGCCCTTAGGATCTTTGAGGATTAATTAGTTAGCATTACTCATTGCATGCATTACCATTTTATTTCTGCATTAATTTATTTTATTAAAAAAAAAAACAACTCAACTCAAACAATATATTTTTCTTTATTATTTTTGCATGACTCTGACGTAACCGATATTTTCTATAGACATCAATCCTTCTGGGATTGATAAATTTATATACTTATTACTTGCTGTTATTCTCGACCGCGCATACTTGCACGTAAGTGATTCTGAGTACACTTAGCGTAAGTCAACTTAGAATTAATTATTGTTCATTATATTAAGCATTAGAATTACACCTGTCATGAGTCAACAAGACAAGTCTGTGAATTATTATGTTATGGATATCGACCACTTCATAATAGAATAGGTTCTTAAATATATTTGAGAAATTGAATATTTAGCTCAATTCCTCTTAATAATATTCAACTTTAATTAAGCGCGAATAAAAAAAATAATTACAAATACTTTATAAATTGGAATTCCCTCATGATAAGGATCATGGAGTTCCACAAGTTGCACTTGGACCTATTACACGATCCAAAGCAAAGAAGATTCAACAAGCATTCATTCTTCACCTTCGACAGTGGATAGCTTCAGTTCAAAATCCATTTCATGTGCTAGAGACCATTTCAAGGGAAGAGGAACCATTTGATGCTTTGAAAGTCAATGTATGCAAGATTGAAGTTGTCCACGGAATTAATGACATTTGACTTGATTTAAATGTCTTAATCATTCGACAAGGGGAAATACAAATGTTAGAGTTGGCAACACAAACATCAATTTTCAGATTTTAGGAGCTTTTATGCAAGTCTATGTTTAAAATCTTGTTTTTAATGTTTTAGGTTATATTTTGCAACAATGGCATTATGGTAATTATGTTGGTTTCTTTATTTTAGGTTTAACTTTCATAGGCTATAAATAGCCATGAAGTAAGTTGTAAAACTCAGATTTTGATTGAATGAAAATTAGCTCTCTACAAGAGATCATTTTCTTAGAATTTTAGGGCATGTTCTTTGTCTCTTCTTCTAAGTTTCCCCTGCAATCTTGTGATAGAATGCATTTGAGCCATTCAATCCAGCCTTGATCAAGCTTGATTGTGGAGTGACTCAATCTAGAACAAGATCTTCCATATCTTGCTTCTAGATCATTGATCTTAAGAGGTAATCAAATTCTAGCCTTTTCTCTTGGTTGTTCCCAAATCTATAAGGAGGTGTTAATCTCTTAATTCAAGGGTTCTTGCTTCATCATAAGCTTGGATCTTTGGGCTGAGAATTAGGGTTACCTTATCACCTCATCTATGAGGATTGAATGTGATGGTAATAAACTGTCAGTGAGACAACCATCCTTAAATCGCAAATTAAAAAGCTTCAAACATTATAATTTTCAAAGACAAAAGATTCTTTATGATCCTTTGCTTCTAATCCTAACCTCTAATCCTACATGCATTGTATTTGAAATATAGTTAACTATCTTAAGATAATAATGCTCAATTCTTTGTTAAAAATACCTTAACTAGGGACTAATTAACTCTCTAACCGAGAGTTATCAACATTCAATGTTGAAAACAAAAAGAAGAGATTTCTAATGTTTTTCGTTTGGAAAGTATATAAAAAATTTTAGGGTTGTTTCTACCTTGAGAATATTCTAATTTTTAAATACATTAATATGTGTTGTTAGAATAATGTGTTAAAGACTTTTGTGACAACCACTAACTTTCACCAAATACTCTTAGAGAAATGGAAAAAGATCACAATGATTGAAAGAGTTAATATTGGCGGAAAGTTTTTAATTTTAAACCGTTTAATATGAGAGTTTGTAAATGATGAGATAGATGGTTTTGCTAACAATTTTTACATTTGAATATCAGTTATTTGGTGCAAGAGCTATTTAATTCCTAAATTTGTACAAAGTGACATTTATTCTAGTTTAAAGTGATTGAAAGAGTAATGCTATGATTTAACTAAGTAAAATAAATCAATAAAGACTATCGCAAGCTCATATGGTAGACTTGTGCATAGTGCTGGAGACAAGAAAAACATGTTCATAAAAAATTCCTCCAAGAATGAATTAATTATGTGTGAAGTCGTTCCAAGCTACAAATGTGAGACTTATTTTAAGATGTAAGTCTTTATCCTTAAGTGTTACACTTTAAAGTATTGTAGAGAAATCAAAGGATTAAAGTAGCAACAAGAGAAAAAAAGTATTTATTTAAAAGTTATTATATATTAGCGAAAATTTTAAGGATGGAAATTCTTTTAAAGTTGGTATATTGTAACAAGTCAGTTTATTTTAGTTAATGATATGTAAGTACTTTTTTTTTATTGTGGTAACATTTGTGGCAAAAATTTATATTTAGTTTTTTTTGTAATCCTTTTTGACAAAGTTTGGTTATTACTTATTATTGTTTTTTTTAGCTATGTAAATATTTTTATCAATATTATCTTCATATATATGAAAGTTCTTATTTCTTTTCCTATTTTTGTTAAAATAGAGTAATAATTAAAGGTAGAAAATTTAAATTCATGACTTCTTTGTCGTAGGCACACACTTAGATTGATTGAGTTATTCCTCTAGTTGGTTAAGTATTACACACAATCGACTTTAAAATGATTCCATGAATATACTTATTGTTATCGATTAAACTTGCAAACTAGCTATATATGATTCTTTTAATTTTGTGAAAAATATATTATATGTAAACCTAATATGGTATAGATATGATGTCTAAACAAATTTGTCTATACTCTTTGGAAACAATAACCATAAATAATTGATACATTCATTAAGAATATTAATTAAACGAGGTGTTCTTTGGTTGATAGACACATGCACATATATAAACATTAATTTTATATATATATACACATTAATTTTATACATGTTGGATAACTTCTTAATAATTTTGTCCTAATAGTCATGGCGCATGATTGTAGACAAAACTTGTTTAGCTCGTGACATTAAGACATTATGATCTATAGTTTTTAAAATATTTTAATTTAGTCATTTACCTAGTTGATGTTTAATATACACTTTCTTTTTTTAGAAAATGGTAAATTGATTAATAATAAACGAACATAGACTAACAATGAATGAATTATTAAAACAGTAGAAATTAATTGGTTCAACTAAATAATAAAATAACAAACTCTCAAACACTTCTTATGTAGTATATAAAGAAATTAAAACAACAATATTGTTTTATTTAAAAAAATGTTATAAAGCAAAGAAAAACAATGAATAAAAGTTATATTTTTTTAATGACTTCATTTTTATGATCAATGGTCGAGGAGCATGACTTGGAGACGACATTCTTACAAATCCTTCACTTTCTCAACAACTACGATCAACAAAAAGAAAATGTCACATTCAATTATAAAATTGAGACATATCAATAGAATTTGCTTAGGAAACAAATAATAGAGATAAGCCTAATTCTTTTTTTAATATTATTAATGTCTAAAAATTTATCCCCTATAAACTTAAAACATAAATTCATATTTTTTCACTTTGCATATAAAAATAATGAATATTATTAAAGCAATTTCTTTAAATAAACTTCAAACTTATCCTTAAAGTACAATAAAAAAATATTTAAAAAATGATTACATTTGTCCTTACCAAAATTTATGACTTATTTAACAAAAAAGTGATTGAAGGTTTAATGTTTAGAAATAAGATGCAAAAACCTAACTAAATTTTGAAGAATTCAATTTATTCATAAAGAAACAATCTCTATTATATTTTTTCCCTAAATGTTAGAAATATATTAAAATTATGATAATCAGCAAACAATATCGATTAATTTTAACTTTAAACTAAGTCTTTAAGTGTAACAAAAGACTAAAGGCATGAAAACAATATTAACTTAAAAAGTTTTGAACCTGAATTTTCTGTATTGTTGACATTGATACAGAGTGCATACGCTCCTATAATCTCGCATCCCATTTTACTATGTTCGTGAGAAGACAGCTCTGTTTTGGGATCATAAGATAGAATTGCAGGGTTGATGCAGTTACGCATACACTCAGTGAATTTAGTTGACTTAGCCATTGCGAGCGAGCCTAGAACTAGCCACACCATGAATGCCCATTTTGCCCATTGTTTGCAACTCTCCATTATTATTATTATTATTTTTTTATATCTTTCTCTTTGTAGATCAAATCCTTTAAATATATATCACTAATTTTCCACTCTCTTCCATTCGGCACCTTATTTTAACAATGTTTACTTACTTTTTTTAACAATTCTATTTTTAGATCGAGACTTAGAAAGAAAAAAACTAAATTAAGACTCCTTATGATTTGGTCACATAAACCAAATCAAGTAAATAGTTTTAGGTGGTATTTACAAAATATAGTTGAGAAAAACACATTTTGATCCGTGTAACTTAATTTGAGATTGAATTTTATCTTATCTCGGAAAGAAAGGTGGAATCTAAAAAATAATTCTTCGTTCTATAAATGTGTATCACGACTAAATTATTTCTGTTAAGATAAAGCATTGGAGTTGTTTTATTAAGTACCTCTGCCTCACCTGTGCACGTTTCTCAAATTTTCTAAGTTTTCTTGTCTATGTCTAATGTGTTTTTATTATATAGTTTGGACATGCATCTCAAAGCTAAAATTAAACTACACATTTATTGATGGGCTATTTTGCAAATCTCAAATAGATATGCCCGAGATTTCATATATCTTGTCCAATCCACTTCCCTTTCGATAATTTATCCTGCTCAAAGCCCTCCCTTCTTCATCGCTTTTGATTTATATACTTCATCTTCTTCGATTTCTCCTTGACCAACAACAAATTACGTTTTCATCTTCAACTTCTCTTAATTTTCTTATTCTATTTAAGTTCAAGCCATAGACTAGCATGGAAGTCATGTATTGGTTGGGATTTTTTTGAGCTTATGGAAATGAAGGATTGTTCTCATTTTGACAAACAAGAGGAAATTTGTTCCCAAGCGGCACGAGATTTTTGAATACCATTCTCCTTCAATATTGTTTTCTATTAATCCTTCTTCCTTGCATTGTTCTTTGCTCAATGAGGATTTAAAGTGTATCGGTTTGATTAGAGTTATAGTCCAAAACTTTTAAACTTTAAATCACATCCAATAGGTTGGAAAAGTCTTCATTAACTGTCGACGAATTTTAATCTTCAAGAAATCAATTGTCAAATAAAAAGAATATTAGCCGACAGTCTATGGAAACCATCGGGTAATCCTAAATATCGGGTATTTCAAAATATAACCGATGGTTTACTCAAATCATCTGGTAATCCTAAATATAACCACATATCTTCTCCTACATAAGCTAATAAGATATTTTAAATTTTTTTAATTTATTAATTGATGGTTTTGTTAACAATCCGTCAATATGAGTTAAAAATAATATAATTTAATGGATATTAATTGATGAATTAAAAAAACATAGGCTAAAATATATTTCAATAATTGTTGGCAAATATATTTTGTTTTTCCTATTTTTTCATTTTTGTGACGTGAATTCCTTTTTAGTGATTTATATGAAAAACGTGGGCTAAAATTACAAATTACTACTTCTAATTCTTCCTCCAATTTTCCTCTCATTTAGCACAATTTCTTTAATTACAAACCATACGCTGTTAGGGCACAACTCCTAACAATCTCCCACTTGCACTAAGTCCTAATAAGCCTAAACATGTTGACCAAAGAATGTAGCCCGCACTTGCTCTCGACCGTAGAAGACGCCTGATATAAACCTGCACTCTTTAGATGACCTTCAAATACTTTAGTAGAGAGAAAATTTGTAAAATGATCAACAATATTGTCATTCGTGTCAATCTTGGTGACAACCACTTTGCTTCTAGGCACTATCTATCGAATGAGATGATATTTCCTTTCTATATTCTTCCATATTTTATGACAGGTTCCTTGGAGTTAGCCATAACCCTGTTGTTGTAACAATAAAAAATTGACTGGCTTATCCATACGTTGAACCACATCCAAAACTTTAAGGAAGTTTCAGCCATATAACCTCTTTTGCTGCTCAACAAGCAGCCACATACTCAGCTTCCATAGTTGTGTCTACAATTTATCCTTATTTGCTGCTTCTCCAAACTATTGTTGTTCCATGAAGGGTGAACACTAGTCCTAATAGTGATCTCCTATACTGCTCATGAGTCTAAAAATTAGAGTTTGTGTACCTATTAAGGATCACATTCTTACGACCATACACAAGTATGTAAACTCTTGTTCTCCTAAGATAATTGAGAATATTCTTAACTCTTGTTTAGTGATCCAATATTGGGCATAACTTATTTCTATTGACAATGCCTACTGAGTTGAATATGTCCGGCCTTGTACACAATATAGTGTACACAATCTTCCCACTGTCCAAGCATAGGGAGTCTGGCTCATCTACTCAATCTCTTGAGGCGTCTTACTTCATAGATCCTTAGACAATGTGATCTCATGCCTAAAAGGTAACTGACCCCTTTTCGAATCCTGCATCGCATATCTGACAACCATTTTGTCTATGCAAGATGTTTAAGACAAGGTTAGGATTCAATTGAATTGATCACTTCTAACTTGGATCCCATGTATGAATGATAGTTTGCCAAAATCCATCATCTTCAATTGGTTCACTAGTCACTCCTTGCTATCGGTCAAGAATCCTTCATCATTCCCAATGAGTAGGATAGCAACAACATAAAATATCATAACTGCTACTTTTTTTGTAACTATCTTATTGTGTAAACAAGGTTTTTCGACATTCTTCTGGAAACCATAAGATCTAAACGTACTGTGAAATCGATCATTCCAAGATCTAGGTGCTCATTTCAATACATAGATTATTTAGCTAGCTTGAAAACCTTTTGCACATAACCCTTTGATTTGACTTGTTGATTCATGTAGATTATCTCTTCAAGATTTTCATTCAAGAATGCAATCTTTAAACTCATTTTTCATATCTCATAGTCTTTAAATCCTTGTAGATTTTAACATGGAAAAAAGGGAGAATGTCTCTAATGTAGATTTTGATATGCACGACTTAAATGATTATTTCTACTTAATGTCGCAAGCATTTACAAAGCTTAAAGCATTCAAAAGCAACAATACGCAAGTGTATGCAGTCAAAAGCAATCAAGTGATAAGTATATTTATATCATTATCTCTAAGGATTGAGTGATTAAACAATATCAATATTAACTTAAGAGTCGAACATGTAATAAAAGGAAATTGTTCACTTTTTGTCCCATGTCTAAGTGCATTAATGGAATATAATAACATGCGATGCAATAAATATTCATCAACGAACTAAAAGGAGTTGGATTAGTAAATTTTAAAAAATGTTTTAAAAAATGGAATATAATGTAAATTTGAAAAAAAATGTTTAAAAAAATTGTTTATATGGAAACAAGGCTTCGGTTAAGGTTTTAGGATGCAACTTACATTTCGTAGGGATAACTAGTAGGTAAGGAAGAAGTTGCACATTGTTAACTAATGTTTGCCCTCCCATTTATTCACATTGACTCAAATTCTCATTCAAAGCCAACAACATTCAAATAGTGCATTGTGCGCAGTAGCTGGATTATTATCCCTAAGCTTTCTCTTAACATGCAAGAGCCCTCACATGAACTAATGAACATGACTAGCATACCTTTTAGTGTTCCTTCTTGTAATGGCCCAAGTTTCCGTTTCGGTTCTCTTGGTACGTTTGGTTGATTATTCGGTTGTTTGGTTGGGCCGTTAGGGTAGTTTGAGCCTTCAGGGGCATTTTGGTCATTTGGTCTTCAGGGGGTAGTTTTGGTATTTATCCAAGGTTTCTATAAGGACCCGACACGGGATGGTCCTAACCGTCCCTTACTTAATGATGCAATAATTAAAATATGGGAATTAAAACTGAACTTAAATCATTACTTTATAAACTTGAACAATTACAAGGCATAAAAAATTTAACATCCAAATCCTTTAGCCTCTAGCCAGAGAAATTTAAAAAAAACATTACAACTTCAGACAAAACTGTTTAAACAAAAGTAAACATGATAAGACAAAGAGATGCAGCAGCCTTTCCCATGATCATCCAGTTCCTCCGCTAGCCACCTCGATGTTGTGCCAAGTTAACTAGTGGAAAAACTACAAAAAGGGTGAGTACAATTGCACTCAGTAAGGATCCCACAATCGGGGTACAATACGCACATCAAATCTTCTAGCATCCTAGCATATAAGCATCAAACAATAGCATGGTAGTCTCAACAAATACGAACAGAAGGATGATCAACATCATGGGTCTATGCTCAAAGCTAGACAGGGTTAGCACACACTGGACGAACAAATAGGAGAAACAGTTAAGTAATATCAGAAGCTATATCCATACAGCAAACAAGGTTAGCACACACTGGGCTAACTAAGGATAGCAACACACTGGGCTAGTCCTGGACAAACTGAGCTAGCACGCAACTCGACTGTCACTCAAGCAAGTCGTGCTCATATCTGTCAGTAGCACACTAGGCTAGTCTAGAGCAACACGGGCAGCAACACTGTAACAACCCAGTTTTCTATTCCAGTTTTCGAGGTGCCTTCGGTTCAAGATTCGGTTGTTCGGTTGGGTCGTTAGAGCTATTTTGACCCTTGGGGGTATTTTGGTTTTTTGGTCCCCGGGCAGGATTTGTGGATTTTCAGGACTTCAAGGTAGCTCCTGCCTTTGTCAAGGCTTGTTTGTTGTTGGTTGCGAGTCCCAAGATGTTTGTGCTAGTCGTTTGGAAGTTCCCTTGTGGTTTGGGTTTTGGCAAAGTTAAGGTTGGTTCAGCGCTTCCTTTGGGATTCAAGCCCTGGCCCTTATTGTTGATTTGGGAGTTCGATTTAAGTGAGTTTTATTTATTGGAAAAGGTTGCTCGTTCGGGTCTCGAAGGAGGAAGCTGGGAAATGGGATTTTAGGGATTTTAAGGTTATTTAAAAAATGGATAAGGATGGAAAATAAGGAAAAAAATCCCATTTTCCCTTTTCTCTCTCTCTCTCTCTCTCTCTCTCTCTCTCTCTCTCTCTCTCTCTCTCTCTCTCTCTCTCTCTCTCTCTCTCCCGAGCCCAGCCCGAGCCTAGCCCCAGCTCACCCACTGCCAGCCCAGCCTCCGCCTAAGCCCGAGCCCTAGCGCCCCACTCGCGAGCCCAGCCCTGCTCGCCGCTTCAGTGTCGCCCACCGCCTGCTGATCACCAAGACAAGTGTTGCGTCGCCCGGCCGAAGTCGCCCGCCAAGGTCTTTGCATTGCTCGTCCCCGCGCCAGGCCGTTTCGTCAGCGCCCCAGTCACCCAGATCCGAGCCGCCCCGTGCCAGATCCCGCGTCCCCTATAGCTCGCCTTGCCAGATCGCGCGTCCTTGCGGCCGCCGCGCATCGCGCGCGCCAGCGCGTCCCCTCAGAGCTCGCCGCGTCATCGCCACTGGCTGTCCCCCTGGCTTGAAACGCGCCACACGCCTTCGCCCAGCCGAGCTCGCGCCCGCGCCTGCGCCCCTTCTTCTCGCCGCCTCAGCTTCGCTCGTTCGCAACTCAGCGCCCGCCTCGGCTCCAAGAAGAGCCTCATTGCATGCTTTGCCTGTTAAGCAGTCACCGCGCCTCGTGAGTTGCTCCCGAGCCGAGCCCTGTTTATTTTATTATATTTACGCCTTTGGATTGTGATTATTGTTGTATTTGATAGGTTCACTTTAGGTTGCTCGGGTTCGATCGCAGCTTAGTTTTCTTGTGTGTTGTTGCCTTCCGACCAGGTAAGGATTTCTTACCGGAGTTGTGTGGGCCCTGCGATATTATCATGATGTGCCTTGTATGCTTGTTGACTGTTATGAGCATGATAGTGATAGGGAAGCTATGATTGATCTCTTGCTAGCATGTTTGCCTGATTGTACATGTTAGTGCCATGCTAGGTTTGTTCTTCCAGCATGCTTATGATTCCTGTTTTAAGTTCGTAGTATCATGCTAGGTAAGTGTGATTGATGTCGTTTATTGTTTGGTAGCCAGGAATCATTTTTCTCTGTACTCTTAGCTAGTGTTGTAGGGTTTGTCATCATCCAGAGGCTGAGAGCGGACATAACGTACTTTGTCCCCACCGGTCGGGAGTAGAGCGAAGCATAACGTACATTACTTCCCCCCCCCCCCGGCTGCCGATGTGGATTTAGCTACCAACGGTGTAAGCCTACCTTGGCCTGTTCTTAGCTTCAGGTCGGTGGTACATGCTGCACAGATGAGTGCCGAGGGCCTCGCACTACTGTGATCAGTGACACCGCTTCCGAGTCTTAGGCATGCATACCTGGCCCGCATAGTTTGTCCTTAGGCCCCCACATTTACGCCGGTTGCAGAAGCATGCGGTGTGCGTGCACACGCGTTAGTCGCCGGTTCGGAGAGCTCCCCCGGGCTAATGTCGTGAGTACACCATTTCCTTCCAGTTTAGAGCCAGACTTCGGGTACTCTCCCGTAAGTCCAGATTTATAGCAAG
This sequence comes from Sicyos edulis, assembly GCA_036507275.1. NCBI lineage: Eukaryota > Viridiplantae > Streptophyta > Magnoliopsida > Cucurbitales > Cucurbitaceae > Sicyos > Sicyos edulis. The sequence goes on along the minus strand of CM071854.1, from coordinate 22,132,510 downwards.
GGTAAGAGGCCCTTGAGGACATCCTTGGGATCAGTTTTTGAGCTGATCAATTGGCCGAGGGAGAAAGACCCTCAGAGATGTCCCGGGATTGGTTAGGAAAACCAATTATTAGGCCGGAAGTAGGAGACTTCCGAGGATTCCAGATCTTGCCTTGTAAGCTCGTTGAGCTATGATCTGTGTTGGTAGCTGTTTGCTTGTATGCTAGGGTGCTAGATGACTGATGTATCGTATTGTACCCCGGTTGGGGATTCTTACTGAGTAATTCGTTACTCACCCTTATTTTGTGGTTTTCCACAGGTAACCATGGTGCGAGACAGGATGGCTGGAGGAGGAGCTGTGATCATGGAAACCCGTTGTGTTGAACTCTGAGTCTTGTATTTATGTATTTATGTTTTAAATGTCCTCTGAATGCATGTAGTTAGGCAAGAAGCCCTAGGTTGTTTTCTGAATGTATTTCCGGATTCTAGCATTGTTGTAACTATTGGAAAGCTTGAATGTTTTAAATAAATCTCTGATCAGAGTGAGTTTTGGAAATGTATTTGTCTTGGAACAGGTGCTTGGAAACAGAGACAGGTTTCAGGAATTTATGTTGACTTTTAAATGGATGTTTATGTTTTAGTTTTTACTTAGAATCCGAAACACCATTTTGCATTTTGATTTTAGTTTTGAATGCATGCATTGAGGTAAAGGCCTATTTTAGAACCCCATTCGGGTCGGGTCTTTACAAACACACTGGGCTAGCCCAGGATCAGCAACACACTGGGCCAATACTGAAAACTTGCCAGCACACACTGGGCCAACAAGGGACACCAGACACTGAGCTAGTCCGGCTTATACTGCACAAGACAGAGACATGGGCTAACATGGGACATACACACACTAGGCTAGTCCTGAGCAAAACCGAGCCAACACGCAACTTGACTATCATTTGGGACACCTTAATAAACTCTAACATTCTTGGCATCCTAGAGCTAACAGGGTCCAACATACAACTAGCTTATAATCAATAGAGTATTTGCTGACATATGGTACATTTAGTAAATAGGAGAGTGCAACAACAAGGTACAATAAATTAAATGCCAAGCCCTAGCAAACAACACGAGCATAAACACAATATTCAGGGAACATGGCATACAACATACAAGATCAGATCAACAGACAAACAGGAATTAAACATAACTATAAACAGAGCAGCATTCAAGAAACCTGCAAGAACCTATCCACTAGCAATGTAATCCAGACAACATGCTGAAACCTATCCACTAACAGTGCAACATATAAACAAACAACCAAGAGTTATCATTGAAATGCGCAGGGTTCACACAACCCCGGCAAGGAACCCTTACCTGTCAAACAAGCAGAACCTAACAATATAGAGTGCTCCTTGAGCCGCAGATCACCATACAAGCTAACCTAACAACAAGCCAACAGTAGTTAATATCCAATGCCGAACAAACTAAACAACCAAATAGAAACAGGAGCTAGGGCTTTACCGAAACCCGAACAATCACCAACAACCCAAGGGTGGTCTCGTCCAAGGCAAGCTAGTCCTTACAACCAGCAACTTCAAAGCTCACTCTAACCAATCTCGGCTAGGGCATCACCAACAACACAAACCACAAGTTAGTCTTGGTTAAACCTCAAACACACAACCAATAACTTCCATGTAGCTCTCAGCCACTATGGGGATCTTGGTAGCATAACTCAACCAACAACAACTCAACTCACCTTGATGTCTAGGCAATGGAGGAAGCACAATGATGGTCTCGGCTAGCCCCTCCAACAAGCACCCAAAGATCTCGGCTAGGCTAGGCTTGTACAACAAGAGAAGAAGCTTTGGTTAGAACACAACCAAACCAACCAAGTTGGTTTTCAGCTAGATCTACAACTCCACACAACAAAACACAACAAACACTTACCTTGAAGCTCTCGACAATGATGGCTAGAGAAGAGAGCTCTCGGATTTCCACCAACAAGCAAAGGAGTTCAAGAAGATGAGCTTGACAAGGAGATCTCGTATTCAAGCAACATGAATAGGATTTGTGAATCCATGTTGGCTAGGAGATCTCACATCTAGGCTTGAAGATGGTGAATGGCTAGATCTAGTGTGAATCCTCTTGCAAGCATAGATCCGAGAAGCTCTTCTTCTCCTTGTTGTTACAAGGAGAAGAAGAGCTTCTCGGATCTATGCTTGCAAGAGGAGAAGAAGCTTGGAAGAGGATGGTGCTTGGGAGCTTAGAGATTCGACCAAGGGAGAATGAGGTAGAAGAAGAAGAGGAATGGGGGTGGAGTGGTCGGCTAGGGAAAAAGGGAAGGGAAGAAATGAGTTTTCTTTTTCTTTTTCTCAATTAAAATTCAATTTTAATCCTCCTTTTGGCCAAATGTCAAATGAGGTTCCCCCTTCGAGTCCCAGCTTTAACACCTTTTTAAAACTATTTTTTGTTTCATCTCGTACGAACTCAAACCTCTCCAAACAATTCCCAAACCGGGAACCTAAAACCGGAACACAAATAGCAGCTCAACACAAGTCTGGAAAAGCAAGCAAACCCACAGGCAATTACCAAAATACCCTTGAAGACCAAATGACCAAAATGCCCTAGAAACTCAAACAACCCTAACACCCAACCGAAAATCAATCGAACGTGCACTGAGAACCTAATGAAAACCTAGGCTATTACAGTTTCGATTTGTTTCTTTACTCTTCTTTGAGTTGGTTTTGTGTTTCGCTTTCAGTTCCCGCTTTGTGAATGCTTTCTCGAGTGGTTTGGTGGTTGTTCGGTTAAAAGAGTCAAAATAGGAAATTAAAGTGTTGTTGGTGGGACTTGAAGGGAGGATTGACAAGGGATTTGAAGCTTTGCTTTTAAAGTAGAAAATAGGATTTAATTGTGTGGTTGTTGGGATTCAAACTAGTGATGGACAAGGAATTTGGAGGCTTGTCTTAACTTGCATAGGATCACATTACGTTTACTTAAGATTTCTTGCAATTTGAAGATCTGTTAGAGATAACGATTTTACTAATGTTGTTGACTCTGTTTATATTTGAATGTTTTAAAGTCAAGAGAGAGCAGAGTGAGAGTAAATCAGGAATTTTCTGAAGCAATTTTCTCTGAAAAAGCCTAATTCATTATGATACTTGAAATTTATTGCTCATTCCAATTTAATTCATTGCGTAAGAAGTATTTTGATATCATTTACTGTTTTGTTGTGAAGCAATGTAGGATCAAAAGGCAACACTAGAGGGGGGTGAATAAGGTTCGCCAAATTTTTAGTTATTTAAAAATATACTTTTAAGATCTAAACTTTGTTAATCTACAATCATCCGACAAGCAATTATAATATGTACGAATTGAAATCGCAAAAAAGTAATAGTTAAGGGAAGAGAGAAAGATAATGAAGTTTATAGTGGTTCTTAAATCCTACTTCACTCCCCAAGGCTTCTACTTGGGTATTTTACTCGAAGATTCTCTTGTTGGTGAAAAAAAAACCTACACGACCCTCTTTTTCCTAAGCTAAAGATAAACCTAAATCCTTTTCACGGGTTCAAGATTAAACCACTACTACCCTATTTTTTTAAGGCTGAAGAGAAACCCAAATCCTTTTACTGGTTAAGGATTAAACAAATTACATTTTCTCACAACCCATGGTGTTCCCACACCTTAATAAAAATCTCAAATACAAAATAAAAATAACTCTCACAAAGTACCTCTCGTAAGCAAGATTCGCAAGTTTGCCATTAACAACTACTTCACAAATTCGCAATGTGCCAATTCAAGAATGTGTGAAGCAAATGACACTTTTTGAAGCTGGAGAATAATAATGTTGTTGTCTCAATTTAGTTCTTGAAGCAATTTATTTAATGGAGAGAAGATGAACGGTGTTCGTGGGTAAAATGATCGACGGACGAGATATGATGAAATGGTGCCATTGGATTTAGGACAAATGTAGTATATGGATAGGATTGAATGAATATAAGATGGGAATATTTTTGGTTAAAAAAGAAAAAATTTAAAAAAGAAAATCTCGTTTCTTATAGGCGATTTTTCTTCAAATCTTCATTTGTCCATATCTTCTTCATTTTAACTCGGATTTGCAGAATTCAAAATGCATTGGAATCGTCTCTCCAAGTTATACATGATAAACACCTTAAAACTCCAAAAATATCAGCAAACAAATTTCAAGTTTGTTATCATCAAAACATTAATGTATTAATTTAAGTAGGGGCCAAAAAGCCAACAATCTCCCCATTTTTTATGATGACAAACTATAGTAGAAAAATAAAATATAAAGTAATGTGTGTGATGTAAGGTATGAACCACATGCATAATCAACACGCATAATTAATGATAACATGCTTTCATTTTCTTATTAACTCTCCCTGAATGGTAATTACTTCTAAGATAACTTATGCTAAATACATCAGAATCACTTACGCGCAAGTATATGCAGTCGGGAATTGCAGCAAGTAATAAATATATAAATTTATCGATCCCTTAGAGAATTTGAATCACAATGATATATATTAAGGGTAAAAATGTAAATGACACGAATAGGTTTGATAGAGTTGAATTTTGTTTATGTAGGAATTAAATTACTAATGTAGACACTAATACTGATGCAAATGCTAATGCAGATGCTGGCACTATTGTAAATCTAAGTTACTTTATTTAACTAGCATTTAAAACAGAACACTATGTGTTGCTTGGTGATGTAGAAATCATGCTACCCAACCATACAAATGGTTAAGCATTCATGGATGTAGAACTCAGCTTCGTTTACTGCAGTGCTACGAGATTAAGTTTAGGGTTTCACATGCTTTAGTGGAGTTACACTGTAACTCCAATTTCGTAGCACGTAGAGTCTTTGTGCAATACTAACGTAACCTGCTGGGTCATCTGCCAGGTTCCTCTTCCTATTAAGCTAGAGGCTAGCATACGTGGGTAGCGAGTCGACGCACACTTATTTTTAAATGCATCATTATAAATTTGATCACCCACATGTGAGTTTTTCTTAATTCCAATTAAACATGCTCGTTAATTTTACATGAATGAAAACTGAAGAAAGAGATATGCTAACTATTAATCTAAGGAAGATGAGTTTTCATGAGAAAATGAATACATGCTAGACTATAGTTCAAGCCCCCTTCTAGAGTACTTGACTACAACCTGCCGGTACAATGCCCGTAGGTTTGCAACAAAACACCAATCTTACGCATGTAGCAAGTGAAAAGGTTATTCCAAACTCCCTTCTAAAAAGTGTCCGGAGTGAACATAAGCTCACAGAGTGAGAACGGTGGGTTTAATCCCTTAGCATCCCATTTTCCATGGTTGATACAAAGCACCTCCAACTGGATTGTCAATTAACTCAGAGTAAATAAACCAACCTTCGTTCTTATTCTTTAACCCCATAATCTAGACTTTAGACTCATGGTAAGAATATTTAACTTTCCTACTTCATCTTATTTCACCCACGCATACAAGTTGCAGTAGATCAATTTTGAACATAATACTTGTAGATTTATTTCAAGAAAGTGACAATTATGACTTGAACAACTGGATGCAAAATGAAATGAAATAACAAATAAACTATCTATTTATGGTGTACAGAGTCAATCTTCATTGTTGCCAATGGCGTCATTATCTATGGCAGTACATTGGTACGCAGTTCTTCCATGTCTACAGATGAACAAAGACCGCCGGCATCTATAATGAGACCTCAGTATCTCAGACGCTCATCAATCGATAGCTTCCTCTCCAAATTGGCACAATTTTCTCCACAGATTCTTCTTCCTATTATAGCCATCCAAGGTTCGTTGTTGATAACTCGCAAATAGAGCATATTTTAGGCTGTCTTAGTATGCTTTATTTTAGAATTAGAAGAGAGAAGCAAGCATGCAATGAAGAAATGTGAAGAAATAGCTTAGAAAATTAGTATGCATTCATAAAGTAGCATCAGAAGCATGGATTCGCATTTTAGCGCTAAATTATAGATAAACTGTGCCTAATTAAATTTTTTAGCAGGATATTTTGTAGCAGTGCAGAAAAAGATAACAATGCGAATGGTGACCAAATGGCGTGTAAGAGACGTAGACCAAAAAAAGGAAAAAACACATTCAGAAGAGAGCACGTCAACGAGGAAAGAATCAAAGAATCAATCATGCAATTAAGACAGCATAAATCAAATAAATTCCGATGGAAATCATGGAATCCTTCATTTATGAAGATCTGCACAGCTCACGTCAACTTGCTGAACAAGGAATCCAACTCTATATATACCAAATCAAAAAGCTGAGATCGGTTAACTGGTCGATTAGCCATGAGCCGATCGTCGAAGCACGAGAAGCAAATGGTGATGCGTGGGAACTGCTGATAAAGAGACTACACATAATCAGCAGTGCCAATTCCATTAACTATTTTTATTAGGAGTAGTTTATAGTATTTGAACATTTCAAGTCGTAATAAAATCTTCTGATTTAAACTTATATCTTATGTTTATTGGTGGGACTACATTATAGGAGTGCATGTTAGTTACTTATGATTATAATATGTTAAAACCGTAGGTCATAGAAAGTTACACTGCTGCGCATTTAAGTTTATATATATACATCGATTAGCTACCCACACATGTACCTCGTGGTGAACCAAAAGGGGATCTGCATGTTGATCGAGTATGCTACTTTAGGTTGAGTGAATGTCTGTTCACTATTTAAGGAGAGGGATAACCTCACTAATGCTTACATTTCCCTATGCTAAATATAGAGTTCGCAGCGAAAGCTAGTTCGACCATAAATCATTAGTTACGAAAGTAACAATTGTTAGGGAAGTAAGGCAGTCTGTGGCTAGTCAGCACGTTTAGCATCTTTTAGGAGTCATTAGTTAGCAATACTCATGGCATATTTTATTTAGGCATTTCATTTGTTTATAAAAACATAAACCACTCAACTCAACAATATATTTTTCTTCATTTTCTTTTGCATTAACTCTAACTTAAACAATATTAACTCTAGACATCAATCCTGGTGGGATCCATAATTTTATATACTTATTACTAGCTGCAATTCCTGACCGCGTATACTTGCGTGTAAGTGATTCCAAGGGTACTTAGAATTAATTACCTTTCAGTATATTAGCTTTGAAATCGCTTATAGGTCACTTGTCGACCACGTCCTTCTTGAATATTCTTCTTTATGAGTTTCCATTTTAGTTCCGTTGATTGCTCGATTTGATTTCCAATCATCTTTTCCTTCTTAGTCATTCCTTTTGTGCAGTGAGACTTGATTACCCATTATTTCTTTCCTTTTCTGTTCTCAGTCATTCCTTCTGTGCGACAGCTTGATTGTCGATTATTTCCTTCCATTTTTGTTTTTAGTCATTCCTTCTAGGCTACAACTTCCTACAAAAATAGGATACGTCAGCAGTTTCTGCTTAATCACCTTATTCACGCGCTTGTACACCTGTTTTATACCAAAAATAACATCTTTTGCAAATATGACGTCCTGCAATGCTGATAGCACGCATACTAGATAACTGGCCATTTGCGCTTTCTTTTCGCATTATACTACTCATTTGTTTTGCTTTTCTTTATTTAGCACGCGGTTTTAAGGACTAAATAGAGCCATTATTTAGCACTGTCAAACCCCCAAACATACATATTGCTCGCCCCGAGCAATACAGGCATAAGAAATAATTTCTCAACTTTAAAAAATAGCAGGTTTTACTTCCAAAAAGAACATCGAGTTCCTCATTGGTGCACAGAATCACAAGGTAGACTAGTGTGCTTATTTTATTAGCACTAGTTTCCACTACTTTTGGCCGACTGATCGAACATCTCAAGAATTCATGCCTACGACTGCAAAGCATTTTATTCAATATTTCTGTTTTTTATAAGTTTGCTAGAGTACGATACGACTAAGGAATGATTAATGATTTATTAGCTAATTTTGCTCAAAACATTTTGTCCACGGCTTATTTGTTTTGGGTTCCTCTAAAAGGTTGTGTAGCAGTGCTAACAGAATACTTGGATCTCTCACGGCTCATTTGCTCGGTTCAACGTTTCTTTTACCTTGAATGTTTTGAGAGGATTATTTATTTTATTTTTTTTTTACAGCACACATGTGCTTCTCACCCCCAAACTCAAATTCTTCATTGTCCCAATGAAGGTGAGACCAATTTCCCACAAACTTATTTTCTTGCTTTTAGATTTTAGAATTCCTTCTTGACACATTCTATTTTTCTTCCTACTCTTAGCACCCATTATTGCTAATTCTCCGTTGTTACTAGAGAACCTACTTTCCCGGTACTTCTGATTTACCTAATGCCCTTTTTTAGCTATAAAAATTGACCAACGGATTGCGAATTTTAAAGTAATGAAATCTTCTACCAATGTAAGTATATGCATGTGCTAAGTAGAGCGTAGTTAGAAAAGACTGAAAGAAAAATATTAATTCGAGTACCTAAAAAGTTAAATATCCTTTAGCTCTCTGAGTCTGCATTGTCTGCGAGAGAGTCTCCTAGTGGTATCCATTCCTATAGCACTTCTATTGGAAAAGGAGGAAGGTGGAAAGCTGGGTTCCTGCTTTGAAGCTCTCTTCTGATTCTATGATCCCGTGCTTGCATATATGTCCATGGGGCTCGCGCTTGCCTCCCAAAGTGCAACATTTGACTTTGGAACTCCTTGTTCCTCTATTCTGCGGCACTAAATAGGCATGTTAGTCGTAGTATCTGTTCCTTGATTGTCAACTCCTTAGGTATGTGCTAGTTGTTTGCCATTTGAAAAACTCCTCAAACCTTAAGTGTCTGCTCCTTTCGGTCACAATGCAACCCTTGGTGAAGGCATAACGTCCTGTTTGAATGTGGAAAAAATTTTCTTTTTTACCTGCTTCCCATATGCTTCAGTTCCTCTTCGATGATTCACCCTATGTAGATTGTTAAACCTGCACAGATACCATATATTAAGAGCATCCTTGTTTGAGATAGTGTTGTGCATGCGTTGTTGGCTTGACGGTAGTTTTGATGAAATAGTTCTAGTGATGTCACTGGAAGTTGAGGCTAGAGTGTGGAACTGGTTTATTCCTTCCCCACTCTGTGTCTGTAGAACTACTCTAATGCCTCGCATTTTCGGGTTAGTTTCTAGTTGGTTTATTATATAGGTATCTTGGTAATTTTAGCCATAAAGGCCTCTTTTTGTTTTTTGCAATTAAATGAGTATTGTTGGGTTATTTTGTAATTTAAAAGAACTTTTTGGAAATTGGTTGGGTTGAATTGTAAAAGAAGTTTTGGAATAAAGTAATTGAGTTTGGTTAATTAAAAGGAAAGAAAAATGAGAAACTTGCATTTGATGTAAAGCCCATTTGAGTTTTAAAAGGAAAAAATAAAGGAAATAAGCATTTTAAAAGAAAAAGGGTATTCTTCATGTTGTTGGTTTTGTGCTACGACGAGACTGATTTTGGATATGTTTTGTTAGGTTGTTGTGGTACGAGTTCACCCTAGTTTGAAACTGCTGGTTTGGACTATGTTGACTTTTCAGTTAAGGGCCATCTCTATTTGGGTTGTGTGGACCCTGCTCAAGGCGAAGTTTATTGTGTAGTTTTGCATGCCGTTCGAGAATGAAAGTTTGATGTGTGTCTGTTGTAATGTTTGTTTCTTTTGCTATTGATCTGTCTACTCTGAGGATGCTTTGGGATTATGGGGTCCCGAGGTGCCACTCTGTATACTGTTTAAAATTACCATATTTTATGTTCGTTACACTCTGCATCCTATATGTTATTTATAATTGTATCTTGTTTCTTGTAGGCATGCCGGGATTATGGGGTCCCATTGTGTCAATTTTTCTGTTGCATGTTCTTTTGTTCTCTGTATAAGCATGTACTGTTTTTTATGACGTAAAGGTTATAGCTAGTCCCGGTTCTACAAGTAGTATCCTGCTACGATGCCAGTTAATTGTGAAGCACGTTTGGGGATCTGTTAGGGCTAGGCTATCAACCGCTCCTATTATGAAATTATCTTCTTATCATCATCTAGAGGATGTAGAGAGCACGACGTATGTTGTTCTCATTGGGTCGGTGTCGTTGAGGATCTTTATCCCACGCCCGATAGCCAGGGATGTGATGTAACATGCAGCCCTCGGCTATGCCTAGTTTTTTGGCCCTTTTAGGGGGGCCCTGATCATATGTACCCCTGCTATGGGAGGGTCTTAGCTTAGGGCGATAGGTGTGAGCAGGCTGACTCGGTGCACTAGTGAGGGCCTCTAGGACCGTGACTCAATGGACACCTTTCCTTCTTGTATTTTTTTTAGGCATGTCGACCTGGACTAGGACAGTCTGTGTAGGCCTACACCTGACTGGTTTCTAGCACCATGCGGTGTCTGCATACACGTGCCAGGTTTCGTCAGTACACTAGTAGAGATAAGTTAAGTTTAACCTACATAGTTGATATGGATCATGGAGTTCCACAAGTTGCACTTGGACCTATTACACGATCCAAAACAAAGAAGATTCAACAAGCATTCATTCTTCACCTTCGACAGTGGATAGCTTCAGTTCAAAATCCATTTCATGTGCTAGAGACCATTTCAAGGGAAGAGGAACCATTTGATGCTTTGGAAGTCAATGTATGCAAGATTGAAGTTGTCCATGGAATTAATGACATTTGACTTGATTTAAATGTCTTAATCATTCGACAAAGGGAAATACAAATGTTAGAGTTGGCAACACAAACATCAATTTTCAGATTTTAGGAGCTTTTATGCAAGTCTATGTTTCAAATCTTGTTTTTAATGTTTTAGGTTATATTTTGCAACAATGGCATTATGGTAATTATGTTCGTTTCTTTATTTTAGGTTTAACTTTCATAGGCTATAAATAGCCATGAAGTAAGTTGTAAAACTCAGATTTTGATTGAATGAAAATTAGCTCTCTACAATAGATCATTTTCTTAGAATCTTTGGGCATGTTCTTTGTCTCTTTTTCTAAGTTTCCCTTGCAATCTTGTGATAGAATGCATTTGAGCCATTCAATCCAAATTGATCAAGCTTGATTGTGGAGTGACTCAATCTAGAACAAGATCTTCCATATCTTGCTTCTAGATCATTGATCTTAAGGGGTAATCAAATTCTAGCCTTTTCTCTTGGTTGTTCCCAAATCTATAAGGAGGTGTTAATCTCTTAATTCAAGGGTTCTTGCTTCATCATAAGCTTGGATCTTTGGGCTGAGAATTAGGGTTGCCTTATCATTTGGTATCAGAGCATAGGTTGCATCTTTGTGGCCGGCTCTAGATTTGATTTTATCTTTAACTTTCAGCAATTCGTTCATCTTCTTGTTCAGATCTTGTTTCTCTGTTTTTTTCATCATTGTTGGATCTATAAAAAAAAAAAAAAGTTCATGGTTCGATCTTGAATCATTCTTGTCCAATTTTAAACTGCTGCATTGAATGCTTATTGTTTCGATTGTAATACCTCGATAACGATCGAATTTGACAAACTGTTCTTCTGCAAATATTTAGATCAGTACGTTATCTTTAATCCTTAAGAAGACGACTTATTCAAATTAGCATTGTAAAGCATTCGTTTGTGGGTTTCTTTTTCAGTGTGTAATTTACCCGAAAAAAAAAAAAATTGCCAGATATTTATCTTTCTTTTCCATCAAATTCCTTGTGGCCTACTCTAGATTTTATTTCATTATATCCTTGTGGCCAACCCTATATTTGAATTTATTTTATCTTTTATTTGATCCATGTGCCTCTTTGTTTGTTTCCAGTTATAACACCTTGCTAACGATCGAATTTGTCAAATTGTCCATCTACAAAAATTTAGATCGGTGTGTTATCTATATTCTTCAAGAAGGCCATTTACTCAAATTAGTAATTTCAAAAGTCCATTTGTTTGTTTTCTTACGAGTGTTCCATATATCCGGAAAAAAAAAAATCAACATTTATCTTTCTTTCTATTTCTTTTTGTTCTTGATTTTGTTATTTCATAATTTTTCTTGTCTTGGCTGATTTGTAAGGCTCACTATTACAAGATTTGCTTTATCCATATTAGCCTACCTTTATCAAACTTTAGCCACTTTCCCAAATAGCCTACCTTTGTGTGTGATAAACACGAGCGTTAGAGTGTAAAATTCATGAGTTGAGTGTGTGAGGTCCTTCATATATATTTTACTATTTTACAACCATGAATCAAGATGGGAGAGATGGAGAGGAGATTAGTGAAGCTAGGTGGAGAGAAGCTCAAAGTGGGGTCATTAATCGTTTAACTCAAGTTGTTAATTCCTTAAGCGATAGGTTGGAGCGAATGGAAGTAGCTTTAGGAAATCCTCAAGGGAGGGAGGATAACTTTAATTATGAAGGAGTTGAAAATGAAGATGGAGAAGATAATGTTAACCTCTTAGCGGGATACAATCCACGGGGAGGGAGAGTTTTAGGTCGAGGGGGACGAGGAGGAAGAAGAGGGGTAGGGAAATTATAGCACCTAGAAGGGTCGAAAGGAGAACCAATATGAAAGAGGAGTAGGGGGAGTAAAGCTTAAAATTCCTACTTTCCATGGGAAATCTGATCCGGAGGAGTATTTGCAATATGAGAGCAAAATTGAGCATGTTTTCGATTGCAACAACTTTAGTGAAGAAAGGAAGTTGAAACTTGTCGTTGCTTTGAATTTTGTGATTATGCCAATATTTGGTGGGCTTCTTTGAAATCCGAATGGAGGAGAAATTTTGAAGAACCAATTGAAACATGGGAGGAGTTGAAGACACTAATGAGAAAAAGGTACATTCCTAAACATTATTCTCGAGAACTCAAGCAAAAGCTCTATACTTTGCAACAGGGATCCAAAAGTGTAGAGGATTATTACAAGGAAATGGAGGTCCTTATGAACAGAGCATGCATTAACGAAGATGAGGAGGATACAATGGCTAGGTTCCTTGGCGGGTTGAACCGACAATTGGCTCATCAAGTTGATAGACAACCTTACTTTGATATGAAGGAATTGTTACACTTTCTTTGTCAAAATTGAAGGACAATTAGCATGGGAGAAGGAGAATTCCAAGAGGTACTCTTCTTCTAAGTCTACTACCTTTTCTCGCCAATACTTGGAAAAAGAATGCAAATAATGTTAAGGTTGAATTGAAGCCAAAAGGCAAGTATGAGTTTGACAAAAGGACAATGCCGAAAGTTCTAAAGGTAAGGATAAAATGGAAGGATATAAGGAGGTTCGAGAGAGAAATAGAGATATCAAATGTTGGAAATGTCAAGGGAGTGGACATATTAGTCGTGATTGTCCTAACAAGAGAGTCATGATCATTAAAAATGGACAAGTTGTCACCGATGGAGAGGACAATGACGAAGATGAGTTAATTGATGAAAAGAAAATGAGAATGAGGAGGAATTGGAAGATGGGAGTCATTTGGCCCTTGTAACAAGAAGACTCCTTACCACTCAAATTAAGGAGAATGATGTTGATGACCAAAGAGACAACTTATTCCATACACGATGTCTCGTTAATGGGACTCCTTGTAGTCTTGTTATTGATAGTGGAAGTTGCACCAACGTCGTAAGTACATTTTTGATCAAGAGGTTGCAAATTCCAATTCAACACCATCCTAAACCATACAAGCTCCAATGGCTCAATGATAGTGGGGCAATGAAGGTAGTTTCTCAAGCTTTAATTACTTTTTCTTTAGGAAAATATCAAGATGAGATTCTTTGTGATGTGTTACCTATGCTCATTGGAGATATATTGCTTGGTAGACCTTGGCAATTTTATAGGAAGGTCATGTATGATGGTTATTTGAATAGGTATTCTTACACAAAAGATGGAAGAAAAACAACTCTTGTACCTTTAAGTTCTAATGATGTATATATTGATCAACTGAAGTTGGAGAAAAAAAAGAGAGAGTATGAAGAAAAAGAATTAAAAGAAAAAAAAGAAGTGAGTGAGAAAATAGCGAAAAATAAAAGAGAGAAAAAAGTGGTAGGGAGAGTGAAAAAAGTGATGAAATTGAAAAAAGTCAAAAAAGTGAGCTGTTTTGCTAGAGTGGGAGAGGTGAGAAGGGCAATGTTTTCCCAAAACCAATATTTGTGCTTATGTACAAGGAAGGATATTTGGCTTCTAACGATAATACTCTTTCTTTGCCTAGTGTGTTTCAATCTCTTTTACAGAATTTGAGGATGTGTTCCAAGATGAAGTACCTAAAGGACTACCTCCCATTCGAGGAATTGAACACAAAATAGACTTCATTTCAGTGTGTCATTCCCAATAGGCCACTTATAGAGCCAATCCAACCGAGACCAAGGAAATTCAAAGACAAGTGGAGGAGCTCATTGATAAAGGCTATGTACGAGAGAGTTTGAGTCCATGCTCGATTACTGTCATATTGGTGCCAAAGAAAGATGGAACTTGGCGCATGTGTGTGGATTGTAGAGCCATCAACAAAATCATCAGTAAAAATATCGACATCCTATTCCTAGACTAGATGATATGTTTGATGAATTGCATGGTTCGTGCTTATTTACAAAGATTGATTTAAAATCTGGATATCATCAAATTAGAATGCATGTAGGTGATGAATGGAAAACAGCTTTCAAAACTAAGTTTGGGTTGTATGAATGGCTCGTTATGCCTTTTGGACTAACTAATGCGCCTAGCACATTTATGCGTTTAATGAACTATGTTTTGAGAGAATATTTAGGAAAGTATGTTGTTGTGTATTTTGATGATATTCTAATTTATTCAAAGACTTTGCTTGAACATGTCGAACATGTTAGGTCTGTTTCTAACTACACTTAGAAATGAGGAACTTTATGCTAATTTGAATAAGTGTTGTTTTTGCATGGAAAAAGTTAACTTTCTTGGATTTATAGTTGGTAAAAATGGAGTAGAAGTGGACATTGAGAAAGTTAAGGCAATTCGCGATTGGCCAACACCAACAAATGCAAGTGAGGTAAGGAGTTTTCACGGGCTAGCTAGCTTTTATAGGCGGTTTATAAAGGACTTTAGTACCATAGCTGCACCATTGAATGATTTGGTAAAAAAAAAATGTTGTGTTCCAATGGGGAAATGCAAGATAAAGCCTTTAATGAACTTAAGGAGAAATTAACCAATGCACCATTGCTTGTCTTGCCTAACTTTGAAAAGACATTTGAAATTGAGTGTGATGCAAGTGGTTTGGGCATAGGTGCTGTTTTAATGCAAGATGGAAGGCCTTTGATGTACTTTAGTGAAAAACTAAATGGGGCAAAGATTTGAACTATCCTACCTATGACAAAGAATTGTTTGCTTTAGTTCGTACATTGCAGGTATGGCAACACTACTTATGGCCTAGAGAGTTCGTGATTCACACTGATCATGAGAGCTTGAAGCATCTTAAGAGTCAAAGTAAATTGAACCGCCGGCATGCAAAGTGGGTAGAATTTATTGAAACATTTCCTATGTGATCAAATATAAGCAAGGTAAAGATAATATCGTGGCTGATGAATTGTCAAGAAGGTACAATCTCTTTACTTCTCTTATCGCAAAAAATTCTTGGATTTGAGCACATTAAAGAGCTATATAAATCGACAAAGATTTTGGACCAATTTTTGCATCTTGTCGAGTTGGAAAAGTTTTGGATGATTATTATGTCTTTCATGAATATTTGTTTAAGAAAAATAAACTTTGTGTTCCTAATTGTTCTATAAGAGATTTACTTGTGAAAGAGGCCCATGGTGGTGGCTTAATGGGACATTTTGGGATTCATAAAACTTATGATATGTTGCATGAACATTTTTTTTGGCCTAAGATGAAACATGATGTTCATAAGGTTTGTAGTCAATGTTTTAAATGCAAAGCGGCTAAGTCTAGAACCCAACCAAATGGATTGTATACTCCTTTGAATGTACCTAATGGACCATGGACTGATATATCTATGGATTTTATCCTTGGTTTGCCGCGAACCAAAAGGGGTAAAGATAGTATTTTTGTTGTGGTTGATAGATTTAGTAAAATGGCTCATTTTATAGCATGTAACAAAACGGATGATGCAAAGCAAGTGGCTGATATTTTCTTTAGAGAAGTAGTAAGATTACATGGAATTCCTAAAACTATTGTTAGTGATAGGGATGTTAAATTTTTAAGTCACTTTTGGAAAGTATTATGGGGTAAATTAGGCACTAAACTACTGTTTTCAACCACATGTCATCCTCAAACCGATGGGCAAACCGAGGTGGTTAATAGAACTTTAGGAACTTTGCTTAGAGCTATTATTTCTAAGAACATTAAGTCTTGGGAGGAATGCTTGCCATTTGTAGAGTTTGCATACAATAGAGCAATTCATAGTACCACTCATTGTTCTCCTTTTGAAGTTGTTTATGGATTTAATCCACTTACACCTCTTGATTTGCTTCCTATTCCGTCTAATGTTTTTGTGAGTGATGCAAAGAAACAAATAAGGCAGATTTGATCAAGAATTTGCACAAGGATGTGAAAGAGAGAATTGAGAAACAAAATTTCCAAGTCCTTCGCGAATTAACAAAGGACGAAAGGAACTCATTTTTAAACCAGAGATTGGGTTTGGGTTCATTTTCGAAAGGAGAGATTTCCATCTCAAAGGAAGACCAAGTTACATGCAAGAGGAGATGGTCCTTTTCAAGTTCTTGAGAGGATTAACAACAATGCCTACAAAATAGATCTTCCAGGTGACTTTTCAAAGAGTTCTACTTTTAATGTTGCTGACTTGAGTCCTTTTGATGTAGGTGATGATTTTCCAGTTCGAGGACGAATCCTTTCAAGAGGGGGAAGATGATAAGGATCATGGAGTTCCACAAGTTGCACTTGGACCTATTACACGATCCAAAGCAAAGAAGATTCAACAAGCATTCATTCTTCACCTTCGACAGTGGATAGCTTCAATTCAAAATTCATTTCATGTGCTAGAGACCATTTCAAGGGAAGAGGAACCATTTGATGCTTTGGAAGTCAATGTATGCAAGATTGAAGTTGTCCATGGAATTAATGACATTTGACTTGATTTAAATGTCTTAATCATTCAACAAGGGGAAATACAAATGTTAGAGTTGGCAACACAAACATCAATTTTCAGATTTTAGGAGCTTTTATGCAAGTCTATGTTTAAAATCTTGTTTTTAATGTTTTAGGTTATATTTTGCAACAATGGCATTATGGTAATTATGTTGGTTTTCTTTATTTTAGGTTTAACTTTCATAGGCTATAAATAGCCATGAAGTAAGTTGTAAAACTTAGATTTTGATTGAATGAAAATTAGCTCTCTACAAGAGATCATTTTCTTAGAATTTTTGGGCATGTTCTTTGTCTCTTTTTCTAAGTTTCCCTTGCAATCTTGTGATAGAATGCATTTGAGCCATTCAATCCAGCCTTGATCAAGCTTGATTGTGGAGTGACTCAATCTAGAACAAGATCTTCCATATCTTGCTTCTAGATCATTGATCTTAAGAGGTAATCAAATTATAGCCTTTTCTCTTGGTTGTTCCCAAATCTATAAGGAGGTGTTAATCTCTTAATTCAAGGGTTCTTGCTTCATCATAAGCTTGGATCTTTGGGCTGAGAATTAGGGTTGCCTTATCATGTGGTATTAGAGCATAGGTTGCATCTTTGTGGCCGGCTCTAGATTTGATTTTATCTTTATCTTTCAGCAATTCGTTCATCTTCTTGTTTAGATCTTGTTTCTCTGTTTTTTCATCATTGCTGGATCTATAAAAAAAAAAAAAAAAAAGGTTCATGCTTCGATCTTGAATTATTCTTGTCCAATTTTAAACTGCTGCGTTGAGTGCTTATATTTTCCATTGTAATACCTCGATAACGATCGAATTTCACAAACTTTTCTTCTGAAAATATTTAGATCAGTACGTTATCTTTAATCCTTAAGAAGACGACTTATTGAAATTAGTATCGTAAAGAATTCGTTTGTCGGTTTCTTTTTCATTGTGTAATTTACCCGAAAAAAAAATTACAAGATATTTATCTTTTTTTTCCATCAAATTCCTTGTGGCCTACTCTAGATTTGATTTCATTTTATCCTTGTGGCCAACCCTATATTTGAATTGATTTTATCTTTTATTTTATCCATGTGCCTACTGTTGTTTCCAGTTATAACACCTTGCTAACGATCGAATTTGTCAAATTGTCCATCTACAAAAATGTAGATCGGTGTGTTATCTATATTCTTCTAGAAGGCCATTTACTCAAATTAGTAATTTCAAACGTTCATTTGTTTGTTTCCTTCTGAGTGTTCCATATATCCGAAAAAAAGAAAAAAAAATCTGAACATTTATCTTTCTTTCTATTTCTTTTTGTTCTTGATTTTGTTATTTCATAATTTTTCTTGTCTTGGCTGATTTGTAAGGCTCACTATTACAAGATTTGCTTTATCCATATTAGCCTACCTTTATCAAACTTTAGCCACTTTCCCAAATAGCCTACCTTTGTGTGTGATAAACACGAGCGTTAGAGTGTAAAATTCAAAGAGTTGAGTGTGTGAGGCCCTTCATATATATTTTACTATTTTACAACCATGAATCAAGATGGGAGAGATGGAGAGGAGATTAGTGAAGCTAGGTGGAGAGAAGCTCAAAGTGGGGTCATTAATCGTTTAACTCAAGTGGTTAATTCCTTAAGCGATAGGTTGGAGTGAATGGAAGTAGCTTTAGGAAATCCTCAAGGGAGGGAGGATAACTTTAATTATGAAGGAGTTGAAAATGAAGATGGAGAAGATAATGTTAACCTCTTAGCGGGATACAATCCACGGGGAGGGAGAGTTTTAGGTCGAGGGGGACGAGGAGGAAGAAGGGGGGGTAGGGAAATTATAGCACCTAGAAGGGTCGAAAGGGAGAACCAATATGAAAGAGGAGTAGGGGGAGTAAAGCTTAAAATTCCTACTTTCCATGGGAAATCTGATCCGGAGGAGTATTTGCAATATGAGAGCAAAATTGAGCATGTTTTCGATTGCAACAACTTTAGTGAAGAAAGGAAGTTGAAACTTGCCGTTCTTTGAATTTTGTGATTATGCCAATATTTGGTGGGCTTCTTTGAAATCCGAATGGAGGAGAAATTTTGAAGAACCAATTGAAACATGGGAGGAGTTGAAGACACTAATAAGAAAAAGGTACATTCCTAAACATTATTCTCGAGAAATCAAGCAAAAGCTCTATACTTTGCAACAGGGATCCAAAAGTGTAGAGGATTATTACAAGGAAATGGAGGTCCTTATGAACAGAGCATGCATTAACGAAGATGAGGAGGATACAATGGCTAGGTTCCTTGGCGGGTTGAACCGACAATTGGCTCATCAAGTTGATAGACAACCTTACTTTGATATGAAGGAATTGTTACACCTTGCTGTCAAAATTGAAGGACAATTAGCATGGGAGAAAGAGAATTCCAAGAGGTACTCTTCTTCTAAGTCTACTACTTTTTCTGCCAATACTTGGAAAAAGAATGCAAATAATGTTAAGGTTGATTTGAAGCCAAAAGGCAAGTATGAGTTTGACAAAAAGGACAATGCCGAAAGTTCTAAAGGCAAGGATAAAATGGAAGGATATAAGGAGGTTCGAGAGAGAAATAGAGATATCAAATGTTGGAAATGTCAAGGGAGTGGACATATTGGTCGTGATTGTCCTAACAAGAGAGTCATGATCATTAAAAATGGAGAAGTTGTGACCGATGGAGAGGACAGCGATGAAGATGAGTTAATTGATGAAAAAGAAAATGAGAATGAGGAGGAATTGGAAGATGGGAGTCATTTGGCCCTTGTAACAAGAAGACTTCTTACCACTCAAATTAAGGAGAATGATGTTGATGACCAAAGAGACAACTTATTCCATACACGATGTCTCGTTAATGGGACTCCTTGTAGTCTTGTTATTGATAGTGGAAGTTGAACCAACGTTGTAAGTACATTTTTGATCAAGAGGTTGCAAATTCCAATTCAACACCATCCTAAACCATACAAGCTCCAATGGCTCAATGATAGTGGGGCAATGAAGGCAGTTTCTCAAGCTTTAATTACTTTTTCTTTAGGAAAATATCAAGATGAGATTCTTTGTGATGTGTTACCTATGCTCGCTGGAGATATATTGCTTGGTAGACCTTGGCAATTTGATAGGAAGGTCATGTATGATGGTTATTTGAATAGGTATTCTTTCACAAAAGATGGAAGAAAAACAACTCTTGTACCTTTAAGTTCTAATGATGTATATATTGATCAACTGAAGTTGGAGAAAAAAAAAGAGAGTATGAAGAAAAAGAATTAAAAGAAAGAAAAGAAGTGAGTGAGAAAATAGAGAAAAATAAAAGAGAGAAAAAAAGTGGAAGGGAGAGTGAAAAAGTGATGAAAATGAAAAAAGTCAAAAAAGTGAGCTGTTTTTTTGCTAGAGTGGGAGAGGTGAGAAGGGCAATGTTTTCCCAAAACCAATCTTTGTGCTTATGTACAAGGAAGGGTATTTGGCTTCTAACGATAATACTCTTTCTTTGCCTAGTGTGTTTCAATCTCTTTTACAGGAATTTGAGGATGTGTTCCAAGATGAAGTACCTAAAGGACTACCTCCCATTCGAGGAATTGAACACAAAATAGACTTCATTCCAGGGTCATCATTCCCAATAGGCCAGCTTATAGAGCCAATCCAACCGAGACCAAGGAAATTCAAAGACAAGTGGAGGAGCTCATTGATAAAGGCTATGTACGAGAGAGTTTGAGTCCATGCTCAGTACCTGTCATATTGGTGCCAAAGAAAGATGGAACTTGGCGCATGTGTGAGGATTGTAGAGCCATCAACAAAATCACTGTAAAGTATCGACATCCTATTCCTAGACTAGATGATATGTTTGATGAATTGCATGGTTCGTGCTTATTTACAAAGATTGATTTAAAATCTGGATATCATCAAATTAGAACATGATTGATTGATTGAAAATCACTGTAAACAAGTGCATGTAACTCTTTGTCATATGTCGGGTATTTGAGTTGTGCTCCATTTAGCTTTTCACTAAAGAACATGATTGGCCTTTTCTCTTGCATCAAAACAGCCCCTATACCTATTCCACTTGCATCACATTCAATCTCAAAAGATTTATCAAAGTTAGGTAAAGAAAGACAAGGTGCATTAGTCAATTTTTCTTTAAGTTCATTGAATGCATTTTCTTGTTTTTGTTTCCATTCAAATTTCACATTCTTCCTAACAAGTTCATTCAATGGTGAGGCTATGCTACTGAAATCCTTAATAAACCTCCTATAGAAACTAGCCAAACCATGAAAAGATCTTACCTCGGTTGCATTCGTGGGTGTTGGCCATTCTCGAATAGCCTTAACCTTTCTTCATCAACTTGCACTCCATTCTTTCCAACAATGAATCCTAGAAATTAACTTGGTCTAGACAAAACTACACTTTTTGAAGTTCGCATAAAGTTTCTCTTCTCTAAGTTTAAGTAAAATTGTCTTAACATGCAAAACATGATCATTCAAGCTTTTGAGTAAACAAGGATGTCATCAAAGTATACGACAACAAATTTCCCAATGTATTCTCTCAAAACATGATTTATTAATCGCATAAAAGTACTTGGTGCATTAGTAAGGCCAAATGGCATAACAAGCCACTCATAAAGCCCAAACTTTGTTTTAAAAGCGATTTTCCACTCATCTCCTACATGCATTCTAATTTGATGATAACCACTCTTAAGATCTATTTTTGAAAACAAGTTTGCACCATGTAATTCATCTAGCATATCATCTAATCTAGGAATGGGATGTCGATACTTTACCGTTATCTTGTTGATAGCTCGACAATCAACACACATCCTCCAAGTGCCATCTTTCTTTGGTACTAAAATAACCGGAACCGAACAAGGACTCATGCTTTCCCTAACATAGCCTTTATCCATGAGTTCCTCCACTTGCCTTTGAATCTCCTTGGTTTTTCGGTTGGATTTGTCCTATATGCAGCCATGTTTGGAAGAGTTGCTCCGGAAATGAAGTCAATTTGGTGCTCAATTCCTCTTAGAGGGGTAATCCCATAGGTGCATCTTCATGTGGAAACATGTCATTAAATTCTGCAAAAAAGAGACTTAAAAATACTTGGCAAAACATTTTTTGATTTGGGCTCATTTACCAAACACATCCCTTTGCACATAAGTACAAATTTTGGTTCTTGAGCTAAAACTTTCCTCACTTCCCTTTTTGTATAACCAAACTCACATTCTTTCTTTTTCCTCAAAATCACTCTTTTTCTCTCTTTATTTTCACTCACCTTTTGCCCCTCACTTTTCTCTCTTTTTTCACTCTTCTCTCTTACCTTACTTTCTTCTCTCCTCTCTTGTTCTTCAAATTCTTTTCTTTTCTTTTCTAATTTCAATTGATCACAATGTACTTCATATGGTGACAATGGAAGTAAAGTAAATTTTTTTCCACTCAAAGTAAAAGTATACTTATTTCTCAATCCATCAAAAGTGACCTCTCTATCATATTGCCAAGGTCGGCCTAACAAAATATCCCCCGCATGCATAGGTACAACATCACAAAGAACTTCATCTTTATATCTTCCCAAAGTAAAAGGAATAAGAGCTTGTGAGTTTACCTTAAGCTCTCCTTTGTTGGTCAACCATTGAAGCTTGTATGGTTTCGAATGTGGACGAGTAGTTAGTTGGAGTCATTTAACAAGAAAGCTACTCACCACATTTGTACAACTTCCACTATCAATTACCACACTACATGGATTTCCTTTAACCAAGCATCTTGTATGAAACAAGTTTTCCCTTTGATCTTCAACTTTTTTTTCTTTAATTTGCACATTAAGTACCCTTCTTGTGATCAAAGAAATGAAGTTACCTTCTTCAATGTACTCATCATCATGTGCTCCATATTCTGCCTCAAGTTCTTCATCATGCTCCTCACAATCATCATCTGAATCAATTACACCATTTCTTATCACCATAACTCTTTTATTGACACATTCCTTGCTCATGTGCCCAAATCCTTTGCACTTCCAACATTGAATAGAACTAGACTTCTCCCTTGCCTCCTTTGAAACTTCATTCTTTTTAGTATTGGAGCTCTCGGCCTCTACTCTTTTGGCAGCCACAAACTTTCCTTTTTGTTGCATTGATTCATTCCTATGCATAAAACTATCCTTGCCCCAAGTATTAGAATTTGAAAAAGTATGAGTTTTAGATGAATACCTTTTCGAATGCTCACTTTCTTCCTTCAATTGAGCTTCAATTTTTATGGCATAATGATACATATCTTCAAGGTAAGGTGGTGGATTCCTATCAACCGGATGAGCAATTTCTCGATTTAAACCACCAAGAAACCTAGACATGGTGTCCTCCTCGTCCTCTCGTATTTTTGCTCTTTCCATCAATGACTCCATCTCTTGATAATATTCAGCCACACTTTTTGTTCCCTGCCTCAATGCTTGCAATTTAGTTTTCAAATCTCTTTCATAATGTTTGGGAACATACCTCTTTCTCATAGCTTCTTTAAGTTCTTCCCATGTCTCTATTGGATCCTCCTCTTTTCTTCTTCTTTCGGATTTGAGATGTTGATACCATTCACCGGCATGGTTTGTGAATTCGGCAATAGCAAGCTTCATCTTTTTGTTCTCACTATATGAATTACAATTAAACACATGTTCTATTTTTCTTTCCCATTGCAAGTATGCCTCAGAGTCCGCCGTTCCACTAAAGGGTGGAATTTTGAGTTTAACTCCAGCTTCTCTATCTTCATGCATTCTTTCTATCCTTCTAGGTTGCATGATATTTGCATGATTATTTCTTCCTCCCCTTGCATGACCTCTTCCTTCACCTAGTCTCTCTTGTCCAACCAAGTGTAACATACCTTCATCATCTTGCAATACTCGTTCTCCTCGTCGCTGATGTGCTTTCCTTTCCTCTCTATCTTCCCTCGTCATTTCCATCATACCTTGAAGGGCTTGAAGAATAGCAACATTAACATCCGGAACCTGTGGTGCTTTTTCCTCATTATGTGACATGTTGCAAATATCAAAATGGACCTCTCCACACTTCTCACAAAGATTTCACTCGGGACACTCGTGTTTAACACTCAAAGGTAGGCTTTTGGTACTAGGTCAAAGATGTAAGGGCTGGTCTAAGAATTTGGTGCAATCTTGCTTTAAACTTGATATAAAACCAATTCAACAATCAACTTTCACAAACTAAACTAGAGTAATTCGACTTAGGATCAAGAGACTAATTAAAAACAAAACATAAACAAAAAAACAAGAACTTCAATGTGCCTTGGATCTTTGATACTTTTTTTTCAATGATTTTTTTTTTGCAATAGATTTTTTTTTTTTTTTTTTTTTCTACTGATTTTTTTTTAATTTTTTTATGATCCAAGAGCAATATAAATGAATTCTACAAAGTACTTCTAAAGAATACAAATGTACTTGCTTGAATAGAAAATTGAAAGAGATAAAAAAAAATAAAATAAAAAATAACAAATTAACAGAAAGTAAAGATAGTTCACCTCAAAATTCAGCCAAAGAATGTCAAGGCTCTGATACCAAATGATAAGCGCCGATCGTTGCTTGAATTTTACAAAGCTAGAGGTCCTTCTAGGATCCTTGTAAAAACTCACAATGACAGCTAACTTAGATCACACTCAAAATCTAAAATGATCACTCTTAGATCCTAAGACAACTCACTCCAGAATTAGTTTGATCAAGACTAATCCAATGAATTGATTTAACTTCAAACCTAAAACAAGATTTGAAAGAAAGACAACACCAAATGGGGTCTAAGAAAACACAAGTTTTTCATTCATAAAATCTCTCCAAAATGATGTATTACAAGCCATTTTAAAGACCAAAAATTCGTGCATGCCTTGGAATACAAAAGGACTCAAAAAGCTATTAAATGCATTTTGTAGAAAATAAGACATAAGAAGCCAAAAGTAAATTGCATGGCTTAAATGCTAGACAAAAGGGTAGATATGCTTTAAATACACTCAATCAACTCTTCTAGAAGGTCCATTGCAATAATGAGCATGGTTGGCAAGCTTTGAAATCAAAAGGTCCCAAAATAAGAAATCTAGAAATTTCTTTATTTAAAATTCTGCCATGTTGTCATCTTCCAAAATAAAAAATGACTATTCTCATGCCATCTTCACTTCAATCTCTTTTTCATTTGTTGTGCTAATGTTGTAAATAAATTCGGGATGAAAACGTTTTGTCTCTTCTTGTGCATTGGCAAGCTTTTGAAGATGTAATATATATTCCTCTTGAATCTTCTTAGCCTTACTCCTTGTAATAGGTCCTTCAGGTACATGCAATGGATCAGTTGTTTGATTCGTATCATCTCACCTCTTTTCTCTCGGCCAGCAAGAACACCAATTGAAAGAAGAAGAAGAGATCGAGACACTTACCCGAGATGACGAACGGACGAAGGAGCGGCTTGGGGAGAGAGCTTGGGCGGCTAGGGTGGGTTTGGAGAAGAAAACACAAACAACCCTAATTTCCTTCATTTAGACAAATGCACCAAAACCCCAAAGACCCATAGCTAACCAAGATATACCGCAGAATGAGCATCTATAACAGCTCGAGGCACAACCGGCAACGACACTCAACTGACCTCCTAGACAACTTGGGTTCGAACCCCAACAAACACACCTTTAATCCTCAATTTTACTTTTGCATCTCACCATGCCCAAACACATCCACAAAGCAACAAAATCCTACATAAGGCCATCCAATAATTTTAGCAACTTAAAAAGACATAAACGGCCCTGACAGCCCGACCAAATTACCATAATACCCCTAGGGCATACCTGGAAGACCGGGATGAAAACCTGGGCCTTTACAATATTCCCTCCTTTTTATGACTTTCGTCGTCGAAAGTCCTTAAGACTGAAACAGCTCAGGATACTGCAATCTCATCTCGTCCTCCCCCTCACGAGCGGCTTCCTCTGAACTCTGACTCCTCCACTGAACTTTTACCAAACGGATCTCATGATTACGCAACGCCGTCGTCCCAAAGACCAGAATACTCACAGGCTTCCCCTCGAAGCTCAAATCCTCATTCAGCTGCAAAGGCTCAAAGTCCATAATGAGCTATGGGTCCGACACATACTGCCTCAACATCGATACATGAATAACACTGTGCACTGCTGACAATGACAGAGGAAAAGCTAACCGATATGCAACTCTGTCAATCCTCTCGAGAATCTCAAACGGACCAACAAACGGGGATTCAACTCCCCTCACTTACCAAACCTCAACACACCTCGCATCGGTGCAACCTTAAAACACGTACTATTCAACCTCAAACTCCAAATCTCGACGCCGAACATCGGCGTAACTCTTCTGCCTACTCTGAGCTGACAACAAACGAGCTCTAATCTTCTGCACTGTACTGCTGGTTAACTGTAGCAACTCAGGACCCAAAAACTGACGGCCACCAACCTTTTCCCAGAACACTAGAAACCTGCAACATTTACCATACAACGCCTCAACGGAACCATATGAACTAACAGCTGGGAACTGCTACCCAAAGCGACCTCATAAAGCCAACACTGGTCTCCCGCTGCCTAACCACGGAAACACCAACCCGCAACAAGATCTAAAGGATCTGGCTCACTCCTCCCAAAAGACCATCGGTCAGAGGGTGAAAACACTACTGGGACTGAACTCGGCTCATAAGCCTCTGAAGAATGCTCTCAAGAACCACGAGTCTTCCACACACTGCCTAGAATAAACCTTTGTTGCCACACCTTGGTACCAACGACTATAGCCTGAAACTGCCATGTCACTACTCCATAGTAATGACATCTCCACCCGGAGCGTGGTGCGAGCTCTAGCTACTGAACTAATCCGCCAAAAATCCGAACTCACAAAACAACCTCAACTAACTGACAGCTCCAACACGGAAACCTACAATCCAATAACTTGAGTGCTACGAACTCAGAAGCCCAAACAACTGCAAACTGCATAGCTACGCCAATCTACTCAACTCTAGCTAGACTTAGATCACTGACTGGACAAGTCAGCCCGCTAACAATAGGGCCCCAGAGGGCTCCCTCCACTAAACTTACCTCCATGCAAGCAACGGAACAAATCTTGCCTCAAATATGAAACACATCTCACAAGTCCAAATGGTAACACAAACAGGCTTATACCCTCTAGCTTAAGCTTATTGCACCTACCCACCGAACTTCATAAACGGAACACCACTACCCGGTTAACACCAGCTACCAAGAACAAGAATACCAATAATGGCTGGCAGAGCACAAGCTACACTAACCAGCAAGGATCCCTCAAAGATCAAAACCCTAGTCCAGCCACAATGGTGCAACCTCATCCCACAACTGATACAAAGGGTTCCTCAACTACAACGGTGCAACAGCTCCCAGGCCAAACACACACAAGAGGCAGAACAACCCTTACAACAACTTCCAGAACACCACTCAAGAGTCCGCTTAATTGGACAAACAACTGCTCTCAGGCGGCCAACAGATTTTTCCCTCTTGCTAACACCACTACCACCAACTCCAAGACCAAGGGAGTAACCTGACAACTCCTATGAGGAACGGTTCCTTACAAGCGGACAACCGAAGGACAGAGAGCTCCACACATGCTCTCTGTCTTGCTCTGCTAAGCAACAACATCTAAATCTCACGGGGCAACAACAAGGGGGGTTTCACCACAGACTGAACCGCCAACCACAAACTAGCAAAGACTCACCCCCAAATGCCAAAGTAGGCAACACCTGAAACTCCAGAACAGGAAAAACATCTGACAGGGCAAGAACCACTTGCCCCACGAGCAAGATTAACTTCTAGCAACTCAAAACCACACCTTGATCAACACCAAGCACCAACTTGCTACCACACAGGAACCAATCTGGACTCTACTTCAAACAAACTCTAGCTTTGTCAATAGATATAAGTTATGCCCAATATTGGATCACTAAACAAGAGTTAAGAATATTCTCAAGTATCTTAGGAGAACAATAGTTTACATACATGTGTATGGTCGTAAGAATTTGATCCTTAGTAGGTACACAAACTCTAATTTTTAGACTCATGAGGTGTATAAGAGATCAACATTAGGACCAGGGTTCACCATTCACGGAACAACAATAGTTTGGAGAAGCTTCAAATAAGGATACATTGTAGACAACACAATTAAAGTTGAGTATGTGGCAGCTTGTTGAGTAGCAAAAGAGGTTATATGGCTAAAACTTCCATAAAGATTTGGATGTGGTTCCGTGTATGGATAAGCCGATCGATTTATATTGTTACAACAATAAGGTTGTGGCTAACTCCAAGGAACTGGTCATAAAAAATGGAAGAATATAGAGAGGAAATATCATCTCATTAGATAGATAGTGCATAGAAGAAAAGTGGTTGTCACCAAGATTGACACGAATGACAACGTTGTTGATCCTTTTACAAAGGCTCTCTGTAATATAGTATTTGAGGCGTCTCCTACAGTCGAGATCAAGTGTGGGCTGAATTTTTTGTCAACATGTTTAGGCTTACTAGGCCCTAGTGCAAGTGGGAGATTGTTAAGGGTTGTGCCCTAAAGATGTGTTGTTTGTAATTAAAGAAGTTGCGCTAAATTAAAGGGAAACTTGTGGAAGAATTAGAAGTAGTAGTTTGTAATCTTAGTCCAAGTATTTCATATCATCATCTAAAAGAGAATTCACGTCACAAAAATGAAAAAATAGGAAAAACAAAATATATTGATAAGCGCCGATTGTTGCTTGAATTTTACAAAGCTAGAGGTCCTTCTAGGATCCTTGTAAAAACTCACAATGACAGCTAACTTAGATCACACTCAAAATCTAAAATGGTCACTCTTAGATCCTAAGACAACTCACTCCAGAATTAGTTTGATCAAGACTAATCCAATGAATTGATTTAACTTCAAACCTAAAACAAGATTTGAAAGAAAGACAACACCAAATGGGGTCTAAGAAAACACAAGTTTTTCATTCATAAAATCAGTCCAAAATGATGTATTACAAACCATTTTAAAGGCAAAAAATTCGTGCATGCCTTGGAATACAAAAGGACTCAAAAAGCTATTAAATGCATTTTGTAGAAAATAAGTCATAAGAAGCCAAAAGTAAATTGCATGACTTAAATGCTAGACAAAATGGTAGATATGCTTTAAATACACTAAACCAACTCTTCTAGAAGGTCCCTTGCAATAATGAGCATGGTTGGCAAGCATTGAAATCAAAAAGCCCCAAAATAAGAAATCTAGAAATTTCTTTATTTAAAATTCTGCCATGTAATTTTTATAATCCTCTTGGAATCTTCTTTTCCTTCTTCTTATAATTACTCCTTCATGTGAATGCAATAAGTTGGTAGTTGAATTCATATCATATATTGTCTAGGAGTTATTGAAATATATTTTAGCAAATTTTTTTTTATTCATCAATTAACAACCATTAAATTATATTATTTTTAATTAATATGGATTGATTGTTAAAAAAACTGTCAATTAATAAATGAAAAAAATATTAAAATATATTATTAGCTTATGTATGAGAAAATCTGCGGTTATATTTAGGATTTCTGGATGGTTTGCGTAAACCATTGGTTATATTTAGAAATACCCGACATTTACGTAGACCTTCGGCTAATATTCTTTTTCTTTGATAGTTGATTTCTTGAAGGTCAAAACTCGTCGATGGTTAATGAAGTCTTTTCTAACCTATTTGATGTAATTCAAAGTTGGAAAGTCTTAGACTATAACTCAAATCAAACGGATACACTTTAAATCCTCATTGACCAAAGAAGAATGCAAGGAAGAAGGATTATTAGGAAAAAAAAAATATTGAAGGAGAACAGTATTCGGAATCTCGTGCAGCTTGCGAACAACTTTCCTCTTGTTTGTTAAAACAAGAACGATCACTCATTTCCAAAATCTTAAAAACTTCCCCACCAATACACGACTTCCATGCTAGTATATGGCTTGAACATAAATAGAATAAGAAAACAAATAAAAGTTGAAAATGAAAACGTAATTCGTTGCTGGTCAAGGAGAAATCGAAGAAGATGAAGTATATAAATCAAAAGCGCTTAAGAAGGGAGGGCTTTGAGCAAGATAAATTATTGAAAGGGAAGACGATTATTGGAGAAGATATATGAAATCTCGGGCATATGTATTTGACATTTGCAAAATAGCCCCTCAATAAATGTAGTTTAAACAAGCATTTTGCATACAATAGAATAATTTAAAGGATGTATCATCAAGAATCAAAACTAGAATGGGTACTAGTAAAAACCAATAAGTCTTTTATTATTCAACCAATTTTATTTGGGGGTGAGATGGATTTAAACTCATAACCTCTTCTTCACAAACTCATATTTCATATCAATTAAGTTATGTCTTTGCTTAGTTGACAAGATACGTAAGATTCAAAATTCTAAGCAAAAATAATCCACATATGGTTGATTTAGAGAATTAGATAGATAAATAGATTGCAACATCAAATACCTCCATGTTATACTAAAATATTAATTTCTAAAATTGATTTAACTGTTAAATTCTGTATGCCTTTTATGAACATAATTAAATGTGTAAGATGTTTTTTTTATTTTTTATTTATTAATCTAAAACCGATAGGTGATGATATTCTTGTTTTAACGTTTTTTTAGAACTAAATGTTACGGCAAAGATAGTTTCTTTTTATAAAAATCTGATAGTTGATGGTTATTTTTGATAGTTTGACCTTAATTATATTCAAAGAGAACAAAAAGAAGTAGTTTTTCAAATTTTTTTCAAAAGACTGTTGAAGAATTCTGGCAGCATAACAAGTTTAAGAATATTTGACTTTGTTCTCGACGTATAAAAATGATCAACAATCAAAATTTGCTCGATGTATATATGCGAGTTGTTGAACTCATATACATTGTATGCATAGAATGTATTAACACAAATCATAAAAATATGTAAAGAACTCATCAGCAAACGAGGTGGTAGAGACTCGTGCTGATAACATGTTATAAAATAACAAAGAACAACAAGAATAAAGAAGAACAAAGTAGAGAGAAAAGAGAGTTGTTCTCTATTGTTGAGTTGTATTTCTAATGCTTCACACCATCCTATTTATAGGATTTATGGGAGGGGTTGATAACTCATGTGAATTGTTATGTTATGGATATCGACCACTTCATAATAGAATAGGTTTTTAAATATATTTGAGAAATTGAATATTTAGCTCAATTCCTCTTAATAATATTCAACTTTAATTAAGCGCGAATAAAAAAATAATTACAAATACTTTATAAATTGGAATTCCCTCATCTATGAGGATTGAATGCGATGGTAATAAACTGTCAGTGAGACAACCATCCTTAAATCGCAAATTAAAAAGCTTCAAACATTATAATTTTCAGCACAAAAGATTCTTTATGATCCTTTGCTTCTAATCCTAACCTCTAATCCTACATGCATTGTATTTGAAATATAGTTAACTATCTTAAGATAATAATGCTCAATTCTTTGTTAAAAATACCTTAACTAGGGACTAATTAACTCTCTAACCGAGAGTTATCAACATTCAATGTTGAAAACAAAAAGAAGAGATTTCTAATGTTTTTCGTTTGGAAAGTATATAAAAAAATTTAGGGTTGTTTCTACCTTGAGAATATTCTAATTTTTAAATACATTAATATGTGTTGTTAGAATAATGTGTTAAAGACTTTTGTGACAACCACTAACTTTCACCAAATACTCTTAGAGAAATGGAAAAAGATCACAATGATTGAAAGAGTTAATATTGGCGGAAAGTTTTTAATTTTAAACCGTTTAATATGAGAGTTTGTAAATGATGAGATAGATGGTTTTGCTAACCATTTTTACATTTGAATATCAGTTATTTGGTGCAAGAGCTATTTAATTCCTAAATTTGTACAAAGTGACATTTATTCTAGTCTAAAGTGATTGAAAGAGTAATGCTATGATTTAACTAAGTAAAATAAATCAATAAAGACTATCGCAAGCTCATATGGTAGACTTGTGCATAAAGCTGGAGACAAGAAAAACATGTTCATAAAAAATTCCTCCAAGAATGAATTAATTATGTGTGAAGTCGTTCCAAGCTACAAATGTGAGACTTATTTTAAGATGTAAGTCTTTATCCTTAAGTGTTACACTTTAAAGTATTGTAGAGAAATCAAAGGATTAAAGTAGCAACAAGAGAAAAAAAGTATTTATTTAAAAGTTATTATATATTAGCGAAAATTTTAAGGATGGAAATTCTTTTAAAGTTGGTATATTGTAACAAGTCAGTTTATTTTAGTTAATGATATGTAAGTATTTTTTTTTATTGTGGTAACATTTGTGGCAAAAATTTATATTTAGTTTTTTTTGTAATCCTTTTTGACAAAGTTTGGTTATTACTTATTATTGTTTTTTTAGCTATGTAAATATTTTTATCAATATTATCTTCATATATATGAAAGTTCTTATTTCTTTTCCTATTTTTTGTTAAAATAGAGTAATAATTAAAGGTAGAAAATTTAAATTCATGACTTCTTTGTCAGGGCACACACTTAGATTGATTGAGTTATTCCTCTAGTTGGTTAAGTATTACACACAATCGACTTTAAAATGATTCCATGAATATACTTATTGTTATCGATTAAACTTGCAAACTAGCTATATATGATTCTTTTAATTTTGTGAAAAATATATTATATGTAAACCTAATATGGTATAGATATGATGTCTAAACAAATTTGTCTATACTCTTTGGAAACAATAACCATAAATAATTGATACATTCATTAAGAATATTAATTAAACGAGGTGTTCTTTGGTTGATAGACACATGCACATATATAAACATTAATTATATATATATATACACATTAATTTTATACATGTTGGATAACTTCTTAATAATTTTGTCCTAATAGTCATGGCGCATGATTGTAGACAAAACTTGTTTAGCTCGTGACATTAAGACATTATGATCTATAATTTTTAAAATATTTTAATTTAGTCATTTACCTCGTTGATGTTTAATGTACACTTTCTTTTTTTAGAAAATGGTAAATTGATTAATAATAAACGAACATAGACTAACAATGAATGAATTATTAAAACAGTAGAAATTAATTGGTTCAACTAAATAATAAAATAACAAACTCTCGAACATTTCTTATGTAGTATATAAAGAAATTAAAACAACAATATTGTTTTATTTAAAAAAATGTTATAAAGCAAAGAAAAACAATGAATAAAAGTTATATTTTTTTAATGACTTCATTTTTATGATCAATGGCTGAGGGAGCATGACTTGGAGACGACATTCTTACAGTCCTTCACTTTCTCAACAACTACGATCAACAAAAAGAAATGTCACATTCAATTATAAAATTGAGACATATCAATAGAATTTGCTTAGGAAACAAATAATAGAGATAAGCCTAATTCTTTTTTTAATATTATTAATGTCTAAAAATTTATCCCCTATAAACTTAAAACATAAATTCATATTTTTTCACTTTGCATATAAAAATAATGAATATTATTAAAGCAATTTCTTTAAATAAACTTCAAACTTATCCTTAAAGTACAATAAAAAAATATTTAAAAAATGATTACATTTGTCCTTACCAAAATTTATGACTTATTTAACAAAAAAGTGATTGAAGGTTTAATGTTTAGAAATAAGATGCAAAAACCTAACTAAATTTTGAAGAATTCAATTTATTCATAAAGAAACAATCTCTATTATATTTTTTCCCTAAATGTTAGAAATATATTAAAATTATGATAATCAGCAAACAATATCGATTAATTTTAACTTTAAACTAAGTCTTTAAGTGTAACAAAAGACTAAAGGCATGAAAACAATATTAACTTAAAAAGTTTTGAACCTGAATTTTCTGTATTGTTGACATTGATACAGAGTGCATACGCTCCTATAATCTCGCATCCCATTTTACTATGTTCGTGAGAAGACAACTGCTTTTGGGATCATAAGATAGAATTGCGGGGTTGATGCGATTCGCATATACACTCGATGAATTTAGTTGACTTAGCCATTGCGGCGAGCCTAGAACTAGCCACACCATGAATGCCCATTTTGCCCATTGTTTGCAACTCTCCATTATTATTATTATTATTATTTTTATATCTTTCTCTTTGTAGATCAAATCCTTTAAATATATATCACTAATTTTCCACTCTCTTCCATTCCGCACCTTATTTTAACAATGTTTACTTACTTTTTTTAACAATTCTATTTTTAGATCGAGACTTAGAAAGAAAAAAACTAAATTAAGACTCCTTATGATTTGGTCACATAAACCAAATCAAGTAAATAGTTTTAGGTGGTATTTACAAAATATAGTTGAGAAAAACACATTTTGATCCGTGTAACTTAATTTGAGATTGAATTTTATCTTATCTCGGAAAGAAAGGTGGAATCTAAAAAATAATTCTTCGTTCTATAAATGTGTATCACGACTAAATTATTTCTGTTAAGATAAAGCATTGGAGTTGTTTTATTAAGTACCTCTGCCTCACCTGTGCACGTTTCTCAAATTTTCTAAGTTTTCTTGTCTATGTCTAATGTGTTTTTATTCTATAGTTTGGACATGCATCTCAAAGCTAAAATTAAACTACACATTTATTGATGGGCTATTTTGCAAATCTCAAATAGATATGCCCGAGATTTCATATATCTTGTCCAATCCACTTCCCTTTCGATAATTTATCCTGCTCAAAGCCCTCCCTTCTTCATCGCTTTTGATTTATATACTTCATCTTCTTCGATTTCTCCTTGACCAACAACAAATTACGTTTTCATCTTCAACTTCTCTTCATTTTCTTATTCTATTTAAGTTCAAGCCATAGACTAGCATGGAAGTCATGTATTGGTTGGGATTTTTTTGAGCTTATGGAAATGAAGGATTGTTCTCATTTTGACAAACAAGAGGAAATTTGTTCCCAAGCGGCACGAGATTTTTGAATACCATTCTCCTTCAAAATTGTTTTCTATTAATCCTTCTTCCTTGCATTGTTCTTTGCTCAATGAGGATTTAAAGTGTATCGGTTTGATTAGATTTATAGTCCAAAACTTTTAAACTTTAAATCACATCCAATAGGTTAGAAAAGTCTTCATTAACTGTCGACGAATTTTAATCTTCAAGAAATCAATTGTCAAATAAAAAGAATATTAGCCGACAGTCTATGGAAACCATCGGGTAATCCTAAATATCGGGTATTTCAAAATATAACCGATGGTTTACTCAAATCATCTGGTAATCCTAAATATAACCACATATCTTCTCCTACATAAGCTAATAAGATATTTTAAATTTTTTTTAATTTATTAATTGATGGTTTTGTTAACAATCCGTCAATATGAGTTAAAAATAATATAATTTAATGGATATTAATTGATGAATTAAAAAAACATAGGCTAAAATATATTTCAATAATTGTTGGCAAATATATTTTGTTTTTCCTATTTTTTCATTTTTGTGACGTGAATTCCCTTTTAGCTGACGATATGAAAACGTGGGCTAAAATTACAAATTACTACTTCTAATTCTTCCTCCAATTTTCCTCTCATTTAGCACAATTTCTTTAATTACAAACCATACGCCGTTAGGGCACAACTCCTAACAATCTCCCACTTGCACTAAGTCCTAATAAGCCTAAACATGTTGACCAAAGAATGTAGCCCGCACTTGCTCTCGACCGTAGAAGACGCCTGATATAAACCTGCACTCTTTAGATGACCCTCAAATACTTTAGTAGAGAGAAAATTTGTAAAATGATCAACAATATTGTCATTCGTGTCAATCTTGGTAACAACCACTTTGCTTCTAGGCACTATCTATCGAATGAGATGATATTTCCTTTCTATATTCTTCCATATTTTATGAAAGGTTCCTTGGAGTCAGCCATAACCCTGTTGTTGTAACAATAAAAAATTGACTGGCTTTCCATACGTTGAACCACATCCAAAACTTTAAGGAAGTTTCAGCCATATAACCTCTTTTGCTGCTCAACAAGCAGCCACATACTCAGCTTCCATAGTTGTGTCTACAATTTATCCTTATTTGCTGCTTCTCCAAACTATTGTTGTTCCATGAAGGGTGAACACTAGTCCTAATAGTGATCTCCTATACTGCTCATGAGTCTAAAAATTAGAGTTTGTGTACCTATTAAGGATCACATTCTTACGACCATACACAAGTATGTAAACTCTTGTTCTCCTAAGATAATTGAGAATATTCTTAACTCTTGTTTAGTTATCCAATATTGGGCATAACTTATTTCTATTGACAATGCCTACTGAGTTGAATATGTCCGGCCTTGTACACAATATAGTGTACACAATCTTCCCACTGTCCAAGCATAGGGAGTTCGTCTCATCTACTCAATCTCTTGAGGCGTCTTACTTCATAGATCCTTAGACAATGTGATCTCATGCCTAAAAGGTAACTGACCCCTTTTCGAATCCTGCATCGCATATCTGACAACCATTTTGTCTATGCAAGATGTTTAAGACAAGGTTAGGATTCAATTGAATTGATCACTTCTAACTTGGATCCCATGTATGAATGATAGTTTGCCAAAATCCATCATCTTCAATTGGTTCACTAGTCACTCCTTGCTATCGGTCAAGAATCCTTCATCATTCCCAATGAGTAGGATAGCAACAACATAAAATATCATAACTGCTACTTTTTTTGTAACTATCTTATTGTGTAAACAAGGTTTTTCGACATTCTTCTGGAAACCATAAGATTTAAACGTATTTTGAAATCGATCATTCAAAGATCTAGGTGCTCATTTCAATACATACATTATTTAGCTAGCTTGAAAACCTTTTGCACATAACCCTTTGATTTGACTTGTTGATTCATGTAGATTATCTCTTCAAGATTTTCATTCAAGAATGCAATCTTTAAACTCATTTTTCATCATAGTCTTTAAATCCTTGTAGATTTTAACATGGAAACAAGGGAGAATGTCTCTAATGTAGATTTTGATATGCACGACTTAAATGATTATTTCTACTTAATGTCGCAAGCATTTACAAAGCTTAAGCATTCAAATGCAACAATACACAAGTGTATGCAGTCAAAAGCAATCAAGTGATAAGTATATTTATATCATTATCCATAAGGATTGAGTGATTAAACAATATCAATATTAACTTAAGAGTCGAACATGTAATAAAAGGAAATTGTTCACTTTTTGTCCCATGTCTAAGTGCATTAATGGAATATAATAACATGCGATGCAATAAATATTCATCAACGAACTAAAAGGAGTTGGATTAGTAAATCTAATGTAAATTTTAAAAAAAATGTTTAAAAAAATTGTTTATATGGAAACAAGGCATCGGTTAAGGTTTTAGGATGCAACTTACATTTCTTAGGGATAACTAGTAGGTAAGGCAGAAGTTGCACATTGTTAACTAATGTTTGCCCTCCCATTTATTCACATTGACTCAAATTCTCATTCAAAGACAACAACATTCAAATAGTGCATTGTGCGCAGTAGCTGGATGATTATCCCTAAGCTTTCCCTTAACATGCAAGAGCCCTCACATGAACTAATGAACATGACTAGCATACCTTTTAGTGTTCCTTCTTGTAATGGACCAAGTTTCCGTTTCGGTTCTCTAGGTACGTTTGGTTGATTATTCGGTTGTTTGGTTGGGCCGTTAGGGTAGTTTGAGCCTTCAGGAGCATTTTGGTCATTTGGTCTTCAGGGGGTAGTTTTGGTATTTATCCAAGGTTTCTATAAGGACCCGACACGGGATGGTCCTAACCGTCCCTTACTTAATGATGCAATAATTAAAATATGGGAATTAAAACTGAACTTAAATCATTACTTTATAAACTTGAACAATTACAAGGCATAAAAAATTTAACATCCAAATCATTTAGCCTCTAGCCAGAGAAATTTAAAAAAAAACATTACAACTTCAGACAAAACTGTTTAAACAAAAGTAAACATGATAAGACAAAGAGATGCAGCAGCCTTTCCCATGATCATCCAGTTCCTCCTCTAGCCACCTCGATGTTGTGCCAAGTTAACTAGTGGAAAAACTACAAAAACGGTGAGTACAATTGCACTCAGTAAGGATCCCACAATTGGGGTACAATACGCACATCAAATCTTCTAGCATCCTAGCATATAAGCATCAAACAATAGCATGGTAGTCTCAACAAATACGAACAGAAGGATGATCAACATCATGGGTCTATGCTCAAAGCTAGACAGGGTTAGCACACACTGGACGAACAAACAGGAGAAACAGTTAAGTAATATCAGAAGCTATATCCATACAGCAAACAAGGTTAGCACACACTGGGCTAACTAAGGATAGCAACACACTGGGCTAGTCCTGGACAAACTGAGCTAGCACGCAACTCGACTGTCACTCAAGCAAGTCGTGCTCATATCTGTCAGTAGCACACTAGGCTAGTCTAGAGCAACACGGGCAGCAACAACACCAATGTGACCAGATTTTCTTTTCTATTCCGCTTTCGAGTGCCTTCGGTTCAAGATTCGGTTGTTCGGTTGGGTCGTTAGAGCTGTTTTGACCCTTGGGGGTATTTTGGTCTTTTGGTCCCCGGGCACGATTTGTGGATTTTCAGGACTTCAAGGTAGCTCCTGCCTTTGTCGAGGCTTGTTTGTTGTTGGTTGCGAGTCCCAAGATGTTTGGGCTAGTCGTTTGGAAGTTCGATTGTGGTTTAGGTTTTGGCAAAGTTATGGTTGGTTGAGCGCTTCCTTTGGGATTCGAGCCCTGGCCCTTATTGTTGATTTGGGAGTTCGATTTAAGTGAGTTTTATTTATTGGAAAAGGTTGCTTGTTCGGGTCTCGAACGAGGAAGCTGGGAAATGGGATTTTAGGGATTTTAAGGTTATTTAAAAAATGGATAAGGATGGAAAATAAGGAAAAAAATCCCATTTTCCCTTCTCTCTCTCTCTCTCTCTCCCCGAGCCCAGCCAGAGCCTAGCCGCAGCTCTCCCCAGCTCGCCCAGCCCAGGTCGCCCAAGCCCGAGCCCTAGCCGCCCAGCTCGCCGAGCCCAGCCCCCTGCTCGCATCAGCCCGCACAGTGTCGCGTCGCCCAACCCCGAGTCGCCCCACACAGTGCTGCGTTGCTCGTCCCCGCGCCAGGCCGTTCCGTCCGCGTCCGAGTCGCCCAGATCCGAGCCGCCCCGTGCCAGATCCCGCGTCCCCTGTAGCTCGCCTTGCCAGATCGCGCGTCCTTGCAGCCGTCGCATCGCGTCGCCCCGCGCGCGTCCCTGTAGCTCGCCGTGTCGCCAGCCCGCGCGCCGTCCCTGTGCCGAGCCGCGCCGCACGTGATAAGCGCCGATCGTTGCTTGAATTTTACAAAGCTAGAGGTCCTTCTAGGATCCTTGCAAAAACTCACAATGAAGGCTAACTTAGATCACACTTAAAATCTAAAATAGTCACTCTTAGATCCTAAGACAACTCACTCCAGAATTAGCTTGATCAAGTGATATGAATTCAACCACCGACTTATTGTACTCACATGAAGGAGCAACAAGAAGCAAGAAAAGAAGATTTCAAGAGCCTTTTTAAAATTAGAATGCATAAATTTAAATAGTGGAATTTCCAGATTTTTATATTTTAGAACTTTTTGATTTCAATGCTTGTCAACCATGCTCTTAATTGTAAGGGACCTTCTAGAAGAGTTAGTTGGGCCTATTCAAAGCTTATCTACCCTTTTGTCAAGCATTTAAGCCATGCAATTGAGTTTTGGTTTCCTAGGCCTTATTTTCTACAAATGCATTTAGTAGCTTTTGGAGTCCTTTTGTATTTCAAGGCATGCACGAATTTTTGGTCTTTAAAATGGCTTGTAATTTATCATTTTGGAGAGATTTATGAATGAAAAACTTGTGTTTTCTTGAACCCCATTTGGTGTTTCATTTCTTTCAAATCTTGTTTTAGGTTTGAAG
Organism: Sicyos edulis; assembly: GCA_036507275.1. Taxonomy (NCBI): domain Eukaryota; kingdom Viridiplantae; phylum Streptophyta; class Magnoliopsida; order Cucurbitales; family Cucurbitaceae; genus Sicyos; species Sicyos edulis. The sequence goes on along the minus strand of CM071854.1, from coordinate 22,092,579 downwards.
TTAAATCAATTCATTGGATTAGTCTTGATCAAACTAATTCTGGAGTGAGTTGTCTTAGGATCTAAGAGTGACCATTTTAGATTTTGAGTATGATCTAAGTTAGCTGTCATTGTGAGTTTTTACAAGGATCCTAGAAGGACCTCTAGCTTTGTAAAATTCAAGCAACGATCGGCGCTTATCATCAAGACTAATCCAATGAATTGATTTTACTTCAAACCTAAAGCAAGATTTGAAAGAAATGAAACACCAAATGGGGTTCAAGAAAACACAAGTTTTTCATTCATAAATCTGTCCAAAATGATGTATTACAAGCCATTTTAAAGGCCAAAAATTCGTGCATGCCTTGGAATACAAAAGGACTCAAAAAGCTATTAAATGCATTTTGTAGAAAATAAGACATAAGAAGCCAAAAGTAAATTGCATGGCTTAAATGTTAGACAAAAGGGTAGATATGCTTTAAATACACTCAACCAACTCTTCTAGAAGGTCCCTTGCAATAATGAGCATGGTTGGCAAGCATTGAAATAAAAAAGTCCCAAGATAAGAAATCTAGAAATTTCTTTATTTAAAATTCTGTCATGTAATTGTTATAATCCTCTTGGAATCTTCTTTTCCTTCTTCTTGTAATTGCTCCTTCATGTGCATGCAATAAGTTGGTAGTTGAATTCATATCAGCACGCCTTCGCCCAGCCGAGCTCGCGCATGCGCCTGCGCCCCTTTGTGTCGCCCCAGCGCTCGTTCGCGCGCAACTCAGCGCCCCAGCGCCCAGCCTCTGCGCCAATGAAGCTCGCTCGCGACTGCCCCGTTCGGCGTGTCGGTGCGCCTCGTGAGTTGCTCCCGAGCCGAGCCCTGTTTATTTTATTATATTTAGGCCTTTGGATTGTGATTATTGTTGTGTTTGATAGGTTCGCTTTAGGTTGCTCGGGTTCGATCGCAGCTTAGTTTTCTTGTGTGTTGTTGCCTTTCGACCAGGTAAGGATTTCTTACCTGAGTTGTGTGGGCCCTGCGATATTATCATGATGTGCCTTGTATGCTTGTTGGTATTATGAGCATGATAGTGATAGAAGGCGAAATATGATTGATCTCTTGCTAGCATGTTTGCTGATTGTACATGTTAGTGCCATGCTAGGTTTGTTCTTCCAGCATGCTTATGATTCCTGTTTTAAGTTCGTAGTATCATGCTAGGTAAGTGTGATTGATGTCGTTTATTGTTTGCTAGCCAGGAATCATTTTTCTCTGTACTCTTAGCTAGTGTTGTAGGGTTTGTCATCATCCAGAGGCTGAGAGCGGACATAACGTACTTTGTCCCCACCGGTCGGGAGTAGAGCGAAGCATAACGTACATTGCTTCCCCCCCCCCCTCGGCCGCCGATGTGGATTTAGCTACCACATCGGCATAAGCCTAGTCTGTAGCCTGCTAGAGCGGAACCCTTCCAACGGTGTAAGCCTACCTTGGCCTGTTCTTAGCTTCAGGTCGATGGTACATGCCGCACAGATGAGTGTCGAGGGCCTCGCACTCACTCGCGTGATCGGTGACACCTTCCAGTCTTAGGCATGCATACCTGGCCCGCGTAGTTTGTCCTTAGGCCCCCACATTTACGCCGGTTGCAGCAGCATGCGGTGTGCGTGCACACGCGTTAGTCGCCGGTTCGGAGAGCTCCCCCGGGCTAATGTCGTGAGTACACCATTTCCTTCCAGTTTAGAGCCAGACTTCGGGTACTCTCTCGTAAGTCCAGATTTATAGCAAGGGTAAGAGGCCCTTGAGGACATCCTTAGGATCAGTTTTTGAGCTGATCAATTGGCCGAGGGAGAAAGACCCTCAGAGATGTCCCGGGATTGGTTAGGAAAACCAATCATTAGGCTGGAAGTAGGAGACTTCCGAGGATTCCAGATCTTGCCTTGTAAGCTCGTTGAGCTATGATCTGTGTTGGTAGCTGTTTGCTTGTATGCTAGGGTGCTAGATGACTGATGTATCGTATTGTACCCCGGTTGGGGATTCTTACTGAGTAATTCGTTACTCACCCTTATTTTGTGGTTTTCCACAGGTAACCATGGTGCGAGACAGGATGGCTGGAGGAGGAGCTGTGATCATGGAAACCCGTTGTGTTGAACTCTGAGTCTTGTATTTATGTATTTATGTTTTAAATGTCTTCTGAATGCATGTAGTTAGGCACGAAGCCCTAGGTTGTTTTCTGAATGTATTTCCGGATTCTAGCATTGTTGTAACTATTGGAAAGCTTGAATGTTTTAAATAAATCTCTGATCAGAGTGAGTTTTGGAAATGTATTTGTCTTGGAACAAGTGCTTGGAAACAGAGACAGGTTTCAGGAATTTATGTTGACTTTTAAATGGATGTTTATGTTTTAGTTTTTACTTAGAATCCGAAACACCATTTTGCATTTTGATTTTAGTTTTGAATGCATGCATTGAGGTAAAGGCCTATTTTAGAACCCCATTCGGGTCGGGTCTTTACAAACACACTGGCTAGCCGGGATCAAACCAACACTGCTGGGCCAATCTCAAAACTTGCCAAAGACACACTTTGGGCCAACAAGGGACACCAGACACTGAGCTAGTCCGGCTTATACCTGTCAGCAGCACACTGGGCTAACATGGGACATACACACACTAGGCTAGTCCTGAGCAAAACCGAGCCAACACGCAACTTGACTATCATTTGGGACACCTTAATAAACTCTAACATTCTTGGCATCCTAGAGCTAACAGGGACCAACATACAACTAGCTTATAATCAATAGAGTATTTGCTGACATATGGTACATTTAGTAAATAGGAGAGTGCAACAACAAGGTACAATAAATTAAATGCCAAGCCCTAGCAAACAACACGAGCATAAACACAATATTCAGGGAACATGGCATACAACATACAAGATCAGATCAACAGACAAACAGGAATTAAACATAACTATAAACAGAGCAGCATTCAAGAAACCTGCAAGAACCTATCCACTAGCAATGTAATCCAGACAACATGCTGAAACCTATCCACTAACAGTGCAACATATAAACAAACAACCAAGAGTTATCATTGAAATGCGCAGGGTTCACACAACCCCGGCAAGGAACCCTACACATCAAACAAGCGAGAACCTAACAATATAGAGTGCTCCTTGAGCCGCAGATCACCACACAAGCTAACCTAACAACAAGCCAACAGTAGTTAATATCCAATGCCGAACAAACTAAACAACCAAATAGAAACAGGAGCTAGGGCTTTACCGAAACCCGAACAATCACCAACTCCCCAAGGGTGGTCTCGTCCAAGGCAAGCTAGTCCTTACAACCAGCAACTTCAAAGCTCACTCTAACCAATTTCGGCTAGGGCATCACCAACAACACAAACCACAAGTTAGTCTTGGTTAAACCTCAAACACACAACCAATAACTTCCATGTAGCTCTCAAACCACTATGGGGATCTTGGTAGCATAACTCAACCAACAACAACTCAACTCACCTTGATGTCTCGGCAATGGAGGAAGCACAATGATGGTCTCGGCTAGCCCCTCCAACAAGCACCCAAAGATCTCGGCTAGGCTAGGCTTGTACAACAAGAGAAGAAGCTTTGGTTAGAACACAACCAAACCAACCAAGTTGGTTTTCAGCTAGATCTACAACTCCACACAACAAAACACAACAAACACTTACCTTGAAGCTCTCGACAATGATGGCTAGAGAAGAGAGCTCTCGGATTTCCACCAACAAGCAAAGGAGTTCAAGAAGATGAGCTTGACAAGGAGATCTCGTATTCAAGCAACATGAATAGGATTTGTGAATCCATGTTGGCTAGGAGATCTCACATCTAGGCTTGAAGATGATGAATGGCTAGATCTAGTGTGGCCAACAACAAGGAGAAGAAGAGCTTCTTGGATCTATGCTTGCAAGAGGAGAAGAAGCTTGGAAGAGGATGGTGCTTGGGAGCTTAGAGATTCGACCAAGGGAGAATGAGGTAGAAGAAGAAGAGGAATGGGGGTGGAGTGGTCGGCTAGGGCAAAAGGGAAGGGAAGAAATGAGTTTTCTTTTTCTCAATTAAAATTCAACTTTAATCCTCCTTTTGGCCAAATGTCAAATGAGGTTCCCCCTTCAAGTCCCAGCTTTAACACCTTTTTAAAACTATTTTTTGTTTCATCTCGTACGACCTCAAACCTCTCCAAACAATTCCCAAACTGGGAACCTGAAACCGGAACACAAATAGCAGCTCAACACAAGTCTGGAAAAGCAACTGAAACCCTGGGCAATTACCAAAATACCCTTGAAGACCAAATGACCAAAATGCCCCTAGAAACTCAAACAACCCTAACACCCAACTGAAAATCAACTGAACGTACCTGGAGAACCGGAATGAAAACCTAGGCTATTACAGTTTCGATTTGTTTCTTTACTCTTGCTGAGTTGGTTTTGTGTTTCGGTTTCAGGTTCCCGGTTTGTGAATGCTTTCTTAGTGGTTTGGTGGTTGTTCGGTTAAAAGAGTCAAAATAGGAAATTAAAGTGTTGTTGGTGGGACTTGAAGGGAGGATTGACAAGGGATTTGAAGCTTTGCTTTTAAAGAAGAAAATAGGATTTAATTGTGTGGTTGTTGGGATTCAAACTAGTGATGGACAAGGAATTTGGAGGCTTGTCTTAACTTGCATAGGATCACATTACGTTTACTTAAGATTTTTTGCAATTTGAAGATCTGTTAGAGATAACGATTTTACTAATGTTGTTGACTCTGTTTATATTTGAATGTTTTAAAGTCAAGAGAGAGCAGAGTGAGAGTAAATCAGGAATTTTCTAAAGCAATTTTCTCTGAAAAAGCCTAATTCATTATGATACTTGAAATTTATTGCTCATTCCAATTTAATTCATTGCGTAAGAAGTATTTTGATATCATTTACTGTTTTGTTGTGAAGCAATGTAGGATCAAAAGGCAACACTAGAGGGGGGTGAATAAGGTTCGCCAAATTTTTAGTTATTTAAAAATATACTTTTAAGATCTAAACTTTGTTAATCTACAATCATCCGACAAGCAATTATAATATGTACGAATTGAAATCGCAAAAAAGTAATAGTTAAGGGAAGAGAGAAAGATAATGAAGTTTATAGTGGTTCTGAAATCCTACTTCACTCCCCAAGGCTTCTACTTGGGTATTTTACTCGAAGATTCTCTTGTTGGTGAAAAAAAAACCTACACGACCCTCTTTTTCCTAAGCTAAAGATAAACCTAAATCCTTTTCACGGGTTCAAGATTAAACCACTACTACCCTATTTTTTTAAGGCTGAAGAGAAACCCAAATCCTTTTACTGGTTAAGGATTAAACAAATTACATTTTCTCACAACCCATGGTGTTCCCACACCTTAATAAAAATCTCAAATACAAAATAAAAATAACTCTCACAAAGTACCTCTCGTAAGCAAGATTCACAAGTTTTCCATTAACAACTACTTCACAAATTCGCAATGTGCCAATTCAAGAATGTGTGAAGCAAATGACACTTTTTGAAGCTGGAGAATAATAATGTTGTTGTCTCAATTTAGTTCTTGAAGCAATTTATTTAATGGAGAGAAGATGAACGGTGTCCGTGGGTAAAATGATCGACGGACGAGATATGATGAAATGGTGCCATTGGATTTAGGACAAATGTAGTATATGGATAAGATTGAATGAATATAAGATGGGAATATTTTTGGTTAAAAAAGAAAAAATTTAAAAAAGAAAATCTCGTTTCTTATAGGCGATTTTTCTTCAAATCTTCATTTGTCCATATCTTCTTCATTTTAACTCGGATTAGCAGAATTCAAAATGCATTGGAATCGTCTCTCCAAGTTATACATGATAAACACCTTAAAACTCCAAAAATATCAGCAAACAAATTTCAAGTTTGTTATCATCAAAACATTAATGTATTAATTTAAGTAGGGGCCAAAAAGCCAACAATCTCCCCATTTTTTATGATGACAAACTATAGTAGAAAAATAAAATATAAAGTAATGTGTGTGATGTAAGGTATGAACCACATGCATAATCAACACGCATAATTAATGATAACATGCTTTCATTTTCTTATTAACTCTCCCTGAATGGTAATTACTTCTAAGATAACTTATGATAAATACATCAGAATCACTTACGCGCAAGTATATGCAGTCGGAAATTGCAGCAAGTAATAAATATATAAATTTATCGATCCCTTAGAGAATTTGAATCACAATGATATATATTAAGGGTAAAAATGTAAATGACACGAATAGGTTTGATAGAGTTGAATTTTGTTTATGTAGGAATTAAATTACTAATGTAGACACTAATACTGATGCAAATGCTAATGCAGATGCTGGCACTATTGTAAATCTAAGTTACTTTATTTAACTAGCAATTAAAACAGAACATTATGTGTTGCTTGGTGATGTAGAAATCAAGCTACCCAACCACACAAATGGTTAAGCATTCATGGATGTAGAACTCAACTTCGTTTACTGCAGTGCTACGAGATTAAGTTTAGGGTTTCACATGCTTTAGTGGGGTTACACTGTAACTCCAATTTCGTAGCACGTAGAGTCTTTGTGCAATACTAACGTAACCTGCTGGGTCATCTGCCAGGTTCCTCTTCCTATTAAGCTAGAGGCTAGCATACGTGGGTAGCGAGTCGACGCACACTTATTTTTAAATGCATCATTATAAATTTGATCACCCACATGTGAGTTTTTCTTAATTCCAATTAAACATGCTCGTTAATTTTACATGAATGAAAACTGAAGAAAGAGATATGCTAACTATTAATCTAAGGAAGATGAGTTTTCATGAGAAAATGAATACATGCTAGACTATACTTCAAGCCCCCTTCCAGAGTACTTGACTACAACCTGCCGGTACAATGCCCGTAGGTTTGCAACAAAACACCAATCTTACGCATGTAGCAAGTGAAAAGGTTATTCCAAACTCCCTTCTAAAAAGTGTCCGGAGTGAACATAAGCTCACCGAGTGAGAACGGTGGGTTTAATCCCTTAGCATCCCATTTTCCATGGTTGATACAAAGCACCTCCAACTGGTTTGTCAATTAACTCAGAGTAAATAAACCAACCATCGTTCTTATTCTTTAACCCCATAATCTAGACTTTAGACTCATGGTAAGAATATTTAACTTTCCTACTTCATCTTATTTCACCCACGCATACAAGTTGCAGTAGATCAATTTTGAACATAATACTTGTAGATTTATTTCAAGAAAGTGACAATTATGACTTGAACAACTGGATGCAAAATGAAATGAAATAACAAATAAACTATCTATTTATGGTGTATAGAGTCAATCTTCATTGTTGCCAATGGCGTCATTATCTATGGCAGTACATTGGTACGCAGTTCTTCGAGGTCTACAGATGAACAGAGACCGTCGGCATCTATAATGAGACCTCAGTATCTCAGACGCTTATCAATCGATAGCTTCCTCTCCAAATTGGCACAATTTTCTCCACAGATTCTTCTTCCTATTATAGCCATCCAAGGTTCGTTGTTGATAACTCGCAAATAGAGCATATTTTAGGCTGTCTTAGTATGCTTTATTTTAGAATTAGAAGAGAGAAGCAAGCATGCAATGAAGAAATGTGAAGAAATAGCTTAGAAAATTAGTATGCATTCATAAAGTAGCATCAGAAGCATGGATTCGCATTTTAGCGCTAAATTATAGATAAACTGTGCCTAATTAAAATTTTTAGCAGGATATTCTGTAGCAGTGCAGAAAAAGATAACAATGCGAATGGTGACCAAATGGCGTGTAAGAGACGTAGACCAAAAAAAGGAAAAAACACATTCAGAAGAGAGCACGTCAACGAGGAAAGAATCAAAGAATCAATCATGCAATTAAGACAGCATAAATCAAATAAATTTCGATGGAAATCATGGAATCCTTCATTTATGAAGATCTGCGCACGACTCACGCCAACTTGGTTTGAACAAGGAATCCAACTCTATATATACCAAATCAAAAAGCTGAGATCGGTTAACTGGTCGATTAGCCATGAGCCGATCGTCGAAGCACGAGAAGCAAATGGTGATGCGTGGGAACTGCTGATAAAGAGACTACACATAATCAGTAGTGCCAATTCCATTAACTATTTTTATTAGGAGTAGTTTATAGTATTTGAACATTTCAAGTCGTAATAAAATCGTCTGATTTAAACTTATATCTTATGTTTATTGGTGGGACTACGTTATAGGACTGCATGTTAGTTACTTATGATTATAATATGTTAAGACCGTAGGTCATAGAAAGTTACACTGCTGCGCATTTAAGTTTATATATATGCATCGATTAGCTACCCACACATGTACCTCGTGGTGAACCAAAAGGGGATCTGCATGTTGATCGAGTATGCTACTTTAGGTTGAGTGAATGTCTGTTCACTATTTAAGGAGTTAGGGATAACCTCACTAATGCTTACATTTCCCTATGCTAAATATAGAGTTCGCAGCGAAAGCTAGTTCGACCATAAATCATTAGTTACGAAAGTAACAATTGTTAGGGAAGTAAGGCAGTCTGTGGCTAGTCTGCACGTTTAGCATCTTTTAGGAGTAATTAGTTAGCAATACTCATGGCATATTTTATTTAGGCATTTCATTTGTTTATAAAAACATAAACCACTCAACTCAACAATATATTTTTCTTCATTTTCTTTTCATTAACTCTAACTTAAACAATATTAACTCTAGACATCATTAACTTGCCTTTCCCATTGAATGTACTCCGTTGGGCCTGGACTTCCATAGAATTTAGGAAGTTTTGGCTTCATGCTTCCCAAGTTGTATTCAATTTTATAAACTCCACTTTGATTTCTCTCTTGGACAACTTGAAATTCTCCTCCATGTGCTCTTCCCTTTACTTTCCAATATTCTATATGGTGCGAGAAATCGGATCTCTCGTTAGATACATAGGCTGATTGTTTCTCAGCAAATTTCGTTCTTGAATCAAACTTTTGAAATTGAATAGTTGTATGCTCCATGCTTTGATGAAGCCTAGCAAAATCCTTTTGAGGCATTGCTCTTAAAAATAAACACAAAGTAGACCTCACAAGCACTCCTTTACTGATTTTACACTCGGAACGCTCGTGTTTGTCACACACTAAGGTAGGCTATTTGGGAAAGTGGCTAAATTTTGATAAAGGTAGGTTAATATGGATAAAGCAAATCTTGTAATAGTGAGCCTTACAAATCAGCCAAGACAAGAAAGATTATGAAATAAAAAAATCAATGATGAAAAAAAAGCAGAGAAACAAGATATGAACAAGAAGATGAACAATTGTTTGAAGTTAAAGATAAAATCAAATCTAGAGCCGGCCACAAAGATGCAACCTATGCTTTGATACCAAATGATAAGGCAACCCTAATTCTCAGCCCAAAGATCCAAGCTTATGATGAAGCAAGAACCCTTGAATTAAGAGATTAACACCTCCTTATAGATTTGGGAACAACCAAGAGAAAAGGCTAGAATTTGATTACCTCTTAAGATCAATGATCTAGAAGCAAGATATGGAAGATCTTGTCCTAGATTGAGTCACTCCACAATCAAGCTTGATCAAGGCTGGATTGAATGGCTCAAATGCATTCTATCACAAGATTGCAAGGGAAACTTAGAAAAAGAGACAAAGAACATGCCCAAAAATTCTAAGAAAATGATCTCTTGTAAAGAGCTAATTTTCATTCAATCAAAATCTGAGTTTTACAACTTACTTCATGGCTATTTATAGCCTAGGAAAGTTAAACCTAAAATAAAGAAACTAACATAATTACCATAATGCCATTGTTGCAAAATTTAACCTAAAAACACATAAATGAAAATTTTAAACCTAAAATTACTTGTAAATAGCCATAAATATGAAAATTGATAGTTTCTAAAGCATTCTTCATGATTTTGTTTCCATCCACAAGTAAATGAAGATCCCTTCCAAGTAGCTTGAAGGTAAAATGTTGAGTCACATTCTGATCCATATCATTCTCCCTTTCTTCGAGAAGATTCGTCCTCGAATCTAAATGATCGCCTACATCAAATGGGCGAAAATCAGTAGCATTGAAAATGTATTCAACATCATTCTCTCGTTGTAGAACAAACTTGAAGTCATGAGATGTCCATGGTAAATTGTCTACTGAATTCCATTTAGGTTTCTTGTCAAATGAACATCGATCCTTCCAAAAGTGCCTCCAAACCCAATCACCTGGTTTGAACACCTTATGGTTGCTGCCATGCATGATCTTTGATGTAAATTTTGTGCTTTGCTTCCTAATAAATCGGTTGGCATTACGTTTGTTGTGATTGTTGACTTTTAAAGGAATCTTTAGTTTAAGACGTTGTATAAGTTCTTTCGCCTCCTGTATGAACTCAAAAGAAACACTAGAGAAACATGGTTTGAACTCACCAGTTAGAAAACAAATCCCTTCATGTAAGAGACTAAAAATATTTTTCTTTGAAAATAAAATAGATTTAACCTCACATGCTTTTTCAGATAAGCTCACATCATTGGCTTTTCTCTCATTTTTTTTTATTGGCCATAAACTATTCTCTTGCTTTTCTCTCTCACTCTTTTTCTCACAAGATTTTTTTTTAATAAATTCACATGCTTTTGTTTTGACCATTTGTGCCTATTTCCCTAACTCACACACATCATCATGTACGTCATTAGGAGTAGGTGCTACAATAGTGGAAGGTTTACAAATGAATAAGCCTTTGCAATCTAATTTCCTACTAAGCTCATAAGCATGTGTTGAAACTAAATTACGAAGTAATTCATTTTGATTGTCACCACTTTGTTTCTCAACAATAGGCTTAGTTTTAGTACACAAACTAATCTGCTTTACAAGATGAATGAACCTTTGAGTTTTGTATAAGTTTAGTGTACCTTGTAGTCTTCATTTGGAGATGCTTCTCAATCTTTATTGCCATGCACACCATCCTTTGTAAATCTTCATAAGGTTGAAGATCAAGTTGAATGGAAATCTCTGGTTAATCCTCTAAAGAATCGACCCATTGTTACTTGCTCGTCCTCATATATTTCTAGATCCTCAAGCAACTTTTTCATCTCCATGTAGTAAGTCTCCACACTTTTGCTCTCTTGTCTCAAAGTTTGTAAGCTATGGAAAAACTTAGGAACAAATTGCTCTCGCATCAATTGCTTAAGAACATTCCATGATTTAATTGGACGATTTAGCTTCCTCCTCCTAGAAAATAAGTTATCCCACCAAATAATGCCATATTCTCTAAGATGAGACACACCGAGTTTTACCTTTTCTTCATCATCAAGAGTGTAACAATCAAAGACATAATTAACTTGCCTTTCCCATTGAATGTACTCCGTTGGGCCTGGACTTCCATTGAATTTAGGAAGTTTTGGCTTCATGCTTCCCAAGTTGTATTCAATTTTATAAACTCCACTTTGATTTCTCTCTTGGACAACTTGAAATTCTCCTCCATGTGCTCTTCCCTTTACTTTCCAATATTCTATATGGTGCGAGAAATCGGATCTCTCGTTAGATACATAGGCTGATTGTTTCTCAGCAAATTTCGTTCTTGAATCAAACTTTTGAAATTGAATAGTTGTATGCTCCATGCTTTGATGAAGCCTAGCAAAATCCTTTTGAGGCATTGCTATTAAAAATAAACACAAAGTAGACCTCACAAGCACTCCTTTACTGATTTTACACTCGGAACGCTCGTGTTTGTCACACACTAAGGTAGGCTATTTGGGAAAGTGGCTAAATTTTGATAAAGGTAGGTTAATATGGATAAAGCAAATCTTGTAATAGTGAGCCTTACAAATCAGCCAAGACAAGAAAGATTATGAAATAAAAAAATCAATGATGAAAAAAACAGAGAAACAAGATATGAACAAGATGATGAACGAATTGCTGAAGTTAAAGATAAAATCAAATCTAGAGCCGGCCACAAAGATGCAACCTATGCTTTGATACCAAATGATAAGGCAACCCTAATTCTCAGCCCAAAGATCCAAGCTTATGATGAAGCAAGAACCCTTGAATTAAGAGATTAACACCTCCTTATAGATTTGGGAACAACCAAGAGAAAAGGCTAGAATTTGATTACCTCTTAAGATCAATGATCTAGAAGCAAGATATGGAAGATCTTGTCCTAGATTGAGTCACTCCACAATCAAGCTTGATCAAGGCTGGATTGAATGGCTCAAATGCATTCTATCACAAGATTGCAAGGGAAACTTAGAAAAAGAGACAAAGAACATGCCCAAAATTCTAAGAAAATGATCTCTTGTAAAGAGCTAATTTTCATTCAATCAAAATCTGAGTTTTACAACTTACTTCATGGCTATTTATAGCCTAGGAAAGTTAAACCTAAAATAAAGAAACTAACATAATTACCATAATGCCATTGTTGCAAAATTTAACCTAAAAACACATAAATGAAAATTTTAAACCTAAAATTACTTGTAAATAGCCATAAATATGAAAATTGATAGTTTCTAAAGCATTCTTCATGATTTTGTTTCCATCCACAAGTAAATGAAGATCCTTCCAAGTAGCTTGAAGGTAAAATGTTGAGTCACATTCTGATCCATATCATTCTCCCTTTCTTCGAGAAGATTCGTCCTCGAATCTAAATGATCGCCACATCAAATGGGCGAAAATCAGAGCATTGAAAATGTATTCAACATCATTCTCTCGTTGTAGAACAAACTTGAAGTCATGAGATGTCCATGGTAAATTGTCTACTGAATTCCATTTAGGTTTCTTGTCAAATGAACATCGATCCTTCCAAAAGTGCCTCCAAACCCAATCACCGGTTTGAACACCTTATGGTTGCTTGCCATGCATGATCTTTGATGTAAATTTTGTGCTTTGCTTCCTAATAAATCGGTTGGCATTACGTTTGTTGTGATTGTTGACTTTCAAAGGAATCTTTAGTTTAAGACGTTGTATAAGTTCTTTCGCCTCTGTATGAACTCAAAAGAAACACTAGAGAAACATGGTTTGAACTCACCAGTTAGAAAACAAATCCCTTCATGTAAGAGACTAAAAATATTTTTCTTTGAAAATAAAATAGATTTAACCTCACATGCTTTTTCGATAAGCTCACATCATTGGCTTTTCTCTCATTTTTTTATTGGCCATAAACTATTCTCTTGCTTTTCTCTCTCTCTCTTTTTCTCACAAGATTTTTTTTTAATAAATTCACATGCTTTTGTTTTGACCATTTGTGCCTATTTCCCTAACTCACACACATCATCATGTACGTCATTAGGAGTAGGTGCTACAATAGTGGAAGGTTTACAAATGAATAAGCCTTTGCAATCTAATTTCCTACTAAGCTCATAAGCATGTGTTGAAACTAAATTACGAAGTAATTCATTTTGATTGTCACCACTTTGTTTCTCAACAATAGGCTTAGTTTTAGTACACAAACTAATCAAGCTTACAAGATGAATGAACCTTTGAGTTTTGTATAAGTTTAGTGTACCTTGTAGTCTTCATTTGGAGATGCTTCTCAATCTTTATTGCCATGCACACCATCCTTTGTAAATCTTCATAAGGTTGAAGATCAAGTTGAATGGAAATCTCCTGGTTAAGCCCTCTAAAGAATCGACCCATTGTTACTTGCTCGTCCTCATATATTTCTAGATCCTCAAGCAACTTTTTCATCTCCATGTAGTAAGTCTCCACACTTTTGCTCTCTTGTCTCAAAGTTTGTAAGCTATGGAAAAACTTAGGAACAAATTGCTCTCGCATCAATTGCTTAAGAACATTCCATGATTTAATTGGACGATTTAGCTTCCTCCTCCTAGAAAATAAGTTATCCCACCAAATAATGCCATATTCTCTAAGATGAGACACACCGAGTTTTACCTTTTCTTCATCATCAAGAGTGTAACAATCAAAGACATAATTAACTTGCCTTTCCCATTGAATGTACTCCGTTGGGCCTGGACTTCCATTGAATTTAGGAAGTTTTGGCTTCATGCTTCCCAAGTTGTATTCAATTTTATAAACTCCACTTTGATTTCTCTCTTGGACAACTTGAAATTCTCCTCCATGTGCTCTTCCCTTTACTTTCCAATATTCTATATGGTGCGAGAAATCGGATCTCTCGTTAGATACATAGGCTGATTGTTTCTCAGCAAATTTCGTTCTTGAATCAAACTTTTGAAATTGAATAGTTGTATGCTCCATGCTTTGATGAAGCCTAGCAAAATCCTTTTGAGGCATTGCTCTTAAAAATAAACACAAAGTAGACCTCACAAGCACTCCTTTACGATTTTACACTCGGGCGCTCGTGTTTGTCACACACTAAGGTAGGCTATTTGGGAAAGTGGCTAAATTTTGATAAAGGTAGGTTAATATGGATAAAGCAAATCTTGTAATAGTGAGCCTTACAAATCAGCCAAGACAAGAAAGATTATGAAATAAAAAAATCAATGATGAAAAAAACAGAGAAACAAGATATGAACAAGAAGATGAACGAATTGCTGAAGTTAAAGATAAAATCAAATCTAGAGCCGGCCACAAAGATGCAACCTATGCTTTGATACCAAATGATAAGGCAACCCTAATTCTCAGCCCAAAGATCCAAGCTTATGATGAAGCAAGAACCCTTGAATTAAGAGATTAACACCTCCTTATAGATTTGGGAACAACCAAGAGAAAAGGCTAGAATTTGATTACCTCTTAAGATCAATGATCTAGAAGCAAGATATGGAAGATCTTGTTCTAGATTGAGTCACTCCACAATCAAGCTTGATCAAGGCTGGATTGAATGGCTCAAATGCATTCTATCACAAGATTGCAAGGGAAACTTAGAAAAAGAGACAAAGAACATGCCCAAAAATTCTAAGAAAATGATCTCTTGTAAAGAGCTAATTTTCATTCAATCAAAATCTGAGTTTTACAACTTACTTCATGGCTATTTATAGCCTAGGAAAGTTAAACCTAAAATAAAGAAACTAACATAATTACCATAATGCCATTGTTGCAAAATTTAACCTAAAAACACATAAATGAAAATTTTAAACCTAAAATTACTTGTAAATAGCCATAAATATGAAAATTGATAGTTTCTAAAGCATTCTTCATGATTTTGTTTCCATCCACAAGTAAATGAAGATCCCTTCCAAGTAGCTTGAAGGTAAAATGTTGAGTCACATTCTGATCCATATCATTCTCCCTTTCTTCGAGAAGATTCGTCCTCGAATCTAAATGATCGCCTACATCAAATGGGCGAAAATCAGTAGCATTGAAAATGTATTCAACATCATTCTCTCGTTGTAGAACAAACTTGAAGTCATGAGATGTCCATGGTAAATTGTCTCTTGAATTCCATTTAGGTTTCTTGTCAAATGAACATCGATCCTTCCAAAAGTGCCTCCAAACCCAATCACCTGGTTTGAACACCTTATGGTTGCTGCCATGCATGATCTTTGATGTAAATTTTGTGCTTTGCTTCCTAATAAATCGGTTGGCATTACGTTTGTTGTGATTGTTGACTTTCAAAGGAATCTTTAGTTTAAGACGTTGTATAAGTTCTTTCGCCTCCTGTATGAACTCAAAAGAAACACTAGAGAAACATGGTTTGAACTCACCAGTTAGAAAACAAATCCCTTCATGTAAGAGACTAAAAATATTTTTCTTTGAAAATAAAATAGATTTAACCTCACATGCTTTTTCAGATAAGCTCACATCATTGGCTTTTCTCTCATTTTTTTTTATTGGCCATAAACTATTCTCTTGCTTTTCTCTCTCACTCTTTTTCTCACAAGATTTTTTTTTAATAAATTCACATGCTTTTGTTTTGACCATTTGTGCCTATTTCCCTAACTCACACACATCATCATGTACGTCTGGGGTTCAACAAAACACAAGTTTTTTCAATTATAAAATCTGTCCAAAATGATGAATTACAAGCCATATTAAAGGCCAAAAATTCGTGCATGCCTTGAAATACAAAAGGACTCTAAAAGCTATTAAATGCAGTTTGTAGAAAATAAGGCCTAGGAAACCAAAACGCAATTGCATTGCTTAAATGCTAGACAAATTGGTAGATAAGCTTTAAAAAGACTCAACCAACTCTTCCAGAAGGTCCCTTGCAATTATGAGCATGGTTGGCAAGCATTGAAATCAAAAAGTCCCAAGATAAGAAATCTAGAAATTTCTTTATTTAAAATTCTGCCATGTAATTGTTATAATCCTCTAGGAATCTCCTTTTCCTTCTTCTTGTAATTGCTCCTTCGTGTGCAGGCAATAAGTATGTACATCATTAAGAGTAGGTTTTACAATAATAGTAGAAGGGATACAAGAAGATAAGAACTTACAATCTAATTCCCTACTAACCTCATTAGCATGTGTTGCAACCAAACCATAAAGCATTTCATTTTCAACTTTTCCACTTTCTACTTTAACCGTAGGCTGAATTTGATCACACGAATTATCATTTTCCAAAGACAATTGAATATTTGAAATTGGTTTTGGATGATCAGACTCGAAGACATCCTTTTGCGATGTGCTCTTCTTTCTTCCATATCTTCTCTCATCATTTCCAACATATCTTTAAGAGCTTCAAGAACGGTACTAAAACCCGGTACATTTGTTGCCTTTTCTTCATTACGTGACATGTTGAAAAGATTGTTTACCTTTAGAGTCGGCCAAGGAATGTCGACCAAATGCTCTGATACCAAATGATAAGCGCCGATCCTTGCTTGAATTTTACAAAGCTAGAGGTCCTTCAAGGATCCTTGCAAAAACTCACAGTAAAGGTTAACTTAGATCACACTTAAAATAGTCACTCTTGGATCCTAAGACAACTCACTCCAGAATTAGTTCGATCAAGGCTAATCCAATGAAATGATTTAACTTCAAACCTAAAGCAAGATTTGTAAGAAATGAAACACCAAATGGGGTTCAACAAAACACAAGTTTTTTCAATTATAAAATCTGTCCAAAATGATGAATTATAAGCCATATTAAAGGCCAAAAATTCGTGCATGCCTTGAAATACAAAAGGACTCTAAAAGCTATTAAATGCAGTTTGTAGAAAATAAGGCCTAGGAAACCAAAACGCAATTGCATTGCTTAAATGCTAGACAAATTGGTAGATAAGCTTTAAAAAGACTCAACCAACTCTTCCAGAAGGTCCCTTGCAATTATGAGCATGGTTGGCAAGCATTGAAATCAAAAAGTCCCAAGATAAGAAATCTAGAAATTTCTTTATTTAAAATTCTGCCATGTAATTGTTATAATCCTCTAGGAATCTCCTTTTCCTTCTTCTTGTAATTGCTCCTTCGTGTGCATGCAATAAGTATGTACATCATTAAGAGTAGGTTTTACAATAATAGTAGAAGGGATACAAGAAGATAAGAACTTACAATCTAATTCCCTACTAACCTCATTAGCATGTGTTGCAACCAAACCATAAAGCATTTCATTTTCAACTTTTCCACTTTCTACTTTAACCGTAGGCTGAATTTGATCACACGAATTATCATTTTCCAAAGACAATTGAATATTTGAAATTGGTTTTGGATGAGTGTACCTCGAAGACATCCTTTTGCGATGTGCTCTTCTTTCTTCCACATCTTCTCTCATCATTTCCAACATATCTTTAAGAGCTTCAAGAACGGTACTAAAACCCGGTACATTTGTTGCCTTTTCTTCATTACGTGACATGTTGAAAAGATTGTTTACCTTTAGAGTCTGCCAAGGAATGTCGACCAAATGCTCTGATACCAAATGATAAGCGCCGATCCTTGCTTGAATTTTACAAAGCTAGAGGTCCTTCTAGGATCCTTGCAAAAACTCACAATGAAGGCTAACTTAGATCACACTTAAAATCTAAAATAGTCACTCTTGGATCCTAAGACAACTCACTCCAGAATTAGTTCGATCAAGGCTAATCCAATGAATTGATTTAACTTCAAACCTAAAGCAAGATTTGGAAGAAATGAAACACCAAATGGGGTTCAACAAAACACAAGTTTTTCAATTATAAAATCTGTCCAAAATGATGAATTACAAGCCATTTTAAATGCCAAAAATTCGTGCATGCCTTGAAATACAAAAAGGACTCTAAAAGCTATTAAATGCGCTTTGTAGAAAATAAGGCCTAGGAAACCAAAACGGAATTGCATGGCTTAAATACCGATAAAAATGGTAGATAAGCTTTAAAAGACTCAACCAACTCTTCCGAAGGTCCCTTGCAATTATGAGCATGGTTGGCAAGCTTTGAAATCAAAAGTCCCAAGATAAGAAATTTAGAAATTTCTTTATTTAAAATTCTGCCATGTAATTGTTATAATCCGCTTGGAATCTCCTATTCCTTCTTCTTGTAATTGCTCCTTCGTGTGCATGCAATAAGTATGTACATCATTAAGAGTAGGTTTTACAATAATAGTAAAAGGGATACAAGAAAATAATAACTTACAATCTAATTCCCTACTAACCTCATTAGCATGTGTTGCAACGAAACCATAAAGAATTTCATTTTCAACTTTTCCACTTTCTACTTTAACCGTAGGCTGAATTTGATCACACGAATTATCATTTTCGAAAGACAATTGAATATTTGAAATTGGTTTTGGATGAGTGTACCTCGAAGACATCCTTTTGCGATGTGCTCTTCTTTCTTTCCACATCTTCTCTCATCATTTCCAACATATCTTTAAGAGCTTCAAGAACGGTACTAAAACCCGGTACATTTGTTGCCTTTTCTTCATTACGTGACATGTTGAAAAGATTGTTTACCTTTAGAGTCTGCCAAGGAATGTCGACCAAATGCTCTGATACCAAATGATAAGCGCCGATCCTTGCTTGAATTTTACAAAGCTAGAGGTCCTTCTAGGATCCTTGCAAAAACTCACAATGAAGGCTAACTTAGATCACACTTAAAATCTAAAATAGTCACTCTTGGATCCTAAGACAACTCACTCCAGAATTAGTTCGATCAAGGCTAATCCAATGAATTGATTTAACTTCAAACCTAAAGCAAGATTTGGAAGAAATGAAACACCAAATGGGGTTCAACAAAACACAAGTTTTTTCAATTATAAAATCTGTCCAAAATGATGAATTACAAGCCATTTTAAATGCCAAAAATTCGTGCATGCCTTGAAATACAAAAGGACTCTAAAAGCTATTAAATGCAGTTTGTAGAAAATAAGGCCTAGGAAACCAAAACGGAATTGCATGGCTTAAATACCAGACAAAATGGTAGATAAGCTTTAAAAAGACTCAACCAACTCTTCCAGAAGGTCCCTTGCAATTATGAGCATGGTTGGCAAGCTTTGAAATCAAAAAGTCCCAAGATAAGAAATTTAGAAATTTCTTTATTTAAAATTCTGCCATGTAATTGTTATAATCCGCTTGGAATCTCCTATTCCTTCTTCTTGTAATTGCTCCTTCGTGTGCATGCAATAAGTATGTACATCATTAAGAGTAGGTTTTACAATAATAGTAAAAGGGATACAAGAAAATAATAACTTACAATCTAATTCCCTACTAACCTCATTAGCATGTGTTGCAACGAAACCATAAAGAATTTCATTTTCAACTTTTCCACTTTCTACTTTAACTTAGGGCTGAATTTGATCACACGAATTATCATTTTCGAAAGACAATTGAATATTTGAAATTGGTTTTGGATGAGTGTACCTCGAAGACATCCTTTTGCGATGTGCTCTTCTTTCTTCCATATCTTCTCTCATCATTTCCAACATATCTTTAAGAGCTTCAAGAACGGTACTAAAACCCGGTACATTTGTTGCCTTTTCTTCATTACGTGACATGTTGAAAAGATTGTTTACCTTTAGAGTCGGCCAAGGAATGTCGACCAAATGCTCTGATACCAAATGATAAGCGCCGATCCTTGCTTGAATTTTACAAAGCTAGAGGTCCTTCTAGGATCCTTGCAAAAACTCACAATGAAGGCTAACTTAGATCACACTTAAAATAGTCACTCTTGGATCCTAAGACAACTCACTCCAGAATTAGTTCGATCAAGGCTAATCGAATGAAATGATTTAACTTCAAACCTAAAGCAAGATTTGGAAGAAATGAAACACCAAATGGGGTTCAACAAAACACAAGTTTTTTCAATTATAAAATCTGTCCAAAATGATGAATTACAAGCCATTTTAAAGGCCAAAAATTCGTGCATGCCTTGAAATACAAAAAGGACTCTAAAAGCTATTAAATGCAGTTTGTAGAAAATAAGGCCTAGGAAACCAAAACGCAATTGCATGGCTTAAATGCTAGACAAAATGGTAGATAAGCTTTAAAAAGACTCAACCAACTCTTCCAGAAGGTCCCTTGCAATTATGAGCATGGTTGGCAAGCATTGAAATCAAAAAGTCCCAAGATAAGAAATCTAGAAATTTCTTTATTTAAAATTCTGCCATGTAATTGTTATAATCCTCTAGGAATCTCCTTTTCCTTCTTCTTGTAATTGCTCCTTCGTGTGCATGCAATAAGTATGTACATCATTAAGAGTAGGTTTTACAATAATAGTAGAAGGGATACAAGAAGATAAGAACTTACAATCTAATTCCCTACTAACCTCATTAGCATGTGTTGCAACCAAACCATAAAGCATTTCATTTTCAACTTTTCCACTTTCTACTTTAACCGTAGGCTGAATTTGATCACACGAATTATCATTTTCCAAAGACAATTGAATATTTGAAATTGGTTTTGGATGAGTGTACTCTCGAAGACATCCTTTTGCGATGTGCTCTTCTTTCTTCCACATCTTCTCTCATCATTTCCAACATATCTTTAAGAGCTTCAAGAACGGTACTAAAACCGGTACATTTGTTGCCTTTTCTTCATTACGTGACATGTTGAAAAGATTGTTTACCTTTAGAGTCTGCCAAGGAATGTCGACCAAATGCTCCATACCAAATGATAAGCGCCGATCCTTGCTTGAATTTTACAAAGCTAGAGGTCCTTCTAGGATCCTTGCAAAAACTCACAATGAAGGCTAACTTAGATCACACTTAAAATCTAAAATAGTCACTCTTGGATCCTAAGACAACTCACTCCAGAATTAGTTCGATCAAGGCTAATCCAATGAATTGATTTAACTTCAAACCTAAAGCAAGATTTGGAAGAAATGAAACACCAAATGGGGTTCAACAAAACACAAGTTTTTTCAATTATAAAATCTGTCCAAAATGATGAATTACAAGCCATTTTAAATGCCAAAAATTCGTGCATGCCTTGAAATACAAAAGGACTCTAAAAGCTATTAAATGCGGTTTGTAGAAAATAAGGCCTAGGAAACCAAAACGGAATTGCATGGCTTAAATACCAGACAAAATGGTAGATAAGCTTTAAAAAGACTCAACCAACTCTTCCAGAAGGTCCCTTGCAATTATGAGCATGGTTGGCAAGCTTTGAAATCAAAAAGTCCCAAGATAAGAAATTTAGAAATTTCTTTATTTAAAATTCTGCCATAAATTGTTATAATCCGCTTGGAATCTCCTATTCCTTCTTCTTGTAATTGCTCCTTCGTGTGCATGCAATAAGTATGTACATCATTAAGAGTAGGTTTTACAATAATAGTAAAGGGATACAAGAAAATAATAACTTACAATCTAATTCCCTACTAACCTCATTAGCATGTGTTGCAACGAAACCATAAAGAATTTCATTTTCAACTTTTCCACTTTCTACTTTAACCGTAGGCTGAATTTGATCACACGAATTATCATTTTCGAAAGACAATTGAATATTTGAAATTGGTTTTGGATGAGTGTACCTCGAAGACATCCTTTTGCGATGTGCTCTTCTTTCTTCCACATCTTCTCTCATCATTTCCAACATATCTTTAAGAGCTTCAAGAACGGTACTAAAACCCGGTACATTTGTTGCCTTTTCTTCATTACGTGACATGTTGAAAAGATTGTTTACCTTTAGAGTCCGCCAAGGAATGTCGACCAAATGCTCGATACCAAATGATAAGCGCCATCCCTTGCTTGAATTTTACAAAGCTAGAGGTCCTTCTAGGATCCTTGCAAAAACTCACAATGAAGGCTAACTTAGATCACACTTAAAATAGTCACTCTTGGATCCTAAGACAACTCACTCCAGAATTAGTTCGATCAAGGCTAATCGAATGAAATGATTTAACTTCAAACCTAAAGCAAGATTTGGAAGAAATGAAACACCAAATGGGGTTCAACAAAACACAAGTTTTTTCAATTATAAAATCTGTCCAAAATGATGAATTACAAGCCATTTTAAAGGCCAAAAATTCGTGCATGCCTTGAAATACAAAAGGACTCTAAAAGCTATTAAATGCAGTTTGTAGAAAATAAGGCCTAGGAAACCAAAACGCAATTGCATGGCTTAAATGCTAGACAAAATGGTAGATAAGCTTTAAAAAGACTCAACCAACTCTTCCGTAAGGTCCCTTGCAATTATGAGCATGGTTGGCAAGCATTGAAATCAAAAAGTCCCAAGATAAGAAATCTAGAAATTTCTTTATTTAAAATTCTGCCATGTAATTGTTATAATCCTCTAGGAATCTCCTTTTCCTTCTTCTTGTAATTGCTCCTTCGTGTGCATGTAATAAGTATGTACATCATTAAGAGTAGGTTTTACAATAATAGTAGAAGGGATACAAGAAGATAAGAACTTACAATCTAATTCCCTACTAACCTCATTAGCATGTGTTGCAACCAAACCATAAAGCATTTCATTTTCAACTTTTCCACTTTCTACTTTAACCGTAGGCTGAATTTGATCACACGAATTATCATTTTCCAAAGACAATTGAATATTTGAAATTGGTTTTGGATGAGTGTACCTCGAAGACATCCTTTTGCGATGTGCTCTTCTTTCTTCCACATCTTCTCTCATCATTTCCAACATATCTTTAAGAGCTTCAAGAACGGTACTAAAACCGGTACATTTGTTGCCTTTTCTTCATTACGTGACATGTTGAAAAGATTGTTTACCTTTAGAGTCTGCCAAGGAATGTCGACCAAATGCTCTGATACCAAATGATAAGCGCCGATCCTTGCTTGAATTTTACAAAGCTAGAGGTCCTTCTAGGATCCTTGCAAAAACTCACAATGAAGGCTAACTTAGATCACACTTAAAATCTAAAATAGTCACTCTTGGATCCTAAGACAACTCACTCCAATTAGTTCGATCAAGGCTAATCCAATGAATTGATTTAACTTCAAACCTAAAGCAAGATTTGGAAGAAATGAAACACCAAATGGGGTTCAACAAAACACAAGTTTTTTCAATTATAAAATCTGTCCAAAATGATGAATTACAAGCCATTTTAAATGCCAAAAATTCGTGCATGCCTTGAAATACAAAAGGACTCTAAAAGCTATTAAATGCGGTTTGTAGAAAATAAGGCCTAGGAAACCAAAACGGAATTGCATGGCTTAAATACCAGACAAAATGGTAGATAAGCTTTAAAAGACTCAACCAACTCTTCCAGAAGGTCCCTTGCAATTATGAGCATGGTTGGCAAGCTTTGAAATCAAAAAGTCCCAAGATAAGAAATTTAGAAATTTCTTTATTTAAAATTCTGCCATGTAATTGTTATAATCCGCTTGGAATCTCCTATTCCTTCTTCTTGTAATTGCTCCTTCGTGTGCATGCAATAAGTATGTACATCATTAAGAGTAGGTTTTACAATAATAGTAAAAGGGATACAAGAAAATAATAACTTACAATCTAATTCCCTACTAACCTCATTAGCATGTGTTGCAACGAAACCATAAAGAATTTCATTTTCAACTTTTCCACTTTCTACTTTAACCGTAGGCTGAATTTGATCACACGAATTATCATTTTCGAAAGACAATTGAATATTTGAAATTGGTTTTGGATGAGTGTACCTCGAAGACATCCTTTTGCGATGTGCTCTTCTTTCTTCCACATCTTCTCTCATCATTTCCAACATATCTTTAAGAGCTTCAAGAACGGTACTAAAACCCGGTACATTTGTTGCCTTTACTTCATTACGTGACATGTTGAAAAGATTGTTTACCTTTAGAGTCTGCCAAGGAATGTCGACCAAATGCTCTGATACCAAATGATAAGCGCCGATCCTTGCTTGAATTTTACAAAGCTAGAGGTCCTTCTAGGATCCTTGCAAAAACTCACAATGAAGGCTAACTTAGATCACACTTAAAATCTAAAATAGTCACTCTTGGATCCTAAGACAACTCACTCCAGAATTAGTTCGATCAAGGCTAATCCAATGAATTGATTTAACTTCAAACCTAAAGCAAGATTTGGAAGAAATGAAACACCAAATGGGGTTCAACAAAACACAAGTTTTTTCAATTATAAAATCTGTCCAAAATGATGAATTACAAGCCATTTTAAATGCCAAAAATTCGTGCATGCCTTGAAATACAAAAGGACTCTAAAAGCTATTAAATGCAGTTTGTAGAAAATAAGGCCTAGGAAACCAAAACGGAATTGCATGGCTTAAATACCAGACAAAATGGTAGATAAGCTTTAAAAAGACTCAACCAACTCTTCCAGAAGGTCCCTTGCAATTATGAGCATGGTTGGCAAGCTTTGAAATCAAAAAGTCCCAAGATAAGAAATTTAGAAATTTCTTTATTTAAAATTCTGCCATGTAATTGTTATAATCCGCTTGGAATCTCCTATTCCTTCTTCTTGTAATTGCTCCTTCGTGTGCATGCAATAAGTATGTACATCATTAAGAGTAGGTTTTACAATAATAGTAAAAGGGATACAAGAAAATAATAACTTACAATCTAATTCCCTACTAACCTCATTAGCATGTGTTGCAACGAAACCATAAAGAATTTCATTTTCAACTTTTCCACTTTCTACTTTAACCGTAGGCTGAATTTGATCACACGAATTATCATTTTCGAAAGACAATTGAATATTTGAAATTGGTTTTGGATGAGTGTACCTCGAAGACATCCTTTTGCGATGTGCTCTTCTTTCTTCCATATCTTCTCTCATCATTTCCAACATATCTTTAAGAGCTTCAAGAACGGTACTAAAACCCGGTACATTTGTTGCCTTTTCTTCATTACGTGACATGTTGAAAAGATTGTTTACCTTTAGAGTCGGCCAAGGAATGTCGACCAAATGCTCTGATACCAAATGATAAGCGCCGATCCTTGCTTGAATTTTACAAAGCTAGAGGTCCTTCTAGGATCCTTGCAAAAACTCACAATGAAGGCTAACTTAGATCACACTTAAAATAGTCACTCTTGGATCCTAAGACAACTCACTCCAGAATTAGTTCGATCAAGGCTAATCGAATGAAATGATTTAACTTCAAACCTAAAGCAAGATTTGGAAGAAATGAAACACCAAATGGGGTTCAACAAAACACAAGTTTTTTCAATTATAAAATCTGTCCAAAATGATGAATTACAAGCCATTTTAAAGGCCAAAAATTCGTGCATGCCTTGAAATACAAAAGGACTCTAAAAGCTATTAAATGCAGCTTTGTAGAAAATAAGGCCTAGGAAACCAAAACGCAATTGCATGGCTTAAATGCTAGACAAAATGGTAGATAAGCTTTAAAAGACTCAACCAACTCTTCCGAAGGTCCCTTGCAATTATGAGCATGGTTGGCAAGCATTGAAATCAAAAAGTCCCAAGATAAAAAATCTAGAAATTTCTTTATTTAAAATTCTGCTATGTAATTGTTATAATCCTCTTGGAATCTCCTTTTCCTTCTTCTTGTAATTGCTCCTTCGTGTGCATGCAATAAGTATGTACATCATTAAGAGTAGGTTTTACAATAATAGTAGAAGGGATACAAGAAAATAAGAACTTACAATATAATTCCCTACTAACCTCATTAGCATGTGTTGCAACCAAACCATAAAGCATTTCATTTTCAACTTTTCCACTTTCTACTTTAACCGTAGGCTGAATTTGATCACACGAATTATCATTTTCGAAAGACAATTGAATATTTGAAATTGGTTTTGGATGAGTGTACCTCGAAGACATCCTTTTGCGATGTGCTCTTCTTTCTTCCATATCTTCTCTCATCATTTCCAACATATCTTTAAGAGCTTCAAGAACGGTACTAAAACTCGGTACATTTGTTGCCTTTTCTTCATTACGTGACATGTTGAATAGATTGTTTACCTTTAGAGTCAGCCAAGGAATGTCGACCAAATGCTCTGATACCAAATGATAAGCGCCGATCCTTGCTTGAATTAACAAAGCTAGAGGTCCTTCTAGGATCCTTGCAAAAACTCACAATGAAGGCTAACTTAAATCACACTTAAAATCTAAAATAGTCACTCTTGGATCCTAAGACAACTCACTCCAGAATTAGTTCGATCAAGGCTAATCCAATGAAATGATTTAACTTCAAACCTAAAGCAAGATTTGGAAGAAATGAAACACCAAATGGGGTTCAAAAGAACACAAGTTTTTTCAATTATAAAATCTGTCCAAAATGATGAATTACAAACCATTTTAAAGGCCAAAAATCCGTGCATGCCTTGAAATACAAAAGGACTCTATAAGCTATTAAATGCAGTTTCTACAAAATAAGGCCTAGGAAACCAAAACGGAATTGCATGGCTTAAATGCTAGACAAAATGGTAGATAAGCTTTAAAAAGACTCAACCAACTCTTCCAGAAGGTCCCTTGCAATTATGAGCATGGTTGGCAAGCATTGAAATCAAAAAGTCCCAAGATAAGAAATCTAGAAATTTCTTTATTTTAAATTCTGCCATGTAATTGTTATAATCCGCTTGGAATCTCCTTTTCCTTCTTCTTGTAATTGCTCCTTCGTGTGCATGCAATAAGTATGTACATCATTAAGAGTAGGTTTTACAAGTATAGTAAAAGGGATACAAGAAAATAATAACTTACAATCTAATTCCCTACTAACCTCATTAGCATGTGTTGCAACGAAACCATAAAGAATTTCATTTTCAACTTTTCCACTTTCTACTTTAACCGTAGGCTGAATTTGATCACACGAATTATCATTTTCGAAAGACAATTGAATATTTGAAATTGGTTTTGGATGAGTGTACCTCGAAGACATCCTTTTGCGATGTGCTCTTCTTTCTTCCACATCTTCTCTCATCATTTCCAACATATCTTTAAGAGCTTCAAGAACGGTACTAAAACCCGGTACATTTGTTGCCTTTACTTCATTACGTGACATGTTGAAAAGATTGTTTACCTTTAGAGTCTGCCAAGGAATGTCGACCAAATGCTCTGATACCAAATGATAAGCGTCGATCCTTGCTTGAATTTTACAAAGCTAGAGGTCCTTCTAGGATCCTTGCAAAAACTCACAATGAAGGCTAACTTAGATCACACTTAAAATCTAAAATAGTCACTCTTGGATCCTAAGACAACTCACTACAGAATTAGTTCGATCAAGGCTAATCCAATGAATTGATTTAACTTCAAACCTAAAGCAAGATTTGGAAGAAATGAAACACCAAATGGGGTTCAACAAAACACAAGTTTTTTCAATTATAAAATCTGTCCAAAATGATGAATTACAAGCCATTTTAAAGGCCAAAAATTCGTGCATGCCTTGAAATACAAAAGGACTCTAAAAGCTATTAAATGCAGTTTGTAGAAAATAAGGCCTAGGAAACCAAAACGCAATTGCATGGCTTAAATGCTAGACAAAATGGTAGATAAGCTTTAAAAAGACTCAACCAACTCTTCCAGAAGGTCCCTTGCAATTATGAGCATGGTTGGCAAGCATTGAAATCAAAAAGTCCCAAGATAAAAAATCTAGAAATTTCTTTATTTAAAATTCTGCCATGTAATTGTTATAATCCTCTTGGAATCTCCTTTTCCTTCTTCTTGTAATTGCTCCTTCGTGTGCATGCAATAAGTACGTACATCATTAAGAGTAGGTTTTACAATAATAGTAGAAGGGATACAAGAAAATAAGAACTTACAATATAATTCCCTACTAACCTCATTAGCATGTGTTGCAACCAAACCATAAAGCATTTCATTTTCAACTTTTCAACTTTCTACTTTAACCGTAGGCTGAATTTGATCACACGAATTATCATTTTCGAAAGACAATTGAATATTTGAAATTGGTTTTGGATGAGTGTACCTCGAAGACATCCTTTTGCGATGTGCTCTTCTTTCTTCCATATCTTCTCTCATCATTTCCAACATATCTTTAAGAGCTTCAAGAACGGTACTAAAACCCGGTACATTTGTTGCCTTTTCTTCATTACGTGACATGTTGAATAGATTGTTTACCTTTAGAGTCAGCCAAGGAATGTCGACCAAATGCTCACGACCAAATGATAAGCGCCGATCCTTGCTTGAATTAACAAAGCTAGAGGTCCTTCTAGGATCCTTGCAAAAACTCACAATGAAGGCTAACTTAAATCACACTTAAAATCTAAAATAGTCACTCTTGGATCCTAAGACAACTCACTCCAGAATTAGTTCGATCAAGGCTAATCCAGTGAAATGATTTAACTTCAAACCTAAAGCAAGATTTGGAAGAAATGAAACACCAAATGGGGTTCAACAAAACACAAGTTTTTTCAATTATAAAATCTGTCCAAAATGATGAATTACAAGCCATTTTAAATGCCAAAAATCCGTGCATGCCTTGAAATACAAAAGGACTCTAAAAGCTATTAAATGCAGTTTGTAGAAAATAAGGCCTAGGAAACCAAAACGGAATTGCATGGCTTAAATGCTAGACAAAATGGTAGATAAGCTTTAAAAGACTCAACCAACTCTTCCGAAGGTCCCTTGCAATTATGAGCATGGTTGGCAAGCATTGAAATCAAAAAGTCCCAAGATAAGAAATCTAGAAATTTCTTTATTTAAAATTCTGCCATGTAATTGTTATAATCCGCTTGGAATCTCCTTTTCCTTCTTCTTGTAATTGCTCCTTCGTGTGCATGCAATAAGTATGTACATCATTAAGAGTAGGTTTTACAATAATAGTAAAAGGGATACAAGAAAATAATAACTTACAATCTAATTCCCTACTAACCTCATTAGCATGTGTTGCAACCAAACCATAAAGCATTTCATTTTCAACTTTTCCACTTTCTACTTTAACCGTAGGCTGAATTTGATCACACGAATTATCATTTTCCAAAGACAATTGAATATTTGAAATTGGTTTTGGATGAGTGTACCTCGAAGACATCCTTTGCGATGTGCTCTTCTTTCTTCCATATCTTCTCTCATCATTTCCAACATATCTTTAAGAGCTTCAAGAACGGTACTAAAACCCGGTACATTTGTTACCTTTTCTTCATTACGTGACATGTTGAAAAGATTGTTTACCTTTAGAGTCGGCCAAGGAATGTCGACCAAATGCTCTGATACCAAATGATAAGCGCCCGATCCTTGCTTGAATTTTACAAAGCTAGAGGTCCTTCTAGGATCCTTGCAAAAACTCACAATGAAGGCTAACTTAGATCACACTTAAAATAGTCACTCTTGGATCCTAAGACAACTCACTCCAAATTAGTTCGATCAAGGCTAATCCAATGAAATGATTTAACTTCAAACCTAAAGCAAGATTTGGAAGAAATGAAACACCAAATGGGGTTCAACAAAACACAAGTTTTTTCAATTATAAAATCTGTCCAAAATGATGAATTACAAGCCATTTTAAAGGCCAAAAATTCGTGCATGCCTTGAAATACAAAAGGACTCTAAAAGCTATTAAATGCGGTTTGTAGAAAATAAGGCCTAGGAAACCAAAACGCAATTGCATGGCTTAAATGCTAGACAAAATGGTAGATAAGCTTTAAAAGACTCAACCAACTCTTCCGTAAGGTCCCTTGCAATTATGAGCATGGTTGGCAAGCATTGAAATCAAAAAGTCCCAAGATAAAAAATCTAGAAATTTCTTTATTTAAAATTCTGCCATGTAATTGTTATAATCCTCTTGGAATCTCCTTTTCCTTCTTCTTGTAATTGCTCCTTCGTGTGCATGCAATAAGTACGTACATCATTAAGAGTAGGTTTTACAATAATAGTAGAAGGGATACAAGAAAATAAGAACTTACAATATAATTCCCTACTAACCTCATTAGCATGTGTTGCAACCAAACCATAAAGCATTTCATTTTCAACTTTTCCACTTTCTACTTTAACCGTAGGCTGAATTTGATCACACGAATTATCATTTTCGAAAGACAATTGAATATTTGAAATTGGTTTTGGATGAGTGTACCTCGAAGACATCCTTTTGCGATGTGCTCTTCTTTCTTCCATATCTTCTCTCATCATTTCCAACATATCTTTAAGAGCTTCAAGAACGGTACTAAAACCCGGTACATTTGTTGCCTTTTCTTCATTACGTGACATGTTGAATAGATTGTTTACCTTTAGAGTCAGCCAAGGAATGTCGACCAAATGCTCTGATACCAAATGATAAGCGCCGATCCTTGCTTGAATTAACAAAGCTAGAGGTCCTTCTAGGATCCTTGCAAAAACTCACAATGAAGGCTAACTTAAATCACACTTAAAATCTAAAATAGTCACTCTTGGATCCTAAGACAACTCACTCCAGAATTAGTTCGATCAAGGCTAATCCAGTGAAATGATTTAACTTCAAACCTAAAGCAAGATTTGGAAGAAATGAAACACCAAATGGGGTTCAACAAAACACAAGTTTTTTCAATTATAAAATCTGTCCAAAATGATGAATTACAAGCCATTTTAAAGGCCAAAAATCCGTGCATGCCTTGAAATACAAAAGGACTCTAAAAGCTATTAAATTTAGTTTGTAGAAAATAAGGCCTAGGAAACCAAAACGGAATTGCATGGCTTAAATGCTAGACAAAATGGTAGATAAGCTTTAAAAAGACTCAACCAACTCTTCCAGAAGGTCCCTTGCAATTATGAGCATGGTTGGCAAGCATTGAAATCAAAAAGTCCCAAGATAAGAAATCTAGAAATTTCTTTATTTAAAATTCTGCCATGTAATTGTTATAATCCGCTTGGAATCTCCTTTTCCTTCTTCTTGTAATTGCTCCTTCGTGTGCATGCAATAAGTATGTACATCATTAAGAGTAGGTTTTACAATAATAGTAAAAGGGATACAAGAAAATAATAACTTACAATCTAATTCCCTACTAACCTCATTAGCATGTGTTGCAACCAAACCATAAAGCATTTCATTTTCAACTTTTCCACTTTCTACTTTAACCGTAGGCTGAATTTGATCACACGAATTATCATTTTCCAAAGACAATTGAATATTTGAAATTGGTTTTGGATGAGTGTACCTCGAAGACATCCTTTTGCGATGTGCTCTTCTTTCTTCCATATCTTCTCTCATCATTTCCAACATATCTTTAAGAGCTTCAAGAACGGTACTAAAACCCGGTACATTTGTTACCTTTTCTTCATTACGTGACATGTTGAAAAGATTGTTTACCTTTAGAGTCGGCCAAGGAATGTCGACCAAATGCTCTGATACCAAATGATAAGCGCCGATCCTTGCTTGAATTTTACAAAGCTAGAGGTCCTTCTAGGATCCTTGCAAAAACTCACAATGAAGGCTAACTTAGATCACACTTAAAATAGTCACTCTTGGATCCTAAGACAACTCACTCCAGAATTAGTTCGATCAAGGCTAATCCAATGAAATGATTTAACTTCAAACCTAAAGCAAGATTTGGAAGAAATGAAACACCAAATGGGGTTCAACAAAACACAAGTTTTTTCAATTATAAAATCTGTCCAAAATGATGAATTACAAGCCATTTTAAAGGCCAAAAATTCGTGCATGCCTTGAAATACAAAAGGACTCTAAAAGCTATTAAATGCAGTTTGTAGAAAATAAGGCCTAGGAAACCAAAACGCAATTGCATGGCTTAAATGCTAGACAAAATGGTAGATAAGCTTTAAAAAGACTCAACCAACTCTTCCAGAAGGTCCCTTGCAATTATGAGCATGGTTGGCAAGCATTGAAATCAAAAAGTCCCAAGATAAAAAATCTAGAAATTTCTTTATTTAAAATTCTGCCATGTAATTGTTATAATCCTCTTGGAATCTCCTTTTCCTTCTTCTTGTAATTGCTCCTTCGTGTGCATGTAATAAGTATGTACATCATTAAGAGTAGGTTTTACAATAATAGTAGAAGGGATACAAGAAAATAAGAACTTACAATATAATTCCCTACTAACCTCATTAGCATGTGTTGCAACCAAACCATAAAGCATTTCATTTTCAACTTTTCCACTTTCTACTTTAACCGTAGGCTGAATTTGATCACACGAATTATCATTTTCGAAAGACAATTGAATATTTGAAATTGGTTTTGGATGAGTGTACCTCGAAGACATCCTTTTGCGATGTGCTCTTCTTTCTTCCATATCTTCTCTCATCATTTCCAACATATCTTTAAGAGCTTCTAGAACGGTACTAAAACTCGGTACATTTGTTGCCTTTTCTTCATTACGTGACATGTTGAATAGATTGTTTACCTTTAGAGTCAGCCAAGGAATGTCGACCAATTGCTCTGATACCAAATGATAAGCGCCGATCCTTGCTTGAATTAACAAAGCTAGAGGTCCTTGTAGGATCCTTGCAAAAACTCACAATGAAGGCTAACTTAAATCACACTTAAAATCTAAAATAGTCACTCTTGGATCCTAAGACAACTCACTCCAGAATTAGTTCGATCAAGGCTAATCCAATGAAATGATTTAACTTCAAACCTAAAGCAAGATTTGGAAGAAATGAAACACCAAATGGGGTTCAACAAAACACAAGTTTTTTCAATTATAAAATCTGTCCAAAATGATGAATTACAAGCCATTTTAAAGGCCAAAAATTCGTGCTTGCCTTGAAATACAAAAGGACTCTAAAAGCTATTAAATGCAGTTTGTAGAAAATAAGGCCTAGGAAACCAAAACGCAATTGCATGGCTTAAATGCTAGACAAAATGGTAGATAAGCTTTAAAAAGACTCAACCAACTCTTCCAGAAGGTCCCTTGCAATTATGAGCATGTTTGGCAAGCATTGAAATCAAAAAGTCCCAAGATAAAAAATCTAGAAATTTCTTTATTTAAAATTCTGCCATGTAATTGTTATAATCCTCTTGGAATCTCCTTTTCCTTCTTCTTGTAATTGCTCCTTCGTGTGCATGCAATAAGTACGTACATCATTAAGAGTAGGTTTTACAATAATAGTAGAAGGGAACAAGAAAATAAGAACTTACAATATAATTCCCTACTAACCTCATTAGCATGTGTTGCAACCAAACCATAAAGCATTTCATTTTCAACTTTTCCACTTTCTACTTTAACCGTAGGCTGAATTTGATCACACGAATTATCATTTTCCAAAGACAATTGAATATTTGAAATTGGTTTTGGATGAGTGTACCTCGTAGACATCCTTTTGCGATGTGCTCTTCTTTCTTCCATATCTTCTCTCATCATTTCCAACATATCTTTAAGAGCTTCAAGAACGGTACTAAAACCCGGTACATTTGTTGCCTTTTCTTCATTACGTGACATGTTGAAAAGATTGTTTACCTTTAGAGTCGGCCAAGGAATGTCGACCAAATGCTCTGATACCAAATGATAAGCGCCGATCCTTGCTTGAATTAACAAAGCTAGAGGTCCTTCTAGGATTCTTGCAAAAACTCACAATGAAGGTGATAAGGATCATGGAGTTCCACAAGTTGCACTTGGACCTATTACACGATCCAAAGCAAAAAAGATTCAACAAGCATTCATTCTTCACCTTCGACAGTGGATAGCTTCAATTCAAAATTCATTTCATGTGCTAGAGACCATTTCAAGGGAAGAGGAACCATTTGATGCTTTGGAAGTCAATGTATGCAAGATTGAAGTTGTCCATGGAATTAATGACATTTGACTTGATTTAAATGTCTTAATCATTCAACAAGGGGAAATACAAATGTTAGAGTTGGCAACACAAACATCAATTTTCAGATTTTAGGAGCTTTTATGCAAGTCTATGTTTAAAATCTTGTTTTTAATGTTTTAGGTTATATTTTGCAACAATGGCATTATGGTAATTATGTTGGTTTTCTTTATTTTAGGTTTAACTTTCATAGGCTATAAATAGCCATGAAGTAAGTTGTAAAACTTAGATTTTGATTGAATGAAAATTAGCTCTCTACAAGAGATCATTTTCTTAGAATTTTGGGCATGTTCTTTGTCTCTTTTTCTAAGTTTCCCTTGCAATCTTGTGATAGAATGCATTTGAGCCATTCAATCCAAATTTGATCAAGCTTGATTGTGGAGTGACTCAATCTAGAACAAGATCTTCCATATCTTGCTTCTAGATCATTGATCTTAAGGGGTAATCAAATTCTAGCCTTTTCTCTTGGTTGTTCCCAAATCTATAAGGAGGTGTTAATCTCTTAATTCAAGGGTTCTTGCTTCATCATAAGCTTGGATCTTTGGGCTGAGAATTAGGGTTGCCTTATCATTTGGTATCAGAGCATAGGTTGCATCTTTGTGGCCGGCTCTAGATTTGATTTTATCTTTAACTTTCAGCAATTCGTTCATCTTCTTGTTCAGATCTTGTTTCTCTGTTTTTTTTTTCATCATTGTTGGATCCATAAAAAAAAAAAAAAAAAAAAAAAAAAAAAAAAAAAAAAAGTTCATGGTTCGATCTTGAATTATTCTTGTCCAATTTTAAACTGCTGCATTGAATGCTTATTGTTTCGATTGTAATACCTCGATAACGATCGAATTTGACAAACTGTTCTTCTGCAAATATTTAGATCAGTACGTTATCTTTAATCCTTAAGAAGACGACTTATTCAAATTAGCATTGTAAAGCATTCGTTTGTGGGTTTCTTTTTCAGTGTGTAATTTACCCGAAAAAAAAAAAAATTGCCAGATATTTATCTTTCTTTTCCATCAAATTCCTTGTGGCCTACTCTAGATTTTATTTCATTATATCCTTGTGGCCAACCCTATATTTGAATTTATTTTATCTTTTATTTGATCCATGTGCCTACTGTTGTTTCCAGTTATAACACCTTGCTAACGATCGAATTTGTCAAATTGTCCATCTACAAAAATTTAGATCGGTGTGTTATCTATATTCTTCAAGAAGGCCATTTACTCAAATTAGTAATTTCAAAAGTCCATTTGTTTGTTTTCTTCTGAGTGTTCCATATATCCGGAAAAAAAAAATCTGAACATTTATCTTTCTTTCTATTTCTTTTTGTTCTTGATTTTGTTATTTCATAATTTTTCTTGTCTTGGCTGATTTGTAAGGCTCACTATTACAAGATTTGCTTTATCCATATTAGCCTACCTTTATCAAACTTTAGCCACTTTCCCAAATAGCCTACCTTTGTGTGTGATAAACACGAGCGTTAAGTGTAAAATTCATGAGTTGAGTGTGTGAGGTCCTTCATATATATTTTACTATTTTACAACCATGAATCAAGATGGGAGAGATGGAGAGGAGATTAGTGAAGCTAGGTGGAGAGAAGCTCAAAGTGGGGTCATTAATCGTTTAACTCAAGTTGTTAATTCCTTAAGCGATAGGTTGGAGCGAATGGAAGTAGCTTTAGGAAATCCTCAAGGGAGGGAGGATAACTTTAATTATGAAGGAGTTGAAAATGAAGATGGAGAAGATAATGTTAACCTCTTAGCGGGATACAATCCACGGGGAGGGAGAGTTTTAGGTCGAGGGGGACGAGGAGGAAGAAGAGGGGGTAGGGAAATTATAGCACCTAGAAGGGTCGAAAGGAGAACCAATATGAAAGAGGAGTAGGGGGAGTAAAGCTTAAAATTCCTACTTTCCATGGGAAATCTGATCCGGAGGAGTATTTGCAATATGAGAGCAAAATTGAGCATGTTTTCGATTGCAACAACTTTAGTGAAGAAAGGAAGTTGAAACTTGCCGTTGCTGAATTTTGTGATTATGCCAATATTTGGTGGGCTTCTTTGAAATCCGAATGGAGGAGAAATTTTGAAGAACCAATTGAAACATGGGAGGAGTTGAAGACACTAATGAGAAAAAGGTACATTCCTAAACATTATTCTCGAGAACTCAAGCAAAAGCTCTATACTTTGCAACAGGGATCCAAAAGTGTAGAGGATTATTACAAGGAAATGGAGGTCCTTATGAACAGAGCATGCATTAACGAAGATGAGGAGGATACAATGGCTAGGTTCCTTGGCGGGTTGAACCGACAATTGGCTCATCAAGTTGATAGACAACCTTACTTTGATATGAAGGAATTGTTACACCTTGCTGTCAAAAATTGAAGGACAATTAGCATGGGAGAAGGAGAATTCCAAGAGGTACTCTTCTTCTAAGTCTACTACTTTTTCTGCCAATACTTGGAAAAAGAATGCAAATAATGTTAAGGTTGAATTGAAGCCAAAAGGCAAGTATGAGTTTGACAAAAAGGACAATGCCGAAAGTTCTAAAGGTAAGGATAAAATGGAAGGATATAAGGAGGTTCGAGAGAGAAATAGAGATATCAAATGTTGGAAATGTCAAGGGAGTGGACATATTAGTCGTGATTGTCCTAACAAGAGAGTCATGATCATTAAAAATGGACAAGTTGTCACCGATGGAGAGGACAAATGACGAAGATGAGTTAATTGATGAAAAAGAAAATGAGAATGAGGAGGAATTGGAAGATGGGAGTCATTTGGCCCTTGTAACAAGAAGACTCCTTACCACTCAAATTAAGGAGAATGATGTTGATGACCAAAGAGACAACTTATTCCATACACGATGTCTCGTTAATGGGACTCCTTGTAGTCTTGTTATTGATAGTGGAAGTTGCACCAACGTCGTAAGTACATTTTTGATCAAGAGGTTGCAAATTCCAATTCAACACCATCCTAAACCATACAAGCTCCAATGGCTCAATGATAGTGGGGCAATGAAGGTAGTTTCTCAAGCTTTAATTACTTTTTCTTTAGGAAAATATCAAGATGAGATTCTTTGTGATGTGTTACCTATGCTCATTGGAGATATATTGCTTTGTAGACCTTGGCAATTTGATAGGAAGGTCATGTATGATGGTTATTTGAATAGGTATTCTTTCACAAAAGATGGAAGAAAAACAACTCTTGTACCTTTAAGTTCTAATGATGTATATATTGATCAACCAAGAAGTTGGAGGAAAAAGAGAGAGTATGAAGAAAAAGAATTAAAAGAAAAAAAGAAGTGAGTGAGAAAATAGCGAAAAATAAAAGAGAGAAAAAAAGTGGTAGGGAGAGTGAAAAAGTGATGAAATTGAAAAAAGTCAAAAAAAGTGAGTGTTTTGCTAGAGTGGGAGAGGTGAGAAGGGCAATGTTTTCCCAAAAACCAATCTTTGTGCTTATGTACAAGGAAGGATATTTGGCTTCTAACGAAAATACTCTTTCTTTGCCTAGTGTGTTTCAATCTCTTTTACAGAATTTGAGGATGTGTTCCAAGATGAAGTACCTAAAGGACTACCTCCCATTCGAGGAATTGAACACAAAATAGACTTCATTCCAGGGGTCATTCCCAATAGGCCACTTATAGAGCCAATCCAACCGAGACCAAGGAAATTCAAAGACAAGTGGAGGAGCTCATTGATAAAGGCTATGTACGAGAGAGTTTGAGTCCATGCTCGAGACTGTCATATTGGTGCCAAAGAAAGATGGAACTTGGCGCATGTGTGTGGATTGTAGAGCCATCAACAAAATCACTTGTAAAAAGTATCGACATCCTATTCCTAGACTAGATGATATGTTTGATGAATTGCATGGTTCGTGCTTATTTACAAAGATTGATTTAAAATCTGGATATCATCAAATTAGAATGCATGTAGGTGATGAATGGAAAACAGCTTTCAAAACTAAGTTTGGGTTGTATGAATGGCTCGTTATGCCTTTTGGACTAACTAATGCTCCTAGCACATTTATGCGTTTAATGAACTATGTTTTGAGAGAATATTTAGGAAAGTATGTTGTTGTGTATTTTGATGATATTCTAATT
The DNA here is from genome assembly GCA_036507275.1 of Sicyos edulis. Classification (NCBI taxonomy): domain Eukaryota; kingdom Viridiplantae; phylum Streptophyta; class Magnoliopsida; order Cucurbitales; family Cucurbitaceae; genus Sicyos; species Sicyos edulis. The sequence continues at coordinate 22,054,631 of CM071854.1, read as the reverse complement.
TATTCAAAGACTTTGCTTGAACATGTCGAACATGTTAGGTCTGTTCTAACTACACTTAGAAATGAGGAACTTTATGCTAATTTGAATAAGTGTTGTTTTTGCATGGAAAAAGTTAACTTTCTTGGATTTATAGTTGGTAAAAATGGAGTAGAAGTGGACATTGAGAAAGTTAAGGCAATTCGCGATTGGCCAACACCAACAAATGCAAGTGAGGTAAGGAGTTTTCACGGGTTAGCTAGCTTTTATAGGCGGTTTATAAAGGACTTTAGTACCATAGCTGCACCATTGAATGATTTGGTAAAAAAAAAATGTTGTGTTCCAATGGGGGGAAATGCAAGATAAAGCCTTTAATGAACTTAAGGAGAAATTAACCAATGCACCATTGCTTGTCTTGCCTAACTTTGAAAAGACATTTGAAATTGAGTGTGATGCAAGTGGTTTGGGCATAGGTGCTGTTTTAATGCAAGATGGAAGGCCTTTGATGTACTTTAGTGAAAAACTAAATGGGGCAGACATTGAACTATCCTACCTATGACAAAGAATTGTTTGCTTTAGTTCGTACATTGCGGTATGGCAACACTACTTATGGCCTAGAGAGTTCGTGATTCACACTGATCATGAGAGCTTGAAGCATCTTAAGAGTCAAAGTAAATTGAACCGCCGGCATGCAAAGTGGGTAGAATTTATTGAAACATTTCCCTATGTGATCAAATATAAGCAAGGTAAAGATAATATCGTGGCTGATGCATTGTCAAGAAGGTACAATCTCTTTACTTCTCTTCTGCAAAAATTCTTGGATTTGAGCACATTAAAGAGCTATATAAATCGACAAAGATTTTGGACCAATTTTTGCATCTTGTCGAGTTGGAAAAGTTTTGGATGATTATTATGTCTTTCATGAATATTTGTTTAAGAAAAATAAACTTTGTGTTCCTAATTGTTCTATAAGAGATTTACTTGTGAAAGAGGCCCATGGTGGTGGCTTAATGGGACATTTTGGGATTCATAAAACTTATGATATGTTGCATGAACATTTTTTTTGGCCTAAGATGAAACATGATGTTCATAAGGTTTGTAGTCAATGTTTTAAATGCAAAGCGGCTAAGTCTAGAACCCAACCAAATGGATTGTATACTCCTTTGAATGTACCTAATGGACCATGGACTGATATATCTATGGATTTTATCCTTGGTTTGCCGCGAACCAAAAGGGGTAAAGATAGTATTTTTGTTGTGGTTGATAGATTTAGTAAAATGGCTCATTTTATAGCATGTAACAAAACGGATGATGCAAAGCAAGTGGCTGATAATTTCTTTAGAGAAGTAGTAAGATTACATGGAATTCCTAAAACTATTGTTAGTGATAGGGATGTTAAATTTTTAAGTCACTTTTGGAAAGTATTATGGGGTAAATTAGGCACTAAACTCAAGTTTTCAACCACATGTCATCCTCAAACCGATGGGCAAACCGAGGTGGTTAATAGAACTTTAGGAACTTTGCTTAGAGCTATTATTTCTAAGAACATTAAGTCTTGGGAGGAATGCTTGCCATTTGTAGAGTTTGCATACAATAGAGCAATTCATAGTACCACTCATTGTTCTCCTTTTGAAGTTGTTTATGGATTTAATCCACTTACACCTCTTGATTTGCTTCCTATTCCGTCTAATGTTTTTGTGAGTGATGCAAAGAACAAATAAGGCAGATTTGATCAAGAATTTGCACAAGGATGTGAAAGAGAGAATTGAGAAACAAAATTTCCAAGTAAACGCTTCGCGAATTAACAAAGGACGAAAGGAACTCATTTTTAAACCAGAGATTGGGTTTGGGTTCATTTTCGAAAGGAGAGATTTCCATCTCAAAGGAAGACCAAGTTACATGCAAGAGGAGATGGTCCTTTTCAAGTTCTTGAGAGGATTAACAACAATGCCTACAAAATCGATCTTCCAGTGACTTTTCAAAGAGTTCTACTTTTAATGTTGCTGACTTGAGTCCTTTTGATGTAGGTGATGATTTTCCAGTTCGAGGACGAATCCTTTCGAAGAGGGGGAAGATGATAAGGATCATGGAGTTCCACAAGTTGCACTTGGACCTATTACACGATCCAAAGCAAAGAAGATTCAACAAGCATTCATTCTTCACCTTCGACAGTGGATAGCTTCAATTCAAAATTCATTTCATGTGCTAGAGACCATTTCAAGGGAAGAGGAACCATTTGATGCTTTGGAAGTCAATGTATGCAAGATTGAAGTTGTCCATGGAATTAATGACATTTGACTTGATTTAAATGTCTTAATCATTCAACAAGGGGAAATACAAATGTTAGAGTTGGCAACACAAACATCAATTTTCAGATTTTAGGAGCTTTTATGCAAGTCTATGTTTAAAATCTTGTTTTTAATGTTTTAGGTTATATTTTGCAACAATGGCATTATGGTAATTATGTTGGTTTTCTTTATTTTAGGTTTAACTTTCATAGGCTATAAATAGCCATGAAGTAAGTTGTAAAACTTAGATTTTGATTGAATGAAAATTAGCTCTCTACAAGAGATCATTTTCTTAGAATTTTTGGGCATGTTCTTTGTCTCTTTTTCTAAGTTTCCCTTGCAATCTTGTGATAGAATGCATTTGAGCCATTCAATCCAGCCTTGATCAAGCTTGATTGTGGAGTGACTCAATCTAGAACAAGATCTTCCATATCTTGCTTCTAGATCATTGATCTTAAGGGGTAATCAAATTCTAGCCTTTTCTCTTGGTTGTTCCCAAATCTATAAGGAGGTGTTAATCTCTTAATTCAAGGGTTCTTGCTTCATCATAAGCTTGGATCTTTGGGCTGAGAATTAGGGTTGCCTTATCAGAAGGCTAACTTAGATCACACTTAAAATAGTCACTCTTGGATCCTAAGACAACTCACTCCAGAATTAGTTCGATCAAGGCTAATCCAATGAAATGATTTAACTTCAAACCTAAAGCAAGATTTGGAAGAAATGAAACACCAAATGGGGTTCAACAAAACACAAGTTTTTTCAATTATAAAATCTGTCCAAAATGATGAATTACAAGTCATTTTAAAGGCCAAAAATTCGTGCATGCCTTGAAATACAAAAGGACTCTAAAAGTTATTAAATGCAGTTTGTAGAAAATAAGGCCTAGGAAACCAAAACGCAATTGCATGGCTTAAATGCTAGAAAAAATGGTAGATAAGCTTTAAAAAGACTCAACCAACTCTTCCAGAAGGTCCCTTGCAATTATGAGCATGGTTGGCAAGCATTGAAATCAAAAAGTCCCAAGATAAGAAATCTAGAAATTTCTTTATTTACAATTCTGCCATGTAATTTTTATAATCCTCTTGGAATCTCCTTTTCCTTCTTCTTGTAATTGCTCCTTCGTGTGCATGCAATAAGTATGTACATCATTAAGAGTAGGTTTTACAATAATAGTAAAAGGGATACAAGAAAATAAGAACTTACCATCTAATTCCCTACTAACCTCATTAGCATGTGTTGCAACCAAACCATAAAGCATTTCATTTTCAACTTTTCCACTTTCTACTTTAACCGTAGGCTGAATTTGATCACACGAATTATCATTTTCCAAAGACAATTGAATATTTGAAATTGGTTTTGGATGAGTGTACCTCGAAGACATCCTTTTGCGATGTGCTCTTCTTTCTTCCATATCTTCTCTCATCATTTCCAACATATATTTAAGAACTTCAAGAACGGTACTCAAACCCGGTACATTGTTGCCTTTTCTTCATTACGTGACAAGTTGAAAAGATTGTTTACCTTTAGAGTCGGCCAAGGAATGTCGACCAAATGCTCTGATACCAAATGATAAGCGCGGATCCTTGCTTGAATTTTACAAAGCTAGAGGTCCTTCTAGGATCCTTGCAAAAACTCACAATGAAGGCTAACTTAGATCACACTTAAAATCTAAAATAGTCACTCTTGGATCCTAAGACAACTCACTCCAGAATTAGTTCGATCAAGGCTAATCCAATGAATTGATTTAACTTCAAACCTAAAGCAAGATTTGGAAGAAATGAAACACCAAATGGGGTTCAACAAAACACAAGTTTTATCAATTATAAAATCTGTCCAAAATAATGAATTACAAGCCATTTTAAAGGCCAAAAATTCGTGCATGCCTTGAAATACAAAAGGACTCTAAAAGCTATTAAATGCAGTTTGTAGAAAATAAGGCCTAGGAAACCAAAACGGAATTGCATGGCTTAAATGCTAGACAAAATGTTAGATAAGCATTAAAAAGACTCAACCAACTCTTCCAGAAGGTCCCTTGCAATTATGAGCATGGTTGGCAAGCATTGAAATCAAAAAGTCCCAAGATAAGAAATCTAGAAATTTCTTTATTTAAAATTCTGCCATGTAATTGATATAATCCTCTTGGAATCTCCTTTTCCTTCTTCTTGAAATTGCTCTTTCGTTTGCATGCAATAAGTATGTACATCATTAAGAGTAGGTTTTACAATAATAGTAGAAGGGATACAAGAAAATAAGAACTTACAATCTAATTCCCCACGAACCTCATTAGCATGTGTTGTAACCAAACCATAAAGCATTTCATTTTCAACTTTTCCACTTTCTACTTTATCCGTAGGCTGAATTTGATCACACGAATTATCATTTTCCAAAGACAATTAATTATTTGAAATTGGTTTTGGATGAGTGTACCTCGAAGACATCCTTTTGCGATGTGCTCTTCTTTCTTCCATATCTTCTCTCATCATTTCCAACATATCTTTAAGAGCTTCAAGAACGGTACTAAAACCCGGTACATTTGTTGCCTTTTCTTCATTACGTGACATGTTGAAAAGATTTTTTACCTTTAGAGTCGGCCAAGGAATGTCGACCAAATGCTCTGATACCAAATGATAAGCGCCGATCCTTGCTTGAATTTTACAAAGCTAGAGGTCCTTCTAGGATCCTTGCAAAAACTCACAATGAAGGCTAACTTAGATCACACTTAAAATAGTCACTCTTGGATCCTAAGACAACTCACTCCAGAATTAGTTCGATCAAGGCTAATCCAATGAATTGATTTAACTTCAAACCTAAAGCAAGATTTGGAAGAAATGAAACACCAAATGGGGTTCAACAAAACACAAGTTTTTTCTATTATAAAATCTGTCCAAAATGATGAATTACAAGCCATTTTAAAGGCCAAAAATTCGTGCATGCCTTGAAATACAAAAGGATTCTAAAAGCTATTAAATGCAGTTTGTAGAAAATAAGGCCTAGGAAACCAAAACGCAATTGCATGGCTTAAATGCTAGACAAAATGGTAGATAAGCTTTAAAAAGACTCAACCAACTCTTCCAGAAGGTCCCTTGCAATTATGAGCATGGTTGGCAAGCATTGAAATCAAAAAGTCCCAAGATAAGAAATCTAGAAATTTCTTTATTTAAAATTCTGCCATGTAATTGTTATAATCCTCTTGGAATCTCCTTTTCCTTCTTCTTGTAATTGCTCCTTCGTGTGCATGCAATAAGTATGTACATCATTAAGAGTAGGTTTTACAACAATAGTAAAAGGGATACAAGAAAATAAGAACTTACAATCTAATTCCCTACTAACCTCATTAGCATGTGTTGCAACCAAACCATAAAGCATTTCATTTTCAACTTTTCCACTTTCTACTTTAACCGTAGGCTGAATTTGATCACACGAATTATCATTTTCCAAAGACAATTGAATATTTGAAATTGGTTTTGGATGAGTGTACCTCGAAGACATCCTTTTGCGATGTGCTCTTCTTTCTTCCATATCTTCTATTATCATTTCCAACATATCTTTAAGACCTTCAAGAACGGTACTAAAACCCGGTACATTTGTTGCCTTTTCTTCATTACGTGACATGTTGAAAAGATTGTTTACCTTTAGAGTCGGCCAAGGAATGTCGACCAAATGCTCTGATACCAAATGTTAAGCGCCAATCCTTGCTTGAATTTTACAAAGCTAGAGGTCCTTCTAGGATCCTTGCAAAAACTCACAACGAAGGCTAACTTAGATCACACTTAAAATCTAAAATAGTCACTCTTGCATCCTAAGACAACTCACTCCAGAATTAGTTCGATCAAGGCTAATCCAATGAATTGATTTAACTTCAAACCTAAAGCAAGATTTGGAAGAAATGAAACACCAAATGGGGTTCAACAAAACACAAGTTTTTTCAATTATAAAATCTGTCCAAAAGGATGAATTACAAGCCATTTTAAAGGCCAAAAATCCGTGCATGCCTTGAAATACAAAAGGACTCTAAAAGCTATTAAATGCAGTTTGTAGAAAATAAGGCCTAGGAAACCAAAACGCAATTGCATGGCTTAAATGCTAGACAAAATGGTAGATAAGCTTTAAAAAGACTCAACCAACTCTTCTAGAAGGTCACTTACAATTATGAGCATGGTTGGCAAGCATTGAAATCAAAAAGTCCAAAGATAAGAAATCTAGAAATTTCTTTATTTAAAATTCTGTCATGTAATTGTTATAATCCTCTTGGAATTTCCTTTTCCTTCTTCTTGTAATTGCTCCTTCTTGTGCATGCAATAAGTATGTAAATCATTAAGAGTAGGTTTTACAATAATAGTAGAAGGGATACAAGAAGATAAGAACTTACAATCTAATTCCCTACTAATCTCATTAGCATGTGTTGCAACCAAACCATAAAGCATTTCATTTTCAACTTTTCCACTTTCTACTTTAACCGTAGGCTGAATTTGATCACACGAATTATCATTTTCCAAAGACAATTGAATATTTGAAATTGGTTTTGGATGAGTGTACCTCGAAGACATCCTTTTGCGATGTGCTCTTCTTTCTTCCATATCTTCTCTCATCATTTCCAACATATCTTTAAGACCTTCAAGAACGGTACTAAAACCCGGTACATTTGTTGCCTTTTCTTCATTACGTGACATGTTGAAAAGATTGTTTACCTTTAGAGTCGGCCAAGGAATGTCGACCAAATGCTTTGATATCAAATGATACGCGCCGATCCTTGCTTGAATTTTACAAAGCTAGAGGTCCTTCTAGGATCCTTGCAAAAACTCACAATGAAGGCTAACTTAGATCACACTTAAAATCTAAAATAGTCACTCTTGGATCCTTAGACAACTCACTCCAGAATTAGTTCGATCAAGACTAATCCAATGAATTGATTTAACTTCAAACTTTAAGCAAGATTTGGAAGAAATGAAACACCAAATGGGGTTCAACAAAACAGAAGTTTTTTCAATTATAAAATCTGTCCAAAATGATGAATTACAAGCCATTTTAAAGGCCAAAAATCCGTGCATGCCTTGAAATACAAAGGACTCTAAAAGCTATTAAATGCAGTTTGTAGAAAATAAGGCCTAGGAAACCAAAACGCAATTGCATGGCTTAAATGCTAGACAAAATGGTAGATAAGCTTTAAAAAGACTCAACCAACTCTTCTAGAAGGTCCCTTGCAATTATGAACATGGTTGGCAAGCATTGAAATCAAAAAGTCCCAAGATACGAAATCTAGAAATTTCTTTATTTAAAATTCTGCCATGTAATTGTTATAATCCTCTTGGAATCTCCTTTTCCTTCTTCTTCTAATTGCTCCTTCGTGTGCATGCAATAGGTATGTACATCATTAAGAGTAGGTTTTACAATAATAGTAGAAGGGATACAAGAAGATAAGAACTTACAATCTAATTCCCTACTAACCTCATTAGCATGTGTTGCAACTAAACCATAAAGTATTTCATTTTCAACTTTTCCACTTTCTACTTTAACCGTAGGCTGAATTTGATCACAAGAATTATCATTTTCCAAAGACAATTGAATATTTGAAATTGGTTTTGGATGAGTGTACCTCGAAGACATCCTTTTGCGATGTGCTCTTCTTTCTTCCCTATCTTCTCTCATCATTTCCAACATATCTTTAAGAGCTTCAAGAACGGTACTAAAACCCGGTACATTTGTTGCCTTTACTTCATTACGTCACATGTTGAATTTCCTTCTCTTCTTCTCCTTCGCGTTTCCGTCGACCCTTCCACTGTTTTTCGAATTTCTTTTTCCGGTCATGCTAAAGCGATTTGTTGGGTGGCTTTTGTTCAGCTGGAGTAGAGGAGTTCGACCATCCACAAATCGGTCGTCGAATCCTCCCTTATCGGCCGAATTCAAACCTTCTTTCCATCGCGAGTCGCGTGCTCTGTCGCTGCGCAGACCGCCGAGCCACGCCGCGCAGAAGCTCGCTTCAGCGCCCAGCCGCATCGCGTCGCATGAGCCCCTACACGCGCGTCCTCGCCAGCGCCCAGCCGAGCCTCGCGCTGCTCGCCCGCACTCCCCTGTGTCGCCACGCGCCCGTCCGCGCGCAGCCAGCGCGCCCATTCCTGCGCCCCAGCTCGCCCAGCCAGCCCCGTTGCTGCCCCGTTCGTGCAATCGGCCTGTTCGTGCGTTCGTCGCGCCTCGTTAGTTGCTCCCGAGCTGAGATTCGTTTATTTTATTATATTTAGGCCTATTGTGTGATTTTTGTTGTGATTGATAGGTTCGCGATAGCTAGTTCGGTTTCGTTCGCCACTTAGGATTTCGTGTCAAATCGTCCCCGGCCAAGGTAAGGATTTCTTACCGGAGTTGTGTGGACCATGCGATATATTATGCGATTGTTGATTGACTGCTTGTTTGTGTTTATTGACATGTGTAGCTAGGTATTCTATTCTGAATTCCCGATTAGCATGATTTTCCTGATTTAATTCTCATGTTAATCCATGCTAGGTTGTTCCTTTCTAGCATGCTCGTATCTGTTCCTTTCTTCGTAGTATCATGCTAGGCTCGTTGTATTCTTATTGAGCACGTATTGGATTTTATGGAATTGTTTGTTGTTTCTAGGGCAGGTTAGAGTTGCAGGTAGATAGCATCATCCGGGCCTGATGCATAAAGTACCTTGCATCCATGGCAGGGACGTCGAGCAAGTCATTCCGTCCCTGGACCCCGTGAGGGATTAGCTAACCCAAGCGGTAGGCCCTGCAATCTTGGGTGAGGGTGGCAGTTGTTAATGCCCCAACGGTCGGGATGATGACTTGGCATTGCCTCGTCCCCGGCAGTCGGCACGTCCTCAGCGTGTTCGGCCATAGCCCCTGATTGCCACTGTTAAAGCGGGGGACGGCTTCTGGTGTGTAAGCCTACCACGACCGTTCCTTGGCCCCAGGTGCGGTGGTTCAGGCTGACATAGTTTACGTGTCCAGGTCTCACACCCCTATGTCAGTGACACCGATCCAAAGATTTAGTTAAGCGTGGTGACTGGACATGGGCAGCTTGCCTCTAGACCCGGCACCCCCCATAGTCTGCAGTAGCACGCGGTGCATGCTTACGCTCATTACAGCGCCGACCGGAGAGCTCCTCGGGATTGTGAGCCAGTGTACCTTTCGTCGACAGTAGACAGGCTGAGGCCGGGACTTGTTTCTCGTATAGGGCGACTTATGTATTGGACTGTGTGGTGATATTATTCCGGACTAAGACCCCAAATTGGCATCCGAGGCCCAAGTGTGGGCTAAGCTATGTGCTCTATTCTGTGTTTATATTCATAGCGTGCATACGCTCATCGAGATGACCATGTATATCGTATTGTACCCCGGTTGGGGATTCTTACTGAGCAATTCGTTGCTCACCCTTATTACTGTGGTTTTTTCCACAGGTAACCAAGTTGCGAGACAGGATGGTCGAAGGAGGAGCTGTGATCATGGGGCCCAGTCTTCAAACTCTGATTTTGTGTTATGACTCTTTATGTTTTATTTTCCCCTGAATGCATGTAGTCGGGCACGGAGCCCTAGGATGTTTTCTCTCAATATTTTGTGGATTCCAAAGATTATTGTATTTAGACATGTTTTGAATGATTTTAAGAAATCTCTGATCGGAGTATACTTTGGAAATGTATTTATCTTGGAACAGGTGCTTGGAAACAGGGACAGGTTCCAGGGAAATTGTATAGTTTTTAAAGGGGTTATTTTGAATGTTTTGCTTTAATTGGAATCCGAAATCATGTCTGTTTAAATGTCCTTTACTTTGAATGCATGCATTGGGGTAAGGGCCCATTTAGTGCCCCATTCGGGTCGGTCCCTTACAAAAACACAAGTTTTTTCAATTATAAAATCTGTCCAAAATGATGAATTACATGCCATTTTAAAGGCCAAAAATTCGTGCATGCCTTGAAATACAAAAGGACTCTAAAAGCTATTAAACGCAGTTTGTAGAGAATAAGGCCTAGGAAACCAAAAAGCAATTGCATGGCTTAAATGCTAGACAAAATGGTAGATAAGCTTTAAAAAGACTCAACCAACTCTTCTAGAAGGTCCAATGCAAATATGAGCATGGTTGGCAAGCATTGAAATCAAAAAGTCCCAAGATAAGAAATCTAGAAATTTCTTTATTTAAAATTCTGCCATGTAATTGTTATAATCCTCTTGGAATCTTCTTTTCCTACTTCTTGTAATTGCTCCTTCATGTGCATGCAATAAGTATGTACATCATTAAGACTAGGTTTTACAATAATAGTAGAAGGGATACAAGAAGATAAGAACTTACAATCTAATTCCCTACTAATCTCATTAGCATGTGTTGCAACCAAACCATAAAGCATTTCATTTTCAACTTTTCCACTTTCTACTTTAACCGTAGGCTGAATTTGATCACACGAATTATCATTTTCCAAAGACAATTGAATATTTGAAATTGGTTTTGGATGAGTGTACCTCGAAGACATCCTTTTGCGATGTGCTCTTCTTTCTTCCATATCTTCTCTCATCATTTCCAACATATCTTTAAGAGCTTCAAGAACGGTACTAAAACCCGGTACAATTGTTGCCTTTTTTTCATTACGTGACATGTTGAAAAGATTGTTTACCATTAGAGTCGGCCAAGGAATGTCGACAAATGCTCTGATACCAAATGATAAGCGCCGATCCTTGCTTGAATTTTACAAAGCTAGAGGTCCTTCTAGGATCCTTGCAAAAACTAACAATGAAGGCTAACTTAGATCACACTTAAAATCTAAAATAGTCACCCTTAGATCCTAAGACAACTCACTCCAGAATTAGTTCGATCAAGACTAATCCAATGAATTGATTTAACTTCAAACCTAAAGCAAGATTCGGAAGAAATGAAACACCAAATGGGGTTCAACAAAACACAAGTTTTTTCAATTATAAAATCTGTCCAAAATGATGAATTACAAGCCATTTTAAAGGGCAAAAATTCGTGCATGCCTTGAAATACAAAAGGTCTCTAAAAGCTATTAAATGCAGTTTGTAGAGAATAAGGCCTAGGAAACCAAAACGCAATTGCATGGCTTAAATGCTAGACAAAATGGTAGATAAGCTTTAAAAAGACTCAACCAACTCTTCTAGAAGGTCCCTTGCAATTATGAGCATGGTTGGCAAGCATTGAAATCAAAAAGTCCCAAGATACGAAATCTAGAAATTTCTTTATTTAAAATTCTGTCATGTAATTGTTATAATCCTCTTGGAATCTCCTTTTCCTTCTTCTTGTAATTGCTCCTTCGTGTGCATGCAATAGGTATGTACATCATTAAGAGTAGGTTTTACAATAATAGTAGAAAGGATACAAGAAGATAAGAACTTACAATCTAATTCCCTACTAACCTCATTAGCATGTGTTGCAACCAAACCATAAAGCATTTCATTTTCAACTTTTCCACTTTCTACTTTAAACGTAGGCTGAATTTGATCACACGAATTATCATTTTCCAAAGACAATTGAATATTTGAAATTGGTTTTGGATGAGTGTACCTCGAAGACATCCTTTTGCGATGTGCTCTTCTTTCTTCCATATCTTCTCTCATCATTTCCAACATATCTTTAAGAGCTTCAAGAACGGTACTAAAACCCGGTACATTTGTTGCCTTTTCTTCATTACGTGACATGTTGAAAAGATTGTTTACCATTAGAGTCAGCCAAGGTGATAAGGATCATGGAGTTCCACAAGTTGCACTAGGACCTATTACACGATCCAAAGCAAAGAAGATTCAACAAGCATTCATTCTTCACCTTCGACAGTGGATAGCTTCAATTCAAAATTCATTTCATGTGCTAGAGACCATTTCAAGGGAAGAGGAACCATTTGATGCTTTGGAAGTCAATGTATGCAAGATTGAAGTTGTCCATGGAATTAATGACATTTGACTTGATTTAAATGTCTTAATCATTCAACAAGGGGAAATACAAATGTTAGAGTTGGCAACGCAAACATCAATTTTCAGATTTTAGGAGCTTTTATGCAAGTCTATGTTTAAAATCTTGTTTTTAATGTTTTAGGTTATATTTTGCAACAATGGCATTATGGTAATTATGTTGGGTTTCTTTATTTTAGGTTTAACTTTCATAGGCTATAAATAGCCATGAAGTAAGTTGTAAAACTCAGATTTTGATTGAATGAAAATTAGCTCTCTACAAGAGATCATTTTCTTAGAATTTTTGGGCATGTTCTTTGTCTCTTTTTCTAAGTTTCCCTTGCAATCTTGTGATAGAATGCATTTGAGCCATTCAATCCAAATTTCTTGATCAAGCTTGATTGTGGAGTGACTCAATCTAGAACAAGATCTTCCATATCTTGCTTCTAGATCATTGATCTTAAGGGGTAATCAAATTCTAGCCTTTTCTCTTGGTTGTTCCCAAATCTATAAGGAGGTGTTAATCTCTTAATTCAAGGGTTCTTGCTTCATCATAAGCTTGGATCTTTGGGCTGAGAATTAGGGTTGCCTTATCATTTGGTATCAGAGCATAGGTTGCATCTTTGTGGCCGGCTCTAGATTTGATTTTATCTTTAACTTTCAGCAATTCGTTCATCTTCTTGTTCGATCTTGTTTCTCTGTTTTTTTCATCATTGTGGATCCATAAAAAAAAAAAAAAAAAAAAAAAAAAAAAAAAAAAAAAAGTTCATGGTTCGATCTTGAATTATTCTTGTCCAATTTTAAATCACTGCATTGAATGCTTATTGTTTCGATTGTAATACCTCGATAACGATCGAATTTGACAAACTGTTCTTCTGCAAATATTTAGATCAGTACGTTATCTTTAATCCTTAAGAAGACGACTTATTCAAATTAGCATCGTAAAGCATTCGTTTGTGGGTTTCTTTTTCAGTGTGTAATTTACCCGAAAAAAAAAAAAAATTGCCAGATATTTATCTTTCTTTTCCATCAAATTCCTTGTGGCCTACTCTAGATTTTATTTCATTATATCCTTGTGGCCAACCCTATATTTGAATTTATTTTATCTTTTATTTGATCCATGTGCCTCTTTGTTGTTTCCAGTTATAACACCTTGCTAACGATCGAATTTGTCAAATTGTCCATCTACAAAAATTTAGATCGGTGTGTTATCTATATTCTTCAAGAAGGCCATTTACTCAAATTAGTAATTTCAAAAGTCCATTTGTTTGTTTTCTTCTCGAGTGTTCCATATATCCTAAAAAAAAAATCTGAACATTTATCTTTCTTTCTATTTCTTTTTGTTCTTGATTTTGTTATTTCATAATTTTTCTTGTCTTGGCTGATTTGTAAGGCTCACTATTACAAGATTTGCTTTATCCATATTAGCCTACCTTTATCAAACTTTAGCCACTTTCCCAAATAGCCTACCTTTGTGTGTGATAAACACGAGCGTTAAGTGTAAAATTCAGTGAGTTGAGTGTGTGAGGTCCTTCATATATATTTTACTATTTTACAACCATGAATCAAGATGGGAGAGATGGAGAGGAGATTAGTGAAGCTAGGTGGAGAGAAGCTCAAAGTGGGGTCATTAATCGTTTAACTCAAGTTGTTAATTCCTTAAGCGATAGGTTGGAGCGAATGGAAGTAGCTTTAGGAAATCCTCAAGGGAGGGAGGATAACTTTAATTATGAAGGAGTTGAAAATGAAGATGGAGAAGATAATGTTAACCTCTTAGCGGGATACAATCCACGGGAGGGAGAGTTTTAGGTCGAGGGGACGAGGAGGAAGAAGAGGGGGTAGGGAAATTATAGCACCTAGAAGGGTCGAAAGGAGAACCAATATGAAAGAGGAGTAGGGGGAGTAAAGCTTAAAATTCCTACTTTCCATGGGAAATCTGATCCGGAGGAGTATTTGCAATATGAGAGCAAAATTGAGCATGTTTTCGATTGCAACAACTTTAGTGAAGAAAGGAAGTTGAAACTTGCCGTTGCTGAATTTTGTGATTATGCCAATATTTGGTGGGCTTCTTTGAAATCCGAATGGAGGAGAAATTTTGAAGAACCAATTGAAACATGGGAGGAGTTGAAGACACTAATGAGAAAAAGGTACATTCCTAAACATTATTCTCGAGAACTCAAGCAAAAGCTCTATACTTTGCAACAGGGATCCAAAAGTGTAGAGGATTATTACAAGGAAATGGAGGTCCTTATGAACAGAGCATGCATTAACGAAGATGAGGAGGATACAATGGCTAGGTTCCTTGGCGGGTTGAACCGACAATTGGCTCATCAAGTTGATAGACAACCTTACTTTGATATGAAGGAATTGTTACACCTTCTGTCAAAAATTGAAGGACAATTAGCATGGGAGAAGGAGAATTCCAAGAGGTACTCTTCTTCTAAGTCTACTACTTTTTCTCGCCAATACTTGGAAAAAGAATGCAAATAATGTTAAGGTTGAATTGAAGCCAAAAGGCAAGTATGAGTTTGACAAAAGGACAATGCCGAAAGTTCTAAAGGTAAGGATAAAATGGAAGGATATAAGGAGGTTCGAGAGAGAAATAGAGATATCAAATGTTGGAAATGTCAAGGAGTGGACATATTAGTTGTGATTGTCCTAACAAGAGAGTCATGATCATTAAAAATGGACAAGTTGTCACCGATGGAGAGGACAATGACGAAGATGAGTTAATTGATGAAAAGAAAATGAGAATGAGGAGGAATTGGAAGATGGGAGTCATTTGGCCCTTGTAACAAGAAGACTCCTTACCACTCAAATTAAGGAGAATGATGTTGATGACCAAAGAGACAACTTATTCCATACACGATGTCTCGTTAATGGGACTCCTTGTAGTCTTGTTATTGATAGTGGAAGTTGCACCAACGTCGTAAGTACATTTTTGATCAAGAGGTTGCAAATTCCAATTCAACACCATCCTAAACCATACAAGCTCCAATGGCTCAATGATAGTGGGGCAATGAAGGTAGTTTCTCAAGCTTTAATTACTTTTTCTTTAGGAAAATATCAAGATGAGATTCTTTGTGATGTGTTACCTATGCTCATTTGGAGATATATTGCTTTGTAGACCTTGGCAATTTGATAGGAAGGTCATGTATGATGGTTATTTGAATAGGTATTCTTTCACAAAAGATGGAAGAAAAACAACTCTTGTACCTTTAAGTTCTAATGATGTATATATTGATCAACTGAAGTTGGAGGAAAAAAGAGAGAGTATGAAGAAAAAGAATTAAAAGAAAAAAAGAAGTGAGTGAGAAAATAGCGAAAAATAAAAGAGAGAAAAAAGTGGTAGGGAGAGTGAAAAAGTGATGAAATTGAAAAAGTCAAAAAAGTGAGCTGTTTTGCTAGAGTGGGAGAGGTGAGAAGGGCAATGTTTTCCCAAAAACCAATCTTTGTGCTTATGTACAAGGAAGGATATTTGGCTTCTAACGAAAATACTCTTTCTTTGCCTAGTGTGTTTCAATCTCTTTTACAGAATTTGAGGATGTGTTCCAAGATGAAGTACCTAAAGGACTACCTCCCATTCGAGGAATTGAACACAAAATAGACTTCATTCCAGGGGTCGCATTCCCAATAGGCCACCTTATAGAGCCAATCCAACCGAGACCAAGGAAATTCAAAGACAAGTGGAGGAGCTCATTGATAAAGGCTATGTACGAGAGAGTTTGAGTCCATGCTCAAGATTACTGTCATATTGGTGCCAAAGAAAGATGGAACTTGGCGCATGTGTGTGGATTGTAGAGCCATCAACAAAATCATCATGAAAAGTATCGACATCCTATTCCTAGACTAGATGATATGTTTGATGAATTGCATGGTTCGTGCTTATTTACAAAGATTGATTTAAAATCTGGATATCATCAAATTAGAATGCATGTAGGTGATGAATGGAAAAAACACTTTCAAAACTAAGTTTGGGTTGTATGAATGGCTCGTTATGCCTTTTGGACTAACTAATGCTCCTAGCACATTTATGCGTTTAATGAACTATGTTTTGAGAGAATATTTAGGAAAGTATGTTGTTGTGTATTTTGATGATATTCTAATTTATTCAAAGACTTTGCTTGAACATGTCGAACATGTTAGGTCTGTTCTAACTACACTTAGAAATGAGGAACTTTATGCTAATTTGAATAAGTGTTGTTTTTGCATGGAAAAAGTTAACTTTCTTGGATTTATAGTTGGTAAAAATGGAGTAGAAGTGGACATTGAGAAAGTTAAGGCAATTCGCGATTGGCCAACACCAACAAATGCAAGTGAGGTAAGGAGTTTTCACGGGTTAGCTAGCTTTTATAGGCGGTTTATAAAGGACTTTAGTACCATAGCTGCACCATTGAATGATTTGGTAAAAAAATGTTGTGTTCCAATGGGGAAATGCAAGATAAAGCCTTTAATGAACTTAAGGAGAAATTAACCAATGCACCATTGCTTGTCTTGCCTAACTTTGAAAAGACATTTGAAATTGAGTGTGATGCAAGTGGTTTGGGCATAGGTGCTTGTTTTAATGCAAGATCGAAGGCCTTTGATGTACTTTAGTGAAAAACTAAATGGGGCAGACATTGAACTATCCTACCTATGATAAAGAATTGTTTGCTTTAGTTCGTACATTGCGTGTATGGCAACACTACTTATGGCCTAGAGAGTTCGTGATTCACACTGATCATGAGAGCTTGAAGCATCTTAAGGGTCAAAGTAAATTGAACCGCCGGCATGCAAATTGGGTAGAATTTATTGAAACATTTCCCTATGTGATCAAATATAAGCAAGGTAAAGATAATATCGTGGCTGATGCATTGTCAAGAAGGTACAATCTCTTTACTTCTCTTCTGCAAAAAATTCTTGGATTTGAGCACATTAAAGAGCTATATAAATCTGACAAAGATTTTGGACCAATTTTTGCATCTTGTCGAGTTGGAAAAGTTTTGGATGATTATTATGTCTTTCATGAATATTTGTTTTAGAAAAATAAACTTTGTGTTCCTAATTGTTCTATAAGAGATTTACTTGTGAAAGAGGCCCATGGTGGTGGCTTAATGGGAAATTTTGGGATTCATAAAACTTATGATATGTTGCATGAACATTTTTTTTGGCCTAAGATGAAACATGATGTTCATAAGGTTTGTAGTCAATGTTTTAAATGCAAAGCGGCTAAGTCTAGAACCCAACCAAATGGATTGTATACTCCTTTGAATGTACCTAATGAACCATGGACTGATATATCTATGGATTTTATCCTTGGTTTGCCGCAAACCAAAAGGAGTAAAGATAGTATTTTTGTTGTTGTGGTTGATAGATTTAGTAAAATGGCTCATTTTATAGCATGTAACAAAACGGATGATGCAAAGCAAGTGGCTGATATTTTCTTTAGAGAAGTAGTAAGATTACATGGAATTCCTAAAACTATTGTTAGTGATAGGGATGTTAAATTTTTAAGTCACTTTTGGAAAGTATTATGGGGTAAATTAGGCACTAAACTCAAGTTTTCAACCACATGTCATCCTCAAACCGATGGGCAAACTGAGGTGGTTAATAGAACTTTAGGAACTTTGCTTAGAGCTATTATTTCTAAGAACATTAAGTCTTGGGAGGAATGCTTGCCATTTGTAGAGTTTGCATACAATAGAGCAATTCATAGTACCACTCATTATTCTCCTTTTGAAGTTGTTTATGGATTTAATCCACTTACACCTCTTGATTTGCTTCCTATTCCGTCTAATGTTTTTGTGAGTGATGCAAAGAATAAATAAGGCAGATTTGATCAAGAATTTGCACAAGGATGTGAAAGAGAGAATTGAGAAACAAAATTTCCAAGTCGCTTCATGAATTAACAAAGGACGAAAGGAACTCATTTTTAAACCAGAGATTGGGTTTGGGTTCATTTTCGAAAGGAGAGATTTCCATCTCAAAGGAAGACCAAGTTACATGCAAGAGGAGATGGTCCTTTTCAAGTTCTTGAGAGGATTAACAACAATGCCTACAAAATCGATCTTCCAGTGACTTTTCAAAGAGTTCTACTTTTAATGTTGCTTGACTTGAGTCCTTTTGATGTAGGTGATGATTTTCCAGATTCGAGGACGAATCCTTTCGAAGGGGGAAGATGATAAGGATCATGGAGTTCCACAAGTTGCACTTGGACCTATTACACGATCCAAAGCAAAGAAGATTCAACAAGCATTCATTCTTCACCTTCGACGATGGATAGCTTCAATTCAAAATTCATTTCATGTGCTAGAGACCATTTCAAGGGAAGAGGAACCATTTGATGCTTTGGAAGTCAATGTATGCAAGATTGAAGTTGTCCATGGAATTAATGACATTTGACTTGATTTAAATGTCTTAATCATTCAACAAGGGGAAATACAAATGTTAGAGTTGGCAACGCAAACATCAATTTTCAGATTTTAGGAGCTTTTATGCAAGTCTATGTTTAAAATCTTGTTTTTAATGTTTTAGGTTATATTTTGCAACAATGGCATTATGGTAATTATGTTGGGTTTCTTTATTTTAGGTTTAACTTTCATAGGCTATAAATAGCCATGAAGTAAGTTGTAAAACTCAGATTTTGATTGAATGAAAATTAGCTCTCTACAAGAGATCATTTTCTTAGAATTTTTGGGCATGTTCTTTGTCTCTTTTTCTAAGTTTCCCTTGCAATCTTGTGATAGAATGCATTTGAGCCATTCAATCCAAATTGATCAAGCTTGATTGTGGAGTGACTCAATCTAGAACAAGATCTTCCATATCTTGCTTCTAGATCATTGATCTTAAGGGGTAATCAAATTCTAGCCTTTTCTCTTGGTTGTTCCCAAATCTATAAGGAGGTGTTAATCTCTTAATTCAAGGGTTCTTGCTTCATCATAAGCTTGGATCTTTGGGCTGAGAATTAGGGTTGCCTTATCACAAGGAATGTCGACCAAATGCTCTGATACCAAATGATAAGCGCCGATCCTTGCTTGAATTTTACAAAGCTAGAGGTCCTTCTAGGATCCTTGCAAAAACTCACAATGAAGGCTAACTTAGATCACACTAAAAATCTAAAATAGTCACTCTTATATCTTAAGACAACTCACGCCAGAATTAGTTCGATCAAGACTAATCCAATGAATTGATTTAACTTCAAACCTAAAGCAAGATTCGGAAGAAATGAAACACCAAATGGAGTTCAACAAAACACAAGTTTTTTCAATTATAAAATATGTCCAAAATGATGAATTACAAGCCATTTTAAATGCCAAAAATTCGTGCATGCCTTGAAATACAAAAGGACTCTAAAAGTTATTAAACGCAGTTTGTAGTGAATAAGGCCTAGGAAACCAAAACGCAATTGCATGGCTTAAATGCTAGACAAAATGGTAGATAAGCTTTAAAAAGACTCAACCAACTCTTCTAGAAGGTCCCTTGCAATTATGAGCATGGTTGGCAAGCATTGAAATCAAAAAGTCCCAAGATAAGAAATCTAGAAATTTCTTTATTTAAAATTCTGCCATGTAATTGTTATAATCCTCTTGGAATCTTCTTTTCCTTCTTCTTGTAATTGCTCCTTCATGTGCATGCAATAAGTATGTACATCATTAAGAGTAGGTTTTACAATAATAGTAGAAGGGATACAAGAAGATAAGAATTACAATCTAATTCCCTACTAACCTCATTAGCATTTGTTGCAACCAAACCATAAAGCATTTCATTTTCAACTTTTCCACTTTCTACTTTAACCGTAGGCTGAATTTGATCACACAAATTATCATTTTCCAAAGACAATTGAATATTTGAATTTGGTTTTGGATGAGTGTACCTCGAAGACATCCTTTTGCGATGTGCTCTTCTTTCTTCCATATCTTCTCTCATCAATTCCAACATATCTTTAAGAGCTTCAAGAACGGTACTAAAACCCGGTACATTTGTTGCCTTTTCTTCATTACGTGACATGTTGAAAAGATTGTTTACCATTAGAGTCAGCCAAGGAATGTCGACCAAATGCTCTGATACCAAATGATAAGCGCCGATCCTTGCTTGAATTTTACAAAGCTAGAGGTCCTTCTAGGATCCTTGCAAAAACTCACAATGAAGACTAACTTAGATCACACTTAAAATCTAAAATAGTCACTCTTAGATCTTAAGACAACTCACTCCAGAATTAGTTCGATCAAGACTAATCCATTGAATTGATTTAACTTCAAACCTAAAGCAAGATTCGGAAGAAATGAAACACCAAATGGAGTTCAACAAAACACAAGTTTTTTCAATTATAAAATCTTTCCAAAATGATGAATTACAAGCCATTTTAAAGGCCAAAAATTCTTGCATGCCTTCAAATACAAAAGGACTCTAAAAGCTATTAAACGCAGTTTGTAGAGAATAAGGCCTAGGAAACCAAAACGCAATTGCATTGCTTAAATGCTATACAAAATGGTAGATAAGCTTTAAAAAGACTCAACCAACTCTTCTAGAAGGTCCCTTGCAATTATGAGCATGGTTGCAAGCATTGAAATCAAAAAGTCCCAAAATAAGAAATCTAGAAATTTCTTTATTTAAAATTCTACCATGTAATTGTTAAAATCCTCTTGGAATCTTCTTTTCCTTCTTCTTGTAATTGCTCCTTCATGTGCATGCAATAAGTATGTACATCATTAAGAGTAGGTTTTACAATAATAGTAGAAGGGATACAAGAAGATAAGAACTTACAATCTAATTCCCTACTAACCTGATTAGCATGTGTTGCAACCAAACCATAAAGCATTTCATTTTCAACATTTCCACTTTCTACTTTAACCGTAGGCTGAATTTGATCACACGAATTATCATTTTCCAAAGACAATTGAATATTTGAAATTGGTTTTGGATGAGTGTACCTCGAAGACATCCTTTTGCGATGTGCTCTTCTTTCTTCCATATCTTCTCTCATCATTTCCAACATATCTTTAAGAGCTTCAAGAACGGTACTAAAACCCGGTACATTTGTTGCCTTTTCTTCATTACGTGACATGTTGAAAAGATTGTTTAAAATTAGAGTCGGCCAAGGAATGTCGACCAAATGCTCTGATACCAAATGATAAGCGCCGATCCTTACTTGAATTTTACAAAGCTAGAGGTCCTTCTAGGATCCTTGCAAAAACTCACAATGAAGGCTAACTTAGATCACACTTAAAATCTAAAATAGTCACTCTTAGATCTTAAGAAAACTCACTCCAGAATTAGTTCGATCAAGACTAATCCAATGAATTGATTTAACTTCAAACCTAAAGCAAGATTCGGAAGAAATGAAACACCAAATGGAGTTCAACAAAACACAAGTTTTTTCAATTATAAAATATGTCCAAAATGATGAATTACAAGCCATTTTAAATGCCAAAAATTCGTGCATGCCTTGAAATAAAAAAGGACTCTAAAAGTTATTAAACGCAGTTTGTAGTGAATAAGGCCTAGGAAACCAAAACGCAATTGCATGGCTTAAATGCTAGACAAAATGGTAGATAAGCCTTAAAAAGACTCAACCAACTCTTCTAGAAGGTCCCTTGCAATTATGAGCATGGTTGGCAAGCATTGAAATCAAAAAGTCCCAAGATAAGAAATCTAGAAATTTCTTTATTTAAAATTCTGCCATGTAATTGTTATAATCCTCTTGGAATCTTCTTTTCCTTCTTCTTGTAATTGCTCCTTCATGTGCATG
Source organism: Sicyos edulis (assembly GCA_036507275.1). Taxonomy (NCBI): domain Eukaryota; kingdom Viridiplantae; phylum Streptophyta; class Magnoliopsida; order Cucurbitales; family Cucurbitaceae; genus Sicyos; species Sicyos edulis. Next base: position 22,032,735 of record CM071854.1, on the reverse strand, counting down.
CAATAAGTATGTACATCATTAAGAGTAGGTTTTACAATAATAGTAGAAGGGATACAAGAAGATAAGAACTTACAATCTAATTCCCTACTAACCTCATTAGCATTTGTTGCAACCAAACCATAAAGCATTTTATTTTCAACTTTTCCACTTTCTACTTTAACCGTAGGCTGAATTTGATCACACAAATTATCATTTTCCAAAGACAATTGAATATTTGAATTTGGTTTTGGATGAGTGTACCTCGAAGACATCCTTTTGCGATGTGCTCTTCTTTCTTCCATATCTTCTCTCATCATTTCCAACATATCTTTAAGAGCTTCAAGAACGGTACTAAAACCCGGTACATTTGTTGCCTTTTCTTCATTACGTGACATGTTGAAAAGATTGTTTACCATTAGAATCAGCCAAGGAATGTCGACCAAATGCTCTGATACCAAATGATAAGCGCCGATCCTTGCTTGAATTTTACAAAGCTAGAGGTCCTTCTAGGATCCTTGCAAAAACTCACAATGAAGGCTAACTTAGATCACACTTAAAATCTAAAGTAGTCACTCTTAGATCTTAAGACAACTCACTCCATAATTAGTTCGATCAAGACTAATCCAATGAATTGATTTAACTTCAAACCTAAAGCAAGATTCGGAAGAAATGAAACACCAAATGGGGTTCAACAAAACACAAGTTTTTTCAATTATAAAATCTGTCCAAAATGATGAATTACAAGCCATTTTAAAGTAAAAAATTCGTGCATGCCTTGACATACAAAAGGACTCTAAAAGCTATTAAACGCAGTTTGTAGAGAATAAGGCCTAGGAAACCAAAACGCAATTGCATTGCTTAAATGCTAGACAAAATGGTAGATAAGCTTTAAAAAGACTCAACCAACTCTTCTAGAAGGTCCCTTGCAATTATGAGCATGGTTGGCAAGCATTGAAATCAAAAAGTCCCAAGATAAGAAATCTAGAAATTTCTTTATTTAAAATTCTGCCATGTAATTGTTATAATCCTCTTGGAATCTTCTTTTCCTTCTTCTTATAATTGCTCCTTCATGTGCATGCAATAAGTATGTACATCATTAAGAGTAGGTTTTACAATAATAGTAGAAGGGATACAAGAAGATAAGAACTTACAATCTAATTCCCTACTAACCTCATTAGCATGTGTTGCAACCAAACCATAAAGCATTTCATTTTCAACTTTTCCACTTTCTACTTTAACCGTAGGCTGAATTTGATCACACGAATTATCATTTTCCAAAGACAATTGAATATTTGAAATTGGTTTTGGATGAGTGTACCTCGAAGACATCCTTTTGCGATGTGCTCTTCTTTCTTCCATATCTTCTCTCATCATTTCCAACATATCTTTAAGAGCTTCAAGAACGGTACTAAAACCCGGTACATTTGTTGCCTTTTCTTCATTACGTGACATGTTGAAAAGATTGTTTACCTTTAAGAGCCTCAAGGGAGGGAGGATAACTTTAATTATGAAGGAGTTGAAAATGAAGATGGAGAAGATAATGTTAACCTCTTATCGGGATACAATCCACGGGGAGGGAGAGTTTTAGGTCGAGGGGGACGAGGAGGAAGAAGAGGGGGTAGGGAAATTATAGCACCTAGAAGGGTCGAAAGGGAGAACCAATATGAAAGAGGAGTAGGGGGAGTAAAGCTTAAAATTCCTACTTTCCATGGGAAATCTGATCCGGAGGAGTATTTGCAATATGAGAGCAAAATTGAGCATGTTTTCAATTGCAACAACTTTAGTGAAGAAAGGAAGTTGAAACTTGCCGTTGCTGAATTTTGTGATTATGCCAATATTTGGTGGGCTTCTTTGAAATCCGAATGGAGGAGAAATTTTGAAGAACCAATTGAAATATGTCGACCAAATGCTCTGATACCAAATGATAAGTGCCGATCCTTGCTTGAATTTTACAAAGCTAGAGGTCCTTCTAGGATCCTTGCAAAAACTCACAATGAAGGCTAACTTAGATCACACTTAAAATCTAAAATAGTCACTCTTAGATCCTAAGACAACACACTCCAGAATTAGTTCGATCAAGACTAATCCAATGAATTGATCTTGACTTGGTCGGAATAGCTTCTTCCGAAAAGTCCTTGACATAAGGGAGGGAAACTACATGCCGTTTTCTTTCCCAAAATGCATTAAGGAACTCGGAACAGAGATCCTGTTCAAGCTTCTTTTGGAATTGGTTAATCCGGAGGTTTATTCTTGGATTAACTAACTGTTCCTCAATTTTCTTGTAGGATATTTCATCCTTTAGAAAATCGATTTGGTGGTTTTTTGTTTGAATCATGTCAACTACGTGAGTTTTCACGGGTTAAATGAATTCAAAAATGAGTTTAGACTCTAGCGCAGTAGATTCTAAACCTCTTTCGGTTATTTGAAATGGGTACAATTGGTTCAAGAATGGAGTACCTAATATGATTTCCACATTGAGGTCCTTGACGAGAATGAAGGTATTGGCGAGGCAAATACCGTCCTTGCATATGTGCGCATTTAAAAGCTTGTACCGGACACTTAGGCGAATTCAATGGACCTATGGATGGGCTTTATAAGGCCTAAATTGATTTCAAATCCAAGAAAACGAATTTGGGTTTGAAAAAGTTTGATTTTCTGGGCCGAGATAACCAGGCCGTTTCTTTTCACAACATTGGAAAACGTTTGTAAATGTTTAAAATGTTGATCAATGTTTTGGGAGAAAAGCAAAACGTCATCAATGTAAACAATTGAAAATTCTTGAAAACCATTGAAAATATCATTCATGATTTTTTGAAATTCAGATGGAGCGTTTTTTAACCCGAAAGGCATAACGTTCCACTCGTACTGTCCGAAAGAGACGTTGAATGCGGTTTTATATCGATCTTTTTCGGCAATCTGAATCTGCCAAAATCCCGATTTTAGATCGAATTTTGAAAAAACTTTTGGGTGGGGTGGCTAGGCTGGGTGGTGCGGCTGGGTTAGGGTGCTTGGCTCGATTTAGGAGAGAGAGAGAGAGAGAGAGAGAGAGAGAATGCGGCTATGAGGGGAAAAATAGGGGTTTTCTTGATTTTCCTACTTTTCCTTATTTTTAAATAGGTTAGGAGACCTAAATTCCCTTCCCAAGGCTTCCTCTTGCGGGTCCCGGCTAAAGCAACCTTTTTTTCTTTTTAATTAAGACTCTTTTCTAAAACTCCAAATTCACCATTTAGGGCAAGGGTTCAAATCCCGATGGAACCATTTAATTTTCAATTAATTTTCCCATTAACCAAAATGCTACCAAACTTCTAAACAACTAACCCAAACTCCTTGGGTTTTGCAATCAACATCAACAAGCCACAACGAAGGCCGGAATGTCCCTGAAATCCTGAAAATCCTCAACCTCTGGCCGGGGAGCAGAAAGACCAAAATACCCTTAAAGGTTATAAAGCTCTAACGGCCCAACCGATTGCCCCAATACTTAACCGAGTACTGGGAAATCGAATGGAAAATCGGGCGTTACATAAGAAGACCGATGGGAATCCTAGGTGTGTAAGTCCTCGATGGGCATCACCGAGTTGGAGGTGTAAGACCCTGATGGGCATCCTAGGTGTGTAAGTCCCCGAGGGGCATCACCGAGTTGGAGGTGTAAGACCCGATGGGCATCCTAGGTGTGTAAGTCTCCTCGATGGGCATCACTGAGTTGGAGGTGTGAGACCCTAATGGGCATCCTAGGTGTGTAAGTCCCCGATGGGCATCACTGAGTTGGAGGTGTAAGACCCTGATGGGCATCCTAGGTGTGTGTAAGTCCTCGATGGGCATCACTTAGTTGGAGGTGTAAGACCGATGGGCATCCTAGGTGTGTAAGTCCCCGATGGGCATCACTGAGTTGGAGGTGTAAGACCCCGATGGGCATCACTGAGTTGGAGGTGTAAGACCCTGATGGGCATCCTAGGTGTGTAAGTCCCCGATGGGCATCACTGAGTTGGAGGTGTAAGACCCTGATGGGCATCCTAGGTGTGTAAGTCCCCGATGGGCATCACTGAGTTGGAGGTGTAAGACCCCGATGGGCATCCTAGGTGTGTAAGACCCCACTGGGCATCACTGATTCTGGAGGTGTAAGGCCCCGATAGGCATCCTAGGTGTGTAAGGCCCCACTGGGCATCACTGAGTCCTAGGTTGTGTAAGGCCCGAAGGGCATCCAAGTGTAGAACCTAGGATAGGCAGTAGATGAAAGCCCTTGAATAGGCTCGCTCTAGAAGTAGCTCATAGCCTAATTCAACCGTTTTGCTCTAAGTCATTGTTTTATTTGCATGTATACTAGGGTGCTAGATGACTGATGTATCGTATTGTACCCCGGTTGGGGATTCTTACTGAGTATGTTTATACTCACCCTTATTTCTGTGGTTTTTCCACCAGGTAACTTGGGACAACACCAGGATGGCTAGTGGAGGGAGCTGTTTGATTATGGGGGCTACCAGCACTGGCTCGCTTATTGTTTGCATTTATTTATTCAAATGTAGATGGACATGAGTCCTAGGGGAATGATGTTAACGTTGTTTAAACTGTTTTGAATGTTCTTTTATAAATACTGGCCTGGCTTATTTTACCTTGATTGGATTTGCTTATGAAAATTGTTGGTTATGTTTTAAGTGTTCCCCGTTTCCAAATGTTTTGAAAAAGTTTTAAATATGAGCACTAAACCGCTTGTTGAAATATTTAACTTGCATGCTGAGTGAGGACCTAGGTTTAGGACCGTATTCCAGGTCGGGTCCTTACAAACTCCCAAGGAGAAACAGTTCCTTACAAGCGGACAACCGAAGGACAGAGAGCTCCACACACGCTCGCTGTCTTGCTCAGCTAAAGCAACAACACCTAAGTCTTATGGGGGCAACAATAGGGGGGTCCACCACAGACTGAACCTCCAACCACACACTAGCCAAGACACACCTCCAAACACCAAAGGGGGAAACTCTCAACATCCTGGAAACAAGAAAACAACCAACAGGGCACAAACCACTCTCCCCACGAGCAAAACTAACTTCTAGCAACTCAAAACCACACCTTGGTCAACACCAAGCACCAACTTGCCACCACACCGGAACCAATCCGGACTCTACTCCAAACAATCTCCAGCATGCTAGCCTACCAAATCTGCCAGCAACTCACCCGAGGTCTACAACCTACACGACTTCGGCTTGCCAACTGAAACTCACTACCTGGGTCTGAATGAACTCTGGTGAGGCTCTCCACAACTAGGGTTCTTCTGCAACCCTCGACACACACTGTCGTATAACGGTCTAACAACCAACTGCCTGAACAAACAACTCCTTTTTCCAGCATCACAACCATGCTGGCCTGCTCCGAACCTCGAAACCAAAAAGACCAGAAACGCTTTAGAATGTGTCATCCTCCTACTCAAAGCATCAGCCACATCGTAGCTTCCACCCAGGGTAAGGATTCCGAGCAACACCCTTAGAAACTACGGTCAGGGACTACGCGGCTTCACTACAACCACCATTTGTTCAGTACCATCTAAACTCCAACAATGAACACAAGAGGTTCCACCAACCAAGCGTAGGTTCAACTTAACAAACTTGCCTAAGCAACAACCCGACTACGAGCACGGTATCCTTACAACCTCAACTAAAGCCTTACAACATCCACCTGGAGTCCAACTTCTCCAAGAACTGAGCACCAGTTCTCCAATGCAAACCCTACATGGTTCTGAAACTCTCGCCACCAGAACGAACTACACAAAACACACTTGTGTGCACAACTCTCAACCTTCCTTCAGAGATCCAAGACTAACAGGTGCTTTCCAAAAGGCAACACTAACTTCTGGCAGAGATACAATCAACCAAAGGAACACCAAAAGTTCCATCTCCACACGATACTGGAAGTCACGGCAACCTTGCTCTACTAAAGCATAACAATGCCAAACTGAACTTACTTTATACCAAGACTCTACCAAGTGTGCTTTACACATAAGGCATCCAACTCCTCTCATAAGGCATCCTACTCATCTCATAGGCATCCAACTCATCTTATAAGCATCCAACTCATCTCATAGGCATCCAACTCATGATCCCTCGGCTGGACCAAACTCGCTTCTACAAAGCACAACTCTCCTCAGATTTAGGCACTCAAAGGTAGTTGACCGCACTACCAACCACAAAGATCTCTTAGCCTTAACACTAGCGTGAGACTCACGCGCACCAACACTTACCAACCGTCAACCTGCTGACTTACTCAACCCCCAGTAACACTGGGAAGAGGCTCCAGCTCCTCTCGAACATCCTTTCGCTTGTAGTCCTTCGACTACCACTGAACTAGCCCTCTTGCACGACCTAAACAGGTGCAACTGCAATAAACGGATCCAAAGGCTAAAGGAGTGCGCTGAACTCCGGACGAATTATAGAACCATCTGTCCTACTCGTGCCAAACTCAGGTCTGAACCAGACTTAGTGCCAAAGCGGCACACCAACCAATGCACCTCAAGTGCCACTACTACCAAATCCACATCTTACTACAAATGGGGCCAACAAGGTCACAACCTCAAGTGAAAAAACTCTGGCTAGGCATACAAGGGCTCAAAACTCAAACAACCCTGCCTATGGCATTCTCATCTAACTGAAGTCTCACGGCCTACTCTTGCATCTCCACATGATGCTCAACAAAACTCCGACCGGCTCTCTCAACATGCAGTAGCTAGCTCTGCCCTAGAAGCTCACCAAAAGAAGAGTGCTCAACTCTACAAGACAACTGAGGAAACCACCAACGGATCAAGTCCAATGGGAACACTACTCGCTGCACCCTTAACCATAGGGTTCTGGCTTACTGGCTACAAAACAACAACAACAATCTGCAAGGGAACAAAGATGTCTCTACATCCTCCACGAAGGCTACTAACTCTGCAACCACTCTCTGGGCAATCAAACAATCCTCTAAGGTTCAAGATCAACACTTGAACTACCCAGGCTAGTCCGCACTGGAACCTGCTCCGCAAGCATCAACATGAGCAAAGCCAAAGCTAACTCCTCTCCTGGAGTGGTACTCTAGGGCAAATCACCTCCACCATCTCTCTAGGGGAAAACTATCGACTGGGCCACAAGTGGCCTACGGGAGTCTAATCTCTGCCTCCCACTGGAACGATGTCCCAGCGGTATCTGAATCTATCTGGATACCCTGACAAGCTGCAAACATACTTTTACACTGCGGGAAGTTGGCATGATGGTGCTCTGGACCCAAACCAACAACGAGTCAGAACCTGCTCGTCTCCGCTCCACAACACTAAACAAGGCATACACTAGATGAAAAGTATTGTAAATTCTTAACCCTTTTCTAAAACTGTAAACTTAGGCTTACCTGATGACTGTCGGAGTGCTGGTGATCATGGGGAAAACGACCTACAACAAAAGGTCAGTCTACAGAATCTATGACTCTGAGCTCTGATACCAACTGAAAAGACCCGACCCAAAAGGGGCTCGAAATGGGCCTTTACCTCAATGCATGTATTCAAAGTAAAAGACAATATGCAGAAATGACTTTCGGATTCCAATTAAAACCAAAACATTCAAACATTCAATTTAAAGTCAATACAAATTCATGAAACCTGTCCTTGTCTCCAAGCACCTGTTTCAAGATAAATACGTTTCCAAAAGTTTACTCGATCGAGAGATTTATTAAAGCATTCAAAACTTTCAAAGATTACATCAAGATCGGAATCAGTAAAAACATTCGAAAACAACCTAGGGCTCCGTGCCCGGCTACATGCATTCAGAGGAAAAGAAAAGACAAAGAGTCATAACATAAAATCAGAGATGAACAGCTGGTTCCCATGATCACAGCTCCTCCTTCAGCCATTCTGTCTCGCACCTTGGTTACCTGTGGAAAACCACAAAAATAAGGGTGAGTAACGAATTACTCAGTAAGAATCCCCAACCGGGTACAATACGATATACATGGTCATCTAGCGAAAAGGTATGCAAGCTATGAATATGAACACAGAATAGAGCACATAGCTTAAATCCACACATACACATCGGATGCCAACTCAGGGTCTTATTCCGGAATAAACCACCGCACAAAACTCCCTATACGAGAAACAAGTCCCGGCCTCAACCTGTCTACTGTCGATACGAAAGGTGCACTAGCTCAAGATCCCGAGGAGCTCTCCGGTCGATGCTGTAATGAGCGTAAGCGCGCACCGCATGCTACTGCGGCACTGGAGAGGGTGCCGGGTCTAGTGGCAAGCCGCCTGTCCCAGTCACCATGCATAACTAAATCTCTGGATCGGTGTCACCGACATAGGGGTGAGACTCGACACGTGAACTATGTCAGCCTGAACCACCGCACCTGAGGCTAAGGAACCGGTCGTGGTAGGCTTACACCAGGAAGTCGTCCTTGCCCTATCAGGTGGCAATCAAGGGCTACGACCAAACATGCTGAGGACGTGCCGACTGCCGGGGGCAAGGCAATGCCAAGTCATCATCCCGACCGTTGGGGCATTTAACAGTCTGCCACCCTCACCCAAGATTGCAGGGCCAGCCGATAAGGTTAGCTATACCCTAACGGGATCAGGGATGGAGTACCGTTTCGTACATCCCTGTGGTGGATGCAAGTTACGTTATGCATCCGGCCCGGATGATGCTACCTACCTGAACTCTAAACTATAATATCTACAGAAAACAATCCAAAACAATCCAATACGTGATCAATAGATACAACGAACCTAGCATGATACTACGAAGCAAGAACAGATAACGAGCATGCTAGAACAGAACAACCTAGCATGGACTAACATGAAGAACAACATAAGAAATCATGCCAGTCGGGAATTCATAACAAAGCACCTATCGCTAAACATGCTGATAAACACAGACAAGCATACAAACAACAATCACATATAATATCGCAGGGCCCACACAACTCCAGCAAGAAATCCTTACCTAGCCGGGAGGCAACTACACACAAAAACCTAAGCTGCGATCGATCTCGAGCTAGCTAACAAGAACCTAACAAACATAATAATAATCACAACCCATAGGCCTAAATATAATCAAATAAATAGGACTCAGCTCGGGAGCAACTCACGAGGCACGGCTGACGGGCGGACGGACAGGTTGCACGGTGTGGCTGCTGCTGGGCGCTGATGGGCGGCAGGGGCAGCACGCTGGGCGCGCTGATGGGCGCTGATGGGTTGCGCTCGCGGATGGGCTGGCTGGCGCAGGCACAAGGCGCGAACGAGCTGGACACGGGTGGGCGATAGACACGGTACGGGCGCGCTGGGAAGGCGACAGGCGCTGGGACTGCGACGGGCGCGCGAGCTCTCTGCTGGCCGCGAGCCGACGGCGGCGTCACGTGCGGCATTGGCTTGTGCTGGGGACGGGTTGTCGACGACGAGCTGCTTGGTGCCTGGGCATCTGGGCTAGGCAGGGGCTGCCTGGGCTTGCTGCTTGGCAGTCTGGTGCCTGCTGGTGCGATCTGGGTGGGCTACAATGGCGATCTGGGAGCGATCTGGCCGGATGGGGTTGCTGCTGGTGCGATCTGGGCGGTATGGGCTTGCTGCTGGGTGCGACGAAGGCTGCTGGTTGGGGGCTCCTCTCGGCTGGCTGCAACCTAACACAACACACACACACACACACAAGCATCTATTTACTCGGCCAAACAGCACACCAAATGGAGGAGGAGAAGAAGAAGACGAAACTTACCTAGAACGACGATCAGATCTCGGGGCTGCTAGGGAGAAGAGAATCGGCTAGAGGAGCTTCGGAGACAAGCTTGGGCGGCAAGATGAGTTTTGGAGAAGAGAGAACAAAAAGCTAATTTCTTTTTCATTTAACCAAATGCACCAAAACTCCAAGGAACCAAGGCTAACCAAGATATGTCGCGAAAAGAGCAACAAGAGCTCTCAATAGCTCATCTGGCATGCATCCCCACAGGCTTTCCCGGAGACCCAGGTTCGAAACCCAGCTGCAACACAATTTTCCTTTATTTTTACTTTTGCATCAAACCTTGCTCAAACCCATCCACAAAGCCTAAAAAACCTACAAGAACCCATCCAATAATTTTAGCAACTAGAAAATGACATAAACGGCTCTGACGGCCAGACCAAATTACCAAAATACCCCTAGGGCACACCTGGAAGACCGGGATGAAAACCTGGGCCGTTACATGAACTACCCAGGCTAGTCTACACTAGAACCTACTCCACTAGCAACAACATGTGCAAAGCCAAAGTTAACTCCGCTCCTAGAGCTGTACTCCGAGGCAAATCACCTCCACCCGCTCTCTGGGGGAAACTAACAATTGGGCCACAAATGGCCAACGGGGGTCTATTCTCTGCCTCACCCTGGGACGATGGTATCTGTATCTATCTGGATACCCTGACTAGCTGCTATCGTACTCTTTACATTGCGGGTAGTTGGCATGATAATGATCTGAACCCAAACCAACAACGAGTCAGAACCTGCTCGTCTCCGCCCTGCTCTTCTAAAACATGCATACACTAGATGTACAATGTATTGTAAATTCTTAACCCTTTTCTAAAACAATAAACTTAGGCGTACCTGATGACTGTCGGAGTGCTGATGATCATGGAAAAAAAAAAGACCTACAACAAAAGGTCAGTCTACAAAATCTATGACTCTGAGCTATGATACCAACTGTAAAGACCCGACCCGGAAGAGGTCCTAAACTAGGCCTTTACCTCAATGCATGCTTTTAAAATTTAAATGTAATAATATGCAGGATTGCTTTCCAGATTCTGACTGAAAATAAAAACCTTTAAACATTCATGAAATAAAACATTTATAAAATGTCCTAAAACCTGTCCTTGTTTCCAAGCACCTGTTCCAAGCTAAAAGTAGTTTAAAACATACTCTGATCAGAGATTTATTCAAAACATTCAAAACCCCAAACAGTTTACAACAGTGTCAGAATCCAGAAACAATCAGAAAACATCCTACGGGCTCCGTGCCCAACTACATGCATTTAGAGGACAAAATTAAAAACATAAACATAAACTCAGAGTTAAAAGACAGCAGGTTTTCCATGATCCACAACTCCTCCTTCAGCCATCCTTTCTCGCGCCCTGATTACCTGTGGAAAACCACAAAATAAGGGTGAGTAACAAATTACTCAGTAAAAATCCCCAATCGGGGTACAATACGATATAACTGATCATCTAGCAGAAAGTAATGCAAGATATGAATACAACATAGAAGAGAGCACATCACTTAAATCCATACATATATATACCACGGATGCCATCTTACGGTCTTACTCTGGAAAACTACAATGCATCTCGATACTCTACGAGAAACTAATCTCGGCCTCACCTTTCCTACTACTGTCGATACGAAAGGTGCACTGAACTCAAGATCCCGAGGAGCTCTCCAGTCGGCGCTGTAATGAGCGTGTGCGCGCACCGCATGCTGCTGCAAACCAGGGAGGTGCTGGGTCTAGGGCATGCTGCCCTGGTCTAGTACGCATGCCTAAACGAATCTCTGGATCTGTGTCACTGAACATAGTGGTGTGAGACCAGGACACTATGACTATGTCAGCCTGTACCACTGCACCTGAGGCTAAGAAACCGGTCGTGATAGGCTGACACCAGGAACCGGTCCTTGCCCTATCAGGTGGCAATCAAAGGCTACTGCTGACACACTGAGGTCGTGTCGACTGCCGAGGACAAAGCAATTCCTCTGTAACGACCCAGTTTTCTATTCCGGTTTCCCAAATGTTTTCTATAATGTTATTTAAAGTGCCTCCAATGGGATTTGAACCCTCAACCTAATGGTGAGTTGGAAGCTTGATTTAAATGGGTTTTATTTAAGAAGAAAAGATTGTCTCAGCTGGGACTCGAAGGAGGAAAGCCTTGGGAAGGGATTTAGGTCACTAAGGCCTATTTAACTTAGGAAAAGGAAGGAAAATCAAGAAAATTCCTTCCCTTGTTTTGCCGCTCACCCTCCATCACTCCTTCCCTCTCACATTGCCGTCCTCCAAGAATCAAGAACCGAGAGCCAAGATCAGCGCATCGGACCCGGCCACTCGCCTGCACCACCCAGCAGCCACCACCGCTGCTTTGCCCACCCAAAGATACCGCCTCGCACACACCACCGAGTAGCCTGCCCAGACACCCCAGCACAGCCCATGCATCGCTCCCAGATGCCCCCGGCAGCTGCCGCCTGCAGCGCGCCAAGCGCCCAATCCGTGTCGTCGCCGCTGCGCCAAGGCCCTTCCTCCAGCGCAAGACGTCCGTCTCCTCTATCGGTAGCGCCCGGCTGCTCTCGCCTCAGTAGCCCGACCGCCGCCCCTTTGCCGCCGAGAGCTGCTTTTTGCCAAGAGAGTTGGGCCGAGACCTAGTGCCTTCTCGAGTGGTAATTCCCGAGCCTCCACTCTTTTGGACCTTAAGATATTAGTTGTTGTTTGCTTAATTAGGTTGGTTTTATTTGATTGCTTAGGTTGCTCGGGTTCACTTAGAAGCTCGAGGGTCACTTGTAGGTTGTGGTTTCTATTTTCTGCTTGCTCCCAGGTAAGGATTTCTTACCGTGGTTGTGTGGACCCTGCGATGCTTTCAGGATTGTGCCTTGTATGCTTGGTTACTGTTATGAGCATGATAGCTATAGGACAGCTTGTGTTTGAAATCTTGCTAGCATGTTTGCTTGTTGTTCATGTTAGTGCCATGCTAGGTTTGTTCTTCCAGCATGATTTTGATTCTTGCTTGAGTTCGTAGTATCATGCTAGGGACTTTCCTTATCTTGGCATAACCTTGTCCTATTTTATCCTGTAGTTCCATGCTAGGGCTAGGCAGGTGATGTATAGTGTAGAAGACTGTAGGGGTAACTAGTTTAGGTCCCACTCGGGTAAGACCCTGATGGACATCCGTATGTGTAAGACCCCGATGGGCATCATTGATTTGGAGGTGTAAGACCCCGATGGGAATCCTAGATGTGTAAAACCTCGATGGGCATCATTGATTTGCAGGTGTAAGACCCCGATGGGCATCATAGATGTGTAAGACCCCGATGGGCATCATTGATTTGGAGGTGTAAGACCCCGATCGACATCCTAGATGTGTAAGACTCCGATGGGCATCATTGATTTGGAGGTGTAAGACCCCGATGGGAATCCTAGATGTGTAAAACCCCGATGGGCATCATTGATTTGCAGGTGTAAGACCCCGATGGGCATCCTAGACGTGTAAGACCCCGATGGGCATCATTGATTTGGAGGTGTAAGACCCCGATCGACATCCTAGATGTGTAAGACCCCGATGGGCATCCTAGATGTGTAAGTTCCCGATGGGCATCATTGATTTGGAGGTGTAAGACCCCGATGGGCATCATTGAATTGGAGGTGTAAGACCCCGATGGGCATCCTAGATGTGTAAGACCCAGATGGGCATCATTGATTGCCAGTGTAAAACCCCGATGGGCATCCTTGTGTATAAGTCCCCGTTGGGCATCACTGAGTCCTAGGTTGTGTAAGACCCCGAAATGCATCCAGGTGTAGAACCTAGGATAGGCTGTAGATGTAAGCCCTTTGTAAGGACCCGACCCAAGAAACGGTCTCTAACCTAAATTCCATACTTAGCATGTATGATTAAGAATATAAACATCATTCAGAGTCGGAAGTTTAAACCTTTGCAGTAAACACTTTTAAAACAAAACCATGATTTCAATTAAATAAAACAGTAAAATGACTGATCAAGACTTTCTTAAAACAATTCAAAGGAAAACGGTACGAGAACATAAAATAGTTTGAGTGCTTTTTCCTAGGGACCCAAGTCCCACTACATGCTAAATCATTAAGGAAAACATTTAAAGAAACGTGCGACCCGTGAGTCATATCCATGATCATCGAGCCGCTTCCTCCTAGCCATCCAAATTGGCCCCCAAGTTACCCGGTGGAAAGCCACGAAAAATAAGGGTGAGCAACAAGTTACTCAAGAAGAATCCCCAATCGGGTACAATACGAAATCATCTCATTTAGCACACGGACAGCAACCATACAAAGACTTAGGGCACGAACGGTGGCTTAGGCTATGAGCTACTTCTAGGGCGAGCCTATTCAAGGGCTACCATCAACAGCCTCCTAGGTCCTACGCTTGGATGCCCTTCGGCCTTACACAACCTAGGACTCGGTGATGCCCAGTGGGCCTTACACACCTAGGATGCCCGTGAGGGCCTTACACCTCCGCACTCAGCTCGGTGATGCCCGGTGGGCCTTACACACCTAGGATGCCCGTGAGGGCCTACACCTCCGTCGGTGATGCCCAAAGGGCCTTACACACCTAGGATGCCCGTAGGGCCTTACACCTCCGCACTTCGGTGATGCCCGGTGGGCCTTACACACCTAGGATGCCCGTAGGGCCTTACACCTCCGCACTCGGTGATGCCCAAAGGGCCTTACACACCTAGGATGCCCGTAGGGCCTTACACCTCCGGATGTCCATCGGGTCTTGCCTTGGCGGGACCCCAAACTAGTTACCTCTACGGCCCTCTATACTATACATCACACATCTAATCAGAAACTTGGATCTAGCATCATACAATAGGCGGCATGGCTCTATCAAGATAGGAAAGCCTAACATGGAACTAACGGGATGTAAACATGTCGCGAACATGAATCAAAAGAAAACATGAAACCTATCACTAGAAACTCATATAATTACAAATGTCGCGTGCTATCAACGATTCGCAGGTCCACACAACCCCGTAAGAATCCTTACACGAAATAAGTGGAGGTTAATTATCCCGAATCAAATAAACAAACATCTAAAATCGTGAAGTCCAAAGGGTGGAGGTTCGAATTTACCAACCGGAAAGGCGCTGCGTCTCGGCAGCAGCAAAGCAGGATGCGCGCGCCGCTAGGCGCAGGCGCTGCGCGCGGCAGACGGGCGCTTATCGGGCGTTGCTTGGCGCATCCGGGCGCTGCAGGGGACGAGCGGCTGGCGCTGGTCGCTTGGCGGGAGGGACGCAGCGCAGCGCGCGGCGGCGGCGACGAGGACGAGCGCAGACGGGCACGCAGACGCAGCGCGCGCGGCGAGCGTCGCGCGCGCGCGCGACGCTGGGTGGTGTCGTCGCGGCGCGAGGCGGCGGCTACACGGCCGGTCTGTTGGGGCGACTGGTGCGAGTGGAGGCTGGGCTGTATTGCGCGGTGGTGGGCGAGCCGGCCGCCGACGCGGCCAGGCTAGCGGTGGCTCGGTCGGCGGTCGCGGTAGTGGTCGGCAGGCGCGCGCGATGGCGTGGGCGGGCAAAGGGCGTTAGGCGCGGCGTGGGCGAGGGACGGCGGTGGTGTGGGGCGGGGCACGGCGGCGGTGTTGGGCGGCTTGGGCGAGGGTGAAGGAGAAGTCTAGGGTTTTGGGTTCTTTCTTTTTTTTTGTCCTTATTTTTTCTTTCCTTTTTCCTTAAATACAATTCCCTTCCTTAACTTAAATAGACTTGGGAATCTCATATGACCTTCCCAACACTCCCCTTCGAGCCCCGGCTGACGCGTTTATTTTCCTTATTTAAACCCAAGTGACGCTCCAAGATAGACGGCCCGCCGTCGCCGCGACCAATGAGCGGCCAGACGCTCAGCCACGGCCCACTGCGTCCGTCGACGGCCAGCCGAGCAACCCAGACGCTCGGCAAAGATACGCCGGGCGCCCAGACGCCCCACCCGACTGCTCGTGCGCGCCGCGCGTCGCCTACTGCCGCCAGCCAATGCGCCGGTCAGGGCGTCTCCGTCTGCATCTGCAAGCCAGTAGCGCGCAGCATACCCAAAGGTTGCCGTCTGCATCTGCGCGCTCGTGTCGCCGTGTGCAGCGCAGCCGGTCCTCTGCCACCAAGGCCAGCGCCAATGCCAGCCTTGATGCTGCTTGCCCTAGCTGCACGTCCTGCCTGCCCACTTGCCGCCGAGAGCCTGTTTTGCCGAGATAAATGGGACCGAGACCTAGTGCCTTCTAGATTGGTAATTCCCGAGCCTCCACTCTTTTGGACCTTAAGATGTTAGTTGTTGGTTGCTTAATTAGGATAATTTTTATTGTTTGCTTAGGTTGCTCGAGTTCATTTAGAAGCTCGAGGGTTGCTTGTTGGTTGAGGTAGTTAGTTCTGCTTGTTTCCGTGTAAGGATTTCTTCTTCGTGGTTGTGTGGACCTGCGATGCTATCATGATTGTGCCTTGTATGCTTGGTTGTCTTTATGAGTATGTTAGCTATTGAACATCTTGTGTTTGAAATCTTGCTAGCATGTTGCTTGTTGTTCATGTTAGTGCCATGCTAGGTTTGTTCTTCCAAAGATGCCATGTCTTGTGATTGTATGAAATTTCCAAAGTGGTTAGGTTACATGTTTTTCTTGCTTCCCAGATCGTGTTGTTCTTGTATCCTCATTATATTCTATTAGGTACATGCTAGGGGTATCCTTATCTTGGCATAACCTAGTCCTATTTTCTCCCGATTAGTTCCATGCTAGGGATAGACAGGTCTTTGTATAGTGTAGAAGATGGTAGGGGTAACTTGTAAAGACCCGACCCAAAAGGGGCTCTAAATGGGCCTTTACCCCAATGCATGTAGTGAAAATAAAAGACATTATGAAAAATACATTTCGATTCCAAGTAAAAACAGAAACATTCAACAACCAAAACATACATTTCTAAAAGCACACTGATCGTGAGATTTATTTAAACCATTAAAACAATCCACAAGTACCAATATGTTTGGAATCCATAAAACGTAAGAAAACATCCTGGGGCTCTGTGCCCGCCTACATGCATTCAGGGAAATAATAAAAAGTGAAGAGTCATGATAATTAAAATAAAACAATCGTAGATGACAAGAGTTCCATGATCATAGCTCCTCCTTCACCATCCTGTCTCCCGCCTTGATTACTCCGTGGAAAACCACGTAATAAGGGTGAGTAACGAATTACCCAGTAAGAATCCCCAACCGGGTACAATACGATATACATGATCATCTAGAAGAATGTATGCAAGCTATGAGAACAAACACAGAGCGGAGCACATAGCTAAGTCCACACTTGGACCTCGGATGCCAACTCGGGGTCTTAGTCCGAAATACCACAACACACTAAACGCACTATACGGGAACAAGTCCCGCCTCACCGCCATCGACGATACGAAAGGTGCACCGCTCAAGATCCCGAGGAGCTCTCGATCGGCGCCAGTAATGAGCGTAAGGATGCACCGCGTGCTTCTGCAGACTATGGGGGTGCCGGGTCTAGTGGCAAGCGCCCATATCCGGATACCACGCCTAACTAAATCTCTCGGATCGGTGTCACCGACATAGGGTGTGAGACTGGACACGTGAACTATGTCACTGTACCACCGCACCGAGGCTAAGGAACGGGTCATGGTAGGCTTACACCGTGAAGCCGCCCTTACCTTATCGGTGGCAATCAAGGGCTCTTGCCGAACACGCCGAGGACGTGCGGCCGCCGGGGACTAGGCATTGCCAAGTCATCATCCCGACCATTGGGGCATCGCTTAGACTACCACCCTCACCCAAGATTGCGGGGCCTACCGGTTGGGATAGCTAATCCCTCACGGGGTCCAAGGACGGAGAATCTGTCTCAATCGTCCTTGCCATAGATGCAAGATACTTTATGCATCGGGCCCTGGATGATGCTATCTACCCGAATTCTAAACCTTAACAATAATAACGAGTCAATCAATGCACCCAATACGTGCTCATCGAGATACAAAGAACCTAGCATGATACTACGAAGCAAGAATGATATCGAACATGCTAGAACAGAACAACCTAGCATGGGCTAACATGAGAAACAATACAAGAGATCATGCCATCGAGAATTCGAAATGTAGAGCACCTAGAGATAAACATGCTAGTAATCATACACAGCATACAAAACAACAATCACAAATATACCATGTAGGTCCACACAACCCCTGTAAGAAATCCTTACCTTGGTCGGAAGACTTTTACACACAAATCCTAAGTCATGCGGAACAATCCCGAGCTAGCGGCGGGAACCTAGCAAACCAACAATAATCGATTATCTAAAATATCTAAACAACAATAGAACAGCAAGCTCGGCTCGGAACTCACGCGCGCGCGACGACCACGAGCTTGGGGTCACCGCAAGCCGCTCGGCAAGGCAAAGGCGCTGGTCGCGTGTGCACGCGAGGACACGCTACCGGTTGCTCGGCCGGCACGGACGGACACGCTACCTGCGCTACCGCACGCAGCAGCGGGACACGCGCGCGCGCGGCGAAGCGTCTGACGACGGCGCGCGCGGCGCCGGCGTTCGGGCGAAGCGCGCGGCGCCGGCGTCTGGCGCGCAGCGCGCGAACGTCGAGCGGCGCGCGGTCGGCAGCTTCGGCAAGCGGACACGGCGAGGGTGTGCGAGCGATCGGCCGACGCGGCCGGGCGCTGGCGACCTCTCGGGCGTCTGAGCGATCGGGCGATCTGCGCTGCTTTGGCGAACGGCGAGGAGGCCGCGCGGAGCAGTGTCCGGCGCGTGCGCAGGCTGGCGGCTCGACCGATCTGGGCGTCGCGACAGTGGCGGCTCGACCGATCTGGGCGTCTGGTGGCCGAGGATGATGGTCGCTCCTCTCCGGGCCGCACAACACACACACACACACAACCCTTTTTTCTTACATTCGGCCAACAAACACCCAAATGAGAAGATGAAGAAGACGAAGACTTACCCGGAATGATGATGATCGAACCCAAGGAGATGCAAGGATGAAGAACTCGGCAAGGCTATGGAGATGGAGAGCTTGGGCGGCCAAGAGATGTTTTGGAGAAGGAGATGAAATAACCTATTTCTATTTCATTTAACCAAATGCACCATAACTCCAAAAATCCAAGGTTAACTAAGATGTGATGCAGAAAGAGCAACAAGAGCACCTAATGGCTCATTTGGCACACCTCTCTACAAGCTTCCCAGGAGACCCGGGTTCAAACCCCGGCTACAGCACAAATCCCTTTATTTTTACTTTTGCAACAAACCTTGCTCAAACCAAACCACAAACCCCTCCAAAAACCTACAAAAACCATCCAATAATTTTAGTAACTGGAAAAGACACAAACGACTCGACGGCCCGACCAAATTACCAAATTACCCCTAGGGCATACCGAAGACCGGGAAGAAAAACTCAGGTCGTTACAATATTCCTCCTTTTTATGACTTTCGTCCTCGAAAGTCCTTAAGACAAAACAACTCGAGTAATGCAACCTCATCTCGTCTTCCCGCTCCCAAGTGGCCTCCTCGAAATCCCGACTCCTCCACCGAACCTTTACCAAACGAATCTCGCGATTACGCAACGTCTTGGTCTCAAAGGCAAGGATCCTCACCGGCTTCTCCTCGAAGTTCAAATCCTCATTCACCGCAAAGGCTCAAAGTCCACAATGTGCGACGGGTCCGGCACATCTTTGCCTCAAACATCGATACATGGAAAACACTATGCACTGCTGATAGTGACGGAGGTAGGGCTAACCGTAAGCAACTCTCGCCAATCCTCTCTAGGATCTCAAATGGACCAACAAAACGGGGACTCAACTTCCCACGCTTGCAAACCTCGTAACACCTCGCATCGGAGCAACCTTAAGGAACACATGCCGACCAACCTCAAACTCCAAATCTCGACGCCGAACATCGGCGTAACTCTTCTGCTGCTCGAGCCACAACATACGAGCTCTAATCTTACTCAGACTGCACCATTGGTCAAGCTGCAGTAACTTTCGGGACCCAAAACTCGTCTATCACCAACCTCTTCCCGAACACGGGGGGACCGATAACGCTTACCATACAATGCCTCGAATGGAGCCATCTCGAATCGCCGATGGTAACTATTGTTATAGGCAAACTCCATCAAGTCTGATATCGGTCCCAATCGCTCGGGAAATCCAACACACAAGCCCTCAACATATCCTCGAGAATCGATTCACTCTCTCGGTCCGACCATCCGTCTGAGGGTGAAAAGTCATCTTTGAAATCGCACTCTGTGCCCAAACCCTTCGGAGCGCTCTCGAACGAGAAGTGAACCGCGAGTCACGATCCGACACAATCCTCACCGGCACACCATGATAACGGATGATCTGCTCCAAAAATAGTGCGCCACACTGCTCCACGGTATAAGTGTCCCCTACCGGGAATGAAGTGTGCGCTCTTGGTCAAACGGTCGACTATCACCCAAATCGAGAGAACTTCCTCGAGTCCTTGGCAAACCAGATATAAAGTCCATAGAGATCTCTTCCCATTTCCACTGGGTACACTCGATGGTCGCAATAAACCTGCTGGCCTCTGCTGGGTGCCTTCACTTGGCGACAAGTGAGACACCGGTGACAAACTCTGCCACATCTCTCTTCATCCCCATCCACCGAAAGTCCGCTTAAGGTCTCGATACATCTTGGTACCCCCGGGTGCCAAGCAAAGAGGGAAGTGGGCCTCCGAGAGCAACTCGCTCGCAAACTCGCAATGTCCGGAACACACAACCGCCTCTATAAGTCAACCCACTGTCTGGTGAATACACAAAGTCAAAGTCACCACAAGATCGACTCATCAACCAATCTCTTAAGTGCGGGGTCACCCAACCGGTCGTCTATAATCCATTGCCCGAATCGACGGTGAGCAGTCCAATCGAGCTACCACAGCGGTAACCTCTCCCAACAACATCGCAACCTCGGCCGCTCGAACTCTCTCAGAACTGGCTGGGAACTCAACAACGCCGCAGAGTGCGACGCGTCTTTCGCTCTCAAAGCATCGGCCACTACGTTGGCTTTACCCGGATGGTACAAAATCTCGCAGATCATAATCCTTTACCAGCTCTAACCACCTCCTGCGCCTCATATTCAACTCCTTACGAGTAAACAGATACTTGAGGCTCGTGATCGGTAAACATCTCGAATCCGCTCACCGTCACATGTAATGCCTCCAAATCTTGATTGCAAACACCACTGCGCCAACTCCATATCATGAGTCGGGTAGTTCTGCTCATACGGCCAAATGACGGGAGCATAGGCAATGACCTTCCCGTCTTTGCATCAACACACAACCTAAACCAAACTTGGAAGCATCATCAGAGACCACGAAACCACTGTCCCCTCTCGAATCGCCAACATCAGTGCCAAGTCAAATCGCGCTTGAGCACGCAAAGCTCTCATCACACTGCTGTCCCCAAACAAACTCGACACCCTTCCTCGTCGGACGAGTGAGGGGCGAGGCTATAGCGAAGAAGTCCTTGACGAACCGAGCGGTAGTAACTCGCCAAACCTGTAAAGTCGCGAATCTCGGCAGAATCGAAGTCGGCTTGGCCCATGAACTCACGGCCTCAATCTTCGCGGGGTCCACGGCTATACCATCTCTCGAAACCACGTGGCCTAGGAAGGCCACCGCTCCATCCAGAATCACATTTGGAAAACTTCGCATAAAGTGGTTTTCCCTCAAAGCCGCCAATACTGCCTCAAATGCTCTGCATGGTCTTCTTTAGACCTCGAATAAATCAAAATATCATCAATGAACACGATGACGAAGCCGTCCAAAAATGATTTGAACACCCTATCCATCATGTCCATGAACGCGGTGGGCATTGGTCAATCCAAACGACATAACCACAAACTCATAGTGACCATATCTCGGACATGAAAGTCGTCTTAGGAATGTCGGCATCCCCGATCCGCAATCGATGGTAACCGGATCTCGAGATCTATCTTGAGAACACCAAGCTCCTCGAAGTGATCGAACAAATCATCGATACGGGCAACGGATACTTATTCTTCATCACACCTTATTAAGCTCGCGGTAATCAATACATAAGCGCATAGAACCATCCTTCTTTTTCACAAACAGATCGTGGTGCTCCCACGGGACACACTTGGACGGATGAACCCTCGATCTAACATCTCCTGCAATCGAATCTTGATTCCTTTAACTCACTGGGCGCCATGCGATACGGAGCCTTCGAGATAGGGAGGGTCCTGGCTCGAGCTCAATAATGAAGTCAACCTCTCTCTTGGGGCAACCCGTAACTCCTCGAGAAACACGTCCGCAAACTCCTCGCACGACGGCCAGGTGCACGATCAACAGACATACGGGGCGGCTCTTCCTAGACAACTTGGCTAGATAGCCCCAAGCTCCATGAGCTAGCAAACGACGAGCTTTCACACCGACACCATCGGCGGGCAAACTCCACCTGGACTCCACGAAACTTAAAGCTAGGCCGACTGGCGGCTGAACACTACTTCTTTCCGGTGGCGGTCAATCAACGCGTGGTTAGCGAACTAACCACTCCATACCAAGAATCACATCAAAACCACT
This sequence comes from Sicyos edulis, assembly GCA_036507275.1. Classification (NCBI taxonomy): domain Eukaryota; kingdom Viridiplantae; phylum Streptophyta; class Magnoliopsida; order Cucurbitales; family Cucurbitaceae; genus Sicyos; species Sicyos edulis. The sequence goes on along the minus strand of CM071854.1, from coordinate 22,010,474 downwards.
CATAGGCGAACTATGAGTGTGGCTACAAAGCAACTCTCCTGATATCTCGATCCGGCCATCCTTAATCTTATCTCTAGCTAACATACTAACTCCCGAAGGAGTTGCAACAGATAACTCAAAACCTAGAGGCTCTAGTCTCAACTTAGCATGCTCAAAGAAACAACACAGATACAAATGAATGCGTAGAACCAGAATCAAACAAGACAAATGCGCAGTGATCTAAAACAAGAAGCGTGCACTCGCCACAGCGGCATCCGTGACGCTCGGCCTCTGACGGTCGTAGCAAACACTCGACCTCGCCGCTGCTACTGGCCGAGCCGCCATAGTGGGGCCGAGGACGTAAACGGATCATATGACCCTCTTTACCACAACGAAAACACACTGCGGGCCCCGCCCGCAAGCTCCAACGTGGGTCCTCCCGCAAGAAGCACAAGCGAGAACTCGCTCGGGACCGCCTGCCTGGCGCGAGGCCGAAAAGCGGCAGGGCCCTCTGCGATCCTGGTTCGAATCGCTTTGGCGACGCCGCCGCCACCCCGAAAGTCAAACTTCCTCTTACGCCCCACACTTTGCGGGACAGACGCCGAACAGAGCGGCAACAACCCGCTCGGCAGATACTTCCCATTATAGATCGTGGCTAATCGGGCTGACCCTAGCATAAGTGTCGGGGGCACGAGCCACGACATCACGGAAAACACCGCCTCAATCCGGATATGAACTTCCGAATCTTGACTCGGGGTGGCAATCAACGAGGAGCAAAATATCCATACTCACGAGAACTTGCGCTCATATTCCTCAATGGAATCGAGACCTGCCGAGGTTCGGAAGAGCTCCACCATCTTCTCCCGAGCCTCATCACCGATGAACTTTACCTTGAACTCACCTTGAAGAACTCCCAAGTAGCGGGTGGAGACCCACCGGTCTCTCGCTCAAGGTGGACTCCCACCACCATCTCATTGTGCCTCCTAGCACATGAGCCGCACATCTCGGCCTCACGAATATCGGGGCACACCATGATCGGGAAGGTGTACTCCAAATGGGCAATCCACACAGGCTGCCGCTAGCGCATCACCGGTGGCATCAAACTTCTCGGGCTTCCACTTCACAAAATCCTTGACCACCTACCCAATTCCTCGGCACCCTCTGCCATATCCGCCTCTAGGGCTACTTGCTCTGTGGAGCCGGAGGAGCTCTTGAGCTCACCAACCAATCGAGTCACCGCTCGATCTGGGCTCGGGACTCTTCCCGCCATACGCCAACAAGGCTCGGGTCTCGCCCTCTGGTCACTCAACATGTCGACCATAAAAGTCCTCATAGACTCGGCAAACTCGCTCCGGGAGCGATCTCACGGCGCTCGATCGCCTCAACGCCCGCTCTAGGCGTAACGAGAGGAGCTGCTGTGGAATGCCATCGATGTCGGCTTGGGACGATGTCCTGCGATGACGATCCGATCCGATACCTCGACCGCTCTCGAACCTCCTCTCCCGACGCGGGTGGTAGCATCTTTGGCGATCTACATCCAAACCAACAACGAATCAAAACACACTGTCACCCATTCCACAACACCAAACAAGGCATACACTAGATGATAGGTATTGTAAATTCTTAACCCTTTTCCTTTCTAAAACAATAAATCTAGGCGTACTGATGACCGCTGAGTGTCTTGATGATCATGGAAAACGACCTACAACAAAGGTCGATCTCTGAGAATCTATGACTCGAGCTCGATACCAATCAGAAAGACCAGACCCAAAAGGGGCTCTAAATGGGCCTTTACCCCAATGCATGTAGTGAAAATAAAAGACATTATGAAAAATACATTTCGATTCCAAGTAAAAAGAAACATTCAACAACCAAAACATACATTTCTAAAAGCACACTCACGATCGTAGATTTATTTAAACCATTAAAACAATCCACAAGTACCAATATGCCGGAATCCATAAAACGTAAGAAAACATCCCGGGCTCTGTGCCCGTCTACATGCATTCGGGGAAATAATAAAAAGTGAAGAGTCATGATAATTAAAATAAAACAATCGAGAGATGACAAAGAGTTCCATGATCATAGCTCCTCCTTGACCATCCTGTCTCCCGCTTGATTACCTCGTGGAAACCACGAGAATAAGGGTGAGTAACGAATTACCCAGTAAGAATCCCCAACCGGGGTACAATACGATATACATGATCATCTAGAAGAATGTATGCAAGCTATGAGAACAAACACAGAGCGGAGCACATAGCTAAGTCCACACTTGGACCTCGGATGCCAACTCGTGGTCTTAGTCCGAAATACCACAACACACTAAACGCACTATACGGGAACAAGTCCCGGCCTCGCTGCCCTCGGCATACGAAAAGGTGCACGGCTCAAGATCCCGAGGAGCTCTCCGGTCGGCGCCGTAATGAGCGTAAGGATGCACCGCGTGCTTCTACAGACTATGGGGGTGCCGGGTCTGGTGGCAAGTCGCCCATATCCGATACCACGCCTAACTAAATCTCGGATCGGTGTCACCGACATAGGGTGTGAGACACGGACACGCGAACTATGTCGGCTGTACCACCGCACCGAGGCTAAGGAACGGGTCATGGTAGGCTTACACCGAGAAGCCGTCCTTACCTTATCGGTGGCAATCAAGGGCTACACGCCGAACACGCCGAGGACGTGCCGGCTTTGCCGCCGGACTAGGCATTGCCAAGTCATCATCCCGACCATTGGGGCATCGCTTAGACTACCACCCTCACCCAAGATTGCGGGGCCTACCGGTTGGGATAGCTAATCCCTCACGGGGTCCAAGGACGGAGAATCTGTCTCAATCGTCCTTGCCATAGATGCAAGATACTTTATGCATCGGGCCCGATGATGCTATCTACCCGAATTCTAAACCTTAACAATAATAACGAGTCAATCAATGCGGTCCAATACGTGCTCATCGATATACAAAGAACCTAGCATGATACTACGAAGCAAGAACAGATATCGAACATGCTAGAAACAGAACAACCTAGCATGGGCTAACATGAGAAACAATACAAGAGATCATGCCATCAGAAATTGAAATGAGCACCTAGAGATAAACATGCTAGTAATCATACACGAGCATACAAAACAACAATCACAAATATACCATGAGGTCCACACAACCCCGGTAAGAAATCCTTACCTTGGTCGGAAGACTTTTACACACAAATCCTAAGTCATGAACAATCCCGAGCTAGCGGCGGGAACCTAGCAAACCAACAATAATCGATTATCTAAAATATCTAAACAACAATAGAACAGCAAGCTCGGCTCGGGGAACTCACGCGGCGCGACGACGACCACGAGCTTGGGGCTCACGGCAGCAAGTCGCTCGGCAAGGTCAAGCGCGCGCTGCTACCGGCACGGCAGCGAGGACACGCTACCGGTTGCTTGCGCCGCACGCACGGACGGACACGCGCTGGCTGCGCTACTGGCACGGCAAGCAGGCTACAGGACACGCTGGCGCGAGCGCTCGACGGCGGGCGGCGCGCGGCGCCGGCGTCGGGCGAAGGCGCGCGCGCGCGTGTCGCGGCGGCGCGCGGCGAACGAACGTCGAAGCGGCGCGCGCGTCGAGCGGCTTCGCAAGCGGACACGGCGAGGTGTGCGAGCGATCGGCCGGACGTCTTTGGCGCCGGCGAGACCTCTGGCGTCTGGCGATCGGCGCGATCTTCTGGGGCGAACGGCGAGGCGGCTGCTGCGAACAGTCCGGGCGTGCGTCAGGGCGGTGGCTCGACCGATCTGGCGCGTCGACAGGTGGCGGCTCGACCGATCCGGGCGTCTCGAGTAGGGTGAGGATGATGGTTTGCTCCTCTCTACGGGTGCACAACACACACACACACACACCCCCTTTTTCTTACATTCGCCAACAAACACCCAAATGAGAAGATGAAGAAGACGAAGACTTACCCGAATGATGATGATCGAACCCAAGGAGATGCAAGGATGAAGAACTCGGCAAGGCTATGGAGATGGAGAGCTTGGGCGGCCAAGAGATGTTTTGGAGAAGGAGATGAAATAACCTATTTCTATTTCATTTAACCAAATGCACCATAACTCCAAAAATCCAAGGTTAACTAAGATGTGATGCGAGAAAGAGCAACAAGAGCACCTAATGGCTCATTTGGCACACCTCTCTACAAGCTTCCCAGAGACCGGGTTCAAACCCCGCTCACAAAGACAAATCCCTTTATTTTTACTTTTGCAACAAACCTTGCTCAAACCAAACCACAAACCCCTCCAAAAACCTACAAAAACCATCCAATAATTTTAGTAACTGGAAAAGACACAAACGACCCTGACGGCCCGACCAAATTACCAAATTACCCCTAGGGCATACCTGGAAGACCGGGAAGAAAAACCTGGGTCGTTACATAACTAGTTTAGGTCCAGCTCGGGTAAGTCCCCGATGGACATCCGTATGTGAGTTGGAGGTGTAAGACCCCGATGGGCATCCTAGATGTGTAAGTCCCAGATGGGCATCACTGAGTTGGAGGTGTAAGACCCCGATGGGCATCCTAGGTGTGTAAGTCCCCGATGGGCATCATTGAGTTGGAGGTGTAAGTCCCCGATGGGCATCCTAGGTGTGTAAGTCCCCGATGGGCATCACTGAGTTGGAGGTGTAAGACCCCGATGGGCATCCTAGGTGTGTAAGTCCCAGATGGGCATCACTGAGTTGGAGGTGTAAGACCCTGATGGGCATCCTAGGTGTGTAAGTCCCCGATGGGCATCACTGAGTTGGAGGTGTAAGACCCTGATGGGCATCCTAGGTGTGTAAGTCCCCGATGGGCATCACTTAGTCCTAGGTTGTGTGAGACCCCGAAGGGAATCCAGGTGTAGAACCTAGGATAGGCTGTAGATGTAAGCCTTGAATAGGCAATTTCTAGTTCGGCAGTTAGTCTGAGCCAACCTGAGGTTTCTGAGCTCGTATTTGTTTGCATGTATACTAGGGTGCTAGATGACTGATGTATCGTATTGTACCCCGGTTGGGGATTCTTGTTGAGTATGTTTATACTCACCCTTATTTCTGTGGTTTTTCCACCAGGTAACTTGGAACAGCACCAGGATGGCTAGCGGAGGGAGCTGTTTGATCATGGGGGCTGCCGGCACTCTGTCGTTTATTGTTGCATTTATTTATTCAGCATGTAGATGGATAGAAGTCCTAGGGGATTGATGTTAAAGTTGTTTAAACTGTTTTGAATGTTCTTTTATAAATACTGGCCAGGCTTATTTTACCTTATTGGATTTGCTTTATGAAAATTGTTGGTTATGTTTTAAGTGTTCCCCGTTTCCAAATGTTTTGAAAAAGTTTTAAATATGAGCACTAAACCGCTTGTTGAAATATTTAACTTGCATGTTGAGTGAGGACCTAGGTTTAGGACCGTATTTCAGGTCGGGTCCTTACACAGTGTTCCTTGGTTGAGTTGCTGAAAGCTTGTAGTCGGTTGACAAGCTAGTGTTGTTTTAAGTACCTCCGCGTTGGTTTCGAGGCTGCTATCAGGGTGGTGCTTGGTGTTGACCAAGTATGGTTCCCATGTTGTTCAAGAGCTAGCTCGGTTTGAGCAAGCGAGCGTTGCCCTGAGGACTTGTTCCTAGTCAGGTTGTTTCGGGAGTTGACCCCTCCCTCGGCGGTTGAGTAAGTACTGCTAGTTCTAGGTTGGTGGTCCAATCGATTGTGGGATCCATCGGGTGTTGCTTCCGAGAGTGAGTTGGTTGTTGTTGCCTTTGGGTTTGAGCAAGACAGCGTGCGTGTGTGAAGTTCGTTGTCCTTCAGAAGTTCGCTTGCTGGGGAATCGTTCCCGTTTAGAAGAAGTCAGCTTAGCTCCTGAGTTGTGTAGTTGATCAGAGTAGCGTAGCGGTCAGCCCAGCGAGAGGGTCCCTGCATTGTGTTGTTAGCAAGCGAAAAGTTGTTTCACCCCGCAAGGGCGGAGACCAGCCAGTTTAAGAGTTGAGTTATTGTTGGAAAGTTCTTGGATCTTTGGGGTTTGAAGAACCCCTAGTTTCTATGGTGGTTGAGTTGCACCGTGGATGCCAGCCTCGAGTATTAACTTTTGAGGTAGCCTTGTCAGTTCGTGTTTCTTGCAACTTGCCAGTATCATGGTTGTCGTTATTCGTATTCCTTGCGATGTTTCGGGGTGGAGCTTCTGGTTGGAAGATGAGATAAGTCTAAGCAAAAAGAAGGAAGTCCTTTGAGTAGCCAGATGGACTTAAGAGTTGAGTGGCAGCAAGGAGGCGAGCTCTGCTCGTTATGAGCTTGGTTTGAGTTTCTGCTGAGCAAGCCCTTCTCGGGCTTTGTTCCTAGTTGATGTGCGTTCGCAGTTGGTGTTATAGCGGAGCCACATTTGAGAGGGTTGGCACAGAGGTGCCGTGGCATTGGTTGGTAAACCCGTTGACCTGTTATCCTCAAGGTGTTGTGTTGCAAGTAGCTGTGTGATGTTTTATTCCATGATACCCAAGATTTCCATGAGAGGAATGTTGGTTGTTTCCTTGTCTGGCAATGTTCTCTTAGGCCAATTGCTGGTAGGTTTTGCATTGAAAAGATTGCGTTCGGCCAATGAGGGGCTCTAGTTTGTTGGTTTGGCCGAGTGGAGCCTGTGCCTGGACCTTGTCTTTTAGGGGTGGCCGTAGCTGAAGTTTTAGCTGGTGCGAGTGGTGTTAGCCGTGTAACGGCCCAGTTTTCTATTTCGGTTTTCCAGGTGTTTCCGGTTCATTATTCGGATGTTCGGATGGGTCGTTAGTGCTATTTTAACCCTTAGGGGCATTTTGGTCTTTTTGACCCCGGTCAGGGTTTTGTGGATTTTGATGACTCTAGGGTCCCTCCTGCCTTTGTCGAGGCTTGATTGATGTTGGTTGCAGGACCCAAGAAGTTCGGGCTAGTTGTTTGGAAGTTTGGAGGTGTTTTGGTAATTAGCAAAATTATTGTTAATTAGAGTGCTTCCTTTGGGAATTGAACCCTTGACCTAACAGTGATTAGGAGGCTTGATTTAAATGGGTTTTATTAAATGTAAAAGAATGCGTCAGCTAGGACTCGAAGGAGGAAACCCTTGGGAAGGGATTTTGGACCACCCAAAGCCTATTTAATTTAGGAAAAAGGAAAAGAAAAGAGAAAACCCTTATTCTATCCCCTTCTCTATCTCTCTCTCTCTCCATGCCGACCTCACCAAGAAACCCAATCGAGTCGCACCGAGCCACCAGCAGCAGCAGCATAGATAGCCCTACCTGCCGCCTTCGCCACCGAGCAACCCAAAACGCTCCAAAGATAGTCCACGCTGTCGCCACACCCGAGCCAAGCGGCCAGAGCGCTACAAAGAAGTCCTCGCTGTCGCCTGACACCGGTAGCGGCCCCAGACGCCCAAAGACAACCTCAGATCGCGCCCGACGCCCGCCCGACTGCTCGTGTCGCGCCCAGTCCGTGTCGCAGTGCCGCGCCCGCGCGTCACACAGCATGTCGCCCAGCGCCAGCGTATCCACGTAGGGCGTCTCCGTCTGCATCCGCAAGCCAATATGAACGGCCTGAGTTTTCATCCGGTCTTGAGAGGTATGCCCTAGGGGTATTTTGGTAATTTGGTCGGGCCGTCGGGCCGTTTATGTCTCTTTTCGATTGCTAAAATTATTGGATGGATTTATGAAGGTTTTGAGGCTTTGTTGTTTGGTTTGAGCATGGGTAGATGCAAAAGTAAAAATAAAGGAATTTGTGTTGCACTGGGTTTTGAACCCGAGCCTCCAGAAAGCTTGTGGGGATGCGTGCGGTTGAGCTATTGAGAGCTCTTGTTACTCTTTCGCGTCATATCTTAGTTACCCTTGGATCTTTGGAGTTTTGTGCATTTGGTTAAATGAAAAGAAATTAGGTTTTGTGTTTTCTTCCCCAAAACTCCATGGCCGCCCAACCCTCTTCTCTCCCAAGCCCCTTGCCGTGATTTTCTTCCCTTGCGGCCGCGCTGCTCCGTTCAGCCAGCCAGCGACCAGCACCAAAGCGCGGCAGCCAGCCAGCCCGAATCGCACCAGCAGCTGGCGCCAGCGCCCAAGCAGCGAGCGCCCAGACGCCCAGCGCGCCAGCGCGACGCAGCAGCCAGCCAGCCCGCCGCAGGCCGCCAAAGAGCGTCGCGCAGCACCACCACGCGCGTCCGTCGCGTCGCGGCCGCCGCGCGCGCCGCGCCGCGCGCCGCCAGCGCCTCAGCGCCTCGCCATCGCCAGCCGGCTTCGCGTCCGCATCGCAGCCCGCGCCCGTCGTCCGCGTCGCGCGCGCGCGCCCTCCGCGTCTGCGCGCGTCGCCGTCCCGCGTGCCGTCCCAGCAGCGTCGCGCTTAGCGCGCCATCCGCGCCCAGCGCTGTCCGTCTGCGCGCAGCCAGCGCCAGATGTCGCGCCATTTGCGCCCATCGGCGCCCGGTGTCGCCCATTTGCCGCCCATCGGCGCCCATCAGCGCCCATCCGCGCCAAAGAAGCAGCCCACCGTCTTTCGCCGCCTGCCGTCACGCGTGTCGTCCGCGCCGCGTGAGTTGCTCCCTGAGCCGAGCCCTATTTATTTTATTATATTTAAGCCTTTAGAGTGTGATTATCATTGTTTTTGTTAGGTTCTCATTAGCTAGCTCGGGTTCGATCGCAGCTTAGGATTTTGTGTGTAGTTGCCTCCCCGGCGTAAGGATTTCTTCTGGAGTTGTGTGGACCTGCGATGTTCTATGTGATTGTTGTTTGTATGTTTGTTTGTGATTATCAGCATGTATAGTTTAGGTGCTCTGTTCAATTCTGACTAGCATGACTTCGTATGTTGTTCTCTCATGTTAGCCCATGCTAGGTTGTTCCGTTCTAGCATGCTCATATCTGTTCTTGCTTCGTAGTACCATGCTAGGTTCGTTGTATCTGTTGAGCACGTTTTGGATTGTATTGGATTGTATGTTATTGATATGATAGGTTAAAGTGTAGGTAGGTAGCATCATCCGCCTGATGCATAAAGTATCTTGCATCCATGGCGGGGGCGTCGAGACAGTTCTCCGTCCTCGGACCCCGTTAGGGTTTAGCTAACCCGACCGGTGAGGCCCCGCAATCTTGGGTGAGGGTGGCGGTCGTTAAATGCCCCAACGGTCGGGATGATGACTTGGCATTGCCTCGTCCTCGGCGATCGGCACGTCCTCGGCGTGTTCGGCGTAGCCCTTGATTGCCACTGTTAGGGCAAGGACCGCTTCTGGTGTAAGCCTACCACGACCGGTTCCTTAGCCTCAGTGCGGTGGTTCAGTGACATAGTTCACGTGTCCGGTCTCACACCCTATGTCGGTGACACCGATCCGTAGATTTAGTTAGGCGTGGTGGATCGGACATGGGCGGCTTGCCACTAGACCCGGCACCCCCCATAGTCTGCGATGAGCACGCGGTGCATGCTTACGCTCATTCTGGCGCCGGCCGGAGAGCTCCTCGGGATCTTGAGCTAGTGCACCTTTCGTGACGACGCGAGAAACAGATGAGAGGCCGAGACTTGGTTCTCGTATAGGGCGTATTGTGTGGTGTGGATTATTCCGGACTAAGACCCTGAGTTGGCATCCGAGGTCCAAGTGTGGACTTAAGCTATGTGCTCTGTTCTGTGGTTATAATCATAGCTTGCATACACTCATCTAGATGACCATGTGCATCGTATTGTACCCGGTTGGGGATTCTTACTGAGTAATTCGTTACTCACCCTTACTTATCTTTCAGGTAACCATGGCGCGAGGCAGGATGGCTGAAAGAGGAGCTGTGATCATGGGAACTTGCTGTCGTCTCTGACTTTTCTTATGTTATGACTCTTTTCGTTATTTTTCCCCGAATGCATGTAGCGCAGACACGAGAGCCCTAGGATACTTTTCTCAATTATTTGTGGATTCGGCTTTGTTGAATTTGAGGATGTTTTAAATGTTTTTAATAAAATCTCCGATCGAGTAAAGCTGTTGGAAATGTATTTGTCTGTGAAACAGTGCTTGGAGACAGAACAGTTTGATGAGACTTTATTGTTCGAATGAATCTTGAATGTTTTGATTTAATGGGAATCAAAAAACTAAATTGCATATTGTTCTTTTCATTTTAATGCATGCATTGGGGTAAAGGCCTATTTAGTGCCCTTTTTGGGTCGGGTCTTTACAGTTGGTATCAGAGCTCAGAGTCATAGACTTTGTAGACTGACCTTTTGTTGTAGGTCGTCTTTCCCATGATCACCAAAGACTCAGACACCATCAGTGCGCCTAAGTTCTTGTTTTTGAAAAGGGTTAAGAATTTACAATACCTTTCATCTAGTGTATGCCTTGTGTAGTGTTGTGGAGCGGAGACGAAGCGAGTTACGACTCGTTGTTGGTTTTTGGGCTTAGTGAGCCATCATGCCAACTTTCATGATCTGGCAGATTTGTTTAGCGACTTGTTGAGGTATCCAGATAGATTCGGATGCCACAGGACATCGTTCGAGGGGAGGCGAGCTTAGACTCCGTTGGCCATTTGTGGCCCGATTCTTTATTTTCCCCTAGTGAGAGGGTGGTGGTGCTTCGTGCGGTCGCCGAGTATGTTGATCGCACCCGCAGGAGCAGGGCGCTTGGCATGTCCGACCGAGGAGTTGGACGGTCGTGTTGATGTTGAGGCGCGCCCGGTTGTTAGGGCCCGCATGCGGTTTGGCCCCGCGATTGAGTTGCCTAGAGGAGGGGGTAGAGGCTAGCGGCGCCTCAGTGAGACTCCTTGAGCAGAGTGTGCTCCACCATGAGAGATTTGATGGCGTGTCTTTAGCTATCGAGAGCGAGACCAGCGCAGCTTGTAGCGCGTAGTGAGGAGTCCCGGCACGATTAGCCCAAATGACAGAGTTTGTTTCAAAGATTTTTCCCCAGTAGCTCTTGTAGCCCCTGAGGTTCTCGGGAGGGCATGATCGTGAGTTTATTCGGATGAGTTTGTTGGCGTTGATGGAGATGCCCGTGTTGGCAAATGGATGCTGTAGAGCTCGATGTTTTAGTAAGTCCTACTGCTAGTAGTAAAGTAGTTGGCCGTGTTGAGTTTAGCATCCGTGTGTGGGATGCCCTGCTTGCTCAAAGGCCGAGGTGTGCCGTTCTGTCTTTGTTTGGTTCATCGGATGGTGGTGGAAGTCCCTTGTGAGAGGTGGACTAGCGAGTCTCCACCATCGCCCGATTGTTTGGCAAGTTGCCGTGTTAGTGGCTTGAGGCGGATGAAGGGTCATCTTTGCCCCTTGCGAGCCCATTGTTGTTTAACACCCGACTTCCTCGGATGTGGATTTGGTAGTAGTAGCACTTGAGGTGCATTGGTTGGTGTGCCACTTTGGCACTAAGTCCGGTTCGAGCTTGAGTTTGGCTTGGGCATAGCGGATGGTTCTATGCCGTTCGGAGTTCAGCGTACTCCTTTAGCCTTGGATCTGTTTATGGCGGCGCTGCACCCGTTTAGGTCGTGCGGAGGGCTAGTTCGAGAGGTAGTCGATGGACTACAAGCGAAAGAATGCTCGAGAGGAGCCGGAGCCTCTTCCCAGTGTTTTACGGAGGTTGAGTAAGTCGGCAGGTTGCTTGGGTTGGTAAATGTTGGTGCGCGTGAGTCTCGCGCTAGTGTTAAGGCCAAGAGATTTTCTTTGTGGTTGGTAGTGCGGTCAACTACCTTCGAGTGCCTAAATCGAGGAGAGTTGAGCATTGTAGATGTGGATTTGGTCGGTGAGGATCATGAGTTGGATGCTTATCGGATGAAATTTGGATGCCTATGAGGCGAGTTGGATGCTTTTGAGGCGAGATGAGTGGTGCCTTGCGAGAGGTTTTGGATGCCTTAGGGGTAAGCACCCTTGGTAGAGGCTTGGTACAAGTAAGTTTGGTTTGGCATGTTTATGCTTTGGTAGAGCAAGGTTGCCTCGGCTTTTCAGTATCGTGTGGAGATGGAACTTTTGTGTTCCTTGGATTGTTTGTATCATTGCCGGGAGTTATCGTTGCTTTGTGGAAAAGCGCTTGTTAGTCTTGGATCTCTAAAGGAAGGTTGGGAGTTGTGCACACAAGTGTGTTTTGTGTGGTTCGTTCCGTGGCGAGAGTTTCAGATCCATGTAGGGTTTGCTTTGGAGATCTCGTGCTCGATGCCTTGAGAAGTTGGACTCAGTGGTTGTTGTAAGGCTTGGGTTGAGGGGGTAAGGATACGATGCTCGTGGTATCAAGTTGTTGCTTAGGCAAGATTTGTTAAGTTGGGCCTAAGCTTGGTTGGCGGATCTTCTTGTTGATCGTTGGTTGGAGTTCGGTTGGAAACCGAACAAGAGCGATGGTAGCTAAGCCGCGTGGTTTACGATCGGCATGGCTAAGAGAGTTGTTCGGATCCTTCCTTGGGTAGAAGTTATGTTGTGGCCGATGCTTTGAGTAGGAGGATGACGCGTGCAGTAGCATTTCGGGTCCTCTAGGTTCCCAAGGAGTTGGAGTTGGCCAAAGCATGGTTGGGATCTTTGAAATTGGAGTTGTTTGTTCGAGCGGTTATCCATTAGATCGTATGCTTGGCGGTGTGTGTGTCGAGGTTGCCGAAGAACCCTAGGTTGTGGAGAGCCTCTCTAGAGCTCGATCGAGCCCAGCTAGTGAGTTTCAGTTGGCTAGCCGGAGGTGTGCGATTTGTAGCCTCGGTGGAGTTGCTAGCGATCTTGGTAGACTAGCAAGCTAGTGTTTTTTTGGAGTAAAGTCCTGAGTGGTTTCGGTGTGGTGGCGGAGTTGATGCTTGGTGTTGACCAAGTGTGGATTGAAGTTGCTAGAGTTTAGTTTTGCTCGTGGGGGCGAGTGGTTTGTGCCATGTTGGTTGTTTTTCCTGTTTCCGGGATGTTGAGTTGCCCCGTTTGGCATTTGGAGGTTTAGTCCGAGATGGACCCTTGTTGTGCCCCGTGAGATTAGATGTTGTTGCTCTGGTGGAGCAAGGCGGTGGCGTATGTGGAGTTCTCTGTCCGTTGGTTGTCCGCTTGTAAGGACTGTTTCTCCTTGGGAGTTGTCGAGTTATTCCTTGGTCTTGGAATTGGTGGTAGTGGTGCTAGTAGGAGGAAAAGTTTGTTGGTTTGCTTGGAAGCGGTTGTTTTGTCTAGTTAAGCGGACTCGTGAGTGGTGTTCTGGAAGTTGCGAAGGGGTTGTTCTGCCTCCTATGAGTGTTTGGCCTAGTTGGTTAAGGTTTTGAGTGTTGGCTTGGAAGTCATTGCACCTTTGTAGTTGAAGGCCCTTTGTTTCAGATTGTGGATGAGGTTGCACCTTTGTGGCTGGATTAGGTGCGGACTTATTGAGGATCCTTGTCGGGCTAGTGTAGCTTGCACTCTGCCACCATTGTTGGTATTCTTGTTCTTGGTAGTTGGTGTTGACCGGGTAGTGGAGTTCCGTTTATTAAGTTTCGGTGGGAAGGTGCATTAAGCCTAAACTTGAGGGTTAAGCTCGTATGTGTTATCGTTTGGACTTGTGAGATGTGTTTCATAATTGAGGCGAGCTTTGTTCCGTTGTTTGCATGGAGGTAAGTTTAGTGGATGGAGCCCTCACAGGGCCTGGTTGTTTGCGAGTTGTCTTGCCCGACTAGTGATTTGAGTCGAGCTAGAGATGAGTGGTTTGGCATAGCTATGCGATTGTAGTTGTTTGAGCTTCCTAGTTCGTAGCACTCAAGTTGTTGGATTGTAAGTTTCAGTGTGGGAGCCGTCACTAGTTGAGGTTGTTGTGTGAGTTTGGATTTTTGGAGTATTGACTTGATGGCTAGAGCTCGCACCTCGGTTGGTGTCTGCGATGATGCCATTTCTATGGAGTAGAGGCATGTCGATTTCAGTTGGAGATGTTGCCATTAGGGGTGTGGCAACAAAGGTTTGTTCTAGGCGAGCGTGGGCGGCGCCGTGGTTCGGAGAGTGTTCTTAGAGGCTTATGAGTGAGTGCGATTTCTGTAGTGTTTTCACCCTTTTTATCCGATGGACTTTTGGGAGGAGTGGCCGATCCTTCGGAGCTTGTTGCGAGTTGGTGTTTGGTGATTAGCGGCGAGGAGACCAGTGTGGTTTTAGGAGGTTGCCTTGGGTTGCGCTCTCGTGATCGGTTCTTGTGGTTCCATTGAGGCATCGTATGGTAAGTGTTGCGAGTCTCTAGTCTTTGTGAGAAAAGGTTGGTGGCCGTCGGTGTTGTTTTGGGTCTGTGTTGCTGCAGCTTGATTGACCGGAGGTGTTGTGCAAGAGGTTGAGCTCGTTTGTGGTTAGCTCAGAGCGAGCATGAAAGTTTCGCCGATGTTCGGCGTCGAGTTTTAGAGTTTGAGGTTGGACGGTGCGTGCTTTTAAGGTTGTGCCGTTGTGAGTTGTGTTGAGGTTTGGTAAGCGGGAGAAGTGGAGTCTCCTGTTGTTGGACCATTTGAGATTCTCGAGAGGATTGGCGAGTTGCATATTGGTTAGCTTTTACTGTCATTGTCGTAGGTGTGCGATGTTCTCATGTATCGGTGTGAGGCGGTATGTGTCGGACCCATTGCTCATTGTGGACTTTGAGCCTTTGCGGTGATTGAGGTTTGAGCTTCAAGGGAAGCTGTGAGTAGGTCTGGTCTTTGAGGCGAAGGCGTTGGATAATCGTGAGATCCGTTTGGTAAAAGTTCGGTGGAGGAGTTAGAGTTCGAGGGAGGCCGCTTGTGAGCGGGAAGGCGGGATGAGATTGCGGTATCTGTCTTTGTTTGATCTTAAGGACTTTCGAGGACGAAAGTCATAAAAAGGAGGAATATTATAACGGCCCGAGTTTTCATCCCGGTCTTGAGGTATGCCCTAGGGTATTTTGGTAATTTGGTCGGGCCGTCGGGGCGTTTATGTCTATCTTTCGATTGCTAAAATTATTGGATGGATTTATGAAGGTTTTGAGGCTTTGTTGTTTGGTTTGAGCATGGGTAGATGCAAAAGTAAAAATAAAGGAATTTGTGTTGCACTGGGTTTTGAACCCGAGCCTCCGAGAAAGCTTGTGGGGATGCGTGCGATTGAGCTATTGAGAGCTCTTGTTACTCTTTCCAGCGTCATATCTTAGTTACCCTTGGATCTTTGGAGTTTTGTGCATTTGGTTAAATGAAAAGAAATTAGGTTTTGTGTTTTCTTCCCCAAAACTCCATGGCGCCCAACCCTCTTCTCTCCCAAGCCCCTTGCCGTGATTTTCTTCCCTTGCGGCCCGAGCGCCGTTCGGCCAGCCAAGCGACCACCGAGCAGCCGGTCGAGCAGCCCAGCGAATCGCACAGCAGCCCAGCGCCAGCCAAAGAAGAAGCGCCCAGACGCCAGCGCCCAAAGCGAGGCAGCGCAGCCAGCGCCAGCCCGTCGCGGCCGCCAAAGCAGAGCGTCGCGGCACACCGATCCGCGCGTCCGTCGCGTCGCGGCCGCCGCGCTGCGCGCCGCTCGCCGCCGCGGCGCCAGCGCCTCGCCATCGCCCGGCGAAGCTTCGCGTCGCATCGCAGCGGCGCGCGCCGTCGTCGCGTCGCGCGCCGCGCGCCCCTCGCGTCTGCGCCCGTGCCGTCGCGTGCCCGTCCCAGCGCGTCGCGCGCTAAGCGCGCCATCCGCGCCAGCGCTGTCGTCCGTCGCAGCGCAGCAGCGCCCGATGTCGCCCATTTGCCGCCATCAGCGCCAGGTGTCGCCCATTTACCGCCATCAGCGCCGCCATCAGCGCCCATCCGCGCCAGCCAGCGGCCCCACCGTCTTTGCTGCCCGTCCAGCGTGTCGTGTCGCCGCATCGCGTGAGTTGCTCCCGAGGCCGAGCCCTATTTATTTTATTATATTTAAGCCTTTAGAGTGTGATTATCATTGTTTTTGTTAGGTTCTCGGTAGCTAGCTCTGGTTCGATCGCAGCCTTAGGATTTTGTGTGTAGTTGCCTCCCGGCCGAGTAAGGATTTCTTCTGGGAGTTGTGTGGACCTGCGATGTTCTATGTGATTGTTGTTTGTATGTTTGTTTGTGATTATCGGCATGTATAGTTTAGGTGCTCTGTTCAAATTCTGACTAGCATGACTTCGTATGTTGTTCTCTCATGTTAGCCCATGCTAGGTTGTTCCGTTCTAGCATGCTCATATCTGTTTCTTGCGTAGTAGTACCATGCTAGGTTCGTTGTATCTGTTGAGCACGTTTTGGATTGTATTGGATTGTATGTTATTGATATGATAGGTTAAAGTGTAGGTAGGTAGCATCATCCGGGCTGATGCATAAAGTATCTTGCATCCATGGCGGGGGCGTCGAGACGATTCTCGTCCTGGACCCCGTTAGGTTTAGCTAACCCGGCCGGTAGGCCACGCAATCTTGGGTGAGGGTGGCGGTATTAAATGCCCCAACGGTCGGGATGATGACTTGGCATTGCCTCGTCCTCGACGATCGGCACGTCCTCGCCGTGTTCGGCCGTAGCCCTTGATTGCCACTGTTAGGGCAGGACCGCTTCTGGTGTAAGCCTACCACGGCCGGTTCCTTAGCCTCAAAGTGCGGTGGTTCAGTGACATAGTTCACGTGTCGGTCTCTCACACCCTATGTCGGTGACACCGATCCGGAGATTTAGTTAGGCGTGGTGGATGGACATGGGCGCTTGCCACTAGACCCGGCACCCCCCCATAGTGCTGCGCAGAGCACGCGGTGCATGCTTACGCTCATTCTGGCGCCCGGCCGGAGAGCTCCTCGGGATCTTGAGCTAGTGCACCTTTCGTGATCGACGCGAGATGCATCGAGGCCGAGACTTGGTTCTCGTATAGGGCGTATTGTGTGGTGTGGATTATTCCGGACTAAGACCCTGAGTTGGCATCCGAGGTCCAAGTGTGGACTTAAGCTATGTGCTCTGTTCTGTGGTTATAATCATAGCTTGCATACACTCATCTAGATGACCATGTGCATCGTATTGTACCCCGGTTGGGGATTCTTACTGAGTAATTCGTTACTCACCCTTACTTATCTTTCAGGTAACCATGGCGCGAGGCAGGATGGCTGAAAGAGGAGCTGTGATCATGGGAACTTGCTGTCGTCTCTGACTTTTCTTATGTTATGACTCTTTTCGTTATTTTTCCCCTGAATGCATGTAGCGCAGCACGAGCCCTAGGATACTTTTCAGAATTATTTGTGGATTCGGCTTTGTTGAATTTGAGGATGTTTTAAATGTTTTTAATAAAATCTCTGATCGAGTAAACTGTTGGAAATGTATTTGTCTGTAAACAGTGCTTGGAGACAGAATGTGTTTGATGAGACTTTATTGTTCTGAATGAATCTTGAATGTTTTGATTTAATGGGAATCCGAAAACTAAATTGCATATTGTTCTTTTCATTTTAATGCATGCATTGGGGTAAAGGCCTATTTAGTGCCCTTTTTGGGTCGGGTCTTTACACCAGCGCACCCGCGCCAAAGCGCCGTCCGCGTCTATGCGCCCGTGTCGTCGTGCAGCGCCGGTCCCCTGCGACGCCAATAAGCCCAAAGCAGCGCTGATCTGCTCGCCCAGTACACGTCCCACGCTGCCCACCGCCGAGAGCCTATTTTACCGAGATAGATGGGACCGAGACCTAGTGCCTTCTCGGTTGGTAATTCCCGAGCCTCCACTCTTTTGGACCTTAAGATGTTAGTTGTTGGTTGCTTAATTAGGATGATTTTTATTGTTTGCTTAGGTTGCTTGGGTACATTTAGAAGCTCGAGGGTTGCTTGTTGGTTGAGGTAGTTAGTTCTGCTTGTTCCCAAGTAAGGATTTCTTACCGTGGTTGTGTGGACCCTGCGATGCTATCATGATTGTGCCTAGTAAGCTTGGTTGCTGTTATGAGTATGTTAGCTATTGAACAACTTGTGTTTGAAATCTTGCTAGCATGTAGCTTGTTGTTCATGTTAGTGCCATGCTAGGTTTGTTCTTCCAGCATGCCAAGTCTTGTGATTGTATGAAATTTCCAGTGGTTTGGTTACATGTTTTTTCTTGCTTCCAGATCGTGTTGTTCTTGTATCCCTGTTATATTCTATTAGGTACATGCTAGGGGTTTAATTATCTTGGCATACCTTGTCCTATTTTATCCTGTTAGTTTCATGCTAGGCATAGGCGGGTGATGTATAGTGTAGAAGACTGTAGGGGTAACTAGTTTAGGTCCCGCTCGGGTAAGACCCCGATGGACGTCCGGAGGTGTAAGACCCTGATGGGCATCCTAGGTGTGTAAGGCCCCACTGGGCATCACTTAGTCTGGAGGTGTAAGACCCTGATGGGCATCCTCGGTGTGTTAGGCCCCACTGGGCATCACTGAGTCTGGAGGTGTACGACCCTGATGGGCATCCTAGGTGTGTTAGGCCACACTGGGCATCACTGAGTCTGGAAGTGTAAGACCCTGATGGGCATCCTAGGTGTGTTAGGCCCCACTGGGCATCACTGAGTCTAGAGGTGTAAGACCCTGATGGGCATCCTAGGTGTGTAAGGCCCCACTGGGCATCACTGATTCTGGAGGTGTAAGGCCCCGATGGGCATCCTAGGTGTGTAAGGCCCCACTGGGCATCACTGATTCTGAAGGTGTAAGGCCCCGATGGGCATCCTAGGTGTGTAAGGCCCCACTGGGCATCACTGATTCTGGAGGTGTAAGGCCCCAATGGGTATCCTAGGTGTGTAAGGCCCCACTGGGCATCACTGAGTCCTAGGTTGTGTAAGGCCCGAAGGGAATCCAGGTGTAGAACCTAGGATAGGCGGTAGATGAAAGCCCTTGAATAGGCTCGCTCTAGAAGTAGCTCATAGCCTAATTCAACCATTTTGCTCTAAGTCATTGTTTTATTTTTCATGTATACTAGGGTGCTAGATGACTGATGTATTGTATTGTACCCCGGTTGGGGTTTCTTACTGAGTATGTTTATACTCACCCTTATTTCTGTGGTTTTTCCACCAGGTAACTTGGGACAGCACCAGGATGGCTAGCGGAGGGAGCTGTTTGATCATGGGGGCTGCCGGCACTCTGTCGTTTATTGTTTGCATTTATTTATTCAAAGATGTAGATGGACAGGAGTCCTAGGGGAATGATGTTAAAGTTGTTTAAACTGTTTTGAATGTTCTTTTATAAATACTGGCCAGGCTTATTTTACCTTGACTGGATTTGCTTTATGAAAATTGTTGGTTATGTTTTAAGTATTCCCCGTTTCCAAATGTTTTGAAAATTTTTTAAATATGAGCACTAAACCGCTTGTTGAAATATTTAACTTGCATGCTGAGTAAGGTCCTAGGTTTAGGATCGTATTCCAGGTCGGGTCCTTACAAGCCGTCTGGTGAACCAGAAATGTGCCCCTTGTCTTTGGTACGTTGATTTCTCTTTAAGATGGTTGCTTGAGTGTTGTGGACGAGTACTAGTTGGAGAAGTTTACCCTTAGGATCAGTCGCCAGTTGGTGGTTCGATTGGATTTCGTTAAGGATTGTAGGCAAGCATTGGGGTCGCTGGTCTCTTGTGAAGTAAGAGTAGGCCGTTTAGTTTCTTAAACCTGGGAGGTTCAGTTGTTTGGTCAGCATGATGTAGGATTGAGGCTGTTTGTTAACAGCTCTGAGCATTCAGAGAAGTTATGCTAGTGCGTGGCGTAGAGTTTTAGAGTTTGTGACCAGTCCACGAGCTTGCTGAGTCTAGCGCCGTGGATAGGCGTTCCGAGTTGGGTTAGCAGGGTTAAGTGAGCCCTAAGAGTATAAGACCGTTTGAGAGTTGGTGCGAGTTGAGGACGTGGGTTACTGTCTAGCTCTTTCGCATCTATTTCTTCGGAGTTTTGTGTATGCCCAGTCTTGGTTGAGATAGTTTGTCGCAGACTGGATGGCATTGTGGCTTTGAGCCTTTGGGAACCCAAGAAGGTTTAGTTTTCGAAGAAGGACTAGTGTTGTCTTAACCGAGAAGTTCAGTTTGTTAGGAGTCAGTGGAGATTTCCTAGAGTTGTTTCGTCTTAGGACTTTCGGGGGCGAAATTATTAAAAGGAGGGAGTATGCTTTTAAATGCCTTTACTTCAAACATAAATACGTTACTTCAATGCATGCTTTTAAAACATAAATACGTTATGCAAGATTGCCATCCAGATTCTGTATAAATTTAAAACTTTCAAACATCCGTTAAACTAGTAAGCATAAAAACAACTTGAAACCTGTCCCTGTTTCGAAGCACCTGTTCCAAGCTATAAATAATTCAAAACGTACTCTGATAAGAGATTTATTTCAAACATTCAGTTCCAAATCATTTCAATGAAAAGACAGAATCCAGATACAATCCAAAACATCCTAAGGGCTCCGTGCCCTAACTACATGCATTCAAGAATATATAAAGAAACGAAATCCATAACATAAGACTCAGAGATAAAATAGCAGAATTCCATGATCAGCAGCTCCTCTTTCAGCCAACCGGTCTCGCGCCCTGGTTACCTGTAACGGCCCAGGTTTTCATCCCGGTCTTCGAGGTATGCCCTGGGGGTATTTTGGTAATTTGGTCGGGCCGTCAGGGCCGTTTATGTCTCTTTCCAGTTGCTAAAATTATTGGATGGATTTATGAAGGTTTTTGAGGCTTTGTGGTTTGGTTTGAGCATGGGTAGATGCAAAAGTAAAAATAAAGGATTTGTCTTTGCAGTAGGGTTTGAACCCCGGTCTCTGGGAGCTTGTAGAGATGTGTGCCAATTGAGCCATTAGGTGCTCTTGTTGCTCTTTCTGCATCACATCTTAGTTATCCCTTGGATCTTTGGTGTTTGGTGCATTTGGTTAAATGAAATAGAAATTAGGTTTGTTGTGTTTTCTTCTCCAAAAGAGTTGTGGCCGCCCAAGCTTTCTCCCAAGCTCTCCTTGCCGATTCTTCATCCTTGCAGCTCCCTGGATCGTTCATCATTATTCCGGGTAAGTCTTCATCCTCTTCACCTTCTCGATTGGGTGTTCTTGTTGGCGAAGGTAAGGAGAAGAGCTTGTGTGTGTGTGTGTTTGTAGCAGTCGCCCAAAGATGCCCAGATGCCAGCCAAAGAAGAAGCCGCCGCCCGCCGCCCAGAAGCCCGAAAGCGAGTCGCCCAGACGCCTCCAGTCGCCCTGCCCATGCCATCAGCGGCATCGAGCGCTCGTCGCGCCAAAAAGCGAGCCCTTTCGAGCAGCCCCTGTCGCGGCCAATGACGCTTCGAGCGGCCCACATCGCGGCCAATGACCTTTCGAGCGGCCTCACGCCAGCCGAGCGCCAGATGCCGCACAGAGCAGACGCTCGGACACCCATTGCGGCCAGCGAGATGCGACTGCCGAGCCCTCGCGGCAGCGAAGAATCGCGCGTCGAGCGCTCGTCGGCCCACGCGCCCGTCGTCGCGGCGCGCCGCGCGTGTCCGTCCGCTTCCAGCTTGTCGCGCCCGTCGCTGCGCTGCGCCCGGCCGGCCGTCGCGCAAGGCGCGCGCGCCAGCTGCCGCCCCACTGCGCTGTCAACGCCAGCGCCCGACCCTGCCGCCCATCAGCGCCCATCAGCGCCAGCAGCAGCCTCGCCATCTTGCCGCCGTCCCGCGTGTCGGTCGTGCCGTGTGAGTGCCCTTGAGCCGAGCCTCGCTTGTTTTATTATATTTTTTTAGGGCTATGATTGTGATTTCTATTGTGTTTGTTAGGTTCTCGTTAGCTAGCTCTGGATCGATCGCAGCGTAGGATTTTGTGTGTAGTTGCCCCGGCCAAGGTAAGGATCTCTTCACCGGAGTTGTGTGGACCTGCGATGTTCTATGTGATTGATGTTGTATGTTTGTTTGTGATTATCGGCATGTATAGTTTAGGTGCTCTGCTCAATTCTCGATCGCATGACTTCGTATGTTGTTCTTTCATGTTAGTCCATGCTAGGTTGTTCCGCTCGCATGCTCATATTCATTCTTGTTCAGTAGTACCATGCTAGGTCTCATTGTATTCTTCTTGAGCACGTATTGGATTGTTTGCCGATTGTTAAGGCGGTTTAGAATTCGGTAGATAGCATCATCCGGGCCCGATGCATAAAGTATCTTGCATCTATGGCAAGGGCGTTCGAGACGCTTCTCCGCCCTTGGACCCCGTGAGGGATTAGCTATCCCAACCGGTAGGCCCCGCAATCTTGGGTGAGGTGGTAGTCTTAGCGATGCCCCAACGGTCGGGATGATGACTTGGCAATGCCTAGTCCCCGACAAAAAACACGTCCCTCGGTGTGTTCGGTAGTAGCCCTTGATTGCCACCGTTAAGGTAAGGACGGCTTCTGGTGTAAGCCTACCACGACCCGCCCTTAGCCTCAAAGTGCGGTGGTACAGGTGACATAGTTCACGTGTCCGTGTCTCACACCCCTATGTCGCTGACACCGATCCGGAGATTTAGTTAGGCGTGGTATCCGGATATGGGCGACTTGCCACTAGACCCGGCACCCCCCATAGTCTGTGGAAGCACGCGGTGCATGCTTACGCTCATTACAGCGCCGACCGGAGAGCTCCTCGGGATCTTGAGCTAGTGCACCTTTCGTATCGACAGTAGACAGGCTGAGGCCGAGACTTGGTTCTCGTATAGGGCGTATTGTGTGGTGTGGATTATTCCGGACTAAGACCCTGAGTTGGCATCCGAGGTCCAAGTGTGGACTTAAGCTATGTGCTCTATTCTGTGTTTATATTCATAGCTTGCATACACTCATCTAGATGACCATGTGCATCGTATTGTACCCCGGTTGGGGATTCTTACTGAGTAATTCGTTACTCACCCTTACTTATCTTTCAGGTAACCATGGCGCGAGGCAAGATGGCTGAAGGAGGAGCTATGATCATGGGAACTTGTCATTGTCGTCTCGACTTTTTATTTCTATGACTCTTGTCTTTCATTTTCCCCTGAATGCATGTAGAGGGCACGAGCCCTAGGATGTTTTCTCAATGATTTTGTGGATTCCCGCTTTATTGAATTTGAGAATGTTCCAAATGTTTTAATAAATCTCTACGATCGAGTGTACGTTTTGGAAATGTATTTGCCTTGAAACAGTTTCAAAGAACTATATTGATTTACGATTGAACCTTGATTGTTTGTTTTAAATGGGAATCAAAAACTTATTTGCATATTGTCCTTTCCTTTGAATGCATGCATTGGGGTAAAGGCCTATTTAGAGCCCTTTTTGGGTCGGGTCTTTACAGCTTGGTATCGAGCTCGTAGTCATAGACTTTGTAGACCGACCTTTTTGTTGTAGGTCGTCTTTCCCATGATCACCAAAGACTCCGACACCATCAGTACGCCTAAGTTTTCTGCTTTAGAAAAGGGTTAAGAATTTACAATACCTTTCATCTAGTGTATGCCTTGTGTAGTGTTGTGGAGCGGAGACGAGCGGTGTTCTCGACTCGTTGTTGGTTTGGGCTTAGTGAGCCATCATGCCAACTTTCTCAGCAGCGCAGCGCTTTTGTTTGGCGGCTTGTTGAGGTATCCGGATAGATTCGGATGCCCCGGAACATCGTTACGAGGAGGCGAGCTTAGACTCCCGTTGGCCATTTGTGGCCCATTCTTGTCGCTTTTCCCTAGTGAGAGGGTGGTGGTGCTTCGTGTAGATCGCCAAGATGTTGATCGCACCCGCAGGAGCAGGGCGCTTGCATGTCCGACCGAGGAGTTGGACCGATCGTGTTGATGTTGAGGCCGCGTCCGAGTTGTTAGGCCCGCATGCCGATTTGGCCCCCGCAGCTTGAGTTGCCTAGAGGAGGGGGTAGAGGCTAGCAACAACCTGCAGTGAGACTCCTTGAGCAGAGTGTGCTCCACCATGAGAGATTTGATGGCGTGTCTTTAGCTATCGTGAGAGCGGAGACCCAGTGCGCAGCTTTGTAGCGCGTAGTGAGGAGTCCCGGCACAGATAGCCCAAATTGACAGAGTTTGTTTCAAAGATTTTTCCCCAAAGTAGCTCTTGTAGCCCCTGGAGGTTCCCCGGAGGGCATGATCAAGCAGTTTATTCAGATGAGTTTGTTGGCGTTGTTGGAGACGCCCGTGTTGGCAAATGGATGCCTGTAGAGCTCGATGTTTTAGTAAGTCCTACTCGCTAGTAGTAAAGTAGTTGGCCAGTGTTTGAGTTTAGCATCCGTGTGTGGGATGCCCCATTGCTCAAAGGCCGAGGTGTGCCGCCTCTGTCTTGCTTGGTTCATCGATGGTGGTGGAAGTCCCTTGTGAGAGGTGGACTAGCGAGTCTCCACCAAAGGCCCGATTGTTTGGGCAAGTTGCCGTGTTAGTGGCTTGAGGCGGATGACGGTCATCTTTGCCCCTTGCGAGCCTGTTGTTGTTTAATGCACCCGACTTCCTCTCGGATGTGGATTTGGTAGTAGTAGCACTTGAGGTGCATTGGTTGGTGTGCCACTTTGGCACTAAGTCCGGTTCAGCTTGAGTTTGGCTTGGGCATAGCGGATGGTTCTATGCCGTTCGAGCTCAGCGTACTCCTTTAGCCTTGGATCTGCTTTATGGCGCTTGCACCCGCTTAGGTCGTGCCGCAGGGCTAGTTCGGTGGTAGTCGATGGACTACAAGCGAAAGGATGCTCGAGAGGAGCCGGAGCCTCTTCCCATGTTTCGGAGGTTGAGTAAGTCGCAGTTGCCGGTTGGTAAATGTTGGTGCGCGTGAGTCTCGCGCTAGTGTTAAGGCCAAGAGATTTTCTTTGTGGTTGGTAGTGCGGTCAACTACCTTCGAGTGCCTAAATCGAGGAGAGTTGAGCATTGTAGATGTGGATTTGGTCCAGCTGAGGGACCATGAGTTGGATGCTTTTGAGGCGAGATGAGCTGATGCCTTGCGAGAGGTTTTGGATGCCTTAGGAGTAAACACCCTTGGTAGAGGCTTGGTACAAAGTAAGTTTGGTTTGGCATGTTTATGCTTTGGTAGAGCAAGGTTGCCTCACTTCAGTATCGTGTGGAGATGGAACTTTTGGTGTTCCTTGGATTGTTTGTATCGCGCCAGAGTTATCGTTGCTTTGTGGAAAAGCGCTTGTTAGTCTTGGATCTCTAAAGGAAGGTTGGGAGTTGTGCACACAAGTGTGTTTTGTGTGGTTCGTTCCGTGGCGAGAGTTTCAGATCCATGTAGGGTTTGCTTTGGAGATCTCGTGCTCAGTGCCTTGAGAAGTTGGACTCCAGGTGGTTGTTGTAAGGCATGGGTTGAGGGGGTAAGGATACAATGCTCGTGGTATCAAGTTGTTGCTTAGGCAAGATTTGTTAAGTTGGGCCTAAGCTTGGTTGGCGGATCTTCTTGTTGATCGTTGGTTGGAGTTCGATTGGAAACCGAACAAGAGCGATGGTAGCTAAGCCGCGTGGTTTTTACGATCGGCATGGCTAAGAGAGTTGTTCGGATCCTTCCTTGGGTAGAAGTTATGTTGTGGCCGATGCTTTGAGTAGGAGGATGACGCGTTCTCAGTAGCGTTTGGGTCCTCTAGGTTCCCAAGGAGTTGGAGTTGGCCAAAGATGGTTGGGATGCCGAAATTGAGTTGTTTGTTCAGCAGCGGTTGTCCTGTTAGATCGTATGCCTAAGCGGTGTGTGTGTCGAGGGTTGCCAAGAACCCTAGGTTGTGGAGAGCCTCCGAGCTCACCAGCCCAATGCTAGTGAGTTTCAGTTGGCTAGCCGGAGGCGTGCGATTTGTAGCCTCGGTGGAGTTGCTAGCGATCTTGGTAGACTAGCAAGCTAGTGTTTATTTGGAGTAAAGTCCGGAGTGGTTTCGGTGTGGTGGCAAGTTGATGCTTGGTGTTGACCAAGTGTGGATTGAAGTTGCTAGAGTTTAGTTTTGCTCGTGGGGGGCGAGTGGTTTGTGCCATGTTGGTTGTTTTTCCTGTTTCCAGGATGTTGAGTTGCCCCGTTTGGCATTTGGAGGTTCAGTCTGAGATGGACCCTTGTTGTGCCCCGTGAGATTAGATGTTGTTGCTCTGGTGGAGCAAGGCAGTGAGCGTATGTGGAGTTCTCTGTCCGTTGGTTGTCTGCTTGTAAGGACCTGTTTCTCCTTGGGAGTTGTCAGGTTATTCCTTGGTCTTGGAATTGGTGGTAGTGGTGCTAGTAGGAGGAAAAGTTTGTTGGTCGCTTGGAAGCGCTTGTTTGTCTAGCTAAGCGGACTCGTGAGTGGTGTTCTGAAGTTGCGTAGAAGGGTTGTTCTGCCTCCTATGAGTGTTGGGCCTAGTTGGTTAAGGTTTTGAGTGTTGGCTTGGAAGCTGTTGCACCTTTGTAGTTGAAGGCCCCTTTGTTTCAGTTGTGGATGAGGTTGCACCTTTGTGGCTGGATTAGGGTCTGGACTTATTGAGGGATCCTTGCTGGCTAGTGTATCTTGCACTCTGCCAGCCATTGTTGGTATTCTTGTTCTTGGTAGTTGGTGTTGACCAGGTAGTGGAGTTCCGTTAATGAAGTTTCGGTGGGAAGGTGCATTAAGCCTAAGCTTGAGGGTTAAGCCTGTATGTGTTATCGTTTGGACTTGTGAGATGTGTTTCATATTTGAGGCGAGCTTTGTCCCGTTGTTTGCATGGAGGTAAGTTTAGTGGATGGAGCCCTCTGGGGCCTGGTTGTTTGCAGGTTGTCTTGCCCAGCTAGTGATTTGAGTCGAGCTAGAGATGAGTGGTTTGGCATAGCTATGCAGCTTGTAGTTGTTTGAGCTTCCTAGTTCGTAGCACTCAAGTTGTTGGATTGTAAGTTTCCGTGTGTGGGAGCCTGTCACCTAGTTGAGGTTGTTGTGTGAGTTTGGATTTTTGGAGTATTGACTTCAGTAGCTAGAGCTCGCACCTCGGTTGGTGTGCAGATGCCATTTCTATGGAGTAGAGGCATGTCAGTTTCAGGTTGGAGATGTTGCCATTAGGGTGTGGCAACAAAGATTTTTCTAGGTAGTGCGTGATGAACCGTGGTTCGAGAGCGTTGTTAAGAGGCTTATGAGCCGGGTGCGATTCAGTAGTGTTTTCACCCTCCGACCGATTGTCTTTTGGGAGGAGTGATCCGTAACCTTGGAGCTTGTTGCGAGTTGGTGTTTCCGTGATTAGGCAAATGGAAGTCTAGAGTGGTTTTATGAGGTTGCCTTGGGTTGCAGTTCTCAGCGGTCAGTTCTTGTAGTTCCATTGAGGCCTTGCAAGGTAAGTATTGCAGGCTTCCAGTGTTCTGGGAAAAGGTTGGTGGCCATCAATTTTGTTTTGGGTCCCGAGTTCTTTGCATTTGACCGAGGTGATGTGCAGAGTTTAGAGCTAGTGTTGTTAGCTCGTGAGCAGTGCAGAAAAGTTACGCCGATGTTCGTCGAGTTTTAGAGTTTGAGGTTCGGCAATGCGTAGTTTTAAATTGTGCCGTTGTGAGTTGTGTTGAGGTTTGGTAAGCGGGTGAAGTGGAGCCTCCTGTTGTTGGGCCATTTGAGATTCTCGAAAGGATTGGCTGAGTTGCATATTGGCTAGCTCTTTCTATCATTGTCAGCCGTGTGCAGTGTTCTCATGTATCGGTGTGAGGCAGTATGTGTCGGACCCATCGCTCATTGTGGACTTTGGGCCCCTGCACCTGAATGAGGGTTTGAGCTTCGAGAAGTAGTCAGTGGGGATCCTTGCATTCGAGACTAAGACATTGCGTGATCGCGAGATCCGTTTGGTAAAAGTTCAGTGGAGGAGTTAGAGTTCAGAGGAGGCCGCTTGTGAGCGGGGAAGACGGGATGAGATTGCAGTATCTGTCTTTGCTTCAGTTCTTAAGGACTTTCGAGGACGAAAGTCATAAAAAGGAGGGAATATTGTAACGGCCCAGGTTTTCATCCCGGTCTTCGAGGTATGCCCTGGGGGTATTTTGGTAATTTGGTCGGGCCGTCAGGGCCGTTTATGTCTCTTTCCAGTTGCTAAAATTATTGGATGGATTTATGAAGGTTTTTGAGGCTTTGTGGTTTGGTTTGAGCATGGGTAGATGCAAAAGTAAAAATAAAGGATTTGTCTTTGCATGGGGGTTTGAACCCGGTCTCTCTGGAAGCTTGTAGAGATGTGTGCCAATTGAGCCATTAGGTGCTCTTGTTGCTCTTTCTGCATCACATCTTAGTTATCCCTTGGATCTTTGGTGTTTGGTGCATTTGGTTAAATGAAATAGAAATTAGGTTTGTTGTGTTTTCTTCTCCAAAAGAGTTGTGGCCGCCCAAGCTTTCTCCCAAGCTCTCCTTGCCGATTCTTCATCCTTGCAGCTCCCTTGGATCGTTCATCATTATTCCGGGTAAGTCTTCATCCTCTTCACCTTCTCGATTGGGTGTTCTTGTTGGCCGAAGGTAAGGAGAAGAGCTTGTGTGTGTGTGTGTTTGTAGCAGTCGCCCAAAGATGCCCAGATCTGCCAAAGAAGAAGCCCAGCCGCCCAGACGCCCAAAGAAGCAAGCCCAGATCGCCGAGTCGCCCACTCCATCGCCCTGCGGTGCCATCGAGCAACTGTCGCTCAGCCAGCCGAGCGAGACGCTCGAGACAACCCCTCGCAGCAGCCAGCAAGACGCTCAGAGCAGCCCACGCCGCGGCCAAAGAGACGCTTTCAGAGCAGCCTACTGCCGCGGCCAATGAGCGCTCAGACGCCAGCCTATCGCGGCCAGCGAATCATGCGCCTGCCGAGCCCTGCGCGCGGAAGAGATCGCGCGTCGAGACGCTTTCGTCGCCAGCGCGCGCCGTCGTCGCGGCGCGCCAGCGGCGTGTCCGTCCGCTTCAGCTTGTCGCGCCCGTGCGCTGCGCCCGGCCGTGCTGTCATGGCGCGCGCGCGCCAGCTCTGCCGCCCACTGCGCTGTCAACGCCCAGCGCCCGACCCTACGCCCATCAGCGCCCATCAGCGCCAAAGAAGAGCCTCGCCATGCCATCTTTGCCGCCCGTCCAGCGTGTCGGTCGGGCCGTGCCGTGTGAGTGCCCCGAGCCGAGCACGCTTGTTTTATTATATTTTTTTAGGGCTATGATTGTGATTTCTATTGTGTTTGTTAGGTTCTCGTTAGCTAGCTCGGGATCGATCGCAGCGTAGGATTTTGTGTGTAGTTGCCCCTCGCCAAGGTAAGGATCTCTTACCGGAGTTGTGTGGACCTGCGATGTTCTATGTGATTGATGTTGTATGTTTGTTTGTGATTATCGGCATGTATAGTTTAGGTGCTCTGCTCGAATTCTCGATGGCATGACTTCGTATGTTGTTCTTTCATGTTAGTCCATGCTAGGTTGTTCCGCTCGGCATGCTCATATTCATTCTTGTTCGTAGTACCATGCTAGGTCTGTTGTATTCTTCTTGAGCACGTATTGGATTGTTTGCTGATTGTTAAGGCGAAGTTAGAATTCGGTAGATAGCATCATCCGGCCCGATGCATAAAGTATCTTGCATCTATGGCAAGGGCGTTCGAGACAGTTCTCCGTCCTTGGACCCGTGTGAGGGATTAGCTATCCCAACCGGTAGGCCCCGCAATCTTGGGTGAGGGTGGTAGTCTTAGCGATGCCCCAACGGTCGGGATGATGACTTGGCAATGCCTAGTCCCCGACAACGGTAGACGCCCTCCTCGGTGTGTTCGGTAGTAGCCCTTGATTGCCACCGTTAAGGTAAGGACGGCTTCTGGTGTAAGCCTACCACGACCCGCCCTTAGCCTCGGTGCGGTGGTACAGGTGACATAGTTCACGTGTCCGTGTCTCACACCCCTATGTCGCTGACACCGATCCGGAGATTTAGTTAGGCGTGGTATCCGGATATGGGCGACTTGCCACTGGACCCTAGCACCCCCATAGTGCGTGGAAGCACGCGGTGCATGCTTACGCTCATTCTGAAATACCGACCGGAGAGCTCCTCGGGATCTTGAGCTAGTGCACCTTTCGTACGATGACGATGAGACAGTGAGGCCGAGACTTGGTTCTCGTATAGGGCGTATTGTGTGGTGTGGATTATTCCGGACTAAGACCACTGAGTTGGCATCCGAGGTCCAAGTGTGGACTTAAGCTATGTGCTCTATTCTGTGTTTATATTCATAGCTTGCATACACTCATCTAGATGACCATGTGCATCGTGTTGTACCCTGGTTGGGGATTCTTCTTGAGTAATTCGTTACTCACCCTTACTTATCTTTCAGTAACCATGGCGCGAGGCAAGATGGTGAAGGAGGAGCTATGATCATGGGAACTTCTTTGTCGTCTCTCGACTTTTTATTTCTATGACTCTTGTCTTTCATTTTCCCCATCGCATGTAGCGGGACACGAGCCCTAGGATGTTTTCTCAATGATTTTGTGGATTCCCGCTTTATTGAATTTGAGAATGTTCCAAATGTTTTAATAAATCTCTGATCGAGTGTACGTTTTGGAAATGTATTTGCCTTGAAACAGTTTCAAAGAACTATATTGATTTACGATTGAACCTTGATTGTTTGTTTTAAATGGGAATCAAAACTTATTTGCATATTGTCCTTTCCTTTGAATGCATGCATTGGGGTAAAGGCCTATTTAGAGCCCTTTTTGGTGGGTCTTTACATTACCTATGGTGTAACAAATCCGGTTTTAAAATGTAAAATAAGGTTTCCTTTTATATTTTTAGTTTGGGAGGAGCTGTTGGAAGGACTCGAACCCTTGGCCTAAAAAGGGTTTGGAAGCTTGGGTTTAAATAAGGAAAATAAACGCGTCACACCGGGCTCGAAGGGGGAGTCTTGGGAAGGTCATATGAGATTCCCAAGTCTATTTAAGTTAAGGAAGGGAATTGTATTTAAGGAAAAAGGAAAGAGAAAATAAGGACAAAAAGAAAGAACCCAAAACCCTAGACTTCTCCTTCACCTCGCCCAATCCGCCCCACACACGCCGGCCGTGCCTCGCCCACACACCGCCGCCGTGCCTCGCCCACACCGCCGCCGTGCCTCGCGCCACGCCGCGCCAAGGCCTGCTGCCGCCCCACGCCATCTCACGCCTGCGACCACCGCCGCACCGCGCACCGAGCCACCACCACAGCCCAGACCGCGTCGGCGGCCGGCTCGCCACCACCCTCAACGGCCCGGCCTCCACTCGCACACTGGTCGCCCGCCACCGGCGATGTAAGCCGCTCGCGCCAAGACGACACCACCCAGTGGCCAGCGCGCCGCCACGCTGCAGACCGCCCGCGCCTGCGCGTCATGCGTGCGTGCCGCTTCGTCGCGTCCGCCCACCAGCGCGCTGGATCGTCCCTGCCGCGCCCAGCGCGCCAAAGCGGCGCGATAGTGCCAGTCTGCGCCCGGCCACTTCTTGCCTTAGCGGCGCTGTCACTGCCGCTAACTGCCGAGACGAGCGCCTTCTCGGTTGGTAAATTCCCGAGCCTCCACCCTTTGGACTTCCCGATTTTAGATGTTTGTTTATTAATTAGGATGTTTTATTACTTGTTTAGGTTGCTCGAGTTCGCTTAAAAGCTCGAGGGTCGTTATTTGATTCGGGATAATTAACCTCCACTTATTTCCGTAAGGATTCTTACCCGGGGTTGTGTGGACCTCTGCGAATAGTTGATAGCACGACATCTTTGTAATTATATGAGTTTCTAGTGATAGGTTTCATGTTTTCTTTTGATTCATGTTCGCGACATGTTTACATCCCGTTAGTTCCATGTTAGGCTTTCCTATCTTGATAGAGCCATGCTGCCTATTGTATGCTGCTAGATCCAAGTTACAGTTAGATGTGTGATGTATAGTATAGAGGGCCGTAGAGGTAACTAGTTTGGGGTCCCGCTCAAGGCAAGACCCGATGGACATCCGAGGTGTAAGGCCCTACGGGCATCCTAGGTGTGTAAGGCCCACTGGGCATCACTGAGTCTGGAGGTGTAAGGCCCTACGGGCATCCTAGGTGTGTAAGGCCCACTGGGCATCACCGAGTCCTAGGTTGTGTAAGGCCCGAAGGGCATCCAAGCGTAGGACCTAGGAGAGGTCATTGATGGAAGCCCTTGAATAGGCTCGCCCTAGAAGTAGCTCATAGCCTAAGCCACCGTTCGTGCTCTAAGTCTTTGTATGGTTGCTCGTCCGCAGTGCTAAATGAGATGATTTCGTATTGTACCCCCGATTGGGGATTCTTCTTGAGTAACTTGTTGCTCACCCTTATTTTCTCGTGGCTTTCCACCGTAACTTGGGACAGAGGTGGATGGCTAGGAGGAAGCGGCTCGATGATCATGGATAGTCGACTGGGGGTCGCACGTTTCTTTAAATGTTTTCCTTAATGATTTAGCATGTAGTGGGACTTGGGTCCCTAGGAAAAAGCACTCAAACTATTTTATGTTCTCGCATCGCTTTCCTTTGAATTGTTTTAAGAAAGTCTTGATCAGTCATTTACTGCTTTATTTAATTGAAATCATGGTTTTGTTTTAAAAGTGTTTATTGCAAAGGTTTAAACTTCCGACTAAATGATGTTTATATTCTTAATCATGCATGCTAAGTATGGACTTTAGGTTAGAGACCGCTTTCTTGGGTCGGGTCCTTACGGTTGGTATCGAGCCCGAGTTATAGGTTCTCAGAGATCGACTGCGCAGCTTGTAGGTTGTTTTCCATGATCATCGGTAGCTCACCAAACCATCGGTATGTCCGTAAGTTTAAAATTAAGGGTTAAGAATTACAATACCGGTTGCATCTTGCATGTACATGACTTGTTGTTGTGGAGCGGGGAAGACAGAGTTCGACCCATTGTTGGTTTGGTGTAGATTTTCGGTATGCCACCACTCGTAGAGGCGAGGAGTCTCGAGGCCGACCACCCGGGCATTCGTGTCGATTCGACACCGGGGGACCTCGTCCCAAGCCGATCTTGAGGTTAGGCCACCATCGGCCCTTCAACCGTGTGTTGCCGGAGAGGTGTAGGGGCAAGCGAGTCTCGAGAAGCCGCACCGAGCCGCTGTGTGGAGTCTATGAGGGCTCTTGTGGTTGGGTTGCTAGCCGACCGGAGGGCCGAGCAGCAGAGCTGAAACGCAAGCTTTGTTAGCTGCGTAGAGGAGGAGTCCCGCGTTCGGATCACGGCGGTGACCGAGTTGGTTCAAAGAGAGGATCTGCAGCGCCACCAAGACCGCCAGCTCGCGAGAACCAATTGTGAATGAGGCCGTTCGCGAGAAGGTGCGAGGATCTAGGCAAGTGGTCGAGGGATTTTGTGAAATGGAAGCCGAGAAGTTTAGCGCCCACGGGAACCATTGGTAGCTGCCACGTGGATTCTTTGAGTTAGAATATACGTTTATGGTAATGGGGTGTCTGAGGTGCAATGAGCTCGATGTGCGACTCACGTATTAGTTGGTATACTAAGTGGTGGTGGGATTCCACCTTAAGTGAGAGACCGCCGGGTCTCCACCGCCACCGGGAATTCTTCAAGGCCGAGTTCAAGGCAAAATTTATCAGCGAAGAAGCCCAAGAAAAGATGATTGAGCTATTCTCAAACCTTAAGCAGGGGTCTGACTCGATCGAGGTGTACGAGAAGAAGTTCTAAGAGTATGGATACTTCCCGCCACAGATGATTTCTACCCCGGAACTGAAGATCAGGAAGTTTATTGCGGGTTTGAGACAGGGAGTGTCTCAGGATGTTAGGGCACAGTGCCCTAAAACTTTTGCCAAGACAAGATGCAGATTGGCAAGGATTTATGATGGGAAGTATCCTCCGGAGCAGGTTGTTAGTACTGTAGTGTCTAAGGCCCCAGTGTACTCGGGCCAGAAGCGCAAGTTTGACTCAGGGAGCAATGTCCGGGGGGGCGGTCAGCGCTCCCAGGGTTCTTATCATGGCAGAGACCAGTACCGAGACCGTAACCGTGATCAGCCTCGCCAACAGGGCGTAGGGAGGCCGCCACCGTATTGTAGATCCTGCGGGAAGCAGCATTGGGGACCCTGTGGTGGTAACCCTAGAGCTTGTTTCAACTGTGGAAAGGAAGGGCATCGGGCCCGGGCTTCGCACTCAAAAGGCGATGGTGGCACAAACCGGCTTCAAAGAGCAGGAAGAGTATATGCTATGACTCGCCAGGAGGCTGAGAGAGCCGGACCCGCAGTGGCAGGTACGCTCCTAGTTCTTGATCACCTCGCCTTTGTGTTGTTTGATTCGGGTTCCACCCATTCGTTTGTTTCTGCTGTTTTTGCTGAGCTTGCTTGCATGAATTTAGAGCCTCTAGGTTTTGAGTTGTCTGTCGCTACTCCCTCGGGAACTAGCATGCTGGCTAGCCAGAAGGTAAGGGACGGTCGGATACAGGTATCCGACCAGACTCTGCAGGTTACCCTCATTGTGTTAGCTATGAGCGGTTTTGATGTGATCCTCGGCATGGATTGGTTAGCTGATAACCACGCTATGATTGACTGTCGTTGTAAGGAGGTGGTGTTCGAGCCGCCGTGTAGGCCTACCTTTAAATTTCCGGGCACCCAGAGGGGTGTGTCCGCCGGTGATTTCGCAGATTAAAGCTCACCGCTTGTTAGCTCGAGGAGCTTGGGGTTTCTTAGCTAAGTTGGTGGGAGAACCGTGACCCACTATCTCATCGAGCAGTGCCCATAGTGCAAGAGTTTGCGAGATGTTTTTCCCGAAGAGTTGCACGGCTGCCGCCAAGAGGGAGGTGGACTTCTCAATAGAGCTTGAGCCGGGGACTCGCCCTATCTCGAAAGCTCCTTATCGCATGGCTCAGCAGAGTGAAAGAGTTAAAAGAACAAACATGGAGATGCTTGACAGAGGATTTATTAGGCCGAGCGTGTCCTCGTGGGGAGCACCCGTGCTGTTTGTTAAGAAAAAGGATGGCTCGATGCGTCTATGCATCGATTACAGGGAACTGAACAAGGTAACCATTAAGAACAAGTACCCGTTGCCTCGTATCGATGACTTGTTTGACCAGCTCCAGGGAGCTTGTGTGTTTTCGAAGATTGACTTGAGGTCGGGCTACCACCAGTTGAGGATTCGGGATGCAGATGAATCAAGACAGCGTTCAGGTCGAGGTATGGGCATTATGAGTTCGTAGTCATGTCTTTCGGACTGACGAACGCCCCAGCTGCATTCATGGACATGATGGACAGAGTGTTCAAGGCATTCTTGGACCGCTTTGTCATCGTGTTCATAGATGACATTCTTGTGTACTCTAAGTCTAAGGAGGACCATGCCTCGCACCTAAGGCAGATTTTGGCAGCATTGCGCGAGAACAAGCTCTATGCGAAGTTCTCAAAGTGTGACTTTTGGCTCGAGGAGGTAGCATTTCTGGGACACGTTGTGTCTAAGGAGGAGTGGTCAGGACCCTTCAAGGTAGAGGCCGTTAGTTCGTGGGCGGGCCCGACGATCGTGGTCGGAGATTCGTAGCTTCCTGGGTCTGGCCGGATATTACCGACGCTTCGTTCAAAAATTTTCCGCTATAGCCGCCCCGCTTACTCGATTGACGAGGAAGGGTGTTGATTTCGTTTGGGATAGGAAGTGCGATGAGAGTTTTGCTAAGCTAAAGAGCAGTTTGACGTCTGCCCCGGTGTTGGCGGTTCGGAGGAAGCTGGGGTTTCGTGGTGTACAAATGATGCCAAAGCAAGTTTGGTTTGGGATGCGTTACGATGCAACACGGTAAGGTGATAGCGTGCGCTTCGAGCGATTGAAATCGCACGAGCGAGCATTACCCGACTCATGATATGGAGTTGGCAGCGGTCGTCTTTGCACTTAAGATTTGGAGGCACTACTTGTATGGGGAGAAGATTCAGATTTTCTCGGATCACCAAAGCCTCAAGTATTTCTTCACTCAGAAGGACCTGAACATGAGGCAGAGGAGGTGGTTGGATCTCGTGAAGGATTACGACTGTGAGATCTTGTATCACCCTGGAAAAGCAAATGTTGTGGCCGATGCACTAAGTAGAAAGGCCTCGCATCGCAACATTGGCAAACCCCAAGAGTATCATCGAAAAGGATCTCGAGAGGGCGGAAATAGCGATGTTGTTAGGGGATGTTACCGCCAGTAGCTCGATTGACCATCCACCTTCGATAAGGCAAAGGATTATCGACAACCCGTGAAAGATCCTAAGTTAAAAGTTTGTATGAGAGGTTCAGTGATGGTGACTTCGACTTTGTGATACTTGCGGATGGGGTCCGAGATATAAAGGTCGGCTGTGTGTTCCAGCCGATGCCGGTGTTCGCATACAGAGTTATTGACCGAGGCTCACACTCGCCTTTTCTTGGCACCTGTGGGGTAACAAGATGTACCAAGATCTTAAACAGACTTTTTTGGTGGATGGGGATGAAGAGGAGATTGCCCAGTTCGTTAGTCGGTGTCTCACCACAACAGTGAAGGCGCCCGAGCGCCAAGCCAGTTTGTTTGTTGCAACCGCTCGGGTGCCACGGTGGAAGTGGGAGGAGATCACCATGGATTTTATCTCGGGTTTGCCCAGGACTCCTAGAGGATATGCCTGAGATTTGGGTGGTCATTGATAGGTTGACTAAGTGTGCCCATTTCATTCCGGCAGGATAAACTACACCGTGGAGCAATGGGCACAACTGTTCCTTGAGCAGATAGTGAGGTACCACGGAGTGCCGCTTAAAATTATCTCTCGACCGGGATTCCCGTTTTACATCACGGTTTTGGAAGGCCCTTCAGGCGAGTTTGGGCACAGAGTGCGGCTCACAAAGACACGACCTTCCACCCACGCAGACCGATGGCGGTGGAGCGGGTAAATCGGATCTTAGAGGATATGTTGCGAGCCTGCGTGTTGGATTTCCCTTGCAGTTGGGACCAGTACTTGTACTTGATGGAGTTTGCCTACAACAACAGTTTCCAGTCGACCATTCAGATGGCACCGTTTGAGGCGTTGTATGGTAAGCTGCAGCATCCCCACCTTACGGAAGAGGTTGGTGACCGGCAGTGTTAGGCCCGAGTTGCTTCAACACCAATGAGGTCATCCCGGAAAATCGAGCTCGTATGCCGACCGCCCAAAGCAGCGAAGAGAGCTACGCCGATGTTAGGCGTAGGGAGCTGGAGTTTGAGGTTGGCGGCATGTTTTCCTCAAGGTAGCTCCGATCGAGGGGTCCCGAGGTTCGTAAAATGGGAAACTGAGCCCCAGGTTTGTAGGACCTTTCGAGGTCCTTGAGAGGATTGAGGTTGTGGCCTATCGGTTAGTATTGCCGCCGTCCTTGGCTGCAGTGCATAGTGTGTTCCACGTTTCGATGCTCCGCCAGTATGTGGCAGATCCTTCTCACGTCATAGATTTTGAGCCTTTACAATTGAACCATGACCTGAGCTTTGAGGAGAAACCCATAAGGATCCTGGCATTTGAGAAAAAGGTTTTGAGGAACCGGGCCATTGACCTAGTGAAAGTGCAATGGCGGAATCAGGGAGTTGAGGAAGCTACTTGGGAGTTGGAAGGGGAGATGAGGAGGAGTTACCCAGAGTTGTTTTAGGGCGCGACTTAGGGACTAAAGTCTTCTAAGGAGGGAGTATTGTAACAGACCGGTTTTAGCTAAATGTAAAATAAGGTTTCCTTTTATATTTTTAGTTTGGGAGGAGCTGTTGGAAGGACTCGAACCCTTGGCCTAAAAAGGGGTTTGGAAGCTTGGGTTTATGAGATTCCCAAGTCAGCCGGGGCTCGAAGGGGAGTCTTGGGAAGGTCATATGAGATTCCCAAGTCTATTTAAGTTAAGGAAGGGAATTGTATTTAAGGAAAAAGGAAAGAGAAAATAAGGACAAAAAGAAAGAACCCAAAACCCTAGACTTCTCCTTCACCTCGCCTAAGCCGCCCCACACCGCCGTGCCTGCGCCGCACACACCGCCGCTGTGCCTCGCCCGCGCCGCCGCCCAAGGCCTGCTGCCGCCCCACGCCATCGCGACGCCTGCGCGACCATCGCCGCACCGCACCCGAGCCACCGCCACTGCCAGACCGCGTCGGCGGCAGCTCGCCCACACGCCGCAACAACCCGGCCTCCACTCCGCACCCAGTCGCCAACAGACCGGCCGTGCCGCCGCCTCGGCGCCGCCACGACGACCACCCACCCGGCCGCGCGCGCCGCCGACGCCCTCGCCGCGCCGCGTCTGCGTGCGTCGCGCCGCTTCGTCCGCGTCCGCCCGCCAGCGCGCGCGCTCGTCCCTCTGCGCGCGGGCAGCCGCGCCAGCGCTCGTCCTGCCGCGCGCCCACGCCAAAGAATACCGATAGCGCCCGGTCTGCGCGCGCCCGGCCCTGCGCCTAGCGCTACTGTCACTGCTGCTGCTTTGCGAGACGAGCGCGCTTCTCGGTTGGTAAATTCCCGAGCCTCCACCCTTTGGACTTCCCGATTTTAGATGTTGTTTATTAATTAGGATGTTTTATTACTTGTTTAGGTTGCTCGAGTTCGCTTAAAAGCTCGAGGGTCGTTATTTGATTCGGGATAATTAACCTCCACTTATTTCCGGTAAGGATTCTTACCCGGGTTGTGTGGACCTGCGAATAGTTGATAGCACGCTGATTCATCAGAATTATATGAGTTTCTAGTGATAGGTTTCATGTTTTCTTTTGATTCATGTTCGCGACATGTTTACATCCCGTTAGTTCCATGTTAGGCTTTCCTATCTTGATAGAGCCATGCTGCCTATTGTATGCTGCTAGATCCAAGTTACGGTTAGATGTGTGATGTATAGTATAGAGGGCGTAGAGGTAACTAGTTTGGGGTCCCGCTAGGCAAGACCCGATGGACATCCGGAGGTGTGGTGGCCCTACGGGCATCCTAGGTGTGTAAGGCCCACCGGGCATCACCGAGTCCGGAGGTGTAAGGTCCTACGGGCATCCTAGGTGTGTAAGGCCCACCGGGCATCACCGAGTCCGGAGGTGTAAGGCCCTCACGGGCATCCTAGGTGTGTAAGGCCCACTTTGGGCATCACCGAGTCCTAGGTTGTGTAAGGCCCGAAGGGCATCCAAGCGTAGGACCTAGGAGAGGCTGTTGATGGAAGCCCTTGAATAGGCTCGCCCTAGAAGTAGCTCATAGCCTAAGCCAACCGTTCGTGCTCTAAGTCTTTGTATGGTTGCTGCTCATCCGTGTGCTAAATGAGATTATTTCGTATTGTACCCGATTGGGGATTCTTAGTGAGTAACTTGTTGCTCACCCTTATTTTCTGTGGCTTTCCACGGGTAACTTGGGACAGAGGTTTGGATGGCTAGGAGGAAGCGGCTCGATGATCATGGATAGTGACTGGGTCGCACGTTTCTTTAAATGTTTTCCTTAATGATTTAGCATGTAGTGGGACTTGGGTCCCTAGGAAAAAGCACTCAAACTATTTTATGTTCTCGTACCGTTTTCCTTTGAATTGTTTTAAGAAAGTACTGATCAGTCATTTACCTGTTTTATTTAATTGAAATCATGGTTTTGTTTTAAAAGTGTTTACTGCAAAGGTTTAAACTTCCAACTCTGAATGATGTTTATATTCTTAATCATGCATGCTAAGTATGGACTTTAGGTTAGAGACCGTTTCTTGGGTCGGGTCCTTACATATGGAAACCACAAAGGTAAGGGTGAGTAACGAATTACTCAGTAAGAATCCCCAACCAGTGTACAATACGATACAACTAGTCTGTAAAGACCCGACCTGAATGAGGTCCTAAAATAGGTCTCTACCTCAATGCATGCATTCAAAACTAAAGTCAATATGCAAGAGTGGTGTTTCGGATTCAAAGTAAAAACTAAAAACATATAACATCCATTTTAAAAGTCAACACAAATTCCTGAAACCTGTCCCTGTTTCCAAGCACCTGTTCCAAGACAAATACATTTCCAAAACTTACTCTGATCAGAGATTTATTTAAAACATTCAAAACATCCAACAGTTACAATAGTGCTAGAATCCGAAAAAGCATTCATAAAACAACCTAGGGCTCCGTGCCCAACTACATGCATTCAGAGGAAAAATAAGACATAATGAATCATAGATAAAATTCAGAGTTTGACAGCTGGTTTCCATGATCACAGCTCCTTCTTCAGCCATCCTGTCTCGCACCTTGGTTACCTGTGGAAACCACAAAATAAGGGTGAGTAACGAATTACTCAGTAAGAATCTCCAACCGGGGTACAATACGATATACATGGTCATCTAGCAGAAAGGTATGCAAGCTATGAATATAAACACAGAAGAAAGCACATAGCTTAAATCCACATATAAACTTCGGATGCCATCTCAGGGTCTTACTCCAGAATAATCCACCTCATGATACGATCCTATACGAGAAACAAGTCTCGGCCTCACCTGTCTCATCGCCGATCACGAAAGGTGCAATCGCTCACAATCCCGAAGAGCTCTCGAAAGAGGGCGCTATAATGAGCGTCTGCGCGCCGCATCGCATGCTACCGCAAACCGTGGGGTGCCGGGTCTAGTGGCAAGTCGCCAGTGTTCATCACCATGCCTAACTAAATCTCTGGATCGGTGTCACTGACATAGGGGTGTGAGACCTGGACACGTGAACTATGTCAGCCTTAATGATAAGGCAACCCTAATTCTCAGCCCAAAGATCCAAGCTTATGATGAAGCAAGAACCCTTGAATTAAGAGATTAACACCTCCTTATAGATTTGGGAACAACCAAGAGAAAAGGCTAGAATTTGATTACCCCTTAAGATCAATGATCTAGAAGCAAGATATGGAAGATCTTGTTCTAGATTGAGTCACTCCACAATCAAGCTTGATCAAAATTTGGATTGAATGGCTCAAATGCATTCTATCACAAGATTGCAAGGGAAACTTAGAAAAAGAGACAAAGAACATGCCCAAAAATTCTAAGAAAATGATCTCTTGTAGAGAGCTAATTTTCATTCAATCAAAATCTGAGTTTTACAACTTACTTCATGGCTATTTATAGCCTATGAAAGTTAAACCTAAAATAAAGAAAACCAACATAATTACCATAATGCCATTGTTGCAAAATATAACCTAAAACATTAAAAACAAGATTTTAAACATAGACTTGCATAAAAGCTCCTAAAATCTGAAAATTGATGTTTGTGTTGCCAACTCTAACATTTGTATTTCCCCTTGTTGAATGATTAAGACATTTAAATCAAGTCAAATGTCATTAATTCCATGGACAACTTCAATCTTGCATACATTGACTTCCAAAGCATCAAATGGTTCCTCTTCCCTTGAAATGGTCTCTAGCACATGAAATGAATTTTGAATTGAAGCTATCCACTGTCGAAGGTGAAGAATGAATGCTTGTTGAATCTTCTTTGCTTTGGATCGTGTAATAGGTCCAAGTGCAACTTGTGGAACTCCATGATCCTTATCACTTAACCACCGCACCTGAGGCTAAGGAACCAGTCGTGGTAGGCTTACCCCAGGAAGCCGTCCTTGCCCTAATAGGTGGCAATCAAGGGCTACGACCAAACACGCTGAGGACGTGCCGACTGCCGAGGACAAGGCAATGCCATGTCATCATCCCGACCGTGTAACGGCCCAGTTTTGTATTCCAGTTTTTCAGGTGCTTTCGGTTTAAGATTCGGTTGTTCGGTTGGGCCGTTAGAGCTATTTTAACCCTTAGGGGTATTTTGGTCTTTTGCTCTCCAGGCAGGATTTATGGATTTTCAAGATTCCAGGGTCACTTCTGCCTTTGTCGAGGCTTGATTGTTGTTGGTTGCAAGACCCAAGATGTTGGGCTAGTCGTTTGGAAGTTTGGAAGTGGTTTGGGTTTTGGCAAAATTATTGTTAAGTTTAGTGCTTCCTTTGGGATTCGAGCCCTTGCCCTTAATGTTGTGTAACAGCCCAGTTTTCTATTTCGGTTACCCAGGTGATTTCGGGTCATTATTCGGATGTTCGGATGGGCTGTTAGAGCTGTTTTAACCCTTAGGGGTATTTTGGTCTTTTGCCCCTGTCGTGGTTTTGAGGATTTTCAAGATTTCAGGGCCTTTCCTGCCTTCGTCGAATTTTGGTGGTTGTTGGTTGCAAGACCCAAGAGGTTTGGGCAAGTTGTTTGGGAGTTTGGAGGTGTTTTAGTTATTGGCAAAATTAATGGGTTTTTAAGTGCTTCCTTTGGGATTTGAACCCTTGCCCTAAATGGTTTTGGGAGTTTGTAGGAAAATGAGTTTTTCTAGAAAGAAAAGTTTGTTTGGGCCGGGTTTTGAAAGAGGAAGCTTTGGAAAGGGATTTTAGACCCATTTAAATTAGGTAAAGGGAAGAAAAATCAAGAAAGTCCCTTTCCCCTTGTTTTGCAATCTCTCTCTCTCTCTCTCTCTCTCTCTCTCTCTCTCTCTCTCTCTCTCTCCTAGCCAACCTCACCAAGAAAACCCAACCCTAGCCGCCCAGCCATGCCCTAGCCACACCACACCCTGGCCGCATCAGACCGCTCAGCCCAGCACAACCCCGCCCAGCCCACGCCGCACCAGACGCCCTACATCGCCCGCCGGCCAGTGCGCCGCGGGCGCGTTGCATCGCCCGGCCAGTGGGCGAGACGCGTTGCATTGCCAGCCAAGACAGCGCGCGCCCGAGATCGCGCCGCGCCGTTCGCACCGAGCGCTCAGGCGCGCGCGCCGCTCTCCTTCAGCTGCCGCCCGACGCGTCGCCAGTAGCCGCTCGCGCCGCCAGACGCAGCGTCGCCCG
This sequence comes from Sicyos edulis, assembly GCA_036507275.1. Lineage (NCBI taxonomy): Eukaryota > Viridiplantae > Streptophyta > Magnoliopsida > Cucurbitales > Cucurbitaceae > Sicyos > Sicyos edulis. The sequence continues at coordinate 21,968,208 of CM071854.1, read as the reverse complement.
CGCGCTGTTCTCGCAGACCCGACGTCTCGCCCTCGCGCCCGACCCAGCGTGTTCGCTCGTCTGCGACAGCCCGCGTCTGCACATCCCTTGCCTCGCCAGCGCCAGCGCCAGTTTATCGCCCCCGCGCCGCTACGCGCTTGTCCTTCTCGACGGACGGACTGCGCCTGCCTGCCGTCGCGGGTTGGGGCTTGACCTTGTGTCTTCTCGGTCGGTAATTCCCCAGTCTTTTCTCCTTTGGGCACTAGGTCATTGGGTCGCTTTGTTTTATTTAATTAGGTTGTTTTTACTAAAATGTTTAGGTTGCTCAGTTTCGCTTTAAAGCTCGAGGGTCGTTTTTTGATTGTGAAAGTTATTTCTGCTCGTTTCCAGGTAAGGATTTCTTACCGTGGTTGTGTGGACCCTGCGATGCTTTCTTGATTGTGCCTTATATGCATGTTTACTTGTACGAACATGATTAGTGGATAGGACAGCTTGTGATTGCATTCTTGCTAGCATGTTTGCCTGTTTGTACATGTTAGTGCCATGCTAGGATTGTTCTTCCAAAGATGCTTGAGATTCCTGCTTTAAGTTCGTAGTATCATGCTAGGTTATGTGTGATTGATGTTGATATGTATGTCTAGCCAGGAATCAGTTATTTTGTACTCCTAGGTAGTATAGTAGGGTTTGTCATCATCCAGAGGCTGAGAGTGGACATAACGTACTTTGTCCCCACCGGTCGGGTGTAGAGCGAAGCATAGAGTACATTGCTTCCCCCCGACAGCCGATGTGTATTTAGCTACCACATCGGCATAAGCCTAGTTTGTAGCCTGCTATAGCGGAACCCTGCCAACGGTGCAAGCCTGCCTTGGCCGGTTCTTAGCTTCAGGTCGGTGGTACAAGCTGCACAGATGAGTGCCGAGGGCCTCGCACTACTGTGTTCAGTGACACCGTTTCTGAGTCTTTAGGCATGCGTACCTGGCCCATGTAGTTTGTACTTAGGCCCCCACATTTATGCCGGTTGCAGCAGCATGCGGTGTGCGCGCACACGCGTTAGTCGCCGATTGGGAGAGCTCCCCCGAGCTAATGTTCGTGAGTACACCCATTCTTTCCAGTTTAGAGCCAGACTTCGGGTACTCTCCCGATAGTCCAGATTTGTTAGCGAGGGTAAGAGGCCCTTGAGGACACCCATTGGGATTGGGTTTTGAGCAGATCATATGGTCGAGGGAGAAAGACCCTCGAGGGTGTCGGACATCTTTGGGATCGGTTTTTGAGCTGATCAATTGGCCGAGGAGAAAGACCCTCGAGATGTCCCGGGATTGGTTATGAGAGCCAATCATTAGGCCTAAGTAGGAGACTTCCGAGGATTCCAGATTGCCTTGTAAGCTCGTTGAGCTATGATCTGTGTTGGTAACTGTTTGCATGTATACTAGGGTGCCAGATGATTGATGTATCGTATTGTACCTCGGTTGGGGATTCTTACTGAGTATGTTTATACTCACCCTTATTTCTATGGTTTTCCACCAGGTAACTTGGGACAGCACCGGGACGGCTAGCGGAGGGAGCTGATTGATCATGGGAGCCGCCGGCACTCTGTCTTTTATTGTTTGCATAATTTGTTCAGCATGTAGACGGACAGGAGTCCTAGGGGGACGTTTTTAAAAGTTGTTTAAATTGTATTGTATGATTTTATAAACACTGGCCAGGCTTGTTTTACTTTGTTGGCTTTGCTTAGATGAAGGTTGTTGTTTATGTTTTAAGTGTCCCCACTTTTAAATGTTTTGAAAGGTTTTAAATATGAGCACTAAACCGCTTGATGAAGTATTTAACTTGCATGTTGAGTGATAACCTAGGTTTAGGACCGTGTTTTGGGTCGGGTTCTTACAGTTGGTATCATAGCACAGAGTCATAGATTCTGTAGACTAACCTGCTTTGTAGGTTGTTGCCCCCATGATCATCAGCACTCTGCGCCCGTCAGGTTTGTCTGAGTTCATTAAGCTAAGGGTTTTATTTTACAATACTGCATCTAGTATACATGTGTTACCCTTGTTTGGCAGTGAGAGCCCTAGCGTGGGCTAGCTTTTATGCTTTGTGTAGATCGCTAGTATGTTGATTGCACTTAGAGGAGCAGGGACGTTTGGTGTTTCCAACCGAGGAGTTGGACTGTTCATGTTGATCATGAGACCACGTCTAGGGTTGTCTAGACCCGTAGGCCACCTTTGGCCCTGGAAGATGAGTTGCCAAGAGAAGGGGGTAGAGGCTAGTCTGCCTCAAAGTGAGACTCCTTGAGCAGAGTGTGCTCCAGCCATGAGGGAGTTGATGGCAGGTCTTTTAGCTAACAGAGAGCGGAGACCCAGGCGCAGTTTGTAGCGCGTAGTGAGGAGTCTTGGGCACGAGATAGCCCAAATGGGCAGAGTTTATTTAGGAGACACCCCTCCTTGTAGCTCCAGTAGCCCCAGAGGTTCCCGAGAGGGCTCGATCAGCAGGTTATGCTGATAAGTTAGTTGGCGTTAATCGAGCCTCCGAGTTTAGCAAGTGGAAGCCTGTAGAGCTGGATGTTTTTAGACCTCTCATCGCTAGCGCTGAGGTGGTTGGCCAAGATCGAGTTTATCATCCAAGTGTTGTGATGACCTGGTGTTCAGAGGGCGATGACCTGATGTTTAGAGGTCGAGGCGTGTCGTTCTGGTGCTGTTTGATGCAGTAGTGTGGTGGTGGAAGTCCCATGTGAGAGGCGGACCAGGAGAGTCTCCACCAGCCACCCGGTCGATTGGCAAGCTGCCAAGTTAGTAGCTTTTGAGGAAGATGTAGAGACATCTTGTCCTCCTGCAAGCCTGCAGTCGTTTTGCAGTCAGTTCTTTTAGTACCCTCGTAGCCAGGGGGTAGTGTGGAGTTTGCTTGTCAGGACTTAATCCGTCCGTGGTTTTCAGCTGGCTATTAGAGAGAAGCACCTTCTGTTTGCATGTTCCGTGTGGAGCTAGGTGCTTTGCCCGAGGGTTGGCCTGAGTATTCATTGAGCATCGAGTGGGATGCAGGAGTGGGCCTTGGCTTGTCTGTTAGACGTGATGTCAGAGAGTAGTCTACTCGAGTGTTGAGACTCTTATGTTGAGTGCCATTGCCCTGTCACTTGGAGTGTGACCTTCCCTACCCTCAGAGGGGCTTAAAGCCCGTAAAGGGATGTTCGTGTTGTAAAGGAAGTAGTGCCTGTTGGCACCAAGCTTTGAGAGGAGGCCTAGATTCGGGCCGGTTGGCACTTTTCGTGCGGTGGTTCCAGACCCGCCGAGAGTTTAGCATCCCCACTAGTCTTGTATCCATTCCCGAGATTGCACTGTTTGGGTGCATAATAGATCTAGCTCGGTGGTAGTCAGAGAACTACAAGTGTGAGACCGTTCGAGGGATAAGTAGGAGCCTTTCAGGGTCACCGAGAGTTGGGTACAAAGGATGTTGTTGGTTGTTAAGGGCTAGCGCGTCTGAGTTCTCTCGCCTGTGTTGTGGGCTTGTGAGCCAGTTGGATTGTAGTGTGATTCGACTACCCTGGAGTTACCCTAATATGAGTAGGGTTGGCATCGATGATGCGTGGTTGATCCACTGTTAGAGCCATGAGTTGGATGGTTGATCGGAGCACGTTTAGTGGACCATTGGTATGAGGTAAGTTAGCTTGGTGTGGCTATGCTCTTGTAAGAGTGAGTCGACCAATGTGGAATTCCGTGGTGAGTTGACCCCGAGTGGGTTGAACTCTTGTTGCTCCTTTGCTAGATGTGGCTCTATTGGGAGGCAAAAGTTGCCTTGTGTGAGAATACTTGTTGGTTTGGATCTTAAGAAACCAAGTTGGAGCTATACACATCGGTGTACTTTTGTGTAGCTCATTCCGTGGTGTATTTTTCAAGAACCACGAGGGGTTTCAGGTTGTGAAACCAGTGCTCAGTTCTGAGGAGTTAGGACTTTAGTTCTTGGCAAGTGCCCTAACTTGGGTTGAGAGGTTCTGTGCGTGTGAGTCGTTATTGCGTGCGTAGGCAAGTTATGCCGATTGGCCCTTGACCAGGGTAGAGGCATTTCTTGTTGATCGATGGTTGGAGTTCACTTGGAACTGATCCAAGGCGATGGTAGTAAAATCGCGGAGTTTCTGGCCGCCATGGCTAAGAGAGTCGTTCGGATCCTTACCCTGGGTAGAAGCTACGATGTGGCTGATGCTTTGAGCAAGAGGAAGTTTGGGTCTTACGTTGTTCCCGCTCAGTGGATAGCGAACTCGCCGCAGGGGCGATCTAGGGTCGCGATCACGACCGCGCAGAGTTAGAGCTCGAGATCGCCGCGAGGCGGGGCGAGCAAACGCTCATTGCATCAAGTGTTGTAAGGCGCTTTTCGGATTGTGTGGAGCATCGCCGTGCTTGCTACGAGATGTGGCAAGGAAGAGCTTTTGGCCAAAGACAGTTGAGATGGAGAGGAGAGATGTGCTCGTGTAGCCGCTTATCTGTTAGACCGTTTGACGACAGAGTGTGTCGGAGAGCGATCGGAGGAACCCTAAGTTGTGGAGAGCCTCACCAGAGCTCAGTCAGACCCAGGCAGTGTTCCTCGATTGAGTTGTTGGATGCTTGTTGTCGGTTAACAAGCTAGAGTTGTTCTTGGTAACCTCCACGTTAATTTTCAGAATTCTTAGCGAGGTGGTGCTTGGTGTTGACCAAGGTTTGGTTCCCATGTTGTTTCGTGAGCTAGCTCGGTTCGAGCAAGCGGGCGTTGCCCTGAGGACTTGTTACTAGTCAAGAAGTTTTGGGAGTTGACCCCTCCCTCGGCAATTGGGTAGGCACTGCTAGTTCCAAGTTGGGGGTTCAAGCGATTGAGGATCCTCGGATGTTGCTTCCGAGAGAGTTGTTTATTGTTGCCCTTGGGTTTGAGCAAGACAACGAGCGTGTGTGAAGTTCGCTATCCTTCGGAAGTTCGCTTGCTGGGAAATCGTTCCTGTTGAGGAGGAGTCAGCTTAGCTCTTGAGTTGTGTAGTTGATCAGAGTGGCGCAGCGGTCAGCCCAGCGAGAGTGTCCCTGCGTTTGTTTGTTAGCAAGCGAAAAGTTGTTTGTTCCCGCAAGGGCGGAGGCCTGCCAATTCAAGGGCTTGAGTTGTTGCTGGAAGGTTGTTGGATCTTTGGAGTTTGTAGAACCCCTTAGTTCTTTGGTAGTTGAGTTGCACCGTGGATGCCGACCTCGAGTTTTAACTTTTGAGGTAGTTTTGCCGACTCGTGTTGTTCAGGATCCGCAAGCTTGTGGTCGTCGCTATCCTTATTCCTCGCGATGTTTCGTGGGTGGAGTTTCTGGATTGGAAGAAGAGTTAGGTCTAAGCTATAAGGAGGAAGTCCTTGGAGCAGCCAGATGGGCTTAAGAGTTGAGTGGCAGCTTGGAGGCGAGCCTTGCTCGTTATAAGCTTGGGTTGAGTTTCTGCAGAGCAAGCCTTCTCGGGCTTTGTTCCCAGTTGATGTGCGTTCGCAGTTGGCGTTATAGTTGAGCCACAGTTGAGTGGGTTGGCACAGAGATGCCGTGGCATTGGTTGGAAACCTTAGAGTTGTTATCCTCCAGCTATTGTGTTGCTAGTAGCCACGTAATGTTTTATTCCTTGCTGCTCGAGATTTCCGTAAGAGGAATGTTGTTTGTTTTTCTGTCTGGCGATGTTCTCTTAGGCTAGTGGCTGATCGGATTGCATTGGAAAGTTTGTTGTCGGCCGTTGAGGGGCTCCAGTTTGTAAGTTTGGCCGAGTGGAGCCTGTGCCTCAACCTTGTCTTCTAAAGGTGGTCGTAGTTGAAGTTTCAGCTGGTGTGTAGGTGGCAGCCGTTTGGTGAACCAAAAAAATGCCCCTTGGCTTTGGTGCTTCGATTTCTTGTAAGATGGTTGCTTAAGTGTTGTGGACGCATGCTAGTTGGAGGAGTTTGCCTTGGGATCAGTCACCAGTTGGTGGTTCGATTTGGATTTCGTTAAGGATTGTAGGCAACCATTGGGGCTCGCAGATCTCTTGCGAAGTAAGAGTAGGCCGTTAGTTTCAAACCGGGGGAGGTTCAGTTGTTTGGTCAAGATGGTGAAGGGTCGAGGTTTGTTTGATAACAAATGCATGAGCATTCGAGAGAAGTTACGCCGGGCGCGTGGCGTAGAGTTTTAGAGCTTGTGACCCGTCCAAGAGTTTGCAGAGAGTAGCGCCGTAGAGAGGCATTCCGAGTTGGGCTAGCAGGGTTAAATGAGCCCTAAGATTTTAAGACCGTTTGAGAGCTAGTGCGAGTTTGAGGATGTGTATTACCGTTAGCACTATCACATCTATTTCTTCGGAGTTCGGTGTATGCCCAGTCTTGGTTGAGATAGTTCGTGGCAGACTCGGTGTCTGTTGGGCTTGGAGCCTTTGGGAACCCAAGAGGTTTTGGTTTCGAAGAACGATTTGTGTTGTCTTAATCGGGAGCTTGGTTGGTTAAGAATCAGTGGAGTTTCCTAGAGTTGTTTTCGTCTTAGGACTTTCGAGGACGAAAGTCTTAAAAGGAGGGAGTATTGTAATGTTCCCGATTTTCTATTTCCTGCTTTACCCGTGTGATTTCGGGTCATTATTCGGATGTTCGGATGGGCCGTTAGAGCTGTTTTAACCCTTAGGGGTATTTTGGTCATTTTGCCCACGGTCAGGGGTTTGAGTATTTTCAAGATTTCAGGGCCTTTCCTGCCTTCGTCGAATTTTGGTGGTTGTTGGTTGCAAGACCCAAGAGGTTTGGGCAAGTTGTTTGGGAGTTTGGAGGTGTTTTAGTTATTGGAAAAATTAATGGGTTTTTGAGTGCTTCCTTTGGGATTTGAACCCTTGCCCTAAATGGTTTTGGGAGTTTGTAGGAAAAAGAGTTTTTCTAGAAAGAAAAGTTTTTTTGGGCAGGGTTTTGAAAAAGGAAGCTTTGGGAAGGGATTTTAGACCCATTTAAATTAGGAAAAGGGAAGAAAAATCAAGAAAGTCCCTTTCCCCTTGTTTTGCAATCTCTCTCTCTCTCTCTCTCCTAGCCGACCTCACCAAGAAAACCCAACCCTAGCCACCCCGCCATGCCCTAAACGCACCACACCCTGGCCGCATCAAAACGCTCAGCCCAGCACAGCCCTGCCCAACCACGCCGCACCAGACGCCCTGCATAGCCTAGCCCAGGTGCGCCCAGACGCGTTGCATCGCCCAGCCCAAGTGCGCCCAGACGCGTTACGCGCCTCGACGCAGCGCGCGCGTCGTTCCGCACTGAGCCGCCCAGACGAAGCCGCCCGACGCTGTCGCCAGCGCCACTTCAGCTGCCGCCAGACGCGTCGCCCGCGCGCTGTCCTCGCAGACCCGACAGCTCGCCCGCGCGCCCGACCCAGCGTGTTCGCTCGCCTGCGACAGCCCGCGTCTGCACATCCCCTGCCTCGCCAGCGCCAGCATCAGCGTGCCCTGCTTGTCCTTGCCGACGGACAGCCTGCCCTGCCGTGCGGGTTGGGGCGTGGTCTTGTGTCTTCTCGGTCGGTAATTCCCGAGTCTTTTCTCCTTTGGGCACTAGGCTGTTGGCTGCTGTTTATTTAATTAGGTTGTTTTTACTAAAATGCTTAGGTTGCTCGGTTTGGCTTTAAAGCTCGAGGGTCGTTTTTTGATTGTGAAAGTTATTTCTGCTCGTTTCCAGATAAGGATTTCTTACCGTGGTTGTGTGGACCCTGCGATGTTTTCTTGATTGTGCCTTATATGCATGTTTACTAGTACGAACATGATTAGTGGATAGGACAGCTTGTGATTGCATTCTTGCTAGCATGTTTGCCTGTTTGTACATGTTAGTGTACATGTTAGTGCCATGCTAGGATTCTTCTTCCAGCGTGCTTGAGATTCCTGCTTTAAGTTCGTAGTATCATGCTAGGTTATTTGTGGTTGATGTTGATATGTATGTCTAGCCAGGAATCAGTTATTTTGTACTCCTAGCTAGTATAGTAGGGTTTGTCATCATCTAGAGGCTGAGAGCGGACATAACGTACTTTGTCCCCACCGGTCGGGTGTAGAGCGAAGCATAACGTACATTGCTTCTCCCCGGTAGCCGATGTGGATTTAGTTACCACATCGGCATAAGCCTAGTTTGTAGCCTGCTAGAGCGGAACCCTGCCAACGGTGCAAGCCTGCCTTGGCCGGTTCTTAGCTTCAGGTCGGTGGTACAGGCTGCACAAATGAGTGCCGAGGGCCTCGCACTCATGTGTTCGGTGACACCGCTCCGAGTCTTAGGCATGCGTGCACGCTCGCGTGGTTTGTACTTAGGCCCCCACATTTACGCCGTTTGCAGCAAGAAGATGCGGTGTGCGCGCGCACACGCGTTAGTCGTCGGTTCGAGAGCTCCCGGGCTAATGTTCGTGAGTACACCCATTCTTTCCATTTAGAGCCGACTTGGGTACTCTCCGATAGTCCAGTTTGTTAGCGAGGGTAAGAGGCCCTTGAGGACACCCATTGGGATTGGCTTTTGAGTGATCATATGGTCGAGGAGAAAGACCCTCGAGGGTGTCGGACATCTTTGGGATCGATTTTGAGTGATCAATTGGCCGAGGAGAAAGACCCTCGGAGATGTCCCGGGATTGGTTATGAGAGCCAATCATTAGGCCTAAGTAGGAGACTTTCGAGGATTCCAGATTCTGCCTTGTAAGCTCGTTGAGCTATGATCCGTGTTGGTAAATCGCTTTGCATGTATACTAGGGTGCCGGATGATTGATGTATCGTATTGTACCCGGTTGAGATTCTTACCGAGTATGTTTATACTCACCCTTATTTCTATGGTTTTCCATCAGGTAACTTGGGACAGCACCGGGACGACTAGCGGAGGGAGCTGATTGATCATGGGAGCCGCCGGCACTCTATCTTTTATTGTTTTCATAATTTGTTCAAAGATGTAGACGGGCGACAGAGTCCTAGGGGACGTTTTTAAAAGTTGTTTAAATTGTATTGTATGATTTTATAAACACTGGCCAGGCTTGTTTTACTTTGTTGGCTTTGCTTAAATGAAGGTTGTTGTTTATGTTTTAAGTGTCCCCTCTTTTAAATGTTTTGAATGGTTTTAAATATGAGCACTAAACCGCTTGATGAAGTATTTAACTTGCATGCTGAGTTAGAACCTAGGTTTAGGACCGTGTTTTGGGTCGGGTTCTTACATGTTGATTTGGGAGTTTGAATTAAGTGAGTTTTATTTATTGGAAAAGATTGCTTCAGCCGGGTCTCGAAGGAGGAAGCCGTGGGAAGTGATTTTAGGTCTTCAAGACCTATTTAAATTAGGAAAAGGAAAGAAAATCAAGAAAATCCCATTCCCCCTTGTTTTGCAAGTCTCTCTCTCTCTCTCTCTCCTTGCCGAGCCCCACCAAACCCTAGCCGCACCATGCCCAGCCGCTCCGCACCAGGCTGCCCAGCCGCGTCGCACCAGCCGCACAGGCCCAGGTGCCACCGTCAACCCCTACTCTGCGCCCAGATGCCCCACGCTCGCCGCACTCGCAGCCTGCATTGCTCGGCTGCCGCCCGGATGATAAGTCCACCGTCGCGGTCGTCCAGTGCACGCCCCGCACTGGTCGCTCAGCCCTTGCCTCACCCAGTTGTCGCACGCCCTCCATCGCACGAAGCCGCTCTCTGCCGCCCAGCCTCCTTGCTGCCAACAGCCTGCCCTGCTGTGTTTGTGTGGCCCGAGCCTTGTGGCTTCTCGGATGGTAATTCCCGAGTCTTTTCTCCCTTGGGTCCTAAGCTGTTGGCTGCTGTTTATTTAATTAGGTTGTTTTTATTAAATGCTTGGTTGCTCGGGTTCTCTTAGAAGCTCGAGGGTCGCTTGGTTGATTTGTGATAGTTATTTCTGCTTGTTTCCAGGTAAGGATTCCTTACTGTGGTTGTGTGGAACCTGCGATATTATCATGATGTGCCTTGTATGCTTGTTGAATGATATAAGCATGATAGTGATAGGGCAGCTATGATTGATCTCTTGCTAGCATGTTTGCCTGATTGTACATGTTAGTGCCATGCTAGGTTTGTTCTTCCAGCATGCTTGCGATTCCTGTTTTAAGTTCGTAGTATCATGCTAGGTTAAGTGTGATTGATGTGGATTATTGTTTGTTAGCCAGGAATCATTTACTCTGTACTCTTAGCTAGTATAGTAGGGTTTGTCATCATCCAGAGACTGAGAGCGGACATAGCGTACTTTGTCCCCACTGGTCGGGAGTAGAGCGAAGCATAACGTACCTTGCTTTCCCCCCGGCAGCCGATGTGGATTTAGCTACCACATCGGCATAAGCCTAGTTTGTAGCCTGCTAGAGCGGAACCCTGCCAACGGTGCAAGCCGGCCTTGGCCGGTTCTTAGCTTCAGGTCGGTGGTACATGCTCCACAGATGAGTGCCGAGGCCTCGCACTACTGTGTTCAGTGACACCGCTTCCGAGTCTTTAGGCATGCGTACCTGGCCCGCGTAGTTTGTACTTAGGCCCCACATTTACGCCGGTTGCAAAGATGCGGTGTGAGCGCACATGCGTTAGTCGCCACTTCGGAGAGCTCCCCCGCTAATGTTCGTGAGTACACCAGTTCCTTCCAGTTTAGAGCCAGACTTCGGTTACTCTCCCGATAGTCCAGATTTATTAGCGAGGGTAAGAGGCATTTGAGAACACCCGCTGGGATTGGTTTTTGAGCTAATCATATGGTCGAGGGAGAAAGACCCTCGTGGGTGTCAAACATCTAGTGGGATCGGTTTTTGAGCTGATCATTTGGGTGAGGGAGAAAGACCCTCAGGGATGTCTCAGGATTGGTTACGAGAACCAATCATTAGGCCGAAAGTAGGAGACTTCCGAGGATTCTGGATTTTGCCTTGTAAGCTCGTTGAGCTATGATCTGTGCTGGTAACTGTTTGCATGTATACTAGGATGCTAGATGACTGATGTATCGTATTGTACCCCGGTTGGGGATTCTTACTGAGTATGTTTATACTCACCCTTATTTCTGTGGTTTTTCCACCAGGTAACTTGTGACAGTACCGGGACGGCTAGCGGAGGGGGCTGATTGATCATGGGAGTTGCTGGCACTCTGTCATTTATTATTTGCATTATTTGTTCAGCATGTAGATGAACAGGAGTCCTAGGGGAATGTTGTTAAAGTTTTTTAAACTGTTTTGATAGTTTTTATAATTACTGGCCATGCTTGATTTTACTTTGTGGTTTTGTTTAAGGAAAATTGTTGGTTGTGTTTTAAGTGTTCCCCGTTCTCAAATGTTTTGTAAGGTTTTCAAAGTATGAGCACTAAACCGCTTGTTGACATATTTAACTTGCATGCTGAGTGAGATCCCAGGTTTAGGACCGTATTTCAGGTCGGGTTCTTACAAACAGTTGGGGCATTTAACAGTCTGCCACCCTCACCCAAGATTGCAGGGCCTGCCGTTAGGGTTAGCTAAACCCTAACGGGGGATCGGGGACGGAGTACTGCCTCGTACGTCCCTGCCGTGGATACAAGGTACATTATGCATCCTGGCCCGGATGATGCTACCTATCTGAACTCTAAACTATAACATCAACAACAAACAATCCAATACGTGCTCAACAGATACAACGAACCTAGCATGATACTACGAAGCAAGAACAAATACGAGCATGCCAGAACGGAACAACCTAGCATGGACTAACATGAGAAACAACGTAAGAAATCATGCTAGTCGGGAATTCAGAACAGAGCACCTATCACTAAACATGCTGATAAACACAAACAAGATACAAACAGCAATCACATACAATATCGCAGGGCCCACACAACTCCTGTATGAAATCCTTACCTGGTCGGAAGGAAACTACACACAAGAATCCTAAGCTGCGATCGATCCCGATCTAGCTAACGAGAACCTAACAAACACAAAAATAATCACAATCCATAGGCCTAAATATAATCAAATAAACAGGGCTCGACTCGGGAGCAACTCACGCGGCACGACTGACGAGCGGACGGACAGGCTGCACGGGCGTGGCTGCGGCTGGGCGGCAGAGCTGCGCGCGCGCGGACGGGCTGGATGGGCGCAGGCGCACGGGCGCGGACAAGCAGACCCCATGGCTGGACGCGGGCGGGCGAGCGACACGGCACGGGCGTGCGGGTGCTGGGCGTGGAATGGGCGCACGGGCTGCTGGCGACGCGGAAGTGCTGGGCGATCTGGTGCGTGCGACGGGCTGCTACAGGGCTCTAGGGCGCGATGCAGGCTGCTGCGACGGGCGTCTGGGGCGCGATGCAAGCCTGGCTGGCTGGTCCGTCTGGCTGCAGGAGGATGATGGTCGGGTGACTCGGATCTTTGGTCGCTTTCACGGGCGCGATAAGGTCGCTTTGCTCTCCTCTCCGGTCGTTGCACAAAATACAAAACTCACCTCTTTCCCTCTCGGCCAGCAAGACTCCGAACGGATGAAGATGAAAAGGACGAGGACCTTTACCCGAGATGACGATCGAACAACGGGCTGCTAGGGAGGAGGAAATCGGCTTGGAGCTTGGGAGAGAAGGGCTTGGGCGGCCATGGAGTTTGGAGATCCCAAAGAGAAGAAAACCTATTTTTCTCTTTATTTAATCAAATGCACCAAAACCCCAAAGACCCAAGGCTAACCAAGATATGCCGCGTAAAGAGCATCAATAACAGCTCGAGGCTCAACCGGCAACGACACACAACTAACCTCCCAGACCACATGGGTTTGAAACCCAATTGCTTCACTTTACTACTCAATTTTCCTTTTGCATCTTTTCATGCCCAAACACATCCACAAAGTCTAAAAAACCTACAAAAGACCAACCAATAATTTTAGCAACTGAAAAAGACATAAACGGCCCTGACGGCCCCACCAAATTACCAAAATACCCATAGGGCATACCTGGAAGACCGGGATGAAAACCTGGGCCGTTACAATATTCCCTCCTTTTTATGACTTTCTTCCTCGAAAGTCCTTAAGATCAAACACTTCGATATCGCAATCTCATCTCATCCTCCCCGCTCACGAGCGGCTTCTTCAGAACTCTAACTCCTCCACTGAACTTTTACCAAACGGATCTCACGATTACGCAACGTCTTTGTCTCAAAGACCAGAATACTCACAGGCTTCCCCTCGAAGCACAAATCCTCATTCAGCTGTAGAGGCTCAAAGTCCACAATGAGCGATGGGTCCGACACATACTGCATCAACATCGATACCTGAAAACACTGCACACGGCTGACAATGACGGGGAAAAGCTAACCAATATGCAACTCTGCCAATCCTCTCGAGAATCTCAAATGGACCAACAAAACGGGGACTTCACTTCTCTCGCTTACCAAACCTCAACACACCTCACATCGGTGCAACCTTAAAAACACGCACTGTCCAACCTAAAACTCTAAAACTCGATGCCGTACATCGGCGTACCTCTTCTGCTTGCTCTGAGCTGACACAAACGAGTTCTAATCTTCTCAGACCGAAATCACTGGACAATCGCAGCAACTCGAGATCCAAAACTGCCGGGCACCAACCTTCTCCCGAACACGTAAAACTCCGCAACACTTACAAAGACAACGCCTCAACGGAACTATATGAACTAACAGCTGGGAACTGCTACCCAAGGCAAACTCATAAAACCAACACTGGTCTCCCGCTGCCTAACCACGTGATAAGGATCATGGAGTTCCACAAGTTGCACTTGGACCTATTACACGATCCAAAGCAAAGAAGATTCAACAAGCATTCATTCTTCACCTTCGACAGTGGATAGCTTCAATTCAAAATTCATTTCATGTGCTAGAGACCATTTCAAGGGAAGAGGAACCATTTGATGCTTTGGAAGTCAATGTATGCAAGATTGAAGTTGTCCATGGAATTAATGACATTTGACTTGATTTAAATGTCTTAATCATTCAACAAGGGGAAATACAAATGTTAGAGTTGGCAACACAAACATCAATTTTCAGATTTTAGGAGCTTTTATGCAAGTCTATGTTTAAAATCTTGTTTTTAATGTTTTAGGTTATATTTTGCAACAATGGCATTATGGTAATTATGTTGGTTTTCTTTATTTTAGGTTTAACTTTCATAGGCTATAAATAGCCATGAAGTAAGTTGTAAAACTCAGATTTTGATTGAATGAAAATTAGCTCTCTACAAGAGATCATTTTCTTAGAATTTTTGGGCATGTTCTTTGTCTCTTTTTCTAAGTTTCCCTTGCAATCTTGTGATAGAATGCATTTGAGCCATTCAATCCAAATTTTGATCAAGCTTGATTGTGGAGTGACTCAATCTAGAACAAGATCTTCCATATCTTGCTTCTAGATCATTGATCTTAAGGGGTAATCAAATTCTAGCCTTTTCTCCTGGTTGTTCCCAAATCTATAAGGAGGTGTTAATCTCTTAATTCAAGGGTTCTTGCTTCATCATAAGCTTGGATCTTTGGGCTGAGAATTAGGGTTGCCTTATCACCACGGAAACACCAACTCGCAACAAGCTCTGAAGGATCTGGCTCACTCCTCCCAAAAGACCATCGGTCAGAGGGTGAAAACACTACAGGAACTGCACTCGGTCACAAGCCTCTACGAACGCTCTCCAGAACCACGGTTCTTCAAAGCACTGCCTACACTAACCTTTGTTGCCACAACCAGGTGCCAACAACCCTAGCCTGAAACTGCCATGCCACTACTCCATAGTAATGACATCTCCACCTGGGCGAGGTGCGAGCTCTAGCTACTAAAACTAATCCACCAAAATCCGAACTCACACAACAACCTCAACCATCTGCCAGCTTCCACACGGACTCCTACAAACCAACAACTTGAGTGCTACGAACTCGGTAGCCTAACCAACCGCACACTGCATACCCACGCCATACCACTCAACTCCAGCTTGACCTAGAGCACTGACTGAAAAAGTCAACCTACTATCAACAGGGCCCAGAGGGCTCCCTCCACAAAACTTACCTCCATGCAAGCAACGGAACGAAGCTTGCCTCAGATATGAAACACATCTCACAAGTCCAAACGATAACACATACAGGCTTAACCCTCTAGCCTAGGCTTATTGCACCTTCCCACCGAAACTTCACAAACGGGACGCCACTACCCGGTTAACACCAACTACCAAGAACAAGAATACCAACAATGGCTAGCAGAGCACAAGCTACACTAACCAGCAAGGATCCCTCAATAGGTCAAGACCCTAATCCAAATGCACAATGGTGCAACCTCATCCCACGATCGATACAAGGGGGTTCTCAACTACAAAGGTGCAACAACTCTCAGGCCAAACACACAAAGTACCTTAGCCGACTAGGCCCAACACTCACAAGAGGCGAACAACCCTCACAACTTCCCAGACACCACTCAAGAGTTCGCTTAACTGGACAAACAACTGCTTCCAAGCAGCCAACAAACTTTTCCCTCTTGCTAGCACAACTACCAACAACTCCAAGATCAAGGGAGTAACCTGACAACTCCTATGAGGGAACAGTTCTTACAAGCGGACAACCGAAGGACAGAGAGCTCCACACACGCTCGCTGTCTTGCTCTGCTAAAGCCACAACATCTAAATCTCACGGGGGCAACAATAGGGGGGTTCCACCATAGGTTTAACCGCCAACCACGAACTAGCCAAAACTCACCTCCGAACACCAAAGGAGGGCAACTTTCAACATCCTGGAAACAGGAAAAACAACCGACAAGAAGCGAACCACTGGCCCCACGAGCAAAACTAACTTCTAGCAACTCAAACCACACCTTGGTCAACACCAAGCACCAACTTGCCACCACACCAGAACCAATCCGGGCTCTACTCCAAACAAACTCTAGCTTGCTAGTCTACCAAATCTACCAGCAACTCACCCGAGGTCTACAACCTACACGACTCCTGCTTGCCAACTGAACTCACTACCTGGGTTCGACTGAGCTCTGGTGAGGCTCTCCACAACTAGGGTTCTTCGGCAACCCTCGACACACACTGTCGTCTAACGGTCTAACAGCCAACTGCCTGAACAAACGACTCCTTTTCTCCAGCATCACAACTATGCTGGCCTACTCCGAACCTCGAAACCCAAAAGACCAGAAACGCTTCGGAATGTGTCATCATCCTACTCAAAGCATCAGCCACATCGTAGCTTCCACCCAGGGTAAGGATTCCGAGCAACACTCTTAGCAACCATGGTCAGGAACTACGTGGCTTCGCTACAACCACCATTTGTTCAGTACCATCTGAACTCCAACCATGAACCACAAGAGGTTCCACCAGCCAAGCTTAACCTAACAAAACTTGCCTAAGCAACAACCCGACCACGAGCACGGTATCTTTACAACCTCAACTAAAGCCTTACAACATCCACCTAGAGTCCAACTTCTCCAAGAATTGAGAACCAGTTCTCCAATGCAAACCCTACATGGTTCCGAAACTCTCGCCAACAGAACGAACCACACAAAACACACTTGTGTGCACAACTCCCAACCTTCCTTCAGAGATCCAAGACTAACTGTAACGACCCAGGTTTTCATCCCGGTCTTCCAGGTATGCTCTAGGGGTATTTTAGTAATTTGGTCGGGCCGTCAGGTCCGTTTATGTCTTTTTCCAGTTGCTAAAATTATTGGATGGATTTATGTAAGTTTTTGAGGCTTTGTGGATGTGTTTGGGCATGGGGAGATGCAAAAGGAAAATTGTGTGTTAAAAGTGTGTTTGGTGGGTTTCAACCTGTGGTCCGAGAAGTCGTGTGGTGGTGTGGCTGCTTGAGCTATTGAGAGCTCTTGTTGCTCTTTCCGTGTCATTTTTATGGTTAGCCTTGGATTTTGGGGTTTTGGTGCATTTGGTTAAATGGAAAAGAAAAGCTAGGTTTTGTTCTTCTTCTCCAACACATCCTCCTAGCCGTCCCAAGCTTGTTTCCCCAACTTTCTCTAGCCGAATTTCATCCCCTTGTTTGCCCGTAGTTCGATCATCATTCCGGGTAGGTATTCATCTTCTTCATCTTCTCGATAGGTTGTTTTGGCTTTGGCCGAAGGTAAGAGGAGGTGCCCATGTGTGTGTGTGTTGTTGCAGTGCCAGCGCCGGATCGCCCACCACCCGGCCAGATCACTGGCGACGCCCGATCGCACTGATGAGCCTGCTGCGCGCCAAAGAACCGTCCCGGATCGCCCCGAGCAAAGACGCCCGAAACGCGTCGGTCACCCACTGCCGTCGCGCACCAAAGAAATTACCAGATCCGTCCATCGCCGCGCCCGCTTCGCGCGCAGCCCGCCGTCGCACTGGGCTTTGCGCGCAGCAGCGACGCGCCAGCGCCCGCGCGCCTTCACTCCGAAGCTTCGCCGCTTCCAAGCGCTTGCCAGCGTCTGCGTCGCTGCCGCCGCCGCGCCAGCGCCGCGCGCCCGCGCTCAGAGACGTTCGCGCTTGCACGCTGCCCTCGCTGAGCCGCTGCGCCGTGTCCGCATCGCACGCGCGCTAGCGCGCGCTAGCTGCCGCGCCCGTGCCGTGCTCCAAATACAGGTCCATAGCACAGCTCACGCCTGCGCACCCAGCGCCACCAAAAATTTCAGCACACACTACCTGCTAGCAAGAGATTCACCGTTCCGTCGTCGTGCCGTGTGAGTGCCCCGAGCCGAGCCTCGCTTGTTTTATTATATTTTAGGGCTATGATGGTGATTTCTATTGTGTTTGTTAGGTTCTCGTTAGCTAGCTCGGGATCGATCGCAGCGTAGGATTTTGTGTGTAGTTGCCTCCCGCCCAAAGTAAGGATTTCTTACCGAGTTGTGTGGGCCTGCGGTATATTTGTGATTGTTGTTTTGTATGCCCGTATGATTATTAGCATGTTTAGCCCTAGGTGCTCTGCTCAATTCTCGATCGCATGAACTCTTGTATTGTTTCTCATGTTAGCCCATGCTAGGTTGTTCCATTCGGCATGTTCGATATCTGTTCTTGCTTCGTAGTATCATGCTAGGTTCCTTGTATCTGTTGAGCACGTATTGGACCGCATTGATTGATTTATTATTATTGCTATGGTTTAGAGTTCGTAGGTAGCATCATCCGCCGGATGCATAACGTAACTTGCATCCCCGATGTGGACGTGTGAGATGGTACTCGTCCCTCGATCCCGCTAGGGTTTAGCTAACCCTAACGGCCGCCCTCGCAATCTTGGGTGAGGGTGGCAAACTGCTTATTGCCCCAACGGTCGGGATGATGACTTGGCATTGCCTCGCCCCCGGCAATCGGCACGCCCTCGCGTGTTCGCCGTAGCCCTTGATTGCCACTGATAGGGCAAGGACCGCTTCACGTGTAAGCCTACCACGACCGGTTCCTTAGCCTCAAAGCGGTGTGGTACAGCCGACATAGTTCACGTGTCCGTGTCTCACACCCTATGTCGGTGACACCGATCCAGATTTAGTTAGGCATGGTGGATCGAACACGGGCAGCTTGCCACTAGACCCGGCACCCCCGAGTTTGCGGAGCATGCGGTGCGCGCGCTTACGCTCATTACAACACGACCGAGAGCTCCTCGGGATCTTGAGCTAGTGCACCTTTCGTGACGACAGTAGACAGGCTGAGGCCGAGACTCATTTCTCGTATAGGGCGTATTGTGTGGTGGATTTATTTCCGGACTAAGACCCTGAGTTGGCATCCGAGGTCCAAGTGTGGACTTAAGCTATGTGCTCTATTCTGTGTTTATACTCATAGCTTGCATACATTCTTCTAGATGATCATGTATATCGTATTGTACCCCTGCTGGGGATTCTTACTTGAGTAATTCGTTACTCACCCTTATTCTGTGGTTTTCCACAGTAACCAAGGCGCGAGACAGGATGGTCAAGGAGGAGTTGTGATCATGGAATCCTCATTGTCATCTCCGACTATTTTATTTTATCATGACTCTTGACTTTTTGTTATTTCCCTAAATGCATGTAGACGCACAGAGCCCCGTGGATGTTTTCTTACGTTTTACGGTTCCAAAGATATTTGTACTTGTGGATTGTTTTAATGGTTTAAATAAATCTCCGATCGTAGTATGCTTTTAGAAATGTATGTTTTGGTTGTTGAATGTTTCTGCTTTTACTTGGAATCAAATGTGTGTTTTTCATAATGTCTTCTATTTTCAATACATGCATTGGGGTAAAGGCCATTTAGAGCCCCTTTTGGGTCTGGTCTTTACTGATTGGTATCGAGCTCGAGTCATAGATTCTCAGAGACCGACCTTTGTTGTAGGTCATCCTTCCATGATCACCAAAGACTCCGGCACCAATCAGTACGCCTAGGTTTATTGTTTTAGAAAGGAAAAAGGGTTGAGAATTTACAATACCATCATCTTGTGTATGCCTTGTGTAGTGTTGTGGAGCGGAGACGAAAGGTGTTCTCGACTGTTGTTGGTTTGGGCTTAGTGAGCCATCATGCCAACTTTCGCAGAAGGCGAGCGCTTTGTTTAGCGGCTTGTTGAGGTATCCAGATAGATTCGGATGCCCCGGGACATCGCTCCGCAGGGAGGCGAGCTTAGACTCCGCTGGCCATTTGTGGCCCGATTCTTGTCGCTTTTCCCCTAGTGAGAGGGTGGTGGTGCTTCGTGCGGATCGCCAAGATGTTGATCGCACCTGCAGGAGCAGGGCGCTTGGCATGTCCGACCGAGGAGTTGGACCGATCGTGTTGATGTTGAGGCCGCGTCCCAGGTTGTTAGGCCCGCATGCCGATTTGGCCCCGGGCAGCTTGAGTTGCCTAGAGGAGGGGGTAGAGGCTAGCAAACCTCAGTGAGACTCCTTGAGCAGAGTGTGCTCCACCATGAGAGATTTGATGGCGTGTCTTTAGCTATCGAGAGCGGAGACCCAGCGCAGCTTTTGTAGCGCGTAGTGAGGAGTCCCGGCACGATAGCCCAAATTGATGAGTTTGTTTCAAAGATTTTTCCCCAAGTAGCTCTTGTAGCCCCTGAGGTTCCCTGGAGGGCATGATCAGCAGTTTATTCGGATGAGTTTGTTGGCGTTGATGGAGACGCCTGTGTTGGCAAATGGATGCCTCAGAGAGCTCGATGTTTTAGTAAGTCCTACTCGCTAGTAGTAAAGTAGTTGGCCAGTTTGAGTTTAGCATCCGTGTGTGGGATGCCCCGCTGCTCGAGAGGCCGAGGTGTGCCGCCTGTCTTTGCTTGGTTCATCGATGGTGGTGGAAGTCCCTTGTGAGAGGTGGACTAGCGAGTCTCCACCACGCCCGATTGTTTGGCAAGTTGCCGTGTTAGTGGCTTGAGGCGGATGAAGGGTCATCTTTGCCCCCTTGCGAGCTCTTTGTTGTTTAATGACCCGACTTCCTCGATGATGTGAATTGGTAGTAGTAGCACTTGAGGTGCATTGGTTGGTGTGCCACTTTGGCACTAAGTCCGGTTCAGCTTGAGTTTGGCTTGGGCATAACAGATGGTTCTATGCCGTCGGAGTTCAAACTCCTTTAGCCTTGGATCTGCTTTATGGCGCTTGCACCCGCTTAGGTCGTGCGGAGGGCTAGTTCGGTGGTAGTCGATGGACTACAAGCGAAAGGATGCTCGAGAGGAGCCGAGTCTCTTCCCGTGTTTCGGAGGTTGAGTAAGTCAGCAGTTGCCGGTTGGTAAATGTTGGTGCGCGTGAGTCTCGCGCTAGTGTTAAGGCCAAGAGATTTTCTTTGTGGTTGGTAGTGCGGTCAACTACCTTCGAGGGCCTAATCTGAGGAGAGTTGAGCATCGTATATGCGAGTTTGGTCCAGCAGAGGGATCCTGAGTTGGATGCTCATGAGATGAGCTGGATGCCTATGAGGCGAGATGAGCTGATGCCTTGCGAGAGGTTTTGGATGCCTTAGGGTAAGCACCCTTGGTTGAGGCTTGGTACAAAGTAAGTTTGGTTTGGCATGATTATGCTTTGGTAGAGCAAGGTGGCCTCAGCTTCGAGTATCGTGTGGAGATGGAACTTTTGGTGTTCCTTGGACTGTTTGTATCTCTGCCAGGAGCTAGTGTTGCTTTTTGGGAAAAGCGCTTGTTAGTCTTGGATCTCTAAAGGAAGGTTGAGAGTTGTGCACACAAGTGTGTTTTGTGTGGTTCGTTCCGTGGCGAGAGTTTCGCATCCATGTAGGGTTTGCTTTGGGGATCTAGTGCTCGGTTCTGGAGAAGTTGGACTCGGATGGATGTTGTAAGGCTTTGGTTGAGGTGGTAAGGATACCGTGCTCGTGGTATCAAGTTGTTGCTTAGGCAAGATTTGTTAAGTTGGACCTAAGCTTGGTTGGTGGATCTTTTTGTTGATCGTTGGTTGGAGTTCGCTTGAAACCGAACAAGAGCGATGGTAGCTAAGCCGCGTGGTTTCCGATCGCCATGGTTTGAGAGAGTTGTTCGGATCCTTCCTTGGATAGGAGTTATGTTGTGGTTAATGTCCGAGTAGGAAGATGACGATTCTCAGAGCGCTTCGGGTCCCCAAGGTTCCCAAGGTGTTGGAGTTGGCCACATGGTTGGGATGCTTTGCAATTGGAGTTGGTTGTTCAGCAGCTTGTCCATTAGATCGTATGCCGGCGGTGTGTGTGTCGAGGGTTGCCAAGAACCCTAGGTTGTGGAGAGCCTCTCCAGAGCTCACCAAGCCCAGCTAGTGAGTTTCAGCTTGGCTAGCCGGAGGCGTGTAGTTTGTAGCCTCGGTGGAGTTGCTAGCGATCTTGGTAGACTAGCAAGCTAGTGTTTATTTGGAGTAAAGTCCGGAGTGGTTTCGGTGTGGTGGCAAGTTGATGCTTGGTGTTGACCAAGGTGTGGATTGGAGTTGTTAGAGTTTAGTTTTGCTCGTGGGGGCGAGTGGTTTGTACCATGTTGGTTGTTTTTCCTGCTTCCGTGGATGTTGGGTTGCCCCGTTTGGCATTTGGAGGTTCACCCGAGATGGACCCTTGTTGCGCCCGTGAGATTAGATGTTGTTGCTCTGGTGGAGCAAGACAGTGTGAGCGTATGTGGAGTTCTCTCGTCCGCTGGTTGTCCGCTTGTAAGAGCCGCTTTCCTTCGGGAGTTGTCGTTTACTCCTTTGGTCTTGGAGTTAATGGTGGAAGCGCTAGCTTGAAGGAAAAGTTTGTTGGTCGCTTGGAAGTAGTCGTTTGTCCAGCTTAAGCGGATTCTTGGATGGTGTTCTAGAGGCCGCAGAAAGGTTGTTCTCGCTCTTGTGAGTGTTTGGCCAAGATTTGGTTCGTTTGTTGTTTTGAGAGCTAGTTCGGTTCTAGCCGAGAGGCGTTGCCCTAAGGTCTTGTTCCTAGTCAAGAAGTTTTGGGAGTTGACCTCTCCTCGCAGCTTGAGCAAGTGCCGTTTGTTTCGGTTTGGTGGTCCGATTGGTTGAGTTTTCTCTTGGGTGTTGCTTCCAAGAGAGTTGATTGTCGTTGCCTTGGGTTTGAGCAAGTCAATGAGCGGCGTGTGTGGAGTTCACCGCCTTCTAGAGTTTGCTTGTCGGGAAGTCGTTTCCCGCTTGGGCGAGAGTCGCCTTAGCTCCCGAGTTGTGTAGTCGATCGTGTAGTAGCGCAATGGGTCACCCCAAATGAGAGGGTCCTCGCTTTGTGTTGTGTAAGGACCCGACCCAAAAGAAACGGTCTCTAACCTAGGTCCTTACTTAGCATGCATGTCTAGGAATGTAAAACGTCATTCGAGTTTGAAATTTAAATCCTTGAGGTAAGTACATTCAAAACAAGGAAAATATAATTCCATTTAAAAATAGACAGTAGATGATGATCGATTTCTTTTAAAAATAAATCAAGGGAAATGGTACGAGAAACATACAATAGGTTTTTGAGTATTTTTCCTAGGGACTCAAGTCCCACTACATGCTAAATCATAAGAAAACAATAAAAGAATATGCATCCCAGTCACTATCCATGATCATCCAAAGAGCCTCCTCCTAGCCATCCTGCCGATGTCCCAAGTTACCCGGTGGAAAACCACAGAAAAATAAGGGTGAGCAACGAGTTACTCAAGAAGAATCCCCAACCGGGGTACAATACGAAAACATATCATTTAGCACACGGACATGCAACCATGCAAAGACTCGTGAGCAAACAGATGGGTTAACAGAACGTCACTCTTGGGCTTGCCTATTCGAGGCTTACACAACCTAGAACTCGGTGTTGCCCTTCGGGGACTTATACACCTAGGATGCCCATCGTGGTCTTACACCTCCAACTCGGTGATGCCCATCGGGACTTACACACCTAGGATGCCCATCGGGTCTTACACCTCCAACTCGGTGATGCCCATCGGGGACTTATACACCTAGGATGCCCATCGGGTCTTACACCTCCAACTCGGTGATGCCCATCGGGACTTATACACCTAGGATGCCCATCGGGTCTTACACCTCCAACTCGGTGATGCCCATCGGGACTTATACACCTAGGATGCCCATCGGGTCTTACACCTCCAACTCGGTGATGCCCATCGGGGACTTATACACCTAGGATGCCCATCGGGTCTTACACCTCCAACTCGGTGATGCCCATCTCGGGACTTATACACCTAGGATGCCCATCGGGGTCTTACACCTCCAACTCGGTGATGCCCATCGGGGACTTATACACCTAGGATGCCCATCGGGTCTTACACCTCCAACTCGGTGATGCCCATCGGGACTTATACACCTAGGATGCCCATCGGGTCTTACACCTCCGATGTCCATCGGGGCCTTCCCCGAGCGGGACGCACTAGTTACCTCTACAATCTCTTACACTATACATCATCCGCCAATTCCTAGCATGGCACTAACAGATAACAAGGTCACGGTTATGCCGAGACAATTTAACTCCTAGCATGATAACTAACAGTGATATATCAGAATCTCAAGCACGAAATCACCTGAAACAAGAAAGAGCAAGCAACCTATCCACTAGATATTCCATACAAACACAACACATGGCATGCTATCAAAGTATTCGCAGGGTCCACACAACCCCAGTAAGAAATCCTTACCCGAAGTGAATAGAACCAACGATCCACTGATGACTCTCGAGCTTCTAAGCGCACCTCGACAACCTAGGCAAGTAATAAAATATCCTAATTAATAAACAAAGATCTAAAATCGTGAAGTCCATAGGGTGGAGGCTCGGGAATTTACCAACCGAGAAGGCACACGCCTCGGCAGCAAGCAACAAGGACGGCGCCGGCTGGTAGTGAGCGGCGCGCTGCACTGGCGCGCGCGCGCGCGCGCGGTGGCAAGCCGACACGCTGGGCGGGCGCGCTGGCTCAAGGCGCGCGGACAGCGCAGCGGCGCGCGCGACTGGCGGCGGGCCGGCGCGCGAACGTCGCGATTCTCGCTGGGCAAAGGCGGGCGAGCGAGCGAGCGATGCGACGGGCGGCTCGGCCTATGCGCTGGGCGCGGCGATGCGCAGACGCGACGCAATCGGGTGCCGTCGACGCAGCGCGCGGCGGCGGCGGTGGTGGTGTAGGTCGTGCGACCGTGTGGCTTTACGCAACGGTGCGTGCGCGCGCGGTCGGGCTGGCCGCGAGGCGGCTCGGTGCGGTGCGACAGCGGCGCGCGAGCGTGCGGCGGTGGGTGTTATCGCCGGCGGCTTGGTGCGGCGTGGGTGTTGGCGAGAGGGTTAGGGTTTTTGCGAGAGAGAGTGTTTTCTTTTTTTTTTTTTTCTTTCTTCCTCAAATTAAATAAGCTTGGAAATCCTAAATTCCCTTCCCTAGGCTTCCTCCTTCAAACCCAAGTTGACTCATTTATTTTCCTTAATTAATTCCAAACTCCCATCTCTCTTTGAGGCCGAGGGTTCGAGTCCTCCAAAATCATCTTCTAATCCTTATTTTAATTTAACTAAAATCCGGCCATTATAATACTCCCTCCTTAGAAGACTTCCGTCCCCTAAGTCATTGCTCCTAAAACAACTCGGGTAACATCTCCTCATCTCCCTTCCAACTCCCGTAGCTTCCTCAACTCCTTGATTCCGCCATCGCACTTTCACTAGGTCAATTGCCCGCTTCCTCAAAATCTTTTTCTCAAATGCTAAGATCTTTATGGGTTTTTCCTCAAAGCTCGTGTCATGGTTTAGCCGCAAAGGCTCAAATCGATGACATGCGAAGGGTCCGCCACACATCGCGCGAGCATCGAAACATGGAACACACTATGCATCGCAGCCAAGGTCAAGCGGCAATGCTAACCGGTAGCTACGGCTCCGATCCTCTCGAGGATCTCGAATGGTCCGACAAACACCGGGCTCAGCTTCCTTCCTACCAAACCTCGTAACTCCACGACGGAGCAACCTTAAGGAACACGTCGGCCGCCAATCTCAAACTCCAACTCTCTACGTCGACATCGGCGTAGCTCTTCTCGCGCCGCTCTGGGCGATCGGCATACGAGCCTCGATCTTCTCGGGCCCTCGTTGGTCAATCAAGCAACTCTGACCCAATACCGCCGTCTCAACCTCTTCCTGCAATCGGGGATCTGCAGCTACTTACCATACAACGCTTCAAACGGTGCCATCCAATGGTTGATCGAAACTATTGTTGTAGGCAAACTCCATCAAATACAAGTCATCGGTCCCAATCGCCAGGGAAATCCAACACACAAAGCTCGCAACATATCCTCTAAGATCTCGATTTACCGCTCGGCCACCGCCATCGGCTCGAGGGGTGGAAGGTCAGGGCTGTAGCCGCACTCGTGCCCAAGCTCGCTCAAGGGGGCCTTCCAAAACCGTGATGATAAACCGAAATCCCGTCGGAGATAATTTTAATCGGCACTCCGTGATACCTCACTATCTCGCTCAAGGAACAACCGTGCCTTTGCTCACCGCTCTACGGTGTAATTTATCCGCGCCGGAATGAAGTGGGCACACTTAGTCAACCTATCAACGACCACCCAAATCATGCATATCCTCTAGGGGTTCTGGCAATCCCAAATAAAATCCATGGTAATTTCCTCCCACTTCCACCGTGGCACTTCGAGCGATCGCAAAGAACCCTGGTTTTCGCTTAGGCGCCTTCACTTGCCGACAAGTGAGACACTGACCGACAAAGCGGGCAATCTCCTCTTCATTCCCATCCACCAAAAAGTCTGCTTAAGATCTTGGTACATCTTGTTACCCCACAGGTGCCATGCAAAAGGCGAGGTGTGAGCCTCGGTCAACGATTCCGAACGAATCCTGTGATCGGCCGGGACACATAGCCGACCCTTATATCTTAAGCCACCATCTGCAAATATCTCAAAATCGAAGTCACCATCACCTGGACCTCTCATACAACTTTTTCAACTTAGGATCATTCGATTGGCGTCAATAATCCTTTGCCTTACCGGCCCGGATGGTCAATCGAGCTACCCCGGCCGTAACATCCCCTAACAACACTGCTATTTCTGCTCTCTCGAGGTCTTTCCTTATGATACTCTTGGGATTTGCCAACGCCGCTAGATGCGAGGTCTTCCTACTTAGTGCATCCGCCACAACATTTGCCTTTCCGGTGGTGATACAATATCTCACGATCGTAATCCTTCACGAGTTCCAAATGCACCTCCTCTGCCTCATGTTCAGTCCTTACGAGTGAAGAAATACTTGAGGCTTTGGTGATCCGAGAAAATCTGAATCTTTTCCCCATACAAGTAGTGCCTCCAAATCTTAAGTGCAAAGACGACCACGCCAACTCCATGTCATGAGTCGGGTAATTCGCTCGTCGCGGTTTCAATCGCACGAAGCGTATGCTATCACCTTACCGTGTTGCATCAAAACGCAACCCAACCCAAACTTGCCGGCATCATCAGACACCATGAAACCCCGCTCCCTCGGAATCGCCAACACCGGCGGACGTCAAACCGCTTCTTTAGCTTAGCAAAACTCTCATCGCACTTCCTATCCCAAACGAAGTCAACACCCTTCCTCGTCAATCGAGTAAGCGGGCGGCTATAGCGGAAAAATTTTTGAACGGCGTCGGTAATATCCGCCAAACCCGTAAAGCTACGAATCTCCGACACGCGTCGTCGGTCCGCCCACGAACTAACGGCCTCTACCTTCAAGGGTCCACCGCCACTCCTCCTTAGACACAACGTGTCCCGGAAAAGCTACCTCCTCGAGCCAAAGTCACACTTTGAGAACTTCGCATAGAGCTTGTTCTCGCGCAAGGTCGCCAAAAATCGCCTTTAGGTGCGAGGCATGGTCCTCCTTAGACTTGGAGTACACAAGAATGTCGTCTATGAACACGATGACAAAGCGGTCCAAGAACGCCTTGAACACTCTGGCCCATCATGTCCATGAATGCAAATGGGGCGTTCGTCACCCGAAAGACATGACTACGAACTCATAATGCCCATACCTCGACTTCGAACGCTGCCTCTTGGGAATATCTCGCATCCCGAATTCTCAATCGGTGGTAGCCCGACCTCAAGTCAATCTTCGAAAACACACAAGCTCCTCGAGCCGGTCCAACAGTCATCGATACGAGGCGGCGGATACTTGTTCTTAATGGTTACCTTGTTCGGTTCCTGTAATCGATGCATAGACGCATCGAGCCATCCTTTTTCTTAACAAACAAAGACGGTGCTCCCACGAGGACACACTCGGCCTAATAAATCCTCTGTCAAGCAACTCCTGCAGCTGTTCTTTTAACTCTTTCAGCTCTGCTGGCGCCATGCGATAAGGAGCTTTCGAGATAGGGCGAGTCCCCGGCTCAAGCTCTATTGAGAAATCCACCTCTCTCTTCGGCGGCAGCCGTGCAACTCCTCAAAGAAAAACATCCGCAAACTCTTGCACTATGGGCACCGCCGATGAGATATCCGGTCACGGTTCTCGCCGGTCAACTTAGCTAAGAAACCCCAAGCTCCTCGAGCTAACAAACGGTGAGCTTTAACTGCCGAAATCACCGGCGGACACACCCCACTCTGGGTGCCCCGAAATTTAAAGCTAGGCCTACCTCGGCGGCTCGAACACCACCTCCTTACAACGATAAATAATCATAGCGTGGTTATCACCAACCAATCCATGCCGAGGATCACATCGAAACCGCTCATAACTAACACTATGAGGGTAACTCATGAGTCCGGTCGGACACCGTATCCACCATCCCTTACCTTCTCGCTAGCTAGCATACTAGTTCCCGAGGAGTAGCGACAGATAACTCAAAACCTAGAGGCTCTAAATTCATGCAAGCATGCTCAAAGAAAAACAAAGAGAAACAAAAAGAATGGGTGGAACCCAATCAAACAACACAAAGGCGAGGTGATCAAGAACTAGGAGCGTGCACCGCCATCGCGGTCCGGCTCTCTCAGCCTCCCTGGCGGGTCGTAGCATATACTCTTCCTCGCTCTTTGTGCTGGCCGTGCCACCACCGCTTTCCTCAGTTGCAATGCCGGGCTGTTGTCCCTCCTTACCACGCTTATAGCAAGCTCTAGGGTTACCACCACAAGGCCCCCAATGTTGTTTACCACGGGTCTACAATACGGTGGCGGCCTCCCTACGCCTGTTGGCGAGGCCGATCGCGATTCTGATCCCGGCTTTGGTCTCTCGCCATGATAGTACTCGACGGCGCCGACCGCCTCCATGACCATTACCACTGCGCGCAAACTTACGCTTCGACCCGAGTACACTGGGGCCTTCGCACCACAGATACTAACAACTCGCTTCTGAGGATACTTTCCATCATATATGGTTGCCAATCGCACCGCCTTGGCAAAAGTCTCTGGGCTCGTGCCTCTAACATCCTCGAGACACTCCGCCTCGCACTCCATAATAAACTTCCCGATCTTCACTCGGAGTAGCAATCAATCTATGGTCATGAAGTACCCATATTCCGAAAACTTCCTCTCATACACCTCGATTGGGTGGACCGCACTAAGGTTCGAAAACACTCGATCATCTTTTCTTGGGCTTCTTCACTAATAAATTTTGCCTTGAACTCACCTTGAAGAATTCCCGTGGGCGGGGGAGACCCAAATGGTCTCTCACTCAAGGTGGAATCCCACCACCACTTAGTCGCTCCAATTAACGCATGAGCCGCACATCGAGCTCATTGCACCTCGTGACAAGCCATTACCATAAAAGTATACTCTAGTCCGGCAATCCACCTGGCCGCCACCAAAGGTTCCCAGGGCACTAAACTTCTCCGGCTTCCATTTGACGAAATCTTTTAGCCACTTGCCCAAATCCTCGGACCTTCCGCCACAACGGCCTCGTTCACAATTGGCTCTCGCTGAGCCAAGGCAGATCTTGCGGCGCGCGCGGTCCTCTCATTGAACTAACTCGGTCACCGCTCTATCCGAATCCGAGACTCCTCCTCTCAGGCAGCTAACAGAGCTCGCGTCTCGCCCTCTGCTCGGCTCTCTGGTCGATAAAGAAACCCAACCATAAGAGCCCTCATGGACTCCACAAAAGCAACTCCCTGCAGGCCTCTCGAGGTGAAGTTGCCTCCACGCCCTCACCGGGCAACACAGCGAGAAGGGCTGTGAGGCGGCCTAACATCGGCATCGCCTTGGGACGACGTCCCTCTCGTGTCGGAATCAATACGAATGCCCTGGCTGGTCGGCCTTGAGCCTCCTCGCCTCTCTACAGTGACTCGCATAACGACAATCTACACTCAAACGAACAATGAGTCGTAACTCGCTTTTCCTCGCTCCTCAACAACAAGTCATATACATGCAAGGTGCAAATGGTATTGTAATTCTTAACCCTTAACCTTAAACTTTCGGACATACCGATGGTCAAGCGAGCGCTGATGATCATGGAAAACAACCTACAATCGCAGCAGTCAGTCTACGTAACCTATAACTCGGGCTCGATACCAACCTGTAAGGACCCGACCCAAAAGAAACGGTCTCTCTAACCTAGGTCCTTACTTAGCATGCATGTCTAGGAATGTAAAACGTCATTCGAGTTTGAAATTTAAATCCTTGAGGTAAGTACATTCAAAACAAGGAAAATATAATTCCATTTAAAAATAGACAGTAGATGACTGATCAGCTTCTTTTTAAAATAAATCAAGGGAAATGGTACGAGAAACATACAATAGGTTTTTGAGTATTTTTCCTAGGGACTCAAGTCCCACTACATGCTAAATCATAAGAAAACAATAAAAGAATATGCATCCCGTAGTCGGCTATCCATGATCATCCAAAGAGCCTCCTCCTAGCCATCCCGCCGATGTCCCAAGTTACCCGTGGAAAACCACAGAGAAAATAAGGGTGAGCAACGAGTTACTCAAGAAGAATCCCCAACCGGGGTACAATACGAAAACATATCATTTAGCACACGGACATGCAACCATGCAAAGACTCAGAGCAAACAGAGGGTTAACCAGAACGTCACTCTTGGGCTTGCCTATTCGAGGCTTACACAACCTAGAACTCAGTGTTGCCCTTCGGGGACTTATACACCTAGGATGCCCATCAGGGTCTTACACCTCCAACTCAGTGATGCCCATCGGGGACTTACACACCTAGGATGCCCATCGGGTCTTACACCTCCAACTCAGTGATGCCCATCGGGACTTATACACCTAGGATGCCCATCGGGTCTTACACCTCCAACTCAGTGATGCCCATCGGGGACTTATACACCTAGGATGCCCATCGGGGTCTTACACCTCCAACTCGGTGATGCCCATCGGGACTTATACACCTAGGATGCCCATCGGGTCTTACACCTCCAACTCGGTGATGCCCATCGGGACTTATACACCTAGGATGCCCATCGGGTCTTACACCTCCAACTCGGTGATGCCCATCGGGGACTTATACACCTAGGATGCCCATCGGGTCTTACACCTCCAACTCGGTGATGCCCATCGGGACTTATACACCTAGGATGCCCATCGGGTCTTACACCTCCAACTCGGTGATGCCCATCGGGACTTATACACCTAGGATGCCCATCGGGTCTTACACCTCCGTATGTCCATCGGGGCCTTCCCGAGCGGGACGCACTAGTTACCTCTACAATCTCTTACACTATACATCATCCGCCAATTCCTAGCATGGCACTAACAGATAACAAGGTCACGGTTATGCCGAGACAATTTAACTCCTAGCATGATAACTAACAGATATATCGGAAATCTCAAGCACGAAATCACCTGAAACAAGAAAGAGCAAGCAACCTATCCACTAGATATTCCATACAAACACAACACATGGCATGCTATCAAAGTATTCGCAGGTCCACACAACCCCTGTAAGAAATCCTTACCGAAGTGAATAGAACCAACGATCCACGGATGACTCTCGAGCTTCTAAGCGCATCTCGACAACCTAGGCAAGTAATAAAATATCCTAATTAATAAACAAAGATCTAAAATCGTGAAGTCCATAGGGTGGAGGCTCGGGAATTTACTAACCGAGAAGGCACACGCCTCGGCAGCAAGCAACAAGGACGGGCGCCACTGGGTAGCAGGGCGCCGAGCGCCGCGCGCGCGCGCGGCAGGCAAGCCGACACGCTGGCGGGCGCGCTGTCAAGGCGTCGGGACAGCGGCGCAGCAACGGCGGGCGACTGGGCGGCGAGGCCGGCGCGCGAACGCGCGCGATCTCGGCTGGGCAAGCGCGGCGAGCGGAGCGATGCGACGGGCGGCTCGGCCTATCTTGGCTGGGCGCGCGATGCGAGCGCGACGCGCAATCGGGTGCCGACGCAGCGCGCGCGCGCGGCGGTGGTGGTGTAGGTCGTGCGACCGTGTGGCTTTACGGTGCAACGGTCAGTGCGCGCGCGGCTGGGCTGGCCGCGAGGCGGCTCGGTGCGGTGCGCGGCAGAGGCGCGAGGCGTGCGGCGGTGGTGTTATCGGGCGGCGGCTTGGTGCGGCGTGGGTGTTGGCGAGAGGGTTAGGGTTTTTGCGAGAGAGAGAGTGTTTTCTTTTTTTTTTTTTCTTTCTTCCTCAAATTAAATAAGCTTGGAAATCCTAAATTCCCTTCCCTAGGCTTCCCTCCTTCAAACCCAAGTTGACTCATTTATTTTCCTTAATTAATTCCAAACTCCCATCTCTCTTTGAGGCCGAGGGTTCGAGTCCTCCAAAATCATCTTCTAATCCTTATTTTAATTTAACTAAAATCCGGGCTGTTACATGTTGTTAGCAAACAAGAGTTGTTTGTTCCCGCAAGGGCGGAGGCCAGCCAGTAAGAGTTGAGTTGTTCTGGCAAGTTGTTGGTTCTTTTGGGGATTGAAGATTTCCTTTCCCTCTAGCCTCTGTGGTGGTTGAGTTGCTCCTTGGATGCCAGCCTCGAGTGATAGCTTGCGAGGTAGTCTTGCGGATTCGTGTGGCCCAGGATCCGTAAGCTTTGAGGTTGTCGTTATCCGTTTTCCTTGTGAGGTTTTGGGAGTGGAGCTTCTGGTTGGAAGATGAGTTAGGCTTAGGCTTAAAGGGGAAGTCCTTTGAGTAGCCAGTTGGATTTTAAGAGTTGAGTAGTAGCTTGGAGGAGAGCGTTGCTCGTTATAAGTTTGGGTTGAGTTCTGCTGAGCAAGCCCTTCTCGGGCTTTGTTCCTAGTTGTTGTGAGTTCCCAGTTGGCGTTAGTAGAGCCGCGTTTGTTTGAGTTGGCACAGAGGTGCCGTGGCATTGGTTGGTAAGTAAGTCGTTGAGCTGCTTTCCTCAAGGTGTTGTGTCGCCGATAGTCTGCGTGATGGTTTAGTCCTTGCTTCCCGAGTTTTCCTTGAGAGGAATGTTGGATGTTCCTTGCCTGGCGATTTTCTCCTTAAGATGGTTGCTTAAGTGTTGTGGTCGTGTTCTAGTTGGAGAAGTTTGTCTTTTTGGATCGATCCGCCAGATTGGTGGTTCGTTTGTATCTCGTTAAGGTCAGTAGTCAAGGTTTGAGGTTTGTTGGTCTTTTGTGAAGTAAGAGTAGGCCGTTTAGTTTTGGAATCTGGAAGGTTCAGTTGTTTGGCCAGTTTGTTGTAGGGTTGAGTTTGTTTGTTGACAGCTGTGCACAGTGTTTTTATGTATCGATGTTGGGGCAGCATGTGCCGGACCCATTGTTCATTGTGGACTTTGAGCCCTTGCAGCTGATTGAGGGTTTGGGCTTCGAGGAGAAGCCTATGAGTATTCTCGGTCTTGAGTCGAAGACGTTGCGTAGAAGTGAGATCCGTTGGTAAAAGTTTAGTGAAGGAGTCCGAGTTCGAGGAGGCCGCTCGTGAGAGCGGGAAGGACGGGATGAGAATGCGATATCTGTGTTGTTTCAGTCTTAAGGACTTTCGAGGACGAAAGTCATAAAAAGGAGGGAATATTGTAACGACCGAGTTTTCATCCCGGTCTTCCGTATGCTCTAGGGGTATTTTAGTAATTTGGTCGGGCCACAGTCCGTTTATGTCTTTTTCCAGTTGCTAAAATTATTGGATGGATTTATGTAAGTTTTTGAGGCTTTGTGGATGTGTTTGGGCATGGGGAGATGCAAAAGGAAAATTGTGTGTTAAAAGTGTGTTTGGTGGGTTTCGAACCCAGGTGGTCTGAGAAGTCAGGTGGGTGGTGTGGCCAGTTGAGCTATTGAGAGCTCTTGTTGCTCTTTCCGTGTCATTTTATGGTTAGCCTTGGATTTTGGGGTTTTGGTGCATTTGGTTAAATGGAAAAGAAAAGCTAGGTTTTGTTCTTCTTCTCCAACACATCCTCCTAGCCGTCCAAGCTTATTTCCCCAACTTTCTCTAGCCGAATTTCATCCCCTTGCTGCTCCGTAGTTCGATCATCATTCCGGGTAGGTATTCATCTTCTTCATCTTCTCGATAGGTTGTTTTGCTGGCCGAAGGTAAGAGGAGGTGCCCATGTGTGTGTGTGTTGTTGCAGTGTGCGCTTGGTGCCGGATCGCCCACCACCGGCGCCGATCGCTGAGCAAAGACGCCCGAGATCGCACTGATGAGCCCGTCGCGCGCCAAGAACGTCCGGATCTGCCCGAGCAAAGACGCCCGTAACGCGTCGGTCACCACCATCGCCGCGCGCGCACAGCCAAAGCCGCCAGATCCGTCCATCGCACGCCTGGGGCTTCGCGCAGCCCGCCGTCGCGCACCGCTTTGCTGCGCAGCAGCAGATCGCCCAGCGCCCGCGCGCCTTCACTCCGAGCCGCTCGCCGCGCGCCAGCCAGCCAGGCGTCGCGCCGCCGCCGCGCCGCCGCGCCAGCGCCGCGCGCCGCCGCCAGACGTTCGCCGCGCGCGCCTCCCTGCTGAAGCCGTGCTCGCCGTGTCCGCATCGCGCGCGCCAGCCAGCCAAGCCTTCGCCGCCTGCGTGCTCAGTCCAGTGTCCGCACACACAGCAGCTGCGCCTTCTGCTGGCCCTGCCCAGCCCAGCCCACCAGCACACCGCGGCTGCCAGAAGATCACTCGGCCCCGTCGTCGTGCGTGCCGCGTGAGTGCCCCGAGCCGAGCTCGCTTGTTTTATTATATTTTAGGGCTATGATGGTGATTTCTATTGTGTTTGTTAGGTTCTCGTTAGCTAGCTCGGGATCGATCGCAGCGTAGGATTTTGTGTGTGGTTGCCTCCCGGCCAAAGTAAGGATTTCTTCCCGGAGTTGTGTGGGCCTGCGGTATATTTGTGATTGTTGTTTTGTATGCTCGTGTATGATTATTAGCATGTTTAGCCCTAGGTGCTCGCTCAATTCTGATCGGCATGAACTCTTGTATTGTTTCTCATGTTAGCCCATGCTAGGTTGTTCCATTCGGCATGTTCGATATTTGTTCTTGCTTCGTAGTATCATGCTAGGTTCCTTGTATCTGTTGAGCACGTATTGGACCGCATTGATTGATTTATTATTATTGCTATGGTTTAGAGTTCGTAGGTAGCATCATCCGGCCGGATGCATAACGTAACTTGCATCCCCGACGGGACGTGCGAGATGGTACTCGTCCACTCGATCCCGTTAGGGTTTAGCTAACCCTAACGGTACCGCCCCGCAATCTTGGGTGAGGGTGGCAAACTCGCTTATTGCCCCAACGGTCGGGATGATGACTTGGCATTGCCTCGTCCTCGGCGATCGGCACGTCCTCGCCGTGTTCGGCCGTAGCCCTTGATTGCCACCGATAGGGCAAGGACCGCTTCGGTGTGTAAGCCTACCACGACCGGTTCCTTAGCCTCAAAGTGCGGTGGTACAGCCGACATAGTTCACGTGTCCGTGTCTCACACCCCTATGTCGCGACACCGATCCGAGAGATTTAGTTAGGCATGGTGATCAACTCGGGCGGCTTGCCACTAGACCCGCACTTCCCGTAGTTTGCGGTGAGCATGCGGTGCGCTACGCTCTCATTACAAATACCGACCGGAGAGCTCCTCGGGATCTTGAGCTAGTGCACCTTTCGTATCGATGCGATGAAGCGGTGAGGCCGAGACTCGCTTTCTCGTATAGGGCGTATTGTGTGGTGGATTTATTTCCGGACTAAGACCACGAGTTGGCATCCGAGGTCCAAGTGTGGACTTAAGCTATGTGCTCTATTCTGTGTTTATACTCATAGCTTGCATACATTCTTCTAGATGATCATGTATATCGTATTGTACCCGGTTGGGGATTCTTACCGAGTAATTCGTTACTCACCCTTATTCTCGTGGTTTTCCACAGTAACCAAGGCGCGAGACAGGATGGTGAAGGAGGAGCCGTGATCATGGAATCCTGCTTTGTCATCTCGACTATTTTATTTTATCATGACTCTTGACTTTTTGTTATTTCCCTGAATGCATGTAGATTCGACACAGAGCCCCAGTCGCTTTCTTACGCTTTACGGGTTCCGGCATATTTGTACTTGTGGATTGTTTTAATGGTTTAAATAAATCTCTGATCAGAGTATGCTTTTAGAAATGTATGTTTTGGTTGTTGAATGTTTCTGTTTTTACTTGGAATCCGAAATGTGTTTTTCATAATGTCTTCTATTTTCAATACATGCATTGGGGTAAAGGCCATTTAGAGCCCCTTTTGGGTCGGGTCTTTACACTAACAGATGCTTTCCAAAAGGCAACACTAACTTCTGGCAGAGATACAAACAACCAAAAGAACACTAAAAGTTCCATCCCACACGATACTCAAAGTTGTGGCAACCTTGCTCTACTAAAGCATAACAATGCCAAACCGAACTTACCTTATACCAAGACTCTACCAAGTGTGCTTTTCACATAAGGCATCCAACTCCTCTCATAAGGCATCCTACTCATCTCATAGGCATCCAACTCGCCTCATAGGCATCCAGCTCATCTCATAGGCATCCGACTCCTCTCATAAGCATCCAACTCATCTCAGATTTAGGCACTCGAAGGTAGTTGACCACACTACCAACCACATCTTACTACAAATGGGGCCAGCAAGGTCACAACCTCAAGTGACAAAACTATGGCTAGGCATACAAGGGCTCCAAACCCAAACAACCCTGACTATGGCATCTCATCTAACTGAAGTCTCACGGCCTACTCTTGCATCTCCACATGATGCTCTACAAAACTCGGGCCGGCTCTCTCAACATGCAGCAGCTAGCCCTACTCTAGGGGCTCACCATAAGAAGAGTGCTCAACTCTACTAGACAACAGGGGAACCACCAACTGATCAAGTTCGATGGGTACACTGCTCGCTGCACCCTTAACCACAGGGTTCCGACTTACTGGCTGCAAAACAACAACAATTTACAAGAAAACAACGATGTCTCTACATCCTCCTCGAAGGCTACCAAATCTGCAGCTACTCACTGGGCAATCAAACAATCTGCTAAGGTTCAAGATCAACACTTGAACTACCCAGGCTAGTCCACACTGGAACCTGCTCCACAAGCATCAACATAAGCAAATCCATAGCTAACTCCTCTCTTGGAGTGGTACTCCAAGGCAAATCACCTCCACCCTCTCTCTAGGGGAAAACTAACAACTGGGCCACGAGTGGCCTACGGGAGTCTAATCTCTGCCTCCCTCTGGGACGATGCCCCAGTGGTATCTGAATCTATCTGGATACCTGATATGAATTCAACTACCAACGTATTGCATGCACATGAAGGAGCAATTACAAGAAGAAGGAAAAGAAGATTCCAAGAGAATTATAACAATTACATGGCAGAATTTTAAATAAAGAAATTTCTAGATTTCTTATTTTGGGACTCTTTGATTTCAATGCTTGCCAACCATGCTCATTATTCCAAGGGACATTCTAGAAGAGTTGGTTGAGTGTATTTAAAGCATATCTCTTTTTTGTCTAGCATTTAAGCCATGCAATTTACTTTTGGCTTCTTATGTCTTATTTTCTACAAAATGCATTTAATAGCTTTTTGAGTCCTTTTGTATTCCAAGGCATGCACGAATTTTTGGCCTTTAAAATGGCTTGTAATACATCATTTTGGACAGATTTCATGAATGAAAAACTTGTGTTTTCTTGAACCCCATTTTGGTGTTTCATTTCTTTCAAATCTTGCTTTAGGTTTGAAGTTAAATCAATTCATTGGATTAGTCTTGATCAAGCTAATTCTGGAGTGAGTTGTCTTGGGATCTAAGAGTGACCATTTTAGATTTTGAGTGTGATCTAAGTTAGCCTACATTCTTTGGCTGAATTTTGAGAGCATTTGGTCTACATTCCTTGGCCGGCTCTAGAGGTAAACTATCTTTTCAA
This sequence comes from Sicyos edulis, assembly GCA_036507275.1. NCBI lineage: Eukaryota > Viridiplantae > Streptophyta > Magnoliopsida > Cucurbitales > Cucurbitaceae > Sicyos > Sicyos edulis. Next base: position 21,930,831 of record CM071854.1, on the reverse strand, counting down.
CATGTCACATAATGAAGAAAGGGTAACAAATGCACCGGCTTTTAGTACCGTTCTTCAAGCTCTTAAAGATATGTTGGAAATGATGAGAGAAGATATGGAAGAAAGAAGAGCACATCGCAAAAGGATGTCTTCAAGGTACACTCATCCAAAACCAATTTCAAATATTCAATTATCTTTGGAAAATGATAGTTTATGTGATGAAATTCAGCCTAGGGTTGAAGTAGAAAGTCGCATCATTGAAAATGAAATGGATTGTGGTTTAGTTGCAATACATGCTAGGGAAATATATTGTGAGGACGTGTTTGCTTGTAATCATTCTACTATTGTAAAACCTACTCTTAATGATGTACATGTTGATGTGTGTGAGTTACGGGAAAAGGCACAAAAGGCCACGACAAAAGCAAATGAATTTATGGAAAAACAATCTTGTGAGAAAGTGAGTGTGAGAGATAAGCATGAGATTAGTTTATGGCCTATACAAGAAAATGAGAGAAAAGCCAATATTGAGAGCTTGTGTGAAAAAGCCAATGAGGTTAAATCTATTTTGTTTTCAAAGCAAAATATTTGTAGACTTTTATATAAAGGAACTTGCTATCTAACGGGCGAGCTCAAACCATGTTTCTATAGTGTTTCTTTTGAGTTTTTGCAGAAGGCAAATGAGCTTATTCAACATATTGAATTGAAGTTTCCTTCCAAAGTAATGAATGAAAACATGCACAATGCCAACTTGTTTGTTATGATGAAATACTCCAAATTTGCTTCCAAATTCATCCATGGCAGCAAGCATAAAGTGTTCAAAAAAGGACATAAAGATTTTGATTTGAGGACAAATCGTTATAAAAAAAGGGGGGATGATATGAATTCAACTACCGACTTATTGTATTCACATGAAGGAGCAACAAGAAGCAAGAAAAGAAGATTTCAAGAGCCTTTTTAAAATTAGAATGCATAAATTTAAATAGTGGAATTTCCAGATTTTTATATTTTAGAACTTTTTGATTTCAATGCTTGTCAACCATGCTCTTAATTGTAAGGGACCTTCTAGAAGAGTTAGTTGGGCCTATTCAAAGCTTATCTACCCTTTTGTCTAGCATTTAAGCCATGCAATTGAGTTTTGGTTTCCTAGGCCTTATTTTCTACAAATGCATTTAGTAGCTTTTTGAGTCCTTTTGTATTTCAAGGCATGCACGAATTTTTGGCCTTTAAAATGGCTTGTAATTCATCATTTTGGAGATTTATGAATGAAAAACTTGTGTTTTCTTGAACCCCATTTGGTGTTTCATTTCTTTCAAATCTTGCTTTAGGTTTGAAGTAAAATCAATTCATTGGATTAGTCTTGATCAAGCTAATTCTGGAGTGAGTTGTCTTAGGATCTAAGAGTGACTATTTTAGATTTTAGGTGTGATCTAAGTTAGCCTTCATTGTGAGTTTTTGCAAGGATCCTAGAAGGACCTCTAGCTTTGTAAAATTCAAGCAACGATCGGCGCTTATCATTTGGTATCGGAGCATTTGGTCGACATTCCTTGGCCGACTCTATTGGTAAAAAATCTTTTCAACATGTCACATAATGAAGAAAAGGTAACAAATGCACCGGCTTTTAGTACCGTTCTTGAAGCTCTTAAAGATATGTTGGAAATGATGAGAGAAGATATGGAAGAAAGAAGAGCACATCGCAAAAGGATGTCTTCAAGGTACACTCATCCAAAACCAATTTTAAATATTCAATTATCTTTGGAAAATGATAGTTTATGTGATGAAATTCAGCCTAGGGTTGAAGTAGAAAGTCGCATCGTTGAAAATGAAATGCATTGTGGTTTAGTTGTAATACATGCTAGGGAACTATATTGTGAGGACGTGTTTGCTTGTCATCATTCTACTATTGTAAAACCTAATCTAAATGAGGTACAAGTTGATGTGTGTGAGTTAGGGAAAAAGGCACAAAAGGCCATGACAAAAGCATGTGAGTTTATTAATGAAGAATCATGTGAGAAAATGAATGAGAGAGAGAAGCATGAGCTTAGATTATGGCCTATGAAGAAAACCGAGAGAAAAGCCAATGATGTGAGATTGTGTAAAAGAGCTAGTGAGGTTAAATCCATTTTGTTTTCAAAGAAAAATATTTGTAGACTTTTATATAAAGGAACTTGCTACCTAACGGGCGAGCTCAAACCATGTTTGTCTAGTGTTTCTTTTGAGTTCTTACAGGAAGCAAAAGATCTTATACAACATCTCGAAGCGAAGATTCCTTCCAAAGTAATGAATGAAAACATGCACAGTGCCAACTTGTTTATTATGACGAAATACTCCAAATTTGCTTCCAAATTCATCCATGGCAGCAAGCATAAAGTGTTCAAAAAAGGACATAAAGATTTTGATTTGAGGACAAATCCTTTTAAAGAAAGGGGTGATGATATGAATTCAACTACCAACTTATTGCATGCACATGAAGGAGCAATTACAAGAAGAAGGAAAAGAAGATTCCAAGAGAATTATAACAATTACATGGCAGAATTTTAAATAAAGAAATTTCTAGATTTCTTATTTTGGGACTCTTTGATTTCAATGCTTGCCAACCATGCTCATTATTCCAAGGGACATTCTAGAAGAGTTGGTTGAGTGTATTTAAAGCATATCTCTTTTTTGTCTAGCATTTAAGCCATGCAATTTACTTTTGGCTTCTTATGTCTTATTTTCTACAAAATGCATTTAATAGCTTTTTGAGTCCTTTTGTATTCCAAGGCATGCACGAATTTTTGGCCTTTAAAATAGCTTGTAATACATCATTTTGGACAGATTTCATGAATGAAAAACTTGTGTTTTCTTGAACCCCATTTTGGTGTTTCATTTCTTTCAAATCTTGCTTTAGGTTTGAAGTTAAATCAATTCATTGGATTAGTCTTGATCAAGCTAATTCTGGAGTGAGTTGTCTTGGGATCTAAGAGTGACCATTTTAGATTTTGAGTGTGATCTAAGTTAGCCTTCATTGTGAGTTTTTGCAAGGATCCTAGAAGGACCTCTAGCTTTGTAAAATTCAAGCAACGATCGTCGCTTATCAATACCCTCACTAGCTGCTATCATACTCCTTACACTGCGGGAAGTTGGCATGATGGTGCTTTGGACCCAAGCCAACAACGAGTCAGAATCGACTCGTCTCCGCTCCACAACAGTAAACAAGGCATACACTAGATGAAAGGCATACACTAAAAACTGTAAACTTAGGCGTACCTGATGACTGTCGGAGTGCTGATGATCATGGAAAAATGACCTACAACAAAAGGTCAATCTACAGAATCTATGACTCTGAGCTCTGATACCAACTGTAAAGACCCGACCCGAATGGGGTCCTAAAATAGGTCTCTACCTCAATGCATGCATTCAAAACTAAAGTCAATATGCAAGAGTGGTGTTTCAGATTCTAAGTAAAAACAAAAAACATATAACATCGATTTTAAAAGTCAACACAAATTCCTGAAACCTGTCCCTGTTTCCAAGCACCTGTTCCAAGACAAATACATTTCCAAAACTTACTCTGATCAGAGATTTATTTAAAACATTCAAAACATCCAACAGTTACAATAGTGCTAGAATCCGAAAAAGCATTCAGAAAACAACCTACGGCTCCGTGCCCAACTACATGCATTCAGAGGAAACATAAGACATAAAGAATCATATATAAAATTCAGAGTTTGACAGCTGGTTTCCATGATCACAGCTCCTTCTTCAGCCATCTTGTCTCTCACCTTGGTTACTTGTGGAAACCACAAAATAAGGGTGAGTAACGAATTACTCAGTAAGAATCCCCAACCGGGGTACAATACGATATACATGGTCATCCAGCAGAAAGGTATGCAAGCTATGAATATAAACACAGAAGAGAGCACATAGCTTAAATCCACATATAAACTTCGGATGCCATCTTAGGGTCTTACTCTAGAATAATCCACCTCATGATACGATCCTATACGAGAAACAAGTCTCGGCCTCAGCCTGTCTACTGTCGATACGAAAGGTGCACTGGCTCACAATCCTGAGGAGCTCTCCAGTCAGCGCTATAATGAGCGTACGCGCGCACCGCATGCTACTGCAAACCGTGGGGGGTGTCGGGTCTAGTGGCAAGCTGCCCAGGTTCAGTCACCATGCCTAACTAAATCTCTGGATCGGTGTCACTGACATAGTGGTGTGAGACCTGGACACGTGAACTATGTCAGCCTGAACCACTGCACCTGAGGCTAAGGAATCGGTCGTGGTAGGCTTACATCAGGAAGCCGTCCTTGCCTAACAGGTGGCAATCAAGGGCCACGGCCGAACACACTGAGGACGTGGCGACTGCCGGGGCATTTAACAGTCTGCCACCCTCACCCAAAATTGCAGGGCCTGCCGTTAGGGTTAGCTAAACCCTAACGGGGGATCAGGGACAGAGTACTCCCTCGTACGTCCCTGCCGTGGATGCAAGGTACTTTATGCATCCTGGCCCGGATGATGCTACCTATCTGAACTCTAAACTATAACATCAATAGCAAACAATCCAATACGTGCTCAACAGATACAACGAACCTTGCATGATACTACGAAACAAGAACAGATACGAGCATGCCAGAACGGAACAACCTAGCATGGACTAACATGGGAAACAACGTAAGAAATCATGCTAGTCGAGAATTCAGAATAGAGCACCTATCACTAAACATGCTGATAAACACAAACAAGATACAAACATCAATCACATATAATATCGCAGGGCCCACACAACTCCGGTAAGAAATCCTTACCTGGTTAGAAGGCAACTACACACAAGAATCCTAAGCTACGATCGATCCCGAGCTAGATAACGAGAACCTAACAAACACAACAATAATCACAATCCATAGGCCTAAATATAATAAAATAAACAAGGCTCGGCTCGGGAGCAACTCACGGGGCACGACTGACGCACGAATGGACAGGCTGCACGAGCGCTGATGGGCGGCAGAGCTGTGCGCGCGCGGAGGGGCTAGCTGGGAGCAAGCGCATGGGTACGGACAAGCAGATGCGATGGCTGGACGCAGGCGAGCGAGCCACACGGCACGGGCGTGTTGGGACGGCGAAGGGCGAGCGGGTGCTGGGCGCGGACTGGGCGCATGGGCTGCTGGCGATGCGGACGCGCTGGGCGATCTGGTGCGTGCGACGGGCTGCGACAGGTCTCTGGGGAGCGATGCAGGCTGTTGCGACGGGCGTTTGGGGCGCGATGCAGGCTGCTGGGCTGGGCGTCTGGCGCGATAGGGATGATGGCTGGGTGATGCAGGTGATGGGCTGCTCGGGTGCTGGCGCGACAAGGCTACTGCTCTCCTCTCGGCTGGCTGCAAAACACAAAACTCACCTCTTTCCCTCTCTGCCAGCAAGACTCCGAACGGAAGAAGATTAAAAGGACAAGGACCTTTACCCGAGATGACAATCGAGCAACGGGCTGCTAGGGAGTAGGAACTCGGCTTGGAGCTTGGGAGAGAAGGGCTTGGGCGGCCATGGAGTTTGGAGATCCCAAAGAGAAGAAAACCTATTTTTCTCTTCATTTAATCAAATGCACCAAAACCCCAAAGACCCAAGGCTAACCAAAATATGCCGCGGAAAGAGCATCAATAACAGCTCGAGGCTCAACCGGCAACGACACACAACTAACCTCCCAGACCACCTGGGTTCGAAACCCAACTGCTTCACTTTACTACTCAATTTTCCTTTTGCATCTTTTCATGCCCAAACACATCCACAATGCCTCAAAAACCTACAAAAGACCAACCAATAATTTTAGCAACTGAAAAAGACATAAACGGCCCTGACGGCCCGACCAAATTACCAAAATACCCTTAGGGCATACCTGGAAGATCGGGATGAAAACCTGGGCCGTTACATAGTCATCTAGTAGAATGTATGCAAGCTATAAATACAAACATAGAAGAGAGCACTTTACTTTAATCCATACATAAATATAAAACGGATGCCATCCTATGGTCTTACTCTGGGAGTTATTTAAAAACTCGAAACTCTACGAGAAAATATTCTCGGCCTCAACTTTTCTGCTTTACTGACTATACGAAAGGTGCACTGAACTCAAGATCCCGAGGAGCTCTCCAGTCGGCGCTGTAATGAGCGTGAACGCACACCGCATGCTGCTGCAAACAAGGGAGGTGCTGGGTCTCGGGCAAGCTGCCCTGGTCCAGTACGCATGCCTAAAAGAATCTCTGGATCGGTGTCACTTAACATAGTGGTGTGAGACCAGGACACTATGACTATGTCAGCCTGTACCACTGCACCTGAGGCTAAGAAACAATCAGTGGTAGGCTTACACCAGAAATCGATCCTTGCCCTAACAGGTGGTAATCAAGGGCTAGTGCCGACACGCTGAGGTCGTGTCTGTAACGGCCCAGTTTTCTATTTCGGGTACCCAGGTGATTTCGGGTCATTATTCGGATGTTCGGATGGGCCGTTAGAGCTGTTTTAACCTTTAAGGGTATTTTGGTATTTTGCTCCCCGGTTAGAGGTTGAGGATTTTCGTGGCTTCGTGGTCATTTCGCCTTCGTTGAGACTTGATTAACGTTGGTTGCAAGACCCAAGTAGTTTGGGTTAGTTGATTAGAAGTTCGGAGTCATTCCGGTTGATAGCAAAATTAATTGGAATTTAATTGGTCCCTTTGAGATTTGAACCCTTGCCCTAATGGTGAAATTGGAGTTTTTAGAAAAAGATGATTTAGTTAAAAAGAAAAGAATTTCTTTAGCCGGGACCCGCAAGAGAAAGCCTTGGGAAGGGATTTTAGACCCATTTAAATTAGGAAAAGGAAAGAAAATCCTATTCCCTTGTTTTGGAAAAATCTCTCTCTCTCTCTCTCTCTCACTCTCTCTCTAGCCGACCTCACCAAGAAACCCTAGCCCCTAGCCGCACCCCGCTCACCACTGCTCACCAGCGCACAGAGCAGCCAGTTCCAGACAAACAGCACGCACTGAGCAAAAACTTCAGCATCAAGAAGATGCCCATGCCCAGCGTGCCTGAGACGCCCCCGCTTCCCGCCCAAACGCAGCGCGCCCGGCCGCGGCTGCCTCGCCAGCCAGCCGCCAGCTGCAGCGCGTCGCGCCGTTCCGCACCAGAGCCGCCCGAGCCGCGCGCGCCCGTCCGCACCAAAGCCGCCACAGACCCCGCGCGCGCCGCGTCGCCGCTTCCTTGCGCGCGCGCCGCGCCAGCCACCGTCAGCGTCTGCGTGCCGTGCCGCTTCGTCCGCGTCCGCTCGCCAGCGCGCCACAAGCCAGTGTCGCGCATCTGCGCAGCGCAGCCAGCGCCAGCGCCGTCCCCTAACTGCGCCAATACAGCCAGTGGCCTTAAAAATTGCCCCCTTGCTGCGCGAGACCCGTGCCTTCTCGGTTGGTAATTCCCGAACCTATCCCTTTTAGATTTTTAAGTCTGCTGCTTCAGATATTTATTTAGGATGCTTTTAAAATGCTTAGGTTGCTCGGTTTCGCTTTAAAGCGCGGGGTCATTATTTGATTGTGAAGGTTATTGTTTGCTCGTTTCGGTAAGGATTCCTTACACCGTGGTTGTGTGGACCTGCGATGCTTTCTTGATTGTGCCTTATATGCATGTTTACTCTTATGAACATGAATAGTGGATAGGATGACTTGTGATTGCATTCCCGCTAGCATGTTTGCTTGTTTGTACATGTTAGTGCCATGCTAGGATTGTTCTTCCAAAGATGCTTGAGATTCCCGCTTTAAGTTCGTAGTATCATGCTAGGTTATGTATGATTGATGATGATTATGTATGTTTAGCCAGAATCGTTTACTCTATACTCTAGCTAGTGTGTTAGGGTTTTGTCATCATCTAGAGGTGAGAGCGGACATAACGTACCTTTGTCCCCACCGGTCGGGAGTAGAGCGAAGCATAACGTACATTGCTTCCCCGGCAAATGATGTGGATTTAGCTACCACATCGGCATAAGCCTAGTTTGTAGCTCGCTAGAGCGGAACCACGCCCAGCGGTGCAAGCCCGCTTGGCCGGTTCTTAGCTTCAGTGTCGGTGGTACAGTGCCACATGATGAGTGCCGAGGGCCTCGCACTCACTGTGTTCGGTGACACCGCTTCCGAGTCTTAGGCATGCGTGCACGGCCCGCGTAGTTTGTACTTAGGCCCCCACATTTACGCCGGTTGCAGCGGCATGCGGTGTGCGCGCGCACGCACGCGTCGCCGGTTCGGAGAGCTCCCCGGCTAATGTTCGTGAGTACACCGGTTCCTTCTGTTTAGAGCCGGACTTGGGTACTCTCCGATAGTCCAGATTATAAGCGAGGTAAGAGGCCCTTGAGGACACCCATTGGGATTGGCTTTTGAGCTGATCATATGGTCGAGGGAAAAAGACCCTCGAGGGTGTCGGACATCTTTGGGATCGGTTTTGAGTGATCAATTGGCCGAGGGAGAGAGACCCTCGGAGATGTCCTGGGATTGGTTATGAGAGCCAATCATTAGGCCGGAAGTAGGAGACTTCCGAGGATTCCAGATTCTGCCTTGTAAGCTCGTTGAGCTATGATCTGTGTTGGTAACTGTTTGCATGTATACTAGGGTGCTAGATGATTGAAGTATCGTATTGTACCCGGTTGGGATTCTTCTTGAGTATGTTTATACTCACCCTTATTTCTGTGGTTTTCCACGAGTAACTTGGGACAAAGACCGGGACGGCTAGCGGAGGGAGCCGATTGATCATGGGAGCCGCCAAGCACTCTGTCTTTATTGTTTGCATATTTGTTCAAGATGTAGATGGACAGAGTCCTAGGGGAAACATTATTAAAAGTTGTTTGAACTGCTTTGAATATTTTATATATATATCGCCGTGCTTGTTTTACTTCGTTGGTTTTCTTAAACAAAACTGTTGATTATGTTTTAAGCATTCCCCGTTCTAAAAGTTTTTAAAGGTTTTAAATATGAGCACTAAACCGCTTGATGAAATATTTAACTTGCATGCTGAGTGAGAACCTAGGTTTAGGACCGTATTTAGGGTCGGGTTCTTACAGTTGGTATCGAGCACGAGTCATAGATTCTCAGAGACTAACTCGCTTTGCGAGTTTGTTGCCCCATGATCATCAGTACTCCGCGGCCGTCAGGTTTGTCTGAGTTCATTAAGCTAAGGGTTTTATTTTACAATACTGCATCTAGTATACATGTGTTACCCTTGTTTGGCAGTGAGAGCCCCAGCGTGGGCTAGGTTTTATGCTTTGTGCAGATCGCTAGTGTGTCGATCGCACCTAGAGGGAGGTAGAGCTTAGACTCCGTGAGGCCATTTGTGGCCCAGTTGTGGTTCTCCCCTAGTGAGAGGGTGGAGGTGCTCGTGCAGATCGCTAGTGCGTGGATCGCACTCTGAGGAGCAGGACGCTTGGCATGTCCGACCGAGGAGTTGGACCGTTTGTATGGATGTTGAGGCCGCGTCCAGGGCTGTTTAGCCCGTTGGCCAGAGTTGGCCCTGGCAGTTGAGTTGCCTAGAGGAAGGGGTAGAGGATAGCACGCCTCAGAGTGAGACTCCTTGAGCGGAGTGTGCTCCAGCCATGAGGGAGTTGATGGCAGGTCTTTTAGCTAACAGAGAGCGAGACCAGTGCGCAGTTTGTAGCGCGTAGTAGTGAGGAGTCTTGGGCATAGATAGCTCAGCTGGTAGAGTTTATTTAGGAGACACCCCTCCTTGTAGTTCCAGTAGCCCCGGAGGTTCCCGGGAGGGCTTGATCAGCAGGTTTATGCTGATAAGGTAGTTGGCGTTGATCGAGCCGCCGAGTTTGGCAAGTGGAAGCTGTAGAGGCCTGGATGTTTTGAGACCTATTGCTAGCAGCAAGGTGGTTGGCCAGGATCGAGTGTATCATCCAAGTGTTGGGATGACCTGTTGTTCAGAGGCCGATGACCTGATGTTCTGAGGTTGTGGCATGCCGTTCTGGTGTTGCTTGATGCAGTAGTGTGGTGGTGGAAGTCCCCTATGAGAGGCGGACCAGCAGAGTCTCCACCAGCCACCCGGTCGATTGGCAAGCTGCCAAGTTAGTAGCTTTTGAGGAAGATGTAGAGACATCTTGTCCTCCTGCAAGCCTGTAGTCGTTTTGCAGCCAGTTCTTTTAGTACCCTCGTAGCCAGGGGGTAGTGTGGAGTTTCCTTGTCAGGACCTAATCCGTCCGTGGTTTCCAGCTGGCTATTAGTGAGAAGCACCTTCTGTTAGCATGTTCCAGGTGTGGAGCTAGGTGCTGCCACCCGAGGGTTGGCCTGAGTATTCGTTGAGCATCGAGTGGGATGCGGGAGTGGGCCTTGGCTTGTCTGTTGGACGTGATGTCAGAGAGTAGTCTACTCGATTGTTGAGACTCTTGTGTTGAGTGCCATTGCCCTGTCACCTGGAGTGTGACCTTCCCTACCCTCAGAGTGGCTTAAAGCCCGTAAAGGGATGTTTGTGTTGTAAAGGAAGTAGTGCCCGTTGGCACCAAGCTTTGAGAGGAGGCCTAGGTTCGGGCCAGGTTGGCACTTTTGTGCGGTGGTTCCAGGACCCGCCCGAGTTTAGCATCCCCACTAGCCTTGTACCCATTCTTACGAAGTTGCATCTGCTTTGGATTGCTTAAGAGATCTAGCTCGGTGGTAGTTAGAGAACTACAAGTGTGAGGTCGTTTGAGGGAAAAGTAGGAGCTTTTCACGGTCACCGAGAGTTGGGTACAAAGGATGCTGTTGGTTGTTAAGGGCTAGCGCGTCCGAGATCTCGCGCCTGTGTTGTGGGCTTGTGAGCCAGTTGGATGGTAGTGTGATTCGACTACCCTTGGAGTTACCCTAATATGAGTAGGGTTGGCATCGATGATGCGTGGTTGATCCAGTGTTAGAACCATGAGTTGGATGGTTGAGTGGAGCATTTAGTGGGCACATTGGTATGAGGTATGTCAGATTGGTGTAGTTAAGCTCTAGTAAGAGTGAGTCGACCAATGTGGCATTCCGTGGTGAGTTGACCCTGAGTGGATTGAACTCTTGTTGCTCCTTTGCTAGAAGTGGCTCTATTGGGAGGCAAATGTTGCCTTGTGTGAGAATTCTTATTGGTTTGGATCTTAAGGAACCAAGTTGGAGCTGTACACGCCAATGTACTTTTGTGTAGCTCGTTCCGTGGTGTATTTTTCAAGAACCACGAGGGGTTTCGGGTTGTGAAACCAGTGCTCAGTTCTGAGGAGTTAGGACTTTAGTTCTTGGCAAGTGCCCTAACTTGGGTTGAGAGGCTACCGTGCCGGTAGCTGGGTTGTTGCGTAGGAAAGTTATGCTAGTTGGCCCTTGGCCTGGGTAGAGGCATTTCTTGTTGGTCGACGGTTGGTGTTCAGTTGAAACTGAACAAGGGCGATGGTAGCATAATCGCGTAGTTTCTGGCCGCCATGGCTAAGAGAGTTGTTCGGATCCTTACCATGGATAGAAGCTACATTGTGGCTGATGCTTTGAGCAAGAGGAAGTTTGGGTCTTCCAGTTGTTCCCGCTCAGGTGGATAGCAGACTTGCCGGCGAGGCGATCTAGGGGTCGATCGCGCCATCGCAGTTAGAGCTCGAGATCGTCGCAGGTGGGGCCAGCATCGGCTCATTGCATCAAGTGTGGTAAGGCGCTTTCCGGATTGTGTGGAGCATCGCCCGTGCTTGCTACAGATGTGGCAAGGAAGAGCTTTTGCCAAAGCCACGGTTGAGATGTTTGTAGGAGATGTGCTCGGGTAGCCGCTTGTCGATTAGACCGTTTGACGGCGACGTGTGTGTGCCGGAGGAGATCGGAGGAACCCTAATTTGTGGAGAGCCTCACGAGCTCGGTCAGACCAAGGCAGTGTTCCTCGGTTGAGTTGCTGGATGCTTGTTGTCGGTTAACAAGCTAGAGCTGTCCTTGGTAACCTCCACGTTGAATTTCAGAATTCTTAGCGAGGTGGTGCTTGGTGTTGACCAAGGTTTGGTTCCCGTGTTGTTTTGTGAGCTAGCTCGGTTCGAGCAAGCGAGCGTTGCCCTGAGGACTTGTTCCTAGTCAGGTTGTTTTGGGAGTTGGCCTCCCCCTCAGCGGTTGAGTAGTACCGCCAGTGCTTGGTTGGTGGTTCAAGCGATTGAGGAATCCTTGGATGTTTCTTCTGAGAGAGTTGGTGGTTGCTACAGTTGAGTTTGAGCAAGACAGCGAGCGTGTGTGAAATTCGCTGTCCTTCGGAAGTCCGCTTGCTAGGAAATCGTTCCTGTAGAGGAGGAGTCAGCTTAGCTCCTGAGTTGTGTAGTTGATCAGAGTAGCGTAGCGGTCAGCCTAGCGAGAGTGTCCCTGCGTCTGTTTGATAGCAAGCGAAAAGTTGTTTGTTCCCGCGAGGGCGAAGGCCAGCCAGTCCAAAGGCTTTTAGTTGTTGTGCATTCGCAGTTGGCATTTTAGCTGAGCCACAGTTGAGTAAGTTGGCACAGAGGTGCCGTGGCATTGGGTGGTAAAGCCCTTGGGTTGCGATCCTCCAGCTATCGTGTTGCTAGTAGCCACGTATGTTTTATTCCTTGCTGCCCGAGGTTTCCGTGAGAGGAATGTTGTTTGTTTTCCTGTCTGGCGATGTTCACCTAGGCCAGTGGCTGATCGGATTGCATTGGAAAGTTTGTTGTCGGCCGTTGAGGGGCTCCGGCTTATTAGTTTGGCCGAGTGAAGCTGTTCTTGACCCCGCTGTTCGGGGTGGCCGAAGCTGAAGTATCAGCTAGTGTGTGTGGTGGTAGCTGTTTGGTGAACTAGAAAAGTGCCCTTGGCTATGGTGCTTCGATTTCTCGTAAGATGGTTGCTTTAGTGTTGTGGACGCATGCTAGTTGGAGAAGGTTGCCTAGGGATCAGTCACCAGTTGGTGGTTCGAATTGGATTTCGTTAAGGATTGTAGGCAACCAGTGGGGTTCGCAGGTCTCTTGCGAAGTATGAGTAGGCCGTTTAGTTTCTTAAACCTGGGAGGTTCAGTTGTTTGGTCAGCATGGTGAAGGGTCGAGGCTGTTTGATAACAGCTATGAGCATTCAGGGAAGTTACGCCGGAGCGTGGCGTTGAGTTTTAGAGCTTGTGACCCGTTCACGAGTTTGCTGAGAGTAGCACCGTAGAGAGGCGTTCCGAGTTGGGTTAGCATGGATAAGTGAGCCCTAGAGTCGTAAGACCGTTTGAGAGTTGGTGCGAGTCAGAGGATGTGGCTCACCGATTAGTTATCGCATGTTTTCTTCGAAGCTCAGTGTTAGTTCAGTTTTGGTTGAGATAGTTCGTGGCGACTCGGTGTCTGTTGGGCTTGAGCCTTTGGGAACCCAAGAGGGTCTGGTTTCAAGAAGGATTTGTGTTGTCTTTTTCAGAGCTTGGTTGGTTAAGAACCAAAGGAGTTTTTCTAGAGTTGTTTTGTCTTAGGACTTTCGAGGACGAAAGTCTTAAAAGGAGGGAGTATTGTAACGGCCCGATTTTCTATTTCGGTACCTGTGATTTCGGGTCATTATTCGGATGTTCGGATGGGCCGTTAGAGCTGTTTTAACCTTTTTAAGGGTATTTTGGTATTTTGCTCCCGGTTAGAGGTTGAGGATTTTCGGGGCTTCAGGTCATTTCGGCCTTCGTTGAGACTTGATTAACGTTGGTTGCAAGACCCAAGTAGTTTGGGTTAGTTGATTAGAAGTTCGAGTCATTCCGTTGATAGCAAAATTAATTGGAATTTAATTGGTCCCTTTGAGATTTGAACCCTTGCCCTAATGGTGAAATTGGAGTTTTTAGAAAAAGATGATTTAGTTAAAAAGAAAAGAATTTCTTTAGCCGGGACCCGCAAGAGAAAGCCTTGGGAAGGGATTTTAGACCCATTTAAATTAGGAAAAGGAAAGAAAATCCTATTCCCCTTGTTTTGGAAAAATCTCTCTCTCTCTCTCTCTCTCTCTCTCTCCCTAGCCGACCTCACCAAGAAACCCTAGCCGCCTAGCCACCCCGCCCCCGCTCACTGCTCAGCACTCAGCGCACCAGCAAAGCCAGCCACCAAGACACCCAGCGCACCAGCAAAGCCGCATCGCGCAGACAGCCTCATGCCCAGCGTGCCCGGAGACGCCTGCCTCGCCCACCCAGCGCGCCCGGTCATGCCGCCTCGCCAAATTTCAGAGACGCGCGCGCGCCGCTCCGCACCAGCCGCCCAGACGCCGCGCCGCGCGCATGCCCCCCAGCCGCCGCCAGCACGCGCCGCGCCTGCTGTCGCCCTTTGCCCGCGCGCCAAAGCCTGCCGTCGCCGTCCGCGTCTGCGTGCGTGCCGCCGCTTCGTCCGCGTCCGCCGCCCGGCCAGCGCTGAGCCTGTCGCGATGCAAGCAGCCAGCGCCAGCGCGCCGTCCTCGCGCTGCGCAAGCGCCCAGCGAAATACCAAAATTGCCCCCTTGCTGCGAGACCCGTGCCTTCTCGGTTGGTAATTCCCGAACCTATCCCTTTTAGATTTTTAAGCTGCTGGCTGCTGTATATTTATTTAGGATGCTTTTAAAATGCTTAGGTTGCTCGGTTTCGCTTTAAAGCGCGAGGGTCATTATTTGATTGTGAAGGTTATTGCTGCTCGTTTCCAGGTAAGGATTCCTTACCGTGGTTGTGTGGACCCTGCGATGCTTTCTTGATTGTGCCTTATATGCATGTTTACTCTTATGAACATGAATAGTGGATAGGACAGCTTGTGATTGCATTCCTGCTAGCATGTTTGCTTGTTTGTACATGTTAGTGCCATGCTAGGATTGTTCTTCCAAAGATGCTTGAGATTCCCCTTTAAGTTCGTAGTATCATGCTAGGTTATGTATGATTGATGATGATTATGTATGTTTAGCCAGGAATCGTTTACTCTATACTCTAGCTAGTGTGTTAGGGCTGTCATCATCTAGAGGCTGAGAGCGGACATAACGTACCTTGTCCCCACCGGTCGGGAGTAGAGCGAAGCATAACGTACATTGCTTCCCCGGCAAACCGATGTGGATTTAGCTACCACATCGGCATAAGCCTAGTTTGTAGCTCCTGCTAGAGCGGAACCACCCAGCGGTGCAAGCTGCCTTGGCCGGTTCTTAGCTTCAGTGTCGGTGGTACAGTGCGCACAGATGAGTGCCGAGGGCCTCGCACTCGTGTTCGGTGACACCGCTTTCCGAGTCTTAGGCATGCGTGCACCGCCCGCGTAGTTTTGTACTTAGGCCCCCACATTTACGCCGGTTGCAAAGAAAGATGCGGTGTGCGCGCACACGCGTTAGTCGCCGGTTCGAGAGCTCCCGGGCTAATGTTCGTGAGTACACCGCCTTCCTTCTGTTTAGAGCCGACTTTGGGTACTCTCCGATAGTCCAGTTTATAGCGAGGGTAAGAGGCCCTTGAGGACACCCATTGGGATTGGCTTTTGAGTGATCATATGGTCGAGGAGAAAGACCCTCGAGGGTGTCGGACATCTTTGGGATCGGTTTTGAGCTGATCAATTGGCCGAGGAGAGAGACCCTCGGAGATGTCCCGGGATTGGTTATGAGAGCCAATCATTAGGCCTAAGTAGGAGACTTCCGAGGATTCCAGATTCTGCCTTGTAAGCTCGTTGAGCTATGATCATGTTGGTAATCGCTTGCATGCATGTATACTAGGGTGCTAGATGATTGAAGTATCGTATTGTACCCCGGTTGGGGGATTCTTCCGAGTATGTTTATACTCACCCTTATTTCTGTGGTTTTCCACCGGTAACTTGGGGGACGACCGGGACGGCTAGCGGAGGGAGCCGATTGATCATGGGAGCCGCCAAGACTGTCTTTATTGTTTGCATATTTGTTCAAATGTAGATGGACAGGAGTCCTAGGGGAAACATTATTAAAAGTTGTTTGAACTGTTTTGAATATTTTATATATATACTGGCCAGGCTTGTTTTACTTCGTTGGTTTTCTTAAACAAAACTGTTGATTATGTTTTAAGCATTCCCCGTTCTAAAAGTTTTTAAAGGTTTTAAATATGAGCACTAAACCGCTTGATGAAATATTTAACTTGCATGCTGAGTGAGAACCTAGGTTTAGGACCGTATTTAGGGTCGGGTTCTTACAGTGTCGAATGCCGGGGACAAGGCATTTCATCATCCTCCCGACTGTTGGGGCATTTAACAGTCTGCCACCCTCACCCAAGATTACGACTGGGCTGCCGTTAGGGTTAGTTAAACCCTAACGACCGATCAAGGACGTAGTACTACCTCGTGCGTCCCTGCCATGGATGCAAGTTACGTTATGCACCCTCGCCCGGATGATGCTACATATCATGACACTATGCTATAACTTCTAACAATAAACATACTAATACGTGCTCAGTAGAATCAACAAACCTAGCATGGTACTACGAAACAAGAACAGAATACGAACATGCTAGAATAGAACAACCTAGCATGGAACTAACATGAGAATAATCACGAGATGTCATGCCAGTCGAAATTCAGAACAAACCACCTAATAACTAAACATGCTGGTAATCATAAGCAGACATACAAACAACAATCACAGAAATATCGCAGAGCCCACACAACTTCAGTAAGAAATCCTTACCTGAATCGAAAGGCAAACAGTCACACAAGTAGACACCCGAGCTGCAAACGAACACGAGCTAGCTAACGGAAACCTAACAATCAAATAGTAATTCAATTACTAACTATAGGCCCTAAAATAAAATATAAAACAGAAGCTCAGCTCGGTCGGGAGCAAACTCACGCAGCTCGGCCAAGGACCAAAGATGTCTCGACTACAAGGCACACGACAAGGAAGCTGGAGCGCGCGACAAGGCAAGCAAGCAAGGTGAACGGCGCGTGGACGGTTGCTGAGCGTGTTGGCATGCACGGGCGAGCTGCTCGACTAGGGTGTAAGCCACGATGCTGCTACGCGGCTGGGTAGAGCAAGCGCGGTGCGGGCTGACGTAAGGGTTGCAGCTCGATGTTGCAGAGAAGGGCGAGCAAACAGCGAAGGCGTGCGGCTGTTGCGCGTCGGGCGGCGTTGCGTGGGCTGGCACTTGCTGCTGCAGAGGCGAGCGGACGAGCGTGAGATCTGGGCTGCGATGGCGCGATCGATGGGGAGCGGTGGGCAGCAATCTGCGATGGCTGCATTCGAACGATCAAGGGGCTGCAATTAGGCCGGAATGGAGAAGAAACGAATAGGAACAGGGAGAGCAAAAAGGAAATGATGAGAGCTTACCTTCTCGGGATTGAACGATAGGAGGCGGAGCTTGGAGAAGGGGATGCGAATTGGAAGAGGGAGAGGGAGAAAACCAATTTCTATTTCTTGGATCAAATGCAACAACCCCTAAACTTCTAATTTTACTCCAAACCCCAAGCAAACACGGGATATGCAAAACACCAACGAACAAGAGCATAAACTACTTACCCGGCTCAACTGGAAGTCCCTCTTTTTGCTATCCTTGGCTCGAACACCTTTTTCTTTTTAATTTCTGTTTTGCTAGCCAAGGCCACAAACCTCCCCAAACACTCCCGGGGCAACGAACCTGAACACTCAATAAATCTCCAAACTCAGCAAAGGACTCAAACAGCCCCAACGGCCTGACCAAATTACCAAAATACCCTTAGGACATACCTGGAAGACCGGGATCAAAACCTGGGCCGTTACACTCCATCAGATACAAGTACCGGTCCCAACAGCCCAGAAAGTCTAACACACAGGCTCTCAGCATGTCCTCCAAGATCTGGTTCACTCTCTTCGTCTGCCCATCGGTCTGAGGGTTGAATGCGGTGCTGAAACTTCACTCAGTACCCAAACCCTTCATGAGTGCCCTCCAGAAGCGAGAAGTGAAACGGGAATCCCTGTCTGAAACAATCTTAACTGGCACCCCATGGTACCGCACAATCTACTCCAAGAATAACTGTGCCCATTGCTCCACGGTATAAGTGATTCTACTGGAAATGAAGTGTGCACTCTTGGTCAAGCGATCGAGAATCACACAGATTTGAGTAAACCCTTGCGGTGTCCTCAGTAAACTAGAAATGTAATCCATGGAGATCTCTTCCCACTTCAACTGAGGTACACTCAGTGGCTGCAACAGCCCTGCAGGCTTCTGTTTGGGAGCCTTCACTTGCTGACAAGTGAGACACCGGCTAACGAACTCTACTATTGTAAAGACCTGACCCAAAAAACGGTTCTAAACCTAGGTCTTTACTCAGCATGCAAGTGAAAAGCATAAATGACACAAACCAGAGGTCGAATTTAAAACTTTTCAAACATAAAGAGTGGAAAACATTTAAAACAAAGTCAGATAATCATTAAGCAAATCCATCCAATTTAAAACAGTGACTGATCAATACTTTTTCTTAAAAACATAAAAGATAGTTCAAACAACACTGAATAAGTTTTCCCTACGGACTCATGTCCAACTACATGCTGAATTCAAAAATGTAAATAAAGACCCGACAGAGTGTCAGTAGCATCCATGATCTCCCAGCTCCCTCCGCTAGCCGCCCCGGTGTTGTCCCAAGTTACCTGGTGAAAAACCACAGTAAGGGTGAGTACAAACATACTCAGTAAGAATCCCCGACCGGGGTACGATACGATGCAATCAATCATCTAGCAACCTAGTACACATGCATACAGATATCAACACAGATCTTAGCTCAACAAGCTTACAAGGCAAAATGTGGAGTCCTCAGAAGTCTCCTACTTCTGGCCTAATGATTGGTTCTCAACCAATCCCGGGACATCTCCAAGGGTCTTTCTCCCTCGGCCAATTGATCAGCTCAAAAACCAATCCCAACAGATGTCCGACACCCTCGGGGTTCTCTCTCCCTCGACCACATGATCAGCTCAAAAACCAATCCCAATGGGTGTCCTCAAGGGCCTCTTACCCTCGTTAACAAATCTGGACTAACGGGAGAGTACCCGAAGTCTGGTTCTAAACTGGAAGGAACTGGTGTACTCATGAACATTAGCCCGGGGGAGCTCTCCGTACCGGCGACTAACGCGTGTGCGCGCACACCGCATGCTGCTGCAACCGGCGTAAATGTGGGGGCCTAGGGACAAACTACGCGGGCCAGGTACGCATGCCTAAAGACTCGAAAGCGGTGTCACTGAACACAGTAGTGCGAGGCCCTCGACACTCATCTGTAACAACTTGTACCACCCACCAGAAGCTAAGAACTGGCCAAGGTAGGCTTGCACCGTTGGTAGGGTTCTGCTCTAGCAGGCTACAAACTAGGCTTATGCCAATGTGGTAGCTACATCCACATCGGCTGTCGGGGGAAAGCAATGTACGTTATGTTTCGCTCTAACTCCCGACCCGTGGGTACAACTGTAAAGATCCGACCTGAAAACGGTGCTAAACCTAGATCTTTACTCAGCATGCAAGTGAAAAGCATAAAAGGACCCAGCTAGGGTCGGTTTGTAAAACTTTTCAAATATAAGAGTGGAAAACATTAAAAACAGAGTAAACATTCATTAGGTAAAAACGAACCATTCAAATTAAAAACAGTGACTTATCAGTACTTTCCTTAAAAACATAAAATAGTTCAAATCATAAGTTTTCCCTACGGACCCAAGTCCAACTACATCTTTGAAATAAAAACAAGAAAATAAGACACGACAGAGTGTCAAGCAAAGATCCATGATCCTCACTCCCTCCGCTAGCCGCCTCGGTGTTGTGCCAAGTTACCTGTGGAAGAAACCACAATAAGGGTGAGTATAAACATACTCAGTAAGAATCCCCGACCGGGGTACGATACGATGCAATCAATCATCTAGCAACCTAGTACACATGCCACAAATATCAACACGGATCTTAGCTCAACGAGCTCACAAGGCAAATCCGGAATCCTCAGAAGTCTCCTACTTCCGGCCTAATGATTGGCTCTCAAAACCAATTCCGGGACATCTCCGAGGGTCTTTCTCCCTCGGCCAATTGATCAGCTCAAAAATC
The DNA here is from genome assembly GCA_036507275.1 of Sicyos edulis. Taxonomy (NCBI): domain Eukaryota; kingdom Viridiplantae; phylum Streptophyta; class Magnoliopsida; order Cucurbitales; family Cucurbitaceae; genus Sicyos; species Sicyos edulis. Next base: position 21,910,965 of record CM071854.1, on the reverse strand, counting down.
GATCCCAAAGATGTCCGACACCCTCGAGGGAATTTCTCCCTCGACCAATCGATTAGCTCAAAAGCCAATCCCAATGGGTGTCCTCAAGGGCCTCTTACCCTCGCTATAAATCTGGACTATCGGGAGAGTACCCGAAGTCTGGCTCTAACTGGAAGGAATTGGTGTACTCACGAACAGTAGCCCGGGGGAGCTCTCCGAACCGACAACTAAAGCGTGTGCGCGCACACCGCATGCTGCTGCAACCGGCGTAAATGTGGGGGCCTAAGTACAAACTATGCAGGCCAGGTACGCATGCCTAAGACTCAGAAACGGTGTCACTGAACACAGTAGTGCGAGGCCCTTGGCACTCATCTGTGCAGCCTGTACCACCGACCTGAAGCTAAGAACCGGCCAAGGCAGGCTTGCACCGTTGGCAGGGTTCCGCTCTAGCAGGCTACAAACTAGGCTTATGCCAATGAGGTAGCTAATCCTCACTGGCTGCCGGGGGGAAACAATGTATGTTATGCTTCGCTCTACTCCCGACCGGTGGGGACAAGGTACGTTATCTCCGCTCTCAGCCTCTAGATGATGACAACCCTACTACACTAGCTAGAGTATAGAGTAAACGAATTCCTGGCTAAACATACATAATCATCATCCATCATATATAACCTAGCATGAAGCTACGAACTTAAAGCAGGAATCTCAAGCATGTTGGAAGAACGATCCTAGCATGGCACTAACATGTACAAACAATCAAACATGCTAGCAGGAATGCAATCACAAGCTGTCCTATCCACTAATCATGTTCATAAAAGTAAACATGCACATAAGGCACAATCAAGAAAGCATCGTAGGGTCCACACAACCACGGTAAGAAATCCTTACCTGGAAATAAGTGGAAAAATGCTAACACGAGTCAAGCAAGACCCTCGAACTTTAAAACGAACTCGAGCAACCTAGGCATATTAAAAGCATCCTAAATAAATATACAGAAGCCAGCAGCTTAAAAATCAAAAGGGAAAAGGCTCGAGAATTACCAGCCGAGAGGACACGGGCTCTCGCAGCAAGCGGGCGTGGCGGGGCGCTGGCTGGTGCGGCCGGGCGCTGGTTCGGGCGCGACAAGGCGCGAACGGAAGCACAGAGGAGCGCGCGCGCACGCGCGCGGCGATCGGGCGGGGCGGCGCGGGCGCGATCGGCCGGCTGCGAAGGCGATCGCGCGAGCGAGCGAAGCGAGCTAGGTTGGCGCGCGCGGCGAGCGCTCGATCGGCTGGGCGTGACGCGCTTCTGACGACGGCTGGCTGGCGCGTCGGCCGACGGCGTCGGCGGTGATGGGCTGCGACGGTGGGGCTTCTGGTTCGCAGATGCGCGGCGGGGCAAAGCAGGGCCGAGCGGTTCGGGCGGGTGGCTGGGCGGTGTGGTCAGTGCGGCGCGCGGGTGTGCGTGCGGGCGTGTGGTGCGATGTGGCTGGGGTGGCTCGGCTGGGTGGTGCGGCTGGGTTAGGGTGCTTGGCTCGATTTAGGAGAGAGAGAGAGAGAGAGAGAATGCGGCTATGAGGGGAAAATTAGGGGTTTTCTTGATTTTCCTTCTTTTCCTTATTTTTAAATAGGTTAGAGACCTAAATTCCCTTCCCAAGGTTTTTCTCTTACGGGTCCCGCTAAAGCAACCTTCTTTTCTTTTTCTTTTTAATTAAGACTCTTTTCTTAAAACTCCAAATTCACCATTTAGGCAAGGTTCAAATCCCAAAAGATTCAATTAATTTTCCAATTAATTTTGCTATTAACCGACGGAAAGTCGGGCCGTTACAATACTCCCTTTAGAAGACTTTCGTCCCCGAAAGTCCTAAGACTGAACAACTCCGGTAATGCGTCCTCATCTCCTCCTCTAGCTCCCACGCCGCTTCCTGTGCCCTCTGATGCCCCCAAAGAACCTTTACTAAACTTATCTCCCGCTGCGCAATACGCTGCGCTCATAAGCCAAAATCGCACGGGCTTCTCCTCGAAGGATAAATCTTTACTCAACTCTAAGGGCTCATGCTCTAGCACGTCGACGGGTCCGCCACGTACTTTCTCAAAGATCGAAACGTGGAACACATTATGCACCGCCGCTAAGGACGGGGGTAAAGCTAACCGATAGGTCACCGCTCCGATCCGCTCAAGGATCTCAAAAGGCCCTACAAACACGGGCTCAACTTGCCTCGCTTTCCAAACCTTAACACCCCACGCATAGGTGCTACTCTTCAGAAAACATGTTGACCCACCTCAAACTCCAAATCTCTACGCCTCACATCGGCGTAACTTTTCTCTGCTTTGTCTTTGTCAACATGCGAGCCCTTATCTTCGCAGACCGTCGCTCGTCATCTCCTGAAGTAACTCGGGTCCCGTAACTGCTCATCACCAACCTCCTCCCAAAACACTGGGGATCTGCAACGCTTACCATACAACGCCTCGAATGGGGCCATCTGAATAGTCGCCTGATAGCTGTTGTTGTAAGCGAACTCCATCAAATACAGTGCATCGGTCCCAATCGCACAGGAAGTCCAAAACGCAGCTCTCAACATGTCTTCCGAATCTAATTCACCCTCTCCGATCGACCATCGGTTTGAGGGTGGAAGGCGATCTTGAAGCCGCACTCGCCTCCCAAACCCTTCTGGAGCGCTCTCTAGAAGCGAGATGTGAACCGAGAATCCCGATCTGACACTATCTTTGCGGGTACCCCATGGTACCGCACAATCTGCTCAAGGAACAACTGTGCCCACTGTTCCACGGTATAACTAATCCTCCCGGGAATAAAGTGTGCACTCTTGGTCAGCCGGTCCACTACTACCCAGATCTGCGTAAACCCTCTCGGTGTCCTCGGCAACCCAGAGATATAATCCATTGAAATCTCATCCCATTTCCACTGTGGAACACTTAATGGCTGCAATAAACCTGCAGGTTTCTGTCTGGGAGCCTTCACTTGTTGACAAGTGAGACACCGGCTAACAAACTCCGCTATATCTCGCTTCATGCCCATCCACCAGAACGTCTGCTTGAGATCCTGATACATCTTGGTACCTCCTGGGTGCCAAGTGAATGGGGAACTATGTGCCTCGGCGAGCAACTCTGCTCGAATCTCTGCGTCATCCGGGACGTACAACCGACCTCTGTACCTCATGCCTCCATCTCGTGCCACAACAAAGTTGAAATCGCCATCACCTCAACTCTCTCGAGCAATCTCCTCAACTTGGGATCACTCGGTGATCGTCCGATGATCCTCTCGCTTAAGCGACGGTTACGAACTCGATAGTGGGCTACCACAGCGGTAACCTCTCCCAACAAGATCGCAATACCGGTTAGCTCAAACTCTTTCCGCAATTCAACTTGGGAGCTCAAAGAAAGCCGCTGAATGCGACGTCTTTCTACTCAACAGCATCAGCCACAACATTGGTTTTTCCGGGATGATACAAAATCTCATAGTCGTAGTCCTTTACTAACTCGAGCCACCTCCTCTCGCTCATGTTCAACTCCTTCAGAGTGAAGAAATATTTGAGGCTCGGTGGTCCGTGAACAATCGAATCCTCTCACCATATAAGTAATGCCTCCAAATCTTTAGAGCAAAAACAATCTGCAGACCAACTCCATATCATGAGTTGGATAGTTCTTCTCATAAGGCTTCAATCTGCCGGAAGCATAAGCTATCACCTTCCCATGCCGCATCAACACACAAACCTAAACCATACTTGGAAGCATCACTATAAACTACGAAACCTCCTGTTCCTTCCGAATCGCCAACACAGTCTTTGTCGTCAAAAGCGAGCTTAAGCCGGGCAAAACTTCCTCACATCTAGCATCCCAAACAAAGTCAACACCCTTCTTGGTCGACGGGTTTGGGGTGCCGCTAGCGAAAAAGTCTTTCACGAAATGCCGGTAATAACTCGCCAGGACCTGTAAAGTCACGTATCTCGCGCGACCGTCGTCGGTCCGCCCATGAGCTAATCGCTCTATCTTTGCGGGGTCCACCGCTATACCATCTGCTGACACGATATGTCCAAGGAAGGCTACTCTCTCTAGCCAAAATTCGCACTTAGAGAACTTTGCGTACAACTGATTCTCACGCAATGCTGCCAAAACTTGCCTCAAATGCGAAGCATGGTCCTCCTTGGTCTTGGAATAAATCAAAATGTCGTCTATGAATACGATGACAAAGTTATCCAAGAATGCCTTGAACACTCTGTCCATCATGTCCATAAACGCTGCGGGGGCTTTCGTGAGTCCGAAAGACATGACCACGAACTCATAATGACCATACCTCGATCTGAATGCGGTCTTCGGATATCTCGCATCTCGAATCCTCACTGATGGTACCATGACCTCAAATCAATCTTAGAAAACACCGAGGCTCCTGAAGGCGATCAAATAGATCATCTATACGCGGCGGGGATACTTATTCTTCACCGTGACTTTATTCACTCTCTATAGTCTATACACAAACGCATGGATCCATCCTTCTTCTTAACAAACAGATGTGTGCTCCCCACGGGACACACTCGGACGGATGAAACCTCGATCCAAAGATCTCTTGCAACTGCACTTTGAGCTCTTTTAACTCAAATGGCGCCATACGATACGGGGCTTTAGAAATGGGAAGAGTCCTCGGGTCCAAATCAATGGTGAAGTCTAACTCCCGCTTGGGGGTAAACCCAGTAACTCTTCAGAAAGACATCTCGCAAACTCTTGCACCACGGGGACCATGTCAACAATCAACGCAGCATTACTATCTCCCGATACTTTTGCCAAGAAGCCCCAAGCTCCTCGAGCCAACAATCTATGGGCTTTCATTGCTTTGAGATCAATGGCGGGCAAGTTCCGCCCGACACCGCGAAACTTGAAGCTCGGCTTCCGAGGCGGCCTAAACACCACTTCTTTCCGTGGCGCAGTCTATCAATGCATGGTTCTCTCAACCAATCCATGCCAAGGATCACATCGAAACCGCTCATAGACAAAGACTATGAGGGTAGCCTCTAAAATCTCATCGATATCTCAGATATGGCCATGCTTAACTCTCTCATCGCTAGCTAACATACTCACACCCGAAGGAGTGGCAACACACACTCAAACCCTAGAGGTTCGAGTTCCACACAAGCTTGTCTAACGAATGCATCGGAAACAAAGGAATGGGTCGAACCCGAATCAAACAATACAAATGCATAGTGTTTGTAAGACAAGCAGCGTACTGCAACTACATCATCGATGACGCTCCGCCTCCCAGCGAGTAGTGGCAAACACCCCCCGCCTTTGTTGGCCCCCGCCCCACCTTTGCTAAATCCCGAGTGCAGAATCCGCCAAGTGCCCTTCCTTGCCACATCTCTAGCAAGCACGGGCGATGCTCCACACAAACCAAAGTGTGCCTTTCCACACTTGTTGCAATGAGTCGGGCCGCTCGCCCCGCCCCGCCGGGCGATCCTCGGGCTCTCCGTGGTGGTCGCGTGATCTCGACCTCTAGATCGCCCCGACGGCGAGTTCTGCTGACCACCGAGCGCGAAACCACTAGGAGTCACAGATTTCCTCTTCTGCCGGAATCATCACTGAGCAGTGAATCGACCGAGCTGGTGCAATGAATCCTACATCGGCGGATACTTCGGATTATAAATCGTGGCCAACTCTCATCGCTCGATCATAACTCTCGGAGAGCGAGTGCTCGAACATCCCGAGCAACCTCCTTCCTCACCCCACAAATGAACTTCTTAATCTTGAGCTCCTCGGTGGCAATGAGCTCCGCGCAAAATAGCTATATTCGTGAGAACTTCTTTTCATAGGCAAAGCAATACTATCTCGATCCTCTGTTTCAGATTCAGAAGGCCTCTGCCATCTCCCCGCCGAGCCTCGTCATTAACATACTTAGCTCAACTTCGTTCTAAAGAACTCCCAGTGTGGTCTGGAGAAGACCCACCTGTCTAGCTCTATCTGTGGACTCCCACCACCACTCACCGTGTCGAGAGAACATGGGCCGCACATCTCGGCCTCTGTACATCTGGGCATCCCATAACTCTAAAGATGTACTTCATTCTTGCCAACCACCGATCGCCACAAGTGGGTTCTCTCAAGCATCAAATTCCCTTGGCTTCCACTTGGTGAAATCTTTCAACCACTTGCCAAACTCGGCGGCTCCTCTCGCACTATCAAGTGAGTCCGATCGTCTCGATGACCGCCTCCGGTGAGCTACACGGGGCAACTGGAGCTGCTGGGGTGCTCGCTGCCGCATGAGCTGTGTCAATCGGGCTATCTGTGCCCTAGACTCCTCTCTCATACCGCTAGCCTGCGCTGAGTCTCGGCTCTCTGCTCGGCCATTAGGCCCATCATCATGTCTCTCATAGCAGCAATATCTCCTCCTGAGCTGCACTTGAGGCATAGCAGCCTCCACCCTTCTCTCGGTAAGTTAGCCTCTGGTGCCACGGGCGCCTACGAGCTCGATATACCTCGGGCTGCTGCTCTGCAAAGATCTCTATTTGCGCTTCCAGACGGACTGCTCCATCTGCGTGTAACCGCATACCGGCGATCTACACGGAAACCACAACGGGTTAGTCCACGCTCGAACTTTCTCTCGCCAACAAAGATAACACATGTGTATCGCATATAGTATCATAAACAAAACCCTTAGCTTATTGAACTTAGACAAACTCGCGGCCTTGGAATGCCGGGAGATCATGGGAACACAACCTATAAACAGGTTAGTCTACGAGAATCTATGACTCGTGCTCGATACCAACTCAGAACGACCCAACCCAAAAATGGAACTAAACCTAGATCTTTACTCAGCATGCAAGTGAAAAGCATAAAAGGACCCAGCTAGGGTCGGTTTGTAAAACTTTTCAAATATAAGAGTGGAAAACATTAAAAACAAAGTAAACATTCATTAGGTAAAACGAACCATTCAAATTAAAAACAATGGATCGATCAAGACTTTCCTTAAAAACATAAAATAGTTCAAATCATAAGTTTTCCCTACGGACCCAAGTCCAACTACATGTCAAATCAAAAATAAGAAAAACAAGACACGACAGAGTGTCAAGCAGAGATCCATGATCCTCAGCCTCCCTCCGCTAGCCGCCTCGGTGTTGTCCCAAGTTACCTGTGGAAGAAACCACAATAAGGGTGAGTATAAACATACTCAGTAAGAATCCCCGACCGGGGTACGATACGATGCAATCAATCATCTAGCAACCTAGTACACATGCCACAAATATCAACACGGATCTTAGCTCAACGAGCTCACAAGGCAAATCCGGAATCCTCGGAAGTCTCCTACTTCCGGCCTAATGATTGGCTCTCAAAACCAATTCCGGACATCTCCGAGGGTCTTTCTCCTCGGCCAATTGATCACTCAAAAATCGATCGCAAAGATGTCCGACACCCTCGAGGGTCTTTCTCCTCGACCAATCGATTAGCTCAAAAGCCAATCCCAATGGGTGTCCTCAAGAGCCTCTTACCCTCGCTATATAACTGACTATCGGAGAGTACCCAAGTCCGCTCTAAACTGGAAGGAATTGGTGTACTCACGAACAAGAGTCTCGGGAGCTCTCCCGAACCAAGCAACTAAAGCGCAGCGCGCGCACACCGCATGCTTCTTGCAACCGGCGTAAATGTGGGGCCTAAGTACAAACTACGCGGGCCAGGTGCGCATGCCTAAGACTCGAAACGGTGTCACCGAACACGCGAGTGCGAGGCCCTCGGCACTCATCTGTGCGGCTGTACCACCGACTGGTTAAGAACCGCCAAGGCAGGGCTTGCACCGCTAAGGTGGTTCCGCTCTAGCAGGCTACAAACTAGGCTTATGCCAATGAGGTAGCTAATCCTCACCGGGTCACGGGGAAACAATGTACGTTATGCTTCGCTCTACTCCCGACCGGTGGGGACAAGGTACGTTATGTCCGCTCTCAGCCTCTAGATGATGACAACCCTACTACACTAGCTAGAGTATAGAGTAAACGAATTCCTGTTAAACATACATAATCATCATCCATCATATATAACCTAGCATGATGCTACGAACTTAAAGCAGGAATCTCAAGCATGCAGGAAGAACGATCCTAGCATGGCACTAACATGTACAAACAATCAAACATGCTAGCGTGGAATGCAATCACAAGTCATGTCTATCCACTAATCATGTTCATAAAAGTAAACATGCACATAAGGCACAATCAAGAAAGCATCGCAGGGTCCACACAACCACGGTAAGAAATCCTTACCTGGAAATAAGTGGAAAAATGCTAACACGAGTCAAGCAAGACCCTCGAACTTTAAAACGAACTCGAGCAACCTAGGCATATTAAAAGCATCCTAAATAAATATACAAAGACCAGTGAAATTAAAAATCAAAAGGGAAAAGGCTCGAGAATTACTAAAGAGAGGACACGGCTCTCTGGCAGCAGGGGGTATGTATGGGCGCTGGTGTGGGTGGGTCATTGTAAGGACCCGACCCAAAAGGAGCGGTCTCTAACCTAGGTCCTTACTTAGCATGCATGTCTAGGAATGTAAAACGTCATTCAGAGTTTGAAATTTAAATCCTTGAGGTAAGTACATTCAAAACAAGGAAAATATAATTCCATTTAAAAATAGACAGTAGATGACTGATCAGTTCTTTTTAAAAAATAAATCAAGGGAAATGGTACGAGAAATGTAAAATAGGTTTTTGAGTACTTTTCCTAGGGACTCAAGTCCCACTACATGCTAAGTCATAAGAAACAATAAAAGAATATGCATCCCAGTCGTCACCTATCCATGATCATCCAAAGAGCCTCCTCCTAGCCATCCCGCCGATGTCCCAAGTTACCCGGTGGAAAACCACGAAAAATAAGGGTGAGCAACGAGTTACTCAAGAAGAATCCCCAACCGGGGTACAATACGAAAACATATCATCTAGCACACGGACATGCAACCATGCAAAGACTCGTGAGCCAACAGATGGGTTAATGAACGTCACTCTTGGGGCTTGCCTATTCGAGGCTTACACGACCTAGAACTCAAAGTGTTGCCCTTCGGGGACTTATACACCTAGGATGCCCATCGTGGTCTTACACCTCCAACTCGGTGATGCCCATCGGGACTTACACACCTAGGATGCCCATCGGGTCTTACACCTCCAACTCGGTGATGCCCATCGGGGACTTATACACCTAGGATGCCCATCGGTCTTACACCTCCCACTCGGTGATGCCCATCGGGACTTATACACCTAGGATGCCCATCGGGTCTTACACCTCCAACTCGGTGATGCCCATCGGGACTTATACACCTAGGATGCCCATCGGGTCTTACACCTCCCACTCGGTGATGCCCATCGGGACTTATACACCTAGGATGCCCATCGGGTCTTACACCTCCAACTCGGTGATGCCCATCGGACTTATACACCTAGGATGCCCATCGGGTCTTACACCTCCAACTCGCTGATGCCCATCGGGGACTTATACACCTAGGATGCCCATCGGGTCTTACACCTCGGATGTCCATCGGGGTCTTACCCGAGCGGGCGCACTAGTTACCCCTACAATCTCTTACACTATACATCACCGCCAATTTCTAGCATGGCATTAACAGGATAACGTGTTCACGGTTATGCCGAGACAATTTAACCCCAGCATGAAACTAACAGGATATATCAAGAATCACAAGCGCAAAACCATCTCGAAAACAAGAAGGAACAAGCGACCTATCCACTAGCGCTTCATACATACACAACACATAGCATGCTATCAAGTATTCGCAGGTCCACACAACCCCTGGTAAGAAATCCTTACCGAGTGAATCGATCCAACGATCAACGGATGACTCTTGAGCTTCTAAGCGAACCCGACAACCTAAGCAAGTAATAAAAATCAACCTAGTTAACCAACAAAGCAAAAAAAAACACAAAAGTCCAAAGGGTCACCTGAATTTATTTACCAACCGAGAAGGCACCAAGCTCGGCAAGCGCGGCGTGCGGCGGTGCGCGCGGCGAGCGTGTGTGCTGCCGCGCGCGGCGATCGCTGATCTGCGCCATTGGCTGGCGGCAGTGTGCAAAGCGGGCGCTGGGCGCGGGTGCGCTGGTGCAAGGGCGAGGCGCGCGCGTGGCCCTCGGCAAGACGGTAGGCGTGGACGTGCGGCCGGCCGGCGACGGTCGTGCGTAAACGGCGGCGGCGGCCGGGCGCGCGGACGCAGCGGCGCTTGGTGCCGAGCGGGCGTCGCGTCGCGGAATGAGAATCGGCGCGCGGCGAAGCGGGCTCGGCTGAGTAGGCGTGCGGGCGACGCCGAGGTACGGACGAGACGGCACACGGTGGGTGTCTTTGAGACCGCTCGCGGGTGCGGTCGGTCGGAGCGACGCCATGGCGCGACGCCGCGACGCGCCGAGCAGGCCGAGGCGCACGGCGACGCGCCGTCGCAGCGGTGAGGTGCTCGGTGCGGCGGCGGTCGGGCTGAACGTGCGCGGCGACAGTCGGGCAGCGCGACGGCGAGGGTGGGCGCGCGCGCGGCGAGGGTGTGGGGAGAGGTTTTTTGCGAGAGGAGTGTTTTCTTTCCTTTTTTTAAATAAATAAGCTTGGAAATCCTAAATTCCCTTCCCTAGGCTTCCTCCTTCAAACCCAAGTTGACTCACTTATTTTTCTTAATTAATTCCAAACTCCCATCTCTCTTTGAGGCCGAGGGTTCGAGTCCTCCAAAATCATCTTCTAATCCTTATTTTAATTTAACTAAAATCCGGCCATATAATACTCCCTCCTTAGAAGACTTCCGTCCCCTAAGTCATTGCTCCTAAAACAACTCTGGGTAACATCTCCTCATCTCCCCTTCCAACTCCCAGGTAGCTTCCTCAACTCCTTGATTCCGCCACTGCACTTTCACTAGGTCAATTGCCCGGTTCCTCAAAATCTTTTTCTCAAATGCTAAGATCTTTATGGGTTTTTCCTCAAAGCTCAGGTCATGGTTTAGCTGCAAAGGCTCGAAATCTATGACATGCGAAGGGTCGGCCACATACTGGCGGAGCATCGAAACATGGAACACACTATGCACTGCAGCCAAGGCTGGCGGCAATGCTAACCGGTAAGCTACGGCTCCGATCCTCTCGAGGATCTCGAATGGTCCGACAAACCTGGGGCTCAGCTTCCCCTTCCTACCAAACCTCGTAACTCCACGCGCCGGAGCAACCTTAAGGAACACGTGCTGGCCAATCTCAAACTCCAACTCTCTACGTCTGACATCGGCGTAGCTCTTCTGCCTGCTGCAGGCGGTCGACATACGAGCCTAATCTTCTCGGATGACCTCATTGGTCAATCAAGCAACTCGGACCCAATACCGCTGTCTCCAACCTCTTCCTGCATCACGGGGATCTGCAGCTGGCGCTTGCCATACAACGCTTCAAACGGTGCCATCTGAATGGTTGACTGAAAACTATTGTTGTAGGCGAACTCCATCAAATACAAGTACTGGTCCCAACTGCCAGGGAAATCCAACACGCAGGCTCGCAACATATCCTCTAAGATCTGGTTTACCCGCTCAGTCTGGCCATCAGTCTGTGGGTGGAAGGCTGTGCTGTAGCTGCACTCTGTGCCCAAGCCTGCCTGAAGGGCCTTCCAAAACCGTGATGTAAACCGGGAATCCCGGTCGGAGATAATTTTAACTGGCACTCCGTGATACCTCACTATCTGCTCAAGGAACAGCTGTGCCCACTGCTCTACGGTGTAATTTATCCTGCCTGGAATGAAGTGGGCACACTTAGTCAACCTATCAACGACCACCCAAATCTGTGCATATCCTCTAGGAGTCCTGGGCAAACCCGAGATAAAATCCATGGTAATTTCCTCCCACTTCCACTGTGGCACCCCGAGCGACTGCAGCAACCCTGCTGGTTTCTGCCTAGGCGCCTTCACTTGCTGACAAGTGAGACACCGACTGACAAACTGGGCAATCTCTCTCTTCATCCCCATCCACCAAAAAGTCTGCTTAAGATCTTGGTACATCTTGTTACCTCCTGGGTGCCATGCAAAAGGCGAGGTGTGAGCCTCAGTCAACAATTCCGAACGAATACCGGCATCGGCTGGGACACATAGCCGTCCCTTATATCGCAAGCCACCATCTGCATATATCTCAAAATCGAAGTCACCATCACCGACCTCTCATACAACTTTTTCAACTTAGGATCATCCAATTGGCCGTCAATAATCCTTTGCCTTATCGGTTTCGATGGTCACCGTGCTACCGCAGCGGTAACATCCCCAACAACATCGCTACTTACGCTCTCTCGAGGTCTTTCCTTATGATACTTTTGGGATTTGCCAACGCTGCTAGATGCGAGGTCTTCCTACTTAGTGCATCCGCCACAACATTTGCCTTTCCAGGGTGATACAATATCTCACAATCGTAATCCTTCACGAGTTCCAATGCCTCCTCTCGCCTCATGTTCAGTCCTTCGAGTGAAGAAATACTTGAGGCTTTGGTGATCCGAGAAAATCTGAATCTTTTCCCCATACAAGTAGTGCCTCCAAATCTTAAGTGCAAAGACGACCACGCCAACTCCATGTCATGAGTCGGGTAATTGCGCTCGTGCGGTTTCAATCGCTCGAGCGCGTATGCTATCACCTTACCGTGTTGCATCAAAACGCAACCCAACCCAAACTTGCTGGCATCATCAGACACCACGAAACCCCAGTTCCCTCCGAATCGCCAACACCGGGCGGACGTCAAACCGCTTCTTTAGCTTAGCAAAACTCTCATCGCACTTCCTATCCCAAACGAAATCAACACCTTTCCTCGTCAATCGAGTAAGCGGGCGGCTATAGCGGAAAAATTTTGAACGGCGCGTCGGTAATATCCGGCCAAACCCGTAAAGTTACGAATCTCCGACACGATCGTCGGTCCGCCCACGAACTAACGGCCTCTACCTTCGAGGGTCCACACCACTCCTCCTTAGACACAACGTGTCCCGCAGAAAGCTACCTCCTCGAGCCAAAAGTCACACTTTGAGAACTTCGCATAGAGCTTGTTCTCGCGCAAGGCCGCCAAAATCGTCTTAGGTGCGAGGCATGGTCCTCCTTAGACTTGGAGTACACAAGAATGTCGTCTATGAACACGATGACAAAGCGGTCCAAGAACGCCTTGAACACTCTGTCCATCATGTCCATGAATGCAAATGGGGCGTTCGTCACCCGAAGACATGACTACGAACTCATAATGCCCATACCTCGACTCAACGCTGCCTCTTGGGAATATCTGCATCCCGAATTCTCAACTGGTGATAGCCCGACCTCAAGTCAATCTTCGAAAACACACAAGCTCCCTGGAGCTGGTCAAACAGGTCATCGATACGAGGCAGCGGATACTTGTTCTTAATGGTTACCTTGTTCAGTTCCCTGTAATCGATGCATAGACGCATCGAGCCATCCTTTTTCTTAACAAACAAAGACGGTGCTCCCCACGAGACACACTCGGCCTAATAAATCCTCTGTCAAGCAACTCCTGCACTGTTCTTTTAACTCTTTCACTCTGCTTGGCGCCATGCGATAAGGAGCTTTCGAGATAGGGCGAGTCCCCGGCTCAAGCTCTATTGAGAAATCCACCTCTCTCTTCGGCGGCAGGCCAGGCAACTCCTCAGGAAAAACATCTGCAAACTCTTGCACTATGGGCACCTGCTCGACAGATATCTGGTCACGGTTCTCGCCGGTCAACTTAGCTAAGAAACCCCAAGCTCCTCGAGCTAACAAACGGTGAGCTTTAACTGCCGAAATCACCGGCGGACACACCCCACTCTGGGTGCCCCGAAATTTAAAGCTAGGCCTACCGGCGGCCCGAACACCACCTCCTTACAACGACACCAATCATAGCGTGGTTATCGCCTAACCAATCCATGCCGAGGATCACATCAAAACCGCTCATATCTAACACTATGAGGGTAACTCATGAGTCCAGTCTGACACCGTATCCGACCATCCCTTACCTTCTCAGCTGCCAAAGATACTAGTTCCCGAGGGAGTAGCGACAGATAACTCAAAACCTAGAGGCTCTAAATTCATGCAAGCATGCTCAGCAAAAACAGCAGAAACAAAAGAATGGGTGGAACCCGAATCAAACAACACAAAGGCGAGGTGATCAAGAACTAGGAGCGTACTCGCCACTCTACGGTCCGGCTCTCTCGGCCTCCCGCGGTCGTAGCATATACTCTTCCTCGCTCATTGTCTTTGTCTTGTGCCACCACCGCCTCAGTTGCAATGCCGGCCCGATGTCCCTCCTTACCACGCTTATAGCAAGCTCTAGGGTTACCACCACAAGGCCCCCAATGTTGTTTACCACGGGGTCTACAATACGGTGGCGGCCTCCCTACGCCTGTTGGCGAGGCCGATCGCGATTCTGATCCCGGTCTTTGGTCTCTCGCCATGATAAGTACTCGACGGCGCCGACCGCCTCCATGACCATTACCACCGCGTCAAACTTACGCTTCGACCCGAGTACACTGGGGCCTTCGCACTACAAGACTAACAACTCGCTCGAGGATACTTTCCATCATATATAGTTGCCAATCGCACTTTGCCTTGGCAAAAGTCTCTGGGCTCGTGCCTAACATCCCGAGACACTCCTCGCCTCGGACTCATAATAAACTTCCCGATCTCCACCAGAGTAGCAATCAATCATGCGGTGCGAAGTACCCATATTCCAAAACTTCCTCTCATACACCTCGATTGGGTCGACCCTCGCTTAAGGTTCAAAACAACTCGATCATCTTTTCTTGGGCTTCTTCACTAATAAATTTTGCCTTGAACTCACCTTGAAGAATTCCCGTGTGGCGGGGGGAGACCCAACTGGCCTCTCACTCAAGGTGGAATCCCACCACCACTTAGTCTGTTCCAATAACGCATGAGCCGCACATCGAGCTCATTGCACCTCGTGACAAGCCATTACCATAAAAGTATACTCTAGTTCGGCAATCCACCGGGCCGCCACCGTGGTTCCCCAGGGGCACTAAACTTCTCCTGGCTTCCATTTGACGAAATCTTTTAGCCACTTGCCCAAATCCTCGGCACCTTCCGCCACAACGGCCTCGTTCACAATTGGCTCTCGCCGAGTGGCGATCTTGGCGGCGCGCGGCGGTCCTCTCACGAACTAACTTTGGCCACCGCTCTATCTCAATCCGAGACTCCTCCTCTCAGTGCAACTAACGAGCTGCGTCTCGCCCTCTGCTTTCGGCTCTCGGTCGACAAAGAAACCCAACCATAAGAGCCCTCATGGACTCCACAAAAGCAACTCCCGGTGCGACCTCTCGAGGCCGAGTTGCCTCCACGCCTCACCGGGCAACACAGCGAGAAGGGCTCAGAGGCGGCCTAACATCGCGCATCGCCTTGGGACGACGTCCCTCCCGTGTCGGAATCAATACGAATGCCTGGCTGGTCGGCCTTGAGCCTCCCCGCCCTACGAGTGATCGCATAACGACAATCTACACTCAAACGAACAATGAGTCGTAACTCGCTTTCCCTGCTCCTCAACAACAAGTCATATACATGCAAGGTGCAAATGGTATTGTAATTCTTAACCCTTAACCTTAAACTTTCGGACATACCGATGGTCATGGAGCGCCGATGATCATGGAAAACAACCTACAATCGCAGTCGGTCTACAGTAACCTATAACTCGGGCTCGATACCAACTGTAAGGACCCGACCCAAAAGGAGCGGTCTCTAACCTAGGTCCTTACTTAGCATGCATGTCTAGGAATGTAAAACGTCATTCAGAGTTTGAAATTTAAATCCTTGAGGTAAGTACATTCAAAACAAGGAAAATATAATTCCATTTAAAAATAGACAGGTAGATGACTGATCAGTTCTTTTTAAAAAAATAAATCAAGGGAAATGGTACGAGAAACAGAAAATAGGTTTTTGAGTACTTTTCCTAGGGACTCAAGTCCCACTACATGCTAAGTCATAAGAAACAATAAAAGAATATGCATCCCAGTCGTCACTATCCATGATCATCCAAAGAGCCTCCTCCTAGCCATCCCGCCGATGTCCCAAGTTACCCGTGGAAAACCACAGAAAAAATAAGGGTGAGCAACGAGTTACTCAAGAAGAATCCCCAACCGGGTACAATACGAAAACATATCATCTAGCACACGGACATGCAACCATGCAAAGACTCGTGAGCCAACAGATGGGTTAACAGAACGTCACTCTTGGGGCTTGCCTATTCGAGGCTTACACGACCTAGAACTCAGTGTTGCCCTTCTTCTGGACTTATACACCTAGGATGCCCATCGTGGTCTTACACCTCCAACTCGGTGATGCCCATCGGGACTTACACACCTAGGATGCCCATCGGGTCTTACACCTCCAACTCGG
This sequence comes from Sicyos edulis, assembly GCA_036507275.1. Lineage (NCBI taxonomy): Eukaryota > Viridiplantae > Streptophyta > Magnoliopsida > Cucurbitales > Cucurbitaceae > Sicyos > Sicyos edulis. Next base: position 21,894,650 of record CM071854.1, on the reverse strand, counting down.
TGATGCCCATCGAGGACTTATACACCTAGGATGCCCATCGGGTCTTACACCTCCCACTCGGTGATGCCCATCGGGACTTATACACCTAGGATGCCCATCGGGTCTTACACCTCCAACTCGGTGATGCCCATCGGGACTTATACACCTAGGATGCCCATCGGGGTCTTACACCTCCCACTCAGTGATGCCCATCGGGGACTTATACACCTAGGATGCCCATCGGGGTCTTACACCTCCAACTCAGTGATGCCCATCGGGGACTTATACACCTAGGATGCCCATCGGGGTCTTACACCTCCAACTCAGTGATGCCCATCGGGGACTTATACACCTAGGATGCCCATCGGGGTCTTACACCTCCAGATGTCCATCGGGGTCTTACCCGAGCGGGACGCACTAGTTACCCCTACAATCTCTTACACTATACATCACCTGCCAATTTCTAGCATGGCATTAACAGGATAACGTGTTCACGGTTATGCCGAGACAATTTAACCCCTAGCATGAAACTAACAGATATATCAAGAATCACAAGCGCAAAACCATCCGAAAAACAAGAAGGAACAAGCGACCTATCCACTAGCGATTTCATACATACACAACACATAGCATGCTATCAAGTATTCGCAGGGTCCACACAACCCCGGTAAGAAATCCTTACCTGAGTGAATCGATCCAACGATCAACGGATGACTCTTGAGCTTCTAAGCGAACCCGACAACCTAAGCAAGTAATAAAAATCAACCTAGTTAACCAACAAAGAAAAAAACACAAAAGTCCAAAGGGTCACCTCGAAATTTACCAACCGAGAAGGCACCAAGCTCGGCAAGGCAAAGCGTGGCGGCGGCGGTAGCGCGAGGGCGTGTGTGCTGCGCGGCGGCCGATCGATCGGGCCGCGCTGGCTTTGGCGCGGCAGTGCAGGGGCGCTGGGCGCGGTGCGCTGGTGTGCAAGGGCGAGGCGCGTGGCCCTCGGCAGCATCTGATGGCGGCGTGACGTCGCGCCGCCGACGGCCGTCGTAAACGGTCGGCGTCTTTGGCGCGCGCGACGCAAAGTCTTGCTGGTGCCGAGCGGGCGCCGCGCGCGCGAATGAGAATCGGCGCGCGAGCGGGCTCGGCTGGAGTAGGCGTCGCGCGACGCCGAGGTACGGACGACGACGCACGGCAGGGGTGTCTTGAGACCCGCTCGCGCGGTGCGGTCGGTCGGTCGGAGCGACGCTGGCGCGGTCGACGCGACGCCGAAAGCGGTCGAGGCGCGACGGTCGCGACGCCGAGCAGTGAGCGCTCGGTGCGACGGCGGGCTGGCTGAACGGTGCGGCGACAGGCTGGGCAGGCGCGACGGCGAGGGTGGGCGGCGGCGGCGGCGAGGGTGTGGGGAGAGGGTTTTTGCGAGAGGAGTGTTTTCTTTCCTTTTTTTTTTAAATAAATAAGCTTGGAAATCCTAAATTCCCTTCCCTAGGCTTCCCTCCTTCAAACCCAAGTTGACTCACTTATTTTTCTTAATTAATTCCAAACTCCCATCTCTCTTTGAGGCCGAGGGTTCGAGTCCTCCAAAATCATCTTCTAATCCTTATTTTAATTTAACTAAAATCCGGGCTGTTACATGGGCGCTGGGCGCTGGGTTCGGGCGCGCGGCAAGGCGAACGGAAGCACAGGAGCAGGCGCGCGGCACGGCGTCTGGACGGCGGCGCGCGCGCGGCGATCGCTGCGCGGCGATCTGCGAGCGAGCGAAGCTCGGCTCGGTTGGTTGGCGCGCGGGCGAGCGTCTCGATCGCTTGGGCGTGATGCGCCGCAGCGACGACGGGCTGGCGTCAGCCGAGACGGCGTCGGCGGTGATGGCTGCGACGGTGGGGCTTCGTTCGCAGAGCGCGCGGCCGGGCGGCGGTGGGCCGAGCGGCTCGGGAGGGTGGCTCGGGCGTGTGTGGTCTCGTGCGCGCAGGGCCGGCCAGCGCGTGTGTGGTGCGATGTGGTGGGGGTGGCTCGGGGTGGGTGGTGCGGGTGGGTTTAGGTGCTTGGCTCGATTTAGGAGAGAGAGAGAGAGAGAGAGAGAGAGAGAGAGAGAGAATGCGGCTATGAGGGGAAAATTAGGGGTTTTCTTGATTTTCCTTCTTTTCCTTATTTTTAAATAGGTTAGGAGACCTAAATTCCCTTCCCAAGGTTTTTCTCTTGCGGGTCCCGGCTAAAGCAACCTTCTTTTCTTTTTCTTTTTAATTAAGACTCTTTTCTTAAAACTCCAAATTCACCATTTAGGGCAAGGTTCAAATCCCAAAAGATTCAATTAATTTTCCAATTAATTTTGCTATTAACCGGGATGGAAAGCTGGGCCGTTACAACAACTTACGTTATGTCCACTCTCAGCCTCTAGATGATGACAAACCCTACTGTTCTAACTACGAGTACATAATAACTGATTCCTGACTAAACATACATATACAAAATCACTCACACATAACCTAGCATGATACTACGAGCTTAAAGCATGAATCATAAGCATGCTGGAAGAACAAACCTAGCATGGCACTAACATGTACAAAAGGCAAACATGCTAGCAGGAAATCAAACACAAGCTGTCCTATCCACTAACATGCTCATAAAAGTAAACAGGCATACAAGGCACAATCAAGAAAACATCGCAGGGTCCACACAACCCCGGTAAGGAATCCTTACCTGGAAACAAGAAGAAAATAACTATAATGCTCCTTGGGCTGCAGAAACACACAACCTAGAAAAACAACCAAAATACATTAACATCTAACTAGCTAACCCTATCTACAAACCAAGAGAAACAAGAGCCGGGAAACTACCTAGCTAGTCCCACAAGCTCTCGGCCAAGCTTGGCTTTTGGCCTTCCCACACAATAATTTCCCGGAACATGCTCGGCTTCACCTCAACAGGAAAGAACACAAGTTAGCTAACCAGGGAAGCAAACCTCACACTCCTAAACACACCATCAAGCTCTAGGCTAGGATGGGGAATTTTACCTCGGGATTGCGCTTTGCTTGGCTATTGCTCACGGCTTTTAGGGTTAGTTGCGGGAACTCTTCCGGCTTCGTTCGGAGCTTGCAAAACAAAGGAGAATGTAAAGACCCGACCCGAATGGGGTGCTAAACTAGACCTTTACCTCAATGCATGCTTAAAAAGACTTAGAAACAATATGCAGGATTGTATTCCATATTCTGAATGAAAAACTAAAAACATATAATCATCCATTTTAAAAGTCAAACATTTAATTCCTGAAACTTGTCCCTGTTTCCAAGCACCTGTTCCAAGACAAATACATTTCCAAAACATACTCTGATCAGAGACTTATTCAAATCATTCAAAACTTCAAACGATTTATAGTAGTGTCAGAATCCAGAAAAACAATCAGAAAAACCCCTAAGGGCTCCGTGCCCAACTACATGCATTCAGAGGATAGTAAAACATAAAGAAAACATAAACATAAGACTCAGAGTTTGACAGCTGGTTTCCATGATTAGCAGCTCCTCCTTCAGCCATCCTGTCTCGCACCATGGTTACGTGTGGAAAACCACATAATAAGGGTGAGTAACGAATGACTCAGTAAGAATCCCCAATCGGGGTACAATACGATATAACTGGTCATCTAGTAGAAATGTATGCAAGCTATGAATATAAACATAGAAGAGAGCACATCACTTTACTCCATACATAAACCTCGGATGCCATCATATGGTCTTACTCCGGAAAACTACCACGAGATATGATACTATACGAGAAAATAGTCCCAGCCTCAGCCTTCCTACTGTCAATATGAAAGGTGCACTGAACTCAAGATCCCGAGGAGCTCTTCAGTCGGCGATGTAATGAGTGTGAGCGCGCACCGCATGCTGCTGCAAACCAGGGGGTGCTGGGTCTAGAGCAAGCTGCCCTGGTCCAGTACTCATGCCTAACAAATCTCTGGATCGGTGTCACTGAACATAGTGGTGTGAGACCAGGACACGAAAACTATGTCAGCCTGTACCACCGCACTTGAGGCTAAGAAACCGGTCGTGGTAGGCTTACACTAGGAAACGGTTCTTGCCCTATCAGGTGTCAATCAAGGGCTACGGCCGACACGCTGAGGACGTGTCGACTGCCGGGGACAAGGCAATGCCTCGTCATTCCCCCTACCGTTGGGGCATTAACAGTCTGCCACCCTCACCCAAGATTGCACTGGGCAGCCGTTAGGGTTAGTTAAACCCTAACGACGAATTAGGGACGCAGTAGTGCCTTGCACGTCCCTGCCACAGATGCAAGTTATGTTATGCATCCTCGCCAAGATGATGCTACCTATCAGAACTCTAAGCTATAACAGATAACATCAAACATTCCAATACGTGCTCAACAAAAACAATGAACCTACCATGATACTACAAAGCAAGAACAGATAACGAGCATGCCAGAACAGAACAACCTAGCATGGAACTAACATGAAAAACAATACGAGAATCATGCCAGTCGGAATTCAGAACAGAGCACCTATTCACTAACATGCTGATAAACATAAACAAGCACACAAACAGTAATCACAAGATATATCGCAGGGCCCACACAACTCCGATAAGAAATCCTTACCTTGGTCGAAAGGCAATGACACACTAAGGTCCTATGCTGCAATCGAACCCCGAGCTAGCTATCGGGTAGCTATCGGGTACCTAACAAACAACAACACATATTACAACCAATAGGACTTAAATAATAAAGCAAACATGGCTCGGCTTGGGAGCAACTCACACGACACAAAGCCGGGCGCGCGGATGATAAATCGCATGACTGGGGTTGCTTCTTTGGGCGTCTTTGGTGCGGCAGAGAGGCTGCGCGCCAAGCGGGGCTCAGCGCTAGAGCTGGGCGACGCGACATGGGCGCTGGCTACGCGCGGATGAGCGACACGATCCAGCTGCTGTGCTGCGACGCGGTGCAGGCGGGGAGTGCGGGCGATCGCACTCTGCTGCTGGGCGATGGCGCTGCAGGGGCGATGGGCGTCTGGCGATGCAGGGCTGGGCGAGGGGCGTCTGGGCGCTGCTGCTGGTCCTCTCGGCTAGCTGCAACAAAAACAAACTCACCTCTTCTTCTCTCGGCCAGCAAGAATGCACCAAATGAAAGAGAAAAAGGGATCGAGAACTCTTACCCGGGACGACGATCGATCGCGCTTGGGAAGGAGAGCACGGCAAGGAGCTTGGGAGAGATTGGTTGGGCGGCTAGGGAGTTTGGAGAAATGAATAAGAATAAAACCTATTTTCTCTTCATTTAATCAAACACACCAAAATCCCAAAGACCCGTAGCTAACCAAGACTTACCGAGGAAAGAGCAACAAAAGTAGCTTGTGGCACAACCGATAACACCACTCGGCTGACCACCCAGGAAACCCGGGTTCGAATCACAACAACCACACTTTTAATTCCCTAATTTATTTTTGCATCTCTCCATGCCCAAACACATCCACAAAGCAACAAAACCCTACATACGACCACCCAATAATATTAGCAGCTGAAAAAGATATAGACGGCCCTGACGGCCCGACCAAATTACCAAAATACCCCTAGGGCATACTTGGAAGACCGGGATGAAAACCTGGGCCGTTACAATATTCCCTCCTTTTTATGACTTTCGTCCCCGAAAGTCCTTAAGACTGAAACAGCTCAGGATAATGCAATCTCATCTCTTCCTCCCGCTCCCATGTGGCTTCCTCTAAACTCTTACTTCTCCACTGAACCTTTACCAAACGGATCTCACGATTACGCAACGTCTTCGTCTCAAAGGCCAGAATACTCATAGGCTTCTCCTCGAAGCTCAAATCCTCATTCAGCTGCAAAGGCTCAAAGTCCACAATGTGCGACGGGTCCGGCACATACTGCCTCAACATCGATACATGAAAAACATCGTGCACAGCTGACAATAACAGAGGAAAGGCTAACCAATGCAACTCTGCCAAACCTCTCAAGAATCTCATACGGTCCAACAAAACGGGGACTCAAGTTCCCTCGCTTACCAAACCTCAACACACCTCGCATCGGTGCAACCTTTAAAAACACGTACTGACCAACCTCAAACTCTAAATCTTGACGCGGTAAATCGGAGGCCACCAACCTTTTCCTAGAACAACCTACCTCGCCTGCTCTGCTCTGAGCCGTCAACATACGAGCTCTAATCTTCTGCACTGCACCGTTGGTCAACTACAGCAACTCAGGACCCAAAAACTGCAGGCCACCAACCTTTTCCTAGAACAACCTACAACAAATACCATACAACGCCTCAACGGAACCACATGAACTGACAGCTCGAAACTACTATCCGAGGCAACCTCATAAAATCCAACACGGGTCCCCCGCTGCCTAACCACGGAAACACCAACTCGTCACTAGTTCTAAAGAATCTAGTTCACTCTTCCCAAAAGACCATCGGTCAGAGGGTGAAAATGCTACTAGAACTGCACTCGGCTTATAAGCCTCTTAAGAATGCTCTCCAGAACCACGGTTCATCAACGCACTGCCTAGAATAAACCTTTGTTGCCACACCCTGGTGCCAACGACTCTAGCCCGGAACTGCCATGCCACTACTCCAGAGAAATGACTTCTCCACCTGGGGCAAGGTGAGAGCTCTAGCTACTGAAACTAATCTGCCAAAAATCCGAACTCACACAACAACCCCAACCAATTGCCGGCTCCCACACGGAAACCTACAAACCAACAACTTGAGTGCTACGAACATCGGAAACCTAACCAACCGCAAGCTGCATAGCTACGCCAACCTACTCAACTCTAGCTCGACCTAGATCACTGTAAAGACCCGACCCAAAAATTGATTCTAAACCTAGGTCTTTACTCAGCATGTAAGTGAAAAGCGTAAATGACCCAACCAGGGGTCGAATTGAAAACTTTTCAAACATAAAGAGTGGAAAACATTAAAACAAACTAAATAATCATTAAGCAAAACCATTCAAGTTAAAACAGTGACTGATCAGTACTTTTCTTAAAAAAAACATAAAAGATAGTTCAATGCTACGATGAATAAGTTTTCCCTACGGACTCATGTCCAACTACATGCTGAATTAAAAAATATAAATAAAGACACAACAAAGTGTCAGCAGCATCCATGATCTCTCAGCTCCCTCCGCTAGCCTCCCCGGTGCTGTCCCAAGTTACCTGGTGGAAAACCACAATAAGGGTGAGTATAACATACTCAGTAAGAATCCCCGACCGGGGTACGATACGATGCAATCAATCATCTAGCAACCTAGTACACATGTAAACAGATATCAAAACCGATCTTAGCTCAACGAGCTTACAAGGAAATATCCGGAGTCCTCAAAAGTCTCCTACTTCTGGCCTAATGATTGGTTCTCATAACCAATCCCGGGACATCTCCGAGGTTCTTTCTCCCTCTGCCAATTGATCAGCTCAAAAACTGATCCCAATAGATGTCTGACACCCTCGAGGGTCTTTCTCCCTCAACCATATGATCAGCTCAAAAGCCAATCCCAATGGGTGTCCTCAAGGGCCTCTTACCCTCTCTAATAAATCTGGACTAACGGAAGAGTACCCGAAGTCTAGCTCTAAACTAGAAGGAATTGGTGTACTCACAATTATTAGCCTGGGGGAGCTCTCCGAACTGGCGACTAAAGCGTGTGCGCTCACACCGCATGTTGCTGCAACCGGCGTAAATGAGGGGGCCTAAGTACAAACTACGCGGGCCAGGTACGCATGCCTAAAGACTCGGAAGCGGTGTCACTTAATACACTAGTGCGAGGCCCTCGACACTCATCTGTAACAGCCTGTACCACCGACCTGAAGCTAAGAACCGGCCAAGGCAGGCTTGCACCGTTGGCAGGGTTCCGATGTGGTAGCTAATCCACATCGGCTGCCGGGGGGAAGCAAGGTACGTTATGCTTCACTCTAACTCCCGATCGGTGGGGACAACGTACGTTATGTCCACTCTCAGCCTCTAGATGATGACAAACCCTACTGTAAAGACCCGACCCGAATGGGGTTCTAAAATAGGCCTATACCTCAATGCATGCAATCAAAACTAAAATCAATATGCAGGAATGGTTTTCATATTCTAAGTGAAAACTAAAACATACAAACAACCATTTGAAAAGTCAACATAAAATTCCTGAAACTTGTCCCTGTTTCCAAGCACCTGTTCCAAGACAAATACATTTCCAAAATTCACTTTGATCAGAGATTTATTTAAAACATTCAAAACTTTCCAATAGTTACAACAGTGCAAGAATCCGGAAAAATAGTCAGAAAATAACCTAGGGCTCCGTGCCCAACTACATGCATTCAGAGGAAAATAAAACACAAAGAATCATAGACATAAATTCACAGTTCGACAGCTAGTTTCCATGATCACAACTCCTCCTTCAGCCATCTTGTCTCGCACCTTGGTTACCTGTGGAAAACCACAAAATAAGGGTGAGTAACGAATTACTCAGTAAGAATCCCCAACCGGGGTACAATACGATATAACTGGTCATCTAGCAGAAAGTATGCAAGCTATGAATATAAACACAGAAGAGAGCACATAGCTTAATTCCACACATAAACTTCGGATGCCAACTCAGGGTCTTACTCTGGGATAATCCACCTCATGATACGATCCTATACGAGAAACAAGACTCAGCCTAAGCCTGCCTACTGTCGATACGAAAGGTGCACTGGCTCACAATCTCGAGGAGCTCTCGAGTCGGCGCTGTAATGAGCGTATGCGCGCACCGCATGCTACTGCAAACCATGGGGGGTGTCGGGTCTAGTGGTCCACTCACCATGCCTAACTAAATCTCTGGATCGGTGTCACTGACATAGGGGTGTGAGACCTGGACACGTGAATTATGTCACCCTAAACCACCGGACCTGAGGCTAAGGAACCGGTCGTGGTAGGCTTACACAAGGAATTCGTCCTTGCCCTAACACGTGGCAATCAAGGGCTACGGCCGAACACGCTGAGGACGTGCCGACTGCCGGGGACAAGTCAATGCCATGTCATCATCCCAACCGTTGGGGCATTTAACAGTATGCCACCCTCACCCAAGATTGTCGGGCCTGCCGTTAGGGTTAGCTAAACCCTAACGGTGGATCAGGGGCGGAGTACCGCCTCGTACGTCCCTGCCGTGGATGCAAGTTACGTTATGCATCCTGGCCCGGATGATGCTACCTACCATATCTCAAACCTATAAATAGATACAACAAACAATCCAATACGTGCTCAACAGATACAACGAACCTAGCATGATACTACGAAGCAAGAACAGATAACGAGCATGCCAGAATGGAACAACCTAGCATGGACTAACATGAGAAACAACATAAGATATCATGCCAGTAGGGAATTCAGAGCAGAGCACCTATCACTAAACATGCTGATAAACACAACAAGCATACAAACAACAATCACATATAGTATTGCAGGGCCCACACAACTCCGGTAAGAAATCCTTACCTGGTCGGAAGGCAACTACATACAAGAATCCTAAGCTGCAATCGATCCAGAGCTAGATAATGAGAACCTATCAAGCACAACAATATCACAATCTATAGGCCTAAATATAAGAAAACAAAAAGAGCTTGGCTCGGGAGCAACTAACACGGCACGGCTGACGCGTGGACGAACAGGCTGCACGGCACTAGGCACTGCTAGGGCGCTGGCGCCGACGCGGAAGAAGGCTGGCTAGGCGCGCGGCGTCTGACAGACGGACGGCGACGCAATGCGGCACGACGGCGCGGCGGCGCGGGCGTAACGCGATGGGCGTCGAACGCCATCTTTGGGGCGCCCGAGCGCCTAGTGATGCTTCTTGGTGAAATTTCTTGCGCCGCCGCTTTGCTTGGCTGGGCTCCTAGCACTGCTGCTACAAAACACACAACTCAGCCATTTTTTTCTCTCGGCCAACAAGAACCCAATCGGAAGAAGAAGAGGAAGACGATACTCTTACCCGGGATGACGAACGAACGACGGGGCTTCTTGGGAGATGGAGCTCGGCAAGGGGGCTTGGTTGAGAAGGCTTGGGCGGCCATGGAGCTTGGAGAACCAAAAGAGATGAAAACCTATTTTTCTCTTCATTTAATCAAACACACCAAAACCCCAAAGACCCAAAGCTAACCAAGATAAGCCGCGAAAAGAGCAACAAAAGCCTCCTGTGGCTCAACTGGCCACTCGACTCACCTGATTTCTTAGCACCCTGGATTCGAATCCAAACAAACACATCTTTATTCCTCAATTTCCTTTTGCATCTCACCATGCCCAAACACATCCACAAAGCATCAAAATCCTACTTAAGTCCATCCAATAATTTTAACAACTGAAAAAGACATAAACGGCCCTGACGACCCGACCAAGTTACCAAAATACCCCTAGGGCATACCTGGAAGATCGAGATGAAAACCTAGGCCGTTACACCTACTGTGCTAACTACGAGTACAAGATAACTGATTCCTGGCTAAACATGCATATCAACCTCAATCATACATAACCTAGCATGATACTACGAACTTAAAGCAGGAACCATAGCATGCTGGAAGAACAAACCTAGCATGGCACTAACATGTACAAACAAGCAAACATGCTAGCAGGAATTCAAACACAAGCTGTCCTATCCACTAACATGCTCATAAAAGTAACAGGCATACAAGACACAATCAAGAAAACATCGCAGGGTTCACACAACCACGGTAAGAAATCCTTACCTGGAAACAAGCAAAAAATAACTACCACAATCAATAAGCGACCCTCAAGCTTCTAAGCGAACTCGAGCAACCTAAGAAATCAATAAAAACATCCTACTTAAATAAACAACAGCCAACAACTTTGAGCCCAAAAGAGAAAAGACTCGGGAATTACCAACCGAGAAGACACTAGGTCTCGGCCCAATCCTCACAGCAAGGCAGGCTCTCGGCAGCAAGAAGGCAGGCAGGTCTGGCGGCAGATGCGAGCAGGTTGGGCGCTACTGGGTGCGCTGGCAAGGCAGGGAACGCGCGTGAAGAAGTTGGGCGCTGGGGCGCTAGGTGCTGGGCGTACAGACGCGGGCTAGCGCAAGCGTGCAGACACGCTGGAACGGAGCGCGGGTGAGGCGTCTGGGCTGCGGGAACGGCCCGCGGGCGAGGCGTTGGGCTGCGGAAACGGTGCGGGCGCGAGCCGTCTGGGCTGCTGGTGGTGTCTTCTTGACGGTGATGGTCCTACTGCGCGCGTGCGACGGCTAGGCGAGGAAGGGGCTGGGCGGTGGCGTGCGCGGCGTGGCTGGGCCCGGTGGCTCGTGACGGTGCGTGGCTGGGGTGAGGCGGTGAAAGACCCGACCCAGAAGGGGTTCTAAAATGGGCCTTTACCTCAATGCATGCATCCAAAGTTAAAGACAAAATGCAAGAATGGTTTTCGGATTCTAAGTGAAAACTAAAACATACAAACATCCATTTGAAAAACCAATATAAAATTCCTGAAACCTGTCCATGTTTCCAAGCACCTGTTTCAAGTCAAATACATTTCGAAAACTCACTCTGATCAGAGATTTATTTAAAACATTCAAACTTCCAACAGTTACAATAGTGCTAGTATCCGGAAAAGCAGTCAGAAAACAACCTAGGGCTCCGTGCCCAACTACATGCATTCAGAGGAAAATAAAACATAAAGAATCATAGACATAAATTCAGAGTTCGACAGTTGGTTTCCATAATCACAACTCCTCCTTCAGCCATCCTGTCTCACACCTTGGTTACCTGTGGAAAACCACAAAATAAGGGTGAGTAACGAATTACTCAGTAAGAATCCCCAACCGGGGTACAATACGATATAACTGGTCATCTAGAAGAAAGTATGCAAGCTATGAATATAAACACAGAAGAGAGCACATAGCTTAAATCCACACATAAACCTCGGATGCCATCTCAGGGTCTTACTCCAGAAACTCCACCACACGATACGATCCTATACGAGAAACAAGTCTCGGCCTCAGCCTGTCTACTATCGATACGAAAGGTGCACTGAACTCAAGATCCCGAGGAGCTCTCCTGTCGGCGCTGTAATGAGCGTGTGCGCACACTGCATGCTACTGCAAACCATGGGGGGTGCTGGGTCTAGTGGCAAGCTGCCCAGGTCCAGTCACCATGCCTAACTAATCTCTGGATCGGTGTCACTGACATAGGGGTGTGAGACCTGGACACGTGAACTATGTCAGCCTGAACCACCGCACCTGAGGCTAAGGAACCGGTCTTGGTAGGCTTACACCAGGAAGCCGTCCTTGCCCTATCAGGTGGCAATCAAGGGCTACGGCCGAACACGCTGAGGACGTACCGACTGCCGAGGACATGACAATGCCTCGTCATCATCCCGACCGTTGGGGCATTTCAAAGTCTTCCACCTTCACCCAAGATTGCACTGGGCTGCCGTGAGTGTTAGCTAAACCCTAACGGTGGATCAGAGACGGAGTACTACCTCGTACGTCCCTATCGTGGATGCAAGTTACGTTATGCATCCTTGCCCTGATGATGCTACCTATCTGAACTCTAAACTATAGCATAAACAGCAAACATTCCAAAACGTGCTCAACAGAAACAACGAATCTAGCATGATACTACGAAGCAAGAACAGATATCGAGCATGCCAGAACAGGACAACCTAGCATGGAACTAACATGAGAAACAAGATGAGATTCATGCCAGTCAGAATTCAGAATAGAGCACCTATCCACTAACATGCTGATAAACATAATCAAGCAAACAAACAGTAATCACATATTATATCGCAGGACCCACACAACTCCAGTAAGAAATCCTTACCAGGTCGGAAGGCAACTACTCACAAGAATCCTAAGCTGCGATCGATCCCGAGCTAGCTAATGAGAACCTAACAAGCACAACAATATCACAATCTATAGGCCTAAATATAATAAAACAAACAGGGCTCGGCTCGGGAGCAACTCACACGGCACGGCTGACACGCAGACGGACAGGCTGCACGAAACTAGGCACTGCTGGGCGTGCTGGCACAAGTGCTAGGGCGCTAGGCTCGCAAGGCCGAAGCGTCTTGGCACGCACGGGCTGGGGCACGCAGCGCATCGGGCGCGATGAGGAGAAGCGGCGCGCGGCGCGCGCGCGTGCGACAAACAGCAAGATGCGCGCTGCACCGACGGGGCGCGGACGGGGGGCGCGAGGTGAGCGCGGACACGCGACGCGATCTGAGCTGAGCGACGTACTGCTGGGCGTCAAGGCGATGCAGTCCGGCTATGCGATGGGCAGGGCTGCTCGGCTGTGCGTCTGCTGCTGGCGATGGGCACTGCAGGGCGCTGGGCAGGGGCTGCTGCTGCTTGGTTGGGCTGCTGCTTGGCTTCGCTGCACAACACCAACAAATCTCACCTCTTCTTCACTAGGCCAGCAAGAACACACCAAACGGAAGAAGAAGAAGAAGAGATCGAGACACTTACCAGGGATGACGAACATACGAAGGTGCTGCTTGGGGAGAGAGCTTGGGCGGCTATAGGTGTTTTGGAGAAGAAAACACAATCAACCCTATTTTCCCTTCTTTTAATCAAATGCACCAAAACCCCAAAGAACCAAGCCTAACCAAGACATGCCGCGGAAAGAGCAACAAGAGCTCCCAATAGCTCAATTGGCACGCAACCCAACAGACTTCTCGGAGACTTGAGTTCGAACCCCAACAACAGCACAAATACTTCTCATTTTTACTTTTGCATCTCACCATGCCCAAACACATCCACAAAGTATCAAAATCCTACTTAAGTCCATCCAATAATTTTAACAACTTAAAAAGACATAAACGGCCCTGACGGCCCGACCAAATTTCCAAAATACCCCTAGAGGATTCCTGGAAGACAGGGATGAAAACCTGGGCCGTTACAATATTCCCTCCTTTTTATGACTTTCGTCCTCGAAAGTTTTTAAGACTGAAACAGCTCAGGATAATGCAACCTCATCTCGTCCTCCCCGCTCACGAGCGGTTTCGTCTGAACTTTGACTCCTCCACTAAACTTTTACCCAACGGATCTCACGATTACGCAACGTCTTCATCTCAAAGACTAGAACACTCACAGGCTTCCCCTCGAAGCTCAAATCCTCATTCAGCTGTGAAGGCTCAAAGTCCACAATGAGCGATGGGTCCGGCACATACAGCCTCAACATCGATACATGAAAACATTGTGCACAGCTGACAATGACGGGGAAAAGCTAACCGATATGCAACTCTGCCAATCCTCTCGAGAATCTCAAATGGTCCAACAAACAGGGACTCCAATTCCCTCGCTTACCAAACCTCAACACACCTCGCATCAGTGCAACCTTAAAAACATGCACTGTTCAACCTCAAACTCTAAATCTCGACGCCGAACATCGGCGTAACACTTCTGCCTGCTCTGAGCTGACAACATACGAGCTCAAATCCTCTGCACTGCACCGCTGGTCAACTATAGCAACTCAGGACACAAAAACTGACGGCCACCAACTTTTTTGCAGAACACTAGACACTTGCAACATTTACCATTCAACGCTTCAACGGAACCATATGAACTAACAGCTGGGAACTGCTACCCAAGGCAACCTCATAAAACCAACATTGGTCCCCAGCTGCCTAACCATGGAAACACCAACTCCGAACAAGATCTAAAGGACCTGGTTCACCCCTTCCAAAGACCATCGGTCAGAGGGTGAAAACACTACAGGAATTGCACTCGGCTCACAAGCCTCTACGAACTCTCTCCAGAACCACGGTTCATCAACGCACTGCCTAGAATAAACCTTTGCTGCCACACCCTGGTGCCAACAACTATAGCCAGAAACTGCCATGCCACTACACCATAGTATTGACATCTCCACCCGGGACGAGGTGAGAGTTCTAGCTACTGAAACTAATCCGCCAAAAAAATCTGAACTCACACAACAACCATAACCAATTGCCGGCTACAAACCAACAACTTGAGTTCTACAAACTCGGTAGCCTAACCATCCGCACACTACATAACTACGCCGGTCTACTCAACTCTAGCTCGACCTAGATCACTGACTGAAAAAGTCAACCTGCTATCAACAGGGCCCTAGAGGGCTCCCTCCACTAAACTTACCTCCATGCAAGCAACTGAACGAAGCTTGCCTCAAATATGAAACACATCTCACAAGTCCAAACGATAACACATACAGGCTCAACCCTCTAGCTTAGGCTTATTGCACCTTCCCACCGAAACTTCACAAACGGGACGCCACTACCCGGTTAACACCAACTACCAAGAACAAGAAAACCAACAATGGCTGGCAGAGCACAAGCTACACTAACCAACAAGGATCCCTGAAAGGTCAAGACCCTAATCCAGCCACAATGGTTCAAACTCATCCCACAACTGATACAAAGAGTTCCTCAACTACAACGGTGCAACAGCTCCCAGGCCAAACACACGAAGAACCTTAACCGACTAGGCCAAAAACTCATAGGAGGCAGAACGACCCCTACAGCAACTTCCAAAACATCACTCTTGTAACAACCCGACCCAGATGATATGAATTCAACTACCAACTTATTGCATGCACATGAAAGAGCAATTACAAGAAGAAGGAAAAGAAGATTCCAAGAGGATTATAACAATTACATGACAGAATTTTAAATAAAGAAATTTCTAGATTTCTTATTTTGGGACTTTTTGATTTCATTGCTTGCCAACCATGCTCATTATTGCAATGGTTCTTCTAGAAGAGTTGGTTGAGTGTATTTAAAGCATATCTACCCTTTTGTCTAGCATTTAAGCCATGCAATTTACTTTTGGCTTCTTATGTCTTATTTTCTACAAAATGCATTTAATAGCTTTTTGAGTCCTTTTGTATTCTAAGGCATGCACGAATTTTTGGCCTTTAAAATGGCTTGTAATACATCATTTTGGACAGATTTTATGAATGAAAAACTTGTGTTTTCTTAGACCCCATTTGGTGTTGTCTTTCTTTCAAATCTTGCTTTAGGTTTGAAGTTAAATCAATTCATTGGATTAGTCTTGATCAAACTAATTCTGGAGTGAGTTGTCTTAGGATCTAAGAGTGACCATTTTAGATTTTGAGTGTGATCTAAGTTAGCTATCATTGTGAGTTTTTACAAGGATCCTAGAAGGACCTCTAGCTTTGTAAAATTCAAGCAACGTTTGGCGCTTATCACAAAACATGGCCCTAAACCTGGGTTCTTACTCAGCATGCAAGTTAAATATGATATCAAGCGGCTTAGTGCTCATATTTAAAACCTTTCAAAACATATGAGAATGCGGGGAACACTTAACTCAAAATCAACAACTTTCATTTAAGCAAAACAAACAAAGTAAAACAGGCCTGGCCAGTATTTATAAAAACTATCAAAACAGTTTAAATAACTTTTAAACAACATTCCCCTAGGACTCCTGTCCATCTACATGCTTAACAAATAATGCAAATAATAAATGACAGAGTGCCGGCAGCTCCCATGATCAATCAGCTTCCTCCGCTAGCCATCCTGTTGTTGTCCCAAGTTACCTGAAAGATAAATAAGGGTGAGTATAAACATACTCAGTAAGAATCCCCAACCGGAGTACAATACGATACATCAGTCATCTAGAACCCTAGCATACATGCAAACAGCCACCAACACAGATCATAGCTCATCGAGCTTACAAGGCAAGATCTGGAATCCTCGGAAGTCTCCTACTTTCGGCCTAATGATTGGTTCTCCTAACCAATCCTGGGACATCTCCGAGGGTCTTTCTCCCTCGGCTATTTGATCAGCTCAAAAACTGATCCCAAGGATGTCCTCAAGGGCCTCTTACCCTTGCTAACAAATCTGGACTTACGGGAGCGTACCAGAAGTCTGGCTCTAAACTGGAAGGAATTGGTGTACTCACGGCATTAGCCCGGGGGAGCTCTCCAAACTGGCAACTAACGCGTGTGCGCGCACACCGCATGCTGCTGCAACCGGCGTAAATGTGGGGGCCTAAGGACAAACTACGCGGGCCAGGTATGCATGCCTAAGACTCGGAAGCGGTGTCACTGATCACAGTAGTGCGAGGCCCTCGACACTCATCCGCACTGAACCACCGACTGGCTAAGAACCGGCCAAGGCGAGCTTACACCGCTAAGGGGTTCCACTCTAGCAGGCTACAAACTAGGCTTATGCCGATGTGGTAGCTAAATCCACATCGGCGGCCTGGGGGGGGAAGCAATGTACGTTATGCTTCGCTCGCTCTACTCTCGACCGGTGGGGACAAAGTACGTTATGTCCGCTCTCAGCCTCTAGATGATGACAAACCCTACTTTACTAGCTAAGAGTACAGAGTAAATGATTCCTGGCTAGCAAACAATAATCGACATCAATCACACTTACCTAGCATGATACTACGAACTTAAAGCAGGAATCATAAGCATGCTGGAAGAACAAACCTAGCATGGCACTAACATGTACAATCAGGTAAACATGCTGGCAAGAGATCAATCATAGCGACCCTATCACTATCATGCTCATAACAGTCAACAAGCATACAAGGCACATCATGATAATATCGCAGGGTCCACACAACCACGGTAAGCAATCCTTACCTGAAACAAGTAGAAAATAACTATCACAAATCAACAAGCGACCCTCAAGCTTCTATGGAACCAGAGCAGCCTAAACATTTCAATAAAACACCCTAATTAAATACATAATCAGCAGCCAACAAATCAGGGCCCAAAGAAGAAAACACTCGGGAAATACCATCCGAGAAGCCACAAGGCTCAGGCCATCTCACACAGCAGGGGAGGCTGTCGGCAGCACAGAAGCTGGCTGGGCGCAGGGCGTTGGGCGCTAGGCGCTGGGGCGTTGAGCTGCACGCGGACGAGGGCTGGGGCGACACAAGGGCGCGCGGGCGTAGGCGCGAGCTCGGTTGGGTGATGGCGTGCGGCGCGGCTCGGCACAGAGGACGGCGCGTGCTGGGCGACACAACGAGCTATAGGGACGCGCACGGGGCGACGCAAAGCGACGGCTTTAGGGACGCTCGGGATGGCACGACGAGCTACGCTGGCGCGACAACCGTGCGGCTCAGAACGCCCGCTTTTCTATTTCGTTACCCGTGATTTCGGGTCATTATTCGGATGTTCGGATGGGCCGTTAGAGCTATTTTAACCCTTAGGGGTATTTTGGTCTTTTTGCCCCCGGTCAGGGTTTTGAGGATTTTCAAGATTTCAGGGCCATTCCTGCCTTTGTCGAAGCTTAATGGTTGTTGGTTGCAAGATCCGAGAGGTTTGGGCAAGTTATTTGGAAGTTTGGAGGTGTTTTAGAAAATGGCAAAATTAATTGTAATTTTGGTGCTTCCATTGGGTTTTGAGCCCTTGCCCTAAATGGTCTTGGGGAGTTCGTAGGAAAAGAGAGTTTTATTTTTAAAATAAGTTTGCTTCGGCCGGGTTTAGAAAGAGGAAGCTTTGGGAAGGGATTTTAGACCTATTTAATTAGGGAAAAAGGAAAGAAAATCAAGAAAATCCCTTTTCCCCTTGTTTTGTAATCTCTCTATCTCTCTCTCTCTCTCTCTCTCTCTCCTAGCCGACCTCACCAAGAAACCCTAGCCGCCCTAGCCGCACCCCTCGCGGCCAGGCGCGCACCAGCAATTTCACCCGCCCACCAGCGCGCACTGTAGCCCAAATTGGCCCACCAGACGCGCCGCCAGACCGACCAGATCGGGTCGCCCGAGACGCGCAAAGACCGACCAGATCGGGTCGCCCGAGACGCGCCGCGCCCCTCCCTCACCAGCCGCCGCCGCACCGCGCCGCACGCTGCGTCGCCCCGCCAGGCTCCGCGCGCCCAAGACTGTCCGTCGCGTCTGCGTGCGTGCGTGCCGCTCGTCGCGTCCGCCGCCCGCACACGCGCTGCGCCTGCGCGATCCGTCGCGAAGCCAGCGCCCAGCGCCCGCCCCCCTCCACGCCACACGCGCCCAAAGCAGACCCAAAATCGCCCCTTTGCTGCGAGACCCGTGCCTTCTCGGTTGGTAATTCCCGAACCTATCCCTTTTAGATTTTTAAGTCTGGTCAGGTCAGTATATTTATTTAGGATGCTTTTAAAATGCTTAGGTTGCTCGGTTTCGCTTTAAAGCTCGAGGGTCACTATTTGAATGTGAAAGTTATTCCTACTCGTTTCCGGTGTAAGGATTTCTTACCGTGGTTGGGTGGACCTGCGATGCTATCATGATTGTGCCTTGTATGCTTGGTTGTTGTTATGAGTATGTTAGCTATTGAACAGCTTGTGTTTGAAATCTTGCTAGCATGTTGCTTGTTATTCATGTTAGTGCCATGCTAGGTTTGTTCTTCCAAAGATGCCATGTCTTGTGATTGTATGAAATTTCCAAAGGGGTAGGTTACATGTTTTCTCTTGCTTCCATATCGTGTTGCTCTTGTGTCCCCGATATATTCTCAGTAGTCCCATGCAAGGGGTTTAATTATCTTGGCATACCTTGTTCTATTTTATCCTCGTTAGTTCCGTGCCGTGCATAGGCGGTGATGTATAGTGTAGAAGACCGTAGGGGTAACTAGTTTAGGTCCCGCTCGGTAAGACCCCGATGGACATCGGGAGGTGTAAGACCACGATGGGCATCCTAGGTGTGTAAGTCCCGATGGGCATCACCGAGTTGGAGGTGTAAGACCCGATGGGCATCCTAGGTGTGTAAGTCCCCGATGGGCATCACTGAGTTGGAGGTGTAAGACCCCGATGGGCATCCTAGGTGTGTAAGTCCCCGATGGGCATCACTGAGTTGGAGGTGTAAGACCCCGATGGGCATCCTAGGTGTGTAAGTCCCGATGGGCATCACCGAGTTGGAGGTGTAAGACCCGATGGGCATCCTAGGTGTGTAAGTCCCGATGGGCATCACCGAGTTGGAGGTGTAAGACCCGATGGGCATCCTAGGTGTGTAAGTCCCCGATGGGCATCATTGAGTTGGAGGTGTAAGACCCGATGGGCATCCTAGGTGTGTAAGTCCCGATGGGCATCACCGAGTTGGAGGTGTAAGACCCGATGGGCATCCTAGGTGTGTAAGTCCCGATGGGCATCACTGAGTTGGAGGTGTAAGACCCCGATGGGCATCCTAGGTGTGTAAGTCCCCGATGGGCATCACTGAGTTGGAGGTGTAAGACCCCGATGGGCATCCTAGGTGTGTAAGTCCCCGATGGGCATCACTAAGTCCTAGGTTGTGTAAGGCCCGAAGGGCATCCAAGTGTAGAACCTAGGATAGGCAGTAGATGAAAGCCCTTGAATAGGCTCGCTCTAGAAGTAGCTCATAGCCTAATTCAACCGTTTTGCTCTAAGTCATTGTTTTATTTGCATGTATACTAGGGTGCTAGATGACTGATGTATCGTATTGTACCCCGGTTGGGGATTCTTACTGAGTATGTTTATACTCACCCTTATTTCTGTGGTTTTTCCACTGTGGGTAACTTGGGACAACACCGGGATGGCTAGCGGAGGGAGCTGTTTGATCATGGGGGCCACCAAAGACTGGCTGCTTTATTGTTTGCATTTATTTATTCAAAGATGTAGATGGACATGGGTCCTAGGGGAATGATGTTAAAGTTGTTTAAACTGCTTTGAATGTCCTTTTATAAATCTGCGCCAGAGCTTATTTTACCTTGATTGGATTTGCTTATGAAAATTGTTGGTTATGTTTTAAGTGTTCCCCGTTTCCAAATGTTTTGAAAAAGTTTTAAATATGAGCACTAAACCGCTTGTTGAAATATTTAACTTGCATGCTGAGTGAGGACCTAGGTTTAGGACCGTATTCCAGGTCGGGTCCTTACAGGCTCGGCATAGTGACCTACAGGGGACGTGCGATTTGGGCGAGGGCTGTGCGACGCGGCCTGGGCGAGCCGACTCGGGGAAGGGCGGCTTGGCACTGTGCGCGGCCGGGCGAGCTGGGGTAGGGCTGGGCGAGCTGGGCGAGCTGGGCGGCTAGGTTGGGCGAGCTGGGGGGCTGGGGCTCGGGTTTGGTGAGAGAGGGAGAGAGAGAGAGAGAGAGAGAAACAAAAAGGGGGAAAATGGGATTTTTCTTTATTTTTTCCTTATTTTCCAACCTTATCCAATTTTAAATAGGCCTTAAAAATCCCTAAAATCCCATTTCCCGGCTTCCTCCTCGAGACCCGGCTGAAGCAAACCTTTTCCAATAAATAAAACTCACTTAAATCAAACTCCCAATTTAACATTAAGGGCAAGGGCTCAAATCCCAATGGAAGCACTCAAACAACAATAACTTTGCCAAAACCCAAATCACTTCCAAACGACTAGCCCAAACATCTTGGGACTCGCAACCAACAACAAACAAGCCTTGACAAAGGCAGGAGCTACCGCGAAGTCCTGAAAATCCATAAGTCCTGCCCGGGGAGCCAAAAGACCAAAATACCCCTAAGGGTCAAAACAGCTCTAACGGCCCAACCGAACAACCGAATTTTGAAGCGAAAGCACCTGGAAAACTGGAATAGAAAACTGGGCTGTTACAATTCCCGAGTCCGCTTAACTGGACAAACAACTGCTTTTAGGCGGCCAACAGACTTTTCCTCTTGCTAGCACCACTTCCACCAACTCCAAGACGAAGGAATAATCTGACAACTCCTAAGAGGAAACAGTTCCTTACAAGCGAACATCCGAAGGACAGAGAGCTCCACTGTAAAGACCCGACCCGAATGGGGTCCTAAAATAGGCCTTTACCTCAATGCATGCTTTAACACTTATAAAATAATATGCAAGGTTGAATGACAGATTCTAATTAAAACAAAATACAATAAAGCATCCATTCAAAACAAGAAAACAACGTCCTAGAACCTGTCCCTGTTTCCAAGTACCTGTTCCAAGCTAAATACAATTTAAACGTACTCTGATCAGAGATTTATTTCACATTCAAATCCAAAAATGGTTTACGTCAGTGTCAGAATCCGGGCAACAACCAGAAAACAACCTAAGGGCTCCGTGCCCAACTACAAGCATTCAGAGGACATTTAAAACATGAAAACATAAATAAAAGACTGAGAGTTCGAAACAACGGGTTTCCATGATCACAGCTCCTCCTTCAGCCATCCTGTCTCGCACCATGGTTACCTGTGGAAAACCAAAAAATAAGGGTGAGTAACGAATTACTCAGTAAGAATCCCCAACCGGGGTACAATACGATATACATGGTCATCTAGCAGAAAGGTATGCAAGCTATGAATATAAACACAGAAGAGAGCACATAGCTTAAGTCCACACATAAACTTCGGACGCCATCTCAGGGTCTTACTCCAGAATAATGCACCTCATAATACGATCCTATACGAGAAACAAGTCTCGGCCTCAACCTGTCTACTGTCGATACGAAAGGTACACTGGCTCAAGATCCCGAGGAGCTCTGCGGTCGGCGCTGTAATGAGCGTGTACGGGAACCGCATGCTACTACAAACCATGGGGGGTGCCGGGTCTAGTGGCAAGCTGCCCAGGTCCATTCACCATGCCTAACTAAATCTCTTGATCGGTGTCACTGACATAGGGGTGTGAGACCTGGACACGTGAACTATGTCAGCCTGAACCACCGCACCTAAGGCTAAGGAACCGGTCGTGGTTGGCTTACACCAAGAAGCCGTCCTTGCCCTAACAGGTGGCAATCAAGGGCTACGGCCGAACACGCTGAGGACGTGCCGACTGTCGGGGACAAGGCAATGCCATGTCATCATCCCGACCGTTGGAGCATTTAACAGTCTACCACCCGCACCCAAGATTGTAGGGCCTGCCGTTAGGGTTAGCTAAACCCTAACGGGGGATCAGGGACGGAGTACTGCTTCGTACGTCCCTGTCGTGGATGCAAGTTACATTATGCATCCTGGCCCGGATGATGCTACCTACCATATCTCAACCTATAAACAGATACAACAAACAATCCTATACGTGCTCAAAAGATACAACGAACCTAGCATGATACTACGAAGTAAGAACAGATAACGAGCATGCCAGAACGGAACAACCTAGCATGGACTAACATGAGAAACAACATAAGAAATCATGCCAGTCGGAAATACAGAACGGAGCACCTATCACTATACATGCTGATAAACACAACAAGCATACAAACAGCAATCACATATAATATCGCAGGGCCCACACAACTCCGGTAAGAAATCCTTACCTGGTCGGAAGGCAACTATACACAAGAATCCTAAGCTGCGATCGATCCTGAGCTAGCTAATGAGAACCTACCAAGCACAATAATAATCACAATCCATAGGCCTAAATATAATAAAATAAATAGGTGTAACAGTCCAGTTTCCTATTCCAGTTTTCGAGGTGCCTTCGGGTCAAGATTCGGTTGTTTGGTTGGGTTTTAGAGCCGTTTGGACCCTTGGGGGTATTTTGGTCTTTTGGCTCTTCGGGTAGGATTTGTGGTCTTCAGGGCTTCGAGGTAGCTCCTGCCTTTGTCGAGGCTTGTTTGTTGGTGGCTGCGAGTCCCGTGGTGTTTGGGCTAGTCGGTTGGATGCTCGGTTGTGGTTTGGGCTTTGGCAAAGTGATGGTTGGTTGTGTGATTCTTTTGGGATTCGAGCCCGAGCCTTTAGTGTTGCTTTGGGAGTTGGATTTAAGTGAGTTTGATTGATTGGAAAAGATTTCTTTGATCGGGTCTCGGAGGAGGAAGCCGGGAAATGGGATTTTGAGGTTTTAAGTGGATAAGGATGGAAAATGGAATTAAAATCCCATTTTTCCCTTTTATTTCTCATTTTCCTTTTTATTTCTTTTTTTTTTTTTTTTTTTTTTCCCAAAATCAATTTTCTCTCTCTCTCTCTCTCTCTCTCTCTCCCCGAGCCCCCACCTAGCCCAGCCCCTTGGCTCGCCCAGCCTCTAGCCCGAGCCAGCCTCGCCCAGCCCGAGCCCCTGCTCGCTTTGAGCTAGCCCACCACAGCAGCGCTTCGCCTCGCCCCCAGTCGCTCGCACCGAGAGTCGAGCGCCATCGCCACCCGAGCCCTGGGCCTCCGCCGCCCCCACTCGTGTCGCCCGAGCTCGCCCGCACAGTGCCGTCGCCCTGCTCTGCCCTGGTCCGTGTCGCCCAGGCCGTCGCGTGTCGTCCGCGCTCGAGTCGCGCGTCCCAGCGCCAGATCGCGCGCCCTCGCGTCGTGTCGCTCGCGCCGCGCTGCCGTCTCTGGCTTGTCGCGCGCGCGCCGCCGCCAACCGAAGCTAGCGCGCCGCGCCCGCGCGCGCCCAGTGTCGCTCGCGTGCCGTCCGTCGCGCGACCAGCGCCCCTCAGCGCGCGCTTCGCGCCCGGCTAAGCGCCCGACCACTGCGCCTCGGCTGCGCTTATCACCGCCCATCACCGCCTAGCGCGTCACGGCCGGCTGTCCGAGTGTCAGCCGTGCCTCGTGAGTTGCTCCCGAGCTGAGCCCTATTTATTTTAGAGTATTTAGGGCTATTTTATGATTATTGATGTGTTTGATTGGCTCGTTATAGGTTGCTCGGGTTCGATCGCAGTTAATTTTATTGTGAGTTGTTGCCTTCCGACCAGGTAAAGATTTCTTACCGGAGTTGTGTGGGCCCTGCGATATTGTCATGATTTTGCCTTGCTTGTTTGCTGACTGTTATGAGCATGATAATACTAGAGCAGCTTTGATTGATTTCTGCTAGCATGTTTGCTTGATATTACATGTTAGTGCCATGCTAGGTTTGTTACGCAAAGATGCTTGTGATTCTGCTAAGCTCGTAGTATCATGCTAGGTAGTGTGATTGATGTCGGTCTTTGTTTGCTAGCCAGGAATCCTTGCTTTTTGCTCTGTACTCTTAGATAGAGTTGTAGGGTTTGTCATCATCCAGAGGCTGAGCGGACATAACGTACTTTGTCCCCACTGATCGGGAGTAGTGTGCGAAGCATAACGTATCTTGCTTCCCCGGTCACTAAGGTGGATTTAGCTCGGTCGGGAATAAAGTGTGCGCGGCATAACGTATCTTGCTACCCCCGACCAGTAGGTTGTGGAATTAGCTACCCACTTCGGCATAGCCTAGTTTGTAGCTCGCTAGAGCGGAACCACGCCATCGGTGTAAGCTCGCCTCGGCCGGTTCTTAGCTTCGTGTCGGTGGACCATGCCGCATGATGAGCGCCGAGGGCCTCGCGCTCGTGTGATCGGTGACACCGCTTCCGAGTCTTAGGCATGCGTGCTGCCCGCGTAGTTTGCCCTTAGGCCCCGCATTTACGCCGGTTGCGAAGAGCATGCGGTGTCGCGCGCACACGCCAGCGTTAGTTGCCGTTCGGAGAGCTCCCCGGGCTAATGTTCGTGAGTACACCATTCCTTCCAGCTTTAGAGCCGGACTTGGGTACTCTCCGATAGTCCGAGATCTATTAGCAAGGGTAAGAGGCCCTTGAGGACATCCTAGGGATCGGTTTTGAGTGATCAACCGGCCGAGGAGAGAAAGACCCTCGAGAGATGTCCCGAGATTGGTTAGGATAACCAATCATTAGGCCGGAAGTAGGAGACTTCCGATGACTCGAGATCTTTCTTTGTAAGCTCGTTGAGCTATGATCATATTGGTAGTCGCTTTGCTTGCATGCTTTGGTTCTAGATGACTGATTATATCGTATTGTACCCCGGTTGGGGATTCTTACTGAGTAATTCGTTACTCACCCTTACTTATCTTTCAGGAAACCATGGCGCGAGGCAGGATGGCTGGAGGAGGAGCTGTGATCATGGAAAACCCGTTGTTCAACTCTGAGTCTTATGTTTATGTTTATGATTTAAATGTCCTCTGAATGCATGTAGTTGGGCACGGAGCCCTAGGTTGTTTTATGAATGTATTTCTGGATTCTAGCATTGTTGTAAATGTTGTAAAGTTGTATGTTTTTAATAAATCTCTGATCAGAGTAAGTTTTGGAAATGTATTTGTCTTGGAACAGGTGCTTGGAAACAGGGACAGGTTTCAAGAATTTTGTATTGACTTTTTAAATGAACTCTTGCCGGTTTTTGGTTTTTACTTAGATTCTGAAACAAGCCTATTGCAAATTCTAGTGTTGATTTGTATGCATGCATTGAGGTAAGGGCCCATTTAGAGCCCCATTCGGGTTGGGTCTTTACAAGTTGGTATCAGAGCTCAGAGTCATAGATTCTGTGGACCGACTTTTGTTGTAGGTCATTTTTCCATGATCATCAAGACTCAAGCGATCATCAGTGCGCCTAAGTTTACTGTTTAAAGAAAAGGGTAAGATTTACAATACTTTTCATCTAACTTTTATGCCTTGTGTAGTGTTGTGTAGCGGAGACGTGCAGGTTCTGACTCGTTGTTGGTTTGTGCTTAGTGAGCCATCATGCCAACCTTCCCGCAGTGCGAGCAGTTTGTTTAGCAGCTTGTTGAGGTATCCAGATAGATTCGGATGCCCCCGGGACATCGTTCCGCAGAGGAGGCGCAGTTTAGACTCCGTTGGCCATTTGTGGCCCGATTCTTTTCTTTCCTGCCGAGAGGGTGGAGGTGATTCGTGCGGTCGCCAAAGATGTTGATCGCACCCGCAGGAGCAGGGGCGCTTGGCATGTCCGACCGAGGAGTTGGACCGATCGTGTTGATGTTGAGGCCGCGTCCGTGGTTGTTAGGCCAACATGCCGATTTGGCCCCTGTGAGTTGAGTTGCCTAGAGGAGGGGGTAGAGGCTAGCGGCGCCTCAGTGAGACTCCTTGAGCAGTGTGTGCTCCACCCATGAGAGATTTGATGGCGTGTCTTTAGCTATTAGAGAGCGGAGACCCATTGCGCAGCTTTGTAGCGCGTAGTGAGGAGTCCCGGCACAGATAGCCCCACCGACAGTGAGTTTGTTTCAAAGATTTTTCCCCAGTAGCTCTTGTAGCCCCCAAGGTTCCCGGAGGGCATGATCAGCAGGTTTATTCAGATGAGTTTGTTGGCTTTGATGGAGCCGCCCAGTTTGGCAAATGGATGCCTGTAGAGCTCGATGTTTTAGTATGTCCTGCTGCTAGTAGTAAAGTAGTTGGCCAGGTTTGAGTTTAGCATCCGTGTGTGGGATGCCCTGCTGTTTAGAGGCCGAGGTGTGCGTTCTGTCTTTGTTTGGTTCATCGGATGGTGGTGGAAGTCCCTTGTGAGAGGTGGACTAGCGAGTCTCCACCAGTCGCCCGATTGATTGGCAAGTTGCCGTGTTAGTTGCTTGAGGCAGATGTAGGGACATCTTTGCCCCCTTGCGAGCCTGCTGTTGTTTAACAGCCCAGCTTCCTCAGATGTGGATTTGGTAGTAGTAGCACTTGAGGTGCATTGGTTGGTGTGCCACTTTGGCACTAAGTCCAGTTCGAGCTTGAGTTTGGCTTGGGCATAGCGGATGGTTCTATGCCGTTCGGAGTTCAAATGCACTCCTTTAGCCTTGGATCCGTTTATGGCGCTTGCACTGCTTAGGTCGTGCGGAGGGCTGGTTCGGTGGTAGTCGATGGACTACAAGCGAAAGGATGCTCGAGAGGAGCCGGAGCCTCTTCCCAGTGTTTCTGGAGGTTGAGTAAGTCAGCAGATTGGTTGGTAAGTGTTGGTGCGCTTGAGTCTCGCGCTAGTGTTAAGGCCAAGAGTTTTCTTGTGGTTCGTAGTACGGTCAACTACCTTCGAGTGCCTTTATCTCGAGGAGAGTTGAGCATCGTAGATGCGAGTTTGGTCCAAAGAGAGGACCACGAGTTGGATGCTCATGAGATGAGCCGGATGCCTATGAGGCGAGTTGGATGCCATGATTCGAGTTGGATGCTTTTGAGGCGAGATGAGCTGATGCCTTGCGAGAGGATTTGGATGCCTTATGGGTAAGCACCCTTGGTAGAGGCTTGGTATAAAGTAAGTTCGGTGTGGCATGGTTATGCTTTTGGTAGAGCAAGGTTGCCTCAGCTTTGAGCATTGTGTGGAGTTGGAACTTTTGGTGTTTCTTCGGTTGGCGTTCAGTTGGAAACTGAACAAGAGCGGTGGTAGCAAAACCGCGCAGTTTCTGATCGCCTTGGCTAAGAAAGTTGTTTGGATCCTTTCCTTGGGTAGAAGCCTTGTTGAGGCTGATGTTTGAGTAGGAGGATGACGCATTCGATAGCATTTTCGGGTCCTCTTGGTTCCCAAGGAGTTGGAGTTGGCCTGCATGGTTGAGATGGTTGGAGAGAGTTGTGCCTGTTCAGGCAGTTGGCTGTTAGCTCGTTTGTCGGCAGTGTGTGTCGAGGGTTGCCGAAGAACCCTAGGTTTTGGAGAGCCTCTCAAAGCTCACCAGCCCAGTGTAGTGAGTTTCGGTTGCTTGGCAAGTCGGAGCCGTGTAGTTTGTAGCCTCGGTTGAGTTGCTAGCAGTCTTGGTAGACTAGCTAGCTAGTGTTTGTTTGGAGTAAAGTCCAGATTGGTTCCGGTGCGGTGGCAAGTTGATGCTTGGTGTTGACCAAGGTGTGGTTTGGAGCTGCTAGAGATTAGCTTTGCTCGTGGGACGAATGGTTCGTGTCCAGTTGGTTGTTTTCCTATTTCCAGGATGTCGAGTTACCCCGCTTGGCTTTTGGAGGTTCAATCTAAAGATGGACCCCGTTGTTGCCTGATGAGATGTAGATGTTGTTGCTCTAGTGGAGCAAGACAGTGAGCGTATGTGGAGCTCTCTGTCCTTTGGTTGTCTGTTTGTAAGAGCCGTTTCCTTCGGGAATTTGTCA
Organism: Sicyos edulis; assembly: GCA_036507275.1. NCBI lineage: Eukaryota > Viridiplantae > Streptophyta > Magnoliopsida > Cucurbitales > Cucurbitaceae > Sicyos > Sicyos edulis. The sequence continues at coordinate 21,866,068 of CM071854.1, read as the reverse complement.
GGTTACTCCTTTGGTCTTGGAATTGATGGTAGTGGTGCTAGCAAGAGGGAAAAATTTGTTGGCTACTTGGAAGTAGTCGTTTGTTCAGTTAAGCGGATTCTTGGATGGTGTTCTAGAGGCCGCAGATAAAGGTTGTTCTCGCCTCTTGTGAGTGTTTGGCCAAGATTTGGTTCTCTTGTTGTTTCGAGAACTAGTTCGGTTCTAGCCGGGGCGTTGCCACGAGGTCTTTTCCTAGTCAGGAAGTTTTGGGAGTTGACCCCTCCCTCGGCAGTTGAGTAAGTTTTGTTGGTTCCGAATTTGTGATCCGATTGGTTGAGTTTTCCCTTTGTTGTTGCTTCCAAGAGAGTTGGTTGCTGTTGCCTTGGGTTTGAGCTAGTCAGCGAGCTTGTGTGAAGTTCACGCCCTTCAGAGTTTGCTTGCCGGGAAAGTCGTTTTCCGTTTGGCGTGAGTCGACTTAGCTCCCGAGTTGTGTAGTTGGTCGAGTAGCGCGCGATCAGCCCAATGAGAGGGTCCTCGCTTTGTGTTGTTAGCAAGCAAGAGTTGTTTGTCCCCGCATGAAGCGGTGGCTGCCAATGAAGAGTTGTTTCTCGGCAAGTTGTTGGTTCTTTGAGGATTGAAGATTTCCCTTTCCCTAGTCTCTGTGGTGGTTGAGTTGCTCCTGGATGTCACCTCGAGAGTTAGCTTTGAGGTTGTCGTTATCCGCTTTCCTCGTGAGGTTTCGGAGTGGAGCTTACGTTGGAAGTTGAGTTAGGCTTAAGCTAAAAGGAGAAGTCCTTTGAGTAGCCTGTTGGATTTTTAGAGTTGAGTAGTAGCTTGGAGGCGGCGTTGCTCGTTATAAGTTTGGGTTGAGTTCTGCACGAGCAAGCCCTTCTCGGGCTTTGCTCCTTGTTGTCGCCGCAGCTTGGAGTAGCAGAGCCGTTTGAGTGAGTTGGCACAGAGGTGCCGTGGCTTTGGTTGGTAAAGCCGTTGAGCTATTTTCCTCAAGGTGTTGTGCCGCAGAGAGTCAAGGTGATGGTTTAGTCCTTGCACCCGAGTTTTCCTTGAGAGGAATTTTGGTGGTTTCCTTGCTGGCGATGTTTTCTTTGGCCGCTTGCTAGTAGATTTGCATGGAAAAGTTTGCTTTCGGCCGTTTGGTTTCGGGAACTGGAAGGTTCGATTGTTTGGCCGCTTTGTGTAGGGTTGAGGCATTTGTTAACACCGTGAGCTCCTAGAGGAGTTTTGCCAGAGCGTGGTGTAAAGTTTGAGCTTGTGGCGATCCTCGAGTTTCTTGAGAGTAGCACCGTTGAGAGTTGGTGCGAGTTGAGGACGTGGTTTGCCGTCTGTTCCCTTGGAGTTCAGTGTATGCCCAGTTTGGATGGCATTGTGGCCTTGAGTTTTTGAGAACCCAAGAGAGTTTTGGTTCTCGAAGAGGGCTAGTGTTGTTGGCCGAGAAGTTCAGTTGGCTGGATCAGTGGAGTTTTCCTGAAGCTGTTTCGTCTTAGGACTTTCGAGGACGAAAGTCTTATAAGGAGGGAGTATTGTAACAGCCCAATTTCCTATTCCAGTTTTCGAGGTGCCTTCGGGTCAAGATTCGGTTGTTTGGTTGGGTTTTAGAGCCGTTTGGACCCTTGGGGGTATTTTGGTCTTTTGGCTCTTCGGGCAGGATTTGTGGTCTTCAGGGCTTCGAGGTAGCTCCTGCCTTTGTCGAGGCTTGTTTGTTGGTGGTCTCCGGTGGTGTTTGGGCTAGTCGGTTGGATGCTCGGTTGTGGTTTGGGCTTTGGCAAAGTGATGGTTGGTTGTGTGATTCTTTTGGGATTCGAGCCCGAGCCTTTAGTGTTGCTTTGGGAGTTGGATTTAAGTGAGTTTGATTGATTGGAAAAGATTTCTTTGATCGGGTCTCGAAGGAGGAAGCCGGGAAATGGGATTTTGAGGTTTTAAGTGGATAAGGATGGAAAATGGAATTAAAATCCCATTTTTCCCTTTTATTTCCCATTTTCCTTTTTATTTCTTTTTTATTTCTTTTATTGTTTTTCCCAAAATCAATTTTCTCTCTCTCTCTCTCTCTCCCCGAGCCCCCCACCTAGCCCAGCCCCTTGGCTCGCCCAGCCCCTAGCCCGAGCCAGCCTCGCCCAGCCCGAGCCCCTGCTCCTGAAGCTAGCCTGACCCGTCGCGCGCTGCGCCTCGCGCCCTCGCCAGTCGCCACCGAAAGGCGTCGAGCGCCATCGCCACCCGAGCCCAGATCCCTCGCCGCCCGGCTCGTGTCGCTGAGAAGCCGCCGCAAGATGCAGCGCCGCCTCTCGCTCGCCTGTCCGTGTCGCCCCCGCCGCCGCGCGTGTCGTCCGCGCTCGAGTGGCGCGTCTGCGCCAGATCGCGCGCCCTCGCGTCGTGTCGGCGCGCGCCAGCGCGCCGCCTCTCTCTCCGAGCGCGCCGCGGCGTGCGTCGCCAGCCGAGCTAGAGCCCGCGCCCGCGCGTCCTGTGTCGCTCGCGTGCCGTCCATGCGCAGCCCAGCGCCCGTCCGCGCGCAGCTCGCGCCCAGCCAGCGCCCTAGCCCCAGCCACGCCTTAAGCGCGCTGTCATGCGCCATCACCGCCTAGCCTGCGGCTGCTGCTCCTGTGTCGTCCGTACCTGCCTCGTGAGTTGCTCCCGAGCTGAGCCCTGTTTATTTTAAGGTATTTAGGGCTATTTTATGATTATTGATGTGTTTGCTTGGCTCGTTATAGGTTGCTCGGGTTCGATCGCAGTTAATTTTATTGTGAGTTGTTGCCTTCCGACCAAGTAAGGATTTCTTACCGAAGTTGTGTGGGCCCTGCGATATTGTCATGATTTTGCCTTGCTTGTTTGCTGACTGTTATGAGCATGATAATACTAGAGCAGCTTTGATTGATTTCTTCTAGCATGTTTGCTTGATATTACATGTTAGTGCCATGCTAGGTTTGTTCTGCCAGTATGCTTGTGATTCCTGCTTAAGCTCGTAGTATCATGCTAGGTAGAGTGATTGATGTCGGTCTTTGTTTGCTAGCCAGGAATCCTTGCTTTTTGCTCTGTACTCTTAGATAGAGTTGTAGGGTTTGTCATCATCCAGAGGCTGAGCGGACATAACGTAATTTGTCCCCACTGATCGGGAGTAGTGTGCGAAGCATAACGTATCTTGCTTCCCCCCCCCCGGTCACTAAGGTGGATTTAGCTCAGGTCGGGAATAAAGTGTGCGCAGCATAACGTATCTTGCTACCCCCGACCAGGCAGGTTGTGGAATTAGCTACCCACTTCGGCATAGCCTAGTTTGTAGCTCTGCTAGAGCGGAACCACGCCATCGGTGTAAGCTCGCCTGGCGGTTCTTAGCTTCGTGTCGGTGGACCATGCTTTGCCGATGAGCGCCGCGAGGGCTCGCGCATCGTGATCGGTGACACCGCTTCCGAGTCTTAGGCATGCGTACCTGGCCCGCGTAATTTGCCCTTAGGCCCCTGCATTTATGCCGGTTGCAGAAGAGCATGCGGTGTGCGCGCACACGCGTTAGTTGCTGGTTCGGAGAGTTCCCCCGGGCTAATGTTCGTGAGTACACCATTCCTGCCAGTTTAGAGCCAGACTTCGGGTACTCTCCCGATAGTCCAGATCTATTAGCAAGGGTAAGAGGCCCTTGAGGACATCCTAGGGATCGGTTTTGAGTGATCAACCGGGTGAGGAGAAAGACCTCGAGAGATGTCCCGTGATTGGTTAGGATAACCAATCATTAGGCCTAAGTAGGAGACTTCCGATGACTCCGAGATCTTTCTTTGTAAGCTCGTTGAGCTATGATCCATGTTGGTAGTTTGTTTGCTTGCATGCTTTGGTTCTAGATGACTGATTATATCGTATTGTACCCCGGTTGGGGATTCTTACTGAGTAATTCGTTACTCACCCTTACTTATCTTTCAGGAAACCATGGCGTGAGGCAGGATGGCTGGAGGAGGAGCTGTGATCATGGAAAACCCGTTGTTCAACTCCGAGTCTTATGTTTATGTTTATGATTTAAATGTCCTCTGAATGCATGTAGTTGGGCACGGAGCCCTAGGTTGTTTTATGAATGTATTTCCGAATTCTAGCATTGTTGTAAATGTTGTAAAGTTGTATGTTTTTAATAAATCTCTGATCAGAGTAAGTTTTGGAAATGTATTTGTCTTGGAACAGGTGCTTGGAAACAGGGACAGGTTTCAAGAATTTTGTATTGACTTTTTAAATGAACTCTTGCCGATTTTTGGTTTTTACTTAGAATTCGAAACAACCCTATTGCAAATTCTAGTGTTGATTTGTATGCATGCATTGAGGTAAGGGCCCATTTAGAGCCCCATTCAGGTCGGGTCTTTACAATAGGGCTCGGCTCGGGAGCAACTTCACGTGGCAAGGTTGACGCGCAGACGGACAGGCTGCACAGTCGGGGCTGCTGCTGGGTGCTGATGGGCGCAGATGGGCGGTAGGGGCTGCGCGCTGGGTGCTGACGGGCGTAGACGGGCGGCAGGGCTGCGCGCACGCGAACGGAGACGAGCGCGCGAGCGGTGGGCTCGGACTGGGCGGGCTGGGACGGCGACGGGAGCGCGGTAGGGCTGCTGGGCTTTGCGTCTGGCGCGCTTCTTCTTTGGGCTGCGATATCTTCTTTGGAAGATCTGCTACTAGGGGACAGCGTCAGGCGATGGGGCAATGCTTCTGCTCGGTGTTGCACAACCCAAAAAATCAAATCTTCCCTCTCTCGGCCTGTAAGAACAAAACCATAACTAAAGAGTGAAAGGGGGATCGAGATCACTTACCCGGGATGACGAATGAGGCTGCGAGGGAGAAGGAAATCGGCTTGGGGCTTGGGAGAGAAGGGCTTGGGCGGCCAAGGAGCTTTTTGGAGAAGAAACCCAAAAACCTAATTTCCTTTCATTTAATCAAATGCACCAAAACCCAAAGGACTCAAGGTTAAGAAAGATATGCAGCGGAAAGAGTAACAAGAACCTCTTGTGGCTCAACTGGCCACTCCACCCACCTGACTTCCTAGCACCCCGGGTTCGAAACCCCACACTCACACTTTTAAATCCCTATTTTACTTTTGCATCTCTCCATGCCCAAATACATCCACAAAGCATCAAAATCCTACTAAAGACCATCCAATAATCTTAGCAACTGAAAAAAGACATAAACGGCCCTGACGGCCCGACCAAATTACCAAAATACCCCTAGGGCATACTTGGAAGACCGAGATGAAAACCTGGACAGTTACATCTACACACGCTCGCTATCTTGCTCAGCTAAAGCAACAACATCTAAGTCTCACAGAGGCAACAACAGGGGTTCCACCACAGACTGAACCGACAACCACAAACTGGCAAAGACTCACCCCCGAACGCCAAAGGAGGGGCAGCTCCAAAAACTCTGGAAACAGGAAAACATCTGACAGGGCATGAACCACTCGCCCCACGAGCAAAACTAACTTCTAGCCACTCAAAACCACACCTTGGTCAACACCAAGCACCAACTTGCCACCACACCGGAACCAATCCGGACTCTACTCCAAACAAACTCTAGCTTGCTAGCCTACCAAATCCGCCAGCAACTCACCCGAGGTCTACAACCTACACTACTCCAGCTTGCCAGCTGAAACTCACTATCTGGGTCTGACTGAGCTCTGGTGAGGCTCTCCACAACTAGGGTTTCTTCGGCAACCCTCAAACACACACTGTCGTCAAACGGTCTAACAGCCAACTGCCTGAACAAACAACTCATTTTTCCAACATTACAACTATGCTGGCCTGCTCCGAACCTCGAAACCAAAAAGACCAGAAACGCTTCAGAATGTGTCATCCTCCTACTCAAAGCATCAGCCACATCGTAGCTTCCACCCAGGGTAAGGATTCCGAGCAACACTCTTAGCAACTACGGCCAGGAACTACGTGGCTTCGCTACAACCACCATTTGTTCAGTACCATCTGAACTCCAACCATGAACAACAAGAGGTTCCACCAACCAAACTTAGGTCCAACCTAACAAAACTTGCCTAAGCAACAACCCGACCACGAGCACGGTATCCTTACAACCTCATCTAAGGCCTTTCGTCCTCAACCTGGAGTCCAACTTCTCCAAGAACTAAGCACCAGTTCTCCAATGCAAACCCTACGTGGTTCCGAAACTCTCGCCACCAGAACGGACTACACAAAAACACACTTAAGTGTACAACTCTCAACCTTCCTTTAGAGATCCAAGACTAACAGGCGCTTTCTAAAAAGGCAACAATTAACTTCCGGCAGGGACGAAATCAACCAAAGGAAGACCAAAAGTTCCATCTTCACACGATACTCGAAGTTGTGGCAACCTTGCTCCACTAAAGCATAACAATGCCAAACCGAACTTACCTTATACCAACGCCTCTACCAAGTGTGCTTACACAAAAGGCATCCGACTCATCTCATAAGGCCTCCTACTCATCTTATAGGCATCCTACTCATCTCATAGGCATCCAACTCATGGCCCCTCTGCTGTACCAAACTCGCATCTACGATGCTCAACTCTCCTCAGATTTAGGCACTCGAAGGTAGTTGACCGCACTACCAACCACAAAGATCTCTTGGCCTTAGCACTAGCGTGAGACTCACACGCACTAACACTTATCAACCTTCAACCTGCTGACGCACTCTTACCTCAGTAACACTGGGAAGTGGCTCCGGCTCCTCTCGAACGTCCTTTCGCTTGTAGTCCTTCAACTACCACTGAACTAGCCCTCTTGCGCTACCTAAACAGGTGCAACTGCCATAAACGGATCCAAGGCTAAAGGAGTGCTGAACTCCGGACGAGTTATAGAACCATTTGTTCTACTCGTGCCAAACTCAGGCCTGCACCAGACTTAGTACCCAAACGGCACACCAACCAACGCACCTCAAGTGCCACAACCACCACCTTCTACAACTTACTACAAATGGGGCCAGCAAGGTCACAACCCCAAGTGACAAAAACTCTGGCTAGGCAAACAAGAGCTCAAACTCAACAACCCAGTCTATGACATCTCATCTAACTGAAGTCTCACGGCCTACTCTTGCATCTCCACATGATGCTCAATAAAAATCCGACCGGCTCTCTCAACATGCAGCAGCTAGCTCCACTCTAGGAGCTAACCATAATAAGAGTACTCAACTCTACTAGACAACTAGGGAAACCACCAACGGATCAAGTCCAATGGGAACACTGCTTGCTGCACCCTTAACCACAGGGTTCTGACTTACTAGCTGCAAAACAACAACAATTTACAAGAGCACAAAGATGTCTCTACATCCTCCACGAAGGCTACTAACTCTGCAGCCACTCACTGGGCAACCAAACAATCTGCTAAGGTTCAAGATCAACACTTGAACTACCCAGGCTAGTCCACACTGGAACCTGCTCCACTAGCAAATACATGTGCAAAGCCAAAGATACTCCGCTCCTAGAGCGGTACTCCGAGGCAAAACACCTCCACCCTCTTTCGGGGGAAAAGTTAACACTGGGCAACGAGTGGCCTACGGGAGTCTAATCTCTACCTCCTCCCGGGACATGTCCCTGCTGTATCTGAATCTATCTGGATACCCTGACTAGCTGCTATCATACTTCTTACACTGCGGGAAGTTGGCATGATGGTGCTCTGGACCCAAACCAACAACGAGTCAGAACCTGCTTGTCTCCGCTCCACAACACTAAACAAGGCATACACTAGATGAAAGGTATTGTAAATTCTTAACCCTTTTCTAAAACTGTAAACTTAGGCGTACATGATGACTGTTGGAGTGCTGGTGATCATGGAAAAATGACCTACAACAAAGGTCGAGTCTCTGAGAATCTATGACTCGAGCTCCGATACCAATCAGAAGACCCACCCAAAAGGGGTTCTAAAATGGGCCTTTACCTCAATGCATGCATCCAAAGTTAAAGACAAAATGCAAGAATGGTTTTCGGATGCTAAGTGAAAACTAAAACATACAAACATCCATTTGAAAAGCCAATATAAAATTCCTGAAACCTGTCCCTGTTTCCAAGCACCTGTTTCAAGTCAAATACATTTCCAAAACTCACTCTGATAAGAGATTTATTTAAAACATTCAAACTTCCAACAGTTACAATAGTGCTAGAATCTGGAAAAGCAGTCAGAAAACAGCCTAGGGTTCCGTGCCCAGCTACATGCATCCAGAGGAAAATAAAACATAAAGAATCATAGACATAAATTCAGAGTCGACAGCTGGTTTCCATGACCACAGCTCCTTCTTCAGCCATCCTGTCTCGCAACTTGGTTACGTGTGGAAAACCACAAAATAAGGGTGAGTAACGAATTACTCAGTAAGAATCCCCAACCGGGGTACAATACGATATAACTGGTCATCTAGCAGAAAGTATGCAAGCTATGAATATAAACACAGAAGAGAGCACATAGCTTAAATCCACACATAAACCTCGGATGCCATCTCAGGGTCTTACTCCGGAAAATCCACCACACGATACGATCCTATACGAGAAACAAGTCTCGGCCTCAGCCTGTCTACTGTCGATACGAAAGGTGCATTGAACTCAAGATCCTGAGGAGCTCTCCGGTCGGCGCTGTAATGAGCGTGTGCGCGCACCGCATGCTACTGCAAACCATGGGGTGTGTCGGGTTTAGTGGCACGCTGCCCAGTTCCAGTCACCATGCCTAACTAATCTCTGGATCGGTGTCACTGACATAGGGGTGTGAGACCTGGACACGTGAACTATGTTAGCCTGAACCACCGCACCTGAGGCTAAGGAACCGATCGTGGTAGGCTTACACCAGGAAGCCGTCCTTGCCCTATCAGGTGGCAATCAAGGGCTACAGTCGAACACGCTGAGCACGTGAGGACTGTCGGGGACAAGGTAATGCCTAGTCATCATCCCGACCGTTGGGCCATTTAACAGTCTGCCACCCTCACCCAATATTGCACTGGGCTGCCGTTAGGGTTAGCTAAACCCTAACGGTGGATCAGGGACAAAGTACAGCCTCGTACGTCCCTGACGTGGATGCAAGTTACGTTATGCATCCTTGCCCAGATAATGTTACCTATATGAACTCTAAACTATAGCATAAACAACAAACATTCCAAAACGTGCCCAACAGAAACCACGAACCTAGCATGGTACTACGAAGCAAGAACAAATATCGAGCATGCCAGAACAAGACAACCTAGCATGGAACTAACATGAGAAACAATACGAGATTCATGCTAGTCAGAATTCAGAATAGAGCACCTATCCACTAACATGCTGATAAACATAAACAAGCAAAGAAACAACAATCACATATTATATCGCAGGGCCCACACAACTCCGGTAAGAAATCCTTACCTGGTCAGAAGGCAACTACACACAAGAATCCTAAGCTGCGATCGATCCCGAGCTAGCTAATGAGAACCTAACAAGCACAACAAAATCACAATCTATAGGCTTAAAAATAATAAAACAAACAGGGCTCGTGTAACAGCCTAGTTTTCTATTCCGGTTCTCGAGGTGCTTCCGGTTCAGATTCGGTTGTTCGGTTGGGCCGTTAGACCCTTAGGGGTATTCGTTAAGGGTATTTTGGTCTTTTGGCTCTCCGGGCAGGATTTGTTGATTTTCAGGGCTTCGAGGAAGCTCCTGCCTTTGTTGAGGCTTGTTTGTTGGTGGCTACGAGTCCCGAGATGTTTGGGCTATTCGTTTGGAAGTTCGGTTGTGATTTTGGGTTTTGGCAAAGTTATGGCTGGTTGAGTGTTTCCATTGGGATTCAAGTTGGGCCCTTAGTGTTGATTTGGGAGTTGGATTTAAGTGAGTTTTGTTGATTGGAAAAGGTTGCTTCAGTCGGGTCTCGAAGGAGGAAGCCGGGAAGTGGGATTTTTGGGATTTAAGGCCTATTTTAAAAGGATAAGGATGGAAAATTAATTAAAAGAATAAATCCCATTTTTAAATCCCCATTTTTCCTTTTTCCCCATTTTCCCTTTTCTCTCTCTCTCTCTCTCTCCCCTAGCCCGAGCCAGCCCCCAGCCCGAGCCCCCTGGCCGCCCAGCTCGCCTAGCCCAGCCCGCGCCGTGCCGAGCTACCCCTTGCCAGCGTCATCCAGGTCCGCCCCAGCTCGCCCAGCCCCAGCCCGCACTCTGCCGAGTCGCGTCGCTCAGGCCCCGCGTCGCCCAGGTCCGAGCGCCCTACACTGTGCCGAGCCTGTGCGCCCTGTAGCTCGCCGTGCAGAGCCCGTGCGCCCTGTAGCTCGCCGTGCCGAGCCCGTGAGCACTATAGCCATCGCGTCACGTCGCCCCGCGCGCGTCTCTGTAGCACGTCGTGTCGCTCGCGCCCACGCGCCGTCCCCTGTGCCGAGCCAGACCGCACGCCATCGCCCAACTGAGCTCGAGCCCGCGCCCGCGCGCCCTTGTCTCGCACCAGCCCACGCATCCAGCGCCCTTGCGCCTGCGCCTGTGCCCAGCGCCCAGCCTGCCCTGCTGTGTGGTTGGCCGAGCCTTATGGCTTCTCGGATGGTATTTCCCGAGTCTTTTCTTCGTTGGGCCCTGATTTGTTGGCTGCTATTTATGGATTTAATTAGGGTGCTTTATTAAATGTTTAGGCTGCTCGGGTTCCATCGAAGCTTGTGGGTCGTTTGTTGATTTGTTATTATTTCTGCTTGTTCCAGGTAAGGATTTCTTACCGTGGTTGTGTGGACCCTGCGATATATCATGATTGTGCCTTGTATGCTTGTTTACTGTTATGAGCATGATAGTGATAGGGCAGCTTTGATTGATCTCTTGCTAGCATGTTTACCTGATTGTACATGTTAGTGCCATGCTAGGTTTGTTCTTCCAGCATGCTTATGATTCCTGCTTTAAGTTTGTAGTATCATGCTAGGTAAGCGTCTTTGATGTCGGTTATTACTTGCTAGCCAGGAATCATTTTACTTTGTACTCTTAGATAGAGTTGTAGGGTTTGTCATCATCCAGAGGCTGAGAGCGGACATAACGTACTTTGTCCCCACTGATCGGGAGTAAAGTGCGTGCAGCATAACGTATATTGCTTCCCCCCCCCCCCCAGACCGATGTGGATTTAGCTCTGGTCGGAAGTAAAGTGTGCGCAGCATAACGTATATTGCTTCCCCCCCGACCGCCGATGTGGATTTAGCTACCCACATCGGCATAAGCCTAGTTTGTAGCCTGCTAGAGCGAAACCCTGCCAACGGTGTAAGCCTACCTTGGCCGGTTCTTAGCTTCAGGTTGGTGGTTCAGGCTGCACAGATGAGCGCCGAGGGCCTCGCGCTACTATGATCAGTGACACCGCTTCCGATTCTTAGGCATGCATACCTGGCCTGCGTAGTTTGTCCTTAGGCCCCCACATTTACGTCGGTTGCAGCAGCATGCGGTGTGCGCGCACACGCGTTAGTTGCTGGTTCGGAGAGCTCCCCCAGGTTAATGTCGTGAGTACACCATTCCTTCCAGTTTAGAGCCAGACTTCGGGTACTCTCCCGTAAGTCCAGATTAGTAGCAAGGGTAAAGAGGCCCTTGAGGACATCCTTGGGATCAGTTCTTGAGTTGATCAATCCCCAAAGTGAAAGAGACCTCGGTGATGTCTCGGGATTGGTTAGGATAACCAATCATTAGGCTGGAAGTAGGAGACTTCTGATGGCTCCAGATCTTGCATTGTGAGCTCGTTGAGCTATGATCTGTGTTGGTAGCTGTTTGCTTGCATGTTGAGGTGCTAGATGACTGATGTATCGTATTGTACCCCGGTTGGGGATTCTTACTGAGTATGTTTATACTCACCCTTATTTATCTTTCGTAACTTGGGACAACACCGGATGGCTAGCGGAGGAGCCGATTGATCATGGAGCCGCCAAGACTCATCATTTATTATTGCATTGTTTATTCAGCATGTAGATGGACAGGAGTCCTAGGGGAACATTGTTTAAAAAGTTGTTTAAATTGTATTGTATGTTTTTATAAACACTGACTAGGTTGTTTTACTTCGTTGGTATGTTTGAATGATAATTGTTGGTTATGTTTTAAGGGTTCCCCCTTCTCAAATGTTTTTGAAAGGTTTTAAATATGAGCACTCAACCGCTTGTTATCATATTTAACTTGCATGCTGAGTGAGAACCCAAGTTTAGGACCGTATGTTTTGGGTCGGGTTCTTACAGCTCGGCTCGGGAGCAAGTCACACGGCACGGCTGACACGCGGACGGACAGTACTGCACGCGATGAAACGCCGCTAGGCGCTGGCTGGGCGTCTTGCACGGGCGCTGGCCGCGAGGTCCGAGCGTCGGCGGCGGCTGCACGCGCTAGGGCACAGAGCTGCGCGTGACGAGCGCTGGGGCGCAGGCGTACTGGCGCGGACGAGCGAGACGCGAACGGGTGAGACGCGGGCACGCTGGCGGGGCGTGCAGACGCGGACGGGCGAGATGCGCTGGAACTAGGACGGCGCGCGGGCTAAGCGCGGACTGGCGATTCGATCTGGGTGAGCGACGTCTTCTTTGGGCGTCTGGCGTCACGATCGGCCGTGGCAATGGGCGGCTGGCTGGCTGGCGCGTCTTCTGCTGGCGATGGGCATTGCAGGCGCTGGGCAGGGGCTGCTACTGCTTGGCTGGGCTACACAACACCAACAAATCTCACCTCTTCTTCACTCGGCCAGCAAGAACACACCAAGCGGAAGAAGAAGAAGAAGAGATCGAGACACTTACCTGGGATGACGAACGGACGAAGGAGCTGCTTGGGGAGAGAGCTTGGGCGGCTATGGGTGTTTTGGAGAAGAAAACACAATCAACCCTATTTTCCCTTCTTTTAATCAAATGCACCAAAAACCCAAAGAACCAAGGCTAACCAAGACATGCCGCGGAAAGAGCAACAAGAGCTCCCAATAGCTCAACTGGCACGCAACCCAACAGACTTCTCGAAGACTCGGGTTCGAACCCCAACAACAGCACAAATACTTCTCATTTTTACTTTTGCATCTCACCATACCCAAACACATCCACAAAGTATCAAAATCCTACTTAAGTCCATCCAATAATTTTAACAATTTAAAAAGGCATAAACGACCCTGATGGCCCGACCAAATTACCAAAATACCCCTAGGGCATACTTGGAAGACCAGGATGAAAACCTGGGACGTTACAGCGGCAGCGTGCGGCACTGGGGTTGGTGGCTAGGTGCGGTGCGGCTACGCTTCTTGGCTCGGCTCTAGGGCTTGATGAAATCGGCAAGGTGAGAGGGGAAGGAGTGTGGGTGGTGTGCGGCAAAACAAGGGGAGTGGAGATTTTCTTGATTTTTCCTTCCTTATCCTAATTTAAATAGGTCTTGGTGACCTAAATTCCTTCCCAAGGCTTACTCCTTCGAGTCCCGGCTGAAACAATCTTTCCTCCTTATTAAAAACTCGTTTAAGTCAACTCCCAAATCATCATTTAGGGCAAGGGTTCAAATCCCAATGGAAGCACTTAAATTACAATAATTTTGCCAATAACCAAACCACTTCCAAACAACTAGCCCATACTTCTTGGGTCTTGCAACCAACAAAAATCAAGCCTCGACAAAGGCAGGAATGACCCTAGAATCCTGAAAATCCCCAAACCCTGACCGGGGAGAAAAAAGACCAAAATACCCCTAAGGGTTAAAAAGCCCTAACGGCCCAACCGATTGCCCCAATACTGAACCGAAAGTACATGGGAAACCGGAACGGAAAACTGGGCCGTTACAATACTCCCTCCTTTTACGACTTTCGTCCCCGAAAGACCTAAGACTGAAACAGCTCGGGGTAATGAATCTTCATCTCATCCTCTAGCTCCCACGTCATTTCCTCTGCCCTCTGATGTCTCCATAATCCGAAATGCGCCTTACCACACTTGTTGCAATGAGTCGGCTGCCTAGCCCCGCCTTGCAGGCGATCCTGTGCTCTACCCTGTGGTCAGCACTTATCCCGACCTTTAGACTAGCCCTGACGACGAGTCTGCTGTCCACCTGAGCGGGAACCATTAGAAGACCCAAACTTCCTCTTATGCCCAAAATGCTGCTAAGCAAGCTGAACTAACTGAGCTGGTGCAGTAGAATCCTGCACTGGCGGGTACTTTGGATTATATATTTGTAACGGCCCAGGTTTCTATCCCAGTTCTCGAGGAGCTTCAGGTTCAGATTCAGTGGTTTGGTTGGGTCGTTAGAGCTGTTTTGACCCTTAGGGGTATTTTGGTCTTTTGGCTCCCTGGGCAGGATTTGTGGATTTTCAGGGCTTCCAGCCAGCTCCTGCCTTTGTTGAGGCTTGTTTGTTGTGGGCTGCGAGTCCCGAGATGTTTGGGCTATTCGTTTGGGAGTTCGGGTGTGAATTGGGTTTTGGGCAAAGTAATGGTTGTTTGGGTGTTTCCTTCAGGATTCAAGCCGGGCCCTCAGTGTTGATTTGGGAGGTTGTTTTAAGTGAGATTTGTTGATTGGAAATGGTTGCTTCAGTCGGGTCTCAAAGGAGGAATCCGGGAAATGGGATTTAAGGATTTTAAGGATTTTTGGAAAATTGGAAAAAATGGATTTATTTGGATAAGGATGGAAAATTAATAAAAGAAAAAAAAAGAAAAGAAAATCCCATTTTTCCCCCTTTTTCCTTTTCTCTCTCCTCCCGCCCGAGCAAATTCTCCCACCCCTTGGTCGCCCGAGAGCAGCCCCACTCGCCCACCTGCGCCGCCTGAGCCCCTGGCCGCCCGAGCTCTCCCCTGGTCGCCCAACCCCAGCGCCCAGCTCGCCAGGCCGCGCCGAGCCCAGCCCTGCTCGCCCAAGCCCGCGTCGCCTAGGTCCCGAGTCGCCCAGATCCGCCTCGCCTAGGCCATCCCCGAGCCAGCTCGCCCTGGTCCGCGTCGCCCAACCCCGTGCCGTGCCGTGTCGTGCTAGCCCGAGTGTCCTGTAGCTTGTGTCGCTCGCGCCCGAGCGCCCTGTAGCTCGTCGCCCCGCGCGAGCCCTTGTGCTTGCCGAGCTCGCGCCTGCGCGCCGTTCCCTGTGTCGAGCGGCGCCGCACGCCAGCGCCCAGCCAACTGATCTCCCGCGCCCGCGTGCCCTCGCCTCGCCCCAGCCCGTGCCCACGTGTAGCTCCGTGCCCCAGCCTGCGCCCAGCTAGCCCAGCCACTGCGCCCAGCCTGCCTGTTGTGTGCTGGTTGGCCCAAGCCTTGTGGCTTCTCGGATGGTATTTCCCGAGTCTCTTCTTCGTTGGGCCCGGATTTGTTGGCTGCTGGTTATTGTTTTTTTGGGTTGTTTTATGTATTTGATTTGGGTGCTTTGTTTAATGTTCAGGCTGTTCGGGATCGATTAGAGGCTCGAGGGTCGTTCATTGATTTGTGATTATTATTATTGTTTTTCTGCTTGTCCCAGGTAAGGATTTCTTACCGTGGTTGTGTGGACCCTGCGATATATCTCGATTGCGCTTTGTATGCTTGCTGATTGTTATGAGCATGTTAGAGATAGAGCAGTTGATTGATTTCTTGCTAGCATGTTTGCCTGATTTTACATGTTAGTGCCATGCTAGGTTTGTTCTCACAAAGATGCTTATGATTCCCGCTTAAGTTGTAGTATCATGCTAGGTAATGTGATTTATGTCTGTCATTGCTTGCTAGCCAGGAATCATTGATTTTTGCTCTGTACTCTTAGATAGATTTGTAGGGTTTGTCATCATCCAGAGGCTGAGCGGACATAACGTACTTTGTCCCCACCGATCGGGAGTAAAGTGTGCGAAGCATAACGTATCTTGCTACCCCCGACCCGCCGGTTGTGGACTTAGCTACCCACTTCGAAATAGCCTAGTTTGTAGCCTACTAGAGCGGAACCACCGCCAACGGTGTAAGCCTACCTTGGCGGTTCTTAGCTTCGTGTCGATGGATCAGCCGCATGGATGAGCACCGAGGGCCTCGCGCCATCGTGATCGCGACACCGCTTCGAGTCATAAGCATGCGTGCACTGCCCGCATAGTTTGCCCTTAGGCCCCGCATTTACGTCGGTGCGCAGAGAGCATGCGGTGTGCGCGCACACGCCGTTAGTTGCCGGGCCGGAGAGCTCCCGGGCTAATGTCGTGAGTACACCATTCTTTCCGTTAGAGCCCGACTTCGGGTACTCTCCGTAAGTCCAGATAGTAGTGCAAGGGCAAGGAGGCCCTTGAGGACATTCTATGGACCGGTGTATTCCCCGAGTGACAGATACCTCGGTGATGTCCCAGGATTGGTCAGTGTATCCAATCCCAGTTAGGTCGGAAGTAAGAGACTTCTGATGGCTCCAGATCTTGTTTTATGAGCTCGTTGAGCTATGATCTGTGTTGATAGTTGTTTGCTTGCATGTTGTGGTGCTAGATGACTGATGTATCGTATTGTACCCCGGTTGGGGATTCTTACTGAGTATGTTTATACTCACACTTATTTATCTTTCAGGTAGCTTGGGACAACACCAGGATGGCTAGCGGAGGGAGCTGATTGATCATGGGGAGCCGCCGACACTCTGTCATTTATTATTGCATTGTTTATTCAGCATGTAGATGGACAGGAGTCCTAGAGGAACATTGTTTAAAAGTTGTTTAAATTGTATTGTATATTTTTATAAATACTGGCCAGGTTGTTTTACTTCGTTGGATTGTTTAAATGAAAACTGTTGTTTATGTTTTAAGGGTTTCCCCTTCTCATATGTTTTGAAAGGTTTTTAAATATGAGCACTAAACCGCTTGTTATCATATTTAACTTGCATGCTGAGTGAGAACCCCGGTTTAGGACCATGTTTTGGGTCGGGTTCGTCACAGTTGGTATCAGAGCACAGAGTCATAGATTCTGTAGACTAACCTGCTTTGTAGGTTGTTTGCTCCCATGATCATCAGCACTCTACGGCCGCCAGGTTTGTCTGAGTTCAATTAAGCTAAGGGGTAAGAATTTACAATACTTTTCATCTAGCTTTTATGCCTTGTGTAGAGTTGTGGAGCGGAGACGAGCAGGTTCTGACTCGTTGTTGGTTTGGGCTTAGAGAGCTATCATGCCAACTTTCTGCAGTGCGAGCAGTTTGATGAGCAGTGAGAGCCCTAGTGTGGGCCAACATTTATGCTTTGTGCAGATCGCCAGTGTGTCGATCACACCTAAAGGGAGGCATAGCTTAGACTCCTGTAGGCCATTTGTGGCCCAGTGGTTGGTTTTCCCCTAGTGAGAGGGTGGAGGTGCTCGTGCAGATCGCCAGTGTGTCGATCGCACCCAGAGGGAGGAAGAGATTAGACTCCCGTAGGCCATTTGTGGCCCAGTTGTTGCTTTTCCCCTAGTGAGAGGGTGGAGGTGCTTTGTGCAGATTGCCAGTATGTTGATCGCACTCAGAGGACCAGGACGCTTGGCATGTCCACCCGAGGTGTTGGACTGATTGTATTGATGATGAGGCCGCGTCCAGGGTTGTTAGGCCCGTTGGCCAGAGTTGGCCCTGGCAGTTGAGTTGCCAAGTGGAGAGGGTAGAGGTTAGCACGCCTCAGAGTGAGACTCCTTGAGCAGAGTGTGCTCCAGCCATGTGAGATTTGATGGCAGGTCTTTAGCTATCAGAGAGCGGAGACCCAGGCACAGTTTGTAGCGCGTAGTGAGGAGTCTCGGGCACAGATAGCCCAGATGACAGAGTTTGTTTCAGCATTTCCCCTAGTAGCTCTTGTAGCCCCGGAGGTTCCCGGGAGGGCATGATGAGCAGGTTTATGCAGACGAGTTTGTTGGCGTTGATGGAGCCGCCCAGTTGGCAAGTGGATGCCTGTAGAGCTCGTTGTGTGAGAAAGTCCTACTGCTAGTATTAAAGCAGTTGGCCAGGTTTGAGTTTAGCATCCGTGTGTTGGGATGCCCTGCTGTTCAGAGGCCGAGTTATGTCGTTCCTGTGCTGTTGGTATAGCAGTTGGTGGTGGTAGTCCCTTGAGAGAGGTGGACTAGCTGAGTCTCCACCAGTCGCCCGATTGATTGGCAAGTTGTCGTGTTAGTGGCTTGAGGCAGATGTAGAGACATCTTGGCCCCCTTGCAAGCCTACTGCGTTGTACATCCAGTTCTTTTAGTACCCTCGTAGCCAGGGTGTTGTATGGAGTTTGCTTGCCAGGGTTTTATCCATTTGTGGATTTCAAGGGGTAGTAGAGTGGAGCACTCTTTTTATTTGGATGTTCCCAGTGTGGAACTAGTTGTTGCCACCCGAGGAGTTGGCCTGAGCTTCTGTTGAGCATCGAGTGGGATGCAGGAGTAGGCCTTGGCATGTCTGTTAGGCGAGATGCCAGAGATTAGGCTGCTCAAGTGTTTGGACTCTTGTGTTGAGTGCCATTGCCCCGTCACTTGGAGTGTGACCTTTCCTCAGACGGGCATAAAGCTCGTTTAAGGCTGATTTGTGTTGTAAAGGATGTTGTGCCTGTTGGCACCAAGCTTTGAGAGGAGGCCTAGATTGAGGCCAGTTGGCCCTGTTGTGCAGGTGGTTCCATAGCCGCCCAGAGTATAGCATCCTCGCTAGTCTTGTACCCATTTCCTGAGGTTGCACCTGTTTGGGTTGCATAAGAGATCTAGCTCGGTGGTAGTCAGAGGACTACAAGTATGAGGTTTTCGAGGAAAAGATGGAGCTTTTCTGTGCCACCGAGAGTTGGGTGCAAAGGATGTTGTAGGCTGTTAAGAGCTAGCGCGCTCGAGTTTTCGCGCCTGTGTTGTGAGCCTGTGAACCAGTTTGTTAGTAGCATGATTCGGCTACCCTTGGAGTTACCCTAGTATGGGTAGTGTTGGCATCGAGGATGCGTGATGGATCCAGTGTTAGAGCCATGAGTTGGATGGCTGATCGGAGCGCGTTTAGTGACCACATTGGCTTGAGGTATGATTGCTTGGTATGGATTTGCTCTTGTAGAGTGAGTTTTCCAATGTGGCTTTCCGTGGTGAGTCGACCCCGAGTGGGTTTGGACTCTTGTTGCTCCCGGGTTAGTAGTGGCTCTGTTGGAGGCAAAAGTTGCCCTGTGTGAGAGCCTTGTTGGCATTGGATCTTAAGGAATCTGGTTGGAGCTGTACACCCCGGTGTACTTTTGTGTAGCTCGTTCCGTGGTTTATGTTTGGAGAACCACGAGAGGTTCGTGTTGAGGAGCTAGTGCTCAGTCTTTGGGTTGTCAAGGCTTTGGTTCTTGGCAAGTGCCCTAGCTTTGGTTGTAAGGATGTTATGCTCGTTGCCGGGTTGTTGTTTAAGCAAGTTTTTCTTGTTGGTCCTTAGCCTGGTCAGAGTTCAACTGGAACTGAACAAGAGCGGTGGTAGCAAGCCGCGTTGTTTCTGATAGTCATGGCTAAGTGAGAGTTGTTTGGATCCTTACCTTGGCAGAAGGTTTGTTGTGGCTGATGCTTTGAGTAGGAGGATGACGAATTCTGTAGCGTATCCGGTCCTCTTGGTTTTTAGATTGGAGTTGCCCAGCTTAGTTGAGATGCTGGAGAGGGTTGTGCCGTGTAGCCGATTGTCTGTTAGATCTTTTGATGACCGTGTGTGTCGGAGGGTGATCGGAGGATCCCTAGTTTGTGGAGAGCCTCTCCAGAGCTGTAACGGCCCAGTTTTCTATTTCGGTTACCCAGGTGATTTCGTATCATTATTCGGATGTTCGGATGGGCCGTTAGAGCTGTTTTAACCCTTAGGGGTATTTTGGTCTTTTTGCCCCCGGTTAGGGTTTTGAGGATTTTCAAGATTTCAGGGCCTTTCCTGCCTTCGTCGAAGTTTGGTGGTTGTTGGTTGCAAGACCCAAGAGGTTTGGGCAAGTTGTTTGGGAGTTTGGAGGTATTTTAGTTATTGGCAAAATTAATGGGTTTTTTAGTGCTTCCTTTGGGATTTGAACCCTTGCCCTAAATAGTTTTGGGAGTTTGTAGGAAAAAGAGTTTTTCTAGAAAGAAAAGTTTGTTTGGGCCGGGTTTTGAAAGAGGAAGCTTTGGGAAGGGATTTTAGACCCATTAAAATTAGGAAAAGGGAAGAAAATCAAGAAAAATCCCTTTCCCCTTGTTTTGCAATCTCTCTCTCTCTCTCTCTCTCTCTCCTTGCCGACCTCACCAAGAAAACCCAACCCTTGCCGCACCAGCCCTAGCAGCACCAACTCGAGCCACCGCCCTGCCCAGTCGGGCCGCACTAGCCCTACACGCCCCCATGCCCACCGCTCTGCACGAGCGCGCCGCGCAAGATATGCCCATGCCCACCGCTCAGCACTGGCCGCGCCACACACCTCCAGCCACTCGCCCGATCGCGCAGCATGACCCGCACAGACTAGCCGCCAGACGCGCCGGCCGCCCACTTCCACAACGCCGCCTGCGCGCCGCTCCTTGTTGTCCGCGACGTCGCCGCCAGCCCGCCAAAGGCGCGCGCCCTCGCAGACCGAAGTCTCGCCGCGCACCCGCTCCAGTAGCGTCTGCTCGCCGCTTTGCCGCGCGCCCAAGCCGCGCTGCTGCCTCGCCAGCGCCGCCAGCGCCCTGCACTCACCAGCCAGCGCCCATTCTCGCTTCTTTTTTTTGCCGAGGCCGCATGTCTTCTCGGTTGGTAATCCTTGAGCCTTTCCACTCTTAGATTTTTAAGCTGCTGGCTGCTGTTTATCTATTTAGGATGTTTTTATTGTATGCCTAGGTTGCTCGGGTTCGCTTTAAGCTCGAGGGTCGTTTTCTGATTCGCGATAGTTATTTTCCACTTGATTCCAGGTAAGGATTTCTTACCGTGGTTGTGTGGACCCTGCGATGCTTTCTTGATTGTGCCTTATATGCATGTTTACTTCTATGAACATGATTAGTGGATAGGACAGCTTGTGATTGCATTCTTGCTAGCATGTTTGCCTGTTTGTACATGTTAGTGCCATGCTAGGATTGTTCTTCCAGCATGCTTGAGATTCCTGCTTTAAGTTCGTAGTATCATGCTAGGTTATGTGTGATTGATGTTGATATGTATGTCTAGCCAGGAATCAGTAATTTTGTACTCTTAGCTAGTATAGTAGAGTTTGTCATCATCCAGAGGCTGAGAGCGGACATATTGTACTTTGTCCCCACCGGTCGGGAGTAGAGCGAAGCATAACGTACATTGCTTTCCCCCGGCAGCCGATGTGGATTTAGCTACCACATCGGCATAAGCCTAGTTTGTAGCCTGCTAGAGCGGAACCCTGCCAAAGGTGCAAGCCTGCCTTGGCCGGTTCTTAGCTTCGTGTCGGTGGTACAGTTTGCACAGATGAGTGCCGAGGGCCTCGCACTCACGTGTTCGGTGACACCGCTTTTCGAGTCTTAGGCATGTGTACCGCCCGCGTAGTTTGTACTTAGGCCCCACATTTTTATGCCGGTTGCAAAGAAATGATGCGGTGTGCGCTCACACGCGCGTTAGTCGCCGGCTCGAGAGAGCCCCTGGCTAATGTTTGTGAGTACACCAGCCTCCTTCGATTTAGAGCCGGACTTGGGTACTCTCCCGATAGTCCAGATTTGTTAGCGAGGGTAAGAGGCCCTTGAGGACACCCATTGGGATTGGCTTTTGAGCTGATCATATGGTCGAGGGAGAAAGACCCTCGAGGGTGTCGGACATCTTTGGGATCGGTTTTGAGTGATCAATTGGCCGAGGAGAAAGACCCTCGGAGATGTCCCGGATTGGTTATGAGAGCCAATCATTAGGCCTAAGTAGGAGACTTCCGAGGATTCCAGATTCTGCCTTGTAAGCTCGTTGAGCTATGATCTGTGTTGGTAACTATTTGCATGTATACTAGGGTGCTAGATGATTGATGTATCGTATTGTACCCCGGTTGGGGATTCTTATTGAGTATGTTTATACTCACCCTTATTTCTGTGGTTTTCCACCAGGTAACTTGGGACAGAGACTGGACGGCTAAGCGGAGGGAGTTGATTGATCATGGGAGCCACCGGCACTCATCTTTATTGTTTGCATAATTTGTTCAAGATGTAGACGGACGGGAGTCCTAGGGGACGTTTTTAAAAGTTGTTTAAATTGTATTGTATGATTTTATAAACACTGGCCAGGCTTGTTTTACTTTGTTGGCTTTGCTTAAATGAAGGTTGTTGTTTATGTTTTAAGTGTCCCCACTTTTAAATGTTTTGAAAGGTTTTTAATATGAGCACTAAACCGCTTGATGAAGTATTTAACTTGCATGCTGAGTGAGAACCTAGGTTTAGGACCGTGTTTTTGGGTCGGGTTCTTACAAGATCTCAGTTAGACCCAGGCAGTGTTCCTTGGGTGAGTTGCTTGCAGACTTAGTAGTCTAGCAAGCTAGTGCTTGTTTGGAGCAGAGTCCGGATTGGTTTCGGTTTGGAGGCAAGTTGGAGCTTGGTGTTGACCAAGATTTGGTTCTCTTGATGTTTCAAGAGCTAGCTCGGTTCGAGCAAGAGGGCGTTGCCCTGAGGATTTGTTCCTAGTCAGGAAGTTTTGGGAGTTGACCCCTCCCTCGGTGGTTGAGTAAGTTCTTCTAGTTCTGGTTGGTGGTCCAATCAGTTGGGTTTCCCTTGGGTGTTGCTTCCAAGAGAGTTGGTTGTTGTTTGCCCTTGGGTTCGAGCTAGTCAGCGAGCGTGTGTGATGTTCGCTGCCCTTCAGAGTTTTCTTGCTGGGAAATCGTTTCCCGTTGAGAAGGAGTCAGCGTAGCTCCTGAGTTGTGTAGTGGATCAGAGTAGCACAGTGGTTAGCCCAGCGAGAGGGTCCCTGCATTGTGTTGTTTAGCAAGCGAAAGTTGTTTGTCCCCGCAAGGGCGGTGGCCAGCCAGTTTAAGAGTTGAGCTTTTGCTGGAGAGTTGTTGGTTCTTTGGGGTTTGAGGAACCCCTAGTTTCTATTGTGGTTGAGTTGCACCATAGATGCCAGCCTCGAGTGTTATCTTTGGAGATAGCCTCGAGTGTTATCTTTGGAGACAGCCTCGAGTGGCGCTGGGGCTGGTGGCTCGGTGCGGTGCGGCGCTGGGACTGGGTGGCAGCGTGCGGCGCTGGGGTTGGTGGCTAGGTGCCGTGCGGCTAGGCTTCTTGGCTCGGCTCTAGGGCTTGATGAAATCGGCAAGGTGAGAGGGGAAGGAGTGTGGGTGGTGTGCGGCAAAACAAGGGGAGTGGAGATTTTCTTGATTTTTCCTTCCTTGTCCTAATTTAAATAGGCCTTGGTACCTAAATCCCTTCCCAAGGCTTCCTCCTTCGAGTCCCGGCTGAAGCAATCTTTTCTCCTTATTAAAAACTCATTTAAGTCAACTCCCAAATCATCATTTAGGGCAAGGGTTCAAATCCCAATGGAAGCACTTAAATTAACAATAATTTTGCCAATAACCAAACCACTTCCAAACAACTAGCCCATACTTCTTGGGTCTTGCAACCAACAACAATCAAGCCTCGACAAAAGCAGGAATGACCCTGGAATCTTGAAAATCCTCAAACCCTGACCAGGGAGCAAAAAGACCAAAATACCCCTAAGGGTTAAAAAGCCCTAACTAGCAAAGACTCCCCCCAAACGCCCAAGGAGGGCAACTCCTGAAACTCTGGAAACAGGAAAAACATCTGACAGGGCATGAACCACTCGCCCCACGAGCAAGGCTAACTTCCAGCAACTAAAAAACCACACCTTGGTCAACACCAAGCACCAACTTGCCACCACACCGGAACCAATCCGGACTCTACTTCAAACAAACTCTAGCTTGCTAGCCTACCAAAACTGCCAACAGCTTACCCGAGGTCTACTGCCTACACGACTCCGGCTTGTCAACTGAAACTCACTGCCTGGATCTGACTGAGCTCTAGTGAGGCTCTCCACACCTAGGGTTTCTTCGGCAACCCTCAAACACACACTGTCGTCAACGGTCTAACAGTCACTGCCTGACCAAACAACTCCTTTTTCCAGCGTTACAACTATGCTGGCTTGCTCCGAACCTCGAAACCAAAAAGACTAGAAATGCTACAGAATGTGTCATCCTTCTACTCAAAGCATCAACCACATCGTAGCTTCCACCCAGGGTAAGGATTCCGAACAACACCCTTAGCAACTACGGTCAGAGACTACGTGGCTTCGCTACAACCACCATTTGTTCAGTAACACCTGAACTCCAACCATGAACAACAAGAGGTTCCACCAACCAGGTTAGGACCGACATAACAAAACTTGCCTAAGCAACAACCCGACTACGAGCACGGTATCCTTACAACCTCAACTAAGGCCTTTCGACCTCCACCTGAAGTCCAACTCCTCCAAGAACTGAGCACCAGTTCTCCAATGCAAACCCTACATGGTTTCCGAAACTCTTGCCACCAGAACGAACTACACCAAAGTACACTTGTGTGCACAATTCCCAACCTTCCTTTAGAGACCCAAGTCTAACAGGCGATTTCTAAAAAGGCAACAACTAACTCCCGGCAGAAATACAGTCCATCGAAGGAACACCAAGAGTTCCATCCTCACACGATATTCGAAGCTGTGGCAATCCTGCTCTACTAAAGCATAACAATGCCAACCCGAACTTACCTCATACCAACGTCTTTACTAAGTGTGCTTTACTCATAAGGCATCCAACTCATGGCTCCGCTGTTCTGCCATCATCAGCATCATCTCTCTCATCATAGAAGCTAACTCAGCTCTAGAAGCTGCAGTCTGTGTCTGGGCAGTCTCTTCCCCTGCTAGGGGGACACTAGCAGCTGGGGCCACAGGTGGCCTACTAGTCTGGTCCAGACTTGTTGCAACTCCATCAGTGGAAATCTCAATGCCAACACCTCGATTGGCTGCACCAGACGATCCTGCTTCTCTTCGGGAGATCTGCATACTGGCGATCTGTACCCAAACCAAACTAGGTTAGTCCACACCCTAACCAACACTTCCAACAATAAAACACACGAGTATGCTAGGTGCTAGTATTGTAAACCTTAAACCCTTAAATGAACTGAAACACATACCTGGCGGCTGTTGGAGCACTGATGATCATGGGACACAACGACCTAACTTAGTAGGTCAGTCTACAGAATCTATGACTCTGAGCTCTTGTAACGGCCCAGTTTTCTATTTCGGTTACCCAGGTGATTTCGGGTCATTATTCGGATGTTCGGATGGGCCGTTAGAGCTATTTTAACCCTTAGGGGAATTTTGGTCTTTTGCCCCCGGTCAGGGTTTTGTGGATTTTCAGGATTCCAGGGTCATTCCTGCCTTTGTCGAAGCTTATTGGTTGTTGGTTGCAAGACCCGAGAGGTTTGGGCAAGTTGTTTGGAAGTTTGGAGGTGTTTTAGAAAATGGCAAAATTAATTGTAATTTTGGTGCTTCCATTGAGATTTGAACCCTTGCCCTAATGGTGAAATTGGAGTTTTTAGAAAAAGAAGATTTAGTTAAAAGAAAAGAATTTCTTTAGTTGGGACCGCAAGAGAAAGCCTTGGGAAGGGATTTTAGACCCATTTAAATTAGGAAAAGGAAAAGAAATCCTATTCCCCTTGTTTTGGAAAAATCTCTCTCTCTCTCTCTCTCTCTCTCTCTCTCTCTCTCTCCTTGCCGAGCCCCTCACCAAGAAACCCTAGCCGCCTCTAGCCGCACCCCCCCTCACCATGCTCAAATTTCAGCGCACAGCACGGCCAAGAAATTTCATGCCCAGCGCGCCCAGACACCCTGCATCGCCCATGCGGCGCGCCCGGCCGATCGCCTCGCCTCACCAGACGCGCCGCGCTGCTCCCGCACTGTAGCAGCCAGACGCGCGTCGCGCCGTTCCGCACTAGTGCCGCCCAGACGCTGGCGCGCTGGCTCCGCTTTCTTTGCCGCCCAGACGCGCGTCGCCCGCGCATTGCCCTCGCAAAACCGACGTCCCGCTTTATCACGCGCCCGAGCAGCGCCAGCACTGGTCGTCGCCCAGCGCCAGCGCGCCAACGCCAAAGCCCAGCGCCCAGCGCCCTGCGCGCCAAAGAATACCGTCCTTCGCTGCTGCTCGCGAGATGTGCCTTCTCGGTTGGTAAATTCCCGAGCCTCCACCCTTTGGACTTCCCGATTTTAGATGTTGTTTACTAATTAGGATATTTTATTACTTGCTTAGGTTGCTCGGGTTCGCTTAAAAGCTCGAGGGTCGTTATTTGATTCGGGATAGTTAACCTCCACTTATTTCCAGGTAAGGATTCTTACCCGAGGTTGTGTGGACCCTGCGAATAGTTGATAGCACGCTGATTACTGTAATTATATGAGTTTCTAGTGATAGGTTACATGTTTTCTTTTGATTCATGTTCGTGACATGTTTACATCCCGTTAGTTCCATGTTAGGCTTTCCTATCTTGATAGAACCATGCTGCCATTTGTATGCTGCTAGATCCAAGTTACGGTTAGATGTGTGATGTATAGTATAGAGGACCGTAGAGGCAACTAGTTTGGGGTCCCGCTCGGGCAAGACCCGATGGACATCCGAGGTGTAAGGCCCTATGGGCATCCTAGGTGTGTAAGGCCCACTGGGCATCACTGATTCTGGAGGTGTAAGGCCCTATGGGCATCCTAGGTGTGTAAGGCCCACTGGGCATCACTGATTCTGGAGGTGTAAGGCCCTATGGGCATCCTAGGTGTGTAAGGCCCACTGGGCATCACTGATTCTGGAGGTGTAAGGACCTATGGGCATCCTAGGTGTGTAAGGCCCACTGGGCATCACCGATCATCGAAGGTGTAGGCCCGATGGGCATCCTAAGTGTGTAAGGCCCCCACTGGGCATCACCGTGTCCTAGGTTGTGTAAGGCCCGAAGGGCATCCAAATGTAGGACCTAGGAGAGGCTATAGACGGAAGCCCTTGAGTAGGCTCGCTTTTGAAGTAGCTCATAGCCTACACCAACCGTGCCCGCTCTAAGTCATTGTATGGTTGCATGTCCGTGTGCTAAATGAGATGCTTTCGTATTGTACCCCGATTGGGGATTCTTACTGAGTAACTTGTTGCTCACCCTTATTTTCTGTGGCTTTCCCCAGGTAACTTGGGACAGAGGTCGGATGGCTAGGAGGAGGCGGCTCGATGATCATGGATAGTGACTGAGTTTGCACGTTCTTTTAATGTTTTCTTTGATGATTTAGCATGTAGTGGGACTTGGGTCCCTAGAAAAAGCACTCAAAAATCTATTTTATGTTTCTCGTATGCTTCCCTTGATTTGTTTTTAAGAAAGAACTGATCGATTATCTACTGCTTATTTTAAATGGAACTATATTTTCCTTGTTTTAAATGTGCTTACTTCAAAGATTTAAAATTTCAAACTCAACGACGCTTTTTACATTCCTAATCATGCATGCTAAGTAAGGACTTTAGGATAGCGACCGTTTCTTGGGTCGGGTCTTTACAGCTCTGATACCAATTGTAAAGATCCGACACTAAATAGCTCTAAATGGTCTTTACTTTAAATTGCAATTTCAAAACAGACTGTGGAATGGAAATTCAACATCTTTT
Organism: Sicyos edulis; assembly: GCA_036507275.1. Classification (NCBI taxonomy): domain Eukaryota; kingdom Viridiplantae; phylum Streptophyta; class Magnoliopsida; order Cucurbitales; family Cucurbitaceae; genus Sicyos; species Sicyos edulis. Next base: position 21,838,780 of record CM071854.1, on the reverse strand, counting down.
ATTGAAGCATTCAAAACTTAAATCATTTCAGAGTATAGCACAAAAATAGTAAAACGACATGAGCCTCTGGCCAGAGTTAAATGAAAACAGTTACACAATCCCGATAAAACAAATACAAGTTCCAAAGGACACTTTCAATACTAGAATGTAAATGACTCAAGGACATGCTGCGGCCTTTCCCATGATCCATCAACTCCTTCTCTAGCCACCTCGATGTTGTGCCAAGTTACCTGGTGGAGAAAAACCACAGAAAGGGTGAGTACAATTGCACTCAGTAAGGATTCCCCAACCGGGGTACAATAAAAAACAACAAATCCTCTAACATCCTAGCATACAAGCAACAACCCAAAACATGGCAGTCTGAAACAATACAACAGCAGGATTACATTAACAAAGGTCTAGGCTCACAACTAGATAGGGTTACCACATACAGGGCTATCAAACAGGGGAACTACTTGTAACGGCCCAGGTTTTCATCCCGGTCTTCCAGGTATGCCCTAGGTGTATTTTGGTAATTTGGTTGGGCCGTAGGGCCATTTTTGTTTCTCAGCTGTTGTTTAGTCTTGGAGGGTTGTTTTCAGATTGTGGTTGCATTTTGGTTGAGTTCGGATGTTGGGAGGTTCAAAAATAAAATTAAAGTTGGGTTTGGATTAAAAGTTGAAGCAGCCGGGGTTTGAGCCAGGGTGGCCTTGTGTGCTAGAGGAGAGCTTTGCCAAGTGAGCCACTTGGTGTTTTTGTGTCTCACCTTGCAAGCTTTTGTGTTACCTTAAACTCCATGGCTTAGGAGAGTTGGTTCAAAATAGGTCTTTCATCCCTTTTTCCCAAAAAACCAAACTCTCTTTTCTCTCCTTCTTCACCACATCCCCCATGCCAGCCGACTCACCCCCCCCCCATCGTCCAAGCAGCAGCGCCCAAACGCCCATCGCCCAACAGCTGCATCGCCCAGACGCCCATCGCCCAGCAGCTGCATCGCCCAGGCATCCATCGCACAACCGAGCAGCAGATCGCGTCGCCGTCCACGGGCACTGTAAAGACCCAATCCGAAAAACAGTACTAAACCTAGGGCTTTACTCAACATGTAAGTGAAAAGCATAAAAGGACCCGGCTGGGGTCGGATTGAAAAACTTTTCAAACATAAGAGCGAAAAAACATTAAAAACAAAGTAAACATTCATTCAAATTAAAAGCAGTGACTGATCAGTACTTTCCTTAAAAACAATAAAATAGTTCAAATCCGGAGTTTTCCCTACGGACCAAAGTCCAACTACATGCTGAATTCAAAAACACTAAAATAAGACACGACAGAGTGTCAGCAGCATCCATGATCCCCCAGCTCCCTCCGCTAGCCGCCTCGGTGCTGTCCCAAGTTACCTGTGGAAGAAACCACAATAAGGGTGAGTATAAACATACTCAGTAAGAATCCCCGACCGGGGTACGATACGATGCAAATCAATCATCTAGCAACCTAGTACACATGCAAACAGTTATCAACACGGATCTTAGCTCATCGAGCTCACAAGGCAAATCCGGAGTCCTCGGAAGTCTCCTACTTCCGACCTAATGATTGGTTCTCATAACAAATCCAGGGACATCTCCGAGGGTCTTTCTCCCTCGGCCAATTGATAAGCTCAAAAACCGATCCCAAAGATGTCCGACACCCTCGAGGGTCTTTCTCCCTCGACCAATTGATTAGCTCAAGAGCCAATCCCAATGGGTGTCCTCAAGGGCCTCTTACCCTCGCTAATAAATCTGGACTATCGGGAGGGTACCCGAAGTCTGGCTCTAAACTCTTAAGCCCATCTGGCTGCTCCAAGGACTTCCTCCTTATAGCTTAGACCTAACTCTTCTTCCAATCCAGAAACTCCACCCACGAAACATCGCGAGGAATAAGGATAGCGACGACCACAAGCTTGCGAGCTGAACAACACGAGTCACAAGACTACCTCAAAAGTTAAAACTTGAGGCCGACATCCACGGTGCAACTCAACTACCAAAGAACTAAGGGGTTCTACAAACTCCAAAGATCCAACAACAACTCAAGCCCTTGAACTGGCAGGCCTCCGCCCTTGCGGGAACAAACAACTTTTCGCTTGCTAACAAACAAACGCAGGGACACTCTCATTGGGGTGACCGCGCGCTTACTCGATCAACTACACAACTCGGGAGCTAAGTCGACTCCTCCTCAACAGAACGATTTACCAAAGAAGCGGACATCCGAAGGACAACTGAACTTCACACACGCTCATTGTCTTGCCCAAACCCAAGGGCAACAACAACCAACTCTCTCGGAAGCAACATCCGAGGATCCTCAATCGCTTGAACCCCAACTTGGAACTAGCGGTGGCCTACTCAATTGCCGAGGAGGGGTCAACTCCCAAAACTTCCCGACTAGGAACAAGTCCTCGGGCAACACCAGCTTGCTCGAACCAAGCTAGCTCTAGAAACAACATGGGAACCAAACCTTGGTCAACACCAAGCACCACCTTGCTAAGAATTCCGAAAACCAACGTGGAGGCTACTAAGAACAACTCTAAGTTGTTAACCGACAACAAGCATCCAGCAACTCAACCGAGGAACACTGCCTGGGTCTGACTGAGCTCTGGTAAGGCTCTCCACAAATTAGGGTTCCTCCGATCGCCCTCCGACACACACTGTCGTCAAACGGTCTAACAGACAACTGGCTACACGAGCACATCTCCCTCCAAAGATCTCAACCGTGTTGGCCAAAAAGCTCTTCCTTGCCACATCCAGCAGCAAGCACGGGCGATGCTCCACACAATCCGGTCCAGCGCCTTACCACACTTGATGCAATGAGCCGCCGGCTGCTGCCCCCGCCTGCCGACGATCTCGGCTCTAACTGCGGGCGGGCGCTGATTGACCCCTAGATCGCCCTGTCTTACGAGTTTGCTATCCACCTGAGCGGGAACAACCGGAAGACCCAAACTTCCTCTTGCTCAAAGCATCAGCCACATCGTAGCTTCTACCCAAGGTAAGGATCCGAACAACTCTCTTAGCCATGGCGGCCAGAAACTCCGCGATTTTACTACCATCGCCCTGGATCAGTTCCAATTGAACTCCAACCATCGATCAACAAGAAATGCCTCTACCCAGGTCAAGGGACAACTAGCATAACTTGCCTACGCAACAACCCGCTCTGCACTCGTGAACCTCTCAACCCAAGTTAGGGCAATTGCCAAGAACTAAAGTCCTTAGTCCTCAGAACTGAGCACTGGTTTCACAACCCGAAACCCCTCGTGGTTCTTGAAAAATACACCACGGAACGAGCTACACAAAAGTACACCAGCGTGTACAGCTCCAACTTGGTTCCTTAATGTAAAGACCTGACCCAAAAAGGGCACTAAATAGGCCTTTACCCCAATGCATGTATTAAAAGGAAAAGACATGATGAAAATAAAGTTTTCGGATTCCCATTAAATCAAAACATTCAAGATTCATTCAGAACAATAAAGTCTACCGAAACCTGTTCCTGTCTCCAAGCACCTGTTTCACAGACAAATACATTTCCAACAGTTTACTCTGATCAGAGATTTTATTAAAAACATTTAAAACATCCTCAAATTCAACAAAGCTGGAATCCACAAATAATTCAGAAAAGTATCCTAGGGCTCCGTGCCCGGCTACATGCATTCAGGGGAAAAATAACGAAAAGAGTCATAACATAAGAAAAGTCAGAGACGACAGCAAGTTCCCATGATCACAGCTCCTCCTTCAGCCATCCTGCCTCGCGCCATGGTTACCTGAAAGATAAGTAAGGGTGAGTAACGAATTACTCAGTAAGAATCCCCAACCGGGGTACAATACGATGCACATGGTCATCTAGATGAGTGTATGCAAGCTATGAATATAAACACAGAATAGAGCACATAGCTTAAGTCCACACTTGGACCTCGGATGCCAACTCAGGGTCTTAGTCCGGAATAATCCACACCACACAATACGCCCTATACGAGAACCAAGTCCTCGGCTCTCACTGCCTCATCGTCGATACGAAAGGTGCACTAGCTCAAGATCCCGAGGAGCTCTCCGGTCGGCGCTGTAATGAGCGTAAGCATGCACCGCGTGCTCTGCCAGAGACTATGGGGGGTGCCGGGTCTAGTGGCAAGCTGCCCATGTCCATCACCACGCCTAACTAAATCTCGGATCGGTGTCAGCGACATAGGGGTGTGAGACTGGACACACGTGAACTATGTCACCAACCACCGCACTTTGAGGCTAAGGAACCGGCCGTGGTAGGCTTACACCAGAAGCGGTCCTTGCCCTAACAGTGGCAATCAAGGGCTACGGCCGAACACGCCGATGACGTGCCGATCGTCGGGGGCGAGGCAATGCCAAGTCATCATCCCGATCGTTGGGGCATTTAACGATCCGCCACCCTCACCCAAGATTGCGGGGGCCTACCGGGTCGGGTTAGCTAAACCCTAACGGGGTCCGAGGACGAGGGGCTCGTCTCGACGTCCACCGCCATGGATGCAAGATACTTTATGCATCGTGCCCGATGATGCTACCTACCTACACTTTAACCTATCATATCAATAACATACAATCCAATACAATCCAAAACGTGCTCAACAGATACAACGAACCTAGCATGGTACTACGAAGCAAGAATGAGATATGAGCATGCTAGAATGGAACAACCTAGCATGGGCTAACATGAGAGAACAACATACGAAGTCATGCTAGTCGTGAATTGAAAGAGCACCTAAACTATACATGCTGATAATCACAAACAAACATACAAACAACAATCACAAAGAACATCGCAGGGTCCACACAACTCCGTAAGAGATCCTTACCGGGCCGGGAGGCAACTACACACAAAAATCCTAAGCCGCGATCGATCCCGAGCTAGCTAACGAGAACCTAACAAACACAATAATAATCACAATCCATAGGCCTAAACATAATAAAATAAACAAGGCTTGGCTCGAGCAACTCACGCGCGCGGCTACCGACACGCGACGACGGGCGGACAACATGGCGAGGCTCTTGCCTGGGCGCTGATGGGCGCTGGCGATGGGCGGGTCGGGCGCTGGCGCTGACAGCGCAGATGGGCGGCAGAGCTGGCGCACGCGCGCGCGACGGCCGGCGGCCGGGCGCAGCGCACGGCGCGACAAGCTGAAGCGACGGACACGCGCGGGCGCTAGCTGCGACGACGGCGCGCGCGGGCCGACGAGCGCTCTGGGCGACGCGCGATTCTCTTCTGCCGAGGGGGCTCGGCAGGCGCATCTCTTTGGCCGCGACAGGCTGCTATCTGGGCGTCTGGCTGGCCGCGACAGGGCTGCTGAAAGGTCATTGAAAACGCGACAGGGGCTGCTCGAGCGTCTCGCTCATTTGGCGAGCGACAGTGCGCTCGATGGCACCGCAGGGGCGATGGAGCTGGGCGACTCGGGCGATCTGGGCTTGCTCTTTGGGCGATCTGGGCGGCTCGGGCTTCTTCTTTGGCAGATCTGGGCATGCTTGGGCACTGCTACAAACACACACACACACAAGCTCTTCTCCTTACCTTCGCCAACAAGAACACCCAATCGAGAAGATGAAGAGGATGAAGACTTACCCTAATGATGATGAACGATCCAAGGGAGCCGCAAGGATGAAGAATCGGCAAGGAGAGCTTGGGAGAAAGCTTGGGCGGCCACAACTCTTTTGGAGAAGAAAACACAACAAACCTAATTTTCTATTTCATTTAACCAAATGCACCAAACACCAAAGATCCAAGGTTAACTAAGATGTGATGCGAAAGAGCAACAAGAGCACCTAATGGCTCAATTGGCACACATCTCTACAAGCTTCCTCAGAGACCCGGTTCAAACCCCTACTGCAAAGACAAATACCTTTATTTTTACTTTTGCATCTACCCATGCTCAAACCAAACCACAAAGCCTCAAAAACCTTCATAAATCCATCCAATAATTTTAGCAACTGAAAAAGATATAAACGGCCCGACGGCCCGACCAAATTACTAAAATACCCTAGGGCATACCCGGAAGATCGACGAAAACTCGGGCCGTTACAATATTCCCTCCTTTTTATGACTTTCGTCCTCGAAAGTCCTTAAGATCAAACAACACAGATACTGCAATCTCATCCCGTCTTCCCGCTCACAAGCGGCCTCCTCTGAACTCTAACACCTCCACCGAACTTTTACCAAACGGATCTCACGATTATGCAACGCCTTCGTCTCAAAGACCGAGAATACTCACAGGCTTCCCTTGAAGCTCAAACCTCAATCACCGCAAAGGCTCAAAGTCCACAATGAGCAATGGGTCCGACACATACCGCCTCAACCGATACATGAGAACACTTGACACACTACACAATGACAGAAAAAGCTAACCAATATGCAACTCACAATCCTCTCGAGAATCTCAAATGGTCCAACAACAGAGACTCCACTTCTCCCGCTTACCAAACCTCAATACAACTCACAACGGCACAACCTTAAAAGCACGACCGCCCAACCTCAAACTCTAAAACTCGACGCCGTAGAACATCGGCGAAACTTTCATGCCTGTTTCAGAGCTAACCACAAACGAGCTCAACCTCTCTGTACAACACCTCTGGTCAATCGCAGCAACACAGACCCAAAACAACACCGACGGCCACCAACCTTTTCTCACAAAGACTAGAGACTCGCAACACTTACCATACAATGCCTCAATGGAACCACAAGAATCGACTGCTGAGAATCGCTACCCAAGGCAACCTCCTAAAACCACACCGGGTCTCCTGCGCTTAATCACGGAAACACCAACTCGCAACAAGCTCAAGGATCTGGCTCACTCCTCCCAAAAGACCATCGGACAAGAAGGGTGAAAACACTACGAAATCGCACTCACTCTCATAAGCCTCTAAGAACACTCTCTGAACCACGGTTCGCCCACGCACCGCCTAGAACAAACCTTTGTTGCCACACCTAATGGCAACATCTCCAACCTCAAATCGACATGCCTCTACTCCATAGAAATGGCATCTCAGACACAACCGAGGTGCGAGCTCTAGCCATCAAGTCAATACTCCAAAAATCCGAACTCACACAACAACCTCAACTAGCCGACAGGCTCCCCACACGGAAACTTACAATCCAACAACTTGAGTGCTACGAACTAGGAAGCTCAAACAACTACAATCGCATAGCTATGCCAATCCACTCATCTCTAGCTTGACTCAAATCACTAGTTGGGCAAGACAACTTGCAAACAACCGTGGCCCAGAGAGGGCTCCATCCACTAAACTTACCTCCATGCAAACAACGGAACAAAGCTCGCCTCAAATATGAAACACATCTCACAAGTCCAAACGATAACACATACAGCTTAACCCTCAAGCTTAGGCTTAATGCACCTTCCCACCGAAACTTCATAACGGAACTCCACTACCCGGTCAACACCAACTACCAAGAACAAGAATACCAACAATGGTCGGCAGAGTGCAAGCTACACTAGCCAGCAAGGATCCTCAATAAGTCCGCACCCTAATCCGCACACAAAGGTGCAACCTCATCCACAATCAAAACAAAGGGGCCCTCAACTACAAAGGTGCAACAGCTTTCCAAGCCAACACTCAAAACCTTAACCAACTAGGCCAAACACTCATAGGAGGCGAACAACCCTTATCGCAACTTCCAGACACCACTCACGAGTCCGCTTAACTTGGACAAACAACCGCTTCCAAGCGACCAACAAACTTTTCCTCCTACTAGCACCACTACCACTAATTCCAAGACCAAGGAATAACTCCGACATCTTCCAAGGAGGAACAGATCCTTACAGCGAACATCCGAAGGACAGAGAGCTTCACAGCCACTTCATTGTCTTGCTCACTAAGCACAACATCCAACTCTCCCGAGAGGCAACAACAAGGGGTCCACCACAGACTGGACCGCCAACCACGGCAAGAGAAGACTCACCCCAAACAACAAATAAGGGCACTCTCAAACTCGGGAACAGGAGAGACATCCTACAGTGGCAAACCACTTACCCACGAACAAGGCTAACTCCTTGGCAACTCGAAAACCACACCTTGGCCAACATCAAGCACCAACTTGCCACCACACCGGAACCAAATCCGGACTCTACTCCAAACAAACTCTGGCCTGTTAGCCTACCAAAACTCGCCAAAGAACTCACCCGAGGCTACAAACTACCCGACTGGGCTTGCCAACTAAACTCACTACACCGGTCCGACCGAGCTCGTGAGGCTCTCCACAACTAGGGTTCTTCGGCAACCCTCGACACACACTGTGCCGCCTAACGGTCTAACAACCAACTACCCGAACAAACAACTCCTTTTCCCAAAGATCACAACCACGCTGCTGCTCCAAACCTCGAAACCAAAAAGACCGTAAACGCTTGCAATGTGTCATCCTCCTACTCAAAGCATCGGCCACAATGTAGCTTCCACCTAGGTAAGGATTCCGAGCAACACCCTTAGCAACTACGGTCGGAACTACGCGGCTTCACTACATCCACCATTCGTTCAAAGCACCATCCGAACACCAACCATGAACACAAGAGGTTCCACCAACCAAGCTTAGGGTCAACTTAACAAACTTGCCTAGGCAACAACCCGACTACGAGCACGGTATCCTTACAACCTCAACTAAAGCCTTACAACATCCACCGAGTCCAACTTCTCCGAGAACCGAGCACCAGCTTCTCCAATGCAATCTCTACATGGTTCGGGAACTCTCGCCACGTAACGAACTACACGAACACACTTGTGTGCACAACTCTCAACCTTCCTTCAGAGATCCAAGACTAACAGTGCTTTCCAAAAGGAAACACTATCTTCCGCGCAGGATACAATCAACCAAAGGAACACCAAAAGTTCCATCTCCACACGATACTCAAGCAAAGTGGCAACCTTGCTCTGCTAAAACATAACGATGCCAAACCGAACTTACTTTATACCAAGACTCTACCAAGTGCGCTTACACATAAGGCGTCCTACTCATCTCATAGGCATCCAACTCATCTCATAAGCATCCAACTCATCTCGAGAGCATCCAACTCATCTCACGGGCATCCAACTCATCTCATGAGCGTCCAACTCATCTCACGGGCATCCAACTCATGGTTCCCCTACTGGACCGAACACGCATCTACAATGCTCATTCAACTCAGGTTTAGGCACCCGAAGGTAGTGGACCGCACTACCAACCACAAAGATCTCTTGGCCTTAGCACTAGCGTGAGACTCACACGCACTAACACTTACCAGCCGCCAACCTGCTGACTTACTCGACCCCCAGTAACACTGGGAAGAGGCTCCAGCTCCTCTCGAACATCCTTTCACTTGTGGTCCTTCAACTACCACTGAACTAGCCCTCTTGCACGACCTAAACAAGTGCATTTTCCATAAATGGATCCAATGGCTAAAGAAGTGTGTTGAACTCCGGACGGCATAGAACCATCTGCTATGCCAAGCCAAACTCAAGCTCGAACTGCACTTAGTGCCAAAGTGGCACACCAACCAACGCACCTCAAGTGCTACTACTACCAAATCCACACTGAGGAAGCCGGGTCATTAAACAACAAAGCAGCTCGCAAGGGGCAAAGATGACCCTTCATCCGCCTCAAGCCACTAACACGGCAACTTGCCAAACAATCGGGCGATCGTGGAGACCATAACGCCCGATTTTCTATTTCGTACCTGGTGATTTCGGTCATTATTCGGATGTTCGGATGGGCCGTTAGAGCTGCTTTTAACCTTTAAGGGTATTTTGGTATTTTGCTCCCGGTCGAGAGGTTGAGGATTTTCGTGGCTTCGTGGTCATTTCGGCCTTCGTTGAGACTTGATTAACGTTGGTTGCAAGACCCAAGGAGTTTGGGTTAGTTGATTAGAAGTTCTGAGTCATTCCTGTTGATAGCAAAATTAATTGGAATTTAATTGGTCCCTTTGAGATTTGAACCCTTGCCCTAATGGTGAAATTGGAGTTTTTAGGAAAAGAAGATTTAGTTAAAAAGAAAAGAATTTCTTTAGCCGGGACCCGCAAGAGAAAGCCTTGGGAAGGGATTTTAGACCCATTTAAATTAGGAAAAGGAAAGAAAATCCTATTCCCTTGTTTTGGAAAAATCTCTCTCTCTCTCTCTCTCTCTCTCTCTCCTAGCCAACCTCACCAAGAAACCCTAGCCGCCCTAGCCAGCACCCCGCTCACCACTGCTCGGCCACCAGCGCACTGAGCAAATTTCAGTTTGCACACCCAGCGCACTGAGCAAATTTCTGCATCACAAAGATGCCATGCCCAGCGTGCCCAGACGCTACAGATCGCCCAGCCAGCGCGCCCGATCGCCTTGCCTCGCCAGCCAGACGCGTCGCGCCGTTCGCACCAGCGCCCGCCCGACGCGCCGCCGCCGCACGAACCGCCCGAGCGCGCTGCAGCCGTCCGCACGCGCCGCCGCCGCACCAGCCGCCGCGCGTCGCCCTGCAGCACGCGCCGCGCGCCAGCCACCGCGCGTCTCGCGTGCGTGCACCATGCGTCGCGCGCGTCCGCGACGCCCGCTGCCCGCGCGCAATAAGCCCATGCCGCGCCTTGCAGCCAGCGCCAGCCGCCGTCCCCTGCCTCGCCTGCCAGGCTACGCCGTTAGCGCCGAGCAGCGCCAGCGCCCAGCGCACACCGCACGCCAAGCGCCCCCGCCTCTTTGCTGCGAGACCCGTGCCTTCTCGGTTGGTAATTCCCGAACCTATCCTTTTAGTTTTTAAGTCTGCTCAAATGCTGTATATTTATTTAGGATGATTTTAAAATGCTTAGGTTGCTCGGTTTAGCTTTAAAGCTCGAGGGTCATTATTTGATTGTGAAGGTTATTTACGCTGCTTTTCGTAAGGATTCCTTACCGTGGTTGTGTGGACCTCTCGATGCTTTCTTGATTGTGCCTTATATGCATGTTTACTTTTATGAACATGAATAGTGGATAGGACAGCTTGTGATTGCACTCCTGCTAGCATGTTTGCTTGATTGTACATGTTAGTGCCATGCTAGGATTGTTCTTCCAAAGATGCCCGAGATTCCCGCTTTAAGTTCGTAGTATCATGCTAGGTTATGTATGATTGATGATGATTATGTATGTTTAGCCAGGAATCGTTTACTCTATACTCTAGCTAGTGTGTTAGGGCTGTCATCATCTAGAGGCTGAGAGCGGACATAACGTACCTTGTCCCCACCGGTCGGGAGTAGAGCGAAGCATAACGTACATTGCTTCCCCGGCGGCCGATGTGGATTTAGCTACCACATCGGCATAAGCCTAGTTTGTAGCTCTGCTAGAGCGGAACCACGCCAACGGTGCAAGCCTCGCCTTGGCCGGTTCTTAGCTTCAGTCGGTGGTACAGTCGCACAGATGAGTCCGAGGGCCTCGCACTCACTGTGTTCGGTGACACCGCTTCCGAGTCTTAGGCATGCGTGCACAGCCCGCGTAGTTTGCCCTTAGGCCCCGCATTTACGCCGCGGTTGCGAGAAAGAGCATGCGGTGTGCGCGCAAGCCACGCTTTAGTCGCCGGCTTCGGAGAGCTCCCGGGCTAATGTTCGTGAGTACACCGTTCCTTCCGCTTTAGAGCCGGACTTGGGTACTCTCCGATAGTCCAGATTTATAAGCGAGGGTAAGAGGCCCTTGAGGACACCCATTGGGATTGGCTTTTGAGTGATCATATGGTCGAGGAGAAAAAGACCCTCGAGGGTGTCGACATCTTTGGGATCGGTTTTGGAGTGATCATTTGGCCGAGGGAGAAAGACCCTCGGAGATGTCCCGGATTGGTTATGAGAGCCAATCATTAGGCCTAAGTAGGAGACTTCCGAGGATTCAGATTCTGCCTTGTAAGCTCGTTGAGCTATGATCTGTGTTGGTAATCGTTTGCATGTATACTAGGGTGCTAGATGATTGAAGTATCGTCTTGTACTCGGTTGCTAGATTCTTCACGAGTATGTTTATACTCACCCTTATTTCTGTGGTTTTCCACGTGTAACTTGGGGCAAAGACCGGACGGCGAGCGGAGGGAGCCGAATGATCATGGGAGCCGCAAGGCACTCTGTCTTTATTGTTTGCATATTTGTTCAAGCATGTAGATGGACAGAGAGTCCTAGGGAAACATTATAAAAGGTTGTTTGAACTGTTTTGAATGTTTTTATATATACTGGCCAGCTTGTTTTACTTCGTTGGTTTTCTTAAACAAAGTTGTTGATTATGTTTTAAGCATTCCCGTTCTAAATGTTTTGAAAGGTTTTAAATATGAGCACTAAACCGCTCGGTGAAATATTTAACTTGCATGCTGAGTGAGAACCTAGGTTTAGGACCGTATTTTGGGTCGGGTTCTTACAGAGACTGTGCTAGACCACCTCTCACAAGGGATTTCCACCACCATCCGATGAACCAAACAAAGACAGAACGCACACACCTCGGCCTTTGAATGCGGGGCATCCCACACACGGATGCTAAACTCAAACTGGCCAACTACTTTACTACTATCGTGGGACTTACTAAAACATCGAGCTCTACAGGCATCCATTTGCCAACCCGCGCGTCTCCAACAACGCCAACAAACTCATCTGAATAAACTCACTGATCATGCCCTCCCGAGAACCTCCGGGGGCTACAAGAGCTACTGGGGAAAATGTCAAAGCAGACTCACACCGGGCTAATGTGTGCCGGGACTCCTCACTACGCGCTACAAATCGCGCTGGGTCTCCGCTCTCGATAGCTAAAGACTCGCCATCGATCTCTCATGGTGGAGCACACTCGCTCAAGGAGTCTCACTCAGGCGCCGCTAGCCTCTACCCCTCCTCTAGGCAACTCAATCTGCCGGGGCCAAATCTGGCATGCGGGCCTAACAACCACGGACGCGGCCTCAACATCAACACGATCTGTCCAACTCCTCGGTCGGACATGCCAAGCGCCTGCTCCTCTCGGGTGCGATCAACATATCGGCGATCTGCACGAAAGCACCACCACCCTCTCACTAGGGAAAAAGACAAATCGGGCCACAAATGGCCAACGGAGTCTAAGCTCTACCTCCCTCCGAACGATGTCCCGGGGCATCCGAATCTATCTGGATACCTCAACAAGTCGCTAAACAAATCGCTGCGATCGCGAGAAAGTTGGCATGATGGCTCACTAAGCCCAAACCAACAACGAGTCAGAACCTGCTCGTCTCCGCTCCACAACACTACACAAGGCATACACTAGATGAAAGGTATTGTAAATTCTTAACCTTTTAAAAAAAAAAAAATTAGCGTACTAGGCGATGATGATCCGCTTGAGTCTTTGGTGATCATGGGAAAGACGACCTACAACAAAAGGTCACTCTACAAAGTCTATGACTCGAGCTCGATACCAATCAGAAGACTGACCCAAAAAGGGCACTAAATAGGCCTTTACCCCAATGCATGTATTAAAAGGAAAAGACATGATGAAAATAAAGTTTTCGGATTCCCATTAAATCAAAACATTCAAGATTCATTCAGAACAATAAAGTCTACCGAAACCTGTTCCTGTCTCCAAGCACCTGTTTCACAGACAAATACATTTCCAACAGTTTACTCGATCGTGAGATTTTATTAAAAACATTTAAAACATCCTCAAATTCAACAAAGCCGAATCCACAAATAATTGAGAAAAGTATCCTAGGGCTCAGTGTCTTGCCACATGCATTCAGGGAAAAATAACGAAAAGAGTCATAACATAAGAAAAGTCGAGACGACAAAGAAGTTCCCATGATCACAGCTCCTCCTTGACCATCTCGCCTCGCGCCATGGTTACTGAAAGATAAGTAAGGGTGAGTAACGAATTACTCAAGAAGAATCCCCAACCGGGGTACAATACGATGCACATGGTCATCTAGATGAGTGTATGCAAGCTATGAATATAAACATAGAATAGAGCACATAGCTTAAGTCCACACTTGGACCTCGGATGCCAACTCGTGGTCTTAGTCCTAATAATCCACACCACACAATACGCCCTATACGAGAACCAAGTCTCGGCCTCACCGCTGCCTCTACTATCGATACGAAAGGTGCACTAGCTCAAGATCCCGAGGAGCTCTCCTGGCCGGCGCCAGAATGAGCGTAAGCATGCACCGCGTGCTCTCGCAGAACTATGGGGTGCCGGTCTAGTGGCAAGCCGCCCATGTCCGATCCACCACGCCTAACTAAATCTCCGGATCGGTGTCACCGACATAGGGTGTGAGACTGGACACGTGAACTATGTCACCTGAACCACCGCACCGAGGCTAAGGAACCGTCGTGGTGGTAGGCTTACACCGTGAAGCGGTCCTTGCCCTAACAGTGGCAATCAAGGGCTACGGCCGAACACGCCGAGGACGCGTGCCGATCGCCGAGGGCGAGGCAATGCCAAGTCATCATCCCGACCGTTGGGGCATTTAACGATCCGCCACCCTCACCCAAGATTGCGGGGGCCTACCGGTCGGGTTAGCTAAACCCTAACGGGGTCGAGGGACGGAGGATCGTCTCGACGTCCCCGCCATGGATGCAAGATACTTTATGCATCGGGCCGGATGATGCTACCTACCTACACTTTAACCTATCATATCAATAACATACAATCCAATACAATCCAAAACGTGCTCAATGAGATACAACGAACCTAGCATGGTACTACGAAGCAAGAACATATGAGCATGCTAGAACGGAACAACCTAGCATGGGCTAACATGAGAGAACAACATACGAAGTCATGCTAGTCAGGAATTCAGAACAGAGCACCTAAACTATACATGCTGATAATCACAAACAAACATACAAACAACAATCACAAAGAACATCGCAGGGTCCACACAACTCCGGTAAGAGATCCTTACCGGGCCGAGGCAACTACACACAAAAATCCTAAGTCGCGATCGATCCCGAGCTAGCTAACGAGAGACCTAACAAACACAATAATAATCACAATCCATAGGCCTAAACATAATAAAATAAACAAGGCTTGGCTCGGGAGCAACTCACGCGGCGCGGCTGACACGCGGACGGGCAGACAGCATGGCGAGGCTGCTGCTGGGCGCTGATGGGCGCTGATGGGCGGCAGGGGTCGGGCGCTGGGCGCTGACAGGCGCAGATGGGCGCGTAGCTGGCGCCTGCTGTATATGCGCGACGCCGGCCGGCGCGCATGGCGCCTGCGCGCGAACAAGCTGAAGCGACGGACACGCGCGCGCGCTGCTGCGACGACGGCGCGCGCGGGTATGCGAGCGCTCGACGCGCGATTCTCTTCTTCTGCGAGGCTCGGCAGGCGCATCTTTTGAAATTGCGACAGGCCGCTTGTCTCGGCGTCTCTTGGCCGCGATGCGGCCGTATCTGAAAGTCTCTTGGCCGCGACAGTATCCTGAGCGTCTGCTTCGGCCGCTGAGCGACAGTTGCTCGATGGCACCGCAGGGCGATGGAGCTGGCGACTCGGGCGATCTGGGCTTCTTCTTTGGCGATCTGGGCGGCTGGGCTTGCTTCTTTGGCAGATCTGGGGCATCTTTGGGCGACTGCTACAAACACACACACACACAAGCTCTTCTCCTTACCTTCGGCCAACAAGAACACCCAATCGAGAAGATGAAGAGGATGAAGACTTACCTGGAATGATGATGAACGATCCAAGGGAGCTGCAAGGATGAAGAATCGGCAAGGAGAGCTTGGGAGAAAGCTTGGGCGGCCACAACTCTTTTGGAGAAGAAAACACAACAAACCTAATTTTCTATTTCATTTAACCAAATGCACCAAACACCAAAGATCCAAGGTTAACTAAGATGTGATGCAGAAAGAGCAACAAGAGCACCTAATGGCTCAATTGGCACACATCTCTACAAGCTTCCCAGGAGACCCGGGTTCAAACCCCGGCTGCAGCACAAATACCTTTATTTTTACTTTTGCATCTACCCATGCTCAAACCAAACCACAAAGCCTCAAAAACCTTCATAAATCCATCCAATAATTTTAGCAACTGGAAAAAGACATAAACGGCCCTGACGGCCCGACCAAATTACTAAAATACCCCTAGGGCATACCTGGAAGACTGGGACGAAAACCTGGGCCGTTACACTTAAGATCCAAACCAACAAGTATTCTCACACAAGGCAACTTTTGCCTCCCAATAGAGCCACATCTAGCAAAGGAGCAACAAGAGTTCAACCCACTCAGGGTCAACTCACCACGGAATGCCACATTGGTCGACTCACTCTTACAAGAGCATAGCCACACCAAGCTAACTTACCTCATACCGATGGTCCACTAAACGTGCTCCGATCAACCATCCAACTCATGGCTCTAACAGTGGATCAACCACGCATCATCGATGCCAACCCTACTCATATTAGGGTAACTCCAGGGTAGTCGAATCACACTACCATCCAACTTGCTCACAAGCCCACAACACAAAAAGAGAACTCGGACGCGCTAGCCCTTAACAACCAACAAAGATCCTTTGTACCCAACTCTCGGTGACCACTGAAGGCTTCTACTTATCCTCAAACGACCTCAAACTTGTAGTTCTCTGGCTACCACCGAGCTAGATCTCTTATGCACTCCAAATAGGTGCAATCTCGTGAATGGGTACAAGACTTGTGGGGATGCTAAACTCCGGGCAGGTCCTGGAACCACCACACGAAAAGTGCCAACCGGCCTGAATCTAGGCCTCCTCTCAAAGCTTGGTGCCAACAGCACTACTTCCTTTACAACACAAACATCCCTTTACGGGCTTTAAGCCCCTCTCGAGGGTAGGGAAGGTCACACTCCGTGACAGGGCAATGGCACTCAACACAAGAGTCTCAACAATCGAGTAGACTACTCTCTCGACATCACGTCTAACGCACAAGCCAAGGCCCACTCCTGCATCCCACTCGATGCTCAACGAATACTCGTGGCCAACCCTCGGGTGGCAACACCTAGCTCCACACAGGACGTGCTATGTAAGGTGCTTCTTCTCTAATAGCCACCTGAAAACCACGGACGGATTAAGTCCTCGACAAGCAAACTCCACACTACCCCCAGCTACGAGGGTACTAAAAGAATCGGGCAGCAAAACGATCAGTAGGCTTGCGGGAGGACAAGATGTCTCTACATCTTCCTCAAAAGCTACTAACTTGGCAGCTTGCCAATCGACCGGGTGGTGGTGGAGACTCTGCTGGTCCGCCTCTCACAGAGGACTTCCACCACCACACCGCGAAGATCAAACAACACCGAGCGGCGCGCCCTCGACCTCTAAACATCCGGTCATCGGCCTCTGAACACCAGTCATCACAACACTTGGATGATAAACTCGATCTGGCCAACCACCTTGCTACTAGCGATGGGTCTCAAAACATCCAGCTCTCTACAGAGCTTCCACTTGCCAAACTCGGCGGCTCGATCAACGCCAACTATCTTATCGGCATAAACCTGCTGATCAAGGCCTCCCGGAACCTCCCCGACTCACCGGAACTACATTGAGGGTGTCTCCTAAATAAACTCTACCACCGGGCTATCTATGCCCAAGACTCCTCACTTCAGCGCTACAAAGCTGCGCTGGGTCTGCGCTCTCTCTGTTAGTTAAAAGACTCGCCATCAACTCCTCATGGTCGGGAGCACACTCTGCTCAAGGAGTCTCACTGAGGCGTGCTAGCCTCAACCCCTACTCTTGGCAACTCATCTGCCAGGGGCCAAAGGTGGCCTCTGGGTCTAGACAACCCTAGACGTGGTCTCATGATCAACATGAACAGTCCAACTCCTCGTTAGGAAATACCAAACGTCCCTGCTTCTCTAAGTGCAATCAACCTACTAGCGATCCACACAAGCATAAAAGCTAGCCCACGCTGGGGCTCTCACTGCCAAACAAGGGTAACACATGTATACTAGATGCAGTATTGTAAAATAAAACCCTTAGCTTAATGAACTCGAGACAAACTCGACGGTCGCGGAGTCTTGATGATCATGGGGCAACAACCTGCAAAGCAGGTTAGTCTACATAATATATGACTCTGTGCTCTGATACCAACTGTAAGAACCCGACCCAAAATACGGTCCTAAACCTAGGTTCTCACTCAGCATGCAAGTTAAATATTTCACCGAGCGGTTTAGTGCTCATATTTAAAACCTTTCAAAACATTTAGAACGGGGAATGCTTAAAACATAATCAACAATTTTGTTTAAGAAAACCAACGAAGTAAAACAAGCTCGGCAAAGATATATAAAAACATCCAAAATAGCAGTTCAAACAACTTTTAATAATGGTTCCCTAGGACTCTGTCCATCTACATGCCAACAAATATGCAAACAATAAAGACAGAGTGCTTGGCGGCTCCCATGATCAATCGGCTCCCTCCGCTTAGCCGTCCCTGTCTTTGTCCCAAGTTACACCGTGGAAAACCACGAGAATAAGGGTGAGTATAAACATACTCGGTAAGAATCCCCAACCGGGGTATAATACGATACTTCAATCATCTAGCACCCTAGTATACATGCAAACAGAGCACCAACACGGATCATAGCTCAACGAGCTTACAAGGCAGAAATCTGGAATCCTCGAAGTCTCCTCCTTCTTCCGCCTAATGATTGGCTCTCATAACCAATCCCGAGACATCTCCGAGGGTCTTTCTCCCTCGGCCAATTGATCAAGCACAAAATCGATCCCAAAGATGTCCGACACCACGAGGGTCTTTCTCCTCGACCATATGATCACCAAAAGCCAATCCCAATGGGTGTCCTCAAGGGCCTCTTACCCTCGCTATAATCTGGACTATCGGAGAGTACCCAAGTCCGGCTCTAAACAGAAGGAACGGTGTACTCACGAACATTAGCCCGGGAGCACTCCGAACCGGCGACTAACGCATGCGCGCACACACACATCTTGCTTTGCAGCCACCGGCGTAAATGTGGGGCCTAAGTACAAACTACGCGGGCGGTGCACGCAAGCCTAAGACTCGAAAGCGGTGTCACCGAACACGGTGAGTGCGAGGCCCTCGGCACTCATCTGTGCGGCTGTACCACCGACACGAAGCTAAGAACCGCCAAGGCGAGCTTGCACCATTGGCGTGGTTCCGCTCTGCGATCTACAAACTAGGCTTATGCCGATGTGGTAGCTAAATCCACATCGGTTGTCGGGGAAGCAATGTACGTTATGCTTCGCTCTACACTCGACCGGGTGGGGACCAAGTACGTTATGTCCGCTCTCGGCCTCTGGATGATGGCAAACTCTACTATACTAGCTAGAAGTACAAAATAACTGATTCTGGCTAGACATACATATCATCATCATTCACACATAACCTAGCATGATACTACGAACTTAAAGCGGGAATCTCAAGCATGCTTGGAAGAACAATCCTAGCATGGCACTAACATGTACAAACAGCAAACATGCTAGCAAGAGTGCAATCACAAGTCATCCCTATCCACTAATCATGTTCATACAAGTAAACATGCATATAAGGCACAATCAAGAAAGCATCGCAGGGTCCACACAACCACGGTAAGGAATCCTTACCTGGAAACGAGCAGAAATAACTTTCACAATCAAATAGTGACCCTCGAGCTTTAAAGCGAAACCGAGCGACCTAAGCATTTTAGTAAAAACAACCTAATTAAATAAACAAAGAACAACAAACCCTAGTGCCCAAAGGAGAAAAGACTCGGAATTACCGACCGAGAAGACACAAGGTCACGCCCCAACTCGCCGCGCACGAGGCGCGGTTGTCCGTCTGCAAGGACAAGCGAGCGTCTTGTGGCGGGCGCTGGCGCTGCACTGGCGCGTTATTTGGCGCCAGGCGCCGGCGCTGCACTGGCGCCGCGCGCTAGCGAGGCGAGGATGTGCGACGCGAGCTGCCGCAGCAGCGAACACGCTGGCTCGGGCGCGCGGGCGAGACGTCGGGTCTGCGAGGACAGCGCGAGGGCGACGCGTCTGGGCGGCAGCAAGCGGAGCGGCGCGGCGCGTCTGGACGGCCTAGTGCGAAACGGCGCGGCGCGCGCTCGGGCGCACTGGGCCGAAGCGGCACGGAAGGCGCTGGGCGACGCGTCGCGGACGATATAACGAGCGGCGTCTGGTGCGGCGGCTCGGTGCGCGGCGGCAGCGCACGTCTTGGCGACTGGTGCGGGCGGTCTGGCGCGATCGGGCGGAGTGGTTGAACCGCGCGGCGCGGCCTGGTGCAGTGGGTGGGCATGGGCCGAGCAGGTGGTCGGTGCGCGGGCGGCACAAGGTGGCCGTGGCTCGGGTTGGTGCTTTGCTAGGGCTGGTGCGGCTAGGGTTGGGTTTTCTTGGTGGGGTCGGCAAGAGAGAGAGAGAGAGAGAGAGAGAGAGAGAGATTGCAAAACAAGGGGAAAGGGACTTTCTTGATTTTCTTCCCTTTTCCTAATTTAAATGGGTCTAAAATCCCTTCCCAAAGCTTCCTCTTTCAAAACCCGGCCCAAACAAACTTTTCTTTCGAATAAAACTCTTTTTCCTTCAAACTCCCAAAACCATTTAGGGCAAGGGTTCAAATCCCAAAGGGAGCACTCAAAAAACCCATTAATTTTGCCAATAACTAAAATACCTCCAAACTCCCACACAACTTGCCCAACCTCTTGGGTCTTGCAACCAACAACCACCAAACCTCGACGACGGCGGGAAAGGCCACCAAATCTTGAAAATCCTCAAAACCCTGACCGGGGGCAAAAGACCAAAGTGCCCCTAAGGGTTAAAACAGCTCTAACGGCCCATCTGAACAACCGAATAATGACCCGAAATCACCTAGGTAACCGAAATAGAAACCTGGGCCGCTACAATACTCCCTCCTTTTAAGACTTTCGTCCTCGAAAGTCCTTATACGAAAACAACTCTAGGAAACTCCACTGATTCTTAACCAACCAAGCTTCTGATTAAGACAACACAATTTCTTCTTGAAACAGAACCCTCTTGGGTTCCCAAAGGCTCCAAGCCCAACAGACACCGAGTCTGCCACGAACTATCTCAACCAAAACTGAACCAACACTGAGCTTCGAAGAAAACATGCGATAACTAGTCGGTGAGCCACATCCTCTGACTCGCACCAACTCTCAAACGGTCTACGACTCTAGGGCTCACTTATCCCTGCTAACCCAACTCGGGCGCCTCTCTGGCGGCGCTCTCTCAAAGAAACTCGTGGACGGGTCACAAGCTCTAAAACTCTACGCCACGCTCCGGCGTAACTTCTCTAAATGCTCATAGCTGTTGTCAAACAGCCTCGACCCTTCACCATGCTGACCAAACAACTGAACCTCCCAGGTTTCAGAAACTAAACGGCCTACTCTTAGTTCGCAAGAGATCTGTGAACCCCAATGGATGCCTACAATCCTTAACGAAATCCAATTCGAACCACCAACTGGTGACTGAACCCAAGGCAACCTTCTCCAACTAGCATGCGTCCACAACACTAAAGCAACCATCTTACGAGAAATCGAAGCACCAAAGCCAAGGGCACTTTTCTGGTTCTCCAAGCGGCTACCACCACTCACACTAGCTGAAACTTCAGCTTCGGGAACCTCTGAACGACAAGGTCCAGGAACAGGCTCAACTCAGCCAAACTAACAAACCGGAGCCCCTTATCGGCCGACAACAAACTTTCCAATGCAATCCGATCAGCCACTGGCCTAGGTGAACATCGCCAGACAGGAAAACAAACAACATTCCTCTCACTGAAACCTCGAGTAGCAAGGGATAAAACAACACGCGGCTACTAGCAACACAAAAGCTTGAGGATCGCAACTCAAGGGCTTTACCAACCAATGCCACGGCACCTCTGTGCCAACTCACTCAACTGTGGCTCAGCTAAAATGCCAACTGCGAATGCACAACGACTAAAAGAAAAGCCCGAGAAAGGCTTGCTTAGCAGAAACTCAAACCAAGCTCATAACGAGCAAAGCTCGCCTCCAAGCTGCCACTCAACTCTTAAGCCCATCTGGCTGCTCCAAGGACTTCCTCCTTATAGCTTAGACCTAACTCTTCTTCCAATCCAGAAACTCCACCCACGAAACATCGCGAGGAATAAGGATAGCGACGACCACAAGCTTGCGGAGCCTGAACAACACGAGTCGGCAAGACTACCTCAAAAGTTAAAACTTGAGGCCGACATCCACGGTGCAACTCAACTACCAAAGAACTAAGGGGTTCTACAAACTCCAAAGATCCAACAACCTTCCAGCAACAACTCAAGTCCTTGAACTGGCAGGCCTCCGCCCTTGCGGGAACAAACAACTTTCCGCTTGCTAACAAACAAACGCAGGTGAACCCTCCCCTGGGCTGACCGTTGGCCTACCTTGATCAACTACACAACTCAGGAGCTAAGTTGACTCCTCCTCAACAGGAACGATTTCCCAGCAAGCGAACTTCCGAAGGACAGCGAACTTCCCACACGCTCGCTGCCTTGCTCAAACCCAAGGGCAACAACAACCAACTCTCTCGGAGGAAACATACAAGGGTTCCTCAATCGCTTGAACCACCAACTAAGGACTAGCGGTACTTACTCAACCGCTGAGGGGGAGGCCAACTCCCAAAACTACCTGACTAGGAACAAGTCCTCAGGGCAACGCCCGCTTGCTCGAACCGAGCTAGCTCACGAAACAACATGGGAACCAAACCTTGGTAAACAACAAGCACCACCTCTCTAAGAATTCCGAAAATCAACGTGGAGGTTACCAAGAACAACTCTAGCTTGTTAACCGACAACAAGCATCCAGCAACTCAACCGAGGAACACCGCTGGTCCCCGCTGAGAGCTCTGGTGAGGCTCTCCACAACTTAGGGTTCCTCCGATCGCCCTCCGACACACACTGTCGTCAAACGGTCTAACAGACAACTGGCTACACGAGCACATCTCCCTCTAGCATCTCAACTGTGTTGGCCAAAAGCTCTTCCTTGCCACATCTGTAGCAAGCACGGGCGATGCTCCACACAATCCGAAAAGCGCCTTACCACACTTGATGCAATGAGCCGGCTGCCTGGCCCCGCCCTGCTGACGATCCTGGGCTCTAACCTGCGGTCGGCGCTGATTGTGACCCCTAGACTGGCCCTGTCGGCGAGTCTGCTATCCACCTGAGCGGGAACAACCGGAAGACCCAAACTTCCTCTTGCTCAAAGCATCAGCCACATCGTAGCTTCTATCCAGGGTAAGGATCCGAACAACTCTCTTAGCCTGGCTGCCAGAAACTACGCGATTATGCTACCATCGCCCTTGTTCAGTTCCAACTGAACTCCAACCATCGATCAACAAGAAATGCCTCTACCCAGGTCAAGGGCCAACTAGCATAACTTGCCTACGCAACAACCAGGCTACCGGCACGGTAACCTCTCAACCCAAGTTAGGGCACTTGCCAAGAACTAAAGTCCTAACTCCTCAAAACTGAGCACTGGTTTCACAACCCGAAACCCCTCGTGGTTCTTGAAAAATACACCACGGAACGAGCTACACAAAAGTACACCGACGTGTACAGCTCCAACTTGGTTCCTTAAGATCCAAACCAACAAGTATTCTCACACAAGGCAACTTTTGCCTCCCAATAGAGCCACTTCTAGCAAAGGAGCAACAAGAGTTCAACCCACTCAGGGTCAACTCACCACGGAATGCCACATTGGCCGACTGACTCTTACAAGAGCATAGCCACACCAAGCTAACTTACCTCCTATCGATGGTCCACTAAACGTGCTCCGATCAACCATCCAACTCATGGCTCTAACAGTGGATCAACCACGCATCATCGATGCCAACCCTACTCATATTAGGGTAACTCCAGGGTAGTCGAATCAAACAACCATCCAACTGGCTCACAAGCCCACAACACAGGCGTGAGAACTTGGACGCGCTAGCCCTCACCAACCTACAACATCCTTTGCACCCATCTCTCGGTGACCCTGAAAGGCTCCTACTTATCCCTCGAACGACCTCACACTTGTAGTTCTCTGACTACCAGCAAAACCTGATGATCATGCCCTCCCGGGAACCTCCGGGGCTACAAGAGCTATTGGGGGGAAAAATGCTGAAACAAACTCCGCCAGCTGGGCTATCTGTGCACGGGACTCCTCACTACGCGCTACAATCTGCGCCTGGGTCTCCGCTCTCTGATAGCTGAAGACCTGCCATCAAATCTCTCATGGCTGGAACACACTCTGCTCAAGGAGTCTCACTCTGAGGCGTGCTAGCCTCTACCCCCTCCTCTAGGCAACTCAACTGCCAGGGCCAACTCTGGCCAACGGGCTAAACAACCCTGGATGTGGCCTCAACATCAATACAAACGGTCCAACTCCTCGGTCGGACATGCCAAGCGTCCTGCTCCTTAGAGTGCGATCCATACACTGGCGATCTGCACGAGCACCTCCACCCTCTCACTAGGGGAGAACCAACAACTGGGCCACAAATGGCCTACGGGAGTCTAAGCTCTGCCTCCCTCTGGGTGCAATCACCTACTAGCGATCCACACAAAACATAAAAGCTAGCCCACGCTGGGGCTCTCACTGCCAAACAAGGGTAACACATGTATACTAGATGCAGTATTGTAAAATAAAACCCTTAGCTTAATGAACTCGAGACAAACTGACGGCCATGAGTCTGGATGATGATCAAGGGGCAACAACCGCAAAGCAAAAGTTAGTCTACGAATATATGACTCGTGCTCGATACCAACCGTAAGAACCCGACCCAAAATACGGTCCTAAACCTAGGTTCTCACTCAGCATGCAAGTTAAATATTTCACCGAGCGGTTTAGTGATCATATTTAAAACCTTTCAAAACTTTTAAAAGCGGGGACACTTAAAACATAAACAACAACCTTCATTTAAGCAAAGCCAACAAAGTAAAACAAGCCTGGCCAGTGTTTATAAAATCATACAATACAATTTAAACAACTTTTAAAAACGTCCCCTAGGACTCCTGTCCGTCTACATCTTTGAACAAATTATGCAAACAATAAAAATGACAGTGTCGGCGGCTCCCATGATCAATCGGCTCCCTCCTTCTAGCGTCCCGGTGTTGTCCCAAGTTACAGTGTGGAAAACCACGAGAAATAAGGGTGAGTATAAACATACTCGGTAAGAATCCCCAACCGGGGACAATACGATACATCAATCATCCGCACCCTAGTATACATGCAAACAAATTACCAACACAGATCATAGCTCAACGAGCTTATAAGGCGAGAATCTGGAATCCTTAGAAGTCTCCTACTTCCGCCTAATGATTGGCTCTCATAACCAATCCCGGACATCTCCGAGTGTCTTTCTCCTCGGCCAATTGATCACCTCAAAACCGATCCCAAAGATGTTCGACACCCTCGAGGTCTTTCTCCCTCGACCATATGATCTGCTCAAAAACCAATCCCAATGGGTGTCCTCAAGGGCCTCTTACCCTCGCTATAACTGGACTATCGGAGAGTACCAAGTCCGGCTCTAAACAGAAGGAACCGGTGTACTCACGAACATTAGCCCGGGAGCTCTCGAACCGCGACTAACGCGTGTCGCGCGCACACACGCATGCTTTGCAACCGGCGTAAATGTGGGGGCCTAAGTACAAACTACGCGGGCCGTGCGCATGCCTAAAGACTCGAGGCGGTGTCACCGAACACGATGAGTGCGAGGCCCTCGGCACTCATCTGTGCGGCTGCATACCACCACACGAAGCTAAGAACCGCCAAGGCGTGCTTGCACCATTGGCGGGTTCCGCTCTAGCGAGCTACAAACTAGGCTTATGCCGATGTGGTAGCTAAATCCACATCGGCTGCCGGGGGGAAGCAATGTACGTTATGCTTCGCTCTTGTAACGGCCCAGGTTTTCATCCCGGTCTTCCAGGTATGCCCAAGGGGTATTTTGGTAATTTGGTCGGGCCGTTAGGGCCGTTTATGTCTTTTCTAGTTGCTAAAAATATTGGATGATTTTATGTAGGTTTGTGAGGCTTTGTTGAAGGGTTGAGCAAGGTTTGATGCAAAAGTAAAAATAAAGGAATTTGTGTTGCAGCTGGGTTTTGAACCCGGGTCTCCTGGAAAGCTTGTGGGGATGTGTGCCAATTGAGCCATTAGGTGCTCTTGTTGCTCTTCCTGCATCATTTTATGGTTAGCCTTGGATTTTGGGAGTTTTGGTGCATTTGGTTAAATGAAATAGAAATTAGGTTTGTTCCATCTTCTTCTCCAAAGTGTGTGGCCGCCCAAGCTATTCTCTCCATTGCCTTGTCGAGTTCTTCATCCTTGCAGCTCCCTTGGATCGATCATCATCATTCTGGGTAGGTATCGATCTTCCTCTTCTTCTTCTCATCCGTTTGGTGTGCTGTTTGGCCAAGTGAATAGAAGAGTGTTGTGTGTGTTTGTGTTGATTGCAGCCAGCCGAGAGAAGCCCCAGCCAGCAGCCATCGTCGCACGTCCAGCCGGCCAACTCGCACGCCGGATCGCGCCAGCAGCAGCCCCGATCGCCCGAAGTCGCCAGCCCTCCGTCCGTCGCGCAAAGAAGCGTTCCCAGATCGCCCAAGGTCGCTCGCGGTCGCGCAGCCATCGCGACGCCGGATCGCGGTCGTCCTCGCTGATAGCTCGCCGCCGAAGGCCCTCGCGCGCCCGCGCGCGCGCGCTCCGAGCTGATCGCCGCGCGCCTTTGCTCGAGCCGATCGCCATACGCGCCGCTCCGAAGCTGATCGCCCGCGACGCCCAGATATATCGCCAGCGCCGCTGCGTCCGTTGCGTCGTCGTCCGTGTCGTGCCTTGCTTGCTGTGCTTGCGCGCGCCGCCCAGCCATCATCATCGCCCGACCGCCAAAGCGGTAGCGCGGCCAGCGCCCGCCACTGCCATGCCCGGCCATGCCCGCCAACTCCAAGTTCGTGTCGCCGTGCGCGCGTGAGTGCCCTTGAGCCGAGCTTGTTGTTCTATTGTTTTTTTAGACGTTTTAGATGTTGATTATTATTGATTTGCTAGGTTCCCGCTCGCTAGCTCGGGATTGTTCCTCAGCTTAGGATTTGTGTGTAGAAGCCTCCCGACCAAGGTAAGGATTTCTTACCGGGGTTGTGTGGACCCTGCGATGTTCTATGTGATTGATGTTGTATGTTTGTTTGTGATTATCAGCATGTATAGTTTAGGTGCTCTGTTCAATTCTGGATGGCATGACTTCGTATGTTGTTCTTTCATGTTAGTCCATGCTAGGTTGTTCCGTTCTGGCATGCTCATATTCATTCTTGTTCTGTAGTACCATGCTAGGTCTGCTGTATTCTTTTGAGCACGTATTGGATTGTTTGCTGATTGTTAAGGCAGGTTAGATCTCAGGTAGGTAGCATCTTCTGGGCCTGATGCATAAAGTATCTTGCATCCATGGCAGGGACGTCGAGACAGTTCTCCGTCCCTGAACCCCGTTAGGGTTTAGCTAACCCGACCGGTAGGCCCTGCAATCTTGGGTGAGGGTGGCAGACTGTTAAATGCCCCAACGGTCGGGATGATGACTTGGCATTGCCTCGTCCCCGGCAGTCGGCACGTCCTCAGCGTGTTCGGCCGTAGCCCTTGATTGCCACCTGTTAGGGCAAGGACCGCTTCTGGTGTAAGCCTACCACGACCGGTTCCTTAGCCTCAAAGTGCGGTGGTTCAGCCGACATAGTTCACGTGTCTCAGGTCTCACACCCTATGTCGGTGACACCGATCCGTAGATTTAGTTAGGCGTGGTGTGGACGGACATGGTGTAACGGCCCGATTTTCCATTCCAGCTTCCGTAGTACTCCGCTAAGTATTGGGGCAATCGGTTGGGCCGTTAGAGCTTTATAACCTTTAAGGGTATTTTGGTCTTTCTGCTCCCCGGCCAGAGGTTGAGGATTTTCAGGATTTCAGGGTTATTCTGGCCTTCGTTGTGGCTTGTTGATGTTGATTGCAAGACCCGAGAGGTTTGGGCAAGTTGTTTGGAAGTTTGGAGGTGTTTTAGAAAATGGAAAAAATTAATTGTAATTTTGGTGTTTCCATTGGGTTTTGAGCCCTTGCCCTAAATGGTCTTGGGGAGTTTGTAGGAAAAGAGAGTTCTATTTTAAAATAAGTTTGCTTCGGCCGGGTTTGGAAAGAGGAAGCTTTGGGAAGGGATTTTAGACCTATTTAATTAGGGAAAAGGAAAGAAAATCAAGAAAATCCCTTTTCCCCTTGTTTTGCAAAATTCTATCTCTCTCTCTCTCTCTCTCTCCTAGCCGACCTCACCCAGAAACCCTAGCCGCCCTAGCCGCACCCCACACCACCTGCCACCCCGAGCGCACGCAGCAGCCCACCGAACATGCCAGCGCGCCCGATCGCGGCTGCCTCGCCCAGCCAGACGCGTCGCGCCGTTCCGCACTAGTGCGGCCAGGCAGCGCGTCGCCGCCCGCTCCGCACTAGCCGCCCGAGCCGCGCCGCGCGCGTCCACACCAAAGCCGCCACGCACCGTGCGCCGCACGCGCCGCCCTACCACGCGCGCGCGCCAAAGACTGCGTCTGCGTGCAGTGCGTGCCGCTCGTCCGAGTCCTCCGCCAGCGCGCTGCTGCTTTGTCGCCTCGCGATCCGCGCCTGGCCCAGCGCCCGTCCTAGCTGCGCCCGCGCCAAAGAAATACCCAAAATCGCCCCTTGCTGCGAGACCCCGTGCCTTCTCGGTTGGTTATTCCCGAACCTATCCCTTTTAGATTTTTAAGTCTGCTTTGTCTGCTGTATATTTAATTAGGATGCTTTTAAAATGCTTAGGTTGCTCGGTTTCGCTTTAAAGCTCGAGGGTCATTATTTGATAGTGAAGGTTATTTCTGCTCGTTTCTAGGTAAGGATTCCTTACCGTGGTTGTGTGGACCCTGCGATGCTTTCTTGAATGTGCCTTATATGCATGTTTACTTTTATGGACATGATTAGTGGATAGGATGACTTATGATTGCATTCCTGCTAGCATGTTTGCTTGTTTGTACATGTTAGTGCCATGCTAGGATTGTTCTTCCAAAGATGCTTGAGATTCCCGCTTTAAGTTCGTAGTATCATGCTAGGTTATGTATGATTGATGATGATTATGTATGTTTAGCCAGGAATCGTTTACTCTATACTCTAGCTAGTGTGTTAGGGCTGTCATCATCTAGAGGCCGAGAGCGGACATAACGTACCTTGTGCCCACCGGTCGGGAGTAGAGCGAAGCATAACGTACATTGCTTCCCTCGGCAGATGATGTGGATTTAGCTACCACATCCGCATAAGCCTAGTTTGTAGCTCGCTAGAGCGGAACCACCGCCAACGGTGCAAGCTGCCTTGGCCGGTTCTTAGCTTCAGTCGGTGGTACAGCTGCGCAGATGAGTGCCGAGGGCCTCGCACTCACGTGTTCGGTGACACCATTTTCGAGTCTTTAGGCATGCGTGCACGGCCCGCGTAGTTTGTACTTAGGCCCCCACATTTACGCCGGTTGCAAAGAAGATGCGGTGTGCGCGCGCACACGCGTTAGTCGCCGGTTCGGAGAGCTCCCGGGCTAATGTTCGTGAGTACACCAGTTCCTTCTGTTTAGAGCCGGACTTGGGTACTCTCCGATAGTCCGAATTATAGCGAGGGTAAGAGGCCCTTGTGGACGCCCATTGGGATTGGCTTTTGAGTCGATCATATGGTCGAGGAGAAAGACCCTCGAGGGTGTCGGACATCTTTGGGATCGGTTTTGAGGTGATCAATTGGCCGAGGGAGAAAGACCCTCGGAGATGTCCCGGATTGGTTATGAGAGCCAATCATTAGGCCTAAGAAGGAGACTTCCGAGGATTCCAGATTCTGCCTTGTAAGCTCGTTGAGCTATGATCCATGTTGGTAATCTTGTTTGCATGTATACTAGGGTGCTAGATGATTGAAGTATCGTATTGTACCCGGTGGGGATTCTTCTTGAGTACGTTTATACTCACCCTTATTTCTGTGGTTTTCCACGGTAAACTTGGAACAAAGACCGGACGGCTAAGCTGGAGGGAGCCGAATGATCATGGGAGCCGCCACTCTGTCTTTATTGTTTGCATATTTGTTCAACATGTAGATGGACAGAGTCCTAGGGAAACATTATAAAAGTTGTTTGAACTGCTTTTGAATGTTTTTATATATATCTTGCCAGAGCTTGTTTTACTTCGTTGGTTTTCTTAAACAAAGTTGTTGATTATGTTTTAAGCATTCCCCGTTCTAAATGTTTTGAAAGGTTTTAAATATGAGCACTAAACCGCTCGGTGAAATATTTAACTTGCATGCTGAGTGAGAACCTAGGTTTAGGACCGTATTTTGGGTCGGGTTCTTAAACATGGGCAGCTTGCCACTAGACCCGGCACCCCCCATAGTCTGCAGTAGCACGCGGTGCATGCTTACGCTCATTACAGCGCCGACCGGAGAGCTCCTCGGGATCTTGAGCTAGTGTACCTTTCAGTATCGGCGAGAGGCAGTGGAGGCGAGACTTATTTCTCGTATAGGGCGTATGGTGTGGTGGATTTATCTCCGGACTAAGACCCTGAGTTGGCATCCGAGGTCCAAGTGTGGACTTAAGCTATGTGCTCTATTCTGTGTTTATATTCATAGCTTGCATACACTCATCTAGATGACCATGTGCATCGTATTGTACCCCGGTTGGGGATTCTTACTGAGTAATTCGTTACTCACCCTTATTTTGTGGTTTTCCACAGTAACCAAGGTGCGAGACAGGATGGTCAAGGAGGAGCCGTGATCATGGGAACTGCTATCGTCTCTGACTTTTTATTTCTATGACTCTTGTCTTTTTATTTTCCCCTGAATGCATGTAGTCGGGCATGGAGCCCTAGGATGTTTTCTGAATGTTTTCGTGGATTCCTGCTTTATTGAATTTGAGGATGTTTCAAATGTTTTAAGAAATCTCTGATCGAGTGTACGTTTTGGAAATGTATTTGCCTTGAAACAGTGCTTGGAGACAGGGATGAGTTTCACAAACTATCTTTATTTCTGATTGAACCTTGATTGTTTTGTTTTAATTGGGAATCCGAAAATTATTTGCATATTGTCCTTTACTTTGAATGCATGCATTGGGGTAAAGGCCTATTTAGAGCCCTTTTTGGGTCGGGTCTTTCTGATTGGTATCGTGAGCTCGAGTCATAGACTTTGTAGACCGACCTTTTGTTGTAGGTCGTCTTTCCCATGATCATCAAGACTCTCGACTGACCATCATGTGCACGCCTAAGTTTTCTGCTTTTTGAAAAGGGTTAAGAATTTACAATACCTTTCATCTAGTGTATGCCTTGTTTTGTGTTGTGGAGCGGAGACGCAAGCGTGTTCTCGACTCGTCGTTGGTTTGGGTTTAGAGCGCCATCATGCCAACTTCCCGCAGATGTGAGTTGTATGTTGTGGTTTGTTGAGATATCCAGATAGATTCGGATACCGGCGGGACATCGTTCGGATGGAGGCAGAGGTTAGACTCCGTAGGCCACGTGTGGCCCACCGCAATTCCCCTAGTGAGAGGGTGGAGGTCTTTTGCCTGGAGTGCCACTCCGGGAGAGGAGTTAGCTTTGGTTTTTGCTCATGTTGATGCTTGTGGAGCAGTGTCCTAGTGTGGACTAGCCCGGTAGTTCAGTGTTGATCTTGAACCTTAGCGGATGGTTGATTGCCCAGTGAGTAGCCGCAAAGTTGGTAGCCTTCGAGGTGGTTCTTTGAGACATCCTTGTTCTCCTGTAAGAGTTGTTGTTTTGCAGCTAGTAAGTCGAACCACGTGGTTAAGGTGTGCAGCGAGCGATGTTCCCATTGGACGTGATCCGTTGGTGGTTTCCCCAGCTTGTCAGGTAGAGTTGAGCACTCTTCTTATGGTGAGCCCCTAGAGTAGGGCTAGGCTTTGCATGTTGAGAGAGCCGGCGAGTTTTGTTGAGCTTCATGTGGAGATGCAAGAGTAGGCAGTGAGACTTCGGTTTGATGAGATGCCTTAGGCATGGTTGTTTGAGTTGAGCTCTTGTATGCCTCACCATAGTTTTTGTCACTTGAGGTTGTGACCTTGCTGGCCCCATTTGTAGTAAGATGTGGATTTGGTAGTAGTGGCACTTGAGGTGCAATGGTTGGTGTGCCGCTTTGGCTCTAAGTCCAGTTCGGACTGAGTGTGGCATGGGTATAAGCGGATGGTTCTATGACCCGTCAGGAGTTCAAAGACACTTCTTTTTAGCCATTGGATCCATTTATGGAAAATGCACTTGTTTAGGTCGTGCAAGAGGGCTAGCTCGGTGGTAGTCGAAGGACTACAAGTGAAAGGATGTTCGAGAGGAGCTGGAGCCTCTTCCCGGTGTTCTTGGGGGTGAGTAAGTCACAGGTTGGCGATCGGTAAGTGTTAGTGCGTGTGAGTCTCACGCTAGTGCTAAGGCCAAGAGATCTTTGTGGTTGGTAGTGCGGTCCACTACCTTCGGGTGCCTAAACCTGAGTTGAGTGAGCATTGTAGATGCGAGTTCGGTCCAGCAGAGGGATCGTGAGTTGGATGCTTATGAGATGAGTTCGGTGCTTATGCGATGAGTTTGATGCCTTATGAGATGAGCAGGTTGTCTTATGTGTAAAGCACACTTGTAGAGTCTTGGTATAAAGTAAGTTCGGTTTGGCATCGTTATGTTTTAGCAGAGCAAGGTTGCCACTTGCTTGAGTATCGTGTGGAGATGGAACTTTTGGTGTTCCTTGGGTTGATTGTATCTCTGCCAGAAGTTAGTGTTACCTTTTGGAACATCACCTGTTAGTCTTGGATCTCTGAAGGAAGGTTGAGAGTTGTTCACACAAGTGTGTTTTGTGTAGTTCGTTCTGGTGGTGATAGTTTCAGAACCATGTAGGGTTTGCATTGGAGGACTGGTGCTCAGTTCTTGGAGAAGTTGGACTCGGTGGATGTTGTAAGGCTTTAGTTGAGGTTGTAAGGATACCGTGCTCGTAGTCGGGTTGTTGCTTAGGCAAGTTTGTTAAAATTGAACCTAAGCTTGGTTGGTGGAACCTCTTGTGGCTCTTGGTTGGAGTTCGGATGGTGCTTGAACAAATGGTGGTTGTAGTGAAGCCGCGTAGTTTCGATCGCAGCTTGCTAAGAGTGTTGCTCGGAATCCTTACCAGGTGGAAGCTACATGGTGGCTGATGCTTTGAGTAGGAGGATGACACATTCAGGCGTTTACGGTCTTTTTGGTTTCGAGGTTTGGAGCGGGCCAGCGTGGTTGTGATGCTGGGAAAATGAGTTGTGTGTTCAGGCAGTTGGTTGTTAGACCGTTAGACGACAGTGTGTGTCGAGGGTTGTCGAAGAACCCTAGTTGTGGAGAGCCTCGCCAGAGCTCAGTCAGACCCAGGTAGTGAGTTTAGTTGGCAAGCCAGAGTCGAGTAGTTTGTAGCCTCGGGTGAGTTCTTTGGCGGTTTGGTAGGCTAGCAAGCGAGTTTGTTTGGAGTAGAGTCCGGATTTGGTTCCGGTGTGGTGGCAAGTTGGTGCTTGATGTTGGCCAAGGTGTGGTTTTCGAGTTGCCAAGGAGTTAGCCTTGTTCGTGGGTAAGTGGTTTGCCCTGTAGGATGTCTCTCCTGTTCCCAAAGTTTGAGAGTGCCCTTATTTGGTGTTTGGGGGTGAGTCTTCTCTTGCCCATGGTTGGCGGTCTAGTCTGTGGTGGACCCCCCTTGTTGTTGCCTCTAGGAGAGTTGGATGCCGTGCTTAGCTGAGCAAGACAGCGAGCGGTTGTGAAGCTCTCTGTCCTTCGGATGTTAGCTTGTAAGGATCTGTTTCTCCTTGGAAGTTGTCAGGTTATTCCTTGGTCTTGGAATTGGTAGTAGTGGTGCTAGTAGGAGGAAAAGTTTGTTGGCTGCTTGGAAGCAGTTGTTTGTCCAAGTTAAGCGGACTCTTGAGTGGTGTTCTGGAAGTTGCGGTAAGGGTTGTTCTCGCCTCTTATGAGTGTTTGGCCTAGTTGGTTAAGATTTTTTGTGTTGGCATGGAAGATGTTGCACCTTTGTAGTGGAAGAACTCCTTTGTATCGGTTGTGGGTTGAGGTTGCACCATTGTGGATGGATTAGGGTCTTGACCTTTTGAGGATCTTTCTTTGGTTAGTGTGGTTTGTGCTCACACCATTATTGTAATCTGGTTCTGGTAGTTGGTGTTAACCGAGTAGTGGAGTTCCGTTTATGAAGTTTCGGTGGGAAGGTGCAATAAGCCTAAGCTAGAGGGTTAAGCCTGTATGTGTTATCGTTTGGACTTGTGAGATGTGCTTCATATTTGAGGCAACCTTCGTTCCGTTGCTTGCATGGAGGTAGGCTTGGTGGAGGGAGCCCTTTAGGGCCGGTTGTTGGCAGGCTAACTTGTCCAGCCAGTGATTTGAGCCAAGCTAGAGTTGAGTGGATTGGCATAGCTATGTAGTTTGTAGTTGTTTGGGCTTCCGAGATCGTAGCACTCAAGTTATGGTTTGAAGGAGTTCGTGTGGAAGCTGGCAGTTTGTCGAGGTTGTTGTGTGAGTTCGGATTTTTGGTGGACTGGTTTCTGTAGCTAGAACTCGCACCTCGCCCAGGTGGAGATGTCATTCTGTGGAGTAGTGGCATGTCGGTTTCAGCCGGAGTTGTTGGCTCCAGAGTGTGGCAACAAAGATTTTTCTAGGTAGTGCGTGATGAACCGTGGTTCGGAGAGCGTTGTTAAGAGGCTTATGAGCCGGT